>CM038671.1:102967088-104309201 GCA_021605145.1 Aegilops bicornis
GAACAAGATGAAGAAAAGGAAGAAGAGGTACTAATGTGTTGCCCTTTAGTACCGGTTGGAGCCACCAACCGGTACTAAAGGCCCTCGTTTCCTGCCGCTTGGTCTGGCCAAAATTGGCCTTTAGTACCAGTTGGTGGCTCCAACCGGTACTAAAGGCCCCCCTATATATGCTACACTTACGAAAAATCTGTTATCGTCGCCACTTCGTTCCACTTCTCGCGCGAGATACATCGATCTAGCCGACGCCGCCACCAAGGCCACTGCTTAATCACTCGCCACGCCAAGACGCCTGCCGGGCCCCCGCTTGCCCTCGCCGCCTGGCCACCAGACGCTACGCCTGGCCCATATGCACACACACACACACACGCATACACACATGCACACACACACACTACACGTACACTACACAGGTATGTACACACATACACACACTACACTACACACACACATATTTTTACTTATTTTCTGTTTTCTATTGTTTAGATGAATTAATTAATATAACTAGTTTATTTTTAGAATGTTAGAAATGTTAATGCATGTTAGATGAATTAGAACTAGTTTATTTTTAGTAAATTTTTTTATGTATATGAGATTATTTGAACTAGTTGAATTAATAGAACTAGTTATATTATTTGAACTAGTTGAATTAATAGAACTAGTTTATTTTTAGTAAATGCTTAGTTGAACTAATTGAATTAATATAACCAGTTTATTTTAGTAAATGTTTAGTTGAACCAGTTGAATTAATAGAAATAGTTTTTTAGTAAGAAAATTTAGGTACGATATGAGATTATTATTTGAACTAGTTGAATTAATAGAACTAGTTATATTATTTGAACTAGTTGAATTAATAGAACTAGTTTATTTTTAGTAAATGCATAGTTGAACTAATTGAATTAATAGAACTAGTTTATTTTTAGTAAATGCTTAGTTGAACTAATTGAATTGATATAACTAGTTTATTTTTAGTAAATGCTTAGTTGAACTAATTGAATTAATATAACTAGTTTATTTTTAGTAAATGCTTAGTTATACTAGTTGAATTAATAGAACTAGTTTATTTTTAGTAAATGCTTAGTTGAACTAATTGAATTAATAAAACTAGTTTATTTTTAGTAAATGTTTAGTTGAACTAGTTAAATTAATATAACTAGTTTATTTTTAGTAAGTGCTTAGTTGAATTAATAGAAGTAGTTGAATTAATTGAATTAGTAAGTGTTTAATGTTTCGCCTAATATGAACATAAGAAATGTCGTCTGACGACGGAAAAAATTTCATTATGTGCTAATATCGTGAAGACCAGCTGCCATGGCGACATAAATTTCTTGTTGATGATAGGCTATTCAACATCAAGCTGGATGAGAACTTCAAATTCGACATAAAGAAGTCACAACGACAAGTCTGTTTTCGTAATTAAGCATGACTTATATATGCTTCATTTGCCTGACTTATAATTTTTAATTTTCACTATTCTACTAGCGCATCCCCGCCATGCAAGAATTTTTGTCTTGGATAAGATAGGTTTCAATGATATGGAAACTATGGAGGTAAAGAGAGTTTACCCGAAAACTGAGCATGGTTATACTTTCAACGCCAAAGTATATAATGCACACACGTGACACCTATTTTAAATGCGTAACTTGGCAAGCACTATGCAAGGCTTTTGCATTTGAGCCTGGTATGGTTATCACCTTTGATATTCGTCCGGAAGATGATATTGAAGGTAATAGAGACATATGGGTCGATGTGCAGACGCCTTCAATTCTACCATTATGTGAGTTCTTCTCAACTATATTTTTGTCTTTGATACTGCTTATTCAAAAATAATTGACAACTAATTTCTATTGACAGCTTATCTCCATTCAAGCAAACATGTCCGGCGCTTGGTAGACAGGACCTACTATTGTCCCAGAGCTGAACTAAACTGCGAGGAGATCAGTCATTATGTTTCACGGCTTGAGGATCTTCATACTGTCAAGACAAATTTTCTTCCTGCACTTAGAAATGTTAGTACTCAAAACGTGCGACCAATAGTGATCGTATTGAACTACGGTCACATCTATTTACTTAAAGATGGTGATATTTTTACTATTTGTCCTCAGCATCTTTTGCATACATTATTTTTGCTAAACTTTCATTGCTAAGTATATTAATTACTATACGATGTTCTTCAACAGGGACTCCGGCGATGCTTGTGCCTCAAAGGATCGAGACTAAAGGTCACATGTCAATGGTTAGCTTACGGTCAAGATATCCTACATTGCACATGAGTGCATTCAGGGTTTCTAAAAGCGATGAATGCTTAATAGTGAAAGATTGGAGCAAAATTGTTAATGATCGCAGAGAAGTACTAGGGGGCAGCAATGAGAAGCGCACCCCACGATTAGGAGACATGTTCATCTGCATGCTCCAGTATGATGAATCAGGAGAGCTATACATGTTCTATGCTATTTTACCAGAGAGAGAGTAGCTAGCAGGAGTGATTTAGCTAGTTCATGCTGCTCTTAGTACTTGTCCTGTCATGTCCGTGTTCTTCGTTCTGAACTTGATCTCAAAGAGTGATTTGCTTTTGTGGTGTTATATATGAACGCTTATAATATCATGACAATCATGTTGAACTTGATGATATTTTTGCTTCTAGTACAAGTGAATGTTTCTTCTTTAAGCTACTGTTGGTGGTGATTAGATAGCGGTAATGACTATGATGATTAAATAGTGATAATGACGACTACGATGTTTTTTAGCTAGCTAGCTAGAGTATGTTGATGATATGTGATGCAAGAGTTTTTATATTAATATGATGATGATGATGAGTTATTATATCATTTAATGAAAGAAATCACAGATTAGTTTCAGCTGGATGGATCCTACCTAAGTGATCAAGTATATATATATATATGCCATATCCATATATATATTATACTTGATCACCTAATTAGGTGATCAAGTATAATATCAATATGGCATATACTTGATCACTTAGCTAGCTAGCTAGATCCAAATAAACTAATCCATGTACTTTCACCTAATGATTTAACAACTCATTATAATGTAAAACAATCACTAAAATTAAATTGAAAAACAAAACTAAAGCAACATTTTAAAAAATCACCTAAATATTAGTACCGTTGGTGTTACCAACCGGTACTAAAGCCCCACGCCAAGACGGCCTGGCTCGTACACGTGGTGGTTTCTTAGCTACCGGTTCGTGATTTAACCGCATTAAAGGGGGGGACCTTTAGTCCTCACTCTTTGGTGCCGGGCTTAACCGGCACTAAAGGTCACGAACCGGCACTAAAGGCCGCTTTCTCGCACTAGTGTCGAGCGATAGCGAGGACGATTCGGCCAGTCCGGGCGCCCGATGATAGGTCAACATCGAATCATTCCGCCGCCTTCCATGAGTCCGCGTCGATCTCGACCTCAATTATCTTCGGTTCATGGAAGGGACGCCATTCCCGAGTCGCCGACAACAACCAGTGACGGACGAGGAGCCGCTTGGAGGAGAACAACGGTCAGCAAGAAGAAGCGCCTCGCCAAGATGATGTCGCGGGCCATCCAACAAGAACAACAACAAGTAGAAGGACTAAATTAAGGCCTCAGATATATCTCTGTTTATCCTGTCAATCTCATCACAGACGGTTAGTAATATGTATTCAACAGAGATCTTCTACATTATCGCCAACAGGTTGGTTTGTTGAACTGTGTGCCCTGACGAGCACACAATTCACAAAAAACGAACGTATGGGTTGTCTATAATGATCGCACACAATTCTGATTACCGACCTGTTTGCCGGGTATCACACACATCTTGTTACGCCGAATCGTTTGTGTTCACCTCACTCATCGCAAATGGTTCATCAAGTGAATCGTATGCCGAGTATCGCATACACCTTGATCCGGCTGCCTGCTTCGTTGTTCTCGCCTCATCGCAAACAATTCGTACAGATGAACCGTATACCCCTCATCGCACACGCAACTATAATCTGAACCGTGTTTGATGTATCATTCATCGCAAACGTTTTGCATCATTTCTGACGGTTTTCATACAACACCATTTGCGATTATTGCATCATACACAGTTTCTTGAAGGGTCTCTGATCGTAGTGTCGCGTTAGCAGCATCCTGCAGTAGTGATGTATAAGTCATGAAGAAAGCAATAGCAATAAAACTCAACGATCATAATGCTAAGCTAACGGATGGGTCTTGTCCATCACATCATTGTCCTAATGATGTGATCCCGTTCATCAAATGAAAACACATGTCTATGATTAGGAAACATAACCATCTTTGATAAACGAGCTAGTCAAGTAGAGGCATACTAGAAACACTTTGTTTTGTCTATGTATTCACACATGTACTAAGTTTCCGGTTAATACAATTCTAGGATGAATAAAAAACATTTATCATGTAGTAAGGACATAAATAATAACTTCATTATTGCCTCTAGGGCATATTTCCTTCAGTCTCCCACTTGCACTATAGTCAATAATCTAGATCACATCACCATGTGATTAACACCAATAGTTCACATCACCATGTGATTAACACCCATAGTTCACATCGCCATGTGACCAACACACAAAGGGTTTACTAGAGTCAATAATCTAGTTCACATTGCTATGTGATTAACACCCAAAGAGTACTTAGGTGTGATCATGTTTTGCTTGTGAGATAAGTATAGTCAATGGGTCTGCCATATTCAGATCCGTATGTATTTTGCAAATTCCTATGTCTACAATGCTCTGCACAGAGCTACTCTAGCTAATTGCTCCCACTTTCAATATGTATCCAGATTGAGACTTAGATTCATATGGATTAGTGTTAAAGCTTGCATCAACGTAACCCTTTACGACAAACCTTTTTGTCACTTCCATAATCGAGAAACATATCCTTATTCCACTAAGGATAATTTTGACCGCTGTCCAGTGATCCACTTCTGGATCACTATTGTACCCTCTTGCCAAACTCATGGTGAGGTACACAATAGGTCTGGTACACAGCATAGCATACTTTATAGAACCTATGATTGAGGCATAGGGAATGACTTTTCATATTCTTTCTATTTTCTGCCGTGGTCGGGTTTTGAGTCTTCACTCAATTTCACACCTTGCAATACAGGAAATAACTCCTTCTTTGACTGTTCCATTTTGAACTACTTCAAAATCTTGTCAAGGTATGTACTCGTTGAAAAACTTAAAAAGCGTTTTGATCTATCTCTATAGATCTTGATGCTCAATATGTAAGCAGCTTCACCGAGGTCTTTCTTTGAAAACCTCCTTTCAAACACTCCTTTATGCTTTCCAGAAAATTCTACATCGTTTCCGATCAACAATATGTCATTGACATATACTTATCAGAAAGGCTGTAGTGCTCCCACTCACTTTCTTGTAAATACAGGCTTCACCGCAAGTCTGTATAAAACTATATGCTTTGATCAACTCATCAGAGTATATATTCCAACTCCGAGATGCTTGCACCAGTCCATAGATGGATCGCTGGAGCTTGCACAGTTTGTTAGCATCTTTAGGATTGACAAAACCTTCTTGTTGTATCATATACAACTCTTATTTAAAAAATCCATTAAGGAATGCAGTTTTGACATCCATTTGCCAGATTTCATCAAATGTGGCAACTGCTAACATGATTCGGACAGACTTAAGCATCGCCCTGAGTAGAACATCTCATCGTAGTCAACACCTTGAACTTGTCGAAAACGTTTCACGACAAGTCGAGCTTTGTAGATAGTAACACTACCATCAGCGTCCGTCTTCCTCTTTGAAGATCCATTTATTCTCAATGGCTTGCCGATCATCGGGCAATTCCACCAAAGTCGATACTTTGTTTTCATACATGGATCCTATCTCAGATTTCATGGCCTTAAACCATTTTGCGGAATCTGGGCTCTTCATCGCTTCCTCATAGTTTGTAGGTTTGTCATGGTCTAGTAAGATGACCTCCAGAACAGGATTACCTTAGTAACTTGATCTGAAGTTTTATGATCACTATCATTAGCTTCCTCTCTAGTTGGTGTAGGCATCACGAGAACGGTTTTCTTGTGATGAGCTACTTTCCAATTCGGGAGAAGGTACAATTACCTCATCAAGTTCAACTTTCCTCCCACTCACTTCTTTCGAGAGAAGCTCCTTCTCTAGAAAGGATCCATTCTAAGCAACAAAGATCTTGCCTTCGGATCTGTGATCGAAGGTGTACCCAACATTCTCTTTTGGGTATCCTATGAAGATACACTTCTCCGATTTGGGTTTGAGCTTATCAGGCTGAAGCCTTTTCACATAAGCATCACAACCCCAAACTTTAAGAAACGACAACTGTAGCGACCCGACCTCAGATGGTCAAGTCTCTGTGCTTCAGTGTCATCCCTGGATCAGTAATGCTGACACACACAGTACTTGAAGGATTTATAACAGAGTAGCAATCACACACTTATTACATCGAATGTCTCAGAAGAGAACTTATTACAATAATATGGCTTAAGGCCATCTAATGCGATAACAGCGGAAGGCTTGGAAGATAAAGTGAGTCCATAAACTCCAACGGCATAGCTGAGCTGCACGGCAACAACCTAACGAACCTTACTCCTCGTCTGAAAAGTCTGCAACATAATACGTTGCAGCCCGAGAACGGGTCAGCACATGGAATATGCTGGCAATATAACACAGTAGAGCAAGAACAAAATAATGCTATCACTACATGCATATTTGGCTGGTGGAAAGCTCTATGGTTATAGTTTTGCGAAAAAGCCAATTTTCCCTACAACAAAGGAATAGTTTTTAGTTTAACTATCATGGTGGTTGAAACATTGAGAAGGTATAACCCCAACTCAATCCCAATTAAAATAGTGAACAACCCAACAATATTAATTAAGAGTGATGAGATACATGTGATAACCCAAGTACTAGATACTCAGCATTGTCCATAACCGGGGACACGACTAACCATGATTAGATTGTACACTCTGCAGAGGTTTATGACTTTTCCCCACAAGACTCGATCGCCTCCGTTAATTTCTCACAATCGCATGGTGTTTGAGAAACGGATGACCGAGACACGCCTTTCGTAAACATTAACTCTCTACTCCGGGTAGACCATACCAAACCTACAAAACCCACTCACCGGCCGATCTACCTCTTCAAGAGCTTCACGTAACTCTACTCAACTATGCTAGAGCCCATAGTAGCTTGTGGCTGCACACGGAAGTTTCTAGCATGAATCATCTCGATTCCCTTTAAGCCCGGGTGGCGGTCCATAGGAAGATCACACGGTACCCCGGATTTCCAAAAAATAAACATGCATAACACCGGTTCCCTGTGTGCCTCAATCCACCCGTATGTTAATTTTAAGTTGCCACCTTAAGTTGAACCATTAATTAACAATCTCACATCTGTCATGGATTTACTCAAACCCAACCACGTCTACGAGCATAGCATAGCAATATAAGCAACACGTAGAAGTAACTCCCAAGGGTTTGATAGTAATAGGGCAATAGGTTCTACCTCAACAACTACTTCCCAATCAACAAGTTAAAGTCATCCTAACCATGCAATGTTTGAGGATAGGAACTAATGCATAAAAACTTGGTATGAAAAGAGTATGATCAATGTGTTACTTCCCTTGTCGACGATCCGCGAATCCAAGAGACTCAGAGTAACACGCTCAAGGCCCGGAATTCTATCGCAAGCAAACAATACCATACATAAGCAACAAGCAAAGATGCACAAGCAAAACTCAAATAAACGAGGCTGACCAGAAAGTTCAACTTAAGAACTCCGGTTTGCAAAAAGAATCAAACCAAACGGAACAACGAAACTCAAACGGCGAAAGAAACAAGATCCGTTTACTAATCTGAACTAAGGCCAAATTTTACAGTATCAAAATCTTGTTTAAGTTGCTTAGACAGAAAGAGGGTCTCGAGACGAAGATCAAGGCGCTTCAGTCGCCTGATTCCGACTAATGAGCGAAAAGATAAATAGAAACTAAGATCGGATCAGAAATCGCGATCAGAAAAATCGCGGAATCAATCCGAGAAAAGAAAATCGACGAATGACTAACGTAATCTAACGCTCGTTATCTGGACCTATATTTAAGAACGCGTTAGTTAATCACGAACAAACGAGCTTAACGCCGCTAAATAAATAAACCGGAGAAAACCGATCTATTAAAAAACGAAAACTAGGGTTTTCTAAAACCAAACGGTTTTTCTCGTAAAACCGGGCGGCGGGCGGCTACCTCGGCCGGCTCGGCTGGGCCTGGCGCGCGGGCGAGGCGGCGTGGTGGCGGGTGGTGGCGGCGCCGGGCGGCGACGGTGGCGAGGCGCGGCAAGCGGCGGCGGTGGCGGGTCGGGAGGCGGGCGGCTCACGGTGGTGGCGGTGGTTTGGGGCGGCAGGGGCGGCGGCTTATAAAGAGGGGGGCGTCTTGGAGGAGGGGGCAAGGCGCGGCGGCGAGGAGGAGTCCTGGCCGGACTCCTCGTCCGAGTCGGCGACGGTGCGGGGGAGTTGGGCCGGCCTGGTTGGGTTTCGCCACCGGTGTCAAGTTTTTTAAATAATTCACTGACGTAAAATAAATCCTATAAAATAAAATGAAAATCTAAAAATTCCAAAACAAATTTTCGCCGTCTAAATGAAATATTTATAACGAGATGAACATTTTCTTGGCCCTAAAATGCAATTTTGAAAACATGCAATTTTTCTAATGCAAATAAAATCCAAATAAACTCAAATAAAATCCAACAAAAGATTTTAACGTTTTTCCTCCAATATTTCAATTGTTTTGGAGAAGTCATATTATCTCCTCTCATATATTTTTATTATGAAATATTTTTCAGAGAGAAAATAATTAAAATCAAAGATCCTCGTTTCAATATTCGATAAAAATCAAATATGAAACCCAGAAAATCCCCAACTCTCTCCGAGGGTCCTTGAGTTTCTTAGGATTTCGAGGATTGCGGAACGAAAATGCAATAAAATATGCTATGCAAGAATGACCTATGTATAACATTCCAAATTGAAAATTTGGGATGTTACAAACCTACCCCCCTTAAGATGAATCTCGTCCTCGAGATTCGGGTTGGCTAGAAAATAGGTGCGGTGGTCCTTGCGAATATCATCCTCTCGCTCCTGTGTGGCTTCCTCCTCGGTATGGTGGCTCCACCGAACTTTGCGTAACTTAATAACCTTGCTTTGCGGGTGACTCGGTGGCAAAGTCAAGAATCTTCACCGGCTTCTCCTCATAAGTCAAATTCTGTCCAACCGAATTGCCTCCGAAGTCAGTATTCTTAAGGGTATATCGGCCATCTCAGCATGACACTTCTTCAACTATGAGACATGGACCACATCGTGAACTCCTGACAATCCTTCTGGTAATTCCAACTTGTAGGCAACTTCTCCCATCCGTTCCAAAACACGATACGGTCCTACAAATCTCGGAGCTAATTTTCCCTTAACTCCAAAACGTTTCACCTCGCAAGGGTGATACTCGCAGATATGCTCTGCCTCCAATTTCATAGGTTACCTCCTTGCGCTTCGCGGTATGCAGATAACTCTTCCGCCTCGACTGAGCAATATTCAGTCTATCACGGATCAATTGAACCTTCTCTTGAGACTCCTTGATCAAGTCTGGTCCAAACAAATTGCCGGTCTCCTACCTCATCCCACATCGGTGTTCGTGATCTGGCCCATACAGAGCTTCGAACGATGCCATCTTCAAACTGGCCTGGTAGCTATTGTTGTACGAGAACTCTGCGTAAGGCAAATTGTCATCCCAACTAGATCCATAATCTAGCGCACAGGCTCTCAACATGTCCTCGAGAATCTGGTTGACTCTCTCGGTCATCCCATCCATCTGCCGGGTGAAATGTCAGATCTTGAACTCCAATCTTGTTCCCAAAGTCCGTGTAATCGATGCCAAAACTTTGAAGTAAACTGTGTTCCTCTATCTGATACGATGGTCCTCGGAACTCCATGCAGACATACGATCCTGGACATATATATCTTGGCCTACTTCGCACTTGTGTAGGTTGTTTTCACTGGGATGAAGTGAGCCACTTTGGTCAAGCGATCCACTACTACCCATTTTGAATCATATCCTGCTTTGGTCCTGGGCAATCCGGTGATAAAATCCATGCCAAGTTTTTCCCACTTCCATTCGGGTATCGACATAGGCTGTAATAGTCCTGCTGGCTTTTGATGCTCTGCCTTCACTCTCTGACATACATCACATACGGCTACATACTTGGCAATATCCTTCTTCATACCAGTCCACCAGAAACATTCTTTCAAATCCAAATACATCTTGGTGTTTCCGGGGTGTATCGAGTATGGTGAGTCATGAGCCTCCTGAAGTATTAACTTCCCGATCTCTGGGTCGTTGGGCACATAAACTCGATCCTCAAACCATAAGGTGTCGTGCTCATCCTCACAAAACCTTTGGCCTTTCCTTGGCTCATCTTCTCCTTTATCTTGGCAATCTCTTTGTCATTCTTCTGAGCTTCTCGAATCTTGTCCAACAATTTCGACTGAACCTCCATGTCACAATGAAACCTCTTGGAACAATCTCCAACCGAAGTTCCATGATATCCTCAGCTAACTCCTTCGGCAATCCCTTACTTTCAAGGATATTAGCATAACTTTTCCGGCTCAAAGCGTCTGCTACGACATTGGCCTTTCCCGGATGATAGTGTAGCTTCATATCTTAATCCTTTATAAGCTCCAACCATCTCCTCTGCCAAAGGTTCAACTCCTTTTGCGTGAAAATGTACTTCAAACTCGTATGGTCTGTGTACACATCACAATGATTTCCAATAAGATAATGCCTCCAGGTTTTTAATGCATGCACTACGGCTACTAATTCCAAATCATGAGTGGCATAGTTCAACTCATGGGGTTTTAGTTGTCGTGAGGCATACGAAACAACTCTTCCGTCCTGCATAAGCACACATCCAAGTCCTAAGCGAGAGACGTCACAATAAATTTGGAACTCCTTATGTATATCTGGTAGTGTTAGCACTCGGGTTGTAGTCAAACGGTTTCTTCAATTCCTGAAAACTTGCCTCGCAATCTTTTGTCCATTTAAACTTAGTATCCTTCTTCAGTAATTCAGTCATTCGCTTAGCAATCTTGGAAAAATTCTCAATGAATCTTCGATAATACCCTGCGAGTCCAAGGAAACTGCGGATCTCGCTAACTGAAGTGGGTGCCAACCATTCAGTTGGATCGAACCTTCTTTGCCGGGTCCACTGCTATACCCTCTCTTGATATAACATGCCCAAGAAATCCAACTTCCTTCAACCAAAACTCGCACTTGCTGAATTTGGCGTATAACTGGTGTTCCCTGAGTTTCTCGAGAACTAAACGCAAATGCTCCTTGTGCTCCTCTTTGTTCTTCGAGTATACCATAACACTACTAGGGAAAAGGCTAGCAGCAGCGTGGGTTTTAGGTGTATCAGTAGCGCGGGGAGTGGCGCTACTAATAAGGCGCTACAACTAACACATAGCAAGATGGCAGTGCTCACCAGCGCATCGCTACACAAGTGTAGCAGCAGCGCGTTAGTGGAAGCTCGCTACTACTAGTAGCTCTAGCGCTCTGGCCGGACGCTGCCATCGCTATCGCAAGGCCGCTGCTAACTTTCATACACTCGCCATCGCTAATTTTAGTAGTTTTTGTTTTTTTTCGCATATTTGTTTTGTATTTGAACAGGCTTTATAGAAGAATCTTTAGCACATACAAATGCCATCATGATACACATACAAATGCCTGCGAGACCACAAATGTAATCATAGCATATACATACAAATAGTCTCATCATAATCATCATCCAACACAAAGTGGTCTCTCGTCATCATCTCGAAAATAGCGATACAAGTCTCGATTACTTACAAATACATCTTCATCCATCTAAACAATGATATACGCGAGAAGATCTATCACTTTGAGTACATGAGTTCAGATCCTCTCTCGCATTAGCGTGAACCTAAACTAACTACTACACTGTCCGCTCGAAACCAGGAAACCGCACACCTCGGCTCGACACTCGCCACTTGTCGATATATACTCCTGGCGTAGCACTTATTCACCATCGACGATCTATGCACTTGCATCGTCACATGAGTCGATGATATGTAACATATATATATATATGTAGTTGAGCAATAGAAAGAGACAGACTTGGAAAAAATAGAAACAACATATCATAAGCATAAATAACAAAGTTCATCGTACCCCAAAATGCCCTAACTAGAGTGATTTTCGCTAGTCGAGGAGGAGGACGGTTTGATTACATCACACATAAAGTTTCATCGTGCATAACTCAAAGTTTTGTCATACAGAAAGTATTGACTAAACGGACACATTGTCATATATCGACAATCACTCCAACATGTCGTTCCATCCATCCATGTTAGGGAGATAGTCCCCGAGCCTTGTGAAAGGCTTCAGGTCGAGACGCTGAGCGGCTACCCATGTTCGGACATCTTCCCGCGACATTTGTCCTTCTTCATAGAACACCCCTGTTTTTTCGACGACCTCCTTCATGATGATTTGGGCAAGTTCGCGTTGGATGTGATAGAACTCGGCTCGAAGTCGATGATCCTCGATATCTCCTACGCTCTTTGCCCATTGCAGAATATGGGCATTGCCGGATGTAGGTGACATGCGAAGGTTCCGTGATCCCGTCTGTACTCAAAGATGTGGTGTAGGACATATAATACATCATTAAGAGAATCGCTCGGTTCTTTGGATGCAGCAGAAGTCGGTCTTATGGGTCAAGGCGAGCTCGCCGCCCCTTCTCTTCTTGTCCCTAAACTCTCCACCCCTTTGCTTGGTAGTAAAACATAGCACTGTCGAGAACATCCTTGATGTGGGTCTAATCCTTTTTGTGAATGTTCTTCGACGAGTCCAAGTAAAGAGCGTGGGAGAATCGGGGGTATAGGATGATGAGGACGCGCTGGCCAAGCGCAAAAATAAGTACACCTCAAATTACTTAGCCTCCACCATGCAAATGAATGATTGAAATCGAAGGAAGGATAGCAGCGCGGATGACTTACACGGGATGATAAGGCACGAGAATCGCCTCCTTGTCCTTATTGGCGAGCATGAAATTGACGATGTATTCCCTCGGCAGATACACGGTGCTCTGCGCAGACTCCCAAGAAGCCCTCGTGCATGTAGTACGGTCAGCGATACGTATATGAGATATCTGCTCAAACCCGATGATGTAGTTCATGTGCAAGGCATAAAGGCGGACAAACGTAAAATCCAGCTTCTTCACGTGAAACATGTCGAATATGTAATCGAATCGGAGGAAGAACTTATCCGCGGGAAGCTTTCGACGCATTTACATTTGCCGCGGAACGTTAACCACGTAGAGTGGGTATCCTGGATCTGTCGAGCGATGAGGCCTTTCTCTACCCGCAACACATCGTCATGAAGTCTCCTTAGATCGCCGAATCTGGCCCCTAGCGTTCTTGCAGGTAGGATTGGTTGACCGGGGATATGCCATTTATCCGCATCGGGGATATCTATAAGGTCCTGAAGCCGAGGCTGCTGAGGCGGCTGGATCATAGAATCAGCTTTTTTGCCTTTCCTCGCTCTCTTCCTAGACTTCTTTACTACCGGAAGGTCGTCCATAATATGTTGAGACGGCAATTCAGGCACCGACTCATGATGCTCAAACCCTAAGGAGGCGCCAGTATAGACATATTGTTCAGCGCCACCGCTGCCCCTCATCCTCATCCATGGCGACGTCATCAGCGACTAATGGAGCCTCCTCCTTACCCCGTCCGCTATCACCCAACCCGACTCCCGATGCTAATTGGGTAGGTGGGGTGTTGATGTTCATACCTTGCTGAGGCTACGTGCTCGTGGGTGTGCTCCCGACCGCCTCCAGACGAAGCAGGCTCTTTGGCCACAACAGGACCCACCCATTGCAACGATCACCAAGCCGCCGCGGTGTCTCCTCGTCATCCACCTGTAGTATTGGAGGAGGCAAATTCGTGGCCCGGTTCGACATCGCCACGGAAACCTTGAAGACGTTCGGGGGATCGGCCGGCTGTGGAACAATGGTTCCTTCGGCTCCATTATCGTCGCCTTCCCCACGTCCACCTTCTGGTCGCCGATGGTGTACAATATGGTGCACGGGGTTTTGTCGGCCTGCAAAGAAAAGTCTGCGACGTGAGACATCCGAAAGGCAACGAAAACAGGAGATTATACATTTATATTGAATGGGGCCGGTGTGACAGATACCGTGAGGGCGTCGAGCTCAGCCAAAGACGAAGCACCACCGAGCATGTCCGGTGCGGGAGCCGGTGCGGGAGCAGGTGCTCCCAAGAAGTCAGCAAGGGGAAAGTCCTCTGCATTTTTTTTTCTGGATTTTGATTTGTCCAAGTGAAAACGCCCGTCACCAAGGAAGTAGACAAATCTGCAACCACCTGTTTTGCGACAGCTACCGCTGTTGCGATTGTCTGAGATGATTTCTTCTCAACTGCAATCTCAACCTTCTTGTCGATGTTTTCTTCATTTAACCTCCGTCTTTCCTTTCTCTCCTCCGTGGTCTCCCGGTAGTACTTCTTCCACGTGGCGCCGTCTCCGACACCGTGCACGCGTCCATACGATGGTCGAGTATCCACCGGTTGTCGTTTCAATATGTTCAACGCCCGGTTGAATGGAGTGTCCCACTTGGGCCTTGCCAATGCCTCAGATGGCGAGTCGCTTTCGGCCGCAATCCGGTGCTGCTCTCTCTGCAAAAGGCACAAGGATCGTTTACAAATATGACTAACGTGTGCAGTTGAATTGATCAGAAACTAAAATTACCAGTAGTCTCATGAACTCCGTAATGACCGGTGTTGTCTCGTAAACCTTCTTCACTGGGTCCCAACGGTGCCGGGCCCTCAGGATGTCACGCTTCTGCGGGGCGGTGAAATCTGCCAAGGGGTCTGGGATGCCCAGACTCGCGGCTTCCGCGTCCTCCTTGGCCCATTTGGACCTCTTTCCGCCATAACCATGGCTTCCGAGGTGGTAGCTCCCAATGTTCCTCTCTTGAAGCCCCTTCATGTACTTAGACTTTTTTGGCAGCTTCGGCCTCGCAAGCCTCCTTGAATATTTGAAACTGCTCTTCCGTGATTGTCTGATTATCCTTTACAATCTCGGAGTAGGGTTCCTTCTTGTCGATGATCCTTGCTTTCACTCGAGTTTTCCAGGCGGCCAACGCGTCGCTATACTTGGTCATGGCCTGTTTGTTTATCTTCTTCATTGCCGGGTCCTCTTCAGGATCTTCATAATCCTTCTCATTCCGGCACGGGAACAAGAATATCTGGTGAAACTTCTTTAGGAGGGAGCTCCTCATATTTTCTATCTTTTGTAGTTTCTCATCGTTGATGGTGGCGGTTGTCCGTACGATGCAGCCTATTTGATTGCCATAGCATCGACGCTTCCTCGGCGCCTTTGGCTCAAAATGCCGTCGCCCACCTCCGTGACCACCAGTCTAGTAGTCCTGAGTTTGTTAGGAAGCCGCTGCCTCTTTGCTTCGGTTCTCTGAAGCATCGCTCCGCTCCCGAGGTAGCACCGGTCTCGATCTCAGCGCGGGTCTCAATGCCGGTCTCGAGTCTCGATGCAGTCTCGATCTCGGCACCGTCTGTATGTCGGTCTCGATCCCGATGCCACCGGTTGGCCCAAAGAACAACATCGGTTGATCGTCGGTAAAGGCTAAAAATTAAATACGCACGCCCGGTGAAGCGTCCTATAATCACCGTAACCCTGTCCTTCATCGCTATAGCCATGTTTCCTATGAGTAAATCTAGTCAATTAATTCTAGACCTAATAAAATGAATAATGAGATAAAAAAGGCCTATTGTTTTGCAGGAACGTTGACTCCTTCCTGGTGCGGAAAATCCTGGGCACTCGATATGTCCTAGTTTGTAGCACAAGTCATGCCGAAATTCACGGAACATTTCGGCATGACCTTTGCCAAAAAGTGGACAAATCGAGAACCTGAAATTTGCCGGAGCGGAAATGAATCAACATTCCGGCAAAACATATATAGGCCACTCAGCTTCATTGAAACAACAAAGCCACTTGGGCACAATCGAACCACTTCAATGAAAAGATATAACATGACCACTTCAATGGAAAGATATAATCAACAATAAAAGTCTAGGTAGGGATCATCTTTAAAATAAAACTTGCCTAAATAACCTAGATAATTAACCTAATTAAACTAGTTAACCTGACTAGTTCTCTGTCAAAGCCCTAACTAAAATTTTGCACTAACCTAGATAATTAACCTAATTAAACTAGTTAACCTAACTACTTCTCTGTCAAAGCCCTAACTAAAATTTTGCCCTAACCTAGATAATTAACATAATTAAACTAGCTAACCTATGCATGAGAGAGAGAGAGAGGAGGGGTGGGGGCTTACAGAGGATGGCTCCGGTGGTGGCGAGGGAGGCAGGGTCGTCTCCGGTGACGGCGAGGGAGGCAGTTATGGCGAGGGAGGATCCGGTGGCGTCGACGGTGGCTCTGGTGGCATTGATGAGGCCGCGCGGCTCCGTGGCGTTGGGGGCGGCTCCAGTGGTGTCGACAGCGCATGGCTCTGGTGGCACCGGGGGCGTCGACGTCAGGAGAGGCAATGGCGAGTGGGCGGCAGACATCGGGGAGATGGCGGCGGGGTGGGCCGAGAGATTTGGGGGGCACGTGGTGGTCGGGGGGAAACGGTTTTTTGGTTAAGTCAAAATTAGCTATAGCGTGTTTCGCAAAACGCGCTATAGCTAATGTAGCTATAGTGCTTTTTACAAAACGCGCTATTGCTATAGCTATGTAATTTTCTCCCTTTTTATTTCCTTTTCTGCTTCTATAGGGGGGGGGGTCTAAGAAACGCGCTGCAGCTACGTTAGCTATAGCGCCTCTTATGAACACACGCTACATCTATGCCTTTCTCTGTTTTTTCGCTTTTTCATTTATTTTGCTGTACATTTTATTTTTTTTCTTTTCCTTTTTCTATTTCTTTCATTTTCATTTACTTCTCTATTTGTTTCTCATTTTATTTTATTTCCATTAGCAGTAGCGCTCTTCTTAGGAAACACGTTGCTACTCATGCCCTAGCAATAGCGCGCTTCCTCCAAGCCCGCTACTGCTATGCGTAGCCTATCGTTCCACCAATGGGAATATTAGTAGTAGCGCTTTTACGGCCACACGTGCTACTGCTACAATTGTATCTGCATCGCGGTTTTTACGAATCACATCGCTATCTAGCACTAGCGCCCTTTTTTGACCCGCGCTGTTGCTAAATTTCTGTGTATAAGGTTTTCCCTAGTAGTGTAATATCATCAATAAACACCACAACAAACTTGTCCAAATACTCCATGAACACCTTGCTCATCATGCTCATGAAATAGGCAGGGGCGTTAGTCAGTCCAAACGACATGACCGTATACTCGTATAATCCATACCGCGTGGTGAACGCTGTCTTTGGTATATCCTTCTCTCAAATCTTCAATTGATGGTATCCCGATCGTAGATCGATCTTTGAAAACACCTTGGCTCCTTGCAGCTGGTCAAACAGATCATTGATCATCGGCAGTGGGTACTTGTTCTTAATCGTTACTTCATTCAAGGCTCGGTAATCAACAACCATCCTTAGGGATTTATCCTTCTTCTCAACCAGAAGCACTGGGGCTCCCCAAGGTGATGAACTCCTTCGAATGTAACCTTTCTCCAATAACTCATTGATCCGCTTCTTAATTTCCTCCAGATCATTTGCGGGCATCCGATATGGTCTCTTGGATATTGGCCCTGTACCTGGTAATAGCTCTATCAAAATCTCGATGTCTCGATCCGGTGGCATGCCTGGTAACTCCTCTGGGAAAACATCCGGGTAATCCTTTACTACAGGCACTTCCTCCTGAACAACTCCCGTGAGGGCATTCACTTGGCTCCTCCTAGGCACATGCCTAGATACATACTTAATCCTTTTTCCTTCCGGGTGGTGAGGTAAATTGATTTGCTAGCACACCAATGCTTCCTCCATACTTTGACATCCAGTCCATACCTAATATAACATCCAATCCTTGCGACTCCAAGATAATTAGGTCGCATTTAAAAAACATGTGTGCCAATGGTCGTGGGTATCTGGTTGCACCATCGGCTAGCCATGTACTCGCCTCGAGCGTAGCTTACTAAAAGAGGGGTCCTAAGGGTTTGGGTTGGTAGCTTAAACTTATCCACAAATCCCCTTGATATATATGAATGCGATGCACCAGTATCAAAAAGAACAAGAGCGGTAAATGACTTAACCAAAAACTTACCTATTACCGCGTCCAGCTGCTCTTCAACCTCCTCCACGTTAATGTGGTTCACTTGTCCTTTGTTGAATGGATTAGGCTTCTTCCCAGCGCTCCCATTTCCGTTTCCATTCCTTCCTTCAGGGCAATCATTGGCATAGTGCCCTGTCTTCCCGCACTTAAAGCAAGTAACTTGACTTAGGTCTCTTTTGGCGGGTGTAGCTGGGTTGGAGCGGTTCTGGTTGTTATTAACTCCGTTCCCATTTCCGTTCTTGGCACCATTGTGGTTATGCGATCCTCCTCCAGTGTGGTTGTGACCTCCATGGTTATGTACTAGTCCTCCCGAGTTCTGGGTTAGCGAGGCTTCGCCGAGCTCCTGAGTTATACTTCCCTTGTCCATACTTCCTTTTTCGGTTCTCAATCTGCTGCTGCTTCCCTTCAATCATAAGGACCTTGTCTACCAACTCCTGGTAGTTGTTGAAAGTTGCCACCATCAACTGCATGCTCATCTCATCATTCAGCCCTTCCATAAACTTCTCCTGCTTCGCGACATCTTTGGCCACATCATCAGGGGCATAGCGTGATAACTTGCTAAACTCATCCACGTACCGAGCCACAGTATGGTTCCCCTGGCGTAAGTTGCGAAACTCGCGCTTCTTCATCTGCATGGCTCTAGTTATGACAAGGCCTGTGCGAAAAGCTTGCTGAAATTGGTCCCAAGTAACATTGGCTATAGGAAAAGTAGCCGTGTAATTCTCCCACCATGAGGCTGCTGGTCCATCCAATTGATGTGCGGCAAAGCGCACCTTCTCAAAGATTCGTGCATCCCGCGGTGGTTAACTCCTTCCGACACGGGCGTAGCCATTCATCGACAACTATCGGCTCGGTGCTCTTTGGAAAACACCGTGGGCTGTAACCTCGAGAAACGGGCTAGGTTATCCCTTTGGCGGCGGGTTATTGTTGTTGTTGTTGTTGTTGTTGTTGTTGCCCTGGTTCTGAACTAGCAATTGCATCAAGGCATTCTGCTGCTAGATCAACTGGGTGAGCTCCGGTGGGAAAGCAAAACCGGTGTCACGTCTCGGAGGCATCTGATGGGTTTAGATGGAAGAGATTAGAATAGAAAAAGGTCTAATGGGAAAACACTACCCATATGCACATGAGGCAAACACAATCATTTCACTCAATCAATCAAGCAAGGGCATACAAACGGTCTAGAACTATCGCATAAGTGCTCAACTGCTACTGAATACATGGGGGAAATACTACTAATATATGGTGGTCATCTAGAATTTTTTTTCGGTGGAAGACTTCATGATGTCTGCTCCAGCTTCGTCTTCGTACTCATCATCAGTTGGATCGGAATCGGTGTCGTTGATGATGATGTAGTTGTCCGGGCAAGTGGGGTCGTCGTCTTCTTCTTCCGGTGCTGGTCCTCCCATGAATACTCCGATCTTCCTAACCAGGTTGTCATTCTTTTCCAGCAGTGTCTTGATTTCTT
This sequence comes from Aegilops bicornis, assembly GCA_021605145.1. Lineage (NCBI taxonomy): Eukaryota > Viridiplantae > Streptophyta > Magnoliopsida > Poales > Poaceae > Aegilops > Aegilops bicornis. Next base: position 102,986,871 of record CM038671.1, read on the forward strand.
CCTCATATCCATCGCGTGTAAACTTGAGTTCTTCCTCCAGCTCGATGATCCTAGTCTTTTCCTTCTTCAACTCCATCATGCCTGCGCACATCTGGTTCTCCTGGCGTCGAGTGTGCTGGTTTAGCTCCTAGATGAAAGCTGCAATGGATCTATCCTTCTTGGTGCTGATTACTTACCACTGCTCGTCTCGGCGTCCACATATTTGATAGATGGTGTCCTTAAGCTCCCTGTTGTAGACTTCTCCAATAAGTCCCATGGTAATGTGAGCTGCCATGCTCTTGCCTAGACTCCAGGTAGGTGCTTCGAAAGAAAATTCTATGGGTTTAGAAGTTTGCAAGAACGTCCTTCCTGGAACTTGTACTTGAATCATCCAGCGTTCCTCTTCTAGTAAGGTGGCGTTGTATGTCCCGGTGAAGCTTGGTATTCCAATGTTCAAGTACCTAGTGAATTCCTTCAAGTGGCGTCCAAAAGGTGTGTCTTCATCCGGTTGTGCGAACTTGTTCTTCATCTCGGTCATCCTAAAGAGTGGAAAAATGGAGAGGAGTCAGAAATGAGTAGAGAAGAGTGACCTATGGTTTATCTTAGTTGTCGTGTCCTACACTCAGCGTGTGCTCTGATACCATCTTGTAGCGACCCGACCTCAGATGGACAAGACACTGTGCTTGATGTCATCCTGGATCGAATGTCTTGACACAAAGATTTGAAGAATTTATAACAAAGTAGCAATCACACACTTATTACATCGAATGTCTCAGAAGAGAACTTATTACAATTATATGGCTTAAGGCCATCTAATGCGATAACAGCGGAAGGCTTGGAAGATAAAGTGAGTCCATCAACTCCAACGGCATAGCTGAGCTGCATGACAACGACCTAACGAACCTTACTCCTCGTCTGAAAAGTCTGCAACATAATACGTTGCAGCCCGAGAACGGGTCAAGACATGGAATATGGCAATATAACACGATGAGAGCAAGAACAAAATAATGCTATCACTACATGCATATTTGGCTGGTGGAAAGCTCTATGGTTATAGTTTTGCGAAAAAGCCAATTTTTTCCTACAACAAAGGAATAGTTTTTAGTTTAACTATCATGGTGGTTGAAACATTGAGAAGGTATAACCCCAACTCAATCCCAATTAAAATAGTGAACAACCCAACAATATTAATAAAGAGTGATGAGATACATATGATAACCCAAGTACTAGATACTCAGCATTGTCCATAACCGGGGACACGGCTAACCATGATTAGATTGTACACTCTGTAGAGGTTTGCACACTTTTCCCCACAAGACTCGATCGCCTCCGTTAATTTCTCTCGTGACCGCATGGTGTTTGAGAAGCGGATGACCGAGACACGCCTTTCGTAAACATTAACTCTCTACTCCGGGTAGACCATACCAAACCTACAAAACCCACTACCTACTGATCTACCTCTTCAAGAGCTTCACGTAACCTACTCAACTATGCTAGAGCCCATAGTAGCTTGTGGCTGCACACGGAAGTTTCTAGCATGAATCATCTCGATTCCCTTTAGGTCCTGGTGGCGGTCCATAGGAAGATCACACGGGTACCCGGGATTTCCAAAAAATAAAGCAGACAACAACCTTTGGGTTCCCCAGGTGCCTCAATCCACCCAGATGTTAATTTTAAGTTGCCACCTTAAGTTGAACCATTAATCAACAATCTCACATCTGTCATGGATTCACTCAAACCCAACCACGTCTACGAGCATAGCGTAGCAATATAAGCAACATGTAGAAGTAACTCCCAAGGGTTTGATAGTAACAGGGCAATAGGTTCTACCTCAACAACTACTTTCCAACCCACAAGTTAAAATCATCCTAACCATGCAATGTTTGAGGATAGGAACTAATGCATAAAAACTGGGTATGAAAAGAGTATGATCAATGTGTTACTTGCCTTGCTGACGATCCGCGAATCCTAGAGACTCGTAGTAACACGCTTCGCACTACGGGTATTCTATCACAAGCAAACAATAACATACATAAGCAACAAGCAAATATGCACAAGCAAAACTCAAATAAACGAGGCTGACCAGAAAGTTCAACTTAACAACTCCGCTTCGCAAAAAGAATCAAACCAAACGGAACAACGAAACTCAAACGGCGAAAGAAACAAGATCCGTTTACTAATCTGAACTAAGGTCAAATTTTACAGTATCAAAATCTTGTTTAAGTTGTTTAGACAGAAAGAGGGTCTCGAGACGAAGATCTAGGCGCTTCAATCGCCTGATTCCGACTAACGAGCGAAAAGATAAATAGAAACTAAGATCGGATCAGAAATCACGATCAGAAAAATCGCGGAATCAATCCGAGAAAAAGAAAAATTGACGAACAGACTAACGAACGAACGTTCGTTATCTGGACCTAAACGAAGAATGCGTTCGTTAAAACGAACGAATGAGTGAACGCTCACTAAATAAATAAACCGGAGAAAACCCAATCTATTAAAAAACGAAAACTAGGGTTTTCCAAAAACGCAAGCTTTTTCTCGTAAAACATGGGCGGGCGTGGCGGCTACCTCGCTCGGCTCAAGGCTCCGGTGTGGCGGCGTGGGTGGCGGGGTGGCGGCGGGTCGGGAGGCGGCAGCGGCTGCGGGGGTGGCGGGGGTTTGGGGCGGCGGGGCGGCGGCTTATAAAGAGGGGGGAGTCTTGGAGGAGGGGGCAAGGCGCGGTGGCGAGGAGGAGTCCCGGCCGGACTCCTCGTCCGAGTCGGCGGCGGCGCGGGCGCGCGAAGGCGGCGGCGGCGCGGGGGAGTTGGGCCGGCCCGGCTGGGTTTCGGCCCAGTCGGTGCCCGAAGTTTTTTTTAAATAATTCCGCCGACAGAAAATAAATCCTATAAAATAAAATAAAAATCTAAAAATGCCAAAACAAATTTTCACCGTCTAAATGAAATATTTAGAACGAGATGAACATTTTCTTGGCCCTAAAATGCAATTTTGAAAGCGTGCAATTTTTCTAATGCAAATAAAATCCAAATAAACTCAAATAAAATCCAACAAATGATTTTAACGTTTTTCCTCCAATATTTCAATTGTTTTGGAGAAGTCATATCATCTCCTCTCATTTATTTTTATTATGAAATATTTTTCAGAGAGAAAATAATTAAAATCAAAGATCCTCGTTTCAATATTCGATAAAAATTAAATATGAAACCCGGAAAATCCCCAACTCTCTCCGAGGGTCCTTGAGTTGCTTAGGATTTCGAGCATTGCGGAATGAAGATGCAATAAAATATGCTATGCAAGAATGACCTATGTATAACATTCCAAATTGAAAATTTGGGATGTTACAACAGCTTAGGTTTCTTGCCAAACCACAATTCATACCGTGTCGTCTCAACAGATTTAGATTGTGCCCTATTTAACGTGAATGCAACTGTCTCTAATGCATAATCCCAAAACGATAGTGGTAAATCAGTGAGAGACATCATAGATCGCACCATATCCAATAAAGTACGGTTACGACGTTCGGACACACCATTATGCTGTGGTGTTCCAGGTGGTGTGAGTTGTGAAACTATTCCACATTGTTTCAAATGAAGACCAAACTCGTAACTCAAATATTTGTCTGCGCGATCAGATCATAGAAACTTTATGATGATTTTTCACTTCACTCTGAAATTCTTTTAACTTTTCAAATGTTTCAGACTTATGTTTCATCAAGTAGATATACCCATATCTGCTCAAATCATCTGTGAAGGTCAGAAAATAACGATACACTTGTGAGCCTGAACACTCATCAGACCGCATACATCAGTATTTATTATTTCCAATAAGTTAGTTGCTCGCTCCATTGTTCCAGAGAACGGAGTCTTAGTCATCTTGCCCATGAGGCATGGTTCGCAAGCATCAAATGATACATAATCAAGTGATTCCAAAAGCCCATCATCTGGAGTTTCTTCATGCGCTTTACACCAATATGATCTAAACAGCAGTGCCACAAATAAGTTGCACTATCATTATTAACTTTCCATCTTTTGGCTTCAATATTATGAATATGTGTGTCACTACGATCGAGATCCAACAAACTATTTTCATTGGGTGTATGACCATCGAAGGTTTTATTCATGTAAACAGAACAACAATTATTCTCTGACTTTAAATGAATAAACGTATTGCAATAAACATGATCAAATCATATTCATGCTCAACGCAAACACCAAATAACATTTATTTAGTTTCAACACTAATCCCAAAAGTATAGGTAGTGTGCGATGATGATCATATCAATCTTGGAACCACTTCCAACACACATTGTCACTTCACCCTTAACTAGTCTCTGTTCATTCTGCAACTCCCGTTTCGAGTTACTACTCTTAGCAACTGAACCAATATCAAATACCGAGGGGTTTCTATAAACACTAGTAAAGTACACATCAATAACATGTATATCAAATATAGCTTTATTCACTTTGCCATCCTTCTTATCCACCAAGTATCTAGGGTAGTTCCACTTCCAGCGACCATTTCTTTTGCAGTAGAAGCACTCAGTTTCAGGCTTCGGTCTAGCTTTGGGTTTCTTCATGGGAGTGGCAACTTGCTTGCCATTCTTCTTGAAGTTCCCTTTATTTTCCTTTGCCCTTTTACTTGAAACTAGTGATCTTGTCAACCATCAACACTTGATGCTTTTTCTTGATTTTTACCTTCGCCCGTTTCAGCAACGCGAAGAGCTCGGGAATTGCTTTCGTAATCCTTTGCATATTATAGTTCATCATGAAGTTCTAGTAACTTGGTGAAAGTGACTAGAGAACTTTGTCAATTACTAACTTATCTGGAAGATTAACTCCCACTTGATTCAAGCAATTGTAGTACCCAGACAATCTGAGCACATGCTCACTGGTTGAGCTATTCTCCTCCATCTTGTAGGCAAAGTACTGTTAGAGGTCTCATACCTCTTGACACGGGCATGAGTATGAAATACCAATTTCAACTCTTGTAACATCTTATATGCTCTATGGCGTTCAAAAAATTTTTGAAGTCCCGGTTCTACGCCGTAAAGCATGGTGCACTAAACTATCAAGTAGTCATCATATCGAGCTTTTGTCAAAACGTTCATAACGTCTGCATCTGCTCCTGCAATAGATCTGTCACCTAGCGGTGCATCAAGGACATAATTCTTCTGTGCAGCAATGAGGAAAATCCTCAGATCACGGACCAAGTCTGCATCATTGCTACTATCATCTTTCAACTTATATTTCTCTAGGAACATATCAAAAATAAACGGGGAGCTACATCGCGAGCTATTGATCTACAACATAGTTTTTGCAAATACTATCAAGACTAAGTTCATGATAAATTAAAGTTCAATTAATCATATTACTTAAGAACTCTCACTTAGATAGACATCCCTCGAGTCATCTAAATGATCACGTGATCCATATCAACTAAACCATGCCCGATCATCACGTGAGATGGAGTAGTTTTCAATGGTGAACATCACTATGTTGATCATATCTACTATATGATTCATGCTCGACCTTTCGGTCTCAGTGTTCCGAGGCCATATCTACATATGCTAGGCTCGTCAAGTTTAACCCGAGTATTCTGCATGTGCAAAACTGGCTTGCACCCGTCGTATGTGAACGTAGAGCTTATCACACCCAATCATCACGTGGTGTCTCGGCATGACGAACTATCGCAACAGTGCATACTCAAGGAGAACACTTATCCCTTGAAATTTAGTGAGGGATCATCTTATAATGCTACCGCCGTACTAAGCAAAATAAGATGCATAAAGGATAAACATCACATGCAATCAATATAAGTGATATGATATGGCCATCATCATCTTGTGCCTTTCATCTCCATCTCCAAAGCACCTTCATGATCACCATCGTCACCGGCTTGACACCTTGATCTCCATCGAAGCATCGTTGTTGTCTCGCCAACTGTTGCTACTACGACTATCCTATTGCTTAGTGATAAAGTAAAGCAATTACATGGCGATTGCATTTCATACAATAAAGCGACAACCATATGGCTCCTGCCAGTTGCCGATAACTGTGTTACAAAACATGATCATCTCATACAACAATTTATATAATCACGTCTTGACCATATCACATCACAACATGCCCTGCAAAAACAAGTTAGATGTCCTCTACTTTGTTTTTGCAAGTTTTACGTGGCTGCTACGGGCTTAGCAAGAACCGTTCTTACCTACGCATCAAAAACCACAACGATTTTTCGTCGAGTGTGTTGTTTTAACCTTCAACAAGGACCGGGCGTAGTCACACTCGATTCAACTAAAGTTGGAGAAATAGACACCCACTAGCCACCTGTGTGCGAAGCACGTCGGTAGAACCAGTCTCACGTAAACGTACGCGTAATGTCGGTCTGAGCCGCTTCATCCAACAATACTGCCAAATCAAAGTATGACATGCTGGTAAGCAGTATGACTATTATCCCCCACAACTCTTTGTGTTCTACTCGTGCATATAACCTCTACGCATAGACCTTGCTCGGATGCCACTGTTGGGGAATGCAGTAATTTCAAAAAAAATCCTACGATCACGCAAGATCTATCTAGGAGAAGCATAGAACGAGTGGGGAGAGTGTGTCCACGTACCCTCGTAGACCGAAAGCGGAAGCGTTATGACAACACAATTGATGTAGTCGTACGTCTTCACGATCCGACCGATCCTAGCACCGAACGTACGACACCTCCGTGTTCACCACACGTTCAGCTCGATGATGTCCCTCGTACTCTTGATCCAGTTGAGACCGAGGGAGAGTTTCATCAGCAGGATGGCGTGGTGACGGTGATGATGAAGTTACCGGCGCAGGGCTTCGCCTAAGCACTACGACGATATGACCGAGGTGTGTAACTGTGGAGGGGGGCACCGTACACGGCTAAGAGATTGTCTGTTGTGTGTTCTAGGGGTGCCCTCCCCACATATATATATAGGTGGGAGGGGGAGGGAGCAGCAAGAGGCGTGCCCCAAGTAGGAGGAATCCTACTTGGGGCCTAATCCTATTCGGCCTCCCAGAGGGAGTCCTGGACTAAGGGGTCGTCGGGCGTCCGGCCTGTTATCCATGGGCCGGACTGATGGGCTGTGAAGACATGAAGACCGAAGACTGTACCTATGTCCGGATTGGACTCTCCTTGGCGTGGAAGGCAAGCTTGGCGACCAATTATGAAGATTCCTTCCTATGTAACCGACTCTATTTAAACCCTAGATCCCCTGGTGCCTATATAAACCGGAGGGGGTAGTCCAGAAAGGATATACATATGACCATAGTCATACAGGCTAGACTTCTAGGGTTTAGCCATTACGATCTCCTGGTAGATCAACTCTTGTAATACTCATATTCATCAAGATCAATCAAGCAGGAAGTAGGGTATTACCTCCATAGAGAGGGCCCAAACCTGGGTAAACATCGTGTCCCCCGTCTCCTATTACCATCGATCCTAGACGTGCAGTTCGGGACCCCTACCCGAGATCCGCGGTTTGACACCGACATTGGTGCTTTCATTGAGAGTTCCACTGTGCCGTCGACGAAAGGTTTGATGGCCCCTTCGATCGTCTATAGTGACGCTGTCCAAGGAGCAACCTTTCTCCCCGGACAGATTTTCGTGTTCGGCGGCTTCGTACTGCGGGCCAACTCGCTTGGCCATCTGGAGCAGATCGATAGCTATGCCCCTAGCCACCAGGTCAGATTTGGAAGCTTGAACTACGTCGTGGATATCCGTGGAGACTTGATATTCAATGGATTTGAGACCGCAGCGATCGCTCCCCCTCGCCCCGATGAACATAACTTAAATCTGTCATCGGATCACGTCCAGGAGATGGTTCCTGTTGCTGCAATGGCCTTAGAACCGAAGCAGATCATGCCATCCAAGGCCATGGAGTTGAAGGAAATATGCCCTAGAGGCAATAATAAAGTTATTATTTATTTCCTTATATCATGATAAATGTTTATTATTCATGCTAGAATTGTATTAACCGGAAACATAATACATGTGTGAATACATAGACAAACAGATTGTCACTAGTATGCCTCTACTTGACTAGCTCGTTGATCAAATATGGTTATGTTTCCTAGCCATAGACATGAGTTGTCATTTGATTAACAGGATCACATCATTAGGAGAATGATGTGATTGACATGACCCATTTTCGCTAGCTTAACACACGATCGTTTAGTATGTTGCTACAGCTTTCTTCATGACTTATACATGTTCCTATGACTATGAGATTATGCAACTCCCGTTTACCGGAGGAACACTTTGTGTGCTACAAAACGTCACATCGTAACTGGGTGATTATAAAGGAGCTCTACAGGTGTCTCCGAAGGTACTTGTTGGGTTGGCGTATTTCGAGATTAGGATTTGTCACTCCAATTGTCGGAGAGGTATCGCTGGGCCCTCTCGGTGATACACATCACTTAAGCCTTGCAAGCATTGCAACTAATGAGTTAGTTGCGGGATGATGTATTACAGTACGAGTAAAGAGACTTGCCGGTAACGAGATTGAACTAGGTATTGAGATACCGACGATCGAATCTCGGGCAAGTAACATACCGATGGCAAAGGGAACAACGTATGTTGTTATGCGGTCTGACCGATAAAGATCTTTGTAGAATATGTGGGAGCCAATATGAGAATCCAGGTTCCGCTATTGGTTATTGACCGGAGACGTGTCTCGGTCATGTCTACATAGTTCTCGAACCCGTAGGGTCCGCACGGTTAACGTTACGATGACAGTTATATTATGAGTTTATATGTTTTGATGTACCGAAGGTTGTTCGGAGTCCCGGATGTGATCACGAACATGATGAGGAGTCTCGAAATGGTCAAGACATGAAGATTGATATATTGTAAGCCTATGTTTGGATATCGGAAGTGTTCCGGGTGAAATCGGGATTTTACCGGAGTACCGGGAGGTTACCGAACCCCGGAACTTAATGGGCCTTAGTGGGCCTAGGTGGAAGAGAGGAGAGGCGGCTAGGGCTGGGCGCGCACCTCCCCCAGTCCAAATAGGACAAGGAGAGGGGGGCGGCGCCCCCTTCCTTCTTCTCCTCCACTCCTTCCCCCTCCCAAGTCCTAATCCAACTAGGAAAGGGGGGAGTTCTACTCCCGGTGGGAGTAGGACTCCTCCCAGCACGCCCTCTCCCTTGGACGGCCGCACCCCCTGCTCCTTTATATACGGGGGCAGGGGGGCACCCCATAGACACAACATTGATTAGTTGATCTCTTAGCCATGTGCGGTGCCCCCGTCCACCATAGTCCACCTCGATAATACTGTAGCGATGCTTAGGCGAAGCCCTGCATCGGTAGAACATCAACATCGTCACCACGCCATCGCGGCCGACGTAAACTCTCCCTCAACACTCGGCTGGATCGGAGTTCGAGGGACGCCATCGGGCTGAACGTGTGCTGAACTTCCGGAGGTGTCGATGCGTTCGATTACTTGATCGGTCGGATCATTAAGACGACGACTACATCAACCGCGTTGTGCTAACGCTTCGCTTTCGGTCTCACGAGTGCGTGGACAACACTCTCCCCTCTCGTTGCAATGCATCACCATGATCTTGCGTGTGCGTAGGAAATTTTTTGAAATTACTATGTTCCCCAACAGTGGCATCCGAGCCTGGTTTTATGCGTAGATTTCATATGCACGAGTAGAACACAAGCGAGTTGTGGGCGATATAAGTCATACTGCTTACCAGCATGTCATACTTTGGTTCGGCAGTATTGTTGGACGAAGCGGCCCGGACCGACATTACACGTACGCTTACGCGAGACCAGTTCTCCCGACGTGCTTTGCACAGAGGTGGCTAGCGGGTGTTAGTTTCTCCAACTTTAGTTGAGCCGAGTGTGGCTACGCCCGGTCCTTGCGAAGGTTAAAACAACACCAACTTGACAAACTATCGTTGTGGTTTTGATGCGTAGGTAAGAACGGTTCTTGCTAAGCCCGTAGCAGCGACGTAAAACTTGCAACAACAAAGTAGAGGATGTCTAACTTGTTTTTGCAGGGCATGTTGTGATGCGATATGGTCAAGACGTGATGCTATATTTTATTGTATGAGATGATCATGTTTTGTAACCGAGTTATCGGCAACTGGCAGGAGCCATATGGTTGTCGCTTTATTGTATGCAATGCAATCGCCCTGTAATGCTTTACTTTATCACTAAGCGGCAGCGATAGTCGTAGAAGCATAAGATTGGCGAGACGACAATGATGCTACGATGGAGATCAAGGTGTCGGGCCGGTGACGACGGTGATCATGACGGTGCTTCGGAGATGGAGATCACAAGCACAAGATGATGATGGCCATATCATATCACTTATATTGGTTGCATGTGATGTTTATCTTTTATGCATCTTATCTTGCTTTGATTGACGGTAGCATTATAAGATGATCCCTCACTAAATTATCAAAGTATAAGTGTTCTCCCTGAGTATGCACCGTTGCGAAAGTTCTTCGTGCTGAGACACCACGTGATGATCGGGTGTGATAGGCTCTACGTTTAAATACAACGGGTGCAAAACAGTTGCACACGCGGAATACTCAGGTTAAACTTGACGAGCCTAGCATATAACAGATATGGCCTCGAAACACGGAGACCGAAAGGTTAAGCGTGAATCCTATAGTAGATATGATCAACATAGTGATGTTCACCATTGAAACTACTCCATCTCACGTGATGATCGGACATGGTTTAGTTTATTTGGATCACGTGATCACTTAGAGGATTAGAGGTATGTCTATCTAAGTGGGAGTTCTTAAGTAATCTTATATGTACTAATTGAAGGCACCTTTCAAGCCGTTTAATTAACCCACATCATCAATATTAATTCTACCGCTGGATTAGAAAATTTATGGACAGGATAAAAAGAAAGTTACGTAACAAAGATGGTCCAGTATAAAAGGATCTGTCACGTCCAGCCATTGTGGAAAAAAATTAGAAGCCGACCATCCACCCATGGAAACTCCATGGTCCAGTAAAAAAGGATCTTTGTCTCAAAAAAAGTAAAAAAGATCTGTCACGTGTAGTTAAAAAAATAGAAGCCTGAAAAATCCATGATGTCCATGAGTAGTGAAACTCCACGCAAGGAAACTCTATGATATAGATATGGAGGGAAAAAAATATTCCACGTTCTCAAAACAAAAAAATATATCCACGACCATGTTGATGGAGGTACGCCCTTCCAACCAGATTGCGGACAGAAAAAAAATCAGTTGATTAAAAAAGCCAACGCTGCCTTCTCCTCCCCTTAAATCTTATATTGTCTTTTTTTGACAGAAAAATCCTATATTGTCTTAGCTGTTGCCCGTGGCAGTGATTTTCTATCTCTTCACATCAAGTGCGTTTTTCTACCCTCTTGGCTGTTGAGGAACCCGGACGAAGTCCGAGACCAGGTGCCGCACAGATGAGGAGCTTCCCTCGCCAGCGATCACAGGAACTAGGTTTTGTATTGCGGTTAAATTTTCCTTTTTTCAGAATTCAATTATTGTAGATCTTTTTTTCTAGATGCTAGCTCATAAAATAAATCTCAACCTTCTGTAGTTTGCGGACATGGAGTCGATCGAGCTTGAAAACCAGACGATACGGACAACGCCACGCCTTCTTGGATTGCCCACTACCATGAGAAAAATTAAGGACGCATCCTGCATGTATTACTTGGTTTCCCATCTAAAAAAGAGAGACCGTGCTTTCATATTTGTGTACAATGGAGCTGATACTGTTCTTTTTTCTCATCTGCTGACATTCTTGCCGAGGCTACGTCCCTTGAGATGAACGGGAGTCTGGGCGTTCATCACGCTGTACCCGGCCAGGCTGCGAGAAACATGCATGTGGAGGCAGCAATGCACATCCTGCTGGACTCGGGAAGGATAAAGAAAAGATATACAAAATCATACAACGGTAAGCAACAACCGACCGAGAGAGCTAATGGATTGCCAAGCTTAATATTAATTTTATGATCCTTCCCGCGGCTACCACGGTCAGCGTGGGTGTCATCAGATTCACAACGATTTTGTATTTGTAGCTATTGTCAGGCTGCAGTTCATGTAAGGATTGTCCCTTTTCTCACATAGGACAATCTTCTGCACTCTAATTCCAATCTCACATAGGACAGAAGATTCTTCGGCGGCAACGGCAGAGGCAACACGCGCTCCCTCGTTTGCAATATGGCAAGCTGGACGCATCATCTCTGCCTACAGGTATCCCTAAATCCTGTGTGTCATTAAATTTAGCAGCATATAGATGCAACCGAATCAGTAATAATCATATAAGCCACCATGTATCCATCATGCATATGCAGGCTTCCTAAGTACGTACGTGTGTTTCCTTCAGGAGATTAATTGTTTGTTTGTAACGCCACGTGCACATGCAACGTCTTGGATTTGTCAACCAAGAAAAAATATAAAGATGAACCCTATTAGGAATTGCAAGATGAAGTGTGACAACTGAAAAACACAACTAAGTATTTTACACCAGTATATCTTTACTTAACTTTATTAAAAATATCTTTACTTAACTATTTTTCTAAACAAAGATTGTCCCTTTTCCCAGCATGTTGTGTAGTTTGGTATGTCACATTATATGATTCTTTTTTGCAACAAAAACTTATCAACAAGAAATTTGTCATGCTAGACTGCACATCATATTGCAATGGCCTACCCACCATGTTATATAAACTATTCTAATAGTTTAAATCGACATTAATAGCTGCCATACACTACTTAGTTTATGCCGTATTCAGATGTATTTTGGTGCGAATTTAATGCTACTATTACCTTATAACACCCAGATTTTGTGTGTGTACAGATTCCATAGTAGATGTTTCAAATGTAGAATTGTCGGTTTAAGCTGAAGACTCATCTTACGAAATCAAGCACAAGTCTAAGAGGTTCGGACGGTAACTAACCGACGACGTTCCAGGTGCTCGATGCCCCTGATCAAGACATATCGATGATCATTGTCGGCGTCAGGTGTCTACAACACCAGTTTCAGAACTAGCATTTTTACTGGAAGATGTTTGGTGGTAGGAACAGATAGAAACGCAAGTTGGTGATGGACTAATGGTTGTTTACATGGTTGGTTTGTTTGCATGATATCTCACATGATTCATCTCAATCACAGAATTCACCACATGATTCCCATTGATGCCTGATATATATTGCATGTATGTATTTATTCATCATATTCATGCACGTAGCAGTTTTTGCTCATATGTATGGCCTACCATATTCATGCATGAGTCATCTCAATCACATAATTCACGACATGATTCCAATTGATGCCTGGCATATATGCATGCATGTATTTATTCATCATATTGATCGCTTAGCAATGATTTGTTCCTAATGATAGAATCCCTTCTCAGTATATCAAGTTATGATATGAAAATACCTTCAAATCTCAAGGTCCCAAATAAACTATCACATTGGACAAAATATACAAGACATCTATCTATGTACATTATCTAATAGTCCTATCACATGCATATGCGTACAACATATACCCATGTCTTAGATTCCATATACATATCAATGCTGGAACTAAAATAAAGTACATATATTCAGTTCAATGAAGGTCATGAACTGGGAAGTATGTATTTGATTTACACCACGTGCAGTTGTGATTTTCTACACTTTAATGTTTATACATTTACATCTAGCTTATACTCTATATTTTGCTATTTTTTCCAAAATCATGTCCTGGCTTTTGTTAGCCTTGACACATTTCTAGACAGGAATCAGTTGAACTAAACTGAGCTCTGTCAAAGTTAGATATGACTACCCCGCAAAAAAAAGTTAGATATGACCGAAATATGCTCTAAGTATGCATGCATTTGTACATGTCCAATAAAAAACCATCACAAAAAATAGAAATGCATAAGTGTACAAAGTAGTGAGAATATATTCCATGGTCTTTAAAACTGCTAGCCCGTGCAGGTGCACGGGTCGTTGACTAGTATGATTAATTGAACTTAAATTTATCATGAACTTAGTACCTGATAGTATCTTGCTTGTCTATGTTTGATTGTAGATAGATGGCCCGTGCTATTGTTCTGTTGAATTTTAATGCGTTCCTTGAGAAAGCAAAGTTTAAAGATGATGGTAGCAATTATACGGACTGGGTCCGTAACTTGAGGATTATTCTTATTGCTGCACAGAAGAATTACGTCCTGGAAGCACCGCTGGGTGCTAGGCCTGCTGCAGGAGCAACACCAGATGTTATGAACGTCTGGCAAAGCAAAGCTGATGACTACTCGATAATTCAGTGTGGCATGCTTTACGGCTTAGAACCGGGACTTCAACGACGTTTTGAACGTCATGGAGCATATGAGATGTTCCAGGAGTTGAAGTTAATATTTCAAGCAAATGCCCGGATTGAGAGATATGAAGTCTCCAATAAGTTCTATAGCTACAAGATGGAGGAGAATAGTTCTATCGGTGAGCATATACTCAAGATGTCTGGCTATAATCATCACTTGATTCAACAGGGAGTTAATCTTCCGGATGATAGCGTCATTGACAGAATTCTCCAATCACTGCCACCAAGCTACAAAAGCTTCGTGATGAACTATAACATGCAAGGGATGGAAAAGATGATTCCCGAGCTCTTCGCAATGCTAAAGGCTGCGGAGGTAGAAATCAAGAAGGAGCATCAAGTGTTGATGGCCAACAAGACCACTAGTTTCAAGAAAAAGGGCAAAGGGAAGAAGAAGGGGAACTTCAAGAAGAACAGCAAGCAAGTTGCGGCTCAGGAGAAGAAACCCAAGTCTGGACCTAAGCTTGAAACTGAGTGCTTCTCATCGCAAGCGGACTGTTCCTTTGAAGCGGAACTGCCCCAAGTATTTGGCGGATAAGAAGGATGGCAAGGTGAACAAAGGTATATGTGATGTACATGTTATTGATGTGTACCTTACTAATGCTCGCAGTAGCACCTGGATATTTGATACTGGTTCTGTTGCTAATATTTGTAAATCGAAAAAGGGGCTACGGATTAAGCGGAGATTGGCTAAGGACGAGGTGACTATGCGCGTGGGAAATGGTTCCAAAGTCGATGTGATCGCGGTCGGCACGCTACCTCTACATCTACCTTCGGGATTAGTATTAGACCTAAATAATTGTTATTTGGTGCCAGCGTTGAGCATGAACATTACATCTGGATCTTGTTTGACGCGAGACGGTTATTCATTTAAATCGAGAGAATAATGGTTGTTCTATTTATATGAGTAATATCTTTTATGGTCATGCACCCTTGAAGAGTGGTCTATTTTATTGAATCTCGATACTAGTGATACACATATTCATAATGTTGAAGCCAAAAGATGCAGAGTTGATAATGATAGTGCAACTTATTTGTGGCACTTGCCGTTTAGGTCATATCGGTGTAAAGCGCATGAAGAAACTCCATATGGATGGACTTTTGGAACCACTTGATTATGAATCACTTGGTACTTGCGAACCGTGCCTCATGGGCAAGATGACTAAAACGCCGTTCTCCGAAACTATGGAGAGAGCAACAGATTTGTTGGAAATCATACATACAAATGTATGTGGTCCGATGAATGTTGAGGCTCGTGGTGGATATCATTATTTTCTCACCTTCACAAATGATTTAAGCAGATATGGGTATATCTACTTAATGAAACATAAGTCTAAAACTTTTGAAAAGTTCAAAGAATTTCAGAGTGAAGATGAAAATCATCGTAACAAGAAAATAAAATTTCTATGATCTGATCGTGGAGGCGAATATTTGAGTTACGAGTTTGGTCTACATTTGAAACAATGCGGAATAGTTTCGCAACTCACGCCACCTGGAACACCACAGCGTAATGGTGTGTCGAGCGTCGTGTCGTACTTTACTTGATATGGTGCGATCTATGATGTCTCTTACTGATTTACCGCTATTGTTTTGGGGTTATGCTTTAGAGACGGCTGCATTCACGTTAAGTAGGACACCATCAAAATCCGTTGTTACGACGCCTTATGAACTATGGTTTGGCAAGAAACCAAAGTTGTCGTTTCTTAAAGTTTGGGGCTGCGATGCTTATGCGAAAAAGCTTCAACCTGATAAACTCGAACCCAAATCGGAGAAATGTGTCTTCATAGGATACCCAAAGGAGACTGTTGGGTACACCTTCTATCACAAATCCGAAGGCAAGACTTATGTTGCTAAATTCAGAGTTTTTCTAGAGAAGGAGTTTCTCTCGAAAGAAGTGAGTGGGAGGAAAGTATAACTTGATGAGGTAACTATACCTACTCCCTTATTGGAAAGTAGTTCATCGCAAAAACCGGTTTCTGCGACACCTACACCAATTAGTGAGGAAGTTAATGATGGTGATCATGAAACTTCAGATCAAGTTGTTGCTGAACCTCATAGGTCAACCGGAGTAAGATCCGCACCAGAGTGGTACGGTAAGCCTGTTCTGGAAGTTATGTTACTAGACCATGACGAACCTACGAACTATGAAGAAGCGATGGTGAGCCCAGATTCCGCAAAATGGCTTGAGGCCATGAAATCTGAGATGGGATCCATGTATGAGAACAAAGTGTGGACTTTGGTTGACTTGCCCGATGATTGGCAAGAAATTGAGAATAAATGGATCTTCCAAGAAGATTGGCGCTGACGGTAATGTTACTGTCTACAAAGCACGACTTGTCCCGAAAGGTTTTCGACAAGTTCAAGGGATTGACTACGATGAGACCTTCTCACCCGTAGCGATGCTTAAGTCTGTCTGAATCATGTTAGCAATTGCCGCATTTTATGATTATGAAATTTGGCAAATGGATGTCAAAACTGCATTCCTGAATGGATTTCTGGATGAAGAGTTGTATATGATGCAACCGGAAGGTTTTATCGATCCAAAGGGAGCTAACAAAGTGTGCAAGCTCCAGCGATCCATTTATGGACCGGTGCAAGCCTCTCGGAGTTGGAATAAACATTTTGATAGTGTGATCAAAGCATTTGGTTTTGTACAGACTTTTGGAGAAGCCTGTATTTACAAGAAAGTGAGTGGGAGCTCTGTAGCATTTCTGATATTATATGTGGATGACATATTGCTGATTGGAAATGATATAGAATTTCTGGATAGCATAAAGGGATACTTGAACAAGAGTTTTTCAATGAAATACCTCGGTGAAGCTTCTTACATATTGGGCATCAAGATGTATAGAGATAGATCAAGACGCTTAATTGGACTTTCACAAAGCACATATCTTGACAAATTTTTGAAGAAGTTCAAAATGGATCAAGCAAAGAAAGGGTTCTTGCCTGTGTTACAAGGTGTGAAGTTGAGTAAGACTCAATGCCCGACCACTACAGAAGATAGAGAGAAGATGAAAGATGTTCCCTATGCTTCAGCCATAGGCTCTATCATGTATGCAATCTTTGTGTGCCGGACACGATGCGTGCCTTGCTATAAGTCTAGCAGGAGGTACCAAAGTAATCCAGAGTGGATCCTTTGGACAGCGATCAAGAACATCCTGAAATACGAAAAGGACTAAGGATATGTTTCTCGTTTATGGAGCTGACAAAGAGCTCATCATAAATGGTTCACGTTGATGCAAGCTTTGACAGCGATCCGGACGATTCTAAGTCGCATAAACCGGATCGTGTTTTCATTGAGCGGTGGAGTTGTCGGTTAGTGCAGTTCTAAACAAAGCGTCGTGGCGGGATCTACGTGTGAAGCGGAGTACATAGCTGCTTGAAGCAGCAAATGAAGGAGTCTGGATGAAGGAGTTCATATCCGATCTAGGTGTCATACCTAGTGCATCGGGTCCAATGAAAATCTATTGTGACAATACAGGTGCAATTGCCTTAGCGAAGGAATCCAGAAATCACAAGAGAACCAAGCACATCAAGAGATGCTTCAATTCAATCCGGGATCTAGTCCAGGTGGGAGACATAGAAATTTGCAAGATACATACGGATCTGAATGTTGTAGACCCGTTGACTAAGCCTCTTCCACGAGCAAAACATGATCAGCACCAAGGCTCCATGGGTGTTAGAATCATTACTGTATAATCTAGATTATTGACTCTAGTGCAAGTGGGAGACTGAAGGAAATATGCCCTAGAGGCAATAATAAAGTTATTATTTATTTCCTTATATCATGATAAATGTTTATTATTCATGCTAGAATTGTATTAACCGGAAACATAATACGTGTGTGAATACATAGACAACCAGATTGTCACTAGTATGCCTCTACTTGACTAGCTCGTTGATCAAAGATGGTTATGTTTCCTAGCCATAGACATGAGTTGTCATTTGATTAACGGGGTCACATCATTAGGAGAATGATGTGATTGACATGACCCATTTCCATTAGCTTAACACACGATTGTTTAGTATGTTGCTATTGCTTTCTTCATGACTTATACATGTTCTTATGACTATGAGATTATGCAACTCCCGTTTACCAGAGGAACACTTTGTGTGCTACCAAAGCGTCTAGCAATGTGGGTGATTATAAAGGAGCTCCAAAGGTGTCTCCGAAGGTACTTGTTGGGTTGGCATATTTTGAGATTAGGATTTGTCACTCCGATTGTCGGAGAGGTATCTCTGGGCCCTCTCGGTAATACACATCACTTAAGCCTTGCAAGCATTGCAACTAATGAGTTAGTTGCAGGATGATGTATTCTGATGCGAGTAAAGAGACTTGCGATAGCGAGATTGAACTAGGTATTGAGATACCAACGATCGAATCTCGGGCAAGTAACATACCGATGACAAAGGGAACAAGCATTATGTTGTTATGCGGTCTGACCGATAAAGATCTTTGTAGAATATGTAGGAGCCAATATGAGCATCCAGGTTGTGCTATTGGTTATTGACGGAGGCGTGTCTCGGTCATGTCTACATAGTTCTCGAACCCGTGGCGTCACTTGACGCTTAACGTTACGATTACAGTTATATTATGAGTTTATATGTTTTGATTTACCGAAGGTTGTTCGGAGTCCCGGATGTGATCACGGACATGACGAGAAGTCTCGAAATGGTCAAGACATGAAGATTGATATATTGGAAGCCTACGTTTGGATATCGGAAGTGTTCCGGGAGAAATCGGGATTTCTGAGTAATGCAGGAGGTTACGGAACCCCGGAACTTAATGGGCCTTAGTGGGCATAGGTGGAAGAGAGGAGGCGGCTAGGGCTGGGCCGCTCCTTACCCCAGTCCGAATAGGACAAGGAAAGGGGCGGCGCCCCTTCCTTCTTCTCCTCCACTCCTTCCCTCCCAAGTCCTAATCCAACTAGGAAGGGGGGAGTCCTACTCCCGGTGGGAGTAGGACTCCTCCAGCCTCTCTCCCTTGGCTGGCCGCACCCCTTGCTCCTTTATATACGGGGGCAGGAGGCACCCCATAGACACAACATTGATCAGTTGATCTCTTAGCCGTGTGCAGTGCCCCCCTCCACCATAGTCCACCTCGATAATATTGTAGCGATACTTAGGCGAAGCCCTGCGTCGGTAGAACATCAACATCGTCACCATGCCGTCGTGCTGACGAAACTCTCCCTCAGCACTCGGCTGGATCGGAGTTCGAGGGATGTCATCGGGCCAAACGTGCACTGAACTCGGAGGTGCCATACGTTCGGTACTTGATCGGTCGGATCATGAAGACGTACGACTACATCAACCGCGTTGTGCTAACGCTTCCGCTTTCGGTCTACGAGGGTACATGGACAACACTCTCCCCTCTCGTTGCTATGCATCACCATGATCTTGCGTGTGCGTAGGAATTTTTTTTAAATTACTACGTTCCCCAACAGGAGTCCGTGGCGTTGGAGCCGCACACGGAATCGACACCCCGCAATACTTGCGTCCATGGAACTCCGGACTCGTCGCCGGCTATTAGTTCCGGACCAGGTGCGCTTGCGGACACCTTGCTGGATCGGTTATCAATTTTCGAAATTAGCGCCATAGACATCTTCCAGTACTCACCTTTGGGCGATGTGCTGAACTCTTTAAAGAATTTGTCCTTGGAGAAGGATGTGGCACCCCGGCTCAGAGAAACCGGAACGCCCCGTGTTCCAGCCCAGAGATCGAGGAGAAGTCCTCTAGAATATAGCACTGCTTAGCATAGAACAAACCAGCTTTCTATTATTACATGAATATGAATACAAGGTCTCCAATATTACAATGAATAACATCGGCACGGCAACACTACGCCATCCTCAGTTGCTCTATGCAAGCAGCAGAACAACTCAAAGCAGTGGAAAAACTACTTTCAGTGGAACAACGACGACAGTGGTGAATTCCACTCCGCTTATCCTAGCTCGCGAACACCAGAACAACACCAAACAAGCAAGCAATCCAGGCACGACCTGCAAGCTGGCATGACACGCCAGGTCAGTACATTGAATGTACTTGCAAGCTCACAATAACCAGAAGCATTCAAGACAAACAACAGCATGGCAATTACAGGTTAAGCAGGAATTATCATGAGATCATCAGAATAACATAGCATGGACAACATGAGCATGATACAGGTAGAACAACATGAGTATGGCATAAACATATAGATCTGACGATACTAGCATGCAATATGATGACACTATATGCACTATGTATTCTGCTCAGGTTACTACGTAACCATCACATGCATCACTTACCAACCTCGGACATCACACGATTATCTCAGGATCAAATCAACCTTAGTATAAACAATACCGTAGTAATCATTAAATGAACACAAGGAGCTTGATCTTTACCCATGATTCTCGCACAACATCACGAATATCCAACAACTAGGTATCCTCGATACTACTGTGATCATCCCGGCGATCACAACCATGACCAACACTTGGTCTCAAACGGTGATCTTTACGGCGATCACAACCAACTTATCTCATCAAAGACACAACGAGCACCGTCGTGGTCCGTCCCAAACAGGGACAAAAGCCCTTATCATCCAACCTACGGGCACACAAGGTTATGTCCACCTACCTGATCAGGGTAAGCATGCCCATAACCTTCCCTAGTTGGAGGCACCGGCGAGAGGCACGACAATAGACCCAGTTAGGACCTCCCCATAAGGTAAGCGTGGTTGCACTGGTCAGTTTCGATATGGTGGCACCATGACTCAGCCAATAGTTGTTCAAGTTCACCTAAATCCGGTTAAACTTGAATGCAAATATTATGAGCCATGATAAAATAACATGATGTAATTACAATGCATGAGCATGATATCAACATAAGCATGAGAGTACGACATAACTATCCAGTATTGTTGGGGAACGCAGTAATTTCAAAAAATTTCCTACGCACACACAGGACCATGGTGATGGCATAGCAACGAGAGGGGAGAGTGTTGTCTACGTACCCTCGTAGACCGTAAGCGGAAGCGATCACAACGTAGAGGAAGTAGTCAGACGTTCTCCTCGCGATCCTGCCGATCCCAGCGCCGTTACTCCGGCACCTCCGAGTCGATGATGACGTAGAGGAAGTAGTCGTCGTTCTCCTCACGATCCAGCCGATCGGCGCCGTTACTCCGGCGCCTCCGAGTTCTTGGCACACGTTCAGCTCGATGGCGCTCCACGGGAGTTCCGTCGGCCTGACGGCGTGGTGACGATCTTGATGTTTCACCGACGCGAGGCTTCGCCTAAGCACCGCTACGATATGACCGAGGTGGAATATGGTGGAGGGGCACCGCACTGCTAAGGAACGATCTCAAGGATCAACTTGTGTGTCCTAGGGTGCCCCCTCCCCGTATATAAAGGAGGGAGGGAGGAGGTGGCCGACCCAAGGGGAGGCGCACCAAGGAGGGGAAACCTACTCCAAGTAGGTTTCCTCTCTTTTCATATCTTATTTGGAGGGGAAGGAAAGAGTACTAGTATTAGGAAGTAGTACTAGTAGTAGGAATAGGAAGAGGGGAAAGGAGAAAGGAAGGGGGGCGGCCCCTTCCCCAATTCGGATTGGGCTTGAAGCGCGCCCCTCCTTGTTCCTTCTCCCTTCCTCCTACATGGGCCCAATAAGGCCCATATACCTCCCGGGGGTTCGGTAACCTCCGGAGCTCCAAACTTCTAGGAACCTTTCCGATGTCCAAATATATCCGTCCAATATATTAATCTTTATGTCTCGACCATTTCGAGACTCCTCGTCATGTCCGTGATCATATCCGGGACTCGAACAACCTTGGTACATCAAAATACACAAACTCATAATATAACCATCATCGAAACCTTAAGCGTGCGGACCCTACGGTTCGAGAACAATGTAGACATGACCGAGACACATCTCCGGTCAATAACCAATAGCGGGACCTGGATGCCCATATTGGCTCCTACATTTTCTACGAAGATCTTTATCGGTCAGACCGCATAACAACATCCGTTGTTCCCTTTGTCATTGGTATGTTACTTACCCGAGATTCGATCGTCGGTATCCAATACCTAGTTCAATCTCAATTCTTGGTAAGTCTCTTTACTCGTTCGTAATACATCATCTCACAACTAACTCATTAGTTGTAATGCTTGCAAGGCTTATGTGATGTGTATTACCGAGAAGGCCAGAGATACCTCTCCGACGATCGGAGTGACAAAACCTAATCTCGAAATACGCCAACCCAACAAGTACCTTTGGAGACACCTGTAGTACTCCTTTATGATCACCCGATTCACGTTGTGACGTTTGGTAGTACCAAAGTGTTCCTCCGATGGCAGGAGTTGCATAATCTCATAGTTACGGGAACATGTATAAGTCATGAAGAAAGCAATAGCAACATACTAAACGATCAAGTGCTAGGCTAACGGAATGGGTCATGTCAATCAGATCATTCTCTAATGATGTGATCCCGTTAATCAAATGACAACTCATGTCTATGGTTAGGAAACATAACCATCTTTGATTAACGAGCTAGTCAAGTAGAGGCATACTAGTGACACTCTGTTTGTCTATGTATTCACACATGTATTATGTTTCCGGTTAATACAATTCTAGCATGAATAATAAACATTTATCATGATATAAGGAAATAAATAATAACTTTATTATTGCCTCTAGGGCATATTTCCTTGATCTCCCACTTGCACTAGAGTCAATAATCTAGTTCACTTTCGGTAATGATTCTAACACCCATGGAGTCTTGGTGCTGATCATGTTTTGCTCGTGGATGAGTCTTAGTCTTCGGGTCTGCAATGTTCAGATCCGTATGTATTTTGCAAATCTCTATGTCTCCCACTTGGACTTGGTCCCGAATGGAATTGAAGCGTCTCTTGATATGCTTGGTCCTCTTGTGAAATCTGGATTCCTTTGCCAAGGCAATTGCACCAGTATTGTCACAGAAGATCTTCATTGGTCCCGATGCACTAGGTACAACACCTAGATCGGAAATGAACTCTTTCATCCAGACTCCTTCATTTGCTTTATACGAAGCAGCTATGTACTCCGCTTCACATGTAGATCCCGCCACGACGCTTTGTTTAGAACTGCACCAACCCAGCGGCTCCACCGTTTAACAAAAACACGTATCCGGTTTGCGGTTTAGAATCGTCCGGATCAGTGTCAAAGCTTACATCGGCGTAACCATTTACGACTAGCTCTTTGTCACCTCCATATACGAGAAACATATCCTTAGTCCTTTTCGGTATTTCGGGATGTTCTTGACCGCTGTCGATGATCCACTCTGGATTACTTTGGTACCTTCTGCCAAGCTTACAGCTAAGCATCGTCGTGTCTGGTACACAGCATTGCATACATGATAGAGCCTATGGCTGAAGCATAGGAACATCTTTCATTTTCTCTCTATCTTCTGCTTTGTGGTCGGGCATTGAGTTTGACTCAATTTCACTCCTTATGTCTGGTAAAAACCTTTCTTTGCACGATCCATTTTGAACTTCTTCAAAACTTTATCAAGGTATGTGCTTTGTGAAAGTCCAATTAAGCGTCTTGATCTATCTCTATAGATCTTGATGCCCAATATGTAAGTAGCTTCACCAAGGTCTTTCATCGAAAAACTCTTGTTCAAGTATCCCTTTATGCTATCCAGAAATTCTATATCATTTCCGATTAATAATATGTCATCTACATATAATATCAGAAATGCTCTGAGCTCCCACTCACTTTCTTGTAAATGTGAGGCTTCTCCATAAGTGCATATAAACCCAAATACTTTGATCACACTATCAAAGCGTTTATTCCAACTCCGAGATGCTTGCACCAGTCCATAAATGGATCATTTGGAGCTTGCACACTTTGTTAGCTCCCTTTGGATTGATAAAACCTTCTGGTTGCATCATATACAACTCTTCTTCCGTAAACCCATTCAGGAATGCGGTCTTTACATCCATTTGCCAAATTTCATAATCATAAAATGCGGCAATTGCTAACATGATTCGGACAGACTTAAGCATCGCTACGGGTGAGAAGGTCTCATCGTAGTCAACCCCTTGAACTTGTCGAAAACCCTTTGCGACAAGTCGAGCTTTGTAGACAACAATATTACCATCAGCGTCCGTCTTCTTCTTGAAGATCCACTTGTTTTCTATTGCTTGCCGACCCTCGGGCAAGTCAACCAAAGTCCACACTTTGTTTTCATACATGGATCCCATCTCGGATTTCATGGCCTCAAGCCATTTTGCGGAATCTGGGCTCACCATCGCTTCTTCATAGTTCGTAGGGTTCATCATGATCTAGTAGCATGACTTCGAGAACAGGATTGCCGTACCACTGCAGTGCGGATTTTATTCTGGTTGATCTACGAGGTTACGTAGTAACTTGATCTGAAGTTTCATGATCAACATCATCAACTTCCTCACTATTTGGTGTAGATGTCGCAGAAACTGGTTTACGTGATAAACTACTTTCAAATAAGGGAGAAGGTACGATTACCTCATCAAGTTCTACTTTCCTCCCACTCACTTCTTTCGAGAGAAACTCCTTCTCTAGAAAGGATCCATTCTTAGCAACAAATGTCTTGCCTTCGGATCTGTGATAGAAGGTGTACCCAAGCTATCTCCTTTGGGTATCCTATGAAGATACATTTCTCCGATTTAGGTTCGAGCTTATCAGGTTGAAGTTTTTCACATAAGCATCGCATCCCCAAACTTTAAGAAACGACAACTTTGGTTTCTTGCTAAACCACAGTTCATAAGGTGTCGTCTCAACGGATTTTGACGGTGTTCAATTCAGCGTGAATGCGGCCGTCTCAAGAGCATAACCCCAAAACGATAGCGGTAAATCTGTAAGAGACATCATAGATCGCACCATATCTAGTAAAGTGCGATTCTGACGTTCGGACACACCATTATTTGTGGTGTTCGGGTGGCGTGAGTTGCGAAACTATTCCGCATTGTTTCAAATGTAGACCAAACTTCGTAACTCAAATATTCGCCTCCACGATCAGATCGTAGAAACTTTATTTTCTTATTACGATGATTTTCAACTTCACTCTGAAATTCCTTGAACTTTTCAAATGTTTCAGACTTATGTTTCATTAAGAAGATATACCCATATCTGCTTAAATCATCTGTGAAGGTGAGAAAATAACGATATCCGCCACGAGCCTCAACATTCATTGGACCACATACATCTGTATGTATGATTTCCAACAAATCTGTTGCTCTCTCCATAGTACCGGAGAGCGGGGTTTTAGTCATCTTGACCTTGAGGCACGGTTACTTAAGTGCCAAGTGATTCATAATCAAGTGACTCCAAAAGTCCATCAAGATGGAGTTTCTTCATGCGTTTTATACCGATATGACCTAAGCGGCAATGCCACAAATAAGTCGCACTATCATTATCAACTCTGCATCTTTTGGTTTCAACATTATGAATATGTGTATCACTACTATCGAGATTCATTAAAAATAGACCACTCTTCAAGGGTGCATGACCATAAAAGATATTATTCATATAAATAGAACAACCTTTATTCTACGATTTAAATGAATAACCGTCTCGCATCAAACAAGATCCAGATATAATGTTCATGCTTAGCTGGCACCAAATAACAATTATTTAGGTCTAAAATTAATCCCGAAGGTAGATGTAGAGGTAGCGTGCGGACCGCGATCACATCGACTTTGGAACCATTTCCCAGCGCATCGTCACCTCGTCCTTTGCGGTGTTCGCTTAATCTGTAGTCCTGTTTGAGTTGCAAATATTAGCAACAGAACCGATTATCAAATACCCAAAGTGCTCTGCGAGCTCTAGTAAGGTACATATCAATAACATGTACATCACATATACCTTTGTTCACCTTGCCATCCTTCTTATCCGCCAAATACTTGGGGCAGTTCCGCTTCCATTGACCAGTCGCTTGCGGTAGAAGCACTCGATTTCAGGTTTAGGTCCAGACTTGGGTTTCTTCACTTGAGCGACAACTTGTTTGATGTTCTTCTTGAAGTACCCCTTCTTCTTCACTTTGAATTTCTTATTGAAACTATAGGTCTTATAGACCATCAACACTTGATGCTCATTCTTTATTTCTACCTCCATGACTTCGGCATTGCGAAGAGCTCGAGCATAGTCTTTACTAACCCTTGCATATTATAGTTCATCACGAAGCCTTTGTAGCTTGGTGGAAGTGATTGAAGAATTACATCAATGACACAATCATCCGGAAGATCAACTCCCGGTTGAGTCAAGTGATTGTAATACCCGGACATTACGAGTATGTGCTCAGCAGCGGACCCATTCTCCTCCATTTTGCAGCTATAGAACTTATTGGAGACTTCATATCTCTCAATCCGGGCATTACATTTGAAATATCAACTTCAACTCTTGGAACATCTCATATGCTCCACGACTTTCAAAGCGTCGTTGAAGACCGGTTCTAAGCCGTAAAGCATGGCACACTGAACTATAGAGTAGTCATCAGCTTTGCTTTCTGCCAGACGTTCTTAACGTCGTCGGTTACATCGGCAGAGGCACGGCACCTAGCGGTGCATCCAGGGCGTAACTCTTACGTGCAGCAATGAGGATAATCCTCGATTCTGGACCCGATCCGTGTAATTGCTACCATCATCTTTCAACTTTGCTTTCTCAAGGAACGCATTAAAATTCAACGGAACAACGGACGAGCCATCTATCTACAAGCAGACATAGACAAGCAAGATACTATCGGTACTAAGTTCATGATAAATTTAAGTTCAATTAATCATATTACTTAAGAACTCCCACTTAGACAGACATCTCTCTAGTCATCTAAGTGATCACGTGATCCAAATCAACTAAACCATAACCGATCATCACGTGAGATGGAGTAGTTTTCAATGGTGAACATCTTATGTTGATCATATCTACTATATGATTCACGCTCGACCTTTCGGTCTCCGTGTTCCGAGGCCATATCTGCATATGCCAGGCTCGTCAAGTAAAACCTGAGTATTCTGCGTGTGCAAAAACTGGCTTGCACCCGTTGTAGATGGACGTAGAGCTTATCACACCCGATCATCACGTGGTGTCTCGGCACGACGAACTTTGGCAACGGTGCATACTCGGGAGAACACTACTTGATAATTTTAGTGAGAGATCATCTTAAAATGCTACCGTCAATCAAAGCAAAATAAGATGCATAAAGGATAAACATCACATGCAATCAATATAAGTGATATGATATGGCCATCATCATCTTGTGCTTGTGATCTCCATCTCCGAAGCACCTTCATGATCACCATCGTCACCGGTAGCGACACCTTGATCTCCATCGTAGCATCGTTGTCGTTTCGCCATCTATTGCTTCTCGACTATCGCTACCGCTTAGTGATAAAGTAAAGCAATTACAGGCGTTGCATTTCATACAATAAGCGACAACCATATGGCTCCTGCCGATTGCCGGTAACTTTCGGTTACAAAACATGATCATCTCATACAATAAAATATAGCATCACGTCTTGACCATATCACATCACAACATGCCCTGCAAAAACAAGTTAGACGTCCTCTACTTTGTTGTTGCAAGTTTTACGTGGCTGCTACGGGCTGAGCAAGAACCGTTCTTACCTACGCATCAAAACCACACCGATACTTCGTCAAATAGACTCCGTTTTAACCTTCTCAAGGACCGGGCGTAGCCACTTTTCAGTTCAACTAAAGTGAGAGAGACAGACACCCGCCAGCCACCTTTAAGCACGAATGCTGCGTAACGGTGAAACCAGTCTCGCGTAAGCGTCTGGCGTAATGTCGGTCCGGGCGCTTCATCTCACAATACCGCTGAACCAAAGTATGACATCTTTGGTAGGCGGTATGACTTGTATCGCCCACAACTCACTTGTGTTCTACTCGTGCATATGACATCAACGCATAAAACCAGGCTCGGATGCCCTTTGTTGGGGAACGCGGTAATTTCAAAAATTTCCCACGCACACAGGACCATGGTGATGGCATAGCAACGAGAGGGAGAGTGTTGTCTACGTACCCTCGTGAGACCGTGGCGGAAGCGATCTGGCGTAGAGGAAGTAGTCAGACGTTCTCCTCGCGATCCTGCCGATCCCAGCGCCGTTACTCCGGCACCTCCGAGTCGATGATGGCGTAGAGGAAGTAGTCGTCGTTCTCCTCACGATCCGGCCGATCCAGCGCCGTTACTCCGGCGCCTCGAGTTCTTGGCACACGTTCAGCTCGATGGCGCTCCACGGGCTCCGATCCAGCGAGCTCCGGAGAGAAGGAGTTCCGTCGGCCTGACGGCGTGGTGGACGATCTTGATGTTTCACCGGCGCAGGCTTCGCCTAAGCACCGCTACGATATGACCGAGGTGGAATATGGTGGAGGGGCACCACACACGGCTAAGAGAACGATCTCAAGGATCAACTTGTGTGTCCTAGGGTGCCCCCTCCCGTATATAAAGGAGGGAGGGAGGAGGTGGCCGCCCAAGGGGAGGCGCACCAAGGAGGAAACCTACTCCAAGTAGGTTTCCTCTCTTTCCTTATCTTATTTGGAGGGGAAGGAAAGAGTACTAGTATTAGGAAGTAGTACTAGTAGTAGGAATAGGAAGAGGGAAAGGAGAAAGGAAAGGGGGGCCCGGCCCCCTTCCCCAAGTCGGATTGGGCTTGGGGGGGCGCGCCCCCCTCCCTTGTTCCTTCTCCCTTCCTCCTACATGGGCCCAATAAGGCCCATATACCTCCCGGGGGGTTCCGGTAACCTCCCGGAGCTCCAAACTTCTCCGGAACCTTTCAGGTGTCCAAATATATCCGTCCAATATATTAATCTTTATGTCTCGACCATTTCGAGACTCCTCGTCATGTCCGTGATCAAATCCGGGACTACGAAAAACCTTAGTAACATAAAAATAAACAAACTCATAATATAAGCATCATCGAAACCTTAAGCGTGCGGACCCTACGGTTCGAGAACAATGTAGACATGACCAAGACACATCTCCGGTCAATAACCAATAGCGGGACACGGATGCCCATATTGGCTCCTACATTTTCTCTGAAGATCTTTATCGGTCGAGACCGCATAACAACATACGTTGTTCCCTTTGTCATCGGTATGTTACTTACGAGATTCGATCGTCGGTATCCAATACCTAGTTCAATCTCGTTACTAGTAAGTCTCTTTACTCGTTCCGTAATACATCATCTCACAACTAACTCATTAGTTGTAATGCTTGCAAGGCTTATGTGATGTGTATTACCGAGAAGGCCCAGAGATACCTCTCCGACGATCGGAGTGACAAAACCTAATCTCGAAATACGCCAACCCAACAAGTACCTTTGGAGACACACCTGTAGTACTCCTTTATGATCACCCGATTCGTTGTGACGTTTGGTAGTACCAAAGTGTTCCTCCATTAAGCAGGAGTTGCATAATCTCATAGTTACAGGAACATGTATAAGTCATGAAGAAAGCAATAGCAACATACTAAACGATCAAGTGCTAGGCTAACGGAATGGGTCATGTCAATCAGATCATTCTCTAATGATGTGATCCCGTTAATCAAATGACAACTCATGTCTATGGTTAGGAAACATAACCATCTTTGATTAACGAGCTAGTCAAGTAGAGGCATACTAGTGACACTCTGTTTGTCTATGTATTCACACATGTATTATGTTTCCGGTTAATACAATTCTAGCATGAATAATAAACATTTATCATGATATAAGGAAATAAATAATAACTTTATTATTGCCTCTAGGGCATATTTCCTTCAAGTATATCAACAATGAGTCATATCCACTGAGCCTGGCATACTGACTAACATGAACATCAAAAATACATACTCCTCAGAAACATAGCATGACCACTAGCATCAACAATAAATATCATGCAAGAACATAACAACAATGCAAGCATTTAACCAACGGGATGCAATGAAACATGTATAACAACAAGATTACTCGGATGCATTTACGCTTATGCAATCAAGACCATCACCAACATCAACAGGTACTACTAGCAAGCATAAGCATATGAAAGGAAATACTAGCAACTAGCAGGGCATGATAACCAGGTGCATAACAACATAGCAAGATGGTAAGCACTAACCCAGAAGCATTACCGAAACAACGATAACCATATTTTAAACAATCAAACATTTAATGAATATTCAAGTTGAAAACCATGGCTACTGCATGACTATCATGCAAGTGGGTATTGTGGCTTGCCTGGGGAAGAAGAAAACATCGGGAAGAAGTGCAAGAAGCTCGCGGAAAGAATCGCCGGAAAATGTTTTCTCTCGGAGGGGCTTATTTAGCGCAAGGGAAAAATGGTCATTTTCACAGTGTCAAACCATAGTGAAAATGAAACCAACAGAACGGATTTGACGAAACGAAGACGTGGGCTTTGGAATCACCTCATTTGGAGTTGGGTGTAAAAAGATATGAATGTTTTTCTGCCAGGGATCTTTCTGTAATAGAATCATCACAAACAGGTCCTTGGCTGGAAAAACCGAACGTGCCTTTTCAGAAAATACGTTTTCCAGAGAGGAAAACGTACTCTGGCCCGAAGAAGAGGAGAATACGCTTTCGGTGGATGAAAGCGTACACATACAAAGCCCGTGTCCACTTATCCACGTCAGCCGGGGGCGGGGCCGGGCTCCACGGTCATTTACATGTGGGTCCCGCGCCCTTTTCTCTCTCCTCCCTCGCTCCTTCTTCTTCCTCTTTGACGGGACGCTGGGCAGAGGCGAGGCCGACCGCCCCGACGATGATAGCCGGCGGCACGGTCCACCATTCGAGGTGCCCGACCTACTAGCGTGCTCAGCAGGACGAGGCGGCCCCCTTCAGGTAGGACACGGCCACCGACAAGCTTGGAAGAGCACGGGAGGCCAGCCACGGCGGACTGCGGCTTCGGCCAAAAGTGAAGATGCGGCCATGGCGACTCCGGTGACAAGACGAAGGGGTAGAAAGGTGCTCCGGTGGTGGTGTGGCCTTCTGGTGGTGAAGAGACGGAGGAAGAGGCGTTGACTCGCTCAGAGTTGAGCGGAGCCAAACGGCGGCCAAGGTGGCAATGGAGGTCGAGGAGGGGCTCTGGTGCTCGGGGTAGTGGACGGTGAGGGGAAGAGGAGTGAGGGGAGGCCAGTGGTGTGCTCTAACGGCTCATGGGAGGGCTTAAATAGACAGCGGGGAAGGAGGTCGAGCTGGCACCGCCGCGGACGCGTGTCCGGCACCGCAGACGCGTGTGCACGCGCTTGAGCTCGGAGGCAAGCGATGAGAGAGGGAACGGATGAGGGGCAGGGCTCACGGAGACGAGGCCGAGCTCGTGGACAAGAGGAGATGAAGCCGAACGCCATAAATGCCCGGTCGGCACTGTGTGCTCGTGGACGCGCGACGGCTTGCGTCGGTGAGGAAGCGGACGGAGGGGGAGAGGGGTCCAGGGCAACGGTGATGACGAGACGAAGACAATGGACATGCTCATGCGCGCTAAGACGACGAGAGGGAAGCGGACGAAGCAGAAACGGTGCCCTGGACGCAGCCACTGCGCACAAAGCGCGTGCACGGGCACGCCATTGTCGTGGTCACCACATGAACGAGGGCATTTGATACGTCTCCAACGTATCTATAATTTTTGATTGCTCCATGCTACTTTATCTATTGTTTTGGACTATAGTGGGCTTTATTTTCCACTTTTATATTACTTTTGGGACTAACCTATTAACCGGAGGCCTAGCCCAGAATTGCTGTTTTTGCCTATTTCAGTGTTTCAAAGAAACGGAATATCAAACGGAGTACAAACGAAATGAAACCTTCGGGAACGTGATCTTCTCGCCGAACGTGATCCAGGAGACTTGGACCCTACTCCAAGAAGTGCCAGAGGCGGTCACGAGGGTGGAGGGCCCCCCCTGGGCGCGCGCCCTGCCTTGTGGGCCCCCTGACGCTCCACCGACGTACTCATTCCTCCTATATATACCTACGTACCCCCAACAGATCAGAGACGGAGCCAAAAACCTAATTCCATCGCCGCAACTTCCTGTATCCACGAGATCCCATCTTGGGGCCTGTTCGAGCTCATGGGGGGCATCCACCACGGAGGGCTTCTATATCAACACCATAGCCCCTCCGATGAAGTGTGAGTAGTTTACTTGAGACCTTTGGGTCCATAGCTAGTAGCTAGATGGCTTCTTCTCTCTTTTGGATCTCAATACAATGTTCTCCCCTCTCTCGTGGAGATCTATTCGATGTAATCTTCTTTTTGCGGTGTGTTTGTGGAGACCGATGAATTGTGGGTTTATGATCCAGCTTATCTATGGAAAATATTTGATTCTTCTCTGAATTCTTTTATGTATGATTGAGTTATCTTTGCAAGTCTCTTGAATTATCCGTTTGGTTTGGCCAACTAGATTGGTAGTTCTTGCAATGGGAGAAGTGTTTAGCTTTGGGTTCAATCTTGCGGTGTCCTTACCCAAAGGATGTAAAGTGTTGCAAGGCACGTATTGTATTGTTGCCATCGAGGATAACAAGATGGGGTATTTATCATATTGCATGAATTTATTCCTCTACATCATGTCATCTTGCTTAAGGCGTTACTCTGTTTTAACTTAATACTCTAGATGCATCTTTGGATAGCGGTCGATGAGTGGAGTAACAGTAGTAGATGCAGAATCGTTTCGATCTACTTGTCTCGGACGTGATTCCTATATACATGATCATTGCCTATATATACTCATAACTATGCTCAATTACATCAATTGCTCAACGATAATTTGTTCACCCACCATAGAATATCTATGCTCTTGAGAGAAGCCACTAGTGAAACCTATGGCCCCCGGGTCTATTCTCATCATATCAATCTCCATCACTTTATTTACTTGCTTTGCTTTTTCTTTTTACTTTGCATCTTTATACCAAAAATATTATCCCTATCAGATCTCACTCTCGTAAGTAACCGTGAAGGGATTGACAACCCCTAATCGCGTTTGTTGCGAGTAGCTATCGTTTTGTGCAGGTACGAGGGACTTGCGCGTGGCCTCCTACTGGATTGATACCTTGGTTCTCAAAAACTGAGGGAAATACTTACGCTACTATGCTGCATCATCCTCTCCTCTGCGGGGAAAACCAATGCAAGCTCAAGACGTAGCAAGAAGGATTTCTGGCGCCGTTGCCGGGGAGGTCTACGCAAAAGTCAACATACCAATATTCAAGTTTTGGGTGAATTCTTTTGATGGATTATGGAACAAGGAGTGGCAAGAGCCTAAGCTTGGGGATGCCCATGGCACCCCCAAGATAATCCAAGGACGCCAAAAAGTCAAAGCTTGGGTATGCCCCGGATGGCATCCCCTCTTTCGTCTACTTCCATCGGTAATTTATTTGGAGCTATATTTTTTATTCACCAACATGATATGTGTTTTGCTTGGAGCGTCTTGTATTATTTGAGTCTTTGCTTGTTAGTTTACCACAATCATCCTTGCTGTCTGAGACCTTTTGAGAGAGCCATACATGAATTTAAATTTGATAGAATACTCTATGTGCTTCACTTATATCTTTTGAGCTTGATAGTTTTCCTCATAGTGCTTCACTTATATCTTTTTGAGCGTGATAATTTTTGCCCTAGTGCTTCACTTAGATCTTTTAGAGCACGGTGGTGGATTTGTTTTAAAGAAACTTGATCTCTCATGCTTCACTTAGATTATTTGAGAGTCGTTAATAGCATGGTAATTTGCTTAATGTTAATATACTTGGTATTCAAGATATGCGAAACTTTCTTTTGAGTGCGTTGAATACTAAGATAAGTTTGATGCTTGGTAATTGTTTTGAGATATGGAGGTGATAATATCAAAGTCATGCTAGTTGAGTAGTTGTTAATTTGAGAAATGCTTGTGTTGAAGTTAGCAAATCCCGTAGCATGCACGTATGGTTAAAGTTATGTAACAAATTTGAAATATGAAGTGTACCTGGCTTGTGCATCCTTATGAGTGGCGGTCGGGGACGAGCGATGGTCTTTTCCTACCAATCTATCCCCCTAGGAGCATGCGTGTAGTACTTGATTTTTGATGACTTCTAAATTTTTGCAATAAGTATATGATTTCTTTTGACTAATGTTGAGTCCATGGATTATACACACTGTTAACTTTCCGCCTTTGCTAGCCTCTTGATGCCGTGCATTGCCCTTTCTCACCTTGAGAGTTGGTGCAAACTTCGGTGCATCCAAACCCCGTGATATGATACGCTCTTTCACACATAAACCTCCTTATATCTTCCTCAAAACAGCCACCATACCTACCTATTATGGCATTTCCATAGCCATTCCGAGATATATTGCCATGCAACTTTCCACCGTTCCGTTCATCATCATCATGACACACATTACTTTTGTCATATTGCCATTGCATGATCATGTAGTTGACATCGTATTTGTGGCAAAGCCACCATGCATTATTTTCCATACATGTCAATCTTGATTCATTTCACCATCCCGGTACACCGCCGGAGGCATTCATATAGAGTCATACCTTGTTCTAGTTTCGAGTTGTAATCCTTGAGTTGTAAATAAATAGAAGTGTGATGATCATCATTCAATAGAGCATTGTCCCAAAAAAAAAGAGAAAGGCCAAAGAAAAAAAGAAGGCCCAAAAAAAGAATATAAAAAATAAAAAAATAAAAAAGAAAATAAAAAGGGGCAATGCTATTATCATTTTTCCACACTTGTGCTTCAAACTAGCACCTTGTTCTTCATGTAGTGAGTCTCATATATTGTGCTTCAAAGTAGCACCATGTTTTTCATATAGTGAGTCTCATAAGTTGTCTTGTTCATACTAGTGGGAATTTTTCATTATAGAACTTGGCTTGTATATTCCTACGATGGGCTTCCTCAAAGTGCCCTAGGTCTTCATGAGCAAGCAAGTTGGATGCACACCCACTAGTTTTCTTTTGTTGAGCATTCATAGCTCTAGTGCATCCGTTGCATGGCAATCCCTACTCCTCATGTTGACATCAATTGATGGGCATCTCCATAGCCCGTTGATTAGCCTCGACAATGTGAGACTTTCTCCTTTTTGTCTTCTCCACACAATCCCCATCATCATATTCTATTCCACCCATAGTGCTATATCCATGGCTCACGCTCATGTATTTTGCTTGGCTTGTCATCGGGGGTATAGAAGTTGGGAACATCTTTGTGTGACGAAAATGAAGCATAGCCTAACTATATGATTTTGTAGGGATGAACTTTCTTTTGCCATGCTATTTTGAGAAGACATGATTATTTTGATTAGTATGCTTGAAGTATTATTATTTTTATGTCAATATGAACTTTTGTCTTGAATCTTTCGGATCTGAATATTCATACCATGATTAAGAAGATTTACATTGAAATTATGCCAAAGTATCACTCCGCATAAAAGTTCTCTTTTATCATTTACCTACTCGAGGACGAAAGGAATTAAGCTTGGGGATGCCTGATACGTCTCCAACGTATCTATAATTTTTGATTGCTTCATGCTACTTTATCTATTGTTTTGGACTATAATGGGCTTTATTTTCCACTTTTATATTACTTTTGGGACTAACCTATTAACCGGAGGCCCAACCCAGAATTGCTGTTTTTTGCCTATTTCAGTGTTTCGAAGAAATAGAATATCAAACGGAGTCCAAACAGAATGAAACCTTCGGGAACGTGATCTTCTCACCGAACGTGATCCAGGAGACTTGGACCCTACTCCAAGAAGTGCCACAGGCGGTCACGAGGGTGGAGGGCGCGCCCCCAGGGCGCGCCCCACCTGCCTCGTGGGCCCCCTGACGCTCCACCGACGTACTCCTTCCTCCTATATATACCTACGTATCCCCAAACGATCAGAGAGGAGCCAAAAACCTAATTCCACCGCCGTACCTTCCTGTATCCACGAGATCCCATCCTGGGGCCTATTCCGTAGCTCCGTCGGAGGGGGCATCCACCACGGAGGGCTTCTACATCAACACCATAGCCCCTCCGATGAAGTGTGAGTAGTTTACTTTAGACCTTCGGGTCCATAGCTAGTAGCTAGATGGCTTCTTCTCTCTTTTTGGATCTCAATACAATGTTCTCCCCTCTCTTGTGGAGGTCTATTCGATGTAATCTTCTTTTTGCGGTGTGTTTGTTGAGACCGATGAATTGTGGGTTTATGATCCAGCTTATCTATGGAAAATATTTGATTCTTCTCTGAATTCTTTTATGTATGATTGAGTTATCTTTGCAAGTCTCTTTGAATTATCCGTTTGGTTGGGCCAACTATATTGGTAGTTCTTGCAATGGGAGAAGTGTTTAGCTTTGGGTTCAATCTTGCGGTGTCCTTACCCAAAGGATGTAAAAGGGTTGCAAGGCACGTATTGTATTGTTGCCATCGCGGATAACAAGATGGGGTATTTATCATATTGCATGAATTTATTCCTCTACATCATGTCATCTTGCTTACAGGCGTTACTCTTTTTTAACTTAATACTCTAGATGCATCTTTGGATAGCGGTCGATGAGTGGAGTAATAGTAGTAGATGCGAGAATCGTTTCGATCTACTTGTCTCGGACGTGATGCCTATATACATGATCATTGCCTAGATATACTCATAACTATGCTCAATTCATCAATTGCTCAAAAGTAATTTGTTCACCCACCGTAGAATATCTATGCTCTTGAGAGAAGCCACTAGTGAAACCTATGGCCCCCGGGTCTATTCTCATCATATCAATCTCCATCACTTTATTTACTTGCTTTTCTTTTAGTTTTCACTTTGCATCTTTCTACCAAAAATACCAAAAATATTATCTCTATCAGATCTCACTCTCGTAAGTGACTGTGAAGGGATTGACAACCCCTAATCGCGTTGGTTGCGAGTAGCTATCGTTTTGTGCAGGTACGAGGGACTTGCGCGTGGCCTCCTACTGGATTGATACCTTGGTTCTCAAAAACTGAGGGAAATACTTACGCTACTATGCTGCATCATCCTCTCCTCTTCGGGGAAAACCAACGCAAGCTCAAGACGTAGCAGCATTCAATGCTCAATAGCACCCAAAATGTTGTCTAGCAGATAGTCCTTCCAAAGTAGGTTGTAACTGTGGTGCTAGTTTGGTTAAAAGTGCTATGGTTAACTGGTAAACAACCTCTGAAGTTTACTTCATTAAACTTGATCGTGTACTACTGCTCAACAGGGAAGTGATTGGGTCAAATGGAGTTGTCTGGTAGGTTCAGGGAAAGAAGGACTTACATCCTGGTAACTATGGAGGGGTTTGGATCAAGATTTAACAGAGTTGCTTTGCAACTGCCAAATATGGTTCAGAATCAAGATTAGGATGATGCCCTCACATGGAGTTATGGAATGGGATGAAACTTGGCAAATCTTCATGATATGGACATATAAAGATGCTGTAAAAAGCTCATACCAAATGGACAATCTAAAATGGTACTTGCTTTACAAACATCATTTCTGTCCAAAAACTTGGAAAACTTCTAGAGGAATAATGGCTCGATGAAACATGCCCAAAATGGGTGGAGGTAGGTTATATGGATAATAGAAGGCCTAGAAAAATTGGCAGCCATAATTGAGCAAGATAAAATATACTTGCTTCACAAACTGAAATTTTGGATAGAATCAAAGAATTGAAGATGAGCTCACATTGAGGCATGACCTGAGCTCTACTTTGGTGGAGGGCTATGATATGATGATATGGGGGATCATGCAAAATGGCAACTCATTTGGATATGCCTAGCTTGCACCTCCTTCACAAAGCTTCTTTCTGGATAGAAATTTTGGAAAATCACAATTAAATAATTACTAGGCAAATGAGGTTGCATTTTGGCATTTGGTAATGATATGGACAGGAAAAGGTGTCCAAGGAGTTTGAGGTCAATTGGGAAAAGGAAAATAGCACTTGCTTCACAATGTGCCATTTAGGGAAGAATAGGAAATGAATTATTTGAGCATGATGATAAACATGACAAATGAAATATTTTGCCATATTTGAGAAATATATGACCCAAACAGTTTATGAGAATTATTTGGGAATTTTAGGAGTGATGGAAGTAAAGGTTGCTTCACAACCTAGGGCAATTTGAGTTATTCCTTTAATAGAAAAGGATATTCCCAATAAAAAGAATATTGGGATTTGGTCTAGGATGAAAATGACAGGGTATAGAGAAGGGATTGGGAATGACAAGCCACTCTGGAAACAAAGAAGAGGGCATCTTCTTCAGTTTCCAGACCACATAGCCACGGAAAAAGGAAATCTCACGCAAAAACCTCAGAATACAAAAGAAAAAGAAAGGGCCAAAAATCTGGCTGTTACAAACCTTACCCCCTTAAAGAAATCTCGTCCTCGAGATTTGGTTGCTCGGGGAACAAGTATGAATATACTGACTTAAGGAAACCATTTCCAACTCGGGTATCCTTTTTCTTATTTTTGTTCCCACTAAATTTTTATCTGAATGGCCCTGGGGTGGTTTGCTTTAATATATCCAAATTCTGAATGATCTTACCTTGCTTGTTCATGCTTATACAGGCTCCAATTTCTTTTTAGATCTGCTGACTTAGCTGACTGTGATTGATCCTCACGACTGAAATATATGTCGGTCTCACAAATCCAAGAGTGATTCCGCTGGGTGTGTCATCAGGCACTGACAATCTTTCATGAAGTGGTGATCAGATTTTTTTTCTCTAGTGGACACCCAAGCTCTAACTCCTTGCATTGGGTTTCTCCACTAAATGCAGGTCCTTCTGGTTCCAAACAGTGAGTTGGGTCATAACCGCTTTCCTGACAGCTTCTAGCTTATCGCGGAAGTTTCTGAATCTTCTTAATTGGTTCCACTATCTTGAGTATCGGATCCGTACCAAATATTTGATTGTCGCCTGTCGTGGCTAGCACAAGGGTTTGACCTGCAGGATAATATCTGCAGACTTGACTGACGATGGTTCTGCACCACATGGGTCTTCCAACAACTTTCATACCCACATCACTGGTCTTGCTCCTTCATTATCGTTTTCTTGGTCTGGATCCTTGGCTGAAAGAGCTGGGTCATATTGCTTCTTTGTATCACCATAGGTACGGTCGGTACAATTTTTTGGCAATCGTAGCCAATCCTCATTTTTCTGACAAGGTACCCCATTTAAATGGCAGTTTCAACTCCCCTCAAGTTATGACTGATTCTTGCTTCTGACCAAAATGTTGCGGATCTGATTCTTGGGATTCACTGCCATATGCTGTCAATTCATAGCGTACTACCTTGTACCAATGTCTTATTGAGGAAGATTGGCTGGCTTGTGCTCGAAACTTTCATCAGACAGCTTGTTGAAGAAGACTGGGTATCGTGCTTCAGAAGCTTACCCCTTAAAGACTTTGCCGGGGAAAGACTCAGTACCTTATGCCAGAAGCTTTTGCGGTTGCTTACTGAAGAAGGCACAGTGCCTTGTACGAGAAATCATCCATGTATCATACTGAAGAAGATAGATGAATCTTGCCTTGGAAGCTTCTCGGGTATCTTGCGAGGGAAGATTGGGTTGCTTAACGTAAACTTCTTATTGTGATATGCGGACCGATTTCCACATATATAACCATCTTAATATTTTTGTTATTGATTTCTTGTATGAAACGGGGTTTTGCAGGACTATCCTCCTTTCTGAGTACATGCCATATTTTTGCTTGCTTCCAGGTACCTCGGGTTCCAAAATCATCCTCAACAAAAAAATTAAACTTGTTTCTGAGCAATACCTTTGATAATATTCTGTCAACCTTGCACACAATCTTATCTTCTTGCTGATTTGATCATTTCTGCTATGAGGAGTGCACGTTAATGCAAACTTTATACTGACATTCCATCTAGGATTTCTTTTGTATTCAGACGAGCTATTTCCAATTTCACTACAGTCTGACAACTCCATTCTGTTTAGCTGAGTTTCCAAATATATGCATTTATTGCTGACTCTTCGGGTCCGGTGTCGGCTGATGAGCAACTTTAATAGGGGAAAAATTTGTAACACCGAAGGCCCAAAGAAATAAACAAAAGAAACGACTAAAACAAAAGCACACAAGCATACTACTAATTTAATTAATCAAGCAATCATCACATATTACTGCTACTCACACCATAATATGCATGCACACCTAAGCACACAAATCGCGCAGAAACTCTGGTATTATGGTCTAATATGTTGTGGCGGTGTGCACGAAAATTATATCCATGTGTGGAAGGAGTTGGCGTGACCGAAGCTACACCAAGCACTGGCTGAACAGTGGCTGGATATAGATGGATACACAGGTGAGAACGGACTTGACGATCAAGTAGCGAGACACAAAAGTCACGACCACCTCATCATCAAGCGTACGAAGGGAGTCGTACCCGTCCGAAGAATGAAATGACATGGCATGATAACAGTGGAAGACTGGGTTTATTGGCATTGCCCTTTTTCTGATAACAAGGATCAGCAAGGGTTGCCAAGGGGACGAGATGGAGGGCATGGATGATGATGTGGTCGCATCACACCGAGGAGCAGGCATGCTAAGAAAGATGGTGCAGGTGGTGGACCGAAAACGATGCCACCTACACTCACAAGATTAACCGTTAGTGACAAAATAACAATCTATATGCATGCTATGCGACAAACAAATGCAACAATCAAGTGCAACAAACCAACTGGGGTCTATACTACCGCTTTCTAACGTTTATGCTGGCTAGGGCATCCTACAGCCGGACCTGCTCGATACCAAGCCTGTGGCACCTCGCCGAGAAACCGGAACGCCCCGTATTCCAGCCCAGAGATCAAGGAGAAGTCTTCTGGAATACGGCACTGCTTAGCATAGAACAAACCAGCTTTCTATTATTACACGAATATGAATACAAGGTCTCCGATATTACAATGAATAACATCGGCACGGCGACACTACGCCATCCTCAGTTGCTCTATGCAAGCAGCAGAACAACTCAAAGCAGCGGAAAAACTACTGGTAGCGGAACAACGACGACGGTGGTGAACTCCACTCCGCAGGGTCTCTGGCTGGATCGCTTATCCTAGCTCGCGAACACCGAAACAACACCAAACAAGCAAGCAATCCAGGCACGACCTGCAAGCTGGCATGACACGCCAGGTCAATACATTGAATGTACTTGGAAGCTCACAATAACCAGAAGCATTCAAGACAAACAACAACATGGCAATTACAGGTTAAGCAGGAATTATCATGAGATCATCAGAATAACATGGCATGAACAACACGAACATGATATAGGTAGAACAACATGAGCATGGCATGAACATATAGATCTGACGATACTAGCATGCAACATGATGACACTATATGCACTATTTATTCTGCTCGGGTTACTACGTAACCATCACATGTATCACTTACCAACCTCGGACATCACACGATTATCTCAGGATCAAATCAAGCTTGGTATAAACAATACCATAGTAATCATTAACTGACCACAAGGAGCTTGATCTTTACCCATGATTCTCGCACAACATCACGAATATCCAACAACTCGGTATCCTCGATACCACAGTGATCATTCCGGTGATCACAACCATGACCAACACTTGGTCTCAAACGGTGATCTTTCCGGCGATCACAACCAACTTATCTCATCATCGAACCGGGGTTATCATTAATCAAGTTATTATTAATACTGTTGACTCACGGTGGGACCGACACGAACTGGTCCCTTATCCGCGGGTGTCGTGGAATTGTCACGGCAGATGTCCTTAGTGTTAGGACTTAGTCGCGAGGCCAACGCATCTATGTGGTAGCTTGAGAGGGGTTGAGGGGGACGAGAGACGCGAGGTTTTACCCAGGTTCGGCCCCTCACGGTGGAGGTAAAAGCCTACGTCCTGCTTCATTGATATTGATGATCATGATCACGGTTACAAGAGTGCTCTAACTCGAGAGCTATTGTCTAAACCTAACTTGTCCAACTTGTCGAACCTCTCCCCTTTGGGGAGCCCTGCCCCTCCCTATATATCTTGAAGGGGCGGGTTACATACTAGTCCTATTAGGATTAGGACTAGTCTATCTCTAATACAAACCGGATACAAGTCCAGGTCTTAACTCCTTGTAAGACAAATATTCCTTACGTCTTTCCTCTTAAACCGGCCCACCGTAGTTGAACTGCCTTTCATGAACCGCCACCGGCCACCGGTCTTGTTGCTCCTCTAACCCGCTTTGCGGATTACCAATGAACCATAAACCGCCGGTCGCCAAAGTGAACCGCCAAGTGTCGCTGGTCTTCGGGTAAACCGCCAAGTCCGGCGGGTTATACTTCCGGCCGGTTTACGCCAAGGGTATCCCCGACATTAGCCCCCAGTTTAATTTGGATTTATCCATGTTAAACTGATCCTGCGAAATAAACACAAGAACAAACTTGACAGATTATGCTCCGGGTTAAGAATTCTTGTAAACCGGCATCGGATCATCCTTAAATCCTTGTCATTTCCTCCTTCTAGAAAATCCGGTTTAATGTGCCAGCTTCATACTCAATTTGCTGACATTGATTTCCCACAGAGAAAATTTGTGAAGAATAATCCACTTGAGCCAGCCTTCAATGCTCAGATTTGACAAAAATATTGGTCTTCAAATATTCCATCGATACCACCGGTTTGAAAATGTAGAACTTGCTGGTTTGTCATTGCCAAAATTGCCGGTTTGTAGATATGGATGGCACCGAGTCATAATTCTTACCAACGCTGGCTCATAATTGTTGCGAGACACGGTTCGTGATTGTTGCCAACGCCGGTTCATGATTATTAATGACGCCGGGTTGCAGCCACAGGGTCATACTGTAGCCCCCAAGTCTTTGAGCAGAACAAAGTGGTGGCTTAAGACTTTGCTTCAATATAAATACTGCCACTCTCTTGAAGAAATCCAGGTTGTTCATCTCAATCACTAGTCAGAATTGAGTATTCCACATATGTAGCCCCCAAGTGCCGGGTTGTCATGCTTGCAGCAACCTGGAACTTGTAATTGATGCTCATAAAAACTTCAACCAATGTAGCCCCCAAGGGCCGGGTCATTATGCAATAATAAGCAGGGACTTTGTAAATATAATCTTGTAAACTTTGAACAGCAACGTGTAGCCCCCATCATGGGGCTTGAATCCATGCCCACAAGGTTAAGAGCTTTGTGCTTTACCAACTGAGCGGTGGTCCCTTCAATATAATGGATAAAAAGCGTTGTACCTTGAATAATTGACAGGAGCAATTGGTAGCCCCCAATGGCCGGCTCATTATGATGTGATGAGTCGGGTCTTCAATATGGTGTGCAAACAATGACTTTGCATTAGCCCCCAAGTGTCATGGTGCATGCTTGCAGCGACATGAGACTTGCATATTTGATGTAATCTCAACTTGAATAATGTAGCCCCCAAGTGCCGGGTCGTAAGCCTGCAGCAACTCGGGACTATTCCTTCAATTGTAGAATAAATCATATCCATTGACAATATGATAGCCATTGCGCTAATGCGACTTTGAAAACCTTAATCATAATACTGGTTATTGATAACCAAAATAAAAATCCAGCCATGTTGGCTATTTGAATAATATATCCAATGATTTATAAGCGCATGATTCCAATGGCGCAATCCAAATATATCTTGGCGACTTATAGCGAAAAGCCAGGCCGGGTCAATAAACACCGGATTATAAGTGATTATGTCTTGACAACTTGTAGTTGAAAGTCGAGCCAAGTTAAAGAACACCGGTTAATTTGATGACTGTTAGTCATGCCGGGTCGGGAGACGCCGGTTCAACATAAAATTTATCAAAAGAGAAAAAATCTTGACAAAGGCAAATAAACTTGTAGTCGAGGCTTTTCAAGGGCTGCCAGACCAAAATTCGAGGCTTTTCATGGGCTGCCAGGCCGCTGAGTTAAAACATTTGTCAATGCCTTTTAAGATGGGCCTCCAACTAACCTATCATCATTTTAACTTTGACTTGTTCATGATATCTTTGAGAGTAACTGTCAAACGTTCATCGGGTCATGCCTCGATTACCTGGATAGGAGTGGCTTACTTGATGAAGGCAGGTTAACCCGGGTTTTAGGTGAATACACCAGGCTTCCAAGCCGTGGGTCGATACCGGTTACAAGGGTCCTTTCAAACTCTTTGGTATTTGACACAAAGAGCCCCCAAGTAACTTTGTGAGCTGTGCTCAATGGGTGCCTATGTTTGAGTTGTGCTTAGCAACAAGACTCTCTTTGGCCCCTTGGGTGTGAAGCTCCCAAGCTTTGTTCTCGTGTGATAGCCGGATTAATGGACTCCGCTTTGCAAGCAGAAGCCCGCATGTGATTTATTTCTGAGCTGTGCTCGCCGGGTGCCTATGTTTTGAGTTGTGCTGTGCAACAAACTCTCTTTGGCCCCTGATGATCATATTGTCTTGATAGCCACAGCAAGAGGGTAGTAACGCCATGTTCTCTTTGGTGAATACACCTATGTTTGAATAGAAAG
Source organism: Aegilops bicornis (assembly GCA_021605145.1). NCBI lineage: Eukaryota > Viridiplantae > Streptophyta > Magnoliopsida > Poales > Poaceae > Aegilops > Aegilops bicornis. The sequence continues at coordinate 103,031,645 of CM038671.1, forward strand.
CCCCCAAGTGATCATATGAAGATGAGCCCATAAGGCAGGATACCTATGTTTGAACCGCGCATCATGGCAACAGGTCCTCTCCGGCAACTCTTAACTTTTTGCAAGAGATAAATCCTTCTTGAACCAGACATTAAACCGGATATTGAGAGCTTCAAAGCTTTGTGGGAGACTTCTTTCCCTTGAACCGGATTTTAAACCGGAATCTTCATTTTCAGCCGAAAATTTTCTCGACGGCCTTTAAACTCGGACTTGCGAGAAGTTAATTCCTTTTGAACCGGACATTTTAAACCGGATTTGAACCAGATACTAAGGGCTTCAGCTTTGTGTGGGAGACGGGATTCCCCTTAAACCGGACTATAAACCGGAAACATCATTGTGAGCCGAAATGTTTCTGACGGCCTTTAAATTTTCATTAATATAACAGTAGCCTCCGGGACCGGGTTATCTTCCCTCCAATGATCCGGAGTTCCTGAGCCTGCTGAAACTGGCAAGAGTTGTTGAGTCATGTAATTGTAGCCCCCGAGTCTTAAGATGACTCGAGGAGTTGTCTTGAGATTCTCCGTTCTTGACCATAGTAGAAGGTGTATATCATTGGCATTGATAACGCGATGTGAATCCATAGAATGTTGAGGTGACTGCGGCGGGTTATAAATAACCCCGTATGATCCATGTCAGCAACTCAGCCAATGGCTCATCGCAGTTGGTTGTTGATGTTTAAACAAACTCCAGTGGCGTCCGGTATAAACGGGAGCTGATATCATTAATTGCTCAAGATTTTGTTAGAATAAACCGGACCGCAGGGCAACGGTCTACAAACATCCATTGGGCAGCTTGTATGGCGAGCGGTGCGACCACGATATGCCGATATGGATTTGGTCTGCAAGGGCAGCAACTTGGGTGCTTCTATTGAGTGGCACGTCAAGGACAAATTTCCGCGATATAATCGTCATTTGGAAATAAATAATTACCCTGATTTGTCCGGATGTCGAACTAGCTGTCATGATGAGACGGCTATAAAAATGAATCGGCCGGCAAAATAAAACAGCAACAACAGTGGGTAAACTGCTGTTGTAAGCCGGCCGACAGAGTAAGGCAGCTTGAACTGAACTTGATTATCTCCATTCCCTTAACAGCTCCAGACCTCAAACACGTCTGTCCTCCCACTAGGCATTTTTAGCAGTCATCCGTGAGAACCTCCTTTCTTTTCGTTTGTCTAAATATAATAACAAGCCCATAGTAGTTCTTGCCGTAAGACAACAAATTTCACAAGGGTATCCATTAGTTGATCCGGCGCATTTGAGGCAAACCGGACTGTACGCCTTATCTGTCTTGGTAATTCTTGGATGTACGTCAACTAGTCTTGATGATCCTCAACAGATATTTCGTTGATCCGGGATTATTTTGCCTTATACACGAACAATAGCAGTAGTGAGAGGAGCGCCCATGAGATATTTTTTTGAATATACGCCCTCATGTGTATGAAAACTCTATGCCACAACCGAACACTGAAATCTGCGCTGACTTGGCGATTTTTATTGTTTCAGTAGGAAGCTTGCTCGCGGAAAAAGTAGGGCGGTTTAGCAGCGCCTTGCGTAGGCCAGAGCGGCTCTGCACCGCAGCAGCCCGCAGTGACTCGGAAGCGGGGCCGGGCCCTCCGATCGGAGGCCGACACGGCATAAACGAAGCGAGGACGTCTTGTGGTGAGGCCGTGACCACACGTTCCCGAGGCGTCGCGGCAGAGAGGACCATACGGCGGAGGCGGCTTATGGCAGAGACAACAATGAACCGGCCGCGGCGTGGTAGCTTTTGGCAGATGTGACCGGAGGAGGAGTTTTGATGTGGCTTAGGCCCGTCCTGAGGTCCTGAAGGCAGAGTCTGTGAGGCAGCTTGGCGATGAAGCGGGTCGGCGACAGCCGGAAAAAGGGTGGCCGAGCACCGGGTTGGCGAAACACCGCCCGGGCGGATCTGCGGCTGGCGGCGGATGCGTCGGCGGGTTGCTGCAGCAGCTAGCAGGGACGAAGCGAGCACCGCGATGGTGACCGTGGGTGGCGACTCGAAGCGAGACGGCAGGCGGCTCACAACAGAAGCAAGGCCAGCTCAAGACTGCAGTGGTGAGCTTGCGCGAACGATGGAGGCGGGTCAGACGACCGCCGGTTTAAAACGAGTGAGATGGCTCGCAACCGCGAGCTCGGGCGGCTCGGAAGCAGCGCCAGGCTGGGGTGGCTTGGCGTTGACTTGCCATTGAGGAGGTGGCTCGTCGGCGGCTTGTGGCTGTAACAGCATCAGGGTGAGGCCACAGGCCGGTAAACCGGCGCGAGCAGACGACAGTGAGGGCAGCAGCTGATTGTAGTGATGAACCGGCGCGCCGGTGAGGGCGGATCGGGTGTGACCGGTTTGACGTGCGACATCTTGGCCTGCTCCGGCTTTGCCGCGGCAACTCGGAGGCAAAAGTGGAACACAACAGCAGAGCAGCGGTTTGACTGATGCAATACTGGCAAGGCGGAGGCGACTCAGCTGGCTCGCGGCTCGGTGGTTTCAGCGAGGTGGGTCAACAGGGAATTCCCAACCCGTGGATGAATCTGTTTTCAGCGAGCTGCAGTATCTCCAATCCCTAATACCCACGTGAATAGTATAGATCCTGTTGGTCCTTTGTTAATACGGCTGATGGATATGACTCGGAAGTAGCAGTAGCAGAACGGCGAAGCGTCAGAGTCCGAATTGATCCCTTGTTCCCGTGTCCATCCTGGTCTCCATCAGTTTGACGCTTTGACTATCCTCGTCCGTGCCCTCCAGGTCTTGGGCTCGTGGCCCTTCCTTCCTTTTTTTTTAAAAAATCCAATCGATGGGAACGTTACGGAGCGAGGCCAAGGTGACTTAACACGCAACGGAGTCCAGCTTGTATCCGTATTCTGCCCGGGTTATGGCCGTATCCTTTCCCGGGTCATGAATCTTGAGATATAGCAAGACGCTTTACTGATCTGTACTAATCTGATCTTCAGGCGGATTAACCTTGACGTGCCCGTTGTAATCAACGAAACTTGCTAGCTTTGACAGATCCCATAAAGTATTAGCTTCATTTTGGCAAGTCTGATTCCGGCAGCTCTCAGTCAAAACGGGTCAACGGCGCTTTATGAGTCCGCGTAAAAATCCACTTCTGGGTTGTAGTTGATTTGACCCTCCATGATGCCATATTCTCTCCTATTAGCAGTCACTCGGATCCTTTCTCAATAATCGAGTCCTCTAATTGATGTTGGTTTGTTGACTGTAGCATAGAACAAACGTCTTTGGTTTTGACGGATCACCGGGTTACGCTTATCCATCTGCAACCCTAATTCTCTCTCCAGACTTCAAATCTGACATAGATCCTTCCAAACCGGCTCCTCTTTATTTGGAAAATTTGCAGACTTCTTAACCCTTTGCGAGAGATCCCTCCAAGAACTCAACACCACCGTGCGATAGCCCCACGGTGGGCGCCAACTGTCGTGGAATTGTCACGGCAGATGTCCTTAGTGTTAGGACTTAGTCGCGAGGCCAACGCATCTATGTGGTAGCTTGAGAGGGGTTGAGCGGGACGAGAGACGCGAGGTTTTACCCAGGTTCGGCCCCTCACGGTGGAGGTAAAAGCCTACGTCCTGCTTCATTGATATTGATGATCATGATCGCGGTTACAAGAGTGCTCTAACTCGAGAGCTATTGTCTAAACCTAACTTGTCCAACTTGTCGAACCTCTCCCCTTTGGGGAGCCCTGCCCCTCCCTATATATCTTGAAGGGGCGGGTTACATACTAGTCCTATTAGGATTAGGACTAGTCTATCTCTAATACAAACCGGATACAAGTCCAGGTCTTAACTCCTTGTAAGACAAATATTCCTTATGTCTTTCCTCTTAAACCGGCCCACCGTAGTTGAACCGGCCTTTCATGAACCGCCAGTCGGGCCACCGGGTCTTGTTGCTCCTCTGACCCGCCTGCCGGATTACCAATGAACCGTAAACCGCCGGGTCGCCAGTGAACCGCCAAGTGTCAGCGGGTTCTTCAGGTAAACCGCCAAGTCCGCCGGGTTATACTTCCGGCGGTTTACGCTTGGAGGTATACCCCGACAATGGGCGTGACTATCGATAGATTTAATATACACTCTGCAGAGGTTAGTACACTGTACCCACACCACGGAACCCATGGCCTCGCACTCCTATTCGGGTGGACCAACGGTGTTCCGACAAAACCGATCTACTGCCATGACACTCTCCCGGCCACTCCGACTCACTCCCCATTGGGCTAGTCCTGGGTGACCCCGTGTCTACCAAAGACACAACGACCACCGTCGTGGTCCATCCCAAACAAGGACAAAAGCGCTTATCATCCAACCTACGGGCACACAAGGTTATGTCCGCTTACCTGATAAGGGTAAGCATGCCCATAACCTTCCCTAGTTGGAGGCACTGGCGAGAGGCACGGCAATAGTCCCAGTTAGGACCTCCCCATAAGGTCAGCGTGGTTGCACTGGTCAGTTTCGATATGGTGGCACCATGACTCAGCCAACAGTTGTTCAAGTTCAATTAAATCCGGTTAAACTTGAATGCAAATATGCTGAGCCATGATAAAATAACATGATGTAATTACAATGCATGAGCATGATATCAACATAAGCATGAGAGTACGACATAACTATCCACTATATCAACAATGAATCATATCCACTGAGCCTAGCATACTGACTAACATGAACATCACAAGTACATACTTCTCAGAAACATAGCATGACCACTAGCATCAACAATAAATATCATGCAAGAACATAACAACAATGCAAGCATTTAACCAACGGGATGCAATGAAACATGTATAACAACGGTACTCGGGACAGACGGCAGTTATGCACCGAAGACCATCACCAACATCAACAGGTACTACTAGCAAGCATAAGCATATGAAAGGAATACTAGCAACTAGCAGGGCATGATAACCAGGTGCATAACAACATAGCAAGAAGGTAAGCACTAACCCAGAAGCATTACCGAAACAAAGATAACCATATTTTAAACAAGCAAACATTTAATAAATATTCAAGTTGAAAACTGTCGTGGTTTTGTCATGGCAGATGTCCTCATGAAAGGACTTAGTCGTGGAGCCATCGCTACGGGTTAGCTTAAAGGGGTTAAAGCGGACGAGGGACGCAAGAGAGTTTTATACTAGTTCAGCCCCTTACAATGAAGGTAAAACCTACGTCTAGTTGTGATGGAATTGATGGGGTTTCGATGACCAGGGAGTGAATATGCTTTGCCTGAGTCTCGAGTTGTTGTCTGCCGTCTTGAACCGCCATCGGGTCGTCCCCTTATATACATGGGTTGACGCCTGTCGGTTTACAGAGTCCCGAGGCCGGCTCATAAACGTGTCCGGCTCAGTCTCCGCTCTTTCTACCTTACCATGCAAGTTACATATCAATGTCGGTTTATAGCTACAGGCCTTAAACCGGTTCTAGGCCTTGGGCCTTTACTCAGCGTCACCGTCTGTCTTCATGGGCTTCAAGTTAATCCGGCCCCTCTTGGCCGGTTTACGCCAAAGAGTAATATCTAACGTTAGGCCCCGCATCGATTTGAACTGGTTCATGTCAGTCCTCAAGAAAACTTCGTCTTCAACATTTTCACATAATTTTGTAAACTCTCGTGACGTCATCTTCCCAAATCATGGTAAACCGTCGTGACGTCATCTGTTATAAAAAATTGTGTATGATACATCTTCATTAATGGGTCTTCGACAATCGAGGCGACAGCTCCGCTTTCCAAATTTCTGGCTTCTTGATTTTCGCGCCTAGCACTTATCCCTTGCCTTTGTAAATAGGGTCGAGGGGTCATTTTCACCTTTCCCCCTGGTGCCTCTTCGCGTCGTCTTCTTCCTTGTGCCGCTCAGCCCTTGGAGCTCCGCCGCCACCATCGACCATCGCCTCTGCTTCGACTCTGGCCGCTGCATCACCCTGAACGCACCGAAAAACGGCAGCGCCTCTCCGCTTCTTCATCAGCACTGGTAAGCTCTCTGCTCTTTCCGCCATAGATCTGTTCTAGGGTTTTGGTGTTCGTCGATGTTCTTTGGTGTTCGTCAGTGTCCATTGCCTGCATAATAGGGTTTTGATCCAGTCCTTGATAGTTATCCTGTTCCACGATAGCCGTAGTTCTTTTTTTTTCATCTAATGCGCCCTGCTAAGATAGAAGATGTCACGCCCAATATGCGATACTATCCTAAAGAGACTCGAAGGTCCCACTAAGGATAGAACCGCATATTGAAACACTTTTGCAAGGTGGATATCATTACATCAACATTACATAATAGTGGGGATACATATAAGACATACAACGTCACATGAATACAACAACACAATACATAAGAGCACCATCCGACTACGGATGAAACATAAACATAAACTCAAACAATATCCACCCTACTAGCCCAGGCTGCCGACCTGGAACCTATCCCCTGATTGAAGAAGCAGAAGAAGAACTCCAAAACAAGTAAACATCGCTCTCGCGTCATGATCATCACATAACCTGTACCTGCAACTGTTGGTGTAGTAATCTATGAGCCACGAGGACTCAGCAATCCCATTACCATGGGTATCAAGACTAGCAAAGCTTAACGGGAAAGGAAGGGGTAAAGTGGTGAGGTTGCAGCAGCGACTAAGCATATGTATGGTGGCTAACATACGCAAAAGAGAGCGAGAAGAGAAACAAAGGAACGGTCGTCAACTAGTAATGATCAAGAAGTGATCCTGAACTCCTACTTACGTCAGACATAACCCAGAAACCGTGTTCTCCTCTCGATCAACCCCGAAAAGAAACACTCACGGTTACGTACACGGTTGGTGTATTTTAGAAGAGTTTACTTCAAGTTTACTACAACCGGATATCAACAAATTCCCATCTGCCACATAACCGCGGGCACGGCTTTCGAAAGTTTATACCGTGCAGGGGTGTCCCAACTTAGCCCATGATAAGCTCTCGCGATCAATGAAGGATATTCCTTCTCCCCAGGAAGACCCGATCAGTCTCGGAATCCCGGCTACAAGACATTTCGACAAAGAATAAAACAAGACCAGCAAGACCTCCGGCGTGCCGACATCCACGATAGTAGTCGGCATTATCTCGTCTCGTGCCACGACCGGATGAGCAGACGCATACAACTAGAACCAGCCCTCAAGTTTCCCCGAGGTGGCGCTGCAAGTGGCTCTAGTTTGGACCAACACTTAGACAAGCATTGGCCCGGGGGGGCTAAAATAAAGATGACCCTTGGGATGCGCGACTCCCAAGGGAAAAAGGTAATAGGTGAGGCAAATGGTAAAACCAATGTTGGGCCTTCTTTGGAAGAGTCTTATTCAAAGCGAACTGTCAAGGGGTCCCATAAATCACCCAACCGCGTTAGGGACGCAAAATCCGGGAACATAATACCGATATGGCGGAAACTAGGGCGGCAAGAGTGGAACAAAACACCAGGCATAAGGCCGAGCCTTCCACCCTTTACCAAGTATATAGATGCATTAATAATATATATATGAGATATTGTGATATCCCAACATGAACATAATCCAACTTTGGAGCAATCTTCATCTTCACCTGCAACTAGCAACGCTATAAGAGGGGCTGAGCAAAAGCGGTAACATAGCCAAACAACAGTTTGCTAGGAAGGGTGCAAAAGGTTAGGGGCTAACATGGCAAATTGGGAGGCTTGAAGAGCAAATGATAGGTAGCGCAGCAAAGCGGTAGAACGAAGCAACTAGCATAGCAATGATAGTAATGAGATCCAAGGTGACGGTCATCTTGCCTGAAATCCCGCAAGGAAGAAGAACGAGTCCATGAAGAAGACGAACGGAAGTAGTCGAACGAATCCTCACAATCGCAACATTACCGGAACTAGGAAGCAACACCGGAAAGAAACAAACAACATGGTAAATGCACAAGCATAAACATGGCATGATGCACAATCAAGTATGATGCATGTCCGGTTTAATGAGGCATGGCATGGCAAAGTGCAACAAACAATGCTACAAGTTAAGTGGAGCTCGACATGCAACGAGTTGCATATTGACAAAACACCACATAGACATATTTAGTTTAATCTTGTTTAAGCTACCAAACAATGTTAAATGTTGTTAAACACGACAAGAGGTGAAGCATAATTAAACTACCTATCTAGGCAAGTTTAAATGAGGCCGGAACAACAAATAAGAATTCCGGAAAATCCTCAAGTGCGTATTTTGATTTGGTACTGTTCTGCTCTAAATCATATTTTAATGTTGTTAAACAGGAAAATAAAGTGCAGCAAGTTAATCTATGCATTTTTCTACCCCATTTACATATAAAGTTTATTTGAAACCGAGCTAAGGTTATTTAGTTATGAAATAAAGAATTTTAACATGGCATTTGAGCAAATTTAATCAAACAGAATTTTAAACATTTTTAAACATGGATGAAAGTTGGATATTATGAAACTAGATAAAATTCTAAGCATTTTACATGTTTAAATCATTTTTATTATGATGCACGATTAATGAGTTTTTATATGCATGAAGAGCAAGGGGTTTTCTGCAATTTTGAAAATCCTGAGATAAATGCTAAAATCGCAGATCTGAAAAAAATACTACACTGGGCCGAATCTGGCTGGCTCAAGAGTGCACAGGGTGAGGGCGCTGGACCTGATGCTCACCAGGCCTCATGGGCTGGCTCGGTGGGGAGGAGGCTGGGCAGGCCGCGAAGGGGCGCGCTAGGCCTGGCGAAGAGGCGGCTTGGTGCCCAAGACAAGAACTCGAGCGGCCGCAATAACGCAGGAGGGCGGCTTGCTGCCTCGTCTCGTTCGTGAAGCAGGGAACGGGCAGCAGGACGAAGTAGAGGACGCATCTTGGAACTCCGGCGACGGCGAGGTAGATGCGGACGAGGTGGCTGGCCGTCCGGCGAAGAGACGAAGCTGGGTCGGGCCGCCAAGGGTTGCTCGTCTCCGTGCGGCTTGGGCGTGAGGGGGTCAGGAGGTCGAGGAGGCAGGGGCGTGTCGGGGTGGCTCAAGGTCGAGGTAGCCGCGGGTTCGCAGGATGAAGCACGGCACGGGCCGCATCCTCTGGACTGCTGGAACGAGGGCGCTTGAGTCTCGCGAGCTGCGCGGGCCGAGCTCGGGATGGCCATGGCGCTGGAGCTCTGTTGAGGTACAGAGAGATGAAGAGATTAGGAGGGAGAGATGCAGGGGAAGAGGGAACAGAAGGAGAGGGTCGCGAGGAGCTGGCTCGGTCGTGGATCGCGGTGGGGCAGCTCATCGGGGACGCCGTCAGCGAACCGAGGGGCGGCGTGGGGCTTGAGCACCGTCTGTAGTGAAGATCGAGCACGAGGTGCTCGGGGAGGGATCGAGCGGGAGGAGCTCGGGGCCTCGGTTGCGGGATTTGGTGGATCGAGGGGAGGAGATGGTTGGCTCGATCGGGAAATCGAGGTTGAGTCGGGCTGTGGTGGTGGAAATTGGATCTGGGAGGATCCCGATGAAGATACGGGAGAGAGTGGCGGCGGCGGCTAGGATCCCTAGAAATTAGGGATTTGGTCTTGGTTTAGACTAATATATATAGCGGGTGGGTTAGGCTAGGGGCTATCTCGTTCCTCCGATCGCAATCGGACGATCGAGAAATAAATAGGTAGGGAGTCTAAAAGAGAAGCGGAGATGTTTTACAGATGTCTGGGGATGATCCGGATCCATCGGTAACGACAGACCGGTTCGGGTTCGGGTAAGTTTCGGACGCGCGCGAGGGGGCTGCGAGCTGGCAAGAGAGGTTAGGTGGTCACGGTCAAGAGGGAAGCGAAAACCCGATTGGTCTCGGAACGGTCAACGAAGGCAAGGGGTGACGCGGCAACTACGAACGGATACGTGTTTTATGAAAACATGCATATGCAATGTGAATGATGCTATGAGATGAGATGCATGACATGAACAAAATGCAAAATAAAACACAAAAACCCAACCACGGAGGAAATAATATATCACATCTCCGGAAAAGGCAAGAGTTGGAGTTACGAATATGGAAAGTTGCATCCGGGGCGTTACAACACTCCACCACTACGAGAGGATCTCGTCCCGAGATCTAGGATGGCACCGGAGAGAAAACGGAAGAGGAAGATAAGAGGTAAACTAAGTTGCTTCTTTGACGAACGAGTGAAACCACGAACCTTGAGAGGTTGAGCAATTTAAAAGAAAGAGTACAACAGAGATGAATGAGATTGCAAACAATCCGGTTGAAAAGAGGAACAAGGAGTATTACGTGAATTTGAAGGTTGAAAGAGATGGGAATAAGAGCTTCACGAACGAAGAGAATATGACCACCTCAGAATAATGAGATAGCCAAGGAACAAGAATGACAGAATTTGGACAACACTCCGATAGAAAAGAGAAGAAAACTTGATGAGATGAAAAGATATTGAAGAGATGATACAACACTCCGATTAAATGGATAAGTAAGAAAATAACATGATCTTGACAAAACGAGGTGATGGGTGAAGAGAGCAACATCACAATGCCTCCGAAAGAAAGAGTAGAAGATAGATCATTGGAATAACAGAATGGAGAAAAAATGCCAACTTCTGCCACAAATGAGCTTGGAAAGTACCCTTCCAAGAAGGTTATAACGGAGTTGTTGGAAAACCAACAATGAAAATAATAAGCTTGTAGTGGGCTTATGGAAACATCTCAACACTTGAGGTGACAACCGGCCACTAATGGAAACCATTGGTTTGATTGAGAGCACCAAAGAGATGAAAAACTTCTTCACCGAGATGAGAAGGAGAAAATTGGATCATTGATAAGCACCACAAATAGCTACATTCCTTAGGGAAGGCTGTAGGTGAAATATAACCCAATATAACTCCAACAAAAAGATTGATTGGTTGAAAATATCTCTTGAGCGAAGAGAAAATGATGGATTTAAAAACCTCATTTTTGACAACAATATGAATCATGAAGCACGAGGAGAAATTGCCAAGGATGACATAACACCATCTCAAAAGATAAGGTAGAAAGAATTGCACTTTGGAATGCAAGACGGAGAATACTTGAGCTCCTCAAAACAAAACATGTGTTGAGCACCATGTTTATTTTTAGAGTATAGCTTGGCGGATCATAACTTCAAGAGAAACTTGAAGAACAATTGAAGAATGAAAAGAATCCTTGACGAACCACCATGTAGAGCCTCCATGAAGAACTCCGGTAATAAAAGGATGATAAAAAGAAAAAGAAGTTGAAGACACAAGGTGAAACCTTGCAATGATTTAGATGGAGCTTCGCGACGATAATGTGGAAAACTTGGAACTCGGAAAAGGAAAAGATGAAACACTAGAACCGAGAATTACTTCATCATGAACAATCTACGAAAGAAAAGAATTGAATCACCTCGAGGAAATAAGAATAAGATTTATTGTATGCTTATCCTTCATCAAATTAAATTGATGACAAGCAATGGATTTGGCATACTACTTATTCCGTAGAAAGGATTAAGAGAGATATAGCGCAAACTTGAGAAGGTATTGATGGAACCACCGGTGGAATTTGGAAACAACGAATGAATTAATATGATAACGAAGGAAGTGAAATCTTGAACGAACCACCATAAGAATTGAAAATGAACATAGCAAAGGCACAATTCACGGGAAGAATTGGAAAACGAATGAAGATGCTTGAGAGAATTTAGATACAAGAGAATGAAGAGATCATGAACTGATTAGAGGATATTTGAATGATTCACGGTAAGATTTGGAGAATGATAGCTACACGCTGAGAATGAAGAATTATGACATGATGGCCTTCGGAGGAAAGAAATGGAAACAACTCATGAAATGCTCCGGATGGGTGAAAAGAATTCCCACAATCGAAAACAATTATGCGAGGATGGCATCAAACTAGAACCATGAATCTTGAAGTGAATGGAGCAAGATTTAAGAGAAACTCTTCTTCGGTCTTCAAATGTTGAGAATGACGATGAAAAACATCACCATGAATTGTTGAGATACTTCGGGATGAAAATTAGAAAGGTTGAACCAACGATGAAAAGAATTTGGAAGATCTTGGAGAAAGACATTTGACTGATGAAAATTCATTCTTACGTCAAACTTTGAAAAGAACTAGAGAATACCTCCGGGAAAATTAGAAGAGTCAGGTAAGATCCTAGGAAAGGACCTGTGGGTTAGGCCCACTCAAAGAAAACACCGTTGAAGGATTGCTTGAAATAAAGATTGCACCGGAAGAATTAAATGTCTTGAATGAGATAACAACCTTGAAATATCTTGAACGGATCTGGAATGACAAGACGAGCCTTCTGAGATATCTTCAACACTCCAGAACAAATGAATAGCGAGAAGTGAATGATTAAGAGGTGCATCTGCATGAGAAAGCATTTGCAACAAGGAAAGGAATATGATGAATATCGAAAGCTTCAATTGGATCCACCGGAGAAGAAACAACAATGAAGGATGATGAACTTGAAACTGTTGAGCGTCTTCATGGGAAATCACCGGATAAGAACATTGAAACGCATATGTTTAATCATGGAGAAGAAACAAGCTCTGATACCAACTTGTCATGCCCAATATGCGATACTATCCGAAAGAGACTCGAAGGTCCCACTAAGGATAGAACCGCATATTGAAACGCTTTTGCAAGGTGGATATCATTACATCAACATTACATAATAGTGGGGATACATATAAGACATACAACGTCACATGAATACAACAACACAATACATAAGAGCACCATCCGACTACGGATGAAACATAAACAGAAACTCAAACAATATCCACCCTGCTAGCCTAAGTTGCCGACCTGGAACCTATCCCCTGATTGAAGAAGCAGAAGAAGAACTCCAAAACAAGTAAACATCGCTCTCGTGTCATGATCACCGCATAACCTGTACCTGCAACTGTTGGTGTAGTAATCTATGAGCCACGAGGACTCAGCAATCCCATTACCATGGGTATCAAGACTAGCAAAGCTTAATGGGAAAGGAAGGGGTAAAGTGGTGAGGTTGCAAAGCGACTAAGCATATGTATGGTGGCCAACATACGCAAAAAGAGAGCGAGAAGAGAAACAAAGGAACGGTCGTCAACTAGTAATGATCAAGAAGTGATCACGAACTCCTACTTACGTCGAGACATAACCCGTAAACCGTGTTCTCCTCTCGATCAACCCCGAAAAGAGATCTTGTGATTACGCACACGGTTGGTGTATTTTAGAAGAGTTTACTTCAAGTTTACTACAACCGGATATCAACAAATTCCCATCCGCCACATAACCGCTGGCACGGCTTTGAAAGTTTATACCTGCAGGGTGTCCCAACTTAGCCCATGATAAGCTCTCGCGATCAACGAAGGATATTCCTTCTCCCGGAAGACCCGATCAGTCTCGTAATCCTGGCTACAAGACATTTCGACAAAGAATAAAACAAGACCAGCAAGACCTCGGCGTGCCGACATCCTCGATAGTATCCGATGCGTATCTCGTCTCGTGCCACGACCGGATGAGCAGACGCGATACAACTAGAACCAGCCCTCAAGTTTCCCGAGGTGGCGCTGCAAGTGGCTCTAGTTTGGACCAACACTTAGACAAGCATTGGCCCGGGGGCTAAAATAAAGATGACCCTTGGGATGCGCGACTCCCAAGGGAAAAAGGTAATAGGTGAGGCAAATGGTAAAACCAATGTTGGGCCTTCTTTGGAAGAGTCTTATTCAAAGCGAACTGTCAAGGGGGTCCCATAAATCACCCAACCGCGTTAGGGACGCAAAATCCGGGAACATAATACCGATATGACGGAAACTAGGGCGGCAAGAGTGGAACAAAACACCAGGCATAAGGCCGAGCCTTCCACCCTTTACCAAGTATATAGATGCATTAATAATATATATAAGAGATATTGTGATATCCCAACATGAACATAATCCAACCTGGAGCAATCATCATCTTCACCTGCAACTAGCAACGCTATAAGAGGGGCTGAGCAAAAGCGGTAACATAGCCAAACAACAGTTTGCTAGGAAGGGTGCAAAAGGTTAGGGGCTAACATGGCAAATTGGGAGGCTTGAAGAGCAAATGATAGGTAGCGCAGCAAAGCGGTAGAACGAAACAACTAGCATAGCAATGATAGTAATGAGATCCAAGGTGACGGTCATCTTGCCTGAAATCCCGCAAGGAAGAAGAACGAGTCCATGAAGAAGACGAACGGAAGTAGTCGAACGAATCCTCACAATCGCAACATTACCGGAACTAGGAAGCAACACCGGAAAGAAACAAACAACATGGTAAATGTACAAGCATAAACATGGCATGATGCACAATCAAGTATGATGCATGTCCGGTTTAATGAGGCATGGCATGGCAAAGTGCAACAAACAATGCTACAAGTTAAGTGGAGCTCGACATGCAACGAGTTGCATATTGACAAAACACCACATAGACATATTTAGTTTAATCTCGTTTAAGCTATCAAACAATGTTAAATGTTGTTAAACATGGCAAGAGGTGAAGCATAATTAAACTACCTATCTAGGCAAGTTTAAATGAGGCCGGAACAAAGTTTATTTAAAACCGAGCTACCAAACAATGTTAAATGCATTTTTCTACCCCATTTACATATAAAGTTTATTTAAAACCGAGCTACGGTTATTTAGTTATGAAATAAAGCATTTTAACATGGCATTTGAGCAAATTTAATCAAACAGAATTTTAAACATTTTTAAACATGGATGAAAGTTGGATATTATGAAACTAGATAAAATTCTAAGCATTTTACATGTTTAAATCATTTTTATTATGATGCACGGTTAATGAGTTTTTATATGCATGAAGAGCAAGGGGTTTTCTACAATTCTGAAAATCCTGAGATAAATGCTAAAATCGCAGATCTGAAAAAATACTACACTGGGCCGAATCTGGCTGGCTCAAGAGTGCACAGGGTGAGGGCGCTGGATCTGATGCTCACCAGGCCTCATGGGCCGGCTCGGTGGGGAGGAGGCTGGGCAGGCCGCGAAGGGGCGCGCTAGGCCTGGCGAAGAGGCGCCTTGGCAGGCCCGCGAGCACTCGAGCGGGCGCGGTCAACGCAGGAGGGCGGCTTCGCTGCCTCGCTCGTGAAGTGGGAACGGGCAGCAGCAGGACGGGCAGAGGACACATCTTGGAACTCCGGCGACGGGCGAGGTAGATGCGGACGAGGTGGCCGTCCGGGCGAAGGCAGCCTTGAGGTCGGGCGCTGCTGGGTTGCTCGTCTCCCGTGCGGCTTGGGCGTGAGGGGGCCGAGGTCGAGGAGGCAGGGGCGTCGGGGGTGGCTTGAAGGTCGAGGTCGCCGGAGGGTTCGCAGGATGAAGCACGGCACGGCCGCATCCTCTGGACTCTTTGGAACGAGGGCGCTTGAGTCTGCGAGGCGCTGTGGGCCGAGCTCGGGATGGCCATGGCGCTGGAGCTCTGTTGAGGTACAGAGAGATGAAGAGATTAGGAGGGAGAGATGCAGGGAAGAGGGAGCAGAAGGAGAGGGTCGCGAGGAGCTGGCTCGGTCGTGAATCGCCGGTGGGGCAGCTCATCGGGACGCCGGGCATTTAACCGGAGGGAGGCGTGGGGCTTGAGCACCGGCTGTAGTGAAGATCGAGCACGAGGTGCTCGGGGAGGGATCGAGTGGGAGGAGCTCGGGGCCTCGGTTGCGGGATTTGGTGGATCGAGGGGAGGAGATGGTTGGCTCGATCGGGAAATCGAGGGAGAGTCGGGCTGTGGTGGTGGGGATTGGATCTGGGAGGATCCCGATGAAGATACGGGAGAGAGTGGCGGCGGCTAGGATCCCTAGAAATTAGGGATTTGGTCTTAGTTTAGACTAATATATATAGCAGGTGGGTTAGGCTAGGGGCTATCTCGTTCCTCCGATCGCAATCGGACGATCGAGAAATAAATAGGTAGGGAGTCTAAAAGAGAAAACGGAGATGTTTTATAGATGTCTGGGGATGATCCGGATCCATCGGTAACGACAGACCGGTTCGGGTTCGGGTAAGTTTCGGACGCGCGCGAGGGGGCTGCGAGCTGGCAAGAGAGGTTAGGTGGTCATGGTCAAGAGGGAAGCGAAAACCGGATTGGTCTCGGAACGGTCAACGAAGGCAAGGGGTGACGCGGCAACTACGAACGGATACGGGTTTTATGAAAACATGCAGATGCAATGTGAATGATGCTATGAGATGAGATGCATGACATGAACAAAATGCAAAACAAAACACAAAAACGCAACCATGGAGTAAATAATATATCATATCTCCGGAAAAGGCAAGAGTTGGAGTTACGAATATGGAAAGTTGCATCCGGGGCTTTACAGAAGATCCCATCTGAACCTTCATCCACTATCTCGGCACCACTCCTTAGGTCTGAATATATTTTCCTTTTCTGATATGCCGCAGATCCAAAATTGTAATACCAACTTGTGAGATCTGTTTTCCATCACTTATACATCTGCAGTCTTGACTCTTCAATGTTTAGACTAGGCGGTTTAACTTTGTAGAAAAAATGACAACCCGGTATATACCATTAGTCCCCTTGTTGAACCGCCAATGTATTTTCACTTATCACCTCCACTGGTGTACTGTTTCACTGTTAAACTCCGGTTTGTAAATAGCTGACTCCGGTTTAGCAATATACTTACATCTTGTATCACTGTATAGCTGTCCAACGTAAATCTTAAACCGGAAATCATTATATTGTAGATCTTCATTGCCATGGCCAAACAAGTGTATGAATGCAATTGGGTCCCTTCTCGAGTAATAGAGGAATAGTTAGACAACCTTGTCAAAATGGGCGCTTTAAGTAAGAAAGATGTCATCCACTGGAGGGTGCCTAGCCCGGAATGTCCTCCTACTCCCAAAGACGGAGAAGTTGTTGTTTTTGTTGATCACCTAAGCCGGGGTTTCAACCCTCCCGGTTCAAAATTCTTCCGGGATGTACTGGCCAACTTTCAACTGCGCCCACAAGACATCGGCCCTAACTCTGTAACCAACATCTGCCACTTTCAAGTGTTTTGTGAGGTTTACCTTCAAGAGGAACCTTCAGTAGAGCTATTCAGGGATTGCTTTCATCTGAACCGCCGCACAGAATTCAAAGATGGGCCTAACACAGAACTGGGCGGGATGGCGATTCAGAAAAGAAAAGAAGTCACCTTTCCTCACACCAATCTCCACAGTCACCCCAAAGAGTGGAACTGGATCTGGTTTTACCGCAAGGATAGAGTCTCACCGATTTAAAAACCCCTTGCTGGGTTACCGTCCTGAATGTCTGAGCAACACACACCCTTTTCCTCAAAGGTTGACTGCTAAAGAAAGAATCAAATATGCTCCTCAACTATCCAAGCTTAGGGCCTTTATGGCCAACGGTTTGACGGAGTTGATTTTGCACGTTGCTGGATAAGCTGGAGCGTTTTGCCCTTGAGCCAACGCCCCGGTTTGATGTGTGAGTACACAGGGGAATTGAATGATGCTCAGCGGCACATTTATATTTAGCTCATAGATGATGAAGTCACTGAGGCTGTAAAAAAGATGCTGAATGAACCGGAGGCTACATGTGCTCAAACCGGACTACCCCTTTCTGCACCATCAACAAACCGCCAGCTATAAGAATCATACCATATGTTTTATCTGAAATTGCTTCTGTCTTGATATGTTCTGAAAATGTGATGACTTTTTGGCAGGGCGATGGTCCGTTCTGGAACAAGAAACCTCCACAGGACAGACCGGTGAAGCCAACCCGCCAAAAGACCAAAGCTGTGAAAAGAACTGCCAACCGGAAGAAAACCACTGCATCCTTCGATCCACCAACTGATGATGATGTGGGTAACTCGGATTTTGAGGTAGAACTTGACTCACTTGGTTCATTTTTCATGCGCCTTATTAATGATGATTATTGTCAGGATGACGCTGAAGTCAGTCACGCCGATGTTGTAGAGGTAATCGTTCTTTCCTCCGATTCAAACCCTTTGCCTTCACTAAAAATCCGTCGAGCAAACCGGAAAGTTAAATTTTCACATCCTCTTGCTTATTTGGATCCAAACTTTCTTGTGAAGTAGGTTTTTTTGTCAACCTCTTAATCCGTCTGATTCCAATTATCAGGGCACTTCTCATTCATCCTCTGGCGAGTCGTCAACCAGCAAACTTCCACCCCTCAAAACGGTTATTGCGTAAGCTGTTCACTTGCCTTATTCTTGATATGCATTTTATACGCTATACTGACCTTCATGTTTTATTTTGTCAGTGCTAAGCCCATACCAAGCAAGAAAGCTCGCATGAACAAACCGACAAAAGAAGATACAACTGCTGAACCGGAGAAAACTCCAGATCCTGTAGAAGCCAACCTTGATGATGTGCTGAATGATCCACCGCCTCAAGACTATGACTTTGTTACTGAACCGGCAGAAATTGACACCACAGGCCATGCTGACGAACCGGCCAGTTCTCTCCGGACTGACAAACCGGCAAGTCCAGCAAAGAATATCAACAAACCGGCGACCCCAGTACGAGCTGCTGCGGAGAAGGATGATGATGTTCTGATTACTGGCGTTGGCTATACGGATCCAGGGAATCCTGTCGCTTTGTCGAAGCATACCGCCAAGGAGGAATTTTGTGCAATCGGCAAAGGAAAATGGAATGCCGATCTGTCCACCTACGCCCATCTGAACGCTCAAGACCTTCATTCCGGCTATCTGAACCGTCTGTTCACGAGCCGTGACTATGAAGCCGGTCTGGTCAATATGATGAAGGAAAAATATAAGGTAACTTTATGCATGCTTCTCTTTCTGTATTGTTTTTGCAGTTTATCAATTCTAGTAGCCCCCAAGTGCCAAGCTTAATACTTGTATTGTGCTTTGGGACTTCGAAAGAATTATCTGACAGAGCAAATATGCATTAGCCCCCAAGTGCAAAGGTCATAACTTGTTATGGGCTTGGTACTTCAAGTATTCTTGTTACTGACCAGATGACATCTCTTTGTAGGCTGAGCTAAGCAAAAAGGAGAGACAAACCGCTGATCTTCAGGAAAACCTTAAATTGCAACAAGATGAAACCTCCAAGGCGAAGGCAGAGCTGACCAGCGCTCTAGGCGCTATGGAGAAACTAAAAGAAGGCTTCAACAAGGAACGGTCGGATTCGGAAAGTGAAAAATCCGATTTGATCAAAAGGGATGAGAAAGCAGAAGCTGCTCTTAAACCGGTGGTTGATGAACTGGCCAACATAAAGCGGCAGGTTCATGCCATGACCGCAGCCGTGTTTGGTAAGCATCCGTAACTCTCGATTTGACCATATTCTTTCATGTATCCACCGGTTTACTAACCCTTGCAATGATATAGGAACTCATATTGGCCACTTGGGATCTGACGTGCAGAAGAAGTTAAAAGCAGCCTATACTCTGATAGAGTAGCTTTACACCGGCGCGCAACGGATCATATATACTGCTTCTCACAACAATCCTCCTCCCACCTTGATTAAATATACCTTAGAAAGGTTATCCATGCTACCTGGCCGGGTTGACGAATTGGAAAGGTCTGCTGCTAGGACGGGCGCTTTGGCTGCACTGACCCGGGCAAAGGCATGGGTACCTGACTTTGATCCAACTGAAGCGGCCCAAGGTTATCCCAGTTTGAAGGAAGACGGGACAGAATTCGGCGAAGATGATCTCCGAATCATAAACCGGGAGGTACGCCCATTGGCTTGTCAACTAGTTGAAGAAGTGGACCTGTCATACTATCAAGCAAACTATGATGACAAGAACAAGTGGTTTGCTGCACCAATCCCCGAAGCTCAGAATCTCACCCCGCCAATCCGTAACATACTTACGCCCCTGACATTGAACCGTCGACGCTGATAAGTGATGAAGCTGTATTCCAAGCCCTAACTGGGATCGACTGGGCAACTGTTGATTTCCAACCACTTGGTAGGGAAGAAGAAGCTGAACCGGCGCGAGATGACCCGCAACCGTCAGGCCAAGCTGGTGACCAATCATGAACTGGAGGCCGGTTTAGTCTTCTACATGCTGCGACATGTATTTTGAGAAAATAGTGATCCTGTTGAGCACTAGAAAGCCTTGTAATAGGCTTAGTTAAAATATTTGTTCTGATATGCCTTTGCGCATACTTATCTGCAATTGACACCGGCTTGATTCGCCGTACATAAGATATGATCTACATATTCATTTATCCAAGCTGTTTCTGCAGACAAGAAACTTAAAGTGCCTCATGGTTTATCACGTAAGCGGGTCATGATACCCATATATATATATACATATACATATATATATATATATATATATACATATACATATATATATATATATATATATATATACATATACATATATATATATATATATATATATAACCAAAGATGATAACTTAGGTTGTGACATATAACCAAAATGGAAATATATAATACCTGCAACTTTTATGCATGAAGTTGGCTGGCCAACCTTGTAGCGGGGCATATAACCCAACTCTTTTTAGGAGAAAACCACTCCTGTTGATATAAGGTAGGTTTATAATGTAAACCGTTCCGGGTTATGATAAACACCGGTTTACTCCGTAATAAAATTTTAATTGAAAATCAGACCGGGCGAATAGTCTTCGGACTATGATTTGATTGTATACCGTCAATTTGTAATCGACAGTCGGACCGGGTTGTTTAATGCCGGTCTAAAAAGCAACAAAAAGTCTTTATCAAAAAAGAGAACAGAACCCAAACAAAGGCAAATAAAAACCATTGTAGGCGAGGCTTTGAGCCGATCAAGAGGCGTAACCATGGTTCAGACACGACCAAGCCCCCAAGAAGGCGTAGCTATAGTTCGGGTTCGATCAGGCCCCCAAATGATGCTGTGGCATTGCGTCGATCAAGAGGTGTAGCTATGGTTCGGGTTCGACCAAGCCCCCAAGTGATGCTGTGGCATTGCACCGATCAAGCGGTGTAGCTATGGTTCAGATACGACCAAGCCCCCAAGTGATGCTATGGCATTGCACCGATCAAGAGGTGTAGCTATGGTTCGGATACGACCAAGCCCCCAAGTGATGCTATGGAATTGCGCCTATCAAAAGGTGTAGCTATGGTTCGGATATGACCAAGCCCCCGAGTGATATAATATAAAGCCTTTGAGAGGCTAAAACCAAGGGGTAAACTGGACGCCGCTTTAGCAACAGAAACTCCATGTAACCACACATGATGTAAGAAAACAACAGATACCCCGCTTTAGCTGAGGTTCCGGTTTATTATATGGATCATAATATATACATAGGCATAATATGTACATAAGCAGAGCCTATAGCTCAAGTATAGTATATTCCACGGCCGGCTGGTCTCCTCCTCTGATTTACGTGAGTCTTTGCGATCTTGAACATCGATTAGGTAGTATGACCCATTGAGTAGATCCTTGCTGACCACAAAAGGTCCTTCCCAAGGTGGGGATAACTTGTGCATATCCGTCTGATCCTGGATGAGCCGAAGCACCAAATCTCCTTCTTGAAAGGTTCTGGTTCTAACCCGGCGGCTATGATAGCGACGTAGATCTTGCTGATAAATCACCGAACGGGCGGCCGCTATGTCATGTTCCTCATCTAACAGGTCGAGAGCTTCTTGCCGTGCCTTCTCGTTGTCAGCTTCAACATATGCCGCTAC
The DNA here is from genome assembly GCA_021605145.1 of Aegilops bicornis. Classification (NCBI taxonomy): domain Eukaryota; kingdom Viridiplantae; phylum Streptophyta; class Magnoliopsida; order Poales; family Poaceae; genus Aegilops; species Aegilops bicornis. The sequence continues at coordinate 103,053,311 of CM038671.1, forward strand.
ACGAGGTGAGTCATGACGGATGTCACTAGGAAGAACTGCCTCCGCTCCATAAACCATGAAAACCGGTGTGTATCCCGTCGACCTGTTGGGTGTGGTGTTGATGCTCCATAACACTGAAGGTAGCTCCTCAATCCAACAACCCAGGGTCCACTGCAAGGGAAACATAAGCCGGGGTTTTATGCCTCTCAAAATTTCTTGATTGGCCCTCTCCGCATGACCATTGGACTGTGGGTGAGCCTCTGATGATACATCAAGCCGTATGTGCTCATGTTGACAGAACTCCTTCATGGCACCCTTTGACAGATTGGTACCATTGTGAGTGATAATGCTATGTGGAAAGCCAAACCGGAAAATCACCCTTTTGATGAATTGAACCGCCATGGCCGTGTCACACCTGCTAACTGGTTCTGCCTCCACCCACTTTGTGAACTTGTCAACCGCCACCCAAAGGTGGGTCTTCTTGTCTTTGGACCTCTTGAAAGGCCCAACCATATCCAGCCCCCAAGTCGCAAACGGCCAAGTAATTGGAATCATCCTCAATTCTTGAGCCGGTACATGAGCGCGCCTTGAAAACTTCTGACAGCCATCACATCGTCTGACCAAGTCCTCGGCATCAGCATGAGCTGTTAACCAATAGAAACCATGAAGAAACGCCTTAGCCACCAAAGATTTTGAACCGGCGTGGTGACCACAATCTCCTTCGTGGATCTCACGTAAAATTTCACAGGCTTCTTCAGGAGACACACAATGCTGAAACGCCCCTGTCACACTGCAATGATGCAGCTCTCCATTGATAATAGTCATAGACTTGGACCGCTGGATTATCTGCCTGGCCAATGTCTCATCCTCTGGTAACTCGCCCTGGTTCATATATGCAAGATAGGGAACCGTCCAATCCGGGATAACATGCAGAGCCGCCACCAATTGAGCTTCCGGATTAGGAATAGCCAAATCCTCTTCACCAGGGAGCTTGACGGATGGATTATGCAGAACATCCAAGAAGACATTAGGCGGAACCGGTTTACGTTGAGAACCCAGGTGGCTTAAAGCGTCTGTCGCTTCATTCTTCCGCCGGTCCACATGATCCACCTGATAACCTTTAAAGTGACCTGCTACAATGTCCACCTCACGACGATATGCTGCCATGAGTGGGTCCTTGGAATCCCAAGTGCCAGACACCTGTTGAGCCACCAGGTCCAAGTCACCGAAGCACTTAACTCGGCTTAGGTTCATCTCCTTAGCCATCCGAAGACCATGGAGTAAAGCTTCATACTCAGCTGCATTGTTAGTGCAAGGGAACATTAAACGGAGAACATAACAAAACTTATCACCTCGTGGGGAAGTTAATACGACTCCAACCCCCGAGCCCTCCAATTGCCTGGACCCATCAAAGTGAATAGTCCAATAAGTGTGATCCGGCTTCTCTTCAGGTGCTGGTAGTTCTATCCAGTCGTTGATGAAATCTACAAGTGCTTGAGATTTGATCGCCGTTCGGGGTATATACTTCAACCTGTGAGACCCGAGCTCTATGGCCCACTTGGCAATCTGGCCAGTTGCTTTCCTGTTCTTGATTATATCTCCCAAAGGAGCAGAGCTGACCACTGTGATGGGATGACCTTGGAAATACTGCTTGAGCTTCCGGCTTGCCATGAAAACCCCATATCTGAAGCTCGCGGTGTGGGTACCTCTGCTTGGACTCAATAAGCACCTCGCTGATATAATAAACCGGACGCTGAACCGGATACTCTTTTCCTGCCTCCTTGCGCTCCACCACAATAGCCACACTGACAGCCCGAGCATTCGCTGCCACATATAGCAACAATGGCTCCTTGTCAACTGGGGCAGCAAGAACCGGCGGATTAGCTAGCTGCCGCTTTAAATCCTCAAATGCTTCATTCGCGGCGTCACTCCAGACGAAGTTATCCGTTTTCTTCAGCATCTGATACAAAGGAATGGCCTTCTCGCCAAGGCAGCTGATAAACCGACTCAACGCGGCAATCCGGCCTGCCAAGCGCTGAACATCATTGATACACTTCGGTTTGGCCAAGGAGGTGATGGCCTTGATCTTTTCCGGATTAGCCTCAATGCCCCTGTTAGACACCAGAAAGCCCAAGAGCTTGCCTGCCGGTACACCAAAAACGCACTTAGCCGGATTAAGCATCATCTTGTAAACCTGCAGGTTATCAAAGGTTTCCTTTAAGTCATCAATTAACGTCTCCTTCTTCCTTGACTTGACCACAATATCATCCACATAGGCACGAACATTACGGCCGATTTGTGTATGAAGACAATTCTGCACACACCGCTTGTAAGTCGCCTGGGCACTCTTGAGCCCAAAGGGCATGGATATATAGCAGAAGGCTCCAAAGGGGGTTATGAAGGCCGTCTTCCCCTGGACCTTAACTGCCATCTTGATCCGATGATAACCGGAATATGCATCCAGAAAGCTCAAACGCTCGCAACCCGCCGTAGCATCAATAATTTGATCAATAAGGGAAGGGCAAAAGGGTCTGCTGGGCAAGCTTTGTTGAGATCTGTGTAATCCACACACATCCGCCAAGTTTCGTTCTTCTTAAGGACCTGCACCGGATTAGCCAACCACTCAGGATGGAAGACTTCAATGATAAATCCAGCCGCTAAGAGCCTGGCCACTTCTTCTTCAAAAGCCTTGCGTCTTTCTTCATTGAACCGGCGGAGAAACTGTTTGACCGGTTTATAATTAGGATCAACATTAAGTGTGTGCCCAGCGAGTTCTCTCGGTACACCTGGCATGTCAGAAGGCTTCCACGCAAAGATGTCCCGATTCTCACGGATGAACTCGATGAGCGCGCTTTCCTATTTTGGATCCAAGTTAGCGATGATGCTGAACTGCTTGGACGAATCGCCAGGTATGAAGTCATCAAGCTTAGTCTCATCAGCCGATTTAAACTTCAAGGCCGGATCATGCTTGGTAGTTGGCTTCTTCAACGAATTCATATCTACCGGATCAACATTGTCCTTGTAAAACTTCAACTCTTCTGTGGCACAAACCGACTCAGCATAAGCCGAATCACCTTCTTCACACTCCAGAGCGATCTTGCGGCTCCCATGGACGGTTATATTTCCCTTGTGACCCGGCATCTTGAGCTGAAGATAAACATAGCAAGGTCGTGCCATAAACTTAGCATAAGCCGGCCGTCCAAACAGGGCGTGATACGGACTTCTGATTTTCACCACTTCGAAGGTCAAGGTTTCTGATCTCGAGTCATGCTCGTCCCCAAAAGCCACCTCCAGAGCTATCTTGCCAACAGGATACGCCGATTTACCAGGCCCCACACCATGGAACACCATATTGGACGGTTTAAGATTTTTATCTGTTAACCCCATGCGACGGAAAGTTTCATAATACAGGATATTGATACTGCTCTCTCCGTCCATGAGTACCTTTGTGAAATTATAACCTCCTACCTGAGGTGCCACCACCAACGCCAGATGACCCGGATTGTCAACCCGGGGTGGATGATCTTCCCTGCTCCACACAATCGGCTGCTCGCATCAGCGTGAGTAACGGGCAATCGCCAGATTCAACGGAGCTTCGCCCTCTTATGAAGCTTTTGGTCACACTTGTCCAAGCTAGTGGTGAAGACATGATATTGCCCACTATTCAACCGCTTGCATTGCTCGTAACCCGGATCACGCCGCTGATTGCCGATTATTGTAGCCACCTTGGTTGCCCTGATTACCTTGATTGTTATGTCATACGATTACCGTGGGAAGCCTGAACCAGAATTTCCTCCGCCATAACCCGCCCATGAGACCGGGGCACGAGCCATCACCCGGTCCGTGATCATACCGGAAAGCATTAGAATTTTTGAACTCTTGCATGATGTAGCAGTCCTTCCAGAGGTGTGTGGCCGGCATCTCCTTCGTCCCATGTTTCGAGCAGGGCTGGTTCAATAGGTAAGACGGGCGGTCCGGGTTAGGGTTAGGTGCTCCACCACGCTAGGATGGTTTACCCTTGCGCCGTTGGCCCTTATCCTGTGCGCTGGTATTGCCTACAAAGTCCATGTTGTGATCTGCTTTACGTTTGCCGCCGTTTCCATGACCCGCCGGGCTGTGGTGCTGCCCCTTGGTGTTGCCGCTCTTCTTTCCCTTCCCTGTTTTATCATCATCAGACTCGGGATCCTTGGTACTATTAGAGTCAGCATACTTTACTAAACCGACCATGAGGGTTCCCATGTCATTGCAATGGCGTTTCATCCGTCGCAACTTCAACTTCAGAGGCTTAAACTGGCAATTGCCTTCCAAAGTTAGAACTGCGGTGTCAGCGTTGATGCGGTCTGATGAATGCAAAATTTCCGAGACCCGCGCACCCACAGGGTTGTTGATTCTCCTTCCTCCTGTACACAGGCAGCTAAGTCCACAATCGACATGGGATGCTTGCATGTATCCTTAAAATTATGGATAAACCGGGCTCTCAACTCGGACCATGATCTGATAGAGTTAGCCAGTAGACTCTTTAACCAAGTACGAGCCATCCCTTCTAGCATCATGGTGAAGTACTTCGCACAAGCTGCATCATCCACATCTAGCATCTCCATGGCCATCTCATAGCTTTCAACCCATGTCTCTGGAGGTAAATCGGCGGTGTAATTTGGCACCTTGCGTGGGCCCTTGAAATCCTTGGACAGGCGTACATTGCGTAACGCTGGGACGAGACACGGCACCCCCAAAGAGCTAGAGGTAACTCCCGGCTCTACCGACGTGGTTGGACGAACCGGAGTAAGCTGACGGGCTTCATGCTGCGCTGCTAACTCGGCCTCCCTGCATGCACGAGCCCGGTCCACCACCTCCTGAGCATCACCAGCGCCTCCTGCCGGGTTGTGGCCACGGGGCGGTTCGCGGTTCCGCGCATTGCTTGACACGGTCGGTTCCTCCATACGCCTGCTGAAACTCCGGCTTGGATGGGGGGGTGGAATGAATCCGATCACGATTGTATGAATAAGCCTCCTGTTGCGCCAAGGCTGTCCGAAGAAGCTCTTTAACTCGACGCGTCTCGACCGCCGCCGGAGAATCGCCTTCAAGTGGGATAGCCTCCAGCCGTGAAGCAGCAGCAACTAGATTGTCCATCGGAGTAGAATAATGACCCGGTGGTGTTGGGACAGGCTGCGTCACAATGTTGTTCTGACGAGGCCGACCCATCAAACGGGGCTGAACCGGCGCCCTCGCTCCAGATGCCTCCGCCCGGTTTGCTACCGGCGGGTTACTGGTCCCCGCACCTGGGGTGTTAAAGAGGTTCCTAGCATCATAAACCGGAGCCAGGCGAGACCGGTGCCTTCTCTTTAGGACTTCATGTGATGCATTCGATCCAAAGATAAGCGGTAAGCTCACAGATCCAAAGCGGCCCGCTCCGCGGCCATCCTGGCATCCTCAGCTGCCAAATCGGCCCTAGCCTGAGTAATCTGATCCCTTACCTTCGCGATTTCCGCATGGTGCACATCCTGATCCGCCGGGTTAGCCTCCGCCATCAGTGTTGCCAACGCATCAAATAATCAGATAAAACCTGAGACGGCGGCTGCACAGGGCCTCCTGCCCCAGCTGCCGTCGCCGCTACCGATCCGGAGATCATTGCTGGTGCGGTCGAAGAGTGGAGCGCCGGCTGTGTACCGACCATGAAGATCCCAACCCGATTTGGCAGATCAGAGGGGTCCGGAATACTGTCGGCATGGGAACAGCCTCCAATCCGGCCATCTTGTAGCTGATATAACGACTCGGTCTCTCCGGTCGATGACTCGTCGCTGAAATAAACGACGGTTTCACCACCAGATTTCGATCTGTCCTTGTTTTCCCCTCCATGGATGACTCCCACGAAGGCACGCTTCATGGCAGGCTTGACCCGGGCCAACCGCGCACGCTGAGCCGTTTCGATGAGGTTGGTGCAGATGTCCGGCTCAGGGCCCGGCTAGCCGATCTTGCCAATGAAAAAGTGTATGCCACCAAAGGGGACCCAGTACCCGTACTCGATTGAGCCGGCCTCGGGGCCCCACCCTGCATCGTCGATGTAGAGCTTGCCGCGACGACTTTTGGTCGTCCGGACCACAGCATAACCCTTGAGTCCTTCGAAGCTGCCTTCCAAGAACTTGAAACCATCGTGCGATAGCCCCACAGTGGGTGCCAACTGTCGTGGTTTTGTCACGGCAGATGTCCTCATGAAAGGACTTAGTCGTGGAGCCATTGCTACAGGTTAGCTTAAAGGGGTTAAAGCGGACAAGGGACGCAAGAGAGTTTTATACTAGTTCGGCCCCTTACGATGAAGGTAAAAGCCTATGTCTAGTTGTGATAGAATTTATGGGGTTTCGATGACCAGGGAGCGAATACGCTTTGCCTGAGTTTCGAGTTGTTGTCTGTCGTCTTGAACCGCCGCCGAGTCGTCCCCATATATACATGGGTTGACGCCCGTCGGTTTACAGAGTCCCGAGACCGGCTCATAAACGTGTCCGGCTCGGTCTCGCTCTTTCTACCTTACAATGCAAGTTACATAAAAATGTTGGTTTATAGCTACATGCCTTAAACCGGTTCTGGGCCTTGGGCCTTTACTCAACGTCACCGTCTGTCTTCATGGGCTTCAGGTTAATCCAGCCCCTCCTGGGCGGTTTACGCCCAGTAGTAATAACCCCAACAAAAACCATGGCTACTGCATGACTATCATGCAAGTCGGTATTGTGGCTTGCCTGGGGAAGAAGAGAACACCGGAAGAAGTGCAAGAAGCTCGCGGAAAGAATCGCCGGAAAATGTTTTCTCTCGGAGGGGCCGATTTAGCACAAGGGCAAAATGGTCATTTTCACAGTGTCAAACCATAGTGAAAATGAAACCAACAGAACGATTTGACGAAACGAAGACGTGGGCTTTGGAATCACCTCATTTGGAGTTGGGAGTAAAAAGATATGAATATTTTTCTGCCAGGGATCTTTCTGTAATAGAATCATCACAAACAGGTCCTTGGCTGGAAAAACGGAACGTGCCTTTTCAGAAAATACGTTTTCCAGAGAGGAAAACGTACTCTGGCCCGAAGAAGAGGAGAATACGCTTTCAGTGGATGAAAGCATACACAGACAAAGCCCGTGTCCTCTTATCCACGTCAGCCGGGGGCGGGGCCGGGCCCAAGGGTCCTTTTCTCTCTCCTTCCTCGCTCCTTCTTCTTCCTCCTCGACGGGGCGCTGGGCAGAGGCGAAGCCGGCCGCCCCGACGATGATAGCCGGCGGCACAGTCCACCATTCGAGGTGCCCGACCTACTGGCGTGATCAGCAGGACGAGGCGGCCCCCTTCAGGTAGGACACGGCCACCGACAAGCTTGGAAGAGCACGGGAGGCCAGCCACGACAGACCGCGGCTTCAGCCAAAAGTGAAGATGCGGCCAGGCGACTCCGGTGACAAGACGAAGGGGTAGAAAGGTGCTCCGGTGGTGGTGTGGCCTTCTGGTGGTGAAGAAACGGAGGAAGAGGCGTTGACTCGCTCGGATTTGAGCAGCCGAACGGCGGCCAAGGTGGCAATGGAGGTCGAGGAGGGGCTCTGGTGCTCGGGGAAGTGGATGGTGAGGGGAAGAGGAGTGAGGGGAGGCCAGTGGTGTGCTCTAATGGCTCGGGGGAGGGCTTAAATAGCTGAGGAAGGAGGTCGAGTCGGCACCGCCATGACAACGTGTCCGGCGCCAGCAGACTTGCGGCGCACTTTTCGAGCTCGGGAGGCAAAGCGGCGAAGAGAGGGATTGGACGAGGGGCAGGGCTCATGGAGACGAGGCTGAGCTCATGGACAAGAGGAGAAGAATCCGAACGCCATAAATGCCCGGTCGGCACTGTGTGCTCGTGGACGCGCGGCGGCTTGCGTCAGTGAGGAAGCGGACGGAGGGGGAGAGGGGTCCAGGGCAACAGCGACGATGACAGGAAGACAATGGACATGCTCACGCGCGCTAAGACGACGAGAGGGAAGCGGACGAAGCAGAAACGGCGCCCTAGACGCGGCCACTGCGCACAAAGCGCGTGCACAGGCATGCCATTGTCGTGGTCACCACGTGAACAAGGGCATTCAATGCTCAACAACACCCAAAATGTTGTCTAGCAGATAGTCCTTCCAAAGTAGGTTGTAAATATGTTGGTAGTTTGGTTAAAAGTGCTATGGTTAACTGGTAAAGAATCTCTAAAGTTTACTGCAGTAAACTTGATCGTGTACTGCTGCTCAACAGGGAAGTGATTGGGTCAAATGGAGTTGTCTGGTAGGTTCAGGGTAAGAAGGACTTACATCCTGGTAACTATGGAGGGGTTTGGATCAAGATTTAACAGAGTTACTTTGCAACTGCCAAATATGGTCCAGAATCAAGATTAGTATGATGCCCTCACATGGAGTTATGGAATGGGATGAAACTTGGCAAATCCTCATGATATGGACATATAAAGATGATGTAAAACGATCATACCAAATGGACAATCCAAAATGGTACTTGCTTTACAAACATCATTTATGTCCAAAAACTTGGAAAAAATTCTAGAGGAATAATGGCTTCATGAAACATGCCCAAAATGGGTGGAGGTAGGTTATATGGATAATAGAAGGCCTAGAAAAATTGGCAGACATAATTGAGCAAGATAAAATATACTTGCTTCACAAACTGAAATTTTAGACAGAATCAAAGAATTGAAGATGAGCTCACATGGAGGCATGACATGAGCTCTACTTTGGTGGAGGGCTATTATATGATGATATGAGGGATCATGCAAAATGGAAACTCATTTGGATATGCCTAGCTTGCACCTCCTTCACAAAGATTCTTTCTAGATAGAAACTTTGGAAAATCATAATTAAATAATTACTAGGGAAATGAGGTTGCATTTTGGCATGTAGCAATGATATGGACAGGAAAAGGTGTCCAAGGAGTTTGAGGTCAATTGGGAGAAGTAAAATAGCACTTGCTTCACAATGTGCCATTTAGGGCAGAATAGGAAATGAATTATTTGAGCATGATCATAAACATGAAAAATGAAATATTTTGCCATATTTGAGAAAGATATGACCCCAAAAATTTATGAGAATTATTTGGGAATTTTAGGAGTGATGGTGTGGGTGTACTAGAGTAGGGGTACCCTAGTATCCCGTACTCGTGCACGGACAGTTGCAGCACCCCACGGCAAGGTTTGCCTCGTCACCGCCAAGATCCTCCGTGGCTCCTTTGGAGCCATTCAAGAACAAAGTATTTGATTGAGAAGACAAGGCCCCGACAAGAGGAACTTGTCGGGAAGGCCACCTCGTGCACGCAGAAGACAAGGCCCGGCAAGAGGAGCTTGTCGGAAGACTCGGAGCGCGACAAGTCTCCGGGCGCGACAAGGATTCAGCCGCGGCATGCAACTTCTCTCCGTCTCCGCTCCAGCTCACCCAGCGACGTGTCGCCATGGGACCGTTCCATGCGCGCGTGTCGAGCGGCTGTGCAGCCAGCGGAGAGCAGCGATAAGCAGCGGCCGACAGGCTCGCCATCGCTATCGGAAGTGAGGCGCACTGACGGCTTCACAGACTGCTTGGGCGACAATGACGAGCATTTATTGCTTTTGTCCTTGCCCGTCGAGTTAGGTATTTTGCACCTTTGTACACTGTTCAAGTAGGTGTACCAACTCCTATTTTACATTTGTACCCCGCCTATGTTGCCACCTGTCGGAGACCCTTGAGCATATAAAAGGAGGCCCGAGTGCAACGAGAAAGGGTTCGGCAGGTTCATGAGGTTCGCCTGCTCGGTTCATTCGACCCACTCGACACCGTAGACACTCACGCTAAGTTTTGTAGCTCTCATTGCTCCCTAGCAAGAACACAATAGATCAAACAAGCAGCAAGAGGAGTTTTATCTCTCCGAGAGCTCCGAAGCTGGTAAACTGCTCGTGTGCCTCGCCTCGATCCGCTCTTCGTGTGATCTCCGCCCCCCACCGAACCACAAGGGGCCTGGTCCGCCGGCCCCATAGGTGTTCGCGGGTACGATCAGCCTCCCCGACATCTTTGGTGCGCCAGGTAGGGGGGCGTCGAGGCTGTGTGAACCTGATCCGGCGTTCACACGAGCAGCGTCATCAACATCTTCCTCAACATGCCATCGAAGAAGAAGGCTTCGACGGCAGCAGAGCCGTCCGCGTCGTACCCACCCTCACCGCAGCAAAGGGGTGGTGGGGGCGAGCTGGCGAGGACGGGCGCCGAAGCGAAGGTGTTTCGCGACGTCGCCAAGTCCAAGGACAAGGCACCACAAACCTCGGCGTCCGCGCATCCCCCGCGCCCATCTCAGGAGACGCGGGACCAACAACGTCATGGCGTTCACAACGCCATACCTTCGTTGGATCGAGACCCTCAAGACCAGCATGCGCGCCAACATGTCGGCACGAGTGAGATACGGTCGCCCGGACGGGGCGCTGCTCCTTCTAACGTAGTTAGAAGTCCGAGCGTGTCCCGCTCCTCGCACCGTTCTCCAATGCCGCCTACTACTCCAGCAGAAGCTCTGGCGAGGGCTCAGCTGCTCCTCGATTACCCTCCAACGGCCGACAAGGTCGACGAGTGGAGGGCCACTATCCAGAGCCTCATCGGCTTTGCCAACGGCGACGCTCCGCGGCAACCAACGCCATCATTGCCGCGGCGTGACGACAAGGCACGAGCCGGTGGCGATGAGACTGTCGGAGGTGCAACCACCGTGCATTCTCCGCCACGAAGGCCAAGATCGCCGACTCACCGGATCCACCTCGACAGCGACTCCACCACGTCGCCGAATCCGCGAGCTCGTCGCGATCAGCGCCAAGTTCTTCATGAGCGACAACAAGAGGACGCTCGAACTCCCATCGAGCACCGAAGAGAAGCGCGACGTCAGTCCGACAAGCGCGCTGGGCCTTCTGTCGACATGCGTGCGCCGGAGGAGCCAGCGACTTACGTCGTCTGTGATGAAGTTGCCCTGCGTTCACTTTCGTGAGCTGCGGCAAGTCCAAAGGGCCCAGCCGAAAAACTTCAAACCAGGCGTGTCGGAGAAGTATGATGGCAGGACGCATCCGTCGGAGTTCCTTAGCATCTACACCATCGCGTGCAGGCTGCGGGGACGGGACGACAAGATCCTCGCCAACTACTTCCCCGCTCGTGCGCTCAAGCCCAACGCCAGATCTTGGCTCATGCACTTGCCGGACAGCTCCATACCCTCTTAGGCGGATCATGCCATCAGTTTGTTGGTGCCTTCACGGTGGCCACAAACCTCATGGCCAAGAGAGTGACCTTCACTTACTCGCCCAGAAGGAAGGAGAGTCCTTGCGCAAGTTCATTTAGAGATTCAGCCGTGTGCACTACAACATCCCAGACGTCCACCCTGCCGTGGTGATCAGCACATTTCATCAGAATGTGCGGAACCGCAGGATGAAGGAGGAGATGGCGATGTGCAAAGTCAAGGACGTCGATGAGCTGTACGCCTTGGCCGACAAGTGTGCACGCTACCGAGGAAGGGAGGAGACTCGAGGAGAGAATGCGTAGCAGGATCCGACAAGTGATGACACCGCCCGGCAAAGAAGGGCGGCGGCGAGGCAATGAAAGAAGAAAAGCAGAGGTGCTAGCGGTCGAGCAGTCCGGCAATGGAGGTGGCGACAAGAATGCCAAGGCTGGTGGCTCCGGCAAGGAGGTTGTCACGACGCCAACCACCGGTCGGTGGCGGCCGCCGACAAGGTGACAACTCCGGCAAGCAATATTGCAAGATCCACCGCACCAAGGGCCACGATCTCCAGAGCTGCAAGAAGGTCGAGCAGCTTGTGGAACAGCAGAGCTGAGTCTGAAGCCCGGTAGCGACAAGGAGAAGGCCCAGGGAAGGTGCTGGGGAGCAAGCAAGAAACGTCCCGGCGGGGAGGGGCAGCGGCAAGGCCAAGCAGCGGCAAGGAGATCGACCTCCCGTGGCCATGACAAGGATGAAGATGATGATGACGACGAAGATATGGAAGGCAGCGACGCCAAATGGCAGGAGTTTCGTAAAGCCACAGAGGTTCTCTGCGTTGACGGAGGTGCGTCCCTGCATACCTCCCACCGCCAACTCAACCAATGGATGCGGGAGGTCAATGCAGCGGAACCATCCGTAGAGTCACGCAAGCCTCTCAAGTGGTCCAGCACGCCTATCATTTTTAATGTTGAGGACCACCCTGATCGCATAACTGCGGTCGGGTGCTTGCCGATGTTGGTCTCACCAACCATCTGCAACCTCAAGGTCACAAAAATGTTAGTTGACGGCGGGGCCGGCTTGAATCCGATCTCCTCCGCGGTGCTCCAGAAGCTTCAAATCCCTGACAGCGAGCTCGAAGAGACCGGAACCTTCCAAGGAATCAATCCGGGAAGGAGCAAGCCGAAGGGGAAGATTACGTTGCCGGTCACATTTGGCGTTGAGCTGAACTTCAGGATCGAGAGGGTTACATTCGACGTTGCCGATTTCCCATTGCCTTACAATGGGATACTTGGCCGCCCAAAGACTCGCCAGGTTCATGGCAGCCTCTCACTACGCCTACAACCTACTCAAGATGCCAGGCCCGATAAGCGTCATCTCTGTCCATGGCGACAAGAAGGACGCCCTTATCTGTGCCGACAAGATCTTCCGGGATGCAGCAGCCGCGACAGATTGCCAAGCACTTGCCGCTGAAGCTCCCGGGGGGAAGAAGACCAAGTCCAAGTCCGGCAAGGGCTCTGATGCTCACTCCGGCAAGCGCACCTCTTTGGAGTGTTGCGCTACCGTGGAGGACGCACCATCGAGCTCCACCGGCAAGTGCAAGAAGATGGTGGCTCCGCCGAAGACCAAGAAGGTGCCCGCCAAGGAGGACGGCACTGGTGGTACCTTCACCATCAGTGCCTCTCTCGACCCTAAATAGGAAGGCGCGTTCGTTGCTTCCCTGCGGGCGAATGTCGACGCGTTTGCATGGCAACCGTCTGATATCCCCGGTGTTCCCTGGAAAGTGATTGAGCACCGCACCGCCGCTTTGTCCTCATGCGCGACCCGTCAAGCAAAAAGTCGGGAAGCAAGCGGTGGGAGCGCCAAGAATTCATAGCGGGAGAGATCAAGAAACCGGAAGCAGCAGGCCTTGTCGAGGAGTGCTCCATCCTCGTGGTTGGCCAATCCTGTAGTCGCGGCAAGAAAGCAAATGGGAAATGGAGACTTTGTATTGACTTCACAGATGTTAATAAAGCTTGTCCCAAAGACCCATTTCCCTTGTCGCGCATTGACCAGATTGTTGACTCCACGGCTGGATGTGATTTGCTTCCGTTTCTTGATGCATACTCAGGATACCATCAGATCTTCATGGCTGAAGAAGATGAAGAGAAGACCGCATTCATCACACCATGTGGCACATCTTTGTTTCATACGGATGCCTTTCGGTTTGAAGAATGCTGGTTCAACATTTGCAAGGGTAGTCCATGACGCTTTTGAGCCGCAAATGCACGTAAATGTAGAAGCCTACATGGATGACATAGTGGTCAAAAGCAAGGACAAAGCAACTCTGGTTCAAGATTTGGACGAGACCTTTGCAAATCTGCAAGATCAACCTTAAGCTCAACCTCGAGAAGTGCGTGTTTGGAGTTCCTTCCGGCAAGCTTCTCGGGTTCTTCGTGTCTCAGCGAGGGATCGAAGCTAATCCCGACAAGATCAAGGCCATTGAGCAGATTGAAGCACCAAAGCACGTCAAGGATGTACGAAGGTTTGCCGGTTGCGTGGCTGCTCTCAGCAGGTTTATTTCTAGGTCTGCTGAGCGCATACCGCCATTTTTCAAGATTTTGAAAAAGGCAGGTCCAATGAAATGGACTCGAAGCGGAGGCTGCGCTGCGAGACTTGAAAAGATACCTGTCCTCCACTCCAACACTTGTCGCACCTAAGCCACAAGAGAAGTTGCTGCTATATATAGCGGCAACCAATCAAGTGGTTAGTGCTGCGTTAGTAGCGGAGAGGGAGGCGGATGACGAGCCAGCAGCCACGGCAAGCACATCCAGCGACAAGCAGGGGGCTTCGCCGACAAGCTCTGGTCCCGACAAGGACGAATCCGCGGCGACACAAGAACAGATCTGAGAAGGATGGTGCAGCGCCGGTCTACTTTGTCGGCTCCCTCCTGCAGGGGGCTAGGTCAAGGTACTACGGTGTGCAAAAATTGCTTTTCGGCCTCCTCATGGCCTCGTGAAAGCTGCGCCATTACTTCCATGCACATGAGATCACCGTTGTCAATCGCTTTCCGCTGAAAAGGATACTGCAGAATCCAGAAGCGACAGGCAGGATTGTCTAGTGGGCACTGGAATTGTCAAGCTTTGGTCTTAAGTTTGAAAGCACATCAACTATCCAAAGCAGAGCGTTGGCAGAATTCATAGCGGAATGGACGCCAACACTAGATGAAGAGATTCCAGAGACGAGCATTCCCGTCAAGGAAGCAGGCAAAGAGTGGCTGATGTACTTTGATGGTGCCTTCTCGCTACAAGGCGCCCGGTGCGGCGTCTTTGCTTAAGCGCACCCACCGGAGAACACCTCAAGTACGTCGTCCAAATGCACTTTCCCAAGGAGCAAGCGACAAACAATAGTGCAGAGTATGAAGGTTTGCTTGCCGGTCTCAGGATCGCCGTGGACCTTGGGATCAAGAAGCTTATTGTCAGGGGTGACTCGCAACTTGTCGTCCGACAAGTGAACAAAGATTACCAGAGTCCGTTGATGGAAGCCTACGTTGATGAAGTGAGGAAGCTGGAAGAGCACTTTGACGACCTGCAAATGGAACATGTTCCAAGAGCTCAGAATGATATTGCTGACGGCCTGTCAAAGTGCGCTGCACTTAAGTTACCTGTGGAACCAGGGATCTTTGTGCTCAAGCTAACTCAACCAACAGTAACACCATCAACTGGACAAGGCAAGAAGAGGAAGTTGGCCTTTGGTGACTACTTTCCGACAGAGCTTCCCGAAGCCGTCGTTGCAAAGGTCCCCAAGATCAACACCAGCGATCTTTGAGGAAGCGATGCAGTCTGCTCCGACAGACCCCAGGGTTTGTTTCGTTGAAGCAGACGCTCCCGACAAGTCTTGCTCCGGCAAGCTTGTCGGGGAGCATCAAGCTCCGGCAGGGCCGCAGTTACTTGCCGTGGAAGCTGATTTTCTAGCAGCAGCAGATTTGCCTTTAGAACTTGTTGTCGAGCATCAAGCTAAAGCATGGGCGAAGCAGATTGTCAATTTCCTTCAGACAGAGAGAACTTCCGAAGAAGCAGGAAGAAGCGGAAAGAGTAGCCCGCGAAGTCAAGTATGTACCAGTTTGTCGACAACATACTGCATGTAAGAAGACTCAACGGTGTGAAATTGAAGTGTATTCCTGTGGAAGATGGATGAAGCTGTTGGCGAGAGATACATGGAGGCATATGTGGTCACCACATTGGCAAGAAGAGCACTTGCCCGACAAAGCTTTCCGGCAAGGTTTCTTCCGCCGACAGCCCTCCAGATGCAAATCGCACAAGTAACCAAGTGTGAAGCGTGCTGGCCCATTCCAAACAGATACACCACCAGCTCAAGCTCTCCAGACGATCCTTTATCCCGGCTATTTTCGGTCTGGGGGCTCGACATCCTCGGCCCCTTCCCCCGAGCTGTCGGGGGCTTTGAGTACTTGTACGTCGCCATCGACAAGTTCACAAAGTGGCCGGAAGTGGAAGCAGTGAGGAAGGTGATGGCACAGTCAGCAGTCAAGTTCTTCAGGTCAATTGTTTGCCGTTTCGGAATCCCTAACGGATCATCACCGACAACGGCACGCCAATTCCACGCAGTCGCACCTTCATGCAAAGACGTCCAAGACCTTGGCGCCAAGGTCTGCTTTTGCTTCGTTGCTCACCCGAGAAGCAACGGTCAAGCGAGAGGGCAAATGCTGAAGTGTTGCGCGGGCTCAAGACCAGAACTTTCGACAGGCTGCACAAGTCGCGGAAGAAAGCTGGATCGAGGAGTTGCCGGTGGTTCTTTGGTCGATCGGACGACGCCAAATCGAGCCACCGCCGGACACCCTTTGCTCTAGTCTATGGAAGCAGAGGCAGTTCTCCCCACGGAACTTCGTATCACGGATTGCCTCGAGTGCTCGCTTATGATGAGCTAGAGCAAGAGCAGCTGCGACAAGATGACGCTGCTCCTTGAGGAGAGATCGATCTTCGGGCATTGTATGCGAGCCGCTCGCTTCTGACAAGCTCTGCCGCTACCATAGCCGCAGGGTTAGTGCGAAGTCTCGAGGTAGGTGACCTTGTTCTTGGTAGCGTTCAGTCCGCCAAGAATTCAAACAAGTTGACGCCTAAGTGGGAAGGCCCTTATCGGGTGAAACGAGTCACTAGGCCTGGCGCTGTCCGCTTTGAGACCGAAGATGGCATTCGGTGAGCAACTCTGGAACATTGAGCATCTTCGTAAGTTTTACCCATAGAGGCGCGGTTGTCGGAACCCGTTCGCAACCACCTTTTGTACAAGTCTTGCCGCTGTTGCATGTAATCCTTTGTACAAAGCCGGGCGCAGACCCCGTGCATCAGTAAAGCTCATGTGTTGCGCACAACTTGTCAAGTTCATGCTTTCATAAATTTATTGCATGCTTTGGCTAACACTTTGTGCAGCAACCACACCCGGTAAGCAGAATCGAGCCGCTAGGCTCCATAACGTTATTTCCTCTTCTTTTTCTTTTCTCAAAGAAAGAAGGGCTCCCTCGCGCACAAGTTAACCAGGGGGAAGGAGGAGATAATACTATGGACCAGGCACCGCTCGAGGAAGTTGCACCTCATAGGGAAGCAAGAGACAGAAAAGCTAAGTTGCCAAAGTTTGAGCAATCAATTTTTAAATTTTTAAGTTATCTTCCTCGAACGATAGTACTTTGTATGGAAAACCTGTCGTGAGAGGAACCAACTCGCCGGGCTAGTCGCGCCTTACTTTGTTTCGAGTCCGCTCAACAACTTAAATGAGCTGCGGCTAGTCGCGACAAGGTTGCTTGTCGGAGGCGGCAATCGCTAATGTGACGTTCCGACTTTTCGGACTTTCATGGCAAAAGTGCCCGCACCGACAAGTCCCCTAAATGCGTAAAGCGTAAACGCATAAAGGAAGGAATCAAGTAGAGGAAATAACGTTGCATTGATCGATTCACCTAAGATAGAGTATATTACAGAATAACTTGTCACCGATCTAACAAAGTTTTCTAAACATGATCAGCAGCGACAAGGAAAGATAAGGTTGGCGGCCTAGTCCACGCGGTTGCCCTCAATCCGCTTGATCTTGTTCACCTTGTCCACAATGGGTGCGACAAGGGCTTTGAGCTCCTCCACGTTGGCTTGAGCGGCGGGGATCGGAGGATGCCGTTAAGGTTGAGGCACGGATTGCGGAAGGCCACCTTCATCAACACCTTCTCGAGGGCTCCCGCACAGACTGGCGTGATTCCTCGGCCACCGCCGGGACCTCCTCCCGAGTCGCCGGAGGCCCGTTGCCACGCCTTTGAAGAATAAGCTGAGCTTGGCGCTGGGTTGGAGATGCTCGTCGGAGGAGTACGCAAGGTCCGCCATCCCAGCTCCATCGGCTTCGTTGTGGATGTCGTGGCGGTGTCCACAAGACCTTCGGTCCAGTGCTCCACGCTCTCCCTCAAGGTGTTACGGGCGGAGACAGCGATTCGCCAGCAGCTCCTCCTTGGCCTTGATCGCCTCCAACAAGCCCACCTCCCGCTCGGGCGCCCATCCAACGCTTGCGTCGAGTGGTCGATTCAGCTCCAGATCCGCCTTGGAATCCTTGGCGGCGTCGAGCTCCTTAGCCTGTCGGCGAGGCAGCTCTGCAGCTTCGCCAAGGGTGTAAGCGTCCTTTCATGCCGCGCTTGAGCACGGCGAGCTCTTCGCCTCTCTACTTTAGTGTGGCCTCCAGTTGTGAAACATTAGCCTTCATCTACTCCTTGGCGGCCTCGGCGGCTACGGCAGCGTCGCCGCTTCACAAGCGCCCGCCAAGCGACTCCTCGCGGCAGCGGCAAGGTCCTCTTCGTGGCTGTCCAGTTGACCTTCCGGCTGCGCCAACTCGCTTTCTGCGGCGAGCTTCTCGGCAGCCAGCCTCTTGCTCCTCATCGGTGCGGCCTTCTCAAGGATGAAGGCCGTGCGCTCTTCTGCGAGTTGCCCTCGGCGCTTCCATACGTCGCGAGAGGCTTCTTTGTTGGCGCCCGGAGCTCCTCGGCGCTTCTCCATGTCCGCTCCGCCCTCGCTGACAAGGGCTTCCGGTCTTCAACTTGGCCTGCCGGGCGCGGTAGAGCGGCAGCTTCTTGTTGCTCCTCCTCGACTTCGCCGCTGCCGCTTGGCGCGTCCACCAGCCAGCGGAGGCGAGTAGCTTCGCCGTCGAAGGTCTCCCTTCGACCGGGCGCCTGGAGCTCGGTTCCCGGGGAGCTTGATGAAGACGCCTTCTCCGGCCTTGGTAGGCACGGGCTAGGGCTCCTCGAACTGGCCTTGCCAGCGTGGAAGTCATTGTCGGTGTAGCGCTTGCACCGCTCCTGCGGCCTCGGGGCCACGTCGGTACAATCGCCCGACCCTCGCCCGGCCTCGCGTCGGCAGCCTCGGTGGCCTCCTCGCCACTTGAGCTCGTCGGCGACGGCCTCTTCCTCCACAGCGACCTCTTCTTCTTCGACGGCGGCCTGCGTCGGTGTTGCCGCTGCTTCCTCCTCGCGGCCTCGACCTCCATCGGGTCTGCGTTAGACGAAGAAGGGGCAGTCAAGCAGATGTTCAAAAAGAGAAACAAAAGAGAAACAAAAGAAAGCAAGCCCAAGGGAGATTTTCGCGTAAGGGAGCTACCTGCAACGGGATCCGCAGCCATGGCCTCGACCACTGGAGGGTCGCTGGCGCCGTCCCTTGCCGGGGTAGCCTCCCTTGCCGGAGTGGCCTCCCTTGTCGAAGGGAGCTCCCCTGCCGGGGAGTTCCCCCTTGGCGGCGTAGTGGCAGCGGGCAGGATCTCGGAGGCGGCTTCCGAGCCCTCCTGATGAGGCTGCTCTGCTCCTACACAAGCACACGATCGAGATATCAATAATGAAGGAGCACCCCTGCACACCTAATAGTAAGAAGAAAACTGCACACTTACTGCAGGGGGCTGTCTGGGGCTGCTCTGTGGGAGGGTTGCCGGGTCCGGCAAAGGCGGTCTCGGACGCGTCCCACAGCCGCCACGCAGGAATCGTCCTCAACGACGATCGTCGGGATCTTGGCCCTCTTCGCCGCTCTGGGCCGCGTCACGAAAAGAGAAGAGTCGGAAGCAAGCAAATCAGATTCAAGATGAAGCAATAAAAATTGAAGAAATAAAAGCACAATCTCGAGAAGCTTACTCTTTGCCTTCCTCCTCGGAGCTGAGCGGAGAAGTCAAACTCCGCCCGCCTCGGTGCGATGAGGCGGGAGTGGGCTCTCTTGGCCGCTATGGCGGAGGCGTCGGCGGTGGCACGAGAAGATTCCGCCCGGTTGTCGCTGCAGTGTGAGGCGCTCGCAGCAACCTCGCTTGCCGCGGTGGAGCGCTGAGCGGCGCTTCTCTTTGTGGGCCGGTCTGTCGCCCCGGCTCGTCTCCAACTCTGCGGAGACGCCTCCTCGGCGGAGCCGGGGGCTCCGCTGGCGGCAAGTCGCTTGGCGGTGGGGAAGAAGCGCCTTCGGCGGGTCCACTCGACCTGGCCTCGGGCTCGACAAGCTCGTCCTCGCCGGCGACCTCCCCTCGCTCGGCAGAGCTTGCCGCCTTCGCCGTGTCCGCCTCCTCCACGGTGAACCCGAAGGCTCCGGCCCAGCGGCTGGCGGTAGCTGCTGCCGCCTCCTCCACCCTGGTGGCGATCCTCGCCATCTCTCGGTCGGTGGTGTCGCGGGTGAGCCTCTTACGCTCGTCGGCGGCGGATCAGCACTTCTTCTAAGTCATCAAAGAATTGCTGCACGATCTCGTCGGGGGCTCCTGCCATGTTGGGATGATTCCGTGGGAGTCGCACACGGTGGCATCATAAGCGGCGGATGCTTGGTCGGCGCCGAGTTGTTGCACAATGGGATGACCCCAGCGGCAACCTGAACCACTACGGATGTTCGGGTCGTTCTTGAACAGCTCGAGCAGCACTGAATCCAGCTCCATGACGGTGAAGTTCCAATTCAGGCCCGGCGCAGCCTCATGATGTCCGCCGCATTACGGAACTCCCAAGCAGGCCTCCTCCTTTCCTGCAAGGGAGCTGGCGCGCGGCGAATGAAGTCTGCGCTAATCGCTTCCTATCATCAACCCGCAAGCTCGAGGCGCATAATTGGTCCTGACTATCTTGACCGCATCCTCCGGCGCCAAGTTACTCCAATCCCTGCCGCGCACTATTGGGGTTTGGCGCACGACGGTGAAGGGTTGTGGGTTCTCCTCTACGACCCAGCACGAGTTGGCTTTCCACTCCTCCCACTTGTTCCGGAACTCCCCCTCTAGGTAGGCCTCTTTCTTGCCGATCCTAGAGACCCAAGCTATCCCTCGGGCAAGTGGCTCTCCTCTCTCGACGCGGGGGACAAAGAAATGGCGAAAGAGCGCCACATTCGGGTGGACTCCGACAAAGTTTTCGCACAAATGTGCGAAAACGGCCATGGTCAAGATGGCGTTAGGGGTGAAATCAAGGAGGCGGAGGCTAAAGGTGTTCATTATGTCGCAAAAGAACTCGGAAACGGCGGGCAAAGACCGCAATAGAAGAAAAGGGCGAAGAAAGGGTACCCTGTTGGGGCCAAATCAGCGGGCGAGGCGGGAGCACCCTCGCGGCAGCGGATGCGCACGAGTCTCCGTCGACCAGAAAAGGTAGAAGACGTCCCGCAGCTCCCGTGCGCCGAGCTGCGGGGGGAAGATGGCTCGCTCCTTGCGCAGCGCCGCGAGCCGCTGCGCCTCGGCCGACTTGACGCCCTTCTCCTTGTCGGCTTTCGGAGCCATGGCGAGGGGGGCGGAGGAGGTCCACGGCGGTGAGTGTGCTTGTGGAGAAAGGGGGGCGGGGTGCTGCTCTCTTCGCACCGGAGAAGACGAGGGGAGCGGCGGTGGTTTCTTGACAAGACAGCAATGGCAGGGGTGGTCGGCCTGCCTCTGTTTCCTCCGCTTATAAAGGGGAGGAGGGGGCGGACGTTCCGCTTATATCAATAAAGAACCCCCCACGACCGCGCCCACGATCTCTCGCACGACGCCACGTCCGGTGCGTGTCGTTAGTGGGGATCGTGGTGGGTCCGGGGCGAGTTGCGACGTGGTCGAGGCCGCGTGTGTCCGTGCTGATTACGGGCCTGGCCCGACAAGCGCTTCGGCACCGTGTGCGGCCCAGGCCCGGGGCTCTGTCGGTGTACTAGAGTAGGGTACC
This sequence comes from Aegilops bicornis, assembly GCA_021605145.1. NCBI lineage: Eukaryota > Viridiplantae > Streptophyta > Magnoliopsida > Poales > Poaceae > Aegilops > Aegilops bicornis. The sequence goes on from CM038671.1 coordinate 103,074,618, forward strand.
CTAGTATCCCGTACTCGTGCACGGACGATTGCAGCACCAGCGGCAAGGTTTGCCTCGTCACCGCCAAGATCCTCCGTGGCTCCTTTGGAGCCATTCAAGAACAAAGTATTTGATTGAGAAGACAAGGCCCCGACAAGAGGAACTTGTCGGGAAGGCCACTCCAGGCACGCAGAAGACAAGGCCCCGGCAAGAGGAGCTTGCCGGGAAGACTCGGAGCGCGACAAGTCTCCGGGCGCGACAAGGATTCAGCCGCATGCAACTTCTCTCCGTCTCCGCTCCAGCTCACCCAGCGACGTGTCGCCATGGGACCGTTCCATGCGCGCGTGTCGAGCGGCTGTGCAGCCAGCGGAGAGCAGCGATAAGCGGTAAGCCGACAAAGCTCGCCATCGTGGCGGCGGAGGCGCACTGACGGCTTCATGCACTATTTGGGCGACAATGACGGGCATTTATTGCTTTTGTCCCTTGCCGTCGAGTTAGGTATTTTGCAATCGTACCTTTGTTCAAGTAGGTGTACCAACTCCTATTTTTACATTTGTACCCCCGCCTATGTTGCCACCTGTCGGAGACCCCTTGAGCATATAAAAGGAGGCCCGAGTGCAACGTAGAAAGGGTTCGGCAGGTTCGCGAGGTTCGGCTCGTTCTGTTCATTCGACCCACTCGAGACCAGAGACACTCACGCTAAGTTTTGTAGCTCTCATTGCTCCCTAGCAAGAACACAATAGATCAAACAAGCAGCAGTAGGAGTTTTATCTCTCCGGAGAGCTCCGAAGCTGGGTAAACTGCTCGTGTGCCTCGCCTCGATCCGCTCTTCGTGCGATCTCCGCCCCCCTCCGAACCACAAGGGGCCTGGTCCGCCGGCCCCATAGGTGTTCGCGGGTACGATCAGCCTCCCCGACAGATGGAAGTAAAGGTTGCTTCACAACCTAGGGCAATTTGAGTTATTCCTTTGATAGAAAAGGAATATTCCCAATAAAAGAATATTGGGATTTGGGCTAGGATGAAAATGACAGGGTATAGGGAAGGGTTTGGGAATGACAAGCCACTCTGGAAACAAAGAAGAGGGCATCTTCAGTTTCTAGACCACATAGCCACGGAAAAAGGAAATCTCACGCAAAAACCTCAGAAAACAAAAGAAAAAGAAAGGGCCAAAAATATGGCTCTTACAAAGGACTCACAACCGAACTATGTCCGGCTCGATCTAGGGGCTGGCGATGGAGAATTTTGCTTCCCACCCGCCACCCACTTCATAGCTACCGTCGAGGACCTAACCGACGAGCTTGATTATGGCTCCGAAGACATCGACGGTATGGACGACCATGCCGACAAGGAGCAAGGCCAAGACCCGCCATTCACTGGGCGTTGGACGGCCACCTCTTCGTACGACATGTACATGGTTGACACACCTAAAGGATCTGACGGCGATGACAAAGAAGAGCCAGATGCTAAAAAACCCTCTAAGACACAGTCCAGGCGCTGGCGCCCTAAACGCCGCTCTAAGTCACGTCACTCAAAAGACAGCAACACCGGTGCCAGAGAAAATAGGAGACCCCGTTGGAGCAACATCCGAACAAGAGGAACAAGACAACGAGCAAGTTAACCCTGATAAACAGGCCAGGCCCAGTGACCTGGAGGACGATAGTAATCGTCCACCCTCCAAGGATGATGAGAGCCTCGGCAATGAGGACTTCATCGTTTCTGAGGCACCCCTCGAGCAGGAGCGCTTTAAGCGCCAGCTCATAGCTACTGCAAGAAGCCTAAAGAAAAAGCAGCAGCAGCTCCAAGCCGATCAAGACCTACTCATCGATAGAAGGACCGATGTCCTGGCAGCCGACTCAAGCGCCCAACCAAGAGTTACCCAAAGCGCAGACTGCTACCTCAGTTTGACGAGGAGGCACCAGATCCCTCGTGTAAGGCGGAACGACCACCACGAGGTCGGGACAGTGCGGCGGTCCGACCACCCCACGGTCGGGATAAAACGACAACTCAGGACGAACAACAGTTCGCCCCACCGCCTCGTAAACATAGGGACAGACCAGCTCGGGACCATACATACGACCTTCGGCAGGAATTGGACATCAGAGCAGGGCACACCAGATAGATCTACAAACCGCGAAAACGCTTCCCTACTCGGGATGACGGCTACCTATTCGGACGTGACAAACCTAGTCACACCCGGGCATACAACCGTAAACGGACTTCATCGGAGGTGCGCCGTGACGCGGCCCGCTATATAGGCGCCGCACACCCCCTCTGCTTCACAGATGAGGTGCTGGATCACGAATTCCCCGAGGGGTTCAAGCCCATCAATATTGAATCATACGACGGAACAACCAATCCCGCAGTGTGGATCGAAGATTTTATTCTCCACATCCACATGGCCCAAGGAGATGATCTCCACGCCATCAAATACCTCGCACTAAAATTAAAAGGGCCGGCTAGACACTGGCTAAATAGTCTGCCTGAAAATTCCACCGGCAGCTGGGAGGACTTGGAAGAGGCTTTCCTTGATAACTTCCAAGGAACTTATGTCCGGCCACCAGATGCCGATGACTTAAGCCACATAGTTCAACAACCTGGAGAATCAGCCAGAAAATTCTGACTATGTTCCTAACCAAAAAGAACCAGATCATTGACTGTCCGGATGCCGAGGCCCTACCGGCCTTCAAACATAGCATCCGAGACGAATGGCTAGGGCGCCACCTCGGCCAAGAAAGCCGAAGTCTATGGCAGCCCTTACGGCACTCATGACCCGTTTTTGCGCGGGTGAAGACAGCTGGCTGGCTCGAAGTAAAAATACAGCCAGCAAGGTAGGCCCCACTGAGGCCAAGAACAGCATCAGCAAGCTCCGGCGCAATAGACACAAACGCCAAAGCAATGGCGACAACACCGTTGACACCACAGTTAACGCCGGATTTAGTGGCTCCATGTCCGTCCAATGGAAGAAGCCCTACAAAAGAAACAATGAAGGACCTTCCAACCTGGACCGCATACTCGACCGTCCGTGCCAGATACACGGTACCCTAGACAAACAAGCCAATCACACCAACATAGACTATTGGGTTTTCAAATAGGCTGACAAGTTAAATGCCGAAAACAAAGAAAAGGGATCACAAAGTGAGGACGAGGACGAAGAGCCCTGGCAGCCGAACACTGGGGGACAGAAGAAATTTCCCCCTCAAGTCAAAACGGTGAACATGATATACCACTACAAAAAAATACACTTCCATAAAAAAATACACTTCCGTGATGATACGTGTTTGTCACAGTAGGTCGCGTTTTTTGTCATGCATGTACATCCATGATGATTTTATGACAGAATCAAGATAGTCATACTTGTGTTGTCGTAGAAGTGTTCCATGACATTACCAAAATTATCATCACGGAAGTGTCCACTTCTATGACGATAAATCACGCGTCACAGAAGTGCTTTCATCAAGGGTGACCTACATGTGGCATCCACCATAACGGAACTCCGTTAAGCTATCGGGTCGGGTTTTGGATCCGATAACCCGTTAACAGCCCCGAGTAATGGGGATTTTCCACGTGTAAAATCATCATTGGCTGGAGGAAACACGTGTCGGCTCATAGTTGGGACAAATGTCATCCACTCATTGGACAGAAGGCGCCTATGATACATCGACACGTGGCACGGCCCAACAGAGGCCCATTCCTGTGAAAAGGCCGGCCCGTTTGACTTGGTCAAAAGGTGGCGGGCCGGCCCATGGAAAGCATGTTAACGGCATGTTCGCATATAGCCCATTTACAGCCCGCTAACCCAAGGCCCGTTACTCCCTATCCGAATTAGGCCCAGTAGCGTCATCTGGGCCATCCAATATGATTCGGCCCGTTTTCACTTACGGCCCATGTATGGCCCATGGCGTCTTCGGCCCATATGAGGCCCTATGTAATCATTGGCCTATTAACGGCCCGTGGTGAAATCGGCCCGCAATGAACAAAGTGTATCACTTTACACCCATTAACGGCCCGTGGTGGCGGCCCCTAATGAGCGATGTATCACTTTATACCCATTAAGGGCCCGTTATTCAGTTGGGCCGTTTCCAGCCCATGTCATCTTTTGGCCTTCTCAGAGCCCATTTATTCTTGGGCTCATTTCCAGCATTCATTTACTTACGGCCCATTACTGTCATTTTCTGATTGTGGGCCAAATTCAGCCCGTGGTTACAGTCGGCCCGTTTGTGGTCCGTTAATACGTTGGGCCGTTTTCATACCGTCATCAAATACGGCCTATTAACGATGGCCCGTTATGGTCGGCCCATGAGCAGACGATTCCAAATCTAGCACGTTTACGGACATAATGCGGACTGTTATTGGCCAAAGATTGGCCAATCGATCATACGGCCCGTATAAGGCCCATTGATGATACGGCCCGTAGAAGGCCCATTGTTTCTATGGCCTGTAGAAGGCCCAATGTTTATACGGCCCGTAGAAGGCCTACTATTTCTACGGCCCGTAGAAGGACCACTATTTCTACGGCCCATAGGAGGCCCAGTGTCACTACAGTAAATATTAGCCCATGGTTATTGTGGCCTAGTTTTAAAAAAATAGGTTATTGCAGCCACTAGCAAACCGCGGAAAAGAAAGCGCACCGACTACAAGCAAACAAATAAACAAGACAACAAGGAAATAAATAAGGAAGAAACTTATGCTAGGCTATCACGGCTATTACACATATTACATCACTTTGAGCATCAAAGTTCGCCACCAAAGGTGCAAATATAGGGAACACATGACATATAAACACATGACAAAACAAGTCCAGCTGAAACCACTTGAGAAGAGTTCAAGAAACAATATCACAGGTACCCATAATGCGGCAATATGCTTAGCAAGCTTATTAACTTTCTCTTGTTTGGCACTTAAATCCTCCAGTAACTTCTTTGTTGCACAAGAAAATCACGCATCTGAATTCTGCGAGGACTTCCTCGGTCCTTGACTTCTTGCCGCAAAGGTTGATCGATGCCTTTCAGCTTGTAGCTGAGACTGAAGAAGCCGAAGTGATTCAGGCAGCGAGTTCGAAGAGCTTGTGCCAGCGGTACTGGCCAGTAACTCGAACACTACATCAACGCAGGACTGTGGGGTTTTCTCACTGTCTACAAGATCGTTTTTATCACCTTTCTTGGAGACTAAAAGGGTTGTCTCACTATCTTGAACCTTATCCGCATTACTTTCTCTACCATTGCATAGTGGGGTGCTCTTCTCCAATATTCTGTTTGCATACTACAAGAGAAACAGGCAGACACATCACAGGTTTAGCTTGTAGTATACCAAACTCATTTTGGTAAACCCGTTCAGTAGTAAGGTGGACAGGATAATAGCATGAAAGAAACATATATCTATGTACTATGGTCACTGTATTGTCCATATCATTCTAGTTTATGTTCCCTAATCAAGATAGAGACACAGTTCAACTCATATATTTTTAAGACACTGACATAGACAGATGTAATATAAGTGTGAGAAACTACACAGCATTGGCAGCACTTGTAATGTGCATCACATGAGAACATAACTGTTTATACAACTTAAACTGAAATCAACATAGATCAAGAAGTTAGAACAGAAATCCAGTTAAAGAAATAGGTTTAAGACATACCTGTTGCGCCATTGGAGTTTCAATTGTATCCTTCAAATTCGAAAGTAGTTGGTATGAGTAAATACAGTGATGCAACAGCAAAGGAGTATGGACCATAGCTACGGAATCTGACCTGAGACCATTTGCTCCTCTGCTTTAAACGTGGAGTTTGTGTTATCTGTGGTGGTCTTCATGCTTTAGACGCTGCAGGTAGGCTTTACAAACTGCTTTCGTGTGGGGGTACTCTGTGGTGGACATGGTGCTTTGTCAACTATAAGTGGGTTACTATCCATTTGGGGTTGCAGTTAGATGGGTTGTAGCTGGTTCTCTGCCCAACGGTGTAAGTGTGCAATCTGGAAGAGTCTCGATTATGTGTGGTGGGGCTAGTTTGTGGGCCAGTACAACCATGGTTCTATCTGCATCGACGGGTAGCACTATCTTTTGTGAAGAACGGGTTTTTGCTCCCTTAGATACTGCCATCACCCCCTCCAATTCAAATGGCTGATAAACAAGAAAAGAAATTGAACGTACATACATTGTATGATAGACAGATGTGGTAATTCACATATATGTTGTCTAACCAAACAGGATAGCATGACACAATTTCACATATATGATGCCTAACTAAACAGGATAGCATGACACAGTTTCAGATATATGATGGATAACTTAACAGGATATAATGGCATAATTCAACATATGATGAATACCTAAACAGGATGACATGACAAAACTATAGGATGTCTTTCTAAAATAGGTTGGGATGAAATAATTCACATACATGTTGTCTAAGTATACAGGATGGCATGATATAATTGACATAATTGATTCATATACTAAGCAGCTGGCACTCACATGTATGATCTCTAAACTAAGACGATAGAATTCAATATTGTGCATATGATGTCTAAACTAAGAAATGCAAGACACCATATGCATCATATGATAAATATAAACATTGCAACTTAGAGCATACACCTCAGGTGGGATATAGGACTGGTCATCTGTCTCTGAATCCTCCTCTGAGGAGCTCCCTGTAACCATCGAGATATATGCTTCAACAGGTACCATTGCCTGCTTTGAAGACCTTGTTTTCACTCCAGATTTTTCCATAACTGGCTCAAATGGATGATACACATGAAGAGTAGTTCAATATACACAGATTGTCGACAAATGGAATACGTAATGAAAAAAAAGATGGCATGAGATAATTCACATATAAGATGCACGGCTCCATGGCGGTGCATAATTCACATATATGATAACGGCTGAAAAACATAGCATTGCATAATTCACATATCTGATATAGAAAGCAAACAGGAGGCATTCACACAAAGCATGTCTAATCTAAGCAGATGGCATGGCAATGCAAGACACCATATGCATGATATGAGCAATATAACCCAGCCAAGTTAGAGCATGCACCTCGAGGGAATCTGTTGGTCATCTCTCTGAATCCCCTCACGAGGAGCTATCTGTAACCAGCAAGAAATCTGCATCGACAGTAACACTGATCGCTCGAAGACCTTGTTTTCACTCCAGATTTTCCCATGACCGACTCAAATGGCTGATGCACAGGAAGAGTAGATGATTGTATAAACATTGTTGACAAATGGAATACATTATGGAAAAAAAATGGCACGATAAAATTCACATATACGATGACTAGCTAAATAGGATGGCATTGCATGATTCACGTATATGATGCCTGGCTAAAGAAGATGGCATTGCATAATTCCCATATACTCCCTCCGTTCCTAATTTTTTTAGAGATTTCAAATGGACTACCATATACAGATGTATATAGACATATTTTAGAGTGTAGATTCACTCATTTTGTTCCGTATGTAGTCACTTGTTGAAATCTCTAAAAAGACAAATATTTAGGAATGGTGGGAGTATGATATAGAAACCAAGCAGTGGCATTCACACAAAGCAAATCTAAACTAGGCTAATGACATATAAGATGTATAATGTAAGCAATGCAAGGCGCCATATGCATGATATGACCACCATCGGCATGCCGAGTTAGAGCAAACACCTCGTGTGGTAAGCAGGCGTGGTCGGCTCCTTACGAATCTCCATCGGCAGTTATCTTCCTCTGGAATACAATCTGGAAATGCAGGAGAGGGGGGCCACTTCGCCCACCATGGAGCGATGTACGCATGACATTATATTCGCCGCATAGCGGTCTTCTCTTTTTCTCTACATGTTCAGTACGATTGTGTACAATATCTGACGTGCATAATAAAAAATAGTTAGATTTTGTAAGGCCTAAGGGGTGCATGCAAAAATCAAGACTGATGGTAGCAAACGAACGGATGGATCCAAAACTAATGATAGCAGGTAGATTATAGCTTCAGTTTAAAAAGATAGACAATGGATCATCTATTGTTTGTTGCCTACCCAACATGAACCACATAGAAGACCCCAGATGAACCAGACAGTAGACAGATACAATTCGTTGCTCGCTCGATTTGAGACCCATGGGCAATTCAAAACTCAAGATTGAACGATAAAGTAGCAGGTAATAATAACCGATGTATAACGTAAGCAAACACGAAAGACTGCGACCTCTCTTCCGGAACTGTGTAGTCCTTAGGTTCATATGCTCAGTCGATGATGGTAATGCAGTTGGCGTGGCTGCTAGCAACGGGGAAGATGATCTGAGGCGGCGAAAGAAAGTCTGCAGGGGGGATCTCTGCTGCAGTGAACGCTTTTGTCGATTGTGCACCTCAGGTGGGGTGGATGACGGCACGGCAGGAGCAGGACATAACACACAGAGTTTTCTTTGGCGCCAATCTGAAAATGAAGTAAATCTATAAGGGCTCCTTAGAATTAGAGGATTCTATAAACACAGGGACATGAAAAACACAGGAATAGGTTAGGAATGCACGTGCAAAACAGAGCATTTGGAAACATAGGATTTCAGTCAACCTGGGTGTTTGGCTCACATGAATTGGAAGAACAGAGGAATGGAGAAACAAAGTGATGCGATGATTGTTCAACCAATTTGGCATAGCCTTGTGGACCTCAGCATCATTGGGTTGGACGTGAAGGATGGTGATGATGCTGGTGTGACTGTCGGAGGCGGGGAAGAAGATCTGAGGCCTCTGGAAACAGCACCGAGGGCCTTTGCTCGGCTGTGATGGGCCAGTTCCGTCGTTGGAGCAGCTCCGCTAAGGTGTACGGCGACGAGGCTGAAGCATGACAAGACAGACAACGTTTATCTGAAGTGGGACCCTAATATCATCTGCAATAGATGATGTAAAATACATCACCAAAAAGTGCTAGATGTAAAACGCATCACCCGTGCCACGGCCGCTCCGACAGATGTTGTAAGTACTATTCACTCTGAACTTAACTGAAGAAAATGAACTTCATAGTCGAAACTGAATTTTACTGTCAAAACTGATTGAACTAGTAACAGAGCATTGCAATAGATGTTTAGGGCGTTCGAGCACTAGTAGCAGAGAAGCAGTGATCTAAATCTGCAGACGCTCGATCAGCGAACGCACTAACAGAGAGCAATTTATGCAGTAGCACCGCGAGCGAGTGCTAAAGCAGCAACTCCTGTAGCTGCCGGAGGTCGTGCATCAGCAGCAGCAACGCAAGCGAGAGCAAGAGCAGAGCAGCAGCACGAACGAAAACAGGAAGCGAGCAGCAGCGCCGACCGGCCGGCAGAACGAGCCGCGCCAGCGGCGAGAGCCGGAGCAGCTGCAGCTAGTGCCGTTGTGGAAGTCACCGTCGAGGAAGCAACGACATGGGGGAGAGACGCCATGGATGATGTTGCCGGCGACGGCGCCGTCGATGGAGACGTCATGTCTGCTCGGTATCGAGCACCGGCAGTTCCGTGAGATCGAATAAAATATAAAATGCAGCGGTGAGTGTAGAACCTCCTTGGTGGCGCCGAGTTGGCCTCGGCTTCATCGGAGGAATTGGTGAGGGTGCTACGGTTCTGGTGGGGCAGGTCAAGACGGCGCCGTGGGGATTGAGGTGGCGCGATAGACGAGGCAAACATCGGGGCAGCTCCTTGGAGGTGGAGGACGGGTGGCTGATCCGGCGGACGACGAGATCGACAACGGATCCTCATCCGGTGCGATGGACGAGGGACGGCGAAGCTGTTGCGATGGGCGGCGTAGTCGGGGAAGAGTCTCCGGCTGGGCGGTCGGGAGGCCAGCGAAGGAGCGTGGGGTTTGCGGAGTTTTGGCGGCCTCGGTGTATGAATGGGGCGAAGGGGAGGGAGCCAAGCTTAGGGACGCGCTTGTCCGAAATGTAGGGTAAGTTACCAGCGTACCCCACGGTTTTGACACCGCAACATGGAGCTTCATTTCCGGTGAGGCGGAAGAGGGATTTCGTAATATGCAGGGCTGCGGGGCGATTTGAATGAATGAGGAGGAGTTCTAAGCGCGTCCAAATTTGAGGATAAAAAGGCGGTAGCAGGTTGAAGAAGCGGGAGTTTCAAAGCAGGTGAGACAAAAGATACTCGAGCTTGAAAATTTCGGGATAACAAGGTGCGGATTCCTTGTTCGGCAGAACAAACTTAACGTGTAAAAAAACAATTCATACAAGACACAAGAGAGTCATGTCCCCTTTTACTATATTGCTATAGATGCCATTGGAAAAACTACAAGAAACATGTAAAAAAAATCGGGAGAACAAGATTACCCTGCACAGTACCAAATTGATTCGCACTTCCCTCAACAACAACAAAAAACAAATCTATTCCCACCAAAGAAAGAGTAATGTCCCTTTTTATATGATTACAGATGCATTGATCTTGAATTTCAATTTTTGAATCCACGTTATGTTCAATTCGAATATATCATTAGGTGACCTTGCGGTTTATAATTGATGTAGTCGTACATTTTTATCTTCCATCATATATGAACATTTTACTCCACCATGTGAACATATATATTGTTGTCTACCATATGGACTAAATTTGAATCAATTCCTTATTTGAATACGATTGTTGTCAAGTTATACAATAATTTAAATATTATCTTGATAACAAAAAGACATGCATATAGCAGTAATCATATTTCACTATGAACTACATGTACCATACGCTCTCCAATTCAAATATTTGTATCCATTTTATGTTGAATTCAAATCATAGTACATTATTGGTCTAGGTAGCGAGATGTTAGGGATAATCTAAACCCTATTTTCACACGATATATTTTTGGCTGAATTGGGACAAGTTTTGGTATAAGCCTCTTGCAAAACCGGAGATTCTCTCAACAAGCCTCGTAGTTCCGAGAGGGCGTGTCACCTTTTTGTGTCTTGAAACGATATACGCTGCCTCCCCCTGATTTTATTTACAGAGGCAACATAGAACTATATGAGTGCCCTGTTAAATTTTGGAATTGTTTCGGGTTCATTTGGCCTTTTATACATTAATTGAGTTTCTGGACTTTTAATGTGTATAATCTAAATATGAATTGCATGCACATGCTCCGGTGCACCAGTGGGTTGAAAAATCACATGTGTGTCCTTGGTTGAATTTCTAGGTCCCATGGAAGAAATGAGAATGAAATTCAAACATCCAAGGCGTCATGACTCTGCCGAGAACATCGAGAAACTTAGATTTTAAATTCATGTAAATCCAAAACTCAGCTGGAAATCATGAAACTTGGCATGGTGTCATGTCATGGCACTAACATGTTGTGGTAAAAATTGGGCCGATTTGGAAGCTCGTGGTTCTAAGAGGAACGTGCCACCTTTGAGTGTGAAGCGATATACGCTGCCCCCGCCCTTGAAGGCAACTTAGAACTACATTAGTGCCTGTTAAATTTTGGAATTATTCCGGTTCGTTTGTCATTTTTTATACATTAATTGAGTTTACGGTCATTTAATGTGCATAAGTCAAATTTTAACTACAAGCACATGCTCTCGTGCACCAAAGTTGGTTGAAAAATCACATTTGTGTCCTCGGGTGAATTTCTAGGTCCCGTGCAAGAAATGAGAATAAAATTAAAACATCTGGGCTTCGTGGCTCGGCCGAGAACATTGAGAAACTTGGTTTTAAAATTCTTGTAAATCCAAAACACGTCTGAAAATCATGAAACTTGGCATGGATGTCATGTCATGGTACTACCATGTTGTGGTAAAAAATGGCGAATAGGAACAGATTTTGGTATAAGCTTCTTGCAAACCGAAGCTTCTCTCAAGAAGGCTCGTGGTTCTGAGAGGGAATGTGCCACCTTTGAGTGCGAAACGATATACGTTGTCCCCCTTGAGTTTATTTACAAAGGCAACATAGAACTACATGAGTGCCCTGTTAAATTTTGGAATTATTCCGGCTTTGTTTGGCCTTATTTACACATTAATTGAGTTTTTGGTCATTTAATGTTCATAATTCAAATTTGAACTACAAGCACATGCTCCTGTGCACCAAAGTTGGTTGAAAAATCACATTTGTGTCCTCGGGTGAATTTCTACTCCCTCCTTCCATCTATATAGGTCCTAATGCATTTTTCGAGGCTAACTTTGACCAAACGTTAGAGCAATAATATATGACATGCAACTTACACAAAGCATACCTTCAAATTTGTTTGTCAAAGGAGCTTCCAATAATATAATTTTCATAGTATACATCTCATGTGCTATTAATCTTGTCAATAGTCAAAGGCTGTCTTGAAAAACACATTAGGCCCTATATAGATGGAAGGAGGGAGTAGGTCCCATGCAACAAATGAGAATAAGATTCAAACATCTGGGCATCATGGCTCGGTCGAGAACATTGAGAAACTTGGTTTTAAAATCATGAAACTTGGCATGGTGTCATGTCATGGTAGTACCATGCCGTGGTAATAAAATTGGCCGAATAGGAACAAATTTTGGTATAAGCTTCTTGCAAATCAGAGCTTCTCTCAAGAAGGCTCGTGTAGTTACAGGAGGAGCGTGTCACCTTTGTGTGCATAATTCAAATTTGAAATACAAGCACATGTTCCAGTGCACCAAAGTTGGTTGAAAAATCACATGTGTGTCCTCGGGTAAATTTTTAGGTTCCATGCAAGAAATGGGAATTAAATTCAAAATTCTGGGCGTTGTGGCTGGGTTGGAAACATTGAGAAACTTAGTTTTTAAATTCATGTAAATCCAAAACACGCATAAAAATAATGAAACTTGGCTTGGTGCCATGACATGGCACCAACATGCTGTGGTAAATTTGCAGTCTGATTTGCGAAGGCGCAAAAATTAACAATCAACAAAGTGATTTTGGAACAAGTGTTGTCACGTTACAATCAGAAACACAAGTATTATTGAAACCGTGGGCGTTCTACTTACTAGTACCATTTACGTGCATACGTGTCCCCATTTTTTATTAGCTAGGAGGCGCCATGCAGGTAGCTATTTGAGTCTGAGGCGTGCGATCAGACCCCTGCGCGTGCTTATCGGGAGGAGAGCCCTTTGACCTCCATATTCCGTCCACCTCTCACCCAAGGTCTCCATTAATGGCGCCCGAGCCTCTGTTTAATGGCGTGGCTATGTCTCACTAGACTGAGATTTAAGAGAGAAAAAAGAAAATCTAATAGCACGGATCTTGATGTAAGATCCGACGGACCTATATAGCATCTACTGTGACTTATAGCAAGACTGATGAATATATAAGGACGATGAAATATTTTTTTGATCAAAGAAGGGGCTTGCCCCTTCCGATTTTCATTACTGAAAACCACCACAATTCACAAGAAGTTCAGCACAACTCCAGCCTAACACGAAGGACTAAGAGCTACCAGATTGAAATCGCAACATCCCAAGACGCCAACAAAGGCCAAACATCCGTGCTAGAACCCAACATTTCACAACCGACGACACAATTCACATCCTAAACTGATTATTACATCAAAGGAAACCAGGAAACTAAAGGAAGCCCAGCAGCAACTAGAAGAACAACAACGCCAGGGTCGCCACAGCAAGAGTTTTCTTCATTCCAGCCTCGCAACATTGATCTTCCACAGAAAGATAAGGACGATTAATTGTCTTACATAATTAGAAAGTTAATTAAAAAAGCCACATGCGGCTACGCTCGAAATACACAAGGGAAAAAGAAGAAGGAAGACAAGGATGCGGTTATTGATCTCTACTTTCTTGATGCGTTCTTTGAGCAGCGGGAACTAGTCTCCGCGGCGAGTGGCGATGAGCTCTTTCGTGTCCTCAAGACGCTGCTTGAGAACATCCACGGATTCCTCCACCAGCCTTTGGCGCTCGTTGCGGAGCATGTCATTCTCGTCCATAAGTTTCTTGACGATGACGCCGGTCCTCTTCAACAAGGAACTGGTCTCCTCCTGCTGATACGCGCCGGACGATCTTCTCACTCGGCAGGTCGCGCTCGGCCGGAGCCTCTCATTGCCCTCCCTTAGTTGCGGATGGCGCGGTAGCCTGTTCAAACGAGGCTTTCACGCCGTCATGCAACCTCACCAACCGGAGATCTGATCCATCGGCTATGGACGATCGCATGCATGCGCTTTATAACGATCGTCGCCGCCGCGAGAAATTTTCCCAAGCCGCCGCGGCGCGGCGGGACATCTCTGCTGCATTCGTGGGGGGGCGGGACATCTCTACTGCTTCATGGTAGCGGCCGGACGATCTGCTGCATCGACGGCGGCGGGACCTCCGTGCTACTTCAGCGGCGGCGGGACCTCTGTCTTTGCTACTTCCGAGGCGGGACATGTCGGCTGCTCTCTCGAGGCGGGACATCTCTCGTGCTTCGCTTCCATGCTCGCCTCTCCACGGTGGCAATCTCTCGACCCAAAACTCACGCTGGCCATGGCAGACGCAAGGGAAGGATGCTGAATGACTTGTTTGTTTTTGTGGATGAGGAGTTGAGGAGGAATGTGCAGTCATCTTGGCATACTAGTATTTATAACCGAGTACGAATACGCTCCTAAGTGGGAAACCGTTTAGGTTGTGATCGGTGTGAATAGGTTTGGAATTCAATATAGCGTGGTACTAATACGCTCCTAAGTGGGAAACCGTTTAGGTTGTGATCGGTGTGAACAGGTTTGCAATTCAATATAGCGTGGAGTAATTTGGAATGTGATGAGGCATAAGCTCAAAATTTATTAGCGGTTCTAGTTTGAAGTGCGGCACTATTCCCGGATGGAGTACTTCTTTTCTACTCCCTCCTTTCCGGTTTTATAGGGCTTATCTCAAAATTTTAGTTTTTCCATTTTATAAGGCTCAATTTGGTTGTTCCCCAACACATGTTCAGATTCCAAGGTGCATTAAATCATTGCATGCAAGTATTAACAGAAAATTGACCAATGCATGTACTTTATGCATGCATGCATTGCAATTAATGCATTGATAAACATAATTTTTGAGAAAAACAAGAGCATTAATTAGGTGCTTTTGCAAACTACAAAAAATATTCCACCACTCACCATCTTGGTTGGTGAGATTTTTGAATTAAGCCCTATAAACCGGAAAGGAGGGAGTACTACTGTGTACGTGCAATAACTGGCACCGTCGTATACATATCTTACGGTTAATGGGGCGTTCGACAGGAATAGCCGCGTGGCGAGCTCTAGGCTAGTCCTTTTTTCAGACGCATTAAACCTATCTCTCGGGACTTCTCGCACGCACCATCGTGCCACCCGCAAAAACTTGTACTCTGAGTTTAGTAGTACGTTATACAGGAAGAGAAGATGTGCACGCATGCACTCGTCCTCTCACACACGCGTCTATTTCTTCTCGAAAAGGAGGATGATGACCCCCGGCCTCTGCATCTGGGAGTCACACACACATCTGTAGCTACGAATTGTAGTGTTCTCAACCATCCGATTGGCTCTATCATGGATGTACCTATATACTAAAACATGTCTAGATACATCTATATTTTGACAAATGGAAGGCATGTATTGTGGAGCAGAGAGTGCTTGTCATCAAAATGGATAAAAAGGGGCGTAACTAGAACTAAAATACGTCTACATACATCTCCTTTTATCCATTTTGATGACAAGTAGTACTTCTTACCCAAAGGAACTTTATATCCAATGAGACACAAAATATCCGTTCGATTGTTGGAAATTACTGATCGATGTCGAAGTAATTGCTGCATCGCCACCAAAACCCACCATTTCTTAAGCTAAAGTAGACCAAGGTAATCCCTATATTAGCATATTACTAAGATAAGCAGAAGGCCTTGTCGAAACATTTAGGACGTGAGCTTGTCAATCTGAATGTGGAGGGACACAAGCTTAGCCCGGCCAAGACTTAGGCGGAAGCATCCAGAAGGTCAGCTCCTGCACGTCAACGTCGCCGGGATCCTTGCTTCTTGTCACCTCCGTTTCCACCTTGACGGCGTCGATCGTCCCTTTGGTCTCCCCCGGCGGGCCGTTCGCCCACAGATTGGCCAAGTAGTGCAGCAGTGGGGACGACCCCGCTCTGATGCAAAACGACTGACACGGCGATAGGGGCGCCGATGTCGAGCACGCCGCCGACCAAGAAAAACGTGCGGCAGTCCTCCTCCACGAACAGCAAGAGTCGTGGCTCCGACAGTGTCACTTGCAGCTGGAGCACCTTGCCGTCTTGGATCTGTGCGGGCATGGGATGCGCGGTCTTGATGTGGTGGTAGAGCACGGCGCCCGGGCCTTTGTAGCCGCAGACAGCACGGGCATTTGCGGTAGCGGCGAACCTGCACGCCTGGTGATCGGCGAGCTTGTGGTAAGTGATGTAGAGCCCACAGCCTTCGTGCAGGCACTCCACCCTAACCGACGAAAGGAGGGAGTCCACCGCCGTGTTCCGCACGTCGAAGCCACCACCGCGCTCGCACTTCTGGCACTGCCCCTGGTTCCCGGGGCGCTCGATGCGGCAGTCCGCGCAGGCCAGGTGCCCTCCCTTGCACTGCAGAAATCAATCGAACAACACATCAATCAAGAAACCTGCACCTTGCTCAATCAGCTGAACGGACGAGGTGTATTTGAACCTCATACACTGGAGGCGTCAAGAGGCGGAGGCACAAGGGGCAGTGGAGCACGGTGAGGTCCAGCGAGACCTTAGAGAGCTCCATCGTCGGGTCCTGTTCCTGTTCGGTCTGCATGATCTCGCCCTCCTCGTGCACAACCATCTCTCGACTTGGGCCGGGGTATTACAAAGCTTTACCGTCACATATTTTATACTCCCTCTGTTCCTAAATGTAAGTCTTTATAGAGATTTCACTAGGTGGACTACATACGGAGCAAAATGTATGAATCCACACTTAAAATGCATCTATATACATCCATATGTAATTCATAATGGAATCCCTACAAAGACTTATAATTTAGGAACAGAGGGAGTACTACTTCAAGGTGCATTAAATCAACACATGCAAGTATCAAAAGAAGAGTCACAGCATGCATGCATGCGTTGTAATTAATGCATCGGTAAACGCAAATTATTGAAATATATCGAGTGCGGTGCTTTGATGTGTCGCATCAACTCATACATCAACGAGAAGTTTGATTATCCTCTCCCTCGCAGACTTAACTGCACCTGCCTTTGGCTGTATGACAGGTTGGCCACACACCTGTCAGGCCCACCTATCATACACCTAAAGGCAGGAGCGTCCCTCCCTCGCCCATGAGCGTGGTGGCTGGAAATACTAGGAGAAGCTTTCGCTACACGCTCTCTCTCTCTCCCTTGACGGTGGACATGCGATAGTTCAATCGGTGTCGAGATGGCGAAACATCTTGTAGTACTGCTCCAGTGCAGTAGTACACCATCATTGTTCGACTTCCCGAAGAGGTGAAGAGCCAAGCGCAGCCCGGACGCTCGTGTGGCAGTTTCATGTGTAGAGTAGTCTAGGATGGCGTGTACCATGCCTGTAAGCTTAAAATCGTTGGGGTCGGCTCCATGCTATGTGTCCGTCTCGAAGTTTTTAAAAAAATTAAAATAGTCTTCTGGCCCTACCTGTCACCCTGGTGATTGTAGTTTGCACGCTCATCTGGTCAAGACAGGAATATATATTTTAATTTGTTTTTTTTCAAAAAGGGGGGACTCCCCGGCCTCTGCATCAGAATGATGCATACGACCACATATATTTTAATTTGTGGTGGGTAAATGTTAGAGGTTGCAGCAAATATATTGTACACTGCGGGTCTTTCAGCCAAGTTTAGAGGCAATCATGTGGGGCCAGTGCTATGATGTGTCGCGTCAACTCGTACATTGAGGAGAAGCTTGATTTTACTACACGCCTTCTCCCTCGCCCATGTGCGCAGTTGCTCGCAAACGAGGATAGGCTTTTGCTTAGTAGTACTTCTACAACAAGCTATCCATCCCGCTCGCGGTGGATGAGACATGCAGTGATGGATTCGACCTTTGTAGAAGCGGTAGTAGTAACATCATTGTTCGTCTTCTCGAAGAGGCGAAGAGCCAAGCGCAAACCGAACGTTGCGATTGCGAACATTGGAGCACGCATATAGCCGTGCTCTTGCATGAGACAAAATTGCTATGTGAGCCCAAGTATTGTACTAATGCATTACAACTACTTGCTAGTATTGCCCTGTAAACCAGAAAGGAGTATTTTCCCTTCTAGAGATTTCAACAAGTGACTAGACTACACCGAAACGGAGTACATATGGAGCAAAATGAGTGAATCTGCACCGTAAATAAATACGTACTAGTTCTATCGTTTCCTCTCTGAGGTGTACAATATTGAGTATACTCACTAGTCTCTTTTTGACACACATTTATGTTTTTTGACACAGTACAGACGCAAGGGCTCATATACACGCGCATACACTCACCCCTATGGGCCTTTTACACGCATGACACTATCATCTTGAAATTCTGAAGTCACCATAGGCACCTCGTCGTCGACGGGTCCATAGGTGCTTGAATGCCAAGGAGGAAGAGGGTAGCAGTTCACGAGGCGTTGAGCGGTTAATGATGCATCCACAATTACATGCGGAGGGAATTAATTGGAAGCGAGAATAGAGCCCGGACGATGTGAATGCAACAGAGCTTGGACTCTCATATAATAAAGCGCCCCACCACTCCAATCCATCTACTCCCAAGTCTCTACGCAACACTGCTCACTCCAATCCAAGACCAAGTGACCAGAAGCCACAAGCACCTATGGAGGCGATGGACGCGAGCAGCAGTCGGCTGTGCCAAATCATCCAAGGCGCCGGCCTGCGGCCCCGCACCGTGCAGCGTTTCCAGACGGTGCTGGCGACCGCAGGCATCGTAGCCCTCGCCGACGCCGGCTTCGCCTCTCGCATGGACGACATGATGGTCAACTCCATCCGCAAGTTCACCGCCATCAAGAAGCGCGCGGACGACCTTGCCGTACTGCTCTAGCCCACGCGCCCAGGCTCCTCATTGCCTGCCATCCTCATCGGCCTACATGGTGACGAACTCTTTCAAGCCCTAGTGGCCCTGCAGGTGTCGGAGGTCGCAACGAAGAATGTGCACCTTGAGGTCGCGCTCGCCGCGCAGCGCCTCGCCATGCAAGAAACCGTCGATCTGCACATCCACGTCTACGAGGAAATCGTCTACATAGGCCACTACAAGGCAAGCGAGGACAGAAAGACGTTGGCCTTCTTCCAACGGCTGGAATCTTTGGACGCCATTGTTCAGAAGCACGTCGACCTGGCCACAAAAGTCGCTGCTACTTAGGCGCCGCTCGGTGGGCTGGTGCCCTGAGTCGAGGAGGTGGACGACGTCGATGGATGCATCTCTTCTTCTTGCCTCCTGTAACCAGCACTACATCGCCTCGTGGCCTTAATGTTTTATTAGTATAGTACTCCCTCCGTTCCCAAATATAAGTGTTTCTAAAGATTCCAGCAAGTGACTACTACATACGGAGCAAAATGAGTGAATTTACACTCTAAACTATGTCTACATACATCTGTATGTTGTATTCCATTTGAACTAGTATCTAAAAAGGCTTATATTTATGAACAGAGGGAGTATATGGCATTTTTATTCCAGTCGTAACATTTTCACTGTGAGGTGGGGCCGCAGTTGAGCAAACCCACCCCGCCCACTGGGCGTCGGCCGAGTTTAGAATTAGAAGAGAGAAACGAGGGAGGAGAGCTAGCTGTAGCACGGACGTTGTTGTCGAGATGGGACTCGTGTTTATAGAATAGAATCTTGAGCACTCGTGCCTCTTTTTTAGGGAAAAATTAGTCGTATGTCTAGTACTACCACTAGTTGGGTGCGTCACGACCTATAAGCATCATCACTTTAGGTCTCCTTTTGAACCGCTCGCTTCATAGTACACATTTTTCACGCATTTATCCTCCTATATGTACTCTAGGCTATTTCCACGTGCTCCCATTCGCCGACATGTGGGACATAGAGCATCTGGGTCGTAGTGCATGCACGACACGGAGCATATGCCGGGTACTTTACATTTCAGACCTCACGAATTACATGCAAACCCCCGAGAAGAATAAATAAATGAATGAATTACTACATGAAATCGGATTATTTTCGTGGAAACCGGAGCACGTTCATTGAATTTTGGACATAACACGTTTATAAAAAATGACCGGACCTAAACCAGTCTAAGGGCCTCTTTGATTTTTTTCCCGCAAAAAAAGGGGCCTCTTTGATTCGCAGGATACTGAAAACACAGGAATGGGGAAAGTATGATGGCGATGAACCGAGACGAGGAGAACTCTAACTCAGTTAGAGGTTAGAGTTAGATTCTAACCCTGAACTAACTCTAAACCAAAGAGGTGTATGGATGGCGGGGTTAGATTCACAATAAATGCTCTATCTCAATCATTTGACTACTTTGGACCATATTTTTAGTCAGACTAAAATAAGTCCCTTGGATCCAAGCACCCTCTTGGTGTGGTCGGCTCTTCTGTGGCCTCCTCCGCTCACAATTGACATAAATGAACCATCTATACAAATCAAGCATGCAAAACATGATAATTTTTACTTTGTCCATACAAATGAGATATCCCACTTAAACATACAAGTCGTCAATCAAGCTTCACAAAATAAAAAAAAACTTCATGAAACAAAGAATGAGCTAACTCATCACGGAAGTCATTCACGATAGGGAGGGATCCACTGAGCCCCTCACGCACCGAGGGAGGAGCTCGCCATCGTCGCCGGAGGAAGGCTCAGAGAGCCCAAGCCAGGAACCCCTCCGACGCCGGCCCTTGCGAGTTGAGGTCGACACCGGCATGGGTAGCAGGGCCGCTTGCCGCCGATTGGGAACTTAATCTTTGGGCCTCTAGAAATAATGCAAGCCTGTAACTAAAATACCTAGAAAGGTGAACTGAATCTTTGGGCCTCTAGAAATAATGCAAGCCTAAAACTGAAATACCTAGAAAGGTGAACTGAATCTTTGGGCCTCTAGAAATAATGCAAGCCTGAAACTAAAATACCTAGAAAGGTGAACTGAATCTTTGGGCCTCTAGAAATAATGCAAGCCTGAAACTGAAATACCTAGAAAGATCAACTGAATCTTTGGGCCTCTAGAAATAATGCAAGCCTGAACCTGAAATACATAGAAAGGTGAACTGAATCTTTGGGCCTCTAGAAATAATGCAAGCCTGAAAATGAAATACCTAGAAAGGTGAACAAAATCTTTGGGCCTCTAGAAAGATTTATTACCTCCTCAAGCAGCATCAAACAATTCCATGCGTGCACCACAAATCTATAGCAAGTTTGATCAGGATCTACTTTTCCAAATCAGAATTAGCGCTAGAGCAAGCAAGATCAATGATATGGCCGTGGGACAGAGAAGGAACGAACAAAATCACCCCTCTCGCGACCTCCCTGGTAGATGCGCCGCCACCGCGCACGACAGAGGGAGAAAATGACTGGTGAAGGGGGAGCGGGGCGACCTTTGAAGGTCGGAGGGAGAGGGAGGTCGGAGTAGGGCGGCAGAGGCCGAAAGGAGAGGGTGGCCGGAGGAGAGAGAGGGCGAGCGGCGCTTGGGCGGGCGGCCCTATGGGGAACAGAGAGGAGTCGTGCGAGAGGGGGGGGAGCGATCTGGTGCGGGCAGGTGAGATTTTTGAAGTTCTCTTTGAGTGGGCCCGAGGATAACTAACCCAATTAGAACCTCTCCACCGGGCTAGTTTTTTTAGCTGGGTTAGAGCAAACTAGCTCAAACTAACCCCTCTTGTTTCGATAATTTGAGGCTATTCCAACCCAAACTAGCTCTAACTCAGGGATCCAAACAAAGAGGAGTGTATTCTTGTACATGCTACGGTGTGGACCGTAGCATATTTTTATGGCCATATCACCACATTGTTTTCTCTTGCTGGTTCACTTTGGGCTACCGTGGTTTGAGCTGCTGGTTCACTTTGGGCTGCCGTGGTTCGCACTCCTCCGACTGAGTAGTACTCCCTCCGTTCCTAAATATAAGTCTTCGTAGATATTTCACTTTGTGGACCATATCTGAGATGTATATAGATGCATTTTATTTGTAGATTCACACATTTTTCTCCGTATGTGGTCCATAGTGAAATCTCTCCAAAGACTTATATTTAGGAACGGAGGGAGTAGTATAGTACTAGTATATACCGCATCATTCTTTGCTCCTTCTTACTACTCCGACATGTGGGAGAGCAAGCATCCGGGTCGACGTGTCATGCACCAGATTAGAGAGCGGAACGGAAGGTGGGCATCACCCCGGTCAGAGCGCCAGTAATTCATGAATATAGTGAGTGGTCATATCACAAGTCTTTCCAGCAGTAACGCGCCGTCAGATCGCACAACCCCACTCGCTCACCCTCCTCGCCTCTCTGTCAAACCGCCTACCCAAAAACTGCCGCGCGTACTGCCCGGGAAAAGCCCCGCCCTCAACTTTTAACTACGCGAAAATAGTTCGATTTTGTTCGTTCTATATAAATACAGTAATTACTGTATGTTTATTCACCCGTGGGGTTGTTCAATGAATGGAGGGGCGGGGAGCACAAGTGAACAATACTATAGTACTCCCTCCGTGCGGAAATACTTGTCGTAGAAATGGTTGTATCTAGACTTATTTTAGTTATAGATACATCCATTTTATCCATTCTAGGACAAGTATTTTAGGGGCCGAGAGGAGTAATAAGTAGGAGTCGAGAGTAGTCACCTTAAATAGAGTTTCTTTTCTTTAGTGCCACGTACACAAATTGAAAGCGATTGTTGTGGAGAGAAAAAGATAATCACTCCACTATATATGGGCCTTGAGGGCCTCGGCGCTTGCTTTACTAGGGTTGCTCTCTTCATTCTCTCATCCTCTCCAAATATAAACAAGACAGCGGTAGCGACATTTTCTCTCTGCTCACCGCTGGTCACAGATCCGACCGGATCCCTTCAGTCGGTGTGTATAGAGGACTAAAAGGTGCATCGTTCACGCGGTCATCGCCACGAGGAGAAACCCACAGCTGCGGAGGAGCCCGATCCTCTGACCGTGTCGTTCTCTCCGACCTGGCGCCGACTCGGGAGGTCCTCGACCCTTCTTCCTCCTGTCATTATTGTCCGCAGATCCAACCCTGCCATCGCCGACATCCCGGCGACCCTCGGTATAAGTTCTTGAAAGCGGCCTTGCTCTACTTGACTCCCCACGTGTCTGCATGTGCATCTTTTTCTACTCACATATGCTCTTCCAAAGCCACCTAAATTTTTAGTATTATTAGAGGTAAAGCTACTTCATGCATTGAATCTAGGGCTTTGTTCAAACAACGAAGAAAGGGGGAAAGTTGTAGCATGAATCTAGGACTTGATTCAAAGAGGAAATAATATGGTGAAAGTAGTAGATTCCGGATACCCAACGGTCTCTTGGTTGAAAAGGGAAATAATGGGAAAAGCAGCGGTACAAACTGTATAAGGAACATATCTATTATTGGTTGAAAAAGGATAGAAAGTGGCGGTGGTGGACAAGTCAAAGAGTATGTCGAGGATTAGATTTGCTGCCATCACATAGTAAAAGGTCTCGAGGATTAGATTTGCTGCCCTCGCATAGTAAAAGTCTCGGGATTAGATTTGCTGCCCTCACATAGTAAAAGGTCTCGGATTAGATTTGCTGCCCTCACATAGTAAAAGGTCTCGAGGATTAGATTTGCTGCCCTCACATAGTAAAAGGTCTCGAGATTAGATTTGCGGCCCTCACATAGTAAAAGGTCTCCGGGATTAGATTTGCTGCCCTCACATAGTACAAGGTCTCCAGGATTAGGTTTGCTGCCCTCACATAGCGTGAACAAGCTCGGCATCACCACTTTATGCCTCCTTGTAGGTACATGGTGATGATCGTCCTTGTCGCATGTCCTTATACCAACCTTTTGTTGTTGTTAATGTAAGGCGCATGTAAAATGAAGCGATCACACTGCTTTGTTACCTTAGGGACATGTCTAACGGTGTTATTGTTAATCTAATGCCTCGGTGATAAGATGCAATTAAAGCGTGTTACAAATGGCACTCTGTTGTTTTCCCCAAAGTATGATAAGTAAGTTGCTCGCTTTACGCTGCTTTGAGTGTCCTGGTGTCCCCACGGTCCCATGCCCTTAAACCAACTCTTTAGCTGCTGTTGATTTACTATGTCTGGTAAACAAGCAATGCCACCATTAAAGTAATCCCATATTTGAGGAATCTCATTGTTTATCGTAATGCTTCTGGTAACATGAAGCATTGCTGATGTTTTAAAATTTCTAGTGTCCTTGCATGATTGCCATGAACATAATTAAGATGCTTCTTTTCATTTTGTATATGTTTCGTATATTCTTATTGACCATAAACTGTTTACTTTCTATCATTTTGTGCAGATAGGGATATCCATTTCACCTTGTTGCTATTGTACCTTTTGGTGAACTGCACAAAACACTTTTTTTGGAATGAGTGTCTTGTGCAGTTCAACTAAAATGTCACGTGGGCAACATCTCTCAATTTTGGTGGAACTGCACAAAATGGTGATTGGAGTTTCCAAAATCTTCGTCAAGTTCTTTGGTAATCTCGTGCAACATTTTATTAGCCTTTGCAAGATGGAGCAAATCACTTTGTCACCACAATGGCACTTTATTTTAGTGGAATTGCACAAAAGGATAAGAAAATTATAGTTGCACCTTACATGAGCCGGACAGCCAACCTTAATGTTCCTCAATTTTAGTGCAACTACTAAAGAAGAACACCTTGCTCACAAGAGCAAGTACTTCTTGCTAGCTGAATGATGCAATCTTTGCTTCATTTCAGGTGAACTGCAGAAAAAGGCACATGAATTGAATCATGGAACTCCAGGCAGACCTCATCCTAGTGGAGTTGGATGTTGAGTTCAAGGAGGCCGCTATCAAAGTGAAATCATGCTCTCCTGTCTCCTTGTTTGTGATGTGCAAACATGTTGTGCAAACAGGAATACTCAACTACAGATGTTGTGACGGTCAAGAGCATTCACCAAGTTCTTCGATTGTATGACATGGCTAGCCAAGATGGATTTAATCCCGATATTCACATTATCAAAAGGCTCTAATGGGTTGGTTACGAATCTTGCAAGCTGGGAATCAATGAGATGTGTAGGCATCTTTGTTGTACTTATTATTTGAATCTTATTTGTTGGTTACGAATCTTGCAAGCTGGGAATCAATGAGATGTGTAGGCATCTTTGTTGTACTTATTATTTGGATCTTATTTGTTGGTTACGAATCTTGCAAGCTGGGAATCAATGAGATGTGTAGGCATCTTTGTTGTACTTATTATTTGGATCTTATTTGTTGGTTCTGAATCTTACAAGATGGGAAACACGGCATGATGATGCAGAGGACAACAACCATAACAAGTAGTTCAAACTTGGTAGTATTATCTTTGTGAAAGTGCGACAAATGTGTTGATCGTAATGCGTCACGAGAATAATAATTCTAATTGTTGTGCATGTTGATCCCGTGGCAGCGATAGAACGAGCCAATGCATTGCTTGTTTTAAGTATAAATTTCTATTAAAGCTAATTAAATTTAAGTAAAGTGACCACTAACTCCTGTTATCTGGTACCAATACATACCCGCTCGTGAAGCGGCGTGTGGCGGAGTAGGTTTCTTAATGGGCGTTTGAATGCTTGTAGGGTGTATCTTCTGCCCGGGCGTGCAATGACGAGGGAGGGTAGTAATGCTTGTTGTCGCTGTACACACTCAGCTTACTATTGAATCCAGTTCCCCAAGAGCTGAAAAACGAACTGCTGCCGCCGACTACACACTCGTTCACTCGAAGAGACTCCAATGGCGATCCGAGGGGTGAGCCTGCTGGATATGGACTTCATCAAGGAGTTAGTTCGCTGTTCAGTCCTATGGCTGCACCAAGTTGAATGAGATGTACACCAACGATACAGACTCGGTGAAGCTACGCCGCCTCGATCCTATGGTTGCACCAGGTTCTGGAGCATTCGCCCGTTTCATCGGCAGCGCCGACTGCACCTTCGCTACGGTGGAGAGAAGGAAGAACGCGGCGATTCGGCCATTTGGTGCGACAAGCTTGTTGACATCCAGAAGCAATACAAGATCATCAGCAACGGGCAGGAGAAGGACTCCATGGTTGACCTTGCTGAGACCATCATCGACCCCTGATACGCCAACATGAAAGAAGACGACCTGAACACGTGGGAGGTACCTCTGAATCTAGCCTACATAACCTACGCGGCCAGGGCGCGCTCGCATGCTCACGACATGTACAGGCAGATCTTGGACATGAGGGCGTGTATGCGCATCCTGTAACCGGCAGTACACGGACAACCGCAACGTCATGATCAAGCGTGCGGAAGGTCTAGATGTTGTACTTTATCTGTTTATAAGCACCTTTATCATCCGAGTGTTTCATGCATTAGCCTATGTGTCATAATTATCTGTTTTGTCGAAATATTTCTTTTAAGAACCCATTAACCTGATTGCTTTTTTAGTGGCGATTTGCTTATGTATGTAAACTAGTTCACTTGTCCGTAAAAAACTAGTTCACTCGGCTGCCGTGCTTTGAATCTCCTTCCTCCCAACATATTCCTCTCCTCAGGTGGACCCGGCAGGTCTCTGAATTTTCTCCCACTTTCTTTTTCGATGTAAACTGAGTTTTCTCCCAGTACTTCCCCTAGAACCAACTCAACTGTCCCACGTCTAGCCTAAAAAATAATAATACCCCACGTACTATTAACTCATCAAATTAAAATGATATTTTATTTCATAAGTTGAAAGTTCTTACAAAATAATAATAATAATTGTTTATATATAACTTGCCAAGTTTACTCCTAGTGATTGCGTACATAAGCTTGCAAAGATTTTCTTGGCGATGCAATCATGTGTTTATGTTTTTATAACATTTCTCCGTCTAGCCCAACATGATATTTTCACCCAGCCCAGCAAGTCCGCAGATTTTGAGAAAAATGCAAATGGGATTTAAACGGGCTGCATAGATGCTACATCATTGTTTCACCCAGCCCACCAAATGGACTAAAAAACAAATGGACTGGCTGACATGTGGGCCAGTAGGTCGAAGCATAAGAAGGCGTTGGATTTACATCCAATGGCAGGCATTCTTCTTCAATCTCTCGTCTTCTTCCCACAGCGCTGCCGGAAGCACCTGCTCCAGCCTTCGGCGTCCAGCGGCGTTGTTTTGCGCTCCTCAGTGAAACGCTACCCCGCCGACAGCCAGGCCATCCCTCCACTCCGCACCTCCTGTTATTCTCTGTCGAGTGTAGGCCCACCCCACACCCGAACCAGTCAAGTTTCCCAATCCTCTCCGTCTGCGACTCCACTGCCGCGTCTTCCACATCTACAGGTCGTTCGATGCAGGGCCTCGCCGTCGTCCACCGCCTCGGTGCGCGGCATGGTCAACATTATCTGAGAGTCATCGGAAGAGGATCTGACGTGGAGAGCTCGACGATTTGGGACCCACGAGGTCCATGGTCGCACGCAAGGAAAGTTCCTCCTTATTATACCTTTATGCGTGGGAAGGGCTTACGTATTTCAGCGAAAAAACGTTCCCCATCTTGTGGTCGGACCCACCAGCTATATCTTCGCACGCAAGGAAGTGCCTCCTTATTACGCACCAAAAATGAATACCCCTGCTATTTGGGACCCACCATAGTGGGTGGCTGACTTGTGGGCCTACTAAGTTAGCGAGGACGGAGGGCTTTGTGAACTTAGTCAATATGAACGATTCTAGCTCCAATGACCGTACGATGTCCATCCAACGGCCATAGTGCTTCTTCAACCTCTGGTCTTCTTGCTCCAGCCGCCCAAAGCAGTGTTGGTCGTGCCGCGTGCTCCTGCCTCTCGTGGCCGGCTGTGATGCTTGGAGGCCTCACTGCCCCTACTACTCCCACCGCTGGCCAGGGTATCCCTCTACTCACCCACACCCCTGTTATTCTGCGGCGACGGCAGCCTCACGCCCTTGACCGAACCAGTGAACCCTCGTACTCCTCTCCGCGTGGGCATCCACTGCCGCGTATTCCCTGGCTCCGCGCCGTCCCCTTCCTAGGCCTCGCCGTCGTCCACCGCCGTGGCGCTCTCGGCGCGGCGTGGTCAATGTGGTCAACGACCGACTTCCATCGAAAAAATCTTGTCGTGGAGAGGTGACAATTTGGGTCCATGGCCACATCGATTTTGTGATTTGCCAAGTAATTCGCTTTGTCAGGCCTGTTGGGCTACAAACCTTCCAAGATGAGGAGAGCTTTATTCGGCTGGCCAATAAAATGGCCTATCAGTAATGAGAAATGGGCTGTACATTTTTAAAACACATCAAACCGGCAATTAGTTTCAAATATCTTTTTTTCATTTCTAGATTTTAACTTACATTAATTTTTATGCGTGGAGAATTTGTTGGATTGTATATTGATATACATTTATTTTTAAAATCAGTTGGAATGTGAGTCAAAATTTCGGGATTAAAAACAGTTCGGACCGCTTTTGAAATATGCAAAATTTAAGTATAATTTTTAAACCGTGGCCACAATATGGGCTGTAATGCTAACAAAAGAATATGGGCTCCAAAAAAACCTTAAGAATTAGCAAATGGGCTGTAAATTATTAGAAATAATGGCAGATGGGATGTATGATGTTTTCCACAGATTTGAGGCTTTCCTAAAAAAAGGTTGACGCACAAGCAGTGAGTGTTGGATGTCCATCCAATGGCCGTCGTGCTTCTTCAATCTCTGCTATTCCTGCTCCAGCCGCTCAAACAAGCGCCAGCGAGACTACCTGCTCCCTCTTCCCCGCAGCCGGCTGTGCTACCGCGCAGGCCTTATCGCCCCACCGTACTCCCATCGCTGGCCTAGCCATCCCTCTACTCACCCACACCTGCTGTTATTCTCGGGTGACGTCAGACGAACCAGTAAACCCTCGCACAGTCGTACTCCCCTCCGCCGGGGAAACAACTGTCGAGTCTTCCCTGCCTCCGTGTCGTTCCCTTCCCAGGCCTCGCCGTCCTCCACCGCCCTGGTGCTCTCGGCGCGGCCTGGTCAATGTGGTCAACGACCGACATGCATCTGAAGTGGGTATGCGTGGAGATGCCGACAACTAGGTCCACGGCCGCACGCAAGGAAATGCCTCCTTATTACGCGCAAAATAATGATTCCACCACCTGACATCAGGGACCCACTAAAAGGACCTCTGTATTTCGTGAAAAAAACGTTACCGCCGCTCACAGCTCGGACCCACCAGCTATATCTTCGCACGCAAGGAAGTGCCTCCTTATTACGCACAAAAAAATGAATACTCCCCATGTTAGCTGGGACCCGGTATAGTGGCTGGCTGACTTGTGGGCCTACTAAGTTAGCGGGGACAAAGGGCTTTGTCAACTTAGTCAATATGCACGATTCTAGCTCCAAAGTGATCAGACGATGTCCATCCAACGGCTGTAGTGCTTCTTCAACCTCTGGTCTTCTTGCTCCAGCCGCCCAAACCAGCGCCGGTCGTGCCTCGTGCTCCTGCCTCCCGTGGCCGGCTGCGATGCGGAGGAGGCCTCACCGCCCCCTACTACTCCCACCGCTGGCCAGGCCATCCCTCTACTCACCCACGCCCCCTGTTATTCTGCAGCGACGGCAGCCTCACACCGCAGCGAACCAGTGAACCCTCGTACTCCTCTATGCGTGGGCATCCACTGCCGCATCTTCCCCAGCTCCGTGTCGACCCCTTCCTAGGCCTCGCTGTCGTCCACCGCCCTGGTGCTCTCGGCGCGGCGTGGTCAACGTGGTCAAGGAAAGGCTTCCATCGGACATGGACTATACGTGGAGAGGCTGACAGCTGGGTCCACGGCCGCAGCAAGGAAGTGCTTCCTTATTACGCACAAAATAATTATTCCTCCACCTGACAGCGGGGACCCACTGGACAGGCCACCGTATTTCGTGAAAAAACGTTTCCCCTGACTGCTGGGACCCACCAGCTACATCTTTGCACGCAAGAAAGTGTGTCTGGGCAAAAAAACGATTTGCCCCCTGACTGCTGGGACCCACCAGCTACATCTTCACAGGCAAGGAAGTGCCTGACAGTCGGGACCCACCTGGTCGAAGCGTACGTAGCGTTGTCATTCTGTTCGCGAACGTGTACGTACATACTAGTCATTGTAGAAGCGGCGCCGCGTGTCGTAGTAGGCGTGCGCGTAGCATGTACTGCGTCGTCTGTGGCGAGGGTGCAAGAAAGAAAATCTGACCCGCGTCACGTACATACGGGCGATGTCTCAAACGCCTACTCGGCGCATACGTACATGGCTGGGTCGAGATGGAGAAACAGCATCGTAAATGCGTGTTCATGGGGAGCCAACCGGCTGGGTCGGAACGGAATGCATGGTCGTGTTCATCGGGAGGGCTTGGGCGGAACAAGCGATGGAAGCGAGGCTGGCGTACCGCTGGCGGAGGAAGCGGACCTCCTACGTTGAAGCAGGGGTTACATTGATCGGGAGGGGTGTGGCGTACTACAAAACGGAGGAAATGGACCTCCTACGGTCGAAACGGGGGTCCTGTTGATCGGGGGGTGTGGCGTTCCGCAAAACGGAGGAAACGGACCTCCTATGGTGGAAATGGGGGTCTTGTTGATAGGGAGGGGTTGGCGTACCGCAAAACGGACGAAACGGACTTGTGTTGGAGCGCTACGGTCGAAATGGGGGTCCTGTTCATCAGGAGGGGTGTGGCGTACCGCAAAACGGGACTCCACGGGATACTGTTCATCTCCACCGTCGACCTCCTCCAGCCTCCACGGGCTACCGTCGACCTCCTCCAGCCTCCACGGGCTCCTGTTCATCTAGCCTCCACCGCGCGCTACTCCACCGGCTACTGTTCAACCACCCCTCCACCGTCTACTGTGCATCCAACCCTCTACACCATGGGGTCCTGTTCAACCACCCCTCCACGGCCACCCCTCCACCATCTACTGTTCATCCAGCCCTCCACACCACGGGTTCCTATTCATCCAGAGGCAACGCCACCGCCACCGCTCATCCAACCCCCTCGCAACGCTCAATGTTCATCCCAGGCGGCATCGATCGGCTTGATTAGCGGCGATGGCGAAGGAATCGCTCTATCGGGTTCGATTAACAGCCATCGATCGATCGCTCGAGTTCGATAACAACGTAGCCTGCAGTCAATCGCCGGGTTGATTAGAGCCCAACGCTTCGCTTCGGGTTGATTAGAGCCAACGCCTACGCACGTGTCACGAGAAAATGTGCATCTCTCGACCCCGACCTCCCGTAGAATCGCAACTCCCGAAATTTTCCTCCCCCTCGCTTCTACCACGGTTTTTTCCGTCATGGACGGCCCAAAGAATGTCATGAAGCTGCGTCTCCGGCCCGCCCAGGAAGAAAAGCCCATTTTCTGTCATGATTTTATGTCATAGAAGTAGGAGCCCACAACATCTATGATGATACCAGGTTCTGTCACAAATATCGTCATAGAAGTGTCATATGTATGACAGGAAAAAAATTCGTTTGGCCCAAAATGTCACGGATGTGTCTTTTTTTGTAGTGTACGCTACACACGTCCCCAAAAGGGAGTGTCGGTGTCAAAACTGGCGGATCTCAGGTAGGGGGTCCCGAACTGTGCGTCTAGGCGGATGGTAACAGGAGACAAGGGACACGATGTTTTTACCCAGGTTCGGGCCCTCTCGATGGAGGTAATACCCTACTTCTGCTTGATTAATATTGATGATATGGGTAGTACAAGAGTAGATCTACCACGAGATCAAGGAGGCTAAACCCTAGAAGCTAGCCTATGGTATGATTGTTGTTCGTCCTACGGACTAAAACCCTCCGGTTTATATAGACACCGGATAGGTTAGGGTTACATGGAATCGGTTACAATGGTAGGAGATCTACATATCCGTATCGCCAAGCTTGCCTTCCACGTCAAGGAAAGTCCCATCCGGACACGGGACGAAGTCTTCAATCTTGTATCTTCATAGTCTTGGAGCCCGGCCGTGATGATAGTCCGGCTATCCGGACACCCCCTAGTCCGGGGCTCCCACAGTAGCCCCTGAACCAGGCTTCAATGACCATGAGTCCGGCGCGTTGATTGTCTTCGGCATTGCGAGGCGGGTTCTTCTCCAAATTCCATATACTCGTCGAATAGTGTCTGGCTTCTGATAAATGCTGCGCTCCTAAACCTGCGCCCAATAATGGCCATCTTCCACGTGTTTGAATGAATGCGAAAAGCCGGGGTATTTTACAATATTCCCCTAGCCGCCATGAAAGGAGCCGCTTATAAAAGGGGCAAGGATCTAGATCTGAGTCACACCATCCCCCTTTGCGAGCTTTCATCGGGCGCCTCGACCAAAGCCCATTCCATCATGGACGGTCGTGGCTCCTCCTCTCGCACTCCAGCCCCAGCCAGAAATTGGGAGAGATGCTTAGTCCCGCATAGCGAGCTAGTTATACTCCAAGCCAAGGGATTTCTCCTCCGGCCTTCATGGTTCCGGTTCGAGCGGACTTCCCACCTACAAGGCGGAAAGCAAGCGGAGGCGTCCCGATCCCTCTAAAGGAGGCGGGTGTGCTTCATCTCTTATCTAGTAAGAGGACTCGGATTTCCAATCCGTCCGTTTCTCAAGGGCTCTTGGAGTTCTACGGCCTCAAGCGCACCATCTTACTCCTGCCTCCATCTTGCACATCGCGGGCTTCGTGGCCCTTTGCGAACTGTTCTGGCGTCGAGGCTCATTTCGGGCTGTGGAAGAGAATATTCTGCCTAGTTCCCGTTCTCATGAGGGGTCAATATACCAAGTGGTGGAGCCGAGCTATGGCGCGTCGCCGGGACCGGATACTGTCCGGAACCCCAAAGAAGGCATCCAAGACTGGCCTTGAATGGTTTTACATGGATGACGTCCCGCTGCGGATCTGTTGGATCGGCCTTCGGAGTTCAGCAATGCTCCTCAAGAAGCGCCTAAGTGGGCGCCCTCGGAGCCCCCGGAGAGAAGATGACCGGGATGTCCGTCATTTGATGAGCCGAATAAGGTTACTGGCTCATGCCGGATTGACCATGACAGGAGTCATGGCAATCTGCATTATGAGGGGAGTGCAGCCGCTCCAATACAAGGGCCACCCCATGTGGGACTTCAACGGGGAGGACGATGCCACCCGCCATGGCCGCAAAGGGCCAGGATCGGTCACCGAACTGGTGAAGATCATGTCTGCCATGTACAAAGGAGAGGTGGAGGATTTCCTCCGTGTCAACCCACTTAAGGAGTTTTCTTTGAATAATCCTCGAAGTTGGGTAAGCAAACATCTTTGTGACCTGTCTGATCCATATTCCCGTAGTTAAATATCTCATTTCATGGTTTTCTTGCGAGAACTGCTACCGGACTGTGGAGAAGATACACAGCCCGCACCCACAACCCGTGGATCCGGAGCGATCCCTCGATCCGACCTCCGAAGAGGATCCGGATATAACGGTGGAGTTGATCGACGGGGTGTTCTACCAACTTAGAATCAACAATGCTTTGGTAGCCATTACGGCCGATTACCCCGGAATACTTCCATTACAGTAATCGAGACCAAGATCCCAAAACCACGATAATGACCCATCGTGCTTATTTTTGATCACCGTATACCAATGGTGTTTTGCGGGGTACCTTGAGGCGGGAAGCCGAGCTGGCGGCTGGCCAACAAGGGCGGCCCTTGAGTTAAAAAAGAAGTGCGGTCCGGATCGAAACTCCGCCCATAGCGGTATGGCATGTCACCATACTCCCAAGATTGGTTCTGGAAGGCGTACTAACGCTGATGCTCTTTTCAGAAAAAGAGCGCCGCCGGATCGAGTCCGGAGAGGCTGCCGATCGAACCTTCACCGGACAAGCTTCAAAGCCGGGTCCAGAGGCTGAGGCGAGCACGAGACGTGCGTCGGATGCTCCTCCGATAGAGGATGCCGACAGGTTGTCCTCCACCAACTCCGAGGTGGAGAGCGCCTTGAATCATAGGCGCCACCGGACAGTTCTTCATGACGCATGTTTCTCCCAAGAGGCCTTGAATGCCTTTGATTCGGGAGATGCGCACCTCCGTGCCGCTCAAGATGGCCTAGCCAGAGCCACGGAGCAGTATGTGAAGGACATACGGGTAAGAAAATTTGATGATTATATATGCCAAGTAGCCCCCGAGACTTAAAATAGTTAGGATAACTGATTTAAGGATCATTTTATTATGCAGGATCTTACAGTAATAAATACCCGACTGTGCCAGGAGCTGGATGAGTGCTGGGCCCAACTTGAGGCCGCACTAGCCGCTTCGGGTGGAACCACATAGACCACCTCTGGTTATATATGCTTCAGAAGATAAATAATTTATGAAGTGCGGCGGGTGTGTAAATCTGACAAAAACATTGCAGATGGCGCCGGACTAGATCCGGACAAGCAACAGCTCTTACGCCGGTTAAAGGCCGGCAAGAGCGTGCTTACGAGGGTGCGGTAGGAGAAGAATAACCTCCAAGACGCCAACACCAAGCTGGGTGAGGAACTAAAGGACGTTCGTTCCTAGTTAGCTGACTCCGTAAAGGAGAATCGGCGGCTTCGTCGCGGCATTTTCAGTAAGTGCTTGAGCGAACTTTGAAAAGAGTTCGGCGAGGAAGGCCACTAACATAAACATGTTTGTAGGTTTGCTCACAGGTCGTCTTGAGGAGGAGATGCCCAGTTCTTCGGGTGATCTTCTTCCCGAATTGCGTCAGCTGCACGAACGAGTCCGGCAGGTGATGAAAAGCATCGGCCAAGCCTTGTGGCCATCTATCTCCCTGCCCGAAGGCATTGGGGAGCTGGCAGAGCGGCTTCAAGGAACCGGCGGCGCTTCCGGCTATGGAAGATATCGGCCTGCCGTCAAAGGTTCGAGGAGGCTGGGCCATGGTGAAGACAGCGGTACACAAAGGTGACCCAAACCACATGGCCGAGGTCGGACCTGTGGGGCGGATGGGATGGAGATCCTGTAAGCTTAGTGTCTGACCAAGTAGAATTGGCCGCCAAGTATTCCCAACAAGATTGTAAATTAGATAGCCTATTAGATGGCATTGAGGAGGAATACAATGAGTCGAGTTGACTATGTAAAAATATGACATGAAAGAATGTCTTCTAGCGGATTGTAGATCGTTTGTCATAAGCGGACCTTTTAACCCGACCTCCGGACCCAATAGTCCGGAGTGTGTCCGAATACCTTCGTGGTTATATAAGAACCGTGGTATGCATGGAGACCAGGCGTAGGGGTCATTGTTCTGTATGTCAGACAAGTGCCCAACTAGTTATGTTATATTACATGCGTAGTAAGAAACATCTTCGGGGAGAATAGTTCCGTTAAGGGTTCCTTTTTTGGGATGCATGCCCTAAAGTGCATGTCAAAGCTGCTATAAAGCAGAAAATCATCTGGGGCAGATGTGTAAATAGTTAAAAATCATCTTTCAGTTCACCGACCGAATATTCCCTTAAGAACGCTAGCTTTCAGCTTCACGGTCGAGGTACACATCCGGTGACCCGGCAGTAACAATCGCAGAGGTGCTCCCTTTACCTCCAAGTCGAACAATCGGGAACGTAGGGGTAAGCACAGGAGCCAGGCAACCCAGCTTGGCCAAAACTTAAGTTAAATCGATGCATATAATGGTGAATAAAAGGTACATGCGGAAGTTTAACGCATGTGTTGGGCATGAAAGCCCGTATAAATAAGCTTCTGTTAAAGAAGCCCCCAGGTATAATGAGCGCGGACAACGCGTCAAGTGTATGC
The DNA here is from genome assembly GCA_021605145.1 of Aegilops bicornis. Lineage (NCBI taxonomy): Eukaryota > Viridiplantae > Streptophyta > Magnoliopsida > Poales > Poaceae > Aegilops > Aegilops bicornis. Next base: position 103,110,292 of record CM038671.1, read on the forward strand.
GAAAAAAGCGCAAACGAGCCTCTAGAGGCTACAAGAAGAAGAAGGGGGAAGGAGAGAAATAGAAGACAACAAAAAGAAAAAAATAAAGAATGCGAACGGAGGAAGGAGACGAACTTGGAGTCCGGCACTTAGGCGTAGAATCTTCGTAGACGGGCTGCGTTCCATGGGTTCGGCTCGAGTCGGTTATCCGATGCGTTTCGCAGACGGTATGCTCCGCTGGTCAGGACCTGGTCGATGATGAAGGGACCTTCCCATTTGGGCTTGAGTTTGTCCTTTTTCTTGTCCGACAGGCGTAGAACTAGTTCGCCAAAGTTATAAGCTTTGGCCCGTACTTCCCTGCTTTGATATCTTCGAGCTGCTTTGTTGATAGAATGCGGAACAAGCTTTTGCCACGTCGTGCTCCTCCTCCAATGCGTCCAAACTGTCCTGCCGATCAAGCTCGGCTTCTCTTTCTTCGTACATGCGCACTCGAGGTGAGTCATGTATTATGTCGCAGGGCAAGACTGCCTCTGCTGTACACCATGAAGAATGGTGTGAATCCGATGTCTGATTCGGCGTGGTCCGCAGCCCCTGTAGAGTACGGAGTCGAAGCTCTCAACCCAAAGGCGTGTTAGATTCCTTGAGGGACCGCACTAGTGCAGGTTTAATGCCGCTCATTATTAGACCATTTGCCCGTTCGACATGGCCGTTGGTTTGAGGGTGATAAGCGAGGCGTGTCGAGCTTGATGCCCATGTTTTTGCACCATGATTTGACCTCATCGGCCATGAAGTTGGTGCCATTATCGGTGATGATACTATGGGGGACACCGTAACGGTGCACTACCCCTGATATGAAGTCTATCACTGGTCCGGATTCGGCCGTTTTTACAGGTTTGGCCTCTATCCATTTGGTGAATTTATCCACCATGACCAATAGGTATTTTTGCTTGTGGGTTCCTCCCTTAAGGGGTCCAACCATGTCGCCCCCAGGACCACAAGCGGCGGTGATGGGTATAGTTTTAAGGCGGTGGGTGGCATGTGGCTTTAGTTAGCAAAAAGGCGGCAATGACCTTGTCGTTGGACTAAGTCCTGCGCATCTGCCCAGGCCGTCGGCTAATAAAATCCTGTCTGGAAGGCCTTGCCTACAAGGGCCGGGCTGCGGCGTGGTGCCCACCCGGTCCGGCATGAATTTCAGCGGGAGGTTTCGCCCTTCCTCTTCGGAGATGCACCTTTGAAGGACTCCGGTAGTGCTTTTCTTATAATGCTCTCCCTCATGGACTTTATAGGCTTTAGAGCGCCGTACTATGCAGCGAGCCTCATTTGGTCTTCGGGGAGTTCCTGCCTAGTTAGGTAGGCTAGGAATGGTTCCGTCCACGGGGCTATAACGGCCATTATTTCGTGAGTAGAGGGTGTTATCTCGGGGGCGGAGCCTCCGGTTGTGTCAGAGTGTTCGACGTCAGGCGGTGCGGCTGGGTCCGGATTGTTATTGCCGGACTCCCCTTCCCATAGTACGGATGGCTTGAACAGCCGTTCCAAAAAGATATTGGGTGGGACGGCATCGCGTTTTGCACCTATGCGCGCCAATATATCCGCCGCTGGTTGTTATCCCGGGCTTTATGATGAAATTCGAGCCCTTCGAACCGTGCTGACATTTTTAGGACCGCATTGCGATATGCTGCCATTTTCGGATCTTTGGCGTCAAAGTCTCCGTTTATTTGGGATATTGCGAGGTTTGAATCCCCGCGCACCTCTAGGCGTTTAATGCCCATGGAGACTGCCATCCGGAGGCCGTGCAGAGGGCCTCGTGATTCGGCTGCGTTGTTGGAGTCCGTATACATTATCTGAAGGACGTATTGGACTGTGTTCCCGGTTGGGGACGTCAGGACGACGCCAGCCCCCATGCCAGCCAACATTTTGGAGCTGTCAAAGTGCACGATCCAATTGGAGTATCGTCGTACTCTTTAGGGAGTTCGGCTTCAGTCCATTCGGCCACGAAGTCGGCCAAAACCTGCGACTTAATAGCTCGTCGTGGCTTATAAGTTATGTCGAATGGGAGGAGCTCTATGGCCCATTTAGCAATCCGGCCCGTCGTGTCGCGGTTGTTTATAATGTCATTAAGAGGTACTTCGGAGGCTACCGTTATCGAACACTCCTGAAAGTAGTGTCGCAGCTTCCGGGATGCCATGAACATCGCGTATGCCATCTTTTGATAGTGTGGGTACCGGGACTTGCATGGAGTTAGGAGAGTGGACACATAATAAACCGGTTTTTGAATAGGGAACCGGTGTCCGTCCGTTTCTCGTTCGATAACAAGCACCGTGCTGACAACTTGATGTGTTGCGGTGATGTATAATAGCATTGGTTCGCCCACGTAGGGCGCGGCCAGGACCGGATTTGTTGCCAAAATGGCATTTATTTCTTCGAGTCCGGCCGTGGCGACATCCGTCCACTCGAAGTGTTCGGTGCGGAGGAGGCGGTAAAGAGGTAATGCCTTTTCTCCTAAGCGGGATATAAAGCGGCTTAGAGCCGCTCGCATCCGTCAATTTTTGTATTTGTTTGAGGTCTTTTGGAATATCCAATTGTGACAAAGCTCGAATCTTGGGCGGGTTTGCTTCAATTCCTCTCTGAGGACACAATGAAGCCCAGGAGCTTTCAATTTGGAACGCCAAGACGCATTTTTCCGGATTGAGCTTGATGTCATATTTTTGAAGATTGTCGAATGTGAGCCTCAAGTCGTCTACTAGAGTTTCGACGTGCTTGGTTTTGTGACCACGTCATCTACATATGCTTCCTTTGTTTTGCCGATCTGGTTTGCGGACATATACGAATCATCTTGATATGTTGCGCCGGCGTTTTTGAGCCCAAAGGGCATTGTGTTGAAGCAGAACGGGCCGTATGGAGTGATGAATGCTGTTGCGGCTTGGTCTGGCTCCGCCATCTTTGATTTGGTGGTAGCCGGAGTACGCGTCGATGAAGCACAATGAGTGGTGTCCTGCTGTAGCGTCAATGATTTGATCAATTCGAGGGAGGGGAAGGGATCCTTTGGGCAAGCCTTATTAAGGTCTTTGAAATCAACACATAGGCGCCAGGATTTATCCTTCTTTGGTACCATCACCAGGTTTGCTAGCCAGTCCGGATGTTTTATATCTCTGATGAATCCGGCCTCCAAAAGTTTGGCTAGCTCCTCTCCCATGGCCTGTCTCTTGGGTTCGGAAAAGCGCCGAAGAGCCTGTTTGACCGGCTTGAATCCTTTTAGGATGTTTAGGCTGTGCTCAGACAGCTGACATGGGATTCCTGGCATGTCTGAAGGGTGCCAGGCAAAGATGTCCCAGTTTTCTTTTAGAAATTATCGTAGTGCGGCATCTACATCAGGTTTTAATTGTGCCCCGATGGAGGCCGTCTTTGCAAGGTCCGTTGGGTGGACTTGGAATTTGACTATTTCGTCCGCTGGTTTAAAAGAGGTGGACTTGGATCTTTTATCAAGTATCATATCGTCCCTGTTCACCGTGGAGCGCATCGCGGTGAGTTCCTCGGCCGCTAGGGCTTCGGATAGTGCCTCGAGGGCTAGTGCGGCTGTCTTATTTTTGGTGCGGAGTGCTATGTTCGGATCACTAGCGAGAGTGATGATTCCGTTGGGACCGGGCATTTTAAGCTTCATATACCCATAATGGGGTATAGCTTGAAAAATTGTGAATGCATCTCGTCCTAATAAAGCATGGTATCCGGCTGTTGAGCGGGGCCACTTGAAATGTGACCTCATCGGACTGTAATTGTCCGGGCGAGCGAACACTACGTCCGGCGTGATTTTTCTGTGCAGCATGCTTCCGGTGGGGATTATTCCTCTAAAGGTTGTCTTTGCTTCGCTCAATGCGGTTCAGTCTATTTCCATTTTTCGTAGGGTTTCCTCATAGATGAGGTTTAGTCCGCTGCCGCCATCCATGAGTACCTTAGTAAGGCGAAAGTCGTCTACTATCGGACATGCGGACCAATGCGGTGGTGCCGGGCAGTTCGGAATTTAGGTTAAATCGCTTGGCATTGAAGGTAATAGCTGTGTCCTCCATGGATTTATTGTTGCTACTTGGTAGACTTGGCAAGGTTGCGGAGTTGTCGTTTCGCATGTTATTTGATGCGAAAGTCTCGAAGACTATTAACACTGCATCTTGGTGTTGCTTTGGGCTGGGATACGAAGCTAGAAGCTCTTCGCCACTTTTGGCCACTCGCCGTAGTATCCAACATGCTCGAAGGCTATGAGTTGGAGTGGCGCCCTACGTGTTATGAATTTTGCAGGGTCTGTTTAGCCAACCCTCCAGTACGGTTCCGTACCCTTTAGGGGGTTTTGGTTTTTTGGTATTCAACCCAGGTGCTTGATAATGATGCACCCTTTTGTTCCGGACTAGGGATTTATTCGGGGCCTGATTATCCCAAAATTTACTTTCGGTTTTCCAGGCGCTCTCCATCGCATAGTACTTTTGTACGATGGTCACCAAGTCAGAAAAGCGTGTGATTTCGCGACGACTTATGGCGTTTAGGATTCCCTTGTCCGTGCAATTATTGCAGAAGATTGGTATTGCGTCCTCCTCTCGGCTGTCCTTTATCCTGTTCATAACCGGGGAGGAATCTGGCCCGATAATGATGTCTTTGTTTGGCGGGCTCTTGCCGAATTCGAGAGAGATCGCTAATGTTTGGGTGGGCGGTGGCACTAAATCCGAAACCCCGTGCGATTTAGGACTCAAGGGCGGGAAGTTTCCGAACTCGGAAGCTTGGATTTTTGAGTGCTATCCAATGAGTCCGACCATACCGACTTTAAGTTCAGGGCTTGATCGACATCCGTCCCTCGCGGGAATCCGGCATGGAGGGATCGGGAATCAAACGTAGCTAGTCCTTAAGATAGGAGAAGAGTCGCCGCATTGCTCCTCTATCACAGCAACATGATGGGTAGCACAGGGAGAGTTGATCTCTCTCAGATCGGTTTTAGGCCCGATCCGGTCGTAATCTGTGGCGACTCCCAGGGCGGCGATGCGATCCAAGAGCTCGTTTACGGAGGAGAGCTCGATCGGATCTAACTATTCGGCAAGTTCCGAACTGACATGGAGATTGGTTTCGATGACTCGAGAGGACATCGCCGGCGCGACGGCCGAACTAGCGGTCATGAGAAAACCGCCTAGCCGAAGAGTCTGGCCAGTGGCCAAGGCTTCTTTGGTGATGTTATCGTCTTTAAAGGCGAGATGAGGCATCCTACGATGGCGGCGACGGAAGGAACTCTCAATGAAAGCACCAATGTTGGTGTCAAAACCGGCGGATCTCGGGTAGGGGGTCCCGAACTGTGCGTCTAGGCGGATGGTAACAGGAGACAAGGGACACGATGTTTTACCCAGGTTGGGCCCTCTCGATGGAGTTAATACCCTACTCCTGCTTGATTAATATTGATGATATGGGTAGTACGAGTAGATCTACCACGAGATCAAGGAGGCTAAACCCTAGAAGCTAGCCTATGGTATGATTGTTGTTCCTCCCACGGACTAAAACCCTCCGGTTTATATAGACACCGGATAGGTTAGGGTTACCTGAGTCGGTTACAATGGTAGGAGATCTACATATCCGTATCGCCAAGCTTGCCTTCCACGCCAAGGAAAGTCCCATCCGGACACGGGACGAAGTCTTCAATCTTGTATCTTCATAGTCTTGGAGTCCGGCCGTGACGATAGTCCGGCTATCCGGACACCCCCTAGTCCGGGACTCCCTCAGGGAGCGCAAGCGAGCACTTAGGAACGTCTACGCGGTAGAGCCAGTCGCCCCAAAATTCAATCTGTGGTCGTCGTTCTCGATAAACTTCGATCGGCGAGATCACCCAACTAGTATCCGCCATGGCGGTTCAGCCGCACTAGTCCTCGACCAAATTATCGATGGGTGTCGGTGTCAAAACCGGCGGATCTCGGGTAGGGGGTCCCGAACTGTGCGTCTAGGCGGATGGTAACAGGAGACAAGGGACACGATGTTTTACCCAGGTTCGGGCCCTCTTGATGGAGGTAATACCCTACGTCCTGCTTGATTAATATTGATGATGTGTGTTACAAGAGTGGATCTACCACGAGATCAAAGAGGCTAAACCACGGAAGCTAGCCTATGGTATGATTGTTGTTCGTCCCTACGGACTAAAACCCTCCGGTTTATATAGACACCGGATAGGGTTAGGGTTACCTGAGTCGGGTACAAAGGTAGGAGATCTACAAATACCTATCGCCAAGCTTGCCTTCCACGCCAAGGAAAGTCCCATACGGACACGGGACGAAGTCTTCAATCTTTTATCTTCATATTCTTGGAGTCCGGCCGATGATGATAGTTCGCTATCCGGACACCCCTAGTCCGGAACTCCTCGGTAGCCCTGAACCAGGCTTCAATGACGACGAGTCCGACGCGCATGTTGTCTTCGGCATTGCAAGGCGGGTTCTTCCTCGAATAATTTATAGAAGATTGTGAACACCGGGATAGTGTCCGGCTCTGCAAAAATAAATTCCACATACCACCGTAGAGAATAATATTACACAAGATCAATCTGGCGGCGTGATACGTGGCATGACGTCGCACCACTACCAAGCCTTTACTCAAATTGTTTTTACTGTTCCACCTCAGCGCGTTTAGCGAAGCGGTTTCCTTGGCTCGTCTTGTCAAAGCAGAGATCGTGTTCCCCTTATTCCGGGATTCCCATCAATACGGACGTGGATAACCCAAGCGCGCCATTGATTGTGACGCTTGGGAGATAAGCGAGTTTTACCAGGCCGGTGGGGACACATGTTTTTGTCCGCCCATATAAGGGGATAAAGATCCAACCCTTTTACCTGCGCCTTCTTCCTCCTTGGCTTATCCGTCTCCATGAACTTCGAGCTCTAGCGCCCAAGTCCGCACTTCTCACCTCAACCTTCTCCAGCTATGTCCGGAGGCGGGAGGCAAGTGGATGGCCTCCTCCGTCACGGAGGGGCAGATCAGAAGCTGCGTGACGCCCGGATATTTGTCCAGCAACATCGCGCATCGGCTCCCTGACGAGGGAGAGCTCGTCCCCAACCCCAGGCCCCATGAGAGGGTGGTATTTCTTCCCCATTTCCTCCATGGACTGGGCTTCCCGCTTCATCCCTTTGTCCGGGGGCTCATGTTCTACTACGGCCTAGATTTCCATGATCTGGCCCAATTTCATCCTCAACATCTCGGCGTTTATCGTCAGGTGCGAGGCTTTCCTGCATCCAGCCCCACTTCGGCTTGTGGCTCAAGACCTTGATGTCAAGCCGAAGGTTGTGAAGGGCAGCCAAGCGGAGTGCGGAGGTGCCATGCTGGGCAGGATGTCCCACATTACGTGGCTGGAGGGCACTTTCGTGGAAACCATCAAGGGGTGGCAATCGGGGTGGTTCTACATCACGGAGCCGCATGACCCTGATTGGGCAGCGGGCCCCGAATTCAGATCTGGCATCCCTACACGGCTCACCTCCTGGAAAGAGAGTGGCCGGTCTTGGGGGGATTCGGAGGAGCTGACCGGACTCCAAGCCTGTATCCAGAAGCTGGTGGACAAGAAGCTCAAGCTTGTCAACGTAGTCCACGTCATGCTCATCCGCCGCATTCTCCCGTGCCGACGGGCTTCAATATGTGGGAGTTTGATCCGGCGCAGCACGGACCTGGCGGGCTCTTGACACTCTGACGAAGATGTCTGGAAGGTGATGTTCAAGGGCGCCGAAGCTCCCGCATCCGCTACCGAAGATCGGGATTCTGCTCGCAGCGTCCAGCTGACGAGGTAAGTGATTTCACCACTTGTTTTCCATAGTTTGGCTCTATGCGGGATCTAAACTCCTTTTACCTTTGGCGAGAATGGCATGGCGAAGGCGAATGGTTTATCTGTCGGCCCCATTGCGGAAGGACCCGGTGGGCGCCCGCCTAACAGGGGCTGCTGGCTCCGGCACCCCGTGGTGCCGGAGAAGAAGGCCAAGAAGACGGCCACGGGGACTCGGAAGAGTTCCCGTTTTCAGGTGCTATCGGATGATGAATCCGAGGCCGACTCCTCCCACCAAGGTGAGGAGGAGAAGAAGAAGAAAGCCTCTCCCCCAGCGGGGGAAGGGAAGAAAAGGAAGGCCTCCCCAACAAGGGAGGCCGAAGGGTCCAAGAAGGGAAAAACTCTTCCCCCGGACTGCTCTGCCAACGCCAAGGATGTGGCAGCGAGGACTGGCCTCCAAGGGCCAAGCCCTGGCGAGATCGTAAGTATCCGGACTCGAATAACTTCAAGGTTTTTCTTTTCGCCACATAATGTATTTCTAATGCCGCATACAACCCCGTAGTCCGCCCAAGGATGATCTTCCCGTTTCGTCGGCGGGTCCTTGGGTGCGTCGGATATGGATTCCTTCCGACCGCCTCCACCCCCGTGCCGTGGGCGGCCGAGGTGGGATCCCGGAAAAGGACCCACCAGGAGGAGGAGGCCCCGGAGGTGTCACAGGACACCCTCCCGGGTGTGCACGGACTCGGCCGGAGGCCACAGTGGCTCCGGAGTCCGGCGGGCGACCCCTTCGTAAGAAGGGCAAGACCGCGACGCCGGCTGCCTCTGTCCAACCGGAGGTGCCGGATAATTTGCTGGAGGCGCTCAACGGCGCCTCCATCAAAGAGGAACACCGCATTGTTATGAGTGCGGTGATTCAGAAGGTTCAGCTCGCCAAGAGCGGGCTGACCGAAGCCTGTAGCAGCCTTCTAACAGGCTTTGAGGTAAGAATTAGGTATAGCAAGAGCTCCAGGATCTCGTGAAAAAACATGAGAGCTTGGAGCGTGACTCGAAGACTCGAGAGTCTGAGCTTGCAGACTCTTGAGAGTGCCAAAGCCGCTAAGGCCGAAGCCTACAAGGCCCTCCAGGAGATTGAGGCGGTGAAGAAAATAGCAGCGGGTAAGGCATTTTTCATGCAAAGTAAGCATGTGAGTGTTAATTACCTGTTACTTACCCGAATTCGGAGCTCTCCAGGAGCGTTCGCAGATCTTCCTCGCAGCGTATCCGATGCTGCCGCATTCTACCGGGCCGAGGAGGGGAGCTCGACGGAGAAGGTCTTCTGGTCTCAGTATGCTGAGGCCGGACATCCAGTGCTTTTAGCGACCAGGTGAAGCAGCTGGTCGAGCTCCACAAGGCGGCCGAACAGGCCATGAAGGGCCTCATAGTTCGGCTATGGCCTAAGGAGGCCATGCACAGGAGCTACTTCTGGTCTGCGGCGGCTGATGGATGTGTGCTCGTGGGTAGAAGTCATCAAGCATTCCGCTTGTATTGAGGGTGCCCGTCGGGCCCTTGCCCGTGCAAAGGTGCACTGGGGCAAGATGGATGCCCAGAAGCTCGTGACGGACCCGCCACCAGAGGGCAAGGAGCATCGCACGCCCGAGATGTATTATAAGAGTGTGCTGAAGGGCACCCGCACTATTGCGGGTGAGTGCTCCAAAGATGTAATATTTGAGTAGACTCGCATTTTGTTATCCTGTGCGCTGAAAACTTAGTTCATATGCGCTAAGCAATGCTTGTTGATTTAGAATATTACGTTCTGTGCGGCTGTTTATCAAATCTGAGAGATGGCAAGTCGTTAAACCGACCCCCATGAACGAAAGTCTTTGGGGTGTTCGGGATAAACTTGAGCGCTCTTGTTCCCATTTTGGGTCCATCTAGGGAGGCGCTCAACACAGCGAACAAGGCAACCGGACTTATAATGCTTGAACACTCTCACTTAGCCATAGAATTCAATAATTTTAAATTTCGGCGAAGCCCCTAGTCTTCGGAAGGCCGAATTTGGGGCGCTATCCACGCCTTGGCCAGACAGTATCCGGCTCCTCACTCTAAGCGGCATAAGTCTTTAAGGACTCGCAAAAAACCTCTCGAACAGCGACCGGCTCTCGCCTCATCATGACGGTCAGTTTTAGCTTTCTCCATCGAGGCGTTAACCCAGCTCAAGCTGGGCGGAATCGTAGTGGTTCTCCCGGTGCTACCTTAGCCGATATAACGGGCGTAAGGTACCAAAACATGGGAGCCGGGCAAACCCAACTATTGACCCAAGACATGATTCGGAGCCGATGCATATAGTGTTATAAGTTCGGGGTGCCGCACTTGTGAAAGTGTTCGAACTCATCACACCATAATGCGGGAAACATAAGCCCCTGGTGTATATTAGCCGTGCCAAAGTGTACGGATGCAACATGCCATGGATGAACATATGTATGAAAAAGAAATGCAATTATAAGCAAAAAGGTGCTGCATTGTTTTATTCAATAAGTGCTGCTACGAATGTAGAACGATACAAATAGTGCGATAAGCAAGGTATGGGGCTGTTAAACATGTCCCCCTCTAGGGGTAGGCTGCAGATTGGTGTATAAAAATGCTCGTAATGGAGACCACCTGTTTATTCGTTGTAGCCTTTATCCTTCCCTGGCTGTTGCATCGTGAGTTCGGCAGGTCTGCTGCTGCGAACAGGGCCTCGACAAGCGGAGTCCTATGGATAAAAAGTAAAAGGTAAAAGAAAAGAAAAAGGGGCGATACACTTTAGAGCCCTGGTGTGGTTGAGCCTTGATGCAGGTTTATCGTGGTCGTGCCCTCTCCCCATGCCCATGGTATCTTGAGAGCGTAATGGTGTGCGGAGGACCTGCTTTGACGTTTGAGGAGATGGGGTTGGGGCCGCACTTTCTGGCGATGCTTTCGGAGCGTGCCAGGTGGTCTTGTTGTAAGTTACTCGGTAGCGCTTAGCTGTGTCCGGCAGCTTAACGGCGGACTCGAGAATTGCCTTAAGAGGCTGCATTGCACTTACGCCATGAGAGTCATTGTATGTTCCTCCGTCGCGGAGAGAGCGTTGATGTTTCCGTTAAAGTGATGACTCCTCGAGGGCTGGCATCTTGAGCTTGAGGTATGCGTGGTGCGGCACGCGTTGAACTTTGCAAGCGCTTGATGCGTCCGAGCAAGGCATGGTAGCCCGTTGCGGAGCGGGACTATGTCGAAGATTAACTCCTCGCTTCGGAAGTTATCCGGGATCCGAAGACCACTTCGGTGTAATTGAGCTGTACAATTGGCTTCTATACCTGGTATGACGCCTTTAAAGGTCGTTTTGGTAGGTTTAATCCTTGAGGGTCTATGCCCATTTTGCGCACCGTATCACAGTAAAGCAGGTTCGAGCTCTTGCCGTTCATCGAGGACTCTGGTTAGGTGAAACCCATCGACGATTGGGTCTAAGACGGTCGCGGCCGAATCCGCCATGGCGGATCTTTGGTGGAGTGGTCCCCTTCGGTCAAAAGTGATCATGCGGGAGGACCATGGATTGAACTTCGGGCAAGCTGGCTCCATCGCCAGACATCCTCGAAAGTGCACGCTTCCGCTCCCTTTTGGGAATGTGCGTTGCGTATATCATGTTCACCGTCCGCACTGTGGGGAAACCCTTACATCCTTTATTGTTCGGAGGTTGGGTCTCGTCCTCGTCATCTCTATGCAGCCCCTTGTCATTGTTTTCGACAATTAACTTGCCTGCTTAAATACCCAACAGTCCCTGTTGGTGTGGTTAACTAGCTTTTTGAAGTGCCGTGTATCCGCACAAGCGGTCGAGTATTCGGTCCAAATTGGACGGACCCGGAGTAGTTCTTTTGAATGGCTTTTTCCGCTGACGGGTTTAGAGCCTCTGAATCCGGCATTGATCGTTGTATCCTCAATATTGCCGCCCGTTAATGCGGCGTTTGTTTTTATTACGACGCGATTACGCCATTTCGGTCCTTGAAGTCCGGACTGCCAGAATTTTCTTTGAGGTTGTTGCTGCGTGCTAGCCAGCTGTCCTCACCCGCGCAGAAGCGGGTCATGAGTGATGTGAGGGATGCCATGGATTTCGGCTTTTCATGTCCTAGGTGCCGGGCAAGACACTCGTCGTGGATGTTATGCTTGAAGGCCGCGAGGGCCTCCGCATCCGGACAGTCGACGATTTGGTTTTTCTTGGTTAAGAACCGTGTCCAGAATTGTCTGGCCGATTCGTCTGGCTGCTGAATTATGTGGCTTAGGTCATCAGCGTCTAGTAGTCGCACATAAGTGCCCTGGAAGTTATCGAGAAATGCGGCTTCCAGGTCCTCCTAGCTCCCAATTGACTCTGCTGGCAAGATGTTGAGCCAATGCCGGGCTGGTCCTTTAAGCTTGACGGGGAGGTATTTGATGGTGTGAAGATCGTCACCGCGGTCCATGTGGATGTGAAGGAGATAGTCTTCGATCCAAACCGCGGGGTCTGTTGTGCCATCATAGGATTAAATATTGACGGGTTTAAACCCTTCGGGGATTTGATGATCCATTACTTAAATGCGTGAAGCATAGTGGGTGTGCGGCGCCTCTGCATCTTGGCGATATCACGACGGAGCTCAAAAGAGCTTTGTCTGTTTTGTTCGGCCCGGCGGACTTATCGTGTCCGCGCGACGGTTGTAAATCGCCACGCACTGCGTGGGCGCCCACGCAATCCATAGATCGATCTTGATTGTCTTGCCTTGTCCTCCAATATATCTCGCAGGTCCAGAGCGTTCCCCTTTGGTCGTGTGCTTTTTGAGCGATGCCGGGGTACGGTTCTAGTGAAGGGCCTAGAGGCCTCTCTGTCGCGACCACGGGGTGGTCGGTCAGCCGTATTGTCTCCTGGTGATGCGAGTTCGTAAGCCTCCTCCTCTAATCGGGGAGCAGCTTCCGTTTAGGGTAGCTTTGGAGGCGTTCGAGCTCATGCTCTTCGCCGCGAGGACTTGATCCATCATCGGCTAGCAGATCTGATCAGCTCTAAGCTGTTGTTGCTTTTTCTTGAGGCTGTTCGCCGTGGCCATAAGCTCGCGTCTAAAACGCTCTTGTTCGACGAGATTCTCGACACATTTAATTCATCGTCGTCGAGGCTTGCTTCGTCTCCGGAGGAGGCATATAATCCTCTACCTCTTCTTACGCCGCTCTCGTGAGGTGGCGTCTCCATCTTCTGCTACCGGATCTTGCTGGAGTGGATTGTCTTCGGCATTGTCCGGTGTATTGTTATCTCCGATGCGGAATCTTCATTCTTCTTTGTGGCGGGATTTAGAGTGGCGCTTGTTGACGCCGGCGCTGGGCTGTTTCTTGGAGGGTCATCCTCCTCTATTCCTTCGCCATTCCCATCCTTTGGGATATCCACCATGTATATATCATATGATGAGGTGGCTTTCCGGTGCCAGTGGCGCTGGTTCTTGTTAAATCTCCGGCATCGTCGTCCATACCGTCGATGTCTTGAGTCGTAGTCTAGCATGTCGGTTAGATCGTCGGCGGCTGCTACCAAGTGGGTGGTGGGTGCGCTTTGAATTTCTTCGCCGCTCGCATCCCAACCGTCGACCGCGATCCGCCAGGGCTCTCGATAACGAGAGAGACTATAGTGAATTCAGGATGTCGCCAAAGGGCGAGTCTTTGAAAGATGTCCGCGGCCGTGAACTTCATAACGGGTGCCCAATCGGATTCGATTGGCAAGGGCGCGGAGGGTTCGGAGTCCGGAGAGGAGTCCGGCACCCTGGAGTCAAGGTCTTCGCAAACGACAGGGATAGAGTTCGGCTCAATCGCCGTAGAGATCGTAGCCCCCGAGGCAGCGTCCAACCACTCGTCCTCGATCGGAGAATCCGGCTCCGGATTAAGGGTCGGAGCGGATCTTTGGTGCGACCTCCGGCCTTTGCTCGGCTGCAGAGCTAGATCATGCCCATCGAGACGGTCTGCACGCTTGGCTGCGGCTCGAATCCGTCGAAGATCAAGTCTCCGCGGATATCGGTCGTATAGTTCAAACTTCCAAATCTGACACGATGGCTGGGCGTAGCTTTCGATCTGCTCCGGATGGCCAAGCCGAATTGGCCCAGCGGTGCAAAGCCGCCGAATCTGAAGATCTGTCCAGGGAGAAAGGTCTCACCCTGGACTGCATCGTTGTTGATGATCGAAGGAGCCATTGGGCCTATCGGTGACGACACAGAGGAACTCTCAATGAAAGCACCTATGTCGGTGTCAAAACCGGCGGATGTCGGGTAGGGGTCCCGGCTGTGCGTCTAGGCGGATGGTAATAGGAGACAAGGGACACGATGTTTTACCTGTGTTGGGCCCTCTTGATGGAGGTAAAACCCTAAGTCTTGCTTGATTAATATTGATGATGTGTGTTACAAGAGTGGATCTACCACGAGATCAAAGAGGCTAAACCCTAGAAGCTAGCCTATGGTATGAGTGTTGTTCGTCCTACGGACTAAAACCCTCCGGTTTATATAGACACGGATAGGGTTAGGGTTACACAGTCGGTTACAAAGGTAGGAGATCTACATATCCGTATCGCCAAGCTTGCCTTCCACGCCAAGGAAAGTCCCATCCGGACACGGGACGAAGTCTTCAATCTTGTATCTTCATAGTCTTGGAGTCCGGCCGATGATGATAGTTCGGCTATCCGGACACCCCCTAGTCCGGAACTCCCTCAATGGGTTTCACCTAACACGAGTCCTGATGGACGGTGGGAGCAGCCTCAACTTGCTTTATCAGGACACAGTGCGGAAGATGGGCATTAACCCCTCACGAATCAAACCAACAAAGACTACCTTTAAAGGAGTCATACCAGGCGTAGAGGCCCGCTGTACGGGCTCAATCACGCTGGAGGTGGTCTTCGGTTCTCCGGACAACTTCCGAAGCGAAGAGTTAATCTTCGATATCGTCCCCTTCCGCAGCGGCTACCACGCGCTGCTCGGACGAACCGCGATTGCTAGATTCAACGCAGTGCCACACTATGCTTATCTCAAGCTCAAGATGCCCGGTCCACGCGGAGTCATAATAGTCAATGGCAATACCGAACGCTCCCTCCAAATAGAGGAGCACACCGCCGCCCTAGCAGCAGAGGTACAGAGTGGCCTTCTCAAGCAGCACCATAGTACGGTTGCCGAGCCCCTGGACATCATTAAGAGGTTCCGGACTACACTGCAACAGGACAGCGCGGCTCGTCAAGAGCTTGATTAGAAATTCGGCCTCCGTCCCAGTCCTGATGAAGTAGGGGCATTCATACCACGCGTACATAATTACGCACTCAAAATTCCATGGACATCGACGGAGGCACAAGCTAGCCCGGGATCTACAGTTCGGCTAGATCGATCTCAGACACACCTATAACTTTAATATTTCATGTTTCCCTTTTTCGCTGGTTTCTCTTATGTGGGCCTCTTTCGACGGCCTGATTTATGGTCCTGTCAAAGGACAAATACACCGGATCGACATGGAGCACAGGCGTACAGGGGCAGCCCTAGAGGCCAATCCAACGATTACTCTATCTGTTTTCAGGACCCACGCGTAGCTCACCTTTAGTTGTGGCATGTTAAATAGTCGGTTGCTTATGGCATTACTTTGTACTGATGCGCTTTGATGCATTAATCCAACTATAATGGAAACAGTTCATGGTCCAAGTTCAAGGGCCCCAGATACCATCTTTGTTCTCCCCCTGTTTTCCTTTCAATTACTTATTTCCTAGCAACCGTACACTCT
This sequence comes from Aegilops bicornis, assembly GCA_021605145.1. Classification (NCBI taxonomy): domain Eukaryota; kingdom Viridiplantae; phylum Streptophyta; class Magnoliopsida; order Poales; family Poaceae; genus Aegilops; species Aegilops bicornis. The sequence continues at coordinate 103,125,770 of CM038671.1, forward strand.
AGTACGTTTCATATTTGCCAGGGGCTCCTCATCGACCCATAACACGGCAACAAAGTCCGAACACTTCTTATAGAGAAGTTCGGCACCCCGAATTTAGCATTATATGCATTGGCTCCGAATCATGTCTTTGGTCAATAGTAGGGTTGCCCGGCTCCTGTGCTTGCTACCTGTCACATCCCTAGCTTCTGGTGCTGCCTAGTGTTTGCATCTTGCTTGCATCATGTTTAACTTTCATGGAAATCTGAAATGGGGATTGCCTAAACCCCTAGCATCACCGGAATTCACTAGGTTCACCTAAAATATTTTCAGAAATCCAAATGGCTTTCAAAAATGTTCATCATTTCTGGGAAATGCTAGAAACAATAACCAGAGGTGTTGCACATTTTTCCATGACATATTTGGTCACTGAATTAAATCTTTTAGTATTTGCAATTGGGCATTTAAATGCTATATATTATTTTAAGTGCTCAATTAATTCTGAATTTAAGTGTGGGCTATTAGGAATAATCCCCACAGAGCCCACATTTATTTGCAGGATTTTTGGAAACATTTTAGTATTTTTAATAAAGCCCAACATTACAGGAAAATAGAAAAGCAAACTAAATGAAAAGGAGAGAGGGAGAGAAAGGCCAGGAGGCCACTTACCTGGCTGGGCCGGCCCACAGCCCGTGCCGATCACCCTCCTCCTTGCGCCCGAAGGGCGTCGGCGTGTCGGCCAAGGCTACCGAGCTCCACCTCCTGCTTCCACCTCCTCCTGCCTCCTTGCTTGCTCCTGCGACCCCTGGAGGCGCCACGCAACCTTCCCGACCGCCTCACACTCTCTCTCGAGCTCTTCCCCCTTCTCTGCTCTCTCTCCCTCTCATGCCCGAGCGCAGCCGTCGCCGCCGCTCGTCGTTGGCGCGACCACCGTCGTCCCCTCGTCCCATGACCATGTCCAGCAGCTCCGAAATCAAGCACCCCATCCCCACGCCGAAGGAAATGAGCCGGAGGGCTCTGCCCGTCGCCATCGACCCGTCTTCAACCTCGGGACACCGGAGATCGTCATCGCCGTTTGTCCGCCTCTCGAGCCGTCCCCGGCCTTGTTGAGCCTCCCTACGACATCACCGTGAGCCCCGAGCTTTTCCCCTCACCTCCCCTCTTGCTAGCTTCCTCTAGCCACCGCCCCACGAGCTCCCGAGGCCGCCATCCGCCATGGCCGACCTCCTGCTCACCGGCCCAGAGCTTACCACGCCCGTGTCTTTGTCCACCGTGCTCCTAGGGCCTCCTAGATGCGGCCTAGCTACTGGTTCCCTCGAGGCGAGCCGTAGCCTGGCGCTCGTGCACCACCGAGCTCCGGCCACCACACTTGTCGCCCGTTGCCCGTCGCCACGGCCGCCCTAGCCACTCTGGTTGCCTTTGCTCGTCTTGAGGGCGAGCACGAACGGCAGCGTAGATGCCTTCCGCCGCGCTTTTGGTGGCCGGAGGAGCGATCCCGAAGCCCTCCGCCATATCTGGCCTCCCCGGCGGCAAGCCACGGGTCAACTCCGGTGGGGTTGACCCCGTTTGACCGGGGTTTGACTTTTCCCTGACCCACTGACGTGTGGGCCCGGGCCCCCTGTTTAATTAGTACCAAGTTAAGTTAGTGTTAACTAACTTAGTTAAGTAGATAGGACAGCGACATGCGGGCCGGGCTCTAATTAAAATTAGGTTAGTTAAGCTGTGTCCTTTGGCGTGTGGACCCACACGTCGATTTGACTGGACCGAGTCATTGACCTCTTGTGACCTTTGTGAGGTCATCTTTGACGCGTTAATTCCTTTCTGGAATTTAAATAAATCTTAAATGATTTATTATTTTCAGAAAATACCCTAAACTTCTAAAAAATCATAGAAATTAAACCATAACTCCAAATGAATTAAGTTATATATGAAAAATGATCAAAAAAATCCAATCTTTCCATCTGTACTAGTTTCATGCATGTCAGAACACTTTAACCTTGCTGTTTAGGTGAAACAAGCTAATGCACTTATATCACTTATTATTTGGGTGATCATTTGAATCCTTGGTTCAAATGGACTCAAACCTTTCATCCCCAAGTTGCATTAGACCTATCACACATCATATTGCCATGTCATAGCATGCATCATATTGTCGCATTGCATTAATTGTGTCATACGTGTTTTGCAGTGTCGTCCCCTCTCGATGAGCGATGTTCCGACGACGAGATCGATGACACCGATGAAGACTCAATGTTATCTTGAAGTGCCGTGCAAGCAAAACCCCTTGTTCATTCCGATATAATCCCACTCTCTCGCTCCTGCTCTATTTTTTGCATTAGGACAACAACGTTTCAAGCTGTTACATGCTGCGGTAGCTGAACCCCTTTATCCTCTGCATGACTGTCATTGCCACGGTAAATAGATGAAACCCACTAGCATGAGTAGGAGTTGTTTGAGCCACGATGTGCCTACTCATTCATGCTTGTTTGTCATGCTGCTATTGCTTAGAGTTGTATCAGTCCGATTCATCGGGAATGAATTGGAAAGTGGTGAACATGTCCTCACGTGTGTGAGCTAAGTGTGTGAACACGATTTGGTAAAGGTAGCGGTGAGAGGCCATGTAGGAGTACATGGTGGGTTGTCTCATTGCAGCCGTCCTCGAGAACTGAGTTACGTGTTTGTGATCCATGAGCAGTTACTACCACACATTGGGTTCCGTGCTTTCGACCCCTCTCGACTTATTAATCAACTTGATCTACTGTCCGGGAGTTGCAACTAGTTTCTGGTGTTTGTAGGTAGTGTTAGTAGTCTACCAAGTGGCACCCGATGCAGGTGGGCTTGGGACAGACTAGGCTGATGTACGGTGTACCAAGTGGCACCGGTTGGTGAGCTTGGGAACCTGCTCACATCGTTTGGGGCCGTGGCGACACCCGGCGGATCTCCTTGCGGATGGAACCCGAATAGGCGATAAACACGGACGAGAGACTTGTGTGGTTAGTCGGTCGTGGCCGACTCCCTCGCCCGGCTTCCGCTTGAAGGTTGCCGAGGTACATGGCGATGTCTGAGGCGATAAGTGGCGAGCGTGTGTGAAGAAGTACACCCCTGCGGGGTTATCATTATCTATTCGAATAGCCGGATTCCTCGGATATGGAAACTTGGACCTTGCATAGTTCATAGACAAGTGAAAGTGGATACTCTAAAATGCGCCAAGATAGCGTGAGTGCTATGGATGGCGTTCCGTGAGGGAAGGCGGGAGCGGATCCATAGTGGTGTATTGATATGGTGAATATGTGGACTCGTGTGCGCCACCTCAAAAGAGTTACTTGCGGTCGTAGTTCAGAATAGCCACCGAGTCAAAGCTGGCTTCTGCGGTCAAATTCCACCACCCCTTTGTTGATCTTGATGCATATGTAGTTAGTTACGATGTAAGTCTTGCTTTGAGTACATTTGTACTCACGTTTGCTTATTTTATGTTTTGCGAGAGGCGTCGGTCTCGCTAATAGTTCCGTGTGGACTTGACGTTTAGCTTGATACCTCGTACGATCTTGTGCCCTCGGCAGATCTCGGTAGATAGTCGGGCTTCTCGGCCTTTTTCATTTGTAGATGTACGTACTCGGACATGTTAAGCTTCAGCGTGTGCTTTGACTTGTATGCTCACGAGTGTTGGGTCATGAGACCCATGTTTGTAATATCTCGCTCCTCGGGCCTAATGAATAAATATTTGAGTCGAGAGTTATGTTGTGATGCCATGTTGTATTTACACATATTGAGCATATTGTGTGTATGTTTGAAATGCTTGGTATGTGTGGGATCCGACAATCTAGTTGTTTATCCTTGGCAGCCTCTCATATGGGGAAATGTAGTCTAGTGCTTCTGGCGATAGTAGTCCGGCCATTTCGGTTCACTGAGTCCTGCTAGCCCAAAGACTACTGCTGGACACTTGATCGCCGACATGTTTTTCACTTACGTTCCTATATACATCCCTTGAAATGTCGCAGCGGTGATATCCGAGTCTGCCTAGCTCACTGCCTGAGTTCCCGGAGTCCTGTTAGCCAGTGCTATAGTCCGGATTCACAGCTGTGACCGACATGCTCGATGTGATTCATGTATGCCTGTCCCCATGGGTTAGTGCCGCTTTGGGTTCACGACTAGCCATGTCGGCCCGGGTTCTCTGTCATATGGATGCTAGCGACACTATCATATCGTGAGCCAAAAGGCGCAAACGGTCCCGGGCCATGGTAAGGCGACACCCGTGGGAATACCGTGCGTGAGGCTGCAAAGTGATATGAGGTGTTACCAGCTAGATCGATGTGACTTGGAATCGGGGTCCTGACACTACCCTACGTTCCGCTAAATCGGCTAGGGTAGTAAAGGGGCAACTACTGCGATTGTGCCCTGGCCTTGACCAGGTGAGCGCCTTAGTAGAGAAAGCCGAAAACTGACTGTCATGATACAGCGGGAGTCGGTCAGCTATTCGAGGGTTACAAATCGTTGGAGATTTTCCGCATTATGCGAAAGATCGGACTTCCCAATCAGATGCTGACAGCACTCTGGTTTGAACCAGGGGTTGCGCCCATGCTTTATTATAAAACTCCTCTGGCTAAGTGAGGGTGTTTAAGCCGTATAGTCTGATTGCCTTGTTCGTTGCGCTAAACAACTCTTTCAAGGACCATATAATTGGATCAAGATTGTTTAGATTCCATCCCGAACACCTCCGTGCTACCTACGTGAGGGCAGAAGCCGACGGCTGGCCAACCCTCAGATTACATACAACACGGCCGCACAAGAGGAAACAATTCAAAGCATACCAAAGTTACATTACAAAACAGGCTTTGTTTTCATAATACGAGGCAAAGGCAACCTGAATACATTTATTCAAATACAATGTCCTGCGAACATTGTGCTGCCGCAAGGCGAGACCCCTCCAGGACATCCGCAAAATACCGTTCAGGTGTGCGGTGCTCCTAGCCCTCCGGTGGCCCTCTGGTCACCTCGACGGCGTCCATCTTCGCCCACCACATCTTGCAACGGGCGAAGGCCATGCGCGCACCTTCAATGCAGGCCGAGCGCTTGACGACGTCCAGCCGAGGACAGGTGTTCACCATCCGCCTCACGAGACCGAAGTAGCTGCCTGGCATAGCTTCGGCTGGCCATAGCAGGATTATCAAATCCTTAATGGCTAGTTAGGCCACCCTATGCAGCTCCACCAGCTGTTTCAGCTGATTGTTGAAGGACACAGGATGCTCTGGCGCCGCATACTGCGACCAGAATAGCTTCTCCATAGAACCCCCTCCTTCGGCTCAATAGAACTCTGCGGCGTCTGATACACTATTTGGTAAATCCGCAAAGCCCCTGGGGAACTCCGAACCCGGGTTAGTAAAAGGTACTACCTCTCCGCATACTTGCTTTACATCTTAAATGCCTTACCCGCCGTGATCTTCTTGGCCTCCTGGATCTCCTGGAGGGCGGCCTTTGCCTCATTCCATGCGGTCTCCGCGCTCTGACGAGCCTTGGCGAGTTCGGTCCCTTGAACCGACGCATCATGCTCCAAGGCCTCGCATTTTTTCACCACATCCTGGAGCTCCTGCTGGACTTTTTTGACCCGGGCCTTGAGCTTCTTACGGGCGGCTTGCTGCTGGATAGCCTTCTCCTCGGCCTTGTCGGATGTTGGGATCCGGCAGACCCTTAAGGTTCGAACTCTGGGGTGCGAACGAAGATCTCTCCCCTACCAATCTACATTCGATCGTCTCTCGAGAATCTATCTAAACGATGAACAACACGAGGGACACAAGGTTTATACTGGTTCGGGCCACCGTTGTGGTGTAATACCCTACTCCAGTGTGTGGTGTGGTGGATTGCCTCTGGGGCTGATGATGAACAGTACAAGGGATGAACAGCCTTGCAAGAGGTGTTCTTGAGCTGGTGCGATGAACTGCTTGGGTGAGTTTGATCGCCTCTCTATTTGATGAGCTCTCCACCCGGCGTCCTATCAGCCGGGGTCCTATTTATAGAGGCCCTGGGCCTCTTCCCAAATATTGAGCGGGAAGGGCGCCAACAACGGCCATTTTGAAGGGGAACATCTAGTACATGTTATCCTGACTAAAGTTGGTCTTCGACTACCAAAGGTGTTGGCGATGACGCTGTCTTGGGCTCCACGGTGACCTCCATCCTGCCGCTCTGGTGGTCTTGGTCTCGTTGCACTGAAATGGCAACCTTTGCCTAATGCCTTGGGACTCCACGCCTGCGCTTGCCCCCTTTGCACCAAAGAGGAAACAAGGACACTGCACAGGCCGGCGCCCGCCTGGCGCCCGTCTGGTCTCGATCGTCATGGCTTGTGTCACGAGCACGTCGCGAGGTACCCTGCCTTGATCTCTCCGCCTCCTCGCGAGCCTGCCTGGCGAGGCCGTTCCTGAGGAAGTCTTGCGTCGTCCGCCCTGCGAGGCTTGGCCCCTCGCGATGGTCTTGAGTCTTGCGCTGATGAAGATGGGCCGTACTGGGCCACCACTTGAGCCACGCCACAGGCCGCAGGTAGGCAAGTCTGGGGACCCCCGTTCCCAGAAATCCAATAGTAGCCCCCGGGCCCAAGGCGCGCTCGGACTTGGCTTAGCGGAGAAGCGAAGGGGCAAGTGCGGAGCGCCGCGGGCCCCATCAGCCTGCGGCCTTGGGCGCCGCTTGGCGGTTGATTGGACGTGGGCGTCTCCGCTTCCCCATGCTGCCTCGGCAACTGCTCTACTTGACAACTCCCTGCATGCTGAAATGAGTCATGATTACCTGTGATCGTGGAGGCCGACGGTTGGCCTCCTCCGGACTATAAGTACGGACGGGCGAGAGCCCCCACACTCCATCTCTTCTTCCTTCTCTCCTTCTTCTTATTCCTCGCCCTTGCTCCACTCTACGCCAATGGCGCCGATCCGCCGGTTTTCTACAGAAGAAAAGGGGAAGGCCCCTCGAGGGGGTCCCGACCCGCTTCCGCGGAAGAAAGGGCATGTCCCCGGCCACTGTGATGTGGTCGCATGGTAGGAGACGTCGAGGCCCTGGTACGAGCGGCCGCCGCTAGGGTTCCCGCTGCCCTTGTGTGCCCGGGACGAGGGCCCTGGAGAAGAAGGCGCCGAGCATCACCGACGGTGCCGCCGGCGACGCTGACGAGTCACTGCGGTGCGCGTCATCACCCCTGGAGTCCACGCCGAGGGCTCTTCTCGCGAGCTTGTGCTTCACGCCGCCATGCCTCCACGCTCTTGGATCAGCCTTCCTCCCTCCTTCGCCTTCGAGATGCCATAGAGTGGATCTCTGGAGCTCTGGCTGCAGCATGCTGGCTGCCGCACCCTTGCAACCGGAGCGGAGGTCGTGGTTGTCGCTCCGGGTAAGGTCTATATGACCCGGGGCTGGGGTGAGATCGCCCGGGTCTGCCGGACAGGGGTGCCCTCGTAATTCATCTTGAATACGATGGTGCCTCCTTGATGTCCTTCAAGGTCTTCGAAGCGGAAGGACGCCGACTGGAGTGCTTCCCCAAGGAAGGCGGCCGGTGCATCGGAGTGGCGAGGACTAGTCCTGTCAACCGCTTCCCCGACAGCTCCTCGGGCAGCAGCGGAGAATACGGAGGGTCCAGTGACTCCCCCGAGCTTCACGCGACTCTGGAGACGAGCGACGACAGCTACGAGCCCCCGAGCTCTCATCGCGCTCGGAGCAGGGCAGTTGCACCAGGCCGCCGACGCCACTGATCTGGATGGGGTTGGCACTGGTGCCTGACGGCCCACTGTTGATGATGGTGTCTCCTGCAGCGGCGCGCGTAGTTAGCGTTCCTTAGGATTAGCACCTTTTGTTCCCTGCGAGGAATCAGAGAAACACCCCGCGGGGGTATGTAAGGCGTCTGTCGTGCCTTTTGTGAATATTATCCTTATTATGAATCGAGGTGAGGTGCTTGTCCTGTCTCGGCTCGGCTCCCCCTTTCTATCCTCACGGGGGCTTGGTGCTCTACGCTGACAAGTCCCGGTCCCCAGGCAGGCTTCAACCTCGCTGGTATGCCAGATCGCGATGCCGTGGTCAAGGCCAGGAGGTGAGCGTCCCGAGGTCCAGTAAGAGCCCCCGAGGCGCGATGCTCAGGAGGTCCTCTTTATCGCTCAAGCAGCCTCCGCTGGGCGAGAAAGGTAGGCAACGTCACCGTGACAGAGCCGCACTAGGCGAGGGTTTGGTGTTGTGTTGATTTAACTCCTGCAGAGGCGTGACTTATCTCATGAGCTTGGTGTAGTTCTCCGCGAGGTGCCGAACTGCCCGGCCGGGCGGCCGGGTGTCATGGGTCAGCCCTCGTGAGCTTCTCCCTCTTCCCTCAAGACTTTCCTTCATGCTCTACGTCCTCAGGTCTCGGCCCTCGAGCGAGCGCAGCAGTCGCTGGTATGACAGGTCGCGATGCCGTGGGTCAAGGCCAGGGGTGAGGGCTGGAGAGCCAGTAAGAGCCCATGAGTCGCGATGCTCAGGCGCCCCCTTTTAACGCGCGAGCGGATCGCATGGGGCAGAGAGAGAGAGAGCTCACGACGCCCCCCCACACTATTCCTTTAGGCGGATCCTGTACACCAACATGAGGAAAGCAAGGTCTGCCATTACGGTTGCCAGCCAGCCATTGGTTGCCCCGGGGGAGTGATTGAGGCACGGAGGGCCTAGTGAGGTAGCGCTATGCGGGGCTGCTGTGGCCAGAGCTCGGCCACTCAGATTTTTCGGTGTTGCAGGGACGGACCCATGCGCAAGCTCCGTGCCAGAGCGAGTGGCTCCAAAGGTAGGTGTCAATCGAGTAGGTGATTATCTCAAGAAGGTTAGGCATGGAGAAGAAAATCAACTTAGATAGATGCAGATAAAGGCAAACACCACTGGGTCAGGCCCAAGTGGCTTGGGGATGATGCAGCCCGAGGGGCGCCCCCAACAAGGTAAACTGAAGACATAAGCAAAATGGATACATGCCGCGGGGACAGACCCACGCGACCTGGGAATGATGGAGCCCTGAGGGCGCTCCCATCTGAAACGAAACTTGGAAAGAAGTCACATGATACCATTGCGGAGCAAGTGTCGGAGTAGCTGACGATGCGGTGTGAAGAAGCCAATCCTCATGAGCCTTCGAAGCCCTGAGCCTCGGGAGGCTCTGGGGGTCCGGGCGGCTCCTCAAGGTCCATCTCCATCTCCTCCAGGAACATGTGGTGCCTGGCCATCTGAGCTTCCAGGATGCTCCTCATCAGACGCTGGTGGGCACCAGCCGCGTTCGGCGGGCCGAAGGGCATGCGAACGTAGCATGCGGTGGACCCTCGCAACGTCCCGCGTGCGAAGGCCAGAAGCACTCCTGAGACGTGACTCGATCGAGCCCTGGGTAGTCGATGCAGACGTCCAGCCCGCCATCCTCGCCTGTATGGGGAGCCACGCTGGGCAGGCGGCGGTTGCCGCGCATGACTCTCGATTCCCGTAACTCCTGAGCGACCTTGGTGATGAACTCCTGAGGGTTGGGCCTTCCTTTCCTTATGCCTTCCTGGGGGAAACGTGCCGCGAAGCATGCCTCCAAGTGGTGCTCGAGCGCCTCCCTTGTGACCTTGGCAAAGTCAGTGGATCCCTAAGAGAGAGCCCCCGAGCCTTGCCCGAGGAGGGCGCCAGGCGCGCCTTCCTATGCGATGGAGGGTGGCGCCCCTTGGACGGGCGCAGATCCCAATGTGGCGCCTCCGGAGGTGCACACTGCGAGGCCCTCGAGCAGTGATGTCTTCTTCTTCTTGGGAGCTGCTCCGGAAGGTTTCCACTCTTCTTTGTCTGGGTCTTCGATTGGCCTTGGCTTGGAAGGCGCGCTCGAGAGAGCACACCGCATCCTTATCTTCATAGGGGACCGTGATGACTCCGCCACTCCCTGGCATCTTGAGGACATTGTAACCATGGTGAGTCACTGCCATGAACTTGGCCAGGGCTGGATACCCGAGGATGGCTTTGTATGGCAGGCGAATGTGGGCGACGTCAAAGTCGATGAGCTCGGTATGGTAGTTCTTGCGCTGCCCAAAGGTGACAGGGAGTTGGACCTGCCCTATCGGGATAGTGGAACCATCAGTGACTCCTGAGAAGGGCTTGGTTGGTTGAAGCTGATCGTATGGCACTTGAAGATTGTTGAAAGTCTCGATGGACAGGACGTTGAGCCCTGCCCCGCCGTCGATGAGGGTCCTGGTAACTTGCATATTGCTGATGACTGGGGAGCAGAGCATCGGGAGGACACCGGCCGTTGCCGCGCACTTGAGCTGATCCGCTAAGCTGAATGTGATGGCGCACGCAGACCACCTGAGAGGGTGCGTGGCCTCAAGCTTGGGGAGGACTGCATTCACTTCGCGAGCAAATTGCTTGAAGATGCGCTGAGAGGCTGGGGCCTGTGCGCTGCCCAAGATGCAAGCGATCGCACGCGGCTCCTGGAAGCCCCCAGCCCCTCGTCCTGATGATGGTCGTCATTCCTTCTTGGTGGTGGTGGCAGTAGAGGAAGTCCTGCATTGCCTTGCGGGTGATCCTCACGAGGCTGATCTCTCCAAGCTCCCTCGCGAGGCTGGTCCTGCCAGCGGTCTTCGCGAGGCCGGTCACACCACCCTTGGCGAGGGCCACGGTCGTCCCAGCGTCCTCCACCTCTTGCTCCGCCTCATCCGTAGCCCCGATCGTTGCGCTCGGGACGTCGACCGACACGGCCTTCTTGCACGGCCCTAAGCTCTTGACATTCGTTGGTGTTGTGGGTGTGGAAATCGTGGTACACACACTATCGGCTGCCCTTGGGCGACTCCGGCTGGTCCCTGCCGCGCTTCATGTCCGGCTCTGCTGCGATCATAGCTGCTCCCTTGCGCTTCACATCCTTGGCCTTGGCTTTCTACTCTTCTGGGTCTGCTGCTGTGAGCTCGAGAATGGAGAGGCATCCCTCCTCAGCCCTTGCGCACTTGGTCGCCAGGTTGAACAACTCCAGAGATGTACACAGATCTTCATGGATCGCCAGCTCCTCCTTCATCTTGACATCATGGACGCCATCAGAAAACACCGAGATGATGGCCTCCTCGGTCACCCTGGGGATCTTGAAGCGAGCGTTGTTGAAGCGCTGGATGTACTTCTGCAAGGTCTCTCCGGGCTGCTGTTTGATGCGGCGCAGGTCACCCACGGCCGGAGGATGGTCGCGAATGCCCTGGAAGTTGGCGATGAAGCGAGTGCGCATCTCATCCCAGGAGGAGATCGTGCCAGGAGGCAGGTTCAGGAGCCAGGTGCGGGAATCGTCCTTGAGTGCCATGGGAAACCAGTTCGCCATGACCTTTTCGTACCCATTGGCGGCTTCGACGCCCAGCTCATAGAGCTGTAAGAACTCCACGGGGTCTGCGGTGCCGTCGTAGCGAGGAGGCAGGTCTGGCTTGAACTTGCCTGGCTAGGCGACACTGCGTAGCTCGGTGGTGCAGGCGCGGCAGCCTGCGGTGGCCACCGAGGCTCTCTGCTGATGCGGAGCTTGCTCCTGGGGATTCCCGCACGCCGCTGCCTGGAGCAGCGCGGGGTCTTGACGTGGTGGCGCAAGGATGCGGTCGTGGCGCACCGGCGCTGGGAGTACACGAGCGCCTTCTTGGGGACGAGGGATTTCTTGGCAGTTCCTTTCTTGTCGCGCGGGCGCCAGATGCAGTGGATCTCTTCCTGGGGCCGCGCGCCTTGGGGCCAGGGCGCCTTCTTGGGGAGGAGGTGGCGGAGGCACCTCCTGATCCGCGCCTCCTGCGCAGGACGGAGGGCGAGGCAGCGAGAGGGACGGCGCAGGGGAGCCCCCTGCGGCGCTGACGAGCTCGCTGATGCGGGCGAGCCAGTCCTCGTAGAAGTCGTCGACGGGACGGTAGTGCAGGAGCTCACGCGCCAGGAGTGGCGTGTGCGTCCGTGGGGGCGCGATAGGCGTGGGACGACGAGCCAGCTTGAGTCAGCGACGGGGTGGCGGTGCGGCCTTCCCGCCGCACCGAAGGATGCAGCGACGGGGCCTGTTGCTCGTTCCCCGCCGGGCCGGTGGCGGCATTGGCGGCAGGCGACGGGGAACGACGGGGACACCCACCGACGGGTGCCGTTTGGGTGACGCGGGTGGCGAGAGCGGCCCGACGTTCGGCGCGAGCCCGGCGAGCGTCGGCCATGGACACGACGTAAGGTCGAACGCGAAATAGCGGAAGAAAGATTCCGGCGCACCCCTACCTGGAGCGCCAAATGTCGAATGTTGGGTTCCGGCAGACCCTTAAGGTTCGAACTCTTGGGTGCGCACGAAGATCTCTCCCCTACCGATCTACGTCCGATCGTCTCTCGAGAATCTAGCTAAACGATGAACAACATGAGGGACACAAGGTTTATACTGGTTTGGGCCACCGTTGTGGTGTAATACCCTACTCCAGTGTGTGGTGTGGTGGATTGCCTCTGGGGCTGATGATGAACAGTACAAGGGATGAATAGCCTCGCGAGAGGTGTTCTTGAGCTGGTGCGATAAACTGCTTGGGTGAGTTTGATCGCCTCTCTATCTGATGTGCTCTCCACCCAGCGTCCTCTCGGCCGGGGGTCCTATTTATAGAGGCCCTGGGCCTCTTCCCAAATATTGAGCGGGAAGGGCGCCAACAAGGACCATTTTGAAGGGGAACATCTAGTACATGTTATCCTGACTAAAGTTGGTCTTCGGCTGCCAAAGGTGCTGGCGATGACGCCGTCTTGGGCTCCACGGTGACCTCCGTCCTGCCGCTCTGCTGGTCTTGGTCTCGTTGCACTGAAATGGCAACCTTTGCCAGATGCCTCGGTACTCCACGCCTGCGCTTGCCCCCTTTGCACCAAAGAGGAAACAAGGACACTTCACAGACCGGCGCCTGCCTGGCGCCCGCCTCGTCTCGATCGTCATGGCTTGCGTCACAAGCACCTCGCGAGGTACCCCGCCTTGATCTCTCCGCCTCCTCGCGAGCCTGCCTGGCAAGGCTGTTCTTGAGGAATCTTGCACCGTCCGCCCCGCGAGGCTTGGCCCCTCGCGAGGGTCTTGAGTCTTGCGCTGATGAAGATAGGCCGTACTGGGCCACCACTTGAGCCACGCCGCAGGCCGCAGGCAGGCAAGTCTGGGGACCCCTGTTCCCAGAACACCGACATGACTCACCTAGGGCCGTCCTCAGGGCCTCGACCTCGGTCGCGGCTCCTGCACATGTTACGACACCGTGGTCAATATACATCGCTTATTCTTTCCGAACACATAGCAAGTCGTCATTCACCTTGCTTCTCCTAGAGCCAAATTTTAACCTCGCCGAGCTCATTCTCGGTCCGCTCCAGCCTCTACTTCAGTTCAGAGACTTCGGCAGCATGCGAGGTTGCGGCCAACAGTGATGCCTGCTCATTGATACATATTAAGTTAGTCTCCTATAACAAAGGATTGATCCTTTGTCCGGTTCTTCTCGCCAAACACCAGACAGGGTCTCAGGGGCTACTGTCTACACGGGGTTTTTCTCTTTCTTACCTCGAAACCTGTCAACAGGTTGTTGCAGGCTTCATTCAGTCCACTCTTGGCGGACTGAACCTTCTCGATCACCGCATCCATAAGGACATGGTGCTCGTCCACGACGGAGGCGCCTCGTAGCGCCTCCATCAGGTTATCCGCCTCCCCTGGATGGACAAGGGCCACCGGAGGAAGCGGTGCACCTCCCTCCTTCAAAGGGGGCTGCTCGCCCGACTCCAGAGCCATATGAGTCTCCGGAATCGTATTCGGCTGAGGGCCGAGCTGGATGCGTCCCTGTTCGCCAGTATCCATGGGGATCGGCTCCCCCACATGTCCGGCAGTGGAGGTCTCGCCTTGTGGCGCCTCCCGGACAGCGTCCTGGGCTCCTCCCCGGTTGGAGCGATCCTCTGGGACAGCACTTCGGTGTCGTCCCTGGCCCCGAGGGAATAAGCAGGCGGTGGCGACATGCTCGCCATCTCCGACGGAGCCAACGAACCTCCAGATGAGGATCGCTGGATAAGGTCGCGGGCCGGACTGCAATAGTCTGATTAGCTATGTCAAAATAATGAAGAGAAAGGGCCGGATGTGCGCATGAGCGAGCCATGTCACTTACGATGCGGCCTAGGGCTTAGTGCGGGGGCGTCGTTCCGGACTGTTGTCAACGTCCCGCATGGTATTGACCACTGGGACGCCCTTCCCCTTCTTAGGCGTTTCCACCTCCAGATGCGCTGAAGCCGCCCTCTTCTTCCTCCACTCCTCAGGGGGAGGGTTGTTTTCCTCTTCCTCCCCCTCTTCCTCGTCATTGTCCTCAGGGACAGAGGAATGAGCTTCGTCGTCTTCGAACGTTACGTCCGAAGTGCCCTTGCGACGAGGGCCACTCTTGGCCCCCTTGGCCTTCTTCTTGGCCTTCTTCTCCGGCGCCTTATATGGCACCGGCACCAGCATCTTCGCTAGACGCGGGATGACCGGTTCTTCAGGTAGCAGAGCCGGACATTGGATCCGCTTCGCCCTCTCCATCCAATCCTGAAAAAGCAAGAATAAAAGCTCAGGCATCATCTTTGAAACGAACAAGTGGGGAATGCATTAAAAATGACATACCTCACTAGCGAGGTGTTTAGCATCGTGCCCGCGATCTGAATCTACGGCCGACGGTTTCTCGTTGCCCTTAAAGAGCAACCTCCATGCACCTTCATGTGTAGTCTCGAAGAGCCTCACCAGGGTCTGGTGCTTCTTCGGATTGAACTCCCATAGAGGGCGGCTTCAGCGCTGGCACGGAAGGATCCGGCGAACTAACATCACCTGGATCACATCAACGAGCTTGACATTCTTAGTTACCATGCTTTGAACGCGCGTCTGCAACACTATCAGCTCGTCAGGTGAACACCAGTCCGGACTCTTCTCGACCCAGGAGGTGAGTCGCATAGGAGCACCGGAGCGGAATTCGGCAGCCGCGGCCCAGGTGGTGCCGCGAGGTTCTGTGATGTAAAACCACTGCTTCTGCCACTCCTTTACCGTGTCCACAAAAGTACCTTTGGGCCAGGAGACGTTGGACAGCTTGCTCACCATGGCTCCTCCGCACTCCGGGTGCTGGCCATCCACCACCTTCGGCTTCACGTTGAAGACTTTGAGCCACAACCCGAAGTGGGGTTGGATATGGAGGAAGGCATCACACATGACGATAAACGCCAAGATGTTGAGGAAGGAATTCAGGGACGGATCATGGAAATCTATCCCGTAATAGTACATCAGCCCGCGGACGAAAGGGTGGAGTGGAAACCCTAGCCCGCGGAAGAAATGGGGGATGAACACTACCCTCTCGGTGGGCTTCGGCGTGGGGACGACTTGTCCCTCGGTCGACAGGCGGTGAGTGATCTCCTTCGCCAAATATCCGGCCGCCCGAAGCTCAGTAATGTCCTCCTACTTGACGAAGGAGACCATCTACTTGCCCTGACCTCCGGATCCAAACATGGTCGCTTGAGTGGAAAGGCGATGAGAACTTGGGCGCTGGAGCTCGAGATTGGAAAGGCGGAGACAGAGAGAGTGCGTGAGAGAGGAAGAGGGAATCCTTATCCCCTTATAAAGGCAGCGAATATTAAACGCCTCCTCACTCGCCTTAAGATTCGCCTATTCCCAAGGGATGTATAAATGGCACGGTTGGGTTATCCATGCCCGCATTGATGATAATCCCGTGATAAGGGGACAAGATCTCTGCTTTGACAAGACGTGCCAATGGCAACCGCGTCTCGGGACGTGGGGCGTCGAACATGAAAGCGGTTTGGAATTATGGCCAGTTAGATGTAGTGTCGTGCTGCAAAGAGTTGTCGGTGGATAGAACTCGTGTAAAAATATATTCTCTCTGCGGTTGTGTATGGTGTGTGTGACAGGTCCGGATTCTATCATCGCATCCGAAGACCATCTTGGAGCTCGAAAGGGGGAACCCGCCTTGCAATGCCGAAGACAATCTGCACGCCGGACTCCTCGTCATTGAAGTCAGGTTCAAGGGCTACTGAGGGAGTCCTGGACTAAGGGGTCCTCGGGCGTCCGGCCTGTTATCCATGGGCCGGACTGATGGGTTGTGAAGACATGAAGACCGAAGACTGTACCTGTGTCCGTATTGGACTCTCCTTGGCGTGGAAGGCAATCTTGGCGACCAATTATGACGATTCCTTCTTATGTAACTGACTCTATGTAAACCCTAGATCCCCCCGGTGCCTATATAAACCGGAGGGGGTAGTCCGGAAAGGATATACACATGACCATAGTCATACAGGCTAGACTTCTGGGATTTAGCCATTACGATCTAGTGATAGATCAACTCTTGTAATACTCATATTCATCAAGATCAATCAAGCAGGAAGTAGGGTATTACCTCCATAGAGAGGGCCCGAACCTGGGTAAACATCATGTCCCCCGTCTCCTGTTACCATCGATCCTAGACGCACAGTTCAGGACCCCCTACCCGAGATCCGCCGGTTTTGACACCGACACTCCCCCCTTTCCATGTTTTCCGGAGGGAGAAGGAAAGAGGAGGAGGGAGAGAAGGAAAGGGGAGGCCGAATTGCCCCTCTTCCTTTCTCTCATCGCCCTTTCCTTTCCCCCACCCTATTCGGCCATATATGGGGCGCACCAGCCCACTAGGGGCTAGTCTGTCCCGCCCTAGGCCCAATAAGGCCCATATCTTGGCCGCGGGTGCCCGGAACCCCTTTCTGGTGACCTGATATGTACCCGGTACCCCCAGAACACTTCCGGTGTCCAAATACTATCGTCCTATATATGAATCTTTATGTCTCGGCCATTCCGAGACTCCTCGTCATGTCCCTGATCTCATCCGGGAATCCTAACAACCTTCGGTACATCAAAACACATAAACTCATAATACTGATCGTCATCGAACGTTAAGCGTGCGGACCCTATGGGTTCGAGAACTATGTAGACATGACCGAGACTCATCTCCGGTCAATAACCAATAGCAGAACCTGGATGCTCATATTGGCTCCCACATATTCTACGAAGATCTTTATCGGTCTAACCGCATAACAACATCCGTTGTTCCCTTTGTCATCGGTATGTTACTTGCTCGAGATTCGATCGTCGGTATCTCAATACCGAGTTCGATCTCGTTACCGAAAAGTCTCTTTACTCGTTCTGTAATGCATCATCCCGCAACTAACTCATTATTCACATTGCTTGCAAGGCTTATAGTGATGTGCATTACCGAGAGGGCCCAGAGATACCTCTCCGAAACACGGAGTGAAAAATCCTAATCTCGATCTATGCCAACCCAACAAACACCTTCGGAGACACCTGTAGAGCATCTTTATAATCACCCAGTTATGTTGTGATGTTTGATAGCACACAAGGTGTTCCTCCGGTATTCTGGAGTTGCATAATCTTATAGTCAGAGGAACATGTATAAGTCATGAAGAAAGCAATAGCAATAAAACTCAACGATCATAATGCTAAGCTAACGGATGGGTCTTGTCCATCACATCATTCTCCTAATGATGTGATCCCGTTCATCAAATGACAACACATGTCTATGGTTAGGAAACATAACCATCTTTGATAAACGAGCTAGTCAAGTAGAGGCATACTAGGAACACTTTGTTTTGTCTATGTATTCACACATGTACTAAGTTTCTGGTTAATAAAATTCTAGCATGAATAATAAACATTTATCATGAAATAAGGAAATAAATAATAACTTTATTATTGCCTCTAGGGCATATTTCCTTCAGTTTCCATATGAGTAAGCATCTTTTCAACCGTATTAGAGAGGGGGTGGTCGGCTACGATGACTATTTCGAGTGCAAAGAGGATGTCATTGGAAAGATTGGCTTCTCCTCTTATCAGAAATGCATTGCAGCCATCCGAATGCTTGCATACGGAGTGCTCGGTGATCTCATTGACGAGTACGTCTTTATGAGAGAGTCTACATGCCTAGACTCCCTGTACAAGTTCCGTAAGGCTGTTATTGCTGAGTTTGGCCCTGAGTACTTGAGAGAGCCAACTCCTCAAGCTACAACCCGCTTGTTGGCAATGAATTCCAGTAGGGGCTTCCCAGGGATGCTTGGCAGCATAGACTGCATCCACTGGGAGTGGAAGAACTGCCCTTCTGCTTGGCAAGGGGCAAGGGCAGTATAAGGGCCATGTCAGGGCTTGCACTGTCATACTTGAGGCCGTGGCATCTCAAGATCCCTGGATCTGGCACTCTTTCTTTGGCATGGCTGGATCACACAATGATATCAACGTGCTTTAGCGCTCGTCGGTGTTTGCTAGGCTTGCCGAAGGCAACAGCCCACCGGTGAATGTTACCATCAACGGCCACAACTACGACAAAGGATACTACCTGGGTGACGGTATCTATCCTCATTGGACCACTATTGTGAAGACAATCCCCAACCCTGTCGGAGAGAAGAGGAAAAGATTTGCCTAAGAGCAAGAGAGTGCTAGGAAGGACGTCGAGCGTGCCTTTGGTGTTTTGCAATCTCAATGGGGCATCGTTCAGTATCCTGCTAAGACTTGGAGCACAAAGAAACTGTGGGAGGTGATGACTGCTTGTGTGATCATGCACAATATGATCGTAGAAGATGAGCGCCCGGAACGTCTCTATGATCAAGGGTTTCAGTTTCAGGGTGAGAATGTTATGCCTGAGCATGGAGGAGCGGCAACGTTTGAACAGTTCACCCAATTTCATCATGACATGCGTGATTGGGAAACTCGAATGCAACTGCAAAATGATTTGGTTGAGCATATGTGGGCTCATGTTGGCAACAAATAGATGTATCTTTTTTATTCGGCTTGCAAAACTATGTGAGGCTATTTTATTTTTATTCGGCTTGTAAAACTATGCTATTTATTTGGTTGAAACTATGTTATTTATTTGGTTGTGGACTATATGTTTGCTTGTGAAATAATGCAAAAATTTTGTGTGAAATAATGCAAAATTTGTGCTATTTGTTGAAAAAGGGCGGCCAGCGGGCCACGCCGTCATATATGGGTCGGCGCATTGGGCGCACTGCCGACCTAAATCTCAAACAGGGTGGACGCCGAGCGGGCGGCCGACCCAAACGGACAAAAAGCGGACAAAAGCGTCATCCGTTTGGGTCGGCGCGTTGGAGTTGCTCTTATACCCTACCCATCCTACCGCCACAGACGATGACGGTTGGGTATTGAACATGTAGTTCTACTTGTGGGGCTGCAGGCGGGCACCACCCACCACACAACCCCTTTCTTCCTCCTCTCCTCCATGAACAGAGGGGACGTAACCTTTCTCCTCCTCCCAGATCCCTCCTTGTATCTCCTTTCTCCCCTCAACCATGTTGGTGGATCTTTGGTGCAAATCGAAGATGAATTTTAGGTTTGCCCACAGAAGCGCACAAAGAGGAATGGACAAAAGAGCATCGACAGCCGGACTCCTCAAATTGATCGGGCGGTCACGGGGACCACTGACCGGACATGAGAGAGAAGCAAAAAGTTGACCCAAGCGGACCCCTCATATCATCCCTATACGCCCGGGCTGTTCGCGAACCCTCATATCCATCTCAAATATGGGGAGGCTATGAGGGCTCACGAACACGCCCGGGCGCGCCAGGTCTGTCTGCCACGTAGGACGCATCCCCACCCCGGACCATCTTCTCTCTTTTTTATTCATTCTTTTCTTTCTCTCTCTTCATCTCCATCAATCACATGCAAGTGACCGGACATATGAGGACGAACATGAGGAGCGCGGCTGCACAAACGGATAAGTAGGGGCTCAAAACGGACATGCCCGGTCACTGACCGGGCGCGTCCGCGGGTGTTTAAGGGGTCATATTTGGTATGTCCGGCTGTAGATGCTCTAACACAACTCACAAATTCACGCTCTCAAATTCATGACACATAGCACACAACTTAGGTCCACGACATAGTTCATGACACATAGTGTCAGCATTCTGGGAACGGGGGTATCCAGACTTGCCTGCCTGCGGCCCACGACATGGCTCCATCAACGGCCTAGTACTGCCCAACTTCGCTATCGATGCTCAAGACCCTCGCAAGGGGCCAAGCCTCGCGAGGCGGATGACACCAAGACCTCCGAGAGGAGAAGCCTCCTCAGGCTCACTCCCGAGGAGCGGAGATCTCTATGCAAGTCTCATGTCATGAGGCTCAGATGACGTGAGCCATGACGACTGAGGGAGTCCCGGATTAGGGGGTGTCCGGGTAGCCGAACTATCACCGTTGGCCGGACTCCTGGACTATGAAGATACAAGATTGAAGACTTCGTCCCGTGTCCGGATGGGACTTTCCTTGGCGTGGAAGGCAAGCTTGGCGTCTGGATATGTAGATCTCCGACCATTGTAACCGACTCTGTGTAACCCTAACCTATCCGGTGTCTATATAAACCGGCGGGTTTTAGTCCGTAGGACGAACAACAATCATACCATAGGCTAGCTTCTAGGGTTTAGCCTCCTTGATCTCGTGGTAGATCTACTCTTGTACTACCCATATCATCAATATTAATGAAGTAGGAGTAGGGTATTACCTCCATCGAGAGGGCCCGAACCTGGGTAAAAACATCGTGTCCCTTGTCTCCTGTTACCATCCGCCTAGACGCACAGTTCGGGACCCCCTACCCGAGATCCGCCGGTTTTGACACCGACAACGACCAAGGCCAGGCGAGCGCTAGCGGGCGTCGTGCAGCAGTTTCCTCTTTGGTGCTAAAGAAGCAAGCGCAGGCGCGGAGTCCCGAGGAATCAGCCAAAGGTTTCCATTCTGAAAGTGTAACTATCCCTAGGTGGTTTTGGTAATTCATAACAACATATAGCTCATTGAGGTAATAATATTCCAAGACAAATATTTCAGGAAAGCTCAATGAATGGCATGGCATGGATGATGAAAGTGGATCCCTCAAACTATCAAGGATAAAAGGATTGGCTCAAGCTCAAAAGCTCAAGACTCTGCATTTTACATTTTAGTGATCCAAGATCACATTGAGTATAGGAAAAGCCAATACTATCAAGGAGGGATGAGGTGTTGCTTAATGAGTTTCTTGCTCCATGATGCTTAGTGATATGCTCCAAAAACCCTCAACTACTTTCTCACATCCACATATGACCTAAACCCAAAGTCAAACTCGGCCCCACCGATTCTTTCTATCTGGTGCCACCAAGTTCAGATGTCATAGCAACTGCCACAAACCCTAGGCAAATCGGTCTCACCGATAGGGATCTCGGTCTCACCGAGATGGGATTGTAATCTCTCTGTTTCCCTTCGTAACGTTTCGGTCTAACCGAAGTGAGCAATCGGTCCCACCGAGATTGCAATGTAAACTCTCTGTTTCCTTTTCGTAACATTTCGGTCTCACCGAAAAGAGCGAATCGGTCCCACCGAGTTTACCTGACCAACTCTCCGGTTAGCTAATTAAAAAAATCGGTCCCACCGAGTTTGTGTAATCGGTCTCACCGAGATTACGTTAAGCCCTAACCCTAACCATATCGGTCCTACCAAGTTGCATGTCGGTCCCAATCAAATCACTATGGTCACTAGGTTTCTTGAATCGGTCGGACCGAGTTTATTGATTCGGTCCCACCGAGATTGGTAAATTGTGTGTAGCAGTTAGATTTTGTGTGGAGGCTATATATACCCCTCCACATCCTCTTCATTCATGGAGAGAGCCATCGAACAAACCTACACTTCCAACTTACCAGTTACGAGAGAACCACCTACTCATGTGTTGAGGCCAAGATATTCCATTCCTACCATATGAATCTTGATCTCTAGCCTTCCCCAAGTTGCTTTCCACTCAAATCTTCTTTCCACCAAATCCAAATCCTGTGAGAGAGAGTTGAGTGTTGGGGAGACTATCATTTGAAGCACAAGAGCAAGGAGTTCATCATCAACACACCATTTGTTACTTCTTGGAGAGTGGTGTCTCCTAGATTGGCTAGGTGTCACTTGGGAGCCTCCAACAAGATTGTGGAGTTGAACCAAGGAGTTTGTAAGGGCAAGGAGATCGCCTACTTCGTGAAGATCTACCGCTAGTGAGGCAAGTCCTTCGTGGGCAACGGCCATGGTGGGATAGACAAGGTTGCTTCTTCGTGGACCCTTCGTGGGTGGAGCCCTCCGTGGACTCGCGCAGCCATTACCCTTTGTGGGTTGAAGTCTCCATCAACGTGGATGTACGATAGCACCACCTATCGGAACCACGACAAAAACATCCGTGTCTCCAATTGCGTTTGAATTCTCCAAACCCTTCCCTTTACTTTCTAGCAAGTTGCATGTTTACTTTCCGCTGCTCATATACTCTTTGCATGCTTGCTTGAATTGTGTGAGGATTGCTTTACTTGTGCTAAAATAGTTAAAATCTACCAAAGACTAAAATTGGGAAAAGGTTAAGTTTTTAATTGGTCAAGTAGTCTAATCACCCCCTCTAGACATACTTCAAGGTCCTACAAGTGGTATCAGAGCTTTGGTCTCCATTTTCTTTGATTTCCATAGCTTTTGGTGGTCATAGCCTTGGTTTCACAACCTAGGAGAGTATAGCGTCTAGCGAGGGAAACTATCACTGTAGAGGTCCTTACTTTGATGGCACTAATTTTGCTAGTTGGAAGCATAAGATGAAAATGCATATTCTCGGACATAACCCCGCCGTTTGGGCTATTGTGTGTATTGGCTTGCAAGGTGAATTCTTTGACGCGAGAGAACCAAACCGTGAAGCTAGTGCGGATGAGTTGAAGATGCTGCAATACAATGCTCAAGCTTGTGATATCCTCTTCAACGGACTGTGCCCCGAAGAATTCAACAAAATCAGCCGTCTTGAGAATGCAAAGGAAATTTGGTATACTTTGATTGATATGCATGAAGGTACCGACTCCGTCAAGGAATCCAAGTTGGATGTGCTCCAAAGTCAGCTTGACAAGTTCAAAATGAAGGATGGTGAAGGTGTCGCTGAAATGTACTCTAGGCTTGCTCTTATCACAAATGAGATTGCCGGCTTAGGGAGTGAAGAGATGACCAACAAATTCATCATCAAGAAAATCCTAAGAGCATTGGATGGAAAGTATGATACCGTGTGCACATTGATCCAAATGATGCCAAACTACAAAGATCTCAAGCCAACGGAAGTCATTGGAAGGATTGTTGCTCATGAGATGTCACTCAAGGATAAGGAGGAACTTCACAACAAGTCAAGTGGTGCTTACAAAGCCTCAAGTGAAGCCCCCACATCATCAAGTGAGAAACCAACCTTCAATGAAGAATTGAGCTTAATGGTGAAGAACTTCAACAAATTCTACAAGAGTAGAAGTAAAGAGAGAAGCTCCAAGTCAAGGTCCTACAATGACAAAAGATCTTCTAGTGGAGAGCGCAATTGCTACAATTGTGGGAGACCCGGAAACTATTCCAATGAGTGTACGGCACCCTACAAAAGAAGAGAAGATTCTCCAAAAAGAAGAAGTAGAAGAGAAGAATCACCACCAAGAGAGAAGGAGTAGAGATGATCGTTATGAGCGAAGACCCTCACGGAGAAGCAAGGATTCGGAAAGGAAGGACAAGTCATCAAGGAGCTACACAAAACGAAGACATCAAGCTCATGTTGGTGAATGGGTATCCGGCTCCGACTCCGACAATCACTCCGAGAGAAGATATCAATCCGACTCCGAATATACTCAAGATGAAGGTGTTGCCGGTCTAGCACTTGTGTCAACCAAATCCTACGACATATTTGATTCACCAAATGAAGGAATTGGAAGATGCTTCATGGCCAAAGGTCCTAAGGTAACACACCCCGAGTATGTTGATTTCAATAGTGACGAAGATGACTTGTTAGGTGATGATGATTTACTTGTTGACAACTATAGTGATGGATACTATGATGAAACGTCAATCAATCATGCTAATCAATATAACACAAATGACAATGATAAGGAGAAGATTGAGCTTCTAACTAAAGAACTAAACACTCGTAAGTTAGCTCATGAAACTATCTTTGAAGATCATCGAGAACTTTTAAGGGCTCATGAGAAGTTACGCTTTGAAAAGCTCAATCTTGAGCAAGAGCATGAGTTCTTAAAGGCAATCAATGATGATCTCCATAAGAAAAGTTCTTATTACATTGCCAAGCGTTTACTCTTATCTACTTACATGCCTCAAGTCAAGTCCATTAACAAGAACAAGAAAGATTCTTCCTCTAGTAGTAACAATAATCATGCTAAATCAAATATTGTTGCTTCTAGTAGTTCTCTTGATTCCACTAATGATTCTCTTAGCCAAGTTACACTTGAGTAAGAAAAGAGCTTATTTAAGGGAATTATAGAGAAAGGTGTATACAAGAGCCTTGTCGGGAGTAAGCAATTTGAGGAAATTGTACGCAAGCAAGGAAGGCACCGGAAGAATCAAGGTGTTGGTTTTGAACGGAAGTTCAATGCCAATGGAGTTGAGTGGGAAGAAGATCAATATCCCAAGACGAAGTTTGTTCCTCAACAAGAGAAGTATGATCCTACTTCTTTCAAGGGAACACAAGCTCAAGATGATCTTCCACCACAAGACCACAAGAACAAAGGCAAGGACAAGCTTCAAGAGGAGATAGATGCATTTGAAGAAGCTCCTGAGGCCTTGGTCAAGTGGGTTCCCAAGACTACGTCAAGTTCTACTTCACCAAGCACAACTACAACTCCAAGGATTCCCATCAAGGTGATGTGGATCCCGAAGAAGAAGAACTAGAGAGTTCTTGAGGGTGACTCCGCCAACATTCTTCACTCATATCATTATGGCAAGGACAAGTGCAATCAACTTCCACATCCTGCACTAGTTCAAGGAGTCACAAACCCTATTGTTGGTAAGGCAAGGGACAAGGTAACCTAATGCTTTCATGGACATCATCTTGTGTGAACATCACTCTATGTCTATGGATATACTTGTTTGTTCCTTGTGGGACTAACCCGTGTAGGTATTGAAAGTGCAACTCACTCCAAAAGGATTGCTCCAAATGATCTTCATCAACATTGAGCATCCACATCTTTAACACCTACATGAAGTCATCATCGACAAAACCCAAGGTTAGTTCATCCCTCTAAGGGGGGATCTCACATCTAGGGGGAGCTTAACTCTAAGAATTTAGTCAATGCAACTCTCATGGTGTGAACATATCTATGCTTTATGTAAAAGTGGTAACCCCACTTGAGCATAAACGATGAGTATGACCTATGATCAAATGTTCTCATTTTGACTCCTAAGTCAATATACTCATATATAGATGACCTAGTCATCGCCAATTGTTTGATAGATGCTAGAATTGGTTGTGCATGCTTTGCCACATATTTTCATTTGCCATTTTATTGTGTGAGCATGTTGGTTGCATATTTTACTCATTCGAGGACATCCACTTGTTGTTTTGATTAATTGGTTTCTTTTTCTTTGACCAAGTGGATGGACAAGAATGCCTAAGAACCTTCTCTAGCTACCTATGCTCTTCTCATCTCAAACTCTATTCATGCTACATCACAAAATTTGATCAAGTCAGATTCGAACCACTCTGTGTGAGGAGCACTCGGAGTCCCAGATTTGTCATGGACTTAAACTTCCAAAACTTCTTTGTGTGTTTCGGTCTAACCGATTCTTCCATTTCGGTCATACCGAGATCACTAAGTCGATATAGGTTTTCAATCTCGGTGCAACCGATTTGTACTTTTCGGTCTCACCGAGTTCAGAATCTTGTATCAGCGATTATGCATCTCGGTGCCACCGAAGTCGTTCCACTTTCGGTCACACCGGTGGTCGGGCTATATATTCTCACGGGCAAAAATTTGGAAAACTTTCTCCAAACCTCTTCGCTCACAAGATAGCTCGCTCTGCCTTCTAGGTCTCCGGATCGTCGACTTCGTCGCCAGCCGCCTCTTGTCGCTGGTCTCCGCCGCCGTCAACGGAATTCATCTCCGCCGTTGCCGACGTAGCGAGTTCATCGCCAAAGTAGGGTATGGACTCGATCACAGTGTTATCCCCATCCAATCTCTAGCACATTGTGTTCATTATGATTCTTGCCACGATTGAAACACCTCTATCCAGTCAAAACAATCCTTAGAATAGATGCGATTTGAAATTTTAGGGTTAGGTTTCCGCCGAAACCATCTCGGACCCACCGAGTTGAAAAACTCGGTCCCACCGATTCGGCTAACGCCATTGCACAAGTGACTCTTGGTCTGACCGAGAATTGCTAATCGGTGTGACCGATTTTAGAACTCAGTGAAACCCTAGCAGTCTCAGTGCCACCAAACTGTGACTCGGTCTGACCGAGATCACTAGTTTAGGTTCCAAAAGCTGCTTCGGTATCACCGAGTTTACAAATCGGTTGATCCGAAATGCTTTCTGTGGAAAACTAAAACTAAGGTTTTGAATCATTCTTTTGCAAAAATCTCTGCATTCTGTGATGCTCATCCACTCTATCTCATCTATAACTATTCACAGGGTCAGCGATCGGTGTTTGCGGCATGTCGAGACCAAAGTGATAGTCGAACAGGAAGAAGAGCAGATTCACATGAGTGAGGGCACTAGTCCCTCTAGCAGCTCAGATGAGGGAAGCAGAAGCACTCCCGGCAATTTGCCCAAAGCTGCCACCAGGACAAGGAAGAAGAAGACCTCAGAGTCTGAGGATGAGGATTATGTGGCAAGAGAGTATGAGGCCATTTCAAAGAAAAAGGTGCTCAAAAAGGAGTATAGCTCAGCTGCAGTTAAGCCAGGGCTGAAGATCAAAAGGCCGGCAGGAAGACAACCCATGTCTAAAGCCAGAGCCTCCACTCAAGCATCTTTGGAATCCCAACCCAAAGAGGCTGCTGCAGAAGGGAAGAAAAGGAAGCAAAGGGTCAAGAAGACCATGGCTAGAGTTGTTGGAAAACCTTCCATGATGGAAGAGGAGGAAGAAGAAGAGGTTGTTGCACCAGCACCCAAGGCACAAAAGTTGATGGTTGATGCTATAAGGTTAGGGGTTGCATCATCAGAGCCCAAAGAAGCACCCAAAGCTGCCTCCAAGCCCAAGACTGCACCTAAGAGGAATACCAGGAACATATCTGCTGCTGAGAAGAACAAGGCCCTAGTGCCTGAAATTGCTGCTGAGGAAGATGATGAAGGACAAGTCCTGAGGAAGCTGAAACCTAAGATTCTAGACCACAATGATGCTCATCATGTGGCTGAGAACATGAAGATCAGGAGAGACTCAGGGTTGAGACTATGGAGAGAGTTAGATCCATATGCCACCAGAAGAAGAACTGCTGTTGATTACAGGTTCCACACTAAGGAACAGCAGGATTTCTATGATACAATCTTGTTGGACAAGAAGCCTATAGTGTGTGATATGAGGTGGGTCGACTGGACCTACATAAAGGAGAATGAAGAACACTATCCTGGAGTGTATGACAGCTTCAGTGCGTGTGGAGTTGTAGACTTTGTTGGGCAGAAGCTCACAAACTGGAATGATGAGCTCGTCATGCAATTCTACTCCACAGCACACTTCTATCCAGATGGCAGGATTGTTTGGAGTCTGAAGGTACGAGATACCAATCAACTATTGAGGAATGGGCCAATCTGATCAATGCCCCAAAGGAGAGTGAAGATGACTTGGACGTTTATGCCAAGAAAAAGATGGATCACAATTCTATGTCACATATGTACAAGGAAATCCCAGACAAAGCACTTGAGACTTTCAAGTTGGTTATGTCCATTTTCTTCTGTCGGCTGCCAACGATCAACTGGATCCTAAGGCACACTCTTTTGCCCAAGTCAGGTGACCACAACATGATCAGAGGGCATGCAATTAATTTGCTACACATATTTGATGTGCCACGGAAATTCAAGGTCATGAGCCTCATGGTTGAGACTATCAAGAGGACAGCAGTAGACCAAAAGAGAAGTTGTGGATATGCCCCACAAATTCAGGAGTTGATTAACTCAAAGATGGGCACAGGCAAATATCTGTTGGATAAGGAACACTTTGTTCTCTATCCAGACTTTGAGGACAATCAAGTTGTGATGAATGAGAATGAACCATTTTCAGTGCAAGCTCAAGTGAAGAAGGAGAAGGCAAAGAAGGAGAAGGCTGCCAAGATGCCAACTCAAGAGGAGGCATCTGAGTACTTTTTGAAGAGCAAAAGGACCAGCTTGGTTACTTGATAGCATCAACTCGAGGATTGAGAAGGGGTTGGCCACCTAACTCAAAACCAGAGAGCACGGAAAGAATCATGGAACAAAAATTCTATGATTTAGATGTCAAAGTAATCGAGATTGATCGGTTGTGGAGCAGCTACAGGATGACATGCAGGAGAGGAAGGGCAGGACAACCATCGATGCATTTGCCAGAGTGCCTCGAGCTCGAGATCACCGCAGAGCGAATGCAGACACCGTGAGTCACTTCATCTGCACCAGCTACAACTCCAGTGCAACCAGCTCCAGCACCAACTCCTTCAGCTCCATCCACATCAACTGAAGTCTTCGTCCAAGGAGCCATCTCTACGCCACCAACTGAAGACCAAGCCTGGGAGACGAAATAGTACTTGCATTTTCTATGAACTTTTTGGTAACTTGTTGCCAAAGGGGGAGAAAAATGTATAGATCATAGGCTTCAAGAGAGAGAGTTTGCTTTTGTTCTCTCTTGTCTTCTTGGTTGAACTTTATTTGCTTTTTCTTGCTTGAGATACTATGCTATTGCCTGTGAGACATTGATGATCATGTGTTTGATCATAAGCTACACTTATGCTTGTTGGATGATATTATCTTATTTATCTTTATTTGATCATTCACTTTGCTTGGTGATGAGTGCATGTATTCAATCTTTATTATTTTGAGCGCTCCACCAACATGTATGTGACATGGAAGAGTAACCCGTGAGCCTAATTCCTTTTGCATTTGCAGTCCAAAGCAAATCTTAAATCTATGCACAAATTTAGGGGGAGCTCTTGCTTATCACATACTTCTCAAAGCGACGATGTTTTTTCAATCTTATTATCATTTGTCAAAGCTTTGATCTATATGTTGTCATCAATTACCAAAAAGGGGGAGATTGTAAGTGCAACTATCCCTAGGTGGTTTTGGTAATTCATAACAACATATAGCTCATTGAGCTAATACTATTACAAGATGAATATTTCTTGAAAGCTCAATGAATGGCATGGCTTGGATGATGAAAGTGGATCCCTCAAAATATCAAGGATAAAAGGATTGGCTCAAGCTCAAAAGCTCAAGACTACGCATTTTACATTTTAGTGATCCAAGATCACATTGAGTCTATAGGAAAAGCCAATACTATCAAGGAGGGATGAGGTGTTGCTTAATGAGTTTCTTGCTCCATGATGCTTAGTGATATGCTCCAAAAACCCTCAACTACTTTCTCACATCCACATATGACCTAAACCCAAAGTCAAACTCGGCCCCACCGATTCTTTCTATCCGGCGCCACCGAGTTCAGATGTCATAGCCACTGCCACAAACCCTAGGCAAATCGTTCTCACCGATAGGGATCTCGGTCTCACCGAGATGGGATTGTAATCTCTCGGTTTCCCTTCGTAACGTTTCGGTCTAACCGAAGTGAGCGATCGGTCCCACCGAGATTGCAATGTAAACTCTCTGTTTCCTTTTCGTAACATTTCGGTCTCACCGAAAAGAGCGAATCGGTCCCACCGAGTTTACCTGACCAACTCTCTGGTTAGCTTATTACCAAAATCGGTCCTACCGAGTTTGTGTAATCGGTCTCACCGAGATAATGTTATGCCCTAACCCTAACCATATCGGTCCTACCGAGTTGCATGTCGGTCCCACCGAAATCACTAACGGTCACTAGGTTTACTGAATCGGTCAGACCGAGTTTATTGATTCGGTCCCACCGATATTGGTAAATTGTGTGTAACGGTTAGATTTTGTGTGGAGGCTATATATACCCCTCCACCTCCTCTTCATTCGTGGAGAGAGCCTTCAGAACAAACCTACACTTCCAACTTACCAGTTCTGAGAGAGAACCACCTACTCATGTGTTGAGGCCAAGATATTCCATTCCTACCATATGAATCTTGATCTCTAGCCTTCCCCAAGTTGCTTTCCACTCAAATCTTCTTTCCACCAAATCCAAATCCTATGAGAGAGAGTTGATTGTTGGGACGACTATCATTTGAAGCACAAGAGCAAGGAGTTCATCATCAACACACCATTTGTTACTTCTTGGAGAGTGGTGTCTCCTAGATTGGCTAGGTGTCACTTGGGAGCCTCCAACAAGGTTGTGGAGTTGAACCAAGGAGTTTGTAAGGGCAAGGAGATCGCCTAGTTCGTGAATATCTACTGCTAGTGAGGCAAGTCCTTCGTGGGCGACGGCCATGGTGGGATAGACAAGGTTGCTTCTTCATGGACCCTTCGTGGGTGGAGCCCTTCATGGACTCGCGCAGCCGTTACCCTTCGTGGGTTGAAGTCTCCATCAACGTGGATGTACGATAGCACCACCTATCAGAACCATGACAAAAACATCCGTGTCTCCAATTGCGTTTGAATTCTCCAAACCCTTCCCTTTACTTTCTAGCAAGTTGCATGCTTTACTTTCTGCTACTCATATACTATTTGCATGATTGCTTGAATTGTGTGGGGATTGCTTGACTTGTGCTAAAATAGTTAAAATCTACCAAAGACTAAAATTGGGAAAAGGTTAAAGTTTTTAATTGGTCAAGTAGTCTAATCACCCCCCCCTCTAGACATACTTCAAGGTCCTACACATTCCCGTGCAACAAGACCAAGACTGCCAGGATGGCAGGGCGGAGGTCATCGGCGAGCCCACCGCGGCACCATGACCAGAGGCTTTTGCAGGCAAAGACTACTTTTGTCAGGATAAGATGTACTAGTTGTCTCCCTTTGAATTTGGCCGTTGTGGGATCCCTTCCCGCCTTCATTTGGGAAGAGGCCAAGGCCACTATAAATAAGACCTAGCCACCACCATAGAGGGAGATCGGATCCATTCCACCCTGACCAGCTCACCAGCTCACTTGAGCTCAAGAACACACCTCATGAGGTTGTTCTCCACTGTACTAGTTCATCCTCAGCCCCTCAAGGCCAATCCACCACAAAGCGAGAGTAGGGTTTTACGCCGCATGGTTGCCCGAACCTAGGTAAACTATTGTGTCTCCTTTCCCTCGAGTTCGATGAGCTAGGCTGTGAGATTGGCGAGTAGGCAGACTGGGGAGGTTGAGTTCTTCGCACGCACCCCAGAGTTCGAACCTCTCAAGAGTTTGCGGAACCCGAAATCTGACATTTGGCGCGCCGGGTAGGGGTGCATCGAATATCCGGCACTCTGTCGGTTGTGCTCCATTGTCAGCTCTCATGGCAGGCGCTCCACCATTGACCGGATCAACGGGTTCCTTCGGAGGAGCCGAGGGCCTTCGAGATTTCACCCCCCTTCGGAGGGCCTTCACGCAGAGTCCCGAGGAATCAGCCAAAGGTTTCCATTCCCGTGCAACAAGACCAAGACCGCCAAGACGGCAGGATAAAGGTCATCGCCGAGCCCACCGCGACATCACGGCCAGAGGCTTTTGCAGGCAAAGACTACTTTTGTCAGGATAAGATGTACTAGTTGTCTCCCTTTGAATTTGGCCGTTGTGGGATCCCTTCCCGCCTTCATTTGGGAAGAGGGCCAAGGCCACTATAAATAGGACCTAGCCACCACCATAGAGGGGGCTCAGATCCATTCCACCCTAACCAGCTCACCAGCTCACTTGAGCTCAAGAACACACCTCCTGAGGTTGTTCTCCACTATACTAGTTCATCCTTAGCCCCTCAAGGCCAATCCACCACAAAGCAGGAGTAGGGTTTTACACCGCAAGGTTGCCCGAACCTGGGTAAACTGTTGTGTCTCCTTTCCCTCGAGTTCGACGAGCTAGGCTGTGAGATTGGCGAGTAGGCAGACTGGGGAGGTTGAGTTCTTCGCACGCACCCTAGAGTTCGAACCTCTCAAGGGTTTGCGGAACCCGAAACCCGACATTTGGCGTGCCGGGTAGGGGTGCGTCGAAGATCCGCCACTCTGTCCGTTGTGCTCCATTGTCGGCTCTCATGGCGGGCACTCCACCATCGACCGGATCGACGCGCGCCTTCGGAGGAGCCGAGGGCCTCCGAGCTTTCACCCCAGCCGTGCGCCAGGTGCAGTGGCCACCCAAGTTCAGGCCGGAGTTGCCGCCCCGCTACGACGGTGCGGCAGATTCGACAGGTTTCCTCCAAGCATACGAGGAGGCAGTTTGGGCAGCCGGCAGCGACGACAAGGTCATGGCCAACTAGCTCCCCATGGCCCTCGCGGGCGTGACGCGTGCCTGGCTGCTCAACTTGCCAGGGTCTTCAGTGGCCTCCTAGGAGGAGCTGCGCGGCCTCTTCGTCGTGCGCTTCACGGCGCCGGCACCCCCACGCCATCGCAGCCCTCCTCGGTGGTTCACAGGTGCCGCCCTCGAACCGCCACGTCAAGAAGTTCTTCCGCCAAGTGGGTCCCGCCCGCATACAGCAGGGAACTCCCCGGGCTGGGCGGCGCCTAAAGCTGACCTCACCATTGACTCAGGGGATGACCCCGCGACCACTGCAGGCGCCGGCGTGCTCCCGATGCTCTGCACCCCCACCATCTGCAACGTGGCGGTCACCAAGACCCTCATCGACGGAGGAGCCGGCCTCAATGTGCTCTCTGTGGAAGCATTCGGCTTGCTTCATGTGCCCCATGGCCGGCTCCGCCCCACCAAGCCTTTCTCTGGAGTCGTCAACGGCTCCACCTGCCCCCTGGGGCAGATCCGTCTCCCCGTCATCTTCGGCACCCGCGACAACTACCGCATCGAGCTTATTGACTTCGACATCGCCCGCATTGGCCTCCCGTACAACGCCATCCTCGGGTACCCGGCCTTGGCCAAGTTCATGGCAGCGACTCACCCTGCCTACAACCCCATGAAGATGCCGGGGAGCAGAGACGTCCTCACTGTGGCAGGAGACACCAAGGAAGCATTGTTGGCCCTCAAGCTCGCCTTCAGGTCCACGGCGGCCGCACAGTCAAGTGAGGAAGGAGCCCCAGAGGCTCCGGGGGCTGCACCAGCAAAGAAGAAGCGGTTGTTCTCCCAAGATCATGCCGAGACGAAGCAAGTGCCGATTGATGAAGACGGAGCATCGGGCGCCACCTTCACCATAGGTGCCGGCCTCCCACCAGATCAAGAAAGGGCATTGGTCAGCTTCTTACGCGCCAACAAGGAAGTGTTCGCGTGGGAGCCCAAGGATCTGGTTGGAATCCCGAGGGGAATAATCGAGCATCACCTGAGGGTGTGCCCTAACGTGCGCCCAGTGAAGCAGAAGGCGCGATGGCAGTCCACGGAGAAGCAGGCGTTCATCGTCCGAGGGACTCGCAGGCTGCAGGATGCTGGTGTCATCCGAGAGGCGCAGTACCTGGAATGGCTGGCGAACCCGGTTATTGTCCCCAAGAAGGGCAGGAAGGAGTGCATGTGTGTAGATTTCACCAACCTCAACAAGGCTTGCCCTCAAGACCCCTTCTCGCTCCCACGCATCGATCAGATCATCAACTCCACCACCGAGTGCGACCTGCTGTGTTTTCTGGACGCCTTCTCGGGCTATCACCAAATTAAGATGGTTGTGCAAGATGTGGAGAAGACGGTTTTCTTGACCCCGTGCGGGGTGTAATGCTACACCTGTATGCCGTTCGGGCTGCATAATGCGGGAGCAACCTTTCAGCGGCTAATGCACATCGCTCTGGGCCAGCAGCTTGGGAGGAACGTCGAGGCTTATGTCGACGACATAGTGGTGAAGTCTCGAGAGGCAAGGACCCTCATCGAAGACCTGGAGGAGACATTTGCCAGTCTGCGCAAGGTGGATCTACGGCTTAACCCGGAGAAATGTGTGTTTGGCGTCCCCTCCGGCAAGCTGCTGGGTTTCCTGGTGTCGCACAGAGGGATCGAGGCCAACCCAGAGAAAGTCAAGGCCATAGAAAGGATGAGCCCGCCACAAAACCTCAAGGAGATGCAGAAGCTGGAGGGTTGTGTGACCTCGCTAGGGCGCTTCATCTCCAAGCTGGGAGAACGCGCCCTCCCATTCTTCAAACTGATGAAAAAGAAAGGACCATTCGAGTGGTCTCCGGAGGCCGACGCGGCGTTCCAAGACCTCAAGAAGTACCTCACCAGCCCGCCGGTGATGGTAGCGCCACTCCCCCTTGAGCCCCTAGTGCTCTACCTGGCCGCCACACTTCACTCGGCCAGCGTAGCGCTCGCGGTCTGGGAAGAGCACCCGGCCAAGGGCACGCGGAGCGGCACTCAGCAACTGATTGAAGCGCAGGGGCTTCAGGACGGCGCTCCTGAGGCCTCGGCTACCCCGTCAGCTGACCAAGCTCCTGAGGACGGTGCTCCTGAGGCCACGGCCGGCACGACAAATGCCAAGACCCCTCAGGGCCAGCAAGCTCAGGAGGTACAAGACCTCACCAATGCCTCCTCCCTCATCGAGCACCCGGTGTACTTCGTCAGCACGGTGCTACATGAGGCCCGGGCGCGCTATACCATGCCGCAAAAACTCTTGCTCGCACTTCTCATCGCCACCCGGAAGCTGCGCCACTACTTCCAAGGCCACCCCATCAAGGTTGTCTCAGCTTACCTGTTTGAGAGGGTGCTCCGGAGCCCCGGCGCTACGGGAAGGGTCGTAGAGTGGAACATTGAGCTACAGGCATTCCAGCTGGACTTCAGCACCACCAGGGTCATCAAGGGCGCAACCCTCGTAGATTTTGTGGCAGAATGGACCGACGTCCCTGGCCGTGAAGTATGCGAGGACCGTTCTCTACCGCCCAGAGATGAGGCACCATACGGATGGATCATGTACTTCGACGGCGCGTTCGCGCGCCAAGGCGCGGGGGCTGGAGCAGTGCTCATTTCACCCACCAAGGACAAGCTCTACTACGCCATACAACTTTGCTTCCAGCAAGGCGAAAAGGTATCCAACAACATCACGGAATACGAAGGCCTAATTGCCGGCCTCAGGGCTGCGGCGGTGTTAGGGGTGAAGCGTCTCATCATCAGGGGCGACTCCCAGCTCCTCGTCAACTTATCCAACAAAGAGTACACACCGAAGGACGAGCACATGGAAGCATACCTGGAGGAGGTACGCAAAATGGAAAAACGATTCTTGGGCTTGGAGTTGCAGCATGTGCCACGAGGCACAAACAAGGAGGCGGACGACATCGCCAAGAGGGCGTCCCGACGGCTGCCTCAGGAGCCAGGCGTCTTCCAGGAATGGCTCTTCAAGCTGTCGACAGCCCACCTCACCGTGGAATCAGCGCCACCTCAGGAGGACCTCCCCCAAGCCCCTACGACAGGCACCCCATCTTGTGGCCCAACCTCGGGGGCTCGTCTGCTCCTCGCACTCGAGCCTCAAGGGGGTGCTGGGCCAAGGAGTTCAAGGTGTACTTGTTTCAGGGGACCTTGCCGGAGAAGGAGGAAGATGCGGAGCGCGTGGCTCGCCAGGCCACCTCATACTGCATCCAGGATAGTGAGCTGTACCGTAAACGGCCCAACGATGTTTATTTACGATGCATCTCCAGGGAGCAGGGGTGCGAGCTGCTGGCCGACATACATGGCGGCGACTACGGGCATCACTCTTCATCGCACACCCTCGTGGGCAATGCGTTCCGCAGTGGGTTCTACTGGCCCACGGTGCTCAATGATGCCACCGAGTTGGTGAGATCCTGTGAAGCCTGCCAATTCCATGCCAAGCAGATCCATCAGCCCGCTCAGGGCCTCCAGACCATCCCGCTCACATGGCCATTCGCGGTCTGGGGGTTGGACATCTTGGGGCCATTCCCTTGAGCGCCTGGGGGCTACCGCTACCTCTACGTCGCCATCGACAAGTTCATGAAGTGGGCGGAGTTAGAAGGTCCGCACCATCCCGGCCGGCTCGGTCGTCAAGTTCATCAAGGGCCTTGTGAGTCGGTTTGGGGTTCCTAATCACATCATCACTGATAATGGCTCAAAGTTCACCAGCAACCTTTTAAAAACATATTGTGCTAACCTTGGAACGCAGATATGCTACTGTCGGCGTTCTGGGAACGGGGGTCCCCAGACTGGCCTGCCTGCGGCCCACGGCGTGGCTAAGCCAGCAGGCCGTACGACCCATCTTCATTGGCAAGGCATCCAAGACCCTCGCGAGGGGCCAAGCCTCGCGAGGCGGACGACGCAAGACCTCCTCAGGAGTGGCCTAGCCAGGCAGGCTCACGAGGAGCGGAGATATCAAGGCGGGGCAAACCTCACGAGGCTCTCGTGACGTGAGCCATGACGATCGGCACCAGGCGGGCGCCAGGCGGGCGCCAGCGGACGCAGCGTCCTTGTTTCCTCTTTGGTGCTAAGGAGGCCAGCGCAGGCGAGGAGTACCGAGGCATCAGGCAAAGGTTGCTATATCGGTGCAACGAGACCAAGACCAGGAGGACGGCAAGACAGAGGTCATCGTGGAGCCCAAGACGGCGTCACCACCAGAGCCTTTTGCAGGCGAAGACCACTTTTGTCAGGATAGCTTGTACAAGCTGTCCCCCTTCAAATTTGCCCGCAGTTGTTGGCTCCCTTCCCGCTCAATATTTGGGGAGAGTACCAGGGCCTATATAAGTAGAGCTAGCCACCACAGTAGAGGGCATCTGATAGTTCATCGAATCCTCACTCGCACAAGCTAGTAGAGCACAAGAACACCTCAACCTCAGGAGGTTGTTCTTCCCTCTGTACTGTTCATCATCAGCCCAAGAGGCAATCCACCACCACCACACTGGAGTAGAGTATTACACCACAACGGTGGCCCGAACCAGTATAAATCTCATGTCTCTTTGTGTTGCGAGTTCGTCCGCGAGATCTTAGCGAGCTAGGGCGAAGATCGGTAGGAGGGAAATACTTCACGCGCACCGCTGTGTTCGAACCTTAAGGGTTTGCCGGAACCCAACATACGACATTTGGCGCGCCAGGTAGGGGTGCGTTGTAGCTTCCCTTCCATCAGTTTGTCGCTCCGTCACTCCGCCGTTGCCATGGCGGACGCTCGCCTTGCTCGAGCTGAGCGTCAGGCTGCCCTCACCACCCGTGTTGCTCAGACGGCTCCCGTCGACGGTCCACCTCGTTGTTCTCCATCTCCCGTCGCCAACGCTGCCACCGGCCCGGCGGGGAACGAGTAGCAGGCGTCCTTGCTGCATCCTTTGGTGCGGCAGGACGGCCGCACCGCCACTCCATCGCTGACCCCGGCCGGTTCTTTGTCTCAAGCACGCCGCGCTCCCATGGAGGCGCGGGCCGCGCTCCTCGTGGTGAACGAACTCCTGTGCTACCGCCCAGTCGACGACCTCTATGAGGAGTGGCTCGACCGTGTCGCCGAGCTCGTCCGTGCCGCAGGGGGCTTCCCGGCGTCGTCCCTCTCTCTACCTCACCCTCAGCCAGCCACGGGCGACTAGGCTCATGGCGCGCCTCCACCACCTCTACCCCAAGACGGTGCCTTGGCACCAAGGCGCGCGGCTCCACGGCGTGATCCGCCACGCCCGGTGCCCGCGCACGAAGAGAGAAGCTACCAAGAAATCCCTCGGCCGCGAGAAGCTGCACCCGCGCTTCCCGCGCTGCCTCGTCAAGACCGCGCACCGCCCGCGGTGGCGCCGCACAGACCAAACCAAGACCAAGCTCCACCTCCGAAGCGGGCCCCAGCAACCACGGCCGGCTGCCGCGCCTTCACCCCTGAGTTGTGCAGCGTCGCCTGGCCAGGCAAGTTCAAGCCGAATCTGCCTCCTCGCTACGACGGCACCGCCAACCTCGCGGAGTTCCTGTAGCTCTACGAGCTGAGCATCGAAGTAGCCGACGGTGATGAGAAAGTCATGGCGAATTGGTTTCTCATGGCTCTCAAGGATGGAGCCCGCTCCTGGCTCCTGAACCTGCAGCACGGCTCGATCTCCTCCTGGGACAAGATGCGTGACCGCTTCGTCGCCAACTTCCAGGGCACGCGCGACCGCCCGCCGGCCGGGGGCGACCTGCGCCGCATCAAGCAACAACTAGGAGAGACCCTCCAGAAGTACATCCAGCGCTTCAACAGCACCCGCCTCAAGATTCCCAAGGTCACAGACGAGGCCATCATCTCCGCGTTCTCCGACGGCGTCCGTGATGTCAAGATGAAGGAAGAGCTCTCTATCCACGAGCAGCTCTGCACATCTCAGAAGCTGTTCAACCTGGCGACCAAGTGCGCAAGAGCTGAGGAGGGGCGCCACTCTCTCCTCGAGCTGCCAGCTGCAGGAGTGGAGGAGAAGAAGGCCAAGGCCAAGGACGTGAAGCACAAGGAAGCAGCAGTGCTAGCAGCGGAGCCCGACACCAAGCGGGGCAGAGATCAGCCCGAGTCATCCAAGAACAGCCGACCGTTCTGCGCCTTCCACAACCTGAACACCCACAACACCAACGATTGTTAAGAGCTCAGAGCCATACGAGAACGACTCTTCGGTCGACGCCCCGAGCGCAGCGACCGTGGCTACGGTCGTGGAGGAGGACGTGGAGGCGGACGCTGGGACGACCGTGGCCCCACACCAGGAATGGCGCGACAGGCCTCGTGAGGACCGCTGGCAGGACCATCCTTGCGAGGGCGCCTGGAGGGACCAGCCTCATGAGGATCGCCCCCAGGGCAACGCCGGTCTTCCCCCGCTGCAGCCGCCAAGAAGGAACGACGACCACCATCAGGATGAGGGGGGTGGGGGATTCCAGGAGCCGCGTGCAATCGCATGCATCTTGGGCGGCGCCCAGGCCCCAACTTCTCAGCGCATCTTCAAACAGTTCGCTCACGAGGTGAACGCGATGCTCCCCAAGCTCGAGGCCACGCGCCCGCTCAAGTGGTCCCAATGCGCCATCACTTTCAACTCGGCAGATCAGCTCAAGTGCGCGGCCATCACGGCGCCCTCCGATGTTGTGTTCCCCAGTCATCAGCAATGTGCAGGTTACCAAGACCCTCACCAACGTCGGCGCAGGGCTCAACGTCCTGTCCGTCGACACGTACGACAACCTCCAAGTGCCAACGTCGATAGGGCAGGTCCGCCTGCCTGTCACCTTCGGACAGCGTAAGAATTACCGCACCGAGCTCATCGACTTCGACGTCGCACACATCTGCCTGCCGTACAACGCCATCCTCGGGTATCCGGCCCTGGCCAGGTTCATGGCGGTCACCCACCATGGCTACAACGTCCTCAAGATGCCGGGAAGCGGTGGAATCATCACGGTACCATGTGAAGAGAGAGATGCGGTGTGCTCCCTCGAGCGCGCTTTCCAAGCTGCAGCAATCAACGACCCCGACAGCAGAAGCGAGGGCCCTTCAGAGACCCTCCCCAAGAAGAAGAAGTTGCGCCGCGCAGGACCTCAGGAGGATGGCATCGCGGCAGGAACCTCATCAGGATCAGCGTCCATCCCAGGGACGCCTCCCTCCATCACATAGGAAGGCACGCCCAGCGCCCTCCTCGGGAAGGGCTCGGGGGCTCTCTTCTGGAGGGCCTCAGACCTTACCAACCTCACGAGGGAGGCGTTTGGGCACCACTTGGAGGCGTGCTTCGCGGCACGTGCCCCTCAGGAGAACACAGGGCAAGGAGTTCCCACCACTCAGGAGTTCATCGCCAATGCCACCCAGGAACTGCAAGACGCAAGAGCCATGCACGGCGACAGCCGCTCACGAGGCGCAGCTCCACATCCTGGCGTGGATGCTGGGCTGCGTGTCTGCATCGACGTCCCCGGGCTCAACAGGGCCGCATCTCAGGAGCGCTTCTGGCCTTCGCGTGTGGGCCGCTGCGAGGGCCCGCCACATAGCCATGTTCGCATGCCCTTCGGCTTGCCGAGCGTGGCGTCATCCTATCACCGCAACATGTGGCGTGTCCTCGCGGCTCAGGAGGCCAGGTACCACGCCGTCCTGGAGGAAATGGAGACGGTCTTCAGGGAACCTCCCGAGCCCCCAGAGCCTCCCGAGGCTCAGGGCTTCGGTAGCTCATGAAGAGTCACTCCTTCGACACACGCCTTCAGCTGCACCAGCTCTACTTCGTCTACAGAACCAGGTGACATCTATCAAGCTCGTTTAGCTGGGAGCGCCCCTCGGGTTGCATCATTCCCAGGCCACATGGGTTCGTCCCTGTGGCATGTATCCCTTTTGCTTATGTTTTTAGCTTACCTTGCTGGAGGCACCCCTCGGGCTGCATCATCCCCAAGCCGCTCGGGCTGGACCCAGTGGCATGTATCTCCCTACATTTACCCAAGCTGATCTGCTTTCCATGATTAACCTGCTACAGCTATCGCCTGCTCGATCGCCACCCGCCACGGGGCCATCCATCCTGTGCAATTCACTTGCGCGTTAAAAGGGGGGATCCTAAGCATCGCGACTCAGGAGCTCTTACTGGCTCTCCAGCCCTCACCCCCTGGCCTTGACCACGGCATCACGACCTGGCATACCAGCGGCAGCTGAGCTTGCTCGAGGGCCGGGACCTGAGGACATAGAGTGCTTGCACCTAACCACCTTGCAGGAACACACAGTCACCAAGACTCAAGACCAGGAGCAACCCGCCTTGAGGTAGGGCCTCGTGAGTCCCGTGCTGGCTCACGAGTGCCCAGATACACCTTGCAGCCCTGCCGTGCAAGCCACGTGTCAGGGTGGGGTTGTACACGCCGCGGGGGCTCCTCCCGGAGGGGGGCCCCATCCCACGCACAAGTGGAAGCACCATGCTCCGTGCTGGCCATCGACACTGCCGAGGAGCGGATATGCCCGTGCACAAGCGGAATCACTATGCTCCGCGCTGGTGATAAACAACTGAGGGCGGCCCCACGGTTGTACCAACCTCAAGGAGCCCAGGGCTCAGCGTCCAGCCTCACCAAAACGCCTCCCCTCAGGAGAGCCACGCGAGGGGGCTGGGCATGGGGGCTACGCTCGGGTCACACCCAAGCGCACGCCACCCAACCAGGTCTCCCGGACCTGGGCGTCCCGTGCCCCTCCCGAGGCCTCGGCGAGGGCAGGTATGGAAATTGTTTGCACGTCAAGGGGACTCCTGAGTATCGCGACTCAGGAGTCTAACTAGTCACGTAGCCCCTCACTCCTTGGTTTGTCCTGGTCTCCGGTCGGCCCAATGGCGGTTGAGGTATACGCGGGGCCGGGCTCTGCCAACGTAGAACATTAATCTATTCTCGCGAACTCTCCCTATAAGTTGTTTGCGCGTCAAGGGGGACTCCTGAGCATCGCCACTCAGGAGCCTAACTGGTCATGTAGCCCCTCACTCCTTGGTCTGTCCTGGTCTCCGGTCGGCCCAATGGCGGTTGAGGTATGCGGGGCAGACTCTGCCGACGCTTGAACGCATAAAGCAAATAGGAAGGACATCGCAAAATCTCGAAGCAAATATTACAAACACATTGTCCTCACGATATCAAATAAAAAGTCTAAACGCCTCCACGAGGCCTAATGCATGTTGCAGGAACAAAATGGGAGAATAGCCGCAGGTCACTCCCGGACACCGCCATCACCTGCGGAAGGTGCTACTTCGTGAGCGATGTGGTCTTCACCTTCACCACCAGCTTCAGGATCGGCGACATCGTCGGACAGAGGAGCGGAGACAAAGCTGCGGAACTTCTTCAGCAAGGCCTCCACTTGACCTTGCACGGATGCGGCGGCGGCCTCGTATCAATCTTCAGCCACAGGCTCCAGCATCTCGTCAAGACAAGCTTTGGGGTCGCGAAGGTGCAGGTGGCTGAAGACGCGGGTCAATGCAGCTGAAGACAGGACGCGAGCTTCCGCCTCCGCCATGGGACCAACGCCATCAACGACTTCCTCGAGCGCCCCCACCAAGAGAGGAAGCAGCCAGGCGGGGCCGTCCTCATCAGTGGCCAACGACTTCTCCAGGCCGTGCTCGTAGAGCGTCTTCAGTGCCTCGCGAGATCTCTTCTCGAGGTCGGCAAAAGCCGTGCGGTCTTCGGCCAGGACTCGCGCCTTGGCGTCGAGATCAGCCTCCCCCGTCTTCTCCTTCCGCTCCAGCTCTTCCAACCGGTCGTGCTCAGTAGCCTACGTCCTCCCCAACTCCGCCAGCTCAGCATCACGGTTCTTGACGGCGTCCACCCGGGCCTTTATCTCCTCCTCCTTCGCTTGGTGGCAGCATGCTTCTTCGGCGTGCTTGTCGTGCAGGCTCTGCAACTTGTCCTCCAGCACCCGACAGCAGTCACGGGCGGCCCTGGCGTCTTTCAGCGCCATCTCATGATCGGTTGTGGCGCTGGCGGCACTCTGCTTCTCCTTCTCAGAAGCCGTAGCGGCCTAGCCCAGCGTCGCGTGAACCGCCAAGTCAGAGTGGAGCCAGCCCGAGGCCAGCTCCAGGCGCCCGATCACAAGGCATGGGTCCGCGCCCAGGAGATCCACCTGCAGCTGTGTCATCTCCGAAAGAGCATGTTCCAGAACAGCAGCAGGAGCAGAAGAACTTGGGAGTGGAGGTGCTGTAGTGGGAGGAGGCGACATCGTCACCAGGGCCTGGGAGATCGCGGGTTCCGGAGCAGCTGGGATCTCATCAGCGGCGCCAAGTGCCGGCACCTCTGGAGCCAGCAGGGCCATGGGGGCTGATTCCATGCGGTGATGTTCCTCTTGGCCCCACGAAGACGGCCGGGCTGGGGAGATGCGGGCGCTGCTGCCTCCTTTCTCTGCGGAGGGAGGCACGGCCGCCGTATCCTCTTTCCTCTTCTTCGTCGAAGATGTCGGCCTGATCAACCAAGGGCGAGCATCAGGAAATGACGAGTACAAATAGGGACAAGGCGAAGCTTAAAGACACTTACTGATCCACCGCAACATACTTCCGCTTGGGGAGCTTGAAGCCTGACAGCATCAGGACCTGAGGAGCAGGTGTTCGGGCTCCGGCGGCGCCAGGCGGTGCGGAGGCAGAGCCGGAGCCAGCCCCGGGAGTGTTGGGAAACGTAGTGAAAGTGCAACTATCCCTAGGTGGTTTTGGTAATTCATAACAACATATAGCTCATTGAGCTAATGCTATTCCAATACTATTATTTCAGGAAAGCTCAATGAATGGCATCGCATGGATGATGAAAGTGGATCCCTCAAAATACTAAGGACAAAGGATTGGCTCAAGCTCAAAAGCTCAAGACTCTTCATTTTACATTTTAGTGATCCAAGATCACATTGAGTCTATAGGAAAAGCCAATACTATCAAGAAGGGACGAGGTGTTGCTTAATGAGCCTCTTGCTTCATGTGCTTAGTGATATTCTCCAAAACCCTCAACTACTTTCCCACATCCACAAATGACCTAAACCTAAAGCCAAAATCGGTCACACCGATTCTTTCTATCCGGCGCCACCGATTCCAAAAGTCATAGCCACTGCCACAAACCCTAAGCAAATCGGTCTTATCGATAGGGATCTCGGTCTCACCGAGATGGGGTTTCAATCTCTCTGTTCCCTTCGTAACGTTTTGGCCTAACCAAGTGAGCGATCAGTCCCACCGAGATTGCAATGTAAACTCTCTGCTTACTTTTTGTAACATTTCGGTCTCACCGAAAAGAGCAAATCGGTCCCACCGAGTTTACTCTCGACCAACTCTCT
The DNA here is from genome assembly GCA_021605145.1 of Aegilops bicornis. NCBI lineage: Eukaryota > Viridiplantae > Streptophyta > Magnoliopsida > Poales > Poaceae > Aegilops > Aegilops bicornis. Next base: position 103,169,256 of record CM038671.1, read on the forward strand.
GAAAGCTTATTACCAAATCGGTCTCACCGAGTTTGTGTAATCGGTCTCACCGAGATTATGTTATGCCCTAACCCTAACCGAATCGGCCTCACCGAGATGCATGTCGATCCCACGAAAATCACTAACGGTCACTAGGTTTACTAAATCGGTCCGACCGATTTTAACGATTCGGTCCCACCGAGTTTGGTAAATTGTGTGTAACGGTTAGATTTTCTGTGGAGGCTATATATACCCCTCCACCTCCTCTTCATTCATGGAGAGAGCCATCAGAACGAACCTACACTTCCAACTTACCATTTCTGAGAGAGAACCACCTACTCATGTGTTGAGGCCAAGATATTCCATTCCTACCATATGAATCTTGATCTCTAGCCTTCCCCATGTTGCTTTCCACTCAAACCCTCTTTCCATCAGATCCAAATCCTATGAGAGAGAGTTGAGTGTTGGGGAGACTATCATTTGAAGCACAAGAGCAAGGAGTTCATTATCAACGCACCATTTGTTACTTCTTGGAGAGTGGTGTCTCCTAGATTGGCTAGGTGTCACTTGGGAGCCTCCGACAAGATTGTGGAGTTGAACCAATGAGTTTGTAAGGGCAAGGAGATCGCCTACTTCATGAAGATCTACCGCTAGTGAGGCAAGTCCTTCGTGGGCGACGGCCATGGTGGGATAGACAAGGTTGCTTCTTCGTGGACCCTCCGTGGGTGGAGCCCTCTATGGACTCATGGCCGTTACCCTTCGTGGGTTGAAGTCTCCATCAATGTGGATGTACGATAGCACCACCTATCGGAACCACGCCAAAAACATCCGTGTCTCCAATTGCGTTTGAATCCTCCAAACCCTTCCCCTTACTTTCTTGCAAGTTGCATGCTTTAATTTCCGCTGCCTATACACTCTTTGCATGCTTGCTTGAATTGTGTGATGATTGCTTGACTTGTCCTAAAATAGCTAAAATCTACCAAACTCTAAAATTGGGAAAAGGTTAAGTTTTTATTGGTCAAGTAGTCTAATCACCCCCCTCTAGACATACTTCAAGGTCCTACAAGTGGTATCGAGCATTGGTCTCCATTTGCTTTGATTTCCATAGCTTTTGGTGGTCATAGCCTTGGTTTCACAACCTAGGAGAGTATGGCGTCTAGCGAGGGAAATTATCACCGTAGAGGTCCTTACTTTGATGGTACTAATTTTGCTAGTTGGAAGCATAAGATGAAAATGCATATTCTTGGACATAACCCCGCCGTTTGGGCAATTATTTGTATTGGCTTGCAAGGTGAATTCTTCGATGGGAGAGAACCGAACTGTGAAGCTAATGCGGAAGAATTGAAGATGCTGCAATACAACGCTCAAGCATGTGACATCATCTTCAACGGATTGTGCCTCAAGAATTCAACAAAATCAGCCGTCTTGAGAATGCAAAGGAAATTTGGGATACTTTGATTGATATGCATGAAGGTACCGACTCCGTCAAGGAATCCAAGTTGGATGTGCTCCAAAGTCAGCTTGACAAGTTCAAAATGAAGGATGGTGAAGGTGTCGCTGAAATGTACTCTAGGCTTGCTCTTATCACAAATGAGACTGCCGGCTTAGGGAGTGAAGAGATGACCAACAAATTCATCATCAAGAAAATCCTAAGAGCATTGGATGGAAAGTATGATACCGTGTGCACATTGATCCAAATGATGCCAAACTACAAAGATCTCAAGCCAACGGAAGTCATTGGAAGGATTGTTGCTCATGAGATGTCACTCAAGGATAAGGAGGAACTTCACAACAAGTCAAGTGGTGCTTACAAAGCCTCAAGTGAAGCCCCCACATCATCAAGTGAGAAACCAACCTTCAATGAAGAATTGAGCTTAATGGTGAAGAACTTCAACAAATTCTACAAAAGTAGAAGCAAAGAAAGAAGCTCCAAGTCAAGGTCTTACAATGACAAGAGATCTTCTAGTCGAGAGTGCAATTGCTACAATTGTGGGAGACCCGGACACTACTCCAATGAGTGTACGGCACCCTACAAAAGAAGAGAAGATTCTCCAAGAAGAAGGAGCAAAAGAGAAGAATCACCACCAAGAGAGAGGAGGAGTAGAGATGATCGTTATGAACGAAGACCCTCACGGAGAAGTAAGGATTCGGAAAGAAAGGACAAGTCATCAAGGAGCTACACAAAACGAAGACTTCAAGCTCATGTTGGTGAATGGGTTTCCGGATCCGACTCCGACAATCACTTCGAGAGAAGCTATCACTCCGACTCCGAATATACTCAAGATGAAGGTGTTGCCGGTCTAGCACTTGTGTCAACCAACTCCTACGACATATTTGACTCACCAAATGAAGGTGTTGGAAGATGCTTCATGGACAAAGGTCCAAAGGTAACACATCCCGAGTATGTTGATTTTAATAGTGATGAAGATGACTTGCTTGTGGATGATACTTTACTTGTTGACAACTCTAGTGATGAATACTATGATGAAACGTCAATTAATCATGCTAATCAAACGAATGACAATGATAAGGAGAAAATTGAGCTTCTAACTAAAGAACTAAACACTCTTAAGTTGGCTCATGAAACTATCTTCCAAGATCATCGAGAACTTTTAAGGGCTCATGAGAAGTTACGCTTTGAAAAGCTCAATCTTGAGCAAGAGCATGAGTTCTTAAAGGCAATCAATGATGATCTCCGCAAGAAAAGTTCTTCTTACATTGCCAAGCGTTTACTCGTATCTACTTACATGCCTCAAGTCAAGTCTAGTAGCAAGTACAAGAAAGATACTTCCTCTAGTAGTAACAATAATAATGTCAAATCCAATGTTGTTGCTTCTAGTAGTTCTCTTGATTCCACTAATGATTCTCTTAGCCAAGTTACACTTGAGCAAGAAAATAGTTTATTGAAGGGAATTATAGAGAAAGGTGTTTACAAGAGCCTTGCCGGGAGTAAGCAATTCGAGGAAATTGTACGCAAGCAAGGAAGGCACCGGAAGAATCAAGGTGTCGGTTCTGAACGAAAGTTCAACGCCAATGGAGTTGAGTGGGAAGAAGATCAATACCCCAAGACAAAGTTTGTTCCTCAACAAGAGAAGTATGATCCTACTTCCTTCAAGGGGACACAAGCTCAAGATGATCTTCCACCACAAGACCACAAGAACAAAGGCAAGGACAAGCTTCAAGAAGAGATCGATGCATTTGAAGAAGCACCTAAAGCCTCGCTCAAGTGGGTCCCCAAGACTACGCCAAGTTCTACTTCATCAAGTACAACTATAACTCCAAGGATTCCCATCAAGATGATGTGGATCCCAAGAAGAAGAACTAGAGAGTTCTTGAGGGTGACTCCGCCAACATTCTTCACTCATATCATTTTGGCAAGAACAAGTGCAATCAACTTTCACATCTTGCACTAGTTCAAGGAGTCACAAACCCTCATGTTGGTAAGGCAAGGGACAAGGTAACCTAATGTTTTCATGGACATCATCTTGTGTGTGCATCACTCTATGTCTATGGATATTCTTGTTTGTTCCTTGTGGGACTAACCCATGTAGGCAAGTTGAAAGTGCAACTCACTCCAAAGAATTGCTCCAAATGATCTACATCAACATTGATCATCTACATCTTCAACACCTACATGAAGTCATCATCGACAAAAACCAAAGTTAGTTCATCCCTCTAAGGGGGGATCTCACATCTAGGGGGAGCTTAACTCTAAGAATTGATTCAAAGCAACTCTAATGGTGTGAACACATTAATGCATTATGTAAAAGTGGTAACCCCACTTGAGCTTAAACGATGAGTATGACCTATGATCAAATTTTCTCATTTGACTCCTAAGTCAATATACTCATATATAGATGACCTAGTCATCGCCAATTGCTTGATAGTTGCTAAAATTGGGTGTGCATGCTTTGCCACATATTTCAATTGCCATCTTATTGTGTGAGCATGTTGGTGCATATTTTACTCATTGAAGGACATCCACTTGTTGTTTTGTTTGTTTGGATTCTTTTCTTTGTGCCAAGTGGATGGACAAGAATGCCTAAGAACCTTCTTTAGCTATCTATGCTTTTCTCGTCTCAAACTCTATTCATGCTACATCACAAAATTTGATCAAGTCAGATTCGAACTACTCTGTGTGAGGAGCACTCGGATTCCCCGATTCTTCATAGACTTAAACTTCCAAAACCTCTTAGTGATTCTCGGTCTGACCGATCCTTCCATTTCGGTCCTACCGAGATCATCAAGTTGATCTGAGTTTTCAATCTCGGTGCAACCGATTTGAACTTTTCGGTCTCACCGATTTTCTGTAACTGAACACAGTTATGCATCTCGGTGCCACCGAGTTGTTCCACTCGGTCACACCGACAGGGTCGAGCTATATATAGCCACGGGCAAAATTTTGGAAATTTCTCCAAAACCCTTCGCCAGCATAACAGCTCGCTCTGCCATCATGGTCTCCGGATCGTCTCCTCGTCGCCAACAGCCTCCTGTCGCTGGTCTCCGCCGCCGTCAACGGATTTCGTCCCCGCCGTTGCCGCCGTAGCAAGTCCACCGCCAAGTTAGGGTATGGACTTAATCTTTGTGCTATCCACGTCGATTCTCGCACATTGTTTTCATATTGATTCTTGCCACGATTGAAACTCTTCTATCCAGCCAAAGTAGTTCATAGATTAGACGTGATTCAAATTTTTAGGGTTAGGTTTCATGAAACCATCTCGGACCCACCGAGTTGAAAAACTCGGTCTCACCGATTGGCCTATGCCATTGCACTAGTGACTCTCGGTCGACCGAGAATTACTAATCGGTGCAACCGATTTGAGGATTCTGTGAAACCCTAGCAGTCTTGCATTATCGAATCGAAACTCGGTCCAACCGAGATCATCAGTTTAGGTTCCAAAACTGCTTCGGTATCACCGAGTTTGAAAATTGGTGGATCCGAAATGCTTTCTATGGAAAACTAAGACTTAACTTTTGAGTCATTCTTTTGCAAAAAACTCTGCATTTTGTGATGCTCATCTTTTCTGTCTCATCTATAACTCTTCACAGGGTCAGCAGTCAGCTTTTGCAGAATGTCTGATCAAAGTGACAGCCAGAACAGGAGCAGCTTGGTTACTTAATAGCATCAACCCTGAGGATTGAGAAGGGATTGGCCACCCTCACTCAAAATCAGGAGAGCTTGGAGAGAATCATAGAACAAAAATTCTATGATCTAGATGCCAAGGTAACCGAGATTCAGCCATTGTGGAGCAGCCGCAGGATGACATGCAGGAGAGGAAGGGCAAGACTACCACCAAAGTGTTTGCCAGAGTGCCTAGAGCCCAGAGGTCGATTGCAGAGCCAAAGGATGCAGACACTAGAGCAACAACTTCAAAGACCAGCCATCGCCTCTACAAATTTCGCCACCAGCTCCAAAGCACCTACATCAGCTCCAGCTCCATCTACTTCAACTGAAGCTTGCCCCTCGGCATTATCCGGACTCCACCACCGAAGATCAAGCACGAGAGTCGATCTAGCACTATGCATTTTCTATGAACTTTTTGGTAACTTGTTGCCAAAGGGGGAGAAAAATGTATAGATCATAGGCTTCGAGAGAGACAGTGTTGCTTTTGTTCTCTCTTGCTTTATTTGATGATTTTTCAATCTTTGTTTGCTTTTGGTTGAGATACTATGCTTGTGAGACATTGATGATCATGTGTTTGATCATAAGCTACACTTATGCATGCTTGATATTATCCTATCTATCTTATGTGATCACTCACTATGCTTGGTGAGGAGTGCATGTATTCATTGTTTATTATTTTGAGCGCTCCACCAAGATGTATGTGACATGGAAGAGTAACCCATGAGCCTAATTCATTGTGCATTTGTAGTCCAAAGCAAATCTAAAACTATGAACAAATTTAGGGGAAGCTCTTGCTTATCACATACTTCTCAAAGCGACGATGTTATTTAAATTTTATTATCATTTGTCGAAGCTTTGATCTATATGTTGTCATCAATTACCAAAAAGGGGAGATTGAAAGTGCAACTATCCCTAGGTGGTTTTGGTAATTCATAACAACATATAGCTCATTGAGCTAATGCTATTCCAATACTATTATTTCGTGAAAGCTCAATGAATGGCATGGCATGGATGATGAAAGTGGATCCTCAAAATACTAAAGACAAAGGATTGGCTCAAGCTCAAAAGCTCAAGACTCTTCATTTTACATTTTAGTGATCCAAGATCACATTGAGTCTATAGGAAAAGCCAATACTATCAAGAAGGGATGAGGTGTTGCTTAATGAGCCTCTTGCTTCATGTGCTTAGTGATATGCTCCAAAACCCTCAACTACTTTCCCACATCCACAAATGACCTAAACCTAAAGCCAAAATCGGTCACACCGATTCTTTCTATCCGGCGCCACCGATTCCAATAATCGTAGCCACTGCCACAAACCCTAAGCAAATCGGTCTTACCGATAGGGATCTCGATCTCACCGAGATGGGGTTCTAATCTCTCTGTTTCCCTTCGTAACGTTTCGGTCTAACCAAAGTGAGTGATCGGTCCGACGGAGATTGCAATGTAAACTCTCTGTTTCCTTTTTGTAACACTTCGGTCTCACCGAAAAGAGCAAATCGGTCCCACCGAGTTTACCTGACCAACTCTCTGGAAAGCTTATTACCAAATCGGTCTCACCGAGTTTGTGTAATCGGTCTCACCGAGATTATGTTATGCCCTAACCCTAACCGAATCGGCCTCACCGAGATGCATGTCACCCCACCGAAAATCACTAACGGTCACTAGGTTTACTAAATCGGTCCGACCGAGTTTAACGATTCGGTCCCACCGAGTTTGGTAAATTGTGTGTAACAGTTAGATTTTCTCGTGGAGGCTATATATACCCTCCACCTCCTCTTCATTCGTGGAGAGAGCCATCTTAAAGAACCTACACTTCCAACTTACCATTTCTGAGAGAGAACCACCTACTCATGTGTTGAGGCCAAGATATTCCATTCCTACCATATGAATCTTGATCTCTAGCCTTCCCCAAGTTGCTTTCCACTCAAACCCTCTTTCCGTCAGATCCAAAGTTGAGTGTTGGGGAGACTATCATTTGAAGCACAAGAGCAAGGAGTTCATTATCAACGCACCATTTGTTACTTCTTGGAGAGTGGTGTCTCCTAGATTGGCTAGGTGTCACTTGGGAGCCTCCGACAAGATTGTGGAGTTGAACCAAGGAGTTTGTAAGGGCAAGGAGATCGCCTACTTCGTGAAGATCTACCGCTAGTGAGGCAAGTCCTTCGTGGGCGACGGCCATGGTGGGATAGACAAGGTTGCTTCTTCGTGGACCCTTCGTGGGTGGAGCCCTCCGTGGACTCGCGCAACCGTTACCCTTCGTGGGTTGAAGTCTCCATCAACGCGATAGCACCACCTATCAGAACCACGCCAAAAACATCCGTGTCTCCAATTGCGTTTGAATCCTCCAAACCCTTCCCCTTACTTTCTTGCAAGTTGCATGCTTTAATTTCCGCTGCCTATACACTCTTTGCATGCTTGCTTGAATTGTGTGATGATTGCTTGACTTGTCCTAAAATAGCTAAAATCTACCAAACTCTAAAATTGGGAAAAGGTTAAGTTTTTATTGGTCAAGTAGTCTAATCACCCCCCCCCCTCTAGACATACTTCAAGGTCCTACACGTAGTAATTCAAAAAAAATCCTACGCACACGCAAGATCATGGTGATGCATAGCAACGAGAGGGGAGAGTGTTGTCCATGTACCCTCGTAGACCGAAAGCGGAAGCGTTAGCACGACGCAGTTGATGTAGTCATACGTCTTCACGGCCCGACCGATCAAGCACCGAAACTACGGCACCTCCGAGTTCTTGCACACGTTCAGCTCGATGACATTCCCCGGACTCCGATCCAGCAAAGTGTCGGGGAAGAGTTCCATCAGCACGATAGCGTGGTGACGATCTTGATGTTCTACCGTCGCAGGGCTTCGCCTAAGCACCGCTACAATATTATCGAGGAGAACTATGGTGGAGGGGGGCACCGCACACGGCTAAGAGATCTCAAGGATCAATTGTTGTGTCTATGGGGTGCCCCCCTGCCCCCGTATATAAAGGAGCAAGGAGGAGGAGGCCGGCCCTAGGAGGGGCGCGCCAAGGGAGTAGGATTCCTACTCCTAGTAGGAGTAGGTTTCCTTCTTTCCTAGTCCAACTAGGAGAAGGGGGGAAAGGAGGGGAGTGGAGAAGGAAGGGAGAGGGGGGCCCCGCCCCAAACCCCTTGTCCAATTTGGACTGGGCTTGGGAGGGGCACACGCCACCTCCTGGCTCCTTCCCACTAAGGCCCATTAAGGCCCAATATTCTTCCCCATATTCCCGTAACTCTCGGGTACTCCAAAAAATACTCGAATCACTCGAAACCTTTCCAATGTCTGAATATAGTCGTCCAATATATCGATCTTGACGTCTCGACCATTTCGAAACTCCTCGTCATGTCCCCGATCTCATCCGGGACTCCGAACTCCTTCGGTACATCAAAACTCATAAACTCATAATAAAACTGTCATCGAAACCTTAAGCGTGCGGACCCTACGGGTTCGAGAACTATGTAGACATGACCAAAACACGTTTCCGGTCAATAACCAATAGCGGAACCTGGATGCTCATATTGGCTCCTACATATTCTACGAAGATCTTTATCGGTCAAACCGCATAACAACATACGTTGCTCCCTTTGTCATCGGTATGTTACTTGCCCGAGATTCGATCATCGGTATCTCAATACCTGGTTCAATCTCGTTACCGGCAAGTCTCTTTACTCGTTATGTAATGCATCATTCCATAACTAACTCATTAGCTACATTGCTTGCAAGGCTTATAGTGATGTGCATTACCGAGAGGGCCCAGAGATACCTCTCCGACAATCGGAGTGACAAAACCTAATCTAAAATACGCCAACTCAACATGTACCTTTGGAGACACACAGAGCTCCTTTATAATCACCCAGCCACGTTGTGACGTTTGGTAGCACACAAAGTGTTCCTCCGGTAAATGGGAGTTGCATAATCTCATAGTTGTAGGAACATGTATAAGTCATGAAGAAAGCAATAGCAACATACTAAACGATCAAGTGCTAAGCTAACGGAATGGGTCAAGTCAATCACATCATTCTACTAATGATGTGATCCGGTTAATCAAATGACAACTCATTTCTATGGTTAGGAAACATAACCATCTATGATTAATGAGCTAGTCTAGTAGAGGCATACTAGTGACAATATGTTTGTCTATGTATTCACACATGTATCATGTTTCCGGTTAATACAATTCTAGCATGAATAATAAACATTTATCGTGATATAAGGAAATAAATAATAACTTTATTATTGCCTCTAGGGCATATTTCCTTCAGTCTCCCACTTGCACTAGAGTCAATAATCTAGTTCAGATCACCATGTGATTTAACACTAATGTTCACATATGCATGTGATTAACACCCATAGTTCACATCGTCATGTGACCAACACCCAAAAGGTTTACGAGAGTCAATATCTGGTTCACATTGCTATGTGATTAACACCCAGAGAGTACTAAGGTGTGATCATGTTTTGCTCGTGAGAGAAGCTTAGTCAACGGGTCTGTCACATTCAGAGCCGTATGTATTTTGCAAATATTCTATGTCTACAATGCTCTGCACGGAGCTACTCTAGCTAATTGCTCCCACTTTCAATATGTATCCAGATTGAGACTTAGAGTCATCTGGATCGGTGTGAAAGCTTGCACCGATGTAAATTTTTACGACGGGCTCTTTTATCACCTCCATAATCGAGAAATATTTCATTAGTCCTCACTAAGGATATTCTTGACCAATGTCCAGTGATCTACTCCTAGATCACTATTGTACTCCCTTGCCAAATTCAGAGCAAGGTATACAATAGGTCTGGTACATAGCATACTTTATAGAACCTATAACTGAGGCATAGGGAATGACTTTCATTCTCTTTTCTATTTTCTGTCGTGGTCGGGATTTGAGTCTTACTCAATTTCACACCTTTGCAACACAGGCAAGAACTCTTTCTTTCGACTGTTCCATTTTGAACTATTTCAAAATCTTGACAAGGTATGTACTTATTGAAAAACTCATCAAGCGTCCTTGATCTATCTCATTAGATCTTGATGCTCAATATGTAAGTAGCTTTATCGAGGTCTTTCTTTTAAAGAACTCCTTTCAAATACTCCTTTATGCTTTCCGTAAAAATTCTACATCATTTACGATCAACAATATGTTACTCACATATATTTATCGTAAAGGCGGTAGTGCTCCCACTTACTTTATTGTAAATACAGTCATCACCGCAAAACTGAATAAAAATATATGCTTTTATCAACTAATCAAATCGTATATTACAACACAGAGATGCTTGTACAAGTCCATAGATGGATCATTGAGCTTGCACATTTTGTCAAGACCTTTAGGATTGACAAAACCTTCTCGTTGCATCATATACAACTTTTCTTTAAGAAAACCATTAAGGAATGCAGTTTTGACATCCATTTGCCAGATTTCATAAAATGTGGCAATTGCTAACATGATTCGGAAAGACTTAAGCATCGCTACAATTGAGAAAATCTCATTGTAGTCAACACTTTGAACTTGTCGAAAACCTTTTTGCGACAAGTCAAGCTTTGTAGATAGTAACACTACTATCAGCGTATGTCTTCTTCTTGAAGATCCATTTATACAATATGGCTTGCCGATCATCGGGCAACTCCACCAAAGTCCACACTTTGTTCTCATACATGGATTCCATCTCAGATTTTATGGCCTCAAGCCATTTCGCGGAATCTGGGCTTATCATCGCTTCCTCATAGTTCGTAGGTTCATCATGGTCTAGTAACATGACTTCCAGAACAGGATTACCGTACCACTCTGGTGCGGACTGTACTTTGGAAGACCTACGAGGTTTTATAGTAACTTGATCTGAAGTTTCATGATCATCATCATTAGTTTCCTCACTAATTGGTGTAGAATCACTGGAACTGATTTCTGTGGTGAACTACTTTCCAATTCGGGAGAAGGTACAAATTACCTTATCAAGCTCTACTTTCCTCCCACTCACTTCTTTCGAGAGAAACTCCTTCTCTAGAAAGGATCCATTCTTAGCAACGAATGTTTTGCCTTCAGATCTGTGATAGAAGGTGTATCCAACAGTTTCCTTTGGGTATTCTATGAAGACACACTTCTCCGATTTGGGTTCGAGCTTATCAGGTTGAAAACCTTTTTCATATAAGCATCGCAACTCCAAACTTTAAGAAACGACGGCTTAGGTTTACTGCTAAACCATAGTTCATACGGTGTAGTCTCAACGGATTTAGATGGTGCCCTATTAAACGTGAATGCAGCTGTCTCTAATGCATAACCCCAAAACGATAGTGGTAAGACGATAAGAGATATCATAGATCGCACCATATTTAGTAAAGTACGATTACGACGTTCGGACACACCATTACATTGTGGTGTTCCAGGTGGCGTGAGTTGCGAAACTATTTCACATTGTTTCAAATGAAGACCAAACTCATAACTCAAATATTCGTCTCCACGATCAGATCGTAGAAACTTTATTTTTCTTGTTACGATGATTTTCCACTTCACTCTGAAATTCTTTGAACTTTTCAAATGTTTCAGACTTATGTTTCATCAAGTAGATATACCCATATCTTCTCAAATCATCTATGAAGGTCAGAAAATAACGATACCTGCCGCGAGCCTTAACACTCATCGGATCGCATACATCGGTATGTATTATTTCCAATAAGTCAAGAGCTTCGTTCCATTGTTCCGAGAATGAGTTTTAGTCATCTTGCCCAAAAGGCACGGTTCGCAAGCATCAAATGATTCATAACCAAGTGATTCCAAAAATCCATCTTTATGGAGTTTCTTCATGCGCTTTACACCGATATGACCCAAACGGCAGTGCCAAAAATAAGTTGCACTATCACTATTAACTTTACATCTTTTGGCATCAATATTATGAATATGTGTATCATTATGATCGAGATCCAGCAAACTATTTTCATTGGGTGTATGGCCATTTGAAGGTTTTATTCATACAAACAGAATAACAATTATTCTCTGACTTTAAATGAATAACCGTATTGCAATAAACATGATCAAATCATATTCATGCTCAACGCAAACGCCAAATAACATTTATTTAGGTTTAACACTAATCCCGAAAGTATAGGGAGTGTGCGATGATGATCATATCAATCTTGGAACTACTTCCAACACTCATCGTTACTTCCCCTTCAACTAGTCTCTGTTTATTCTCAGTAACTCCTGCTTCGAAAGTTACTAATCTTAGCAACCGAACAAGTATCAAATACTCAGGGGCTACTATAAACACTAGTAAGGCACACATCAATAACCTGTATATCAAATATACCCTTGTTCACTTTGCCATCCTCCTTATCCACCAAATATTCAGGGCATTTCCGCTTCCAGTGACCATTTCCTTTGCAGTGTAAGCACTCAGTTTCAGGCTTTGGTCCAGCTTTGGGATTCTTCACGGGAGTGACAACTTGTTTGCCATTCTACTTGAAGTTTCCCTTTCTTTCCCTTTGCCCTTTTCTTGAAACTAGTGGTCTTGTCAATCATCAACACTTGATGCTCTTTCTTGATTTCTACCTTCATCGATTTCAACATCACGAAGAGCTCGGAATCGTTTTCGTCATCCCTTGCATACTATAGTTCATCACGAAGTTTTAGTAACTTGGTGATGGTGACTAGAGAATTCTATCAATCACTATCTTATCTGGAAGATTAACTCCCACTTGATTCAAGCGAGTGAAGTACCCAGACAATCTGAGCACATGCTCACTAGTTGAGCGATTCTCCTCCATCTTTTAGCTATAGAACTTGTTGGAGACCTCATATCTCTCAACTCGGGTATTTTCTGGAAATATTAACTTCAACTCCTGGAACATCTCATATGGTCCATGACGTCCAAAACGTCATTGAAGTCCCGATTCTAAGCCGTTTAAGCATGGTGCACTAAACTATCAAGTAGTCATCATTTTGAGCTAGCCAAACATTCATAACGTCTTCATCTGCTCCTGCAATAGGTTTGTCACCTAGCGGTGCATCAAGGACATAATTCTTCTGTGCATCAATGAGGATAAACCTCAGATCACGGATCCAATCCGCATCATTGCTACTAACATCTTTCAACACAGTTTTCTCTAGGAACATATCAAAATAAACACATGAAAGCAACAACGCGAGCTATTGATCTACAACATAATTTGCAAAATACTACCGGGTACTAAGTTCATGATAAATTTAAGTTCAATTGATCATATTACTTAAGAACTCCCACTTAGACAGACATCTCTCTAGTCATCTAAGTGATCACGTGATCCAAATCAACTAAACCATATCCGATCATCACGTGAGATGGAGTAGTTTCAATGGTGAACATCACTATGTTGATCATATCTACTATATGATTCACGTTTGACCTTTCGGTCTCCGTGTTCCGAGGCCATATCTGTATATGCTAGGCTCGTCAAGTTTAACCCGAGTATTCGCATGTGCAACTATTTTGCACCCGTTGTATTTGAACGTAGAGCCTATCACACCCGATCATCACGTGGTGTCTTAGCACGAAGAACTTTCGCAACGGTGCATACTCAGGGAGAACACTTCTTGATAATTAGTGAGAGATCATCTTAAAATGCTACCGTCAATCAAAGCAAGATAAGATGCATAAAGGATAAACATCACATGCAATCATTATAAGTGATATGATATGGCCATCATCATCTTGTGCTTGTGATCTCCATCTCCAAAGCACCGTCGTGATCACCATCGTCACCGCGCCGACACCTTGATCTCCATCGTAGCATCGTTGTCGTTACGCCATCTATTGCTTCTACGACTATCGCTACCGCTTAGTGATAAAGTAAAGCAATTACAGTATGCTTGCATTTCATACAATAAAGCGACAACCATATGGCTCCTGCCAGTTGCCGATAACTTCAGTTAAAAAACATGATCATCTCATACAATAAAATATAGCATCACGTCTTGACCATATCACATCACAACATGCCCTGCAAAAACAAGTTAGACGTCCTCTACTTTGTTGTTGCAAATTTTACGTGGCTGCTACGGGCTGAGCAAGAACCGTTCTTACCTACGCATCAAACCACAACGATAGTTCGTCAAGTTAGTGTTGTTTTAACCTTCGCAAGGACCGGGCGTAGCCATACTCGGTTCAACTAAAGTTGGAGAAACTGACACCCGCTAGCCACCTCTGTGCAAAGCACGTCGGGACCGGTCTCGCGTAAGCGTACGCGTAATGTCGGTCTGGGCCGCTTCATCCAAAAATATCGCCGAACCAAAGTATGACATGCTGGTAAGCAGTAAGACTTGTATCGCCCACAACTCACTTGTGTTCTACTCGTGCACATAACATCTATGCATAAACCTGGCTCGGATGCCACTGTTGGGAAACGTAGTAATTTCAAAAAAAATCCTACGAACACGCAAGATCATGGTGATGCATAGCAACAAGAGGGGAGAGTGTTGTCCACATACCCTCGTAGACCGAAAGCGGAAGCGTTAGCACAACGCGGTTGATGTAGTCGTACGTCTTCACAGCCCGGCCGATCAAGCACCGAAACTACGGCACCTCCGAGTTCTTGCACACGTTCATCTCGATGACGCTCCCCGAACTCCGATCCAGCAAAGTGTCGGGGAAGAGTTCCGTCAGCACGATAGCATGGTGACGATCTTGATGTTCTACCGTCGCAGGGCTTCGCCTAAGCATTGCTACAATATTATCGAGGAGAACTATGGTGGAGGGGGGCACCGCACACGGCTAAGAGATCTCAAGGATCAATTGTTGTGTCTATGGGGTGCCCCCCTGCCCCCGTATATAAAGGAGCAAGGGAGGAGGAGGCCGGCCCTAGGAGGGGCGCGCCAAGGGAGTAGGATTCCTACTCCTAGTATGAGTAGGTTTCCTTCTTTCCTAGTCCAACTAGGAGAAGGGGGGAAAGGAGGGGAGTGGAGAAGGAAGGGAGAGGGGGGCCGCGCCCCAAACCCCTTGTCCAATTTGGACTGGGCTTGGGAGGGGTGCGCGCCACCTCCTGGCTCCTTCCCACTAAGGCCCATTAAGGCCCAATACTCTTCCCCGTATTCCCGTAACTCCCCGGTACTCCGAAAAATATTCGAATCACTCGAAACCTTTTCGATGTCTGAATATAGTCGCCCAATATATCGATCTTTACGTCTCGACCATTTCGAGACTCCTCGTCATGTTCCCGATCTCATCCGGGACTCCGAACTCCTTCGGTACATCAAAACTCATAAACTCATAATAAAACTGTCATCAAAACCTTGTTGCAAGCGGACCCTACGGGTTCGAGAATTATGTAGACATGACCAAAACACGCTTCCGGTCAATAACCAATAGCGGAACCTGGATGCTCATATTGGCTCCTACATATTCTACGAAGATCTTTATCGGTCAAACCGCATAACAACATACGTTGTTCCCTTTGTCATCGGTATGTTACTTGCCCGAGATTCGATCGTAGGTATCTCAATACATAGTTCAATCTCGTTACCGGCAAGTCTCTTTACTCGTTATGTAATGCATCACTCCGTAACTAACTCATTAGCTACATTGCTTGCAAGGCTTATAGTGATGTGCATTACCGAGAGGGCCCAGAGATACCTCTCCGACAATCGGAGTGACAAAACCTAATCTCGAATACGCCAACTCAACATGTACCTTTGGAGATACCAGAGAGCTCCTTTATAATCACCCGATTACGTTGTGGACGTTTGGTAGCACACAAAGTGTTCCTCCGGTAAACGGGAGTTGCATAATCTCATAGTTGTAGGAACATGTATAAGTCATGAAGAAAGCAATAGCAACATACTAAACGATCAAGTGCTAAGCTAACGGAATGGGTCAAGTCAATCACATCATTCTACTAATGATGTGATCCTGTTAATCAAATGAAAACTCATGTCTATGGTTAGGAAACATAACCATCTTTGATTAATGAGCTAGTCTAGTAGAGGCATACTAGTGACAATATGTTTGTCTATGTATTAACACATGTATCATGTTTCCGGTTAATACAATTCTAGCATGCATAATAAACATTTATCATGATATAAGGAAATAAAAAATAACTTTATTATTGCCTCTAGGGCATATTTCCTTCAAGAAGGTGTCAGGACGGAGGCGGCATCGCAAGCCACCAGCGACGACCTACCCCTCGTCGGGATGAGGGATTGCTCCCTCTCCCCTTGGCGGGCATCGGCCTCGGTATCGTCAGGAAGGGTGTGGAGGATCTCGGCCTTGCTCAGAGGGGAAGTCTCCCCCACCTCTTCCAGAGTCTTCTCCGAGTCCACCTCCTCTTCCCGTTCCCCGTGGGACTCGTCAGAAGACACCTCCACCGGTTTCGGTGCCGCAGGGGCTCCCGGGAGCACCGGCGGCACCAGCCCACGTGTGTCAAAGGTAGGCCTGGAGGCTACGAATTCTTCCCGGTCCCCGCGTTGGAACAGGGGGGCGAAGGCGCTTGGTGGGTACTCCTGGTTGTCCCCAACTATGAGGCGCAGAACAGCGGCCAGTTCATCGGCAGGCAGGGCCCCTGGCCTCAGGCGGGTCTTGTTTCCCTCTTCTTCAAGCTCCCACAGGGGGCGTGCGCGCGCCTGGAGCGGGGCAACTCGCAGCGTCAAGAACTCCCTCAGGAGCATGACCCCCCGTCACCTTGGCTACCTTAGCGTTGCCCGGCTTCAAGTCGGTCATCATCTGCCCCAACACCAGCGATGCCCGCTCATCGGCAAGCTCCGCCTTGGGCCACCCCCCGTTGGAAGAGGGTGCCGCCATTGGCAACACCAGGCGTGGATTGGCACGCTTGGCGTCCATCATAACCCATTTGGATCGAATGTTGTCGGCCCTCTTCCCAGTGCTCGAGATCGAGTTGGCCTTGCCGCATGCGACAAAATTGGCGCATCCGGAGATGTGCGCCTCGCTGACACGGAGGAAGAAGAAATGGCGCAGGAGCGCCACAGACGGCATCACGCCTGTGCACGCCTCACAGTAGTAGGCGAAGATGGACAGGAGGAGGACAGAGTTGGGATGGGGATGCAACGCCTGCAGCCCGTAGTGGTCGAGGACTTCATAAAGAAATCAGAGAAGGGAGGAACCAACCCGACGGCAACACTACTCGAGAAGAAGGGGAAGAAGGTGCTTTCCTCGGGCTCCGGCACGTCGGAGGCAAGCTGGAGCTCGGTCTCCCCCCACTCATTGCTCTCGCCCGCCACAAGAAAGACGGAGGCGAGGCTCTTCTTCGTGACGGTGGGCGCCTCGAGGGCCGGCTCATACCAAGCCGGTGCTGAGGAAGTCTTGTCCTTGCGCGGCGCCATGGATTGCGGATGCAGGATGAGATTGGAGCGGATCTGGAGGTAGCGGTGGCGAGGAGCAAGAAAAGGGATCTAGAGCAAGGCGAGGAAGAAGCAATGAAGGCAAGTGCTGCCTGCGCCAGCCTTTTGTCAGGTCAAGCAGTTGTCGAGGCAGCGTGGGGAAGCGGAGACGCCCACGTCCAATCAACCGCTGCGCGTCAACCGAGGCCCCAGGCTTTTGGGGCCCGCGGTGCTCCGTACTTGACCCTTGGCTTCGCCGCGAAGCCAAGCCCGAGCGCACCTTGGGCCTGGGGGCTACTGTCGGCGTTCTGGGAACAGGGGTCCCCAGACTTGCCTGCCTGCAGCCCATGGCATGGCTAAGCCAGCAGGCCATACGGCCCATCTTCATCGACAAGGCATCCAAGACCCTCGCGCGGGGCCAAGCCTCGCGAGGCGGACGACGCAAGACCTCCTCAGGAGTGGCCTGGCCAGGCAGGCTCACGAGGAGCGGAGATATCAAGGAGGGGCAAACCTCATGAGGCTCTCGTGATGTGAGCCATGACGATCGGCACCAGGCGGGCGCCAGCGCGCGCAACGTCCTTGTTTCCTCTTTGGTGCTAAGGAGGCCAGCGCAGGCGAGGAGTACCGAGGCATCAGGCAAAGGTTGCTATATCGGTGCAACGAGACCAAGACCAGGAGGCCGTTAAGACGGAGGTCATCGTGGAGCCCAAGACGGCGTCACCACCAGAGCCTTTTGCAGGCGAAGACCACTTTTGTCGGGATAGCTTGTACTAGTTGTCCCCCTTCAAATTTGCCTGCCGTTGTTGGCTACCTTCTCGCTCAATATTTGGGGAGAGGACCAGGGCCTATATAAGTAGAGCTAGCCACCACAGTAGAGGGCATCTGATAGTTCATCGAATCCTCACTCGCACAAGCTAGTAGAGCACAAGAACACCTCAACCTCAGGAGGCTGTTCTTCCCTCTGTACTGTTCATCATCAGTCCAAGAGGCAATCCACCACCACCACACTGGAGTAGGGTATTAAACCACAACGGTGGACCGAACCAGTATAAATCTCGTGTCTCACTGTGTTGCGAGTTCGTCGAGTTCGTCGGCGAGATCTTAGCAAGCTAGGGCGAAGATCGGTAGGAGGGAAAGACTTCGCGCGCACCCCAGTGTTTGAACCTTAAGGGTTTGCCGGAACCCAACATCCGACAACTATGCTTCGGTGGCACACCCCAGGAGCAATGGCCAGGCCGAGAGCGCCAATGCAGAGGTCCTGAGAGGCCTCAAGGCAAGGACCTTCAAGAAGAAGCTCGAGGCCTGCGGCAGGGGTGGCTTGATGAGCTCCAGTCCGTGTTGTGGTCCATCCGCACCACCACAACCAAGCCGACTGGCGAGACCCCGTTCTTCTTCGTCTACAGAGCTGAAGCGGTTCTCCCTCATGAGGTCAAGCATCGCTCCACGCGGGTTTTGGCGTTCAACGAGGCATGCCAGGACGCCACGCGGGGGATGGACCTTGTGCTGGGGGAGGAATGCCACCGTCAAGCCTCGCCCCGAGCGGCAAGGTATCAGCGAAGCGCCGCGGTGGTACTGCTTGTCAGAGCGTCCGTCGGTGACGCCGAGGTGGGTGATCTCGCCCTAAGGCGGGTGCTCTCCAGGAAGGGCTGCACAAGCTCTCACCCATGTGGGAGGGCCCATTAAGGATCGCCGTGTCTCTGTGCTCGCACCGCTGCTACCGAGACACAGGACGGGATCCCCATCCAGAACGCCTGGAACATCCAGCACCTCCGGAAATTCTACCCATGAAGCAAGGCCCCGTGCCTGTGAAGGTCTCCGCTCGTGACACTCTCACGTAATAATGGGTGGGGCTGTACACGCCCCGGAGTCTCCTGAGCATCGCCCGCGGGCCTAACAGGGGCTCCCACGTCCTAGTGGCAGCACTTAGCTCCGCGCTGGTGAGAAGACTAGTCTAGGTGCCGGACGCGGTTGTTCTTTTGCTTGCTTTCTGTAGCTGGTTTGCAACCTCTTAATGTAATTTGGAGTTTTCGCGTTTTTCGCTCGCCAGAGTTGGATTTTTTTCTCCTCTTACTTCGCTTGCCTCTCGGTCTTGACCTAGGAAGAGCGGCAGTTTCCCGTCGCTCCTCCTCGCGTGTCCCGCACGCGGGGGCTAGGCAGGTGTGTGCTTTTGGGTTCGCCCGCACCGCAAACACACCTCGCCGAAGCCTCGGCTTCTTTATTCCTCGCGAGACGCCCTCGATTGAGCTCGTGGACATGCGCACCCTCTTAAGTCCGTGCCCCCCGGGCAGCGCGACGCGGTGCACTGAGCCACAGCTAACCCATGTCTGGGGGCTCGCGCAAAGAAGAATGAGGTGCCCCGTCAAGATCTCTAACAACTCTGCAGCTCTACAGCGTCTCCTGAGGCCGACGACTCCTGAGTCGTCAGGAGGGGAGCTCCGCCGGAGATCGAAGGGTGCGCCCTCGCGAGGTGGTAAGCTGTCGCAAGCATATCGAGCTAAGTTACCCTAACCGCACCTACTCGGAACACAGATATCACGGCATAACATCAAGATAATAAGCATAGCATAGTGGCATAAGTGCCATAGTTCATTACACACCCCAGCGGGGCCCTCTACTTTTTTCAAATGCAGGAGAAAGGAAAGGTTAAACAAAAGTGGCTTGCACAACTGCAGCAGCTCCTGAAGCCAGGTTCCGGCAGCCCCGGGATCAGTCCGAGCCCTCCTCCCGCTTCACTAGAGCGTGGTGACGAGACGACCCATCGCCTTCCCCGATGCGAGCTCGGCGACGTGGTGGTTGCTCGTAGCCGCCGCTGCTGGTGCTCTCGCCTGAGGAGGAGCCGCCGCTGCTGAAGGAAGCGCGGCCGTCGCCAAGGGCCAGCTCACCCTCGTCGCCGTCGCGGCAGTCGTCAAGGCTAAGCTCATCGTCGCCGCTGCCGTCTTCTAGGCAGCACCCCGCGCGGCGGCTGTCCACCCTGAACACCCTCACGTAGAGGGTCGCGAGGCCGTTGTACTTGAAGTGGAGGGTGCACCTTCCGCTCAGGCCTCATGCGCGGGTGAACGCCTGCCAACCGCGGGTCAAGGCCACGTTGCCTGCGGCGGTGACCTCGACCCCGGCCCACGAGGCCCTGCTGCAGCAGCCGTCAGCCTGCAGCTAGAGGCCATCGAGCCCCATGGCGGCAGCTTGCCGGTGAAGAAGCGCGGAAGCTGGAGCCAGGTGCTGGCGGGCCTCTCCGACCACACGACGAACTCCGGGAGCACATCCGCCGAGTGGAAGCACGACCGAGGAGGCTGGGCAACCACGGCACGCCTTCCCTCATCGTAGGGGCTGCCCCATCCTCGGCGACCCCCACCGCAAGAAGAAGCACCGCCGCGGCTGCCAAAAGAGACGCCGGCCCCTGGAGAAGTGCGCATGCGCCCCCGAGGAGCTACCGCCGGGGTCGCATCGTGCTTGCGGGGACGGCCGCGACCTCTCTTGGACGGCGGCGGACCCGACCCCTCCTTGGGGGCCTGCCTTCCCCTTTTCGGCGCCGGAGAACCTGCTCGTCGGCACCATGGACTCTGCCGCAAGACGGCGAGACAAAGAAGAAGAAGGAGCGGACAGCAAGAAGATGGGGATGAGCAAGGGGGGATTTGCCCCACCCCTCATTTATAGCCGGAGGAAGGCCAACCGCCGGCCTCCATGATCCCACGCAATGATGATTTCTCTCTGCATGCATCAGGGACTCGTCAAGTCAAAAGGTTGCCGAGGCAGCGTGAGGAAGCGGATGCGCCCACGTCCCATCAATCGCCACGCGTCGACCAAGGCCGCAGGCGGTTAGGGCTCATGGCGCTCAAGACTTGCCTTTGGCACCGCCGGGTTAAGTCCGCAGCGCCTTTGGGCCCGGGGGATACTGTCGGCGTTCTGGGAACGGGGGTACCCAGACTTGCCTGCCTGCGGCCCACGGCGTGGCTCCATCGACGGCCTGGTACGTCCCAGCTTCGTTATCGCTGCTCAAGACCCTCACGAGGGGCCAAGCCTCGCGAGGCGAACGACAACAAGACCTCCAAGAGGAGCAACCTCCTCAGGCTGGCTCCCGAGGAGCGAAGATCTCTATGCAAGTCTCACCTCGTGAGGCTCAGATGACATGAGCCATGACGACCAAGGCCAGGCGGGCGCCAGCGGGCGCCGTGCAACAGTTTCCTCTTTGGTGCTAAAGAAGCAAGCGCAGGCGCGGAGTCCCGAGGAATCAGCCAAAGGTTTCCATTCCCGTGCAACAAGACCAACACCGCCAGGACGGCAGGATGGAGGTCATCACCGAGCCCACCACGGCATCATGAGAGGCTTTTGCAGGTGAAGACTACTTTTGTTAGGACAAGATGTACTAGTTGTCTCCCTTCGAATTTGGCCGTTGTGGGATCCCTTCCCGCCTTCATTTGGGAAGAGGACCAAGGCCACTATACATAGGACCTAGCCACCACCATAGAGGGAGATCAGATCCATTCCACCTAACCAGCTCACCAGCTCACTTGAGCTCAAGAACACACCTCCTTAGGTTGTTCCCCACTGTACTAGTTCATCCTCAGCCCCTCGAGGCCAATCCACCACAAAGTAGGAGTAGGGTTTTACACCGCAAGGTGGCCCGAACCTGGGTAAACTGCTGTGTCTCCTTTCCCTCGAGTTCGACGAGGTAGCCTGTGAGATTGGCGAGTAGGCAGACTGGGGAGGTAGAGTTCTTCGCGCGCACCCCAGAGTTCGAACCTCTCAAGGGTTTGCGGAACCCGAAATCCGACACATATCACAACCTAGGTCCACGCCATAATTCATGATGCATAGCACAATTTCGGTCCACGTCATAGCTCACAAATTCAGTACATAATTCTCAATAGCAACGGAAGTCAAATCTTTATTGGGTCACACGGGGCCATTTCTCATTCTTGTCACGTGCCTCATCCCTCCTTTTGCGCACCGCGAGTCCTTGCAAGCTTTCTTGCTCTCTCCTCTTCACGAGCAACCTTCTCTTTGCGGCCCTCTCCTCCTCATGCTTCTCTCGCTCCTTCTTCTCCTTCTCGTCCGAGGGCGGGCATGCATCGACGGGGCTAGCACGTGGTCCTAAATCCGCCACTCCCTTTCAACGTCCCACTTCATCTCGTCCCAAAGGGGGTTGAGGGGATCTGACTGTTTCTCTTCCTCATCAACCCCAAAGTTGAAGATGAGGGGGAACTCGTTCCTTTGTGCCATTGAAGAGGATGCGGTGAATTGAAGACTGGGGAGAGTGGGAGGCACCGAAGAGTGGAAAACATAAGAGAGAGGGTGGGAAGGGCGCCGGTCGACCTTTATAAGCTGCTACGAGCACCATAAAGAGGGCGGTTGGGGAGCAGGAGCAATAGACGACCACAGGAAGCGCAGCCGCGCTCACACGCCTCCTCTCGGGTTGCTCACATGCATGCCAGGAGATGATGCCGCGTGACGGCCATCTGATGGGTCACCATAGGAATTGGAGTGAGCGGCCGTGGTGTTAATGGCCAAATGGTTGACAACCATATTTACCCCATCGCCGGTGGTGTGTGGAGGCTGTGCCACTTCAAATCCCACCTGTGACACGAGGAGGAAGAAGCTGAAACTTTCCTCCCATGCTGGCAGTTGGGTTCAGAGCGAGCTCCAAACGAGTCCCCATGGTCTCCAAATATTTTGAAAAAAATATGGCGATTTAGGGGTGAATGACAACTCTACTAGAGCTGTTTTTTGTGCTCCGTGATCTATATGATAGTTATTATGCAGTTTGGGTGGATATGATAACTCTAATAGAGTTTCTCTTACATAGTACTTCCTCTGTTTCTAAATAATTGTCTTTCTAGAGATTTCAACAAGTGACTACATACAGAGCAAAATGAGTGAATCTACACTTCAAAACATGTCTACATACATCCGTATGTTGTAGTCCATTTGAGATGGCTAGAAAGACAAATATTTAGGAACGGAGGGAGTAGTCACTAGGCCGGGGCACACCAACAGGACACACTCAAAGCAACATAAATTTGACTCGCCTTTAATAAGAATGGGAAATATACCCTAGAATAAACTGTGATTATATCAGCATTCAACATCAATTCATTCCATAGATCTCGCATCCTGCACGTAATCCACACAAAGCTTGGGTCTCAATTGTGCTCATGACCTTAATGTGCCACAATCTTCAGATCAGAATCATCATGACCTCGACGTGCCACAATCTTCCAATCAGAATCATCAGCCTCTTGCACGGCCTCCAGTATGCACGATCATATATGTTCCTCAACTAACTCGACCTTGCCTACACACAAACAACATTCACTCATTTTTCTTTTAAGTCTAACTTTTGGAACACGTGTGCCGCAAGTTGCGCGTGCTTGTATCAGTCGCTCTGTCATCAAAGAAACTCCGGTTCAGTTCATTACATACTGAAACTGCTCATCGCTTTGCAGGTTGCTGAGATTGTACAGAAGTTGAGGTTGTTTTCCTGACAGAAACATCCATTAGTAAGAACAGCCGTAGATTAAAATCCGGAACCAGAGGAGCATAAATAAAGGATGTTTACTGGAAGCTTGAGCGCAGCTCATCTGCAATATTCTGTGACGAAGCACCACTTGTGAATCCTAACTGGAACATCATTTGCTCCAAGCGCTTGAAATTCGTGGAGGTAAAGATATCCAATCTAATAGCAGTAACATCACCAACAATGTGAGAATTTAGTCTTCTAAGAAACAATGTGAGGTTTAGTCTTTACAATTGAGGACAACACATTGCAACTTATAGTTAGTAAAAACATTGCAACTTATAATGGAAGAGAGATCCACAATTTTTTAGTTGTGAGGGGAAAAAGTCAGGATATTTGGTGAACATAATTGTTAGTTGTAGAACAAACCAGTGTTTCAAGTGAAGATGCTCGATTGTACACTGCGATTCCTGCCCGTTTTCTTGTACGAGTTTTGCTGCTAACGATGTTCCTTCCCCAACGAAGTATGTCCCTACAGAACATGATTATCTAAGTAACTCACACATCACAGGTACTAGACAGATGAGAAAGCATCAAACAATACTACATTTGTTCATATTCTATATAATGCAGAGAAAAGAAACGTGGTGCAGTACAAAGGCAACTCTAGGAAGATGAATCCATACGTCCTAAATACTGATGAACTAACACCGCATGGAAGTTCAATCATGTGTACAGAGGCTAGTGCATAGTGTTTCCTAGTAGGCAGTAAAATGCTAGAAACATAGATTTACATTTTTTCTTCAAGAATATGCAAGAAAGCTGCATGTATCATATTATGAAACAAGTAGGTACAAGACACACATCGAAGACGGAAGAAGAAAGGTAGATTAACATAGATTTACCTTTCTTCTTCAGTTAGAAAATCCTCTCCCAGGAGTTTGTTCAGCAGCAGATCCTGAAGGAAGGAAACAAATGACAATTGATGTGAAAATATGCCTGACATTGTGATGCTTCAAAGCACTATCTTATATGCAGCAAACAGAACCGAGAAAAGGCAAACAAAACGAGTGCTCTTCAGAAATTGAACTACAACCATTAAAATAGCATTAATTGAAACAACATTAGGAGAGAAAACCTATTGATATATGCAAAGAATGTTAATAAGAAGGCTAGGCTACAATGGATAAACATAGATGATAAAATATATGACGAACATACCATACTGAAGCATTTAGTCTATGTAAGCTGTTTGATCAGAGGATAAAGAAGAGCCATATCAGACCTGTGATTCACATTTCACAACATCCATCACACGCTTATTGTATTCATTGATGCTCAATGGAGGAAAGAAGAAGTGTCTCCGAGCATAAAGCTGTATCACAAAGAGCAAGACTCAGATCATCTCACAGCAAACAAGCTTGAAGTTGAAAACTAGTACGCATTGTCTCAGCATCGTCAGGAACATCATATAGTAAATCCAGAGCAAATGAAGGTCAAAAGTGACAGATATATTGAGCTATATGTAATATAACTACATAACAGTAACTGTAAAGTGCATAAAGACCAAAGAATAAAATGACGGATTCTCACTTCATATATGCAGTCCCCCAAGTATGCCAGCGATGCCGCGTTGTAGAGTGAACGGGGCTTCTTCACCTCCGGCGCGGGCGGCAACCACCACTTCTCAAACCCCATGTACGTGCTCTTCTTTGCTAATACGAACAAACCAACAATCAATTGACAGAATTACAAACTTCTCTTGCTCACTGAACACTAGAGCAGGCCACAGCCATATGGCAGTAGTTGTCATTAAGTGAAGTAGAAAATATCGAATTATGTTCTCATTCTTGATGACACAATCATTCTATTGCACCTGCTTTTTAAAGTCAAAATCTATATGTAATTGCCTTCTACCAACTGCCTCCAGTTGTTGTGGAGCAAATGGCCGGGATGGCAGAGCTGAGTGAGGATAGATAGATAGATACCTTGGTCATCGCTACTGCGCGCGAAGAGGTCGGCGTGCGTGGGAGGGGGCGCGCGTGCCGGGGTGGTCGCCGTCGCCGGCGACTGCCCCAGGGCGGGCTTGGGCTTGGCCTTTGACGGCTTGGGCACGGCGACGGTGGCGGCGCCCGGGTTCATGTCCCAGGCGGCGCGCACGCGGAACTGGCGGTGGCGCGTCGGCGTCGGCGTCGCCATGGTCGCCGCGACGGTGGCCATCGTCGTCGGTCGCAGGTAAAACTCTCGTGCCGTCGAGGATACAAATGGATAAACAGCCTCCCGCCGTGGATATTTCCCCTTTCCTCTGCTCGCGGCCCGCGCGGGCCCACCCGCCAGTGCACTCATTCCCAGTTTACGCTTTCGTTAGAGATGCCAGACGTTTCGTAAGCTGGGTCGTGTATTTACGAGAAATACGCCTACGAGGGCAAAAGCTCGAGCACTCTACCCGAATGCCGCACGCGAGCTCGCCTGTTGAACTCGCCGCCTCCGCTTCACTTCCAATTCGAATCGCCTCCGCCGCGCCGCCGCCGTTAGCTTTGCTTGCTTCTTCTAGAAGAATTCCTCGGCCAGAAACCTCGCTCGCGGAATCGAACCCTCCACCACCTCGGCGCATCCTCGCCGGAGCCGAGCCCCCCCGCCGCCCGCCGCTAAACCCTAGCTGCCGCCGGCGACCGCCGCCATGAGCCGCTTCGACGGCCGTGCGGCGGACCCCAGCTCCTACCGCGACCGCCGCAGGTAACCCGCTCCGCCCCAAACCCTAACAGTACCCCTAATAATCCTGGTTCTAGGTCCGGTTGGTTACCTATTCTGCCCGTGTTGGCAGTGAGGGGGCGTTCGGTGGCGGGACGAGGGCGTTCGCGCCGTCGGGAAAGCCGGATGCTGCCGCCGCGGCGGCCGCGGCGGAGCTGGACGGGCTGCCGCGGTTCGAGAAGAACTTCTACGTGGAGGTTCCCGCGGTGTCCGGCATGACGGCGGAGGAGGTCGAGGCCTACCGCCGCCGCCGGGAGATCACCGTCGAGGGCAACGACGTGCCCAAGCCGGTGCGCGACTTCCGCGACGTCGGCTTCCCAGGTTAGGCCATGGCGTTCTTCGTAGCCCTTCTCTCCCCGTGCGTTACTGTTGTGTTGCAGTCTTTCAGACGCACAAATTTGATTGAATCAGCAGGGAGTAGGATAAGTGCTCGTTAGCATCTGTGTTGAATTACTTAAAATCGAATAGCAGGAACGTCTTCATTTAGCTACGTGCCTCCTTGTATCACATGATGCTCTGTTTCTATCATACCACACTCAAAAAGCATAATATTGATGCACCTATATGTAATTCTAGCAAGTACCCTCATGTCACTGGGCTGAGTTGGTCCTGTTAGCTGATTGGGAAAAAGGCTTGCCCTGTGAAGCAGCGATTCTCATTGAATCACAAATTTTAGCTAGTTAGCTCTCGCATTGCCTACATATGTGAGTAATCAACATAGGATATTAATTAGGGCCTAATAGCACTGGTTATCCTGCTATTGCACGTGCCAATCACCGCACTTATGGCCAGGAAGTTTAGATTTTTATTTTCATTGCTTTGAAGATACGTGATGCATATGTGTTCGATGAACTGAAAACAAAATGGTAAAAGTATCTATATTACTTTTTTGCCAACTGGGAATTTCCAAGTCCTCACATTGCATCACATTATAATCAGAAAGCTCATGCATCTGGAGAAATTGTAGCACCATATTATGATACCCTTTGGCGCCGGCCTTTGTTTTTCTCCACCTTTGTTCTTAAATTTATATTCTTTATGTATAGAACTGTGCTGTTTGTTTAAGAAAATGTTGCTATTCGTAGATACATGATTATTATTTTGTTTATGCTTCCTTAGCTTTATCATCTCACAGCCTTTGTTTCCACTTACTGACCTAAGGGCCTTCATTTCTTTTTTGCAGAATACGTGTTGCAAGAAATCACAAAAGCTGGCTTTACAGAACCTACCCCTATCCAGTCACAAGGTTGGCCAATGGCACTGAAGGGGCGTGATCTTATTGGCATTGCTGAAACAGGATCTGGAAAAACACTTGCTTACCTTTTGCCTGCCATTGTTCATGTTAATGCTCAGCCTATTCTAGGTGAGAATATGCTGCTTATATTTCTTGATTTACTTTCCTGGAATCATCCTGGATAATAATAATCTGAAAGGCTGATACATTCTTTGTTATTCAAGCTCCTGGTGATGGTCCGATTGTTCTTGTATTAGCCCCTACACGTGAACTTGCTGTCCAGATACAGCAGGAGACAACAAAATTTGGTGCATCATCAAAGATAAAAAGCACATGCATATATGGTGGTGTCCCAAAAGGTCCTCAAGTTCGTGATCTTCAAAAAGGTTCTCCCCCCTCCCCCCTCACTCACTCACGTGTGCATGACTGCATTTGCCTGTTTGAAAGGATTTTCTGTTTGTCTATACTCAACTGATGTAGTTACTTGCTATTTGTGCTGGTTTTTATTGGTTCTGTACATGACTGGTGATGGTCCGATTGTTCTTGTGTTAGGTGTTGAAATTATTATAGCCACGCCAGGAAGACTAATTGATATGATGGAATCGCATCACACAAATTTGCGGAGGGTCACATACCTTGTTTTAGACGAGGCAGATCGAATGCTAGACATGGGATTTGAACCTCAGATTAAGAAAATTGTTTCTCAGGTATGCCTCTTCCTTTTCCCACAACACAATTTATTGCATTATAGGGTAAAACCTGAATGTACGTGCAAATCAATGTTCTGATCTTCTCCATTTGATGTGTGCCTTTTTGACTTGCACACTGTCATTTTCGCTATAAATTGAGTTATTATGATGAGGTTGTCAAATCATTTATCCACCATATAGTTATTATCCATTACCCATCAATATTAGTATTGGCTTCACTGAAACTCGGCAAGTCTAAAAAATGATGTCAAAAGATTATATCCTGCTTCAGATTCGTCCAGATCGACAAACTCTTTATTGGAGTGCTACCTGGCCAAAGGAAGTTGAGCTGCTAGCAAGGACTTTCCTTTTTGATCCATACAAGGTGAACATTGTACCCACAGTTCGTTGTGCTAATGGATTTCTTACATACTACTAGTATCCGACTTTATGTGTTGCATTTCAGCAAATTTTAATTTGGCGTGATGCAGGTTATAATTGGTTCTGAAGAACTGAAAGCTAATCATGCTATTTCTCAGCATGTAGAGATATTATCTGAGAGTCAGAAGTATAACAAGTAGGATTCTTGTTTCATTTTCAATTACATAATATGTACTCAAAATGCTAATACTGCGCCTTAATACTGAACCATTGTGACATAAAGGTTGGTCAATCTACTGGAGGATATAATGGATGGCAGCCGAATTTTAATATTCATGGACACCAAGAAAGGATGCGATCAGATCACCAGACAGCTTCGAATGGATGGTTGGCCTGCTCTGTCTATCCATGGTGACAAGAGCCAAGCTGAAAGAGATTGGGTTCTTTCTGAATTCAAGTCAGGGAAAAGCCCCATTATGACAGCTACTGATGTTGCTGCTCGAGGCTTAGGTATACAGAAATTCCCTCAGAAACAATAAGTTAAACATTATGTAACACAGGGAGATTAATATGTGTTCTTTATATCTTGAAAACAGATGTTAAGGATGTCAAGTATGTCATTAACTATGACTTTCCGGGGTCTCTGGAGGATTATGTTCATCGCATTGGTCGAACTGGCAGAGCTGGAGCAACAGGGACAGCCTACAGCTTTTTCACGGCTGCTAACGCCAGATTTGCCAAGGATCTTATTAGCATTTTAGTTGAAGCCGGACAGAAGGTCAGCCCTGAATTAGCTAATATGGGCCGTGGTGCACCACCTCCTTCTTTGGGTAAGTTTTCTGTTCGATTACTTTTCTTTTTCAAGATATTCAGATCTGCTGATTCTTTGTTCTGCACCCATTATTTTGTTTACCCCAAGACATTGTTGAAAGCCATCTTGTTCAGTTGGGTCTGATTATTATTGCATTTTGCAGGTCATCGTGATAGATACAGAGGGCATGGAGGTGGTCGTTCATGGAGCTGACATTAAAATACTCGGTTGTTGCAAACAGCGATATTTGACCTTTCTTTGTGGATGATCATGTATTTCTGGCTCACTGGATCTTTTGGCTAGTGCCCGGTAAAGGTGGATTTATTTACTTTGGATACCATGCTGTGTTGACTGAAACTTTTTCACCCATTCTGTCTAATAGCTAGAAATGTGTCACAATCATGCAGTTTCAGTAGAAAATAGTTCAGTTGTCAGTTTTGCTGACTGGCAGCGAAACTCATATTTTGGTCCCATCAATGTCAATACATGACGTAATTTATTTCCATAATACCGCATTCACCTACGTTGGGTCCGTAATACTGAATATCAATGCATCATTAGTTTTGTGCAGTTCCTCTTCTGTTTGTTTCCTCTTGTGGTGCCAGCACCACTAATGAGAAATAGCTGTTGTGGTTGTCAGCTGGAACCTAGAATGGGGTTTCTTCTGATTGGTACAGTGGGATTTTTTCCCGTCTCACCATGTCACGATAAATGTAGATCGTATGGTATGGATGGTCACAGCTTTCCTTCATAAGGTTGTGGTCATAAGCATTGTTCGAACTAGACGGCCATGATAGGTGTACTGATTTGCTGTTTGCCCGACATAGGATACTTTTGACACCATAACTGAGTTAAAAGTTCTGCAGACGGTGTAAGAAACATCTCTGTCAGAATGTTGTCCCATAGTGTTCTTTTGCTTAGATTTTGCATGGGGTGCCATGACAAGTCAATGCCCCTACATGAAAATTGCAGTGTGAAGTTAATGACCCTGCTGGGCAGTGCTTCCCTCTAGTGGTTGCCGCTGATATATCCACATCTTTGTTAGTACCATCTTCAGCTTCCCACCAGCTTTTGCTGTACTGGTCCAAGATCTTATGGTAAATAAGATCTGCCAGAACAAATTGATTTGTGGTCCTTGCTGCTGTTGCATGCCTAATACTACATCTGTCATTTGGAGTTATCTATCATGATGCCTGAAAACTGAATTTTGTTTCTACGAAGAGGCTCTCTTGTTGCAGTCAGGTCCACTGTTACTTCATACCGCTGCCTCACTGACTGAATCTTATCGCCATTTCTACATCAAAACTCTGTTGTTCTTGCTATGCATGTTCTTAGTACATCTGCACAATCAGTCTATTACTCTTCGGGCTCAAAGTTTGTTTGGTGCAATCTGGACACAAGTTCTCTTCATTATCTTGTTATTCAGTATTGGTATTTACATCGAGTCGCCACTATCTGCTCAAATATTGAATGTGGAGTCCATGGTATCAGCTAGAACTCCCACAATGTTTTTTTCAGTTCACTTTGTGTTATCCCATTTGATTGGTTCCTGATTACTTTGTGGATTCCTGCTTATTTCAGCTCATGCTCTGAGATCAGTCTCTGGACCTTTCTTGTCTGCCATTTCACTTTGTGTTAGCAACACGGTGTCCATGTGGCATGTTGTTATCTGTCCTCTTCATGTGTCCAACTGCATATCTACTAGGCGCGAGGGTGCCGGCCCGAACGTTTTGGTCAAACGTGTAATGTTAAGTTAGTAGTAACCCAGGCTGCTATTTCGACGATAAGAAGAGGCAATGAAAGCATATGGTATTATCACCATGTGTTCAAATGGGACTAACGTCTGAAGTAACTGAAGCTGTAAATAGATGGCCCACAAAGTGCACCTAAAACGTTTTGGTCAAACGTGTAATGTTAAGTTAGTAGTAACCTAGGCTGCTATTCCGACGATAAGAAGAGGCAATGAAAGCATGGTATTATCACCATGTGTTCAAATGGGACTAACGTCTGAAGTAACTGAAGCTGTAAATAGATGGCCGACAAAATGCACCTAAAAATACTGGTATTCGCTTAATATCACCTATTTATAATGCAGCCTCAGAAACCTCCAAACACCCATCCATGAAGCTGTTGTATATATAAATAAAGATTGATATTATATCTTGAGTGCGTGAGGTAAAAGGGTGCATGTCAAGTTGTTCTAAACAAAACAAAGTACGAAATAGTGACGTCAGGAGTTGATTGTAAAGTTATTAATTGTAAGTAAGCTAAAACAGAATGAAACGAAACCATATCAATAAGTTAAATGGAGATGAAGATATAGCAGGAAGTCGAATGGAAATAAAGATCTAATCAGAATCAAAATGATCGAAGCAAAGTACTGTCCCTTACCTAACACAAGAGCGTAGAAAGCATCATAGGAGAGTAAGCATACAAGATGGAATGCATTTTCAGCCATGATAAAAAAGACGAACTACCGAAGAACCAGTCGGAAGCAAAGCTTGATCATATGCAAATCCGAGCAGGTAATCTGCCAGTGACCCCAGCCCTTGGTAAGCCCCTTGACCCGCAGATTCCTTTTTTTCACCTTAGCCTTCAGATCTCTGATCTTCCTGTCCTTCTCGTCGACACTGCCCGATGGGTACTTCATCTTGGTCTTAATTTTCTGCATTTGAAGGCAGTCAAATTCAATATCCATGGTGGCCTGAAGATGCTCCAAGCATCGAGGAGCAGCATTTTGCATGGCCCATTGGCATCCACAGCTGGGTCGCCATTGATCCTCATATGCTCTGCCGCTGCAGACGAACGCGACTGCGATGGAGTAGCCGCCACACGGCCACGGTAAGATGCGCAGGTCTTGTACTTCACCTCGGGTAAACCATCTTCAGCAAGAACGGAGCTAAGCATAGCCTTCGGCCTAACCGTGACAAAATGTTTCATCTATTAAAATATGTAGAGTGGTAAGTCATTTACACATAGTACAGACCACAACAGGAATATGCAGAAATATCTTGCTACTAAAGCAATAGAAACATGGAAATGCATTAGCCTTTATCGGTGACGGGTTCAGGACAAGCAAAGAAAACGTGCAACAGAAGCCTGAAAAACAAACCAGAGATCTGCAGCAACACAACGACTATGTAAACATGCTTTTAAGTAAGGCAGGGCACATTCTTTAAAGGCAGGTCACAAACATCAAGTAAGGCAGGGCACATTCTTTAAAGGTAGGTCACAAACATCAATCGTGTTGTGTGTTGACCACGATTGGCAAACGCAAGCAGGTAAACTATAGAAGCCAAACGACATGATACACGGGAGACCACAGAGCAAGCATGAACCGGGTAAAAAATGGCTATTCACGAGATCTCAAGAATCCGATACACAGTGGACTGCACCAGCAAGCATCGACAGAGTTAATACGACCATTCTACTACAAATCACATATAAAAAATATGCTTTGCGTGTCGTAGATCAACGACAGGCCCAATTGCATAAATCTCGAACAAGTCTAGTACATGCATGTTTTAGAGTTGACCAAGCAAACGGGGTCTACCTTGCCAGCTGGTGACGGTGTGGAACGGAGATCACGGTCATTGTTCATCGCACTGATGGAGAAGAGCTCCCTCCGTGTGCCTGATGCCATCGCGCGAAGAAAACCTTGGGTGCCTGGATGCCCAGATCAACGGTACTGTAAGAACATCTCCGCATTATGGACTAAATTCGCGGAAGCTAGGGATTCAGAGAGATTAAAAAAAGGAGCAAGGATCTCGCCTTCTATAGAAGAGGAGGGGAGAGCGCCGCCGTATATATGAACTTGAAATACACATCTAAACAACCTAGAAAAAACACCGAAGAGGGCAGGCGAGAGGAAATAATCACCTGCAAGGAAACCAGTGAAGCAACTTCGAGCAGCACAGCCCAGGAGCCAAGAGCACAAGCAGACCCCAGCCAGGACAAATCAATCATCAAACCCTAGACAGATCCCTAAAAAACAACAAATCCCTGGATGAGCACATGTACAGCAAAAACGAGAAGACAATCAGAGGAGCGAAGAACCACCTCAGCCATTTCAGAAGCCTCTCTGGTGTACTCCCTCTCCGGTCAACTCGCATGACAGCCCTTACGGAGCCACCGTCCTAACTGCGACACATCCAGAAAGATGAGGAACACGGGAAGAAACAAGCGGAATAAAAGACAGGACACATCCACGTCCGGAATCAAATCATACTGGCAAGGCAAATATTCATGCACACCTAGTATCAATTGGCTCAACAGTACTACTGCAAATAGAAAGTGTCACTGTTGGAGCATGTCCCTATTTTTAGTGCAGCCAACAAATCAGAAAATATGGTAGTTCATGTAGCTTTGAAGCTTAGATTAAAGAAGATTGTATTACACGGATAATCTGATTAGCAGTTCATGTGGCCTTACATAGAAGTACAATTTGCAACCCAGCATACAATTCACCTACTTATTGCCATCTGACACAGTACAGTAAGTAAATAACCAAGGGAAAAATGTCAATTTGGTACTTTGTACTTAGTCCAGACCAAATCGTTGTTTTTAGCATAATTAAAATCAAATGTATCTTTGCAGTATTTTTGAAAAATGTGGGCACAAAAACGGGTGGTTATGACCACTCAACACTGCAATTGTTGATACCTGCACCCGTGCCTTCTGATCAATAAAAATGGAAATCCAGAGAAATAATCTTTGAAAAACAAATAATTCAAACATGTGGTGGTCTATCGGTGCTTGAAGTAGGCAATATAAAATCAAACGTACGCCAATGCAGGTTGTAGGAACAAAAGAAAGTGAATGGTTAGTGGCCACAAAAGAGAGAGCTGGGTGCATAGTGTTTGTTATTCTTGGAAGCATGAAAACATACATATGAATATTCCAACTGTAATGCAGATGTACAGATCGTTTTATCAGAAAATTGACACTTGATACATGCATTTTGAAGTACAAAGGCAACACAACACAAACAACCCTATAGCCGGAGTCTAAATTCAGACATCCAATGAGAGATGACATATAGAGAGAACCACGACATTTCAATAGTAAGTAATTTGACTAACAATGAATATTAGAGCTATAGTTACAACACTCTGAAGATCAGCGAGGAATGATATGCACTTAGTCTGAAACTCACGTAAGCATATTGTTACAATCAGCGGCTCAATTACTAATAATAATGAATAGATCTAGTTTGAACTTCCAAAACTATATATCCCTGATAACACTATCTAATTAAAATAGAAGGGACAAAAATATAGATCATCTCATTATTTTGGCAGGAGATAAAATAAATGGTTCATCTGTTTATTCAGAATATCTCATAAAGGGATAACCTTAATTTATGTGGTTAATAGTTAGTTAAAAATACAAGGATTTTTTTCCAGAATATCTTTGAAAAAATGAACGGCTCAGAGTATGATCATCCATCAACTTACAGTGTTCCCTGGCGCATATCTGGTTCATCTGTTTCTATTGAATCAACAAGTCTTGACAAACCAAGATCTGCAATCTTGGGGGTCATACTTTTATCCAGTAAAATATTACCAGGCTTTAAGTTCAGATGGTAAATAGGCCTTTCCTGGGAGTTGTGAAGGTAATTTATTCCCTCACAAGTCCCTTTAATAATCTTGTAACATGTGGGCCACTCAAGCCCGCAAGCTTCATCTGCGATTGGTAGCAAAAGACGTATAAAATAAGCTGTTGAATCACCCATCTTGATAGGCAAACTAATATATGTAGGCAATTGTCAACCATACATATTTGAAGATAAGGGAAACTTCCATTGATTATTTGAGCAGTATCAAGATGAAACAACTGCAGAAGAGTTGAACTCCCACTACATATAAGATACTTAAATCCACACTGATATACCTTCAATGTGTTTATCAAGGCTTCCGCCATGCATATATTCGAAGGAGAGCACCCGCTCAAACTCCCCATTATGCTTCATGTATTTGCCTATTTCCCACCCCAGATTCTAGTTGCTAACTTTGCCTATTTCAGTTACTGATTCTAGAATGCTTCTGCGGGAACTAGGATAAACTCCCCGTAAGCATATTCAGACAAAATTACTCATTTTGGTACAAATAAATTACTCCCTCCGTCCGAGAAAAGTTGTCTCCATGGCTATTTTACAAAAAACCCCTCCCCAAACTCCCGACACAACCCGCACTCCTCGTCTTCTCTCGTCGATGCTCCGCCGCTCCGACACAGGCGCATAGACGCCGGAGCTCCCCTGCGCCGCGCTGCTCCCCTGCTCTCCCGCGCGTCCACTGCCGCTGCCGCAGCTGCCTCCTCCGCCGCTCCCTTTTGCCTCGCGCAGCTTCGCTGCCTCCCTTGCCTGCCTCCCAAATCTCCCCTCTTTCACCCCAAAAAAGCTTCTTCTTCCTCCCGCCGTGTCTCTTGCTCGCGCCCACCCCCTCCCTCCTAGCGTTGATGGAAGAAGCGTGACCAGCCCTCGGCCTTCCCGCCCCCTCCTCCCCCGGCACCGCCGCTCTGACCCCCGTGGCGTGGGTCCAGCTGCGCCAACTCGAGCGGCCTGGCCGTGGCCGTCGTCGACGCCAACGCCATCATCTCCGGCGGCGCCGCGCTCGCCTCCACCGCGGGCCGGCTGATCAATGTGCCCGAGATCCTCGAGGAGGTGCGCGACGCCGCAGCGCGCCGGAGGCTCGCGCTTCTGCCCACCCCCGTCGAGACCGTCGAGCCCGCCCCTGAGTTCGTCAAGAGAGGTCGAATGTTTACTTTAGCCGGCCCAGACCTCGTACTGCTGTTTTCATCTGCTGAATAGAGCTTAAGCTCTGCACTTTCATGGACTGAAGTTCATTTTACTCATTGTGCTTCTTTCTTTTTCTGTAGGAAACAACGAAAACTTTCAGAAGCCAGCTCAAACCAACAGGATGCCCTGCAAAACAATCTC
This sequence comes from Aegilops bicornis, assembly GCA_021605145.1. Classification (NCBI taxonomy): domain Eukaryota; kingdom Viridiplantae; phylum Streptophyta; class Magnoliopsida; order Poales; family Poaceae; genus Aegilops; species Aegilops bicornis. Next base: position 103,205,928 of record CM038671.1, read on the forward strand.
GAACAAGGTGCGTGTAGTTAGCAGATTAGCCGCTCATGTATGTGTTGATAGAGGTATGAGTAGCTAAATTCAGAAACTTTCCTACACTAGGCACTGTAAACTTCCAGTACACAAAATTCAGTTATCTTTTTAGTAGGAAAACTTTTGTAACAAATTTCAGAAGCTTGTATTTTCAAGGTAAATCTAACTATGCTTGAAACTGAAATTTAAACTAAGTATGCAGTAAATTATTTGTGCATTACCAATGTAAATGTACAAGATCCTGTCGAGTTTGCTGAATGTGAAGGGGCGTCACGTTTCAGATTTGTGCAAGATATTTACTGAATGTAAATGTAAATGTTTGAAAATTTGTGGCTTATCAAACTCTAGAAACTAATCTAATGGGTGCAATCTCTGCTTCCTTCCTTCCCCGGCTTTCATTTGGTGAAATAATGAATGAACTTCCTTTTCAACAAAATCTTTACCTGTAAATATCTGAATATTTTTGCACAAGTACAGTTGCAGTGGACTGCACAAGTACTGAAATGCTCCAAGAAGAAGAAGAATTGTAATACTCCATTTGTAAGAAGAAGCATATGGTTTAGATTCTTCTTCTTCTTACAAATTGATAGATTGTGGACTGAAATTATTTGGAAATAAGATAGCACTTGAGATAAGATAGCAATTGATCTAGCTGATTATAATTTTCATCACACCATTCTGTACATGATCCATGTGTTCCATGTAAATTCAGATTAACTGATTCAAGCAGGTGAGCTGCTGCCCGCTTCTAGTATTAGAAGTATTGCTTGTCAAAAGAGTGTGTAGAGATTTTAGGGCTATGTCTACAAAATCGTGTTAATCCAACAATATTCATCTTCTTCTGTTTATGCAAATTTTATTTGATCTTCGCAATCCTGTTTAAAGAAGAATCTAGCTAAATATGACAGGATTACAACCTCGTCGGATTACAACCTTGTCAGATTGTCATGGCCAAATATGACAGCCTTGAAGATTGTTGCCTTAATCATAATGTACCAGCAACTGAATGTACTTATCTTTATCTTTGGCTCCATCTTTTGGAAGATTGGCACCAATATGTAATTACTGTACTTATCTTTATCTTTGGCTCCTTAATCCTAATCTACCAGCAACTGAAGTTTTGGTGCCTTATGATGCAGGGGAGATGCTGATACTCTTAGAATGGTCATTGGAGCCAACTGTTTCAATCGAGAGAACAATTTTCTACTGAATGCAGGAGTACTCTGCAATGCCATATGCCATTGCTCAGGTAAGAAAAGAGTAAAATAGAAGAGCTATAACTAAACACAGTGGTAGCTAAAGTACATAAGAATGCCATTGGTTTCTTCGGGTATCTTAAGCCTTGTGTATTGCTTCACGTTGTCATGGCAAAAAATTAACTGAATTAGCATTAGCTAAAGAGTTAACTGAATTTTGCAGATTGTCATGGCCAAACTCTTCAGGTTGTATCTTAAGCCTTTGCGAAAGAGTTAACTGAATTTTGCAGATTCTGCTGGCCAAAAATTCAGTTAACTGCCTCTTTTTTGCAAATTCTGCTGGCCAATAATTTGCATGTTCATGGACTGACACGAACATGTAACGTAGGAGGAGGATCAACATCAAACTACTCACATTAAACTGAATTTTTCCAAATTAATAGTTAACTGAATTTTTTTCCAACATCTAACTACTCACATGAACATGTAATGTAGGAGGAGGATCAACATCAAACTACTCAAAGTTAACTTCTGCTTAGCCAATAATTTTGATCACTGAACAATTCAATTACTCAGCACATAAACTGATTTTTTTCCAAATTAAGAGTTAACTGAATTCATCAATTTTACTTTGCACATTTTCTCACTGGCAGCCCTGTACTTCTTCTCGCGGTTCTTGCAGAGGAGATACTGCGAGCAAGGTACTGGAGATGAACAAGCAAGGAGCCCTGTACTTGTTCTCACCGGCAGCAGCACGAGAAGGGGACCTCCGGCGGCAGCACACGAGCAGGGGAGCTCCGAACGGCAGCACGAGCAGGGGAGGAGCAGCAAGTTGCAGAGGAGGTCGAGCTTGAGGTACAGGCCTGCGCGAGTACTTGAGTTCCAGGCCCGCGGGAGAGCTTGAGGGGATATCGGCGGCGCAGGCTTGGCGGTGGCGGCGGAGCAGGTCGTGGGTGGCGGAGGAGCACGGCCTGGGCGGCGAAGGAGCAAGCAATTGGGCAGCCTGGGCGGCGGAGGAGCAAGCCCCGGGCGGCGCCGGAGCAAGAAATTGGGCGGCGCCGGAGCAAGAAATTGGGCGGCGCGGCTCCTGGGCGACGACGAGCACTGGCGGTGGCGGCGGAGCAGGTCCTGGGTGGCGGAGGAGCACGGCCTGGGCGGCGGAGGAGCAAGCAATTGGGCGGCCTGGGCGGCGGAGGAGCAAGCAATTGGGCGGCCTGGGCGGCGGAGGATCAAGCCCTGGACGACGCCGGAGCAAGCAATTGGGCGGCGCGGCTCCTGGTCGACGACGGGCACTGGCGACGCGCGCGGGCCGGAGGAAGAAGGCACACGGCGACCTTTTGTAACAGATTTGAAGCTGCGTGGATGTTTTTGCAAAATTTGCAGTACACTACGCTGGAGACAACTTTTCTCGGACGGAGGGAGTAGATAACTCATAAGAACAGGAACTGGGAGAGAGAGAGAGAGAGACCTGGACGGAGTGGATAGATGGGGGCGGGGAGGCGCCAGATCCGTCCGTTGCGGGGTCGTCGTCGTCGCCGGGAAGCACGGAGGCAAGCACCCCGAGCGCCAACGCGACCTGCTCGGCGGGGATCTGCAGCGCCTCCGCGAGCACCGCGGCACCCACGTGCCCGGCCCCAGCGCCACGAACTTCGCCTTGAGCTGCGCTAGGGTTTGCGTGGAGATCGGCCTCCGACGCGTCGTCCGCTGCGGGGGCGTCGTCGTCGCAGTGCCCCGAGCGCCAGCGTGGCCTGGTCGGCGGGGATCTGCAGCGCCTCCGCGAACATGGTGGTGGGAGAGGAAGGGGAGGAGATGCGGGAGAGCCGCGGCGGCTGCACGAGAGCGAGGGAAGGGGAGGAGGCGGAGCACGCGGGAGCGGCATCGATGAGTGCGGTGAAGATGGCGGCCTGGCGGGGAGAGACGAGGCGTTCTGTGTGGCGGGGAGGGCCCGGAAGCGAAGGAGAGGGGCGCGAGTGGGGGTGGAGGCTAGGTTCTGAACCAATCAGGCACTCTCCTCACCCATACGTGAGACCAGACCACGCCATCCACACCACGCCACGCCACGCACGACCACACACGTGAAAAGACGGAAATGCCCTCGGCGGGGCATGGAAATAATGGCGGTGGCACGAGATCTTTAGGGGGGGGGGGGTGAAACTGTTCATTGTAGCAGTGTCGCGGGCTCGATCCGACGGCTGAGGCAATCCGAGGGCAACATTCGACGGTCTAGAACGCATCAAGAATTCGATCTGACGGCCGACGGTCGCTGAGCTATGAGACCGCTCATGTTCTCCCAACTAACATATTCCTGAATGGGCATGTGTTTGTTCATTCAGGCCTCCGCTGGTTCTTGTTGTGGTCCGTGCTACAGCTTTTGTGTCGCTAATAACGCTACAAGTTACCTCAGGTCGGCAAGTTTATCTACGTAAGCTGGAGGGGATAGCGAAGGTAAAGCATATAAATCATCATCATCATTGTGCCCGACAGAGACAGCTTGTGCCCATGCTCTGCCTCTCGTGCTCCCTAAAGCCCATCTCATTAGTCGCTGCCGGGCACACCGGTCAGGAGGCTGCAGCAGAGGCCAGCCGAGGTAGATATTGTGTTAGATCGTACTACATTGTAGTAGGAGTAGCTGCTGGTGATTCGACCTCGCTCGGGACACCTTGGCCTAGGATCGGAGGACCCCTCTTAGAACGCTGGATCTTTTTCGCGATCGGGAGAAATGACTTGCATTGCAAACAAACCCTTGGTTACTCTCTAGCATGCTTCATAGAAACCTACTCCTAGCTTACAGATTGGAAACAAGAGAGGACAAGTACTGAAAGGAAGAAACCTCTGATCTTGAGATACTACTGTCTGTCTGCTACCCCCTCTGTAAAGAAATATAAGAGCATTTAGATCACTGCTTGATCTAAATGCTTTTGTATTTCTTTACCGAGAGAGTACTATACTTCTACAGTAGTGTTTATGCTTGGCATCCGTCAAAAGGATCCAGCTCCTTTGCCCTTTCTTGCAGCGGATGTGGCAGCATCTCTTTGCAGCCGCAGCTGACAATTTGCAGGATCACAATAAGGCTGAACTCACACCGTCCGTCCATCCATCCATCCATCCATCCATCGTCTCCATGTTGGGACTTCTCTCTCTAGGCCGTATGTACTTCCCTCTCTGTCTTCGCCGCTCCAAAGCAAAGCAGGCGCAGCCCCAGCTTTGCAGCGGTCGAAAGTTCAGCCTGGTTGCATTGCATTGCCATCACACCCACGCCACCTAGCATTTTCTTTTCTTTTTTGAGTAGGAAAAAAAACTTTTCATTGACCAACCATGATGACTACATTCAGAATCAAGAATGCTAGAGTTCTTCCATGTACACAGATGAGATATCTATTCCTTGTGACATAAGTACTATACTACTACTTATACTACTATAACAGCATGCATCATCGGTCAGAGTCTTCTTCCTCGGCTATGATTAACGAGCCACGGTGATGAGTGGCACCTACTCCATGGCTAATTAACCCTTCCCTACAACACTTATACATGCATGCCCATAACTATGTACTCTCAGATCAGATGTTGCCTAGCTAGCTTGTTTTAAGGATCCTTTCAACCTTGCTATGGAAGATACCATACTTGTAGCAGCAGCATCATGTATATGCATGGCTGGCTTGGCTGCTGTGGGGAGTTGATTAAGGACGGTGGTCCGATTAACGGGCAGCTAGTCTTTGGCGGTGACCCTGATGGGCATGCCTCCCTTGAGGCGCACGGTGGGGAAGTTGACGATGTGGTCCTCCTCGGCCACCCACCTGCATCCATTCCAAACCAACGTCATTGTCAGGCAACAAACGATACACATATGTGGTGGATCTCGCCGTCAGCCACACGATCTCGAAGCGCATGCATCTCAACAATCTCCTTGTTTTTATTGATAACTAGCGTGCGGTGCAGTGCCCACTTGCGTACACTCCCATGCAATAGGTTATAGTAGGAGTGTAAAAAATATGTGCAAATCTTGACGGGCGCAAGCTGCTTTATGCAACGAGCAGGCTCATATTGTACTACTACGTAGTGGCCAAGGTGAAAAACGTAAATAAAAGGGCCATTGCTGTGATCGTGGTACTACAAATGCAAAGAAACAAAAACAGCCATGCTGTGCATGCAGCGGCGCCATGCCCTGGCGAGCCGGTCAAAGTGCGAGGCGCATGCGCGCGCATATTTTATTGGGCTCCATGCATGCAGCCGAGCTCAGTCACGACCCGGACCGGAGCAGACACGAAGCATGTCATCCATCTCATCCACCCGGTCGAGCCCGTTTTTTGACCATCAGACGAGCCGACCGTCACATTACATGCATGTCGCCAAACTTTCCCACGACGTAGTGCAGTACGTACGTACGTAGACGTACGTAGGAGTACTCCACAGGCCGATAGTCATAGACCGATGACGTGCCCGTACACCAGGTGCGCTTGGACTTTGGATAATACGGCCGCCCCACTGGAGCACCACTAGTGCATACCTAGTTGTACCTACTACGCCGACCGCCCAAAGCGTGCGGGCACTGTGCGGCAGCGGCCGCCGACGACTGGCACGTGCGGGTGCCGGCGCCGCAGCGGCAGGCACAAGGGTGGGTGCCCCCCTCGCACGTGCTGGTGGGGGGTGCGGCGCGTGTCGTGTCGACGCCGCACGCGCACACAGCTACGAACACGCACCCGCCATGAATGATGCTGGCCACTCATACGACGACGACTACTACGGTTGTGTACACACGTGCGGCGGCCAGCGTGCCCTTGTGCTCGGTCTCGATCCCACACGAACGTACGTACGCGCGCGTGCGGCCGCTACGAGTAGGAGGCATATAGCCTTTCTCCTAGCCCTATAGCATGGTAGGAGTCGGCGGTATAGTACTTGTTGGTGGCCGGCCGCGTCGCATGTGCGCGCACGTGTGGCCCCACGAGCCAACGGAACGGACCCCTCCCCGTCCCTCCTCTCTCGGCGCAAAGCCCAACACATATAGGCAGGGTCCGTCGCGTGTAGGGTAGTGTGGTAGTGTAGGGGTCCCTTCCCTTGGCCTCGGCCTTGGCCTGGACCTGGACCTCCCTAGCTAGGCTTCATCTGCCTGTATTGGCATAGATTGAACATCCAAACCTCCCTTCCCAAATTATTGGCGGCCCCGGTCGACAGATCCCACGTCAATGCACGTAGCGCAAAACAGGGTTTCTGCGAAGAATGCGCGGCGTAATCTTACAGCCTTTGAGAGGGGAAGATGGTGTGTTCTCCGGCACTCGAGCTTACTCTTTCTAGTGTCAAAAATGCTCTTATATTATAGAACGGAGGAAGTAAAATCTAATAATAAGTTGTGCATGCGAATCAAGTCTTAAAATATCTCTTCGAACTACGGTTTGACATTGTATATACATGCATTGTGCGTTAGAATGGCAAGGAAAAACAAAGCTATTTGCTAGGCTCAAGTGATGTGATGGGGAGATGTCTACATATCCGAGCGGTTCTCGATCATTTATGCATGCAACCAACGATGAAGGACCGGAGAGTAGCTGGCGGGCAGGCTAGGTGGTGTGATGTTTGCATGCATGCACTGGTGAGAACGAGAACGGGAGCGATGAGAGTGATCCATGCATGCATACATACATATATACATACCTGAAGCTGGTGACCAAGTGGTGGAGAAAGATGGAAGCTTCCAGCCTGGCCAGATCCAGGCCCGGGCACAGCCTCTGCCCACCACCAAAAGGGGTGAAGCTGCTGGTGCTCATGTCCTTCTCCTGTTGATCCACACACATTGTAATTTTCAGACCGATAAACACATTATTAGGTTTCCAAAATCAAATGGCAATCATATAAAGCTCCACAACTAGCATAGCACCCCCACCATTTTTCATCATTTTTCCTTTTAGGTTATTCCTATCATGCATGATTTGCGCAGCATTTCGTGTTCTTAAACTGAAACCCACATGCGAGGAGTCCCACAAGACCCACTCGTCGAACCCCACTACCATGCTGGTGCTGCCTAAAGGGGTGGCAACCGGATGAACATCTCTACCGAATGTGGGGCTCGTCCTCACCTTCCACCTCCATGGATTGAACTTGCAGGGATCCTCGTAGAGCATGTCATCGAGGTGGACCGACCGGAAGTACATGAACACGCGCCATCCTTTGGGAATGAGATGCCCCTTCACCTCGACGTCGCGGACCGCCTTGCGCATGATCCCGCTGATGATGTTCCCGATCCGCAGCGTCTCCGTTATCACCTACACATGTGCCCCCAAAATGTTATGTAAATCCAGTTGTTGGGGATGGAAACGAAGATATTATGTAAATCAAGGTGCTGATCTTGATAGTATTCTCTTTCTTACATGCTGCGTGAATGACAAGGACATGTAGTCAGTCCATTGCAAGGTTTCACCCAGTTCGGTTTTCCTCATCTTGAGCTCCATGTTCTCCTCCTGGCACCGTCAAAATGTGTCACCAATCATTGTGGCATAAAAATGATTACTAAAATCAAAAGTTCAGTTTCTTTTTCTACCGCAGGAAAATCGAGATGGCTACCTAGCTAGGCATGTTCCCTAACAGTACTTGGCCCGCGGAGGCTTGAATGAGTTCATTGTTCACATGGCATCAAGACAGAAACAGAGTCGACACACGAGTAATTTCTACGCACTGTAGCGCTGTAAATGGAAACTAGTGAATGGCATGATGCTGCTGCTGCTGCTTGCGCAATAGGATGTACTGCATGCTAGCTAGGGAATGTTCACGGCCCTTCTCTTTCACCAGCTGATGAAACTGTGTCTCAGAAACATACATGTACCTGCTACTTCAGAAACAACAATAGTGATTGGTTTGATTTACCAATAATGTTGTTCTGTGCAGCATAGTTTTTCATAGGGTGGAAATTAGTTAACAGTGTGGTACTACATGGGTAGAAATTTTGGTTGCACTAGCTGGACAAATTAGCACTTGCCATCATGCCATCAGGTGTCAAAAGCTATGTGACAAGGATTAGGTGCCATGACAGTGTCCAAAGTAAAGTAAAGCGACGGCATAGAGTAAGTAACAACATGACTGATGAATGGACCGAGTTAGATGCCACATCTCATGATGCTAAGCACTTGAGTGTGAAGGTGGCCAATTTCGATGGGATGTGTGTGTAGCTGACATTATCCATTAACAATGTGAGTGTGTGTGCATGTCTTGTTGCAGAGTTGGGCTACAGTTTTTTAGGCACATAGGTAGTGTATAAACAACAATAGTTAATCCTCACGTCACGTAGATGCCAACAAGAAAGGCATGGACCAAGGTTGGCACGATCCCTTATGTCATGATAACGATCTAAAAAATTCTTCTGTGGTATGCAGGCTCTCATAATTATAAACAGCTCCAGTTTTGTTCGAGACACAGAGGAGTTGAACTGTGTGACAAGTAAAAGCACGAGCTCATGACTAACTTGAATTGGCAGGTTGCGATGTTCATGCACATTCAGCAAAAAATAAAAAAACATAACTGCTGATTTTAATTTGCTAGGATAAATCAGCCAGGTTCTGACTCTGGCTGACAAGAATGCGGGCTCTTATATTTCTTTAAGAAGGGAGTATCAGTGAGATGGAGTTTTAGGAGTAGGTACCTCGAGCTGCTGCAGGGCGAGGGGGCACTCGCTGAGGAACTTGACGGCGAGCGTGATGAGCACCGGCACGGAGTCCTCGGCGGGGATCATGAAGTCGATCATGTTGTCGGATATGAGCTCGTCGGTGAGCTCCTCGCTGCCGTCGCCCATGAGCACGTCGATGGCGTCCCTCGGCGGCGCCGCCTCGCCGCCGCCGCCGTCGAGGGCCCTCCTCCTCCTCTTCTCCTGTATGATCCTCTGTATCACCCTGGCCATCCTCTTCTTGGCCTGCACGCACCGAGAAAGAGAGAAAGAGAGGTGAGCAGAAGGAACAACGATGGTGGCGTTGTGCCATTGATGCCTTTGGTTTCGCTGCCATATTGGCAGATGAGATGCATGGGGCGGGAGAGACAGTCGCAGCGTGTGGGCGTGCATGCATGGATGGATGGATGGTGAGGGAGTGAAATGAAAGAGCGTAGGACGTACGTACCTGGAGGGATCTGTAGAGCCTAGTCCCTGGCAGCTTAATGGGAAGGGACATGAGTCCGACAATAAATTCCTGGAATTGCTGCTTGAGCTGCTGCATCTCTGGGCCTGCCTCCAGCCCGATCAGACCCCGCACCAGGATCGGGAACACTATCTGCAACACGCACACACCACATTCATCATTCATTCGTTCATGTTCCTCCGGTAAGTAGTACTCTTAAATCATTTTCATGTAAAATTGCAAGGCGCCTCCTCGTCAAGATTTTGCTTGAAATTCAGTGAATTCGGCGCAATATTTTCACATGGAGCTCAGATTCACCACATGCAAGTTGCAACGTTTCTTTCCCCCTCGCAAGGTGACTAGGAAAAGTCTTTCTCCCCTCGATCTTACATCCGTCGCTCCGGTGGCCGGTGGCGGGCAGGGTAAATCCTGGTGCCTCGACTCCGGCTACTAGATAAGTTAGGGTTTTAGGATGTTTTGTACTCCCTCTATGTTGATCTAAACGATCTTATATTTATTTAAAGAGGAAGTACTTATCATGAACCTCTATAATAGGTGTGTGTCTTTAAAAGAAATCACCAAACGGTAAAATAAGTACTACTCCTTCACACCAGTACGTATCACTGTGACTGTAGCAGTACATCTCTTGCACCCGAAAAAAAAAGTACATCTCTTGCGAGGAGAGATGATTTCTTTTAGTACTGTTTTCTTTTGCCGAGGGAGGGGTAGGGAGGGGGCCGGAATTGAATGGGGAGGAGAACACAGGGGTAGGCGGCACCAGCAGCTCCCCACAATCTCATTAAGATGCCGCACCCGCACCCGCACCCGCACAGTCACAGTCCCCCAACTCCCTCCCCTTCACTCTCTCTCTATCTCTAGCACACGCACGGCACAGGAGGCATGGCGAGGAGAGAGGAGAGAGAGACCCCACCCCCTTTCGGGCCGGGGCTTCCCCCTTCCTTCCATGTGGTGACACGGCGCCGCACGTGTGCACGCCGGTGCGCGCGCCATACGACCGCTACTTGTAGTAATCCAATCCAATCCATCCCGATTCTTTCGTTCCTTCTCTCTGACGCACGTACGCACACGTCGTCGTACCTAGAGGCTAGACTCGCTCGCTCGCCGTCGTCGTGGTCGTCGTCGTGCTAGAAATCGAGCTATCGATCGATCGGGAGGCGGGGGACGTACCGTCTTGGCGTGGTCCTGGATGCGGAGGCGGGCGCCGGGGCCCTGGTCGCGCCAGGAGGCGAGCGCCGGGGCGAGGCGGCGCTGCATGTCGGCGGTGACCTGCGCCTTGAGCTGCGGCGACTTGAAGAAGGCGCCGACGAGGCCATGGACGCGGCGCTGCAGGCTGCCGTTGATGAGCAGGATGGAGGACTTGCCCATGAGCTCCGTCAGCGACCGCGGGTACCACGGCACGAACGACCGCGCGTCGCTCTGCAGCACGAACCGGTTCACCTCCGCGTCCGCCGTCACCACCGTCGCCGACCCGAACAGGTGCGACCGGAACACCGCGCTGCCGTACCTGCATGCACGCGCCGCGCCCGCGTCAGTACAGTACCACGCACGCACGTGCATGCGCGCGCGCTGCCATGCCATGGCATGGCATGGCATCTCGATGGACGGGTGGACGGATGATGCCACGCGCACGCGTGCCGCCACTGTGCTGCGCCAGGGAAAAGAGACGGGTCTGACGGCTTAATTTTACTCACCGGAGGCGGCGCTTCTCCACAAACGCCTCGGGGCGCGGGGAGTAGGCGCACGAGACGAAGTCCAGCGTCTCGCCGACGACCGGCCACCCGAAGCTGCCGGGAGGGAGCTTCGCCTCCGTCTTCATCGCCCGCCTTCTCGGCCTCGCCACGGCCGGGAGCAGCCTGAAGCACAGCAGCCACGCGGCAGCCAGCAGGGCCCCGGCGGCCGCGCACGTCGACGGCGCCGGCCAAGAAACGGACATCGCCGGAGGCAATTGCTGTCACACCGTGTCTGCGAGCGCGTGTCTCTGCACCTATCCTTGCACCGGCCCGGCCGGCGGCTTATTTCTGATGGTGTGGTGTAGTGGAGGTGGAGACACGCGACTACGAGAGGACGAGAGAGGTTCAAAGGAGAGGAGCACTTATATGTAGGCGAGTGGGGAGGAACAGAATTGGCAGCAGCCAAGCGCAAAAGGTACGGGCGGAGGCGAGAGAGAAGGAGAGAGATTTTCTGAATAAGCAATTGGGGGGATTGAGATTTCGTTTAATATAGAGTATGTTTTTTTGCTTAGTCCCCACATCTATCATTGTGTATCGTGGCACAGTGTTGGTACTACGGACAGAGTACTGGCTAAATGTATCTTCCTTCGCTATTTTTGTGTGTTTCTTTTCTCTGTCCGCTGTCCGGGAGATTGTGAGTCCCGAGCAGAACCGATGCTGGTGACGAGTGATGCCAGGACAAGTTTCTTTCCTTCACCTAAATCACATGTGGGGCCCAACAAGGATATCTCTGCTATTAAATCACTACTATTAATTAGTACTATTTAATAAATACTAATCTAAAAAAGATCTATACTATTAATTATTTATTAAAAAAGGTATTAAAGGGGAGATAATACTAAGATAAAAAGATATCTACTATTAATTATTAATTAATAACTACTAATCTCAAAAGGATATATACTATTAATTATTAATTTAATAAAGGTATTAAAGGGGAGTTGGTTTCGTCGCCTTCCCTCCTTTCTCGGGTTTTCCTCCCGACGCACCCCCTTCCTCCTCTGTTTTTTTGTTGATTTTTTGCACAAAATTAAAACCAACATAAATAGGGTAACTTGAAATAATATGAACCAAATCAGTACTTTCCCAAAATCACATCGTATATTAAGTATATGAAATCAAATCTTCTCAAAATCACAGCTAATCAAAACTTTCTTTCCTTCACCTACGAATAAGCAAATCAAATCAAATCTTATCAAAACCTCAACTAAATAAATAAAAAATCCTTGCATTCCCCTACCCATACTCAAATCAAATTGAATCTTATCAAAATCCAGAATATGATGGATGTAAGGCATGATATAATTAGTTCCGAACCACTAGAATATGTATGCATCCGTTGCAACACACGGGCAATTAGCTAGTTGTTGGGCAAAAGGGGAGTGTTAGTGCGGGTAAGGTCGTGTTGTATCCTTCCGCACGAACACTTCTTCTTCCTTCCAAGCTCCATCAAACAACAACGCCACCTTTGAGGCCTGCCACGTAGAGCTAGTGTGCCCTCATAAGGGCATCTCGAATGCCCTGCCTTCAAACACCCACAAACGTTTGGACCGATTGTCAGGACGTTTTATTGCCATCCAACACAGAGCCGCAAACGTCCCCGGATGCGTCCGTGCATCCAAATGCTCGCAAACCGGATGCAAAGCTAGTGGAGGTTTGTGGAGTCCGGGCCTCCGCCACATAGAACTCCGACAACCTTGGCCCACTGGAAGCACATATCGTTGTCCCTTTGTCCCTCCCCCTTGTTATGTGTCCGCTCCCTCTCAGCCACTCCACCCTGACCGAATGCCCAAGCCTTATCGTACCTTCGCCGCTCCACCGAGGCACCAAGCCCCATTTGCCGACACCGTCGTTCCCCATCGATGGCCAGGTTCGCCGCACACATGAACTCGACCCTTCCCCATAAAGGAACACGCTGAGCATAATTAAAAGAAAACAATAATTAGACAATTATGGTCACAACTTTATATGCGTTGGTAACTGATGGGCCACAACACTAGTGGAATCAGAACATATAGTCCACTCCATAAAGTCCTCCTGAAGATCTACACAGATTTCATCGCAAGTGAGGTGAATCTTGTGCCACACACCTAGTCTGTTATCGCCACACCATTGGCATGCTTCGTTTGTTGCCTACATTCATGTTCAAAAATTAAATAGATATCACATAGTTGATTGCATGATGTTATGGAATAACTCGATGATTACAACCATAAAATAAGCATTAAAAATATGAATTGAAGGAAAAAATGGGCATGACTTTTGCTAAGAATGATAACATTGAGTCCCACAAATGTTGAGAAATAGAAATTAATCAACGACTCGCCATAATTTTGACACTCATTTTAAAACCCCGCATAGTTTGAGCACTTAAAATAAAAAGTGATCTCTCTATATGGATAACTGATCAAAAGAATAAAAATCTACCAAATAATTACGTATATGAAACATCAATTAATGTGAACCACTTTGTTATATCTAAATAGGAGAACTATCTAACATAAAATTGTATCCACCTCATCTTCTTTTTTATCAGCCCCTCAAACATAAACATGATAACAAGATCTTCATGATATAGTTGTTGTAGTGACAGTAAATGCCATTTTGATCACCATAAAGGCTTAAAGTTTCCATCTGCTGGTTTGTGTTTGCTACATTTAATCTAGATTCGACTATACAGGTGCAAGCAAAGAACAAGAAGACATTTATGCAGCTAATCTGTATGTAGCATTTTATTTGACTGGCATGCATATCTCCTTAGATTTTGTTATCTATCATTCATATCATGGAAAAGGCTCATCTACAAGCACTTGCCACAACACAGGTATTGCACCTCAGATTCTAGATCATTCACTTGTTATTTATTATAAAGATGCATATTACGTCACCTAGTAAAGAGTTTTTAGCCTCCAATGTATGTAATAAATTTCGTAAGTAGCTTCTATATTGTTGTCTTCTATTCCATCACTATGTCCATTGTCCTATTTTGTTTCCAATATATGAACAAATTTATTATCTAACTTTAAAGTTTTACGTCATGTGTTTATGAAGCCACGCAACAACGCGCTGTGAATAATCTAGTATATATATAAATTTCATGACTATAAACATGAACATTAAAGAGTATGGATGGACGAAAAAATTGGGCATGATTTCTGCTAAAAAAATGAAAACATTTACAGATATTAATCAACGTTTCGCCATAATTTCAGCACTCTTTTGAAGCTCTGCATAGTTTGAGCACTCAAAATAAAAATGTCAGCACTCCACATTCATCTATACAATGTATTCATATATACATGTTCATTTAGAATCTAATGTGAATGTTCATCTATATACATGTTCATTTAGAATCTAATGTGAATGTTCACCAAGGTTTTCATCTGTTACATATTTTGGCAACATTGGTTGTTACCAATAGATTGAGGGTTTGCGCTTTCTTACTTGTACATGGAGGCTGTTGTAGCGCGAGGAGGATGTAGCGGGAGTGGCGGGGGAGGAGTTTGGAGGTGGTGGTGGGGTGTGAGCCCCCCGCTATTGGAGGAGGAGGCCATGGCGGTAGGTGCAAAGAGAAGGGGCGGCCGCGCCCGCGTGACAATGGAAGGGCGGAACGACGAGGGAAGGATGGCCCAACGAAGGGGCGACGACAAGGGCGACGGGGGCGATGATGTGATTCAGGAGTTGGCGGTTTTTGGGTTTCAATTTGGTGTGGATCAATTTTGGGGGAAAGAGAATCAAATTGTTGTGCACAATGAGCTAGCGGCGATGGCGCGGCCAAATTCCCACCACTTGTATTCGAGGGGTAAGTAGCTGATACGTCTCCAACGTATCTATAATTTTTTATTGTCACATGCTATTATATTATCTATTTTGGATGTTTTATATGCATTAATATGCTATTTTGTATTATTTTTGGGACTAACCTAATAACCTAGAGTCCAGTGCTAGTTCCTGTTTTTGAGTTTCGCAGGAAAGGAATACCAAACAGAGTCCAAACAAAATAAAACTTTCGCGATGATTTTTCTTGGACCAGAAGACAACCAGGAGACTTGGAGATGAAGTCGGAGGAGCCACGAGGCGGCCACAAGGACGGAGGGCGCGCCCAGGGGGGTAGGGCGCGCCCCCACCCTTGTGGGCCACTCGTGCACCTCCTGACCTAATTCTTTCGTCTATATATTCCAATATATCCCCAAACCACCAGAGGCATCCACGAAAACACTTTTCCATCGCCGCAACCTTCTGTACCCATGAGATCCCATCTAGGGACCTTTTCCGGCACCCTGCCGGAGGGGGATTCGATCACGGAGGGCTTCTACATCATCTCTATTGCCCTTCCGATGAAGCGTGAGTAGTTTACCACAGACTTACGGGTCCATAGCTAGTAGCTAGATGGCTTCTTCTCTCTCTTTGATTCTCAATACCATGTTCTCCTCGATGTCCTTGGAGATCTATTCGATGTAATACTTTTTTGCGGTGTGTTTACCGAGATCCTATGAATTGTGGATTTATGATCAACTTATATACTAATATTATTTGAATCTTCTGTGAATTCTTTATGCATGATTTGATATCTTTGTAATTCTCTTCGAACTATCGGTTTGGTTTGGCCAATTAGATTTGTTTTTCTTGCAATGGGAGAAGTGCTTAGCTTTGGGTTCAATCTTGCGGTGTCCTTTCTCAGTGACAGTAGGGGCAGCAAGGCACGTATTGTATTGTTGCCATCGAGGATAAAAAGATGGAGTTTTCATCATATTGCTTGAGTTAATTCCTATACATCATGTCATCTTACTTAATGCATTACTCCGTTCTTTATGAACTTAATACTCTAGATGCATGCTGGATAGCGGTTGATGCGTGGAGTAATAGTAGTAGATGCAGAATCGTTTCGGTCTACTTGACACAAATGTGATGCCTGTATTCATGATCATTGCCTTAGATATCGTCATAACATTGTGCTTTTCTATCAATTACTCGGCAGTAATTTGTTCACCCACCGTATTATTTTCTATCTTGAGAGAAGCCTCTAGTGAAACCTATGGCCCCCGGGTCTATTTTCCATCATATAAGTTTCCGATCTACAATATTAGTTTCCGATCTACTCTTTTTGCAACCTTTTACTTTCCGTTCTATAAACCAAAAATACCAAAAATATTTACTTTACCGTTTGTTTACTTTCATCTATCTCTATCAGATCTCACTTTTGCGAGTGACCGTGAAGGGTTTGACAACCCCTTTATCGCGTTGGGTTCAAGTTGTTTGATTGTTTGTGCAGGTATTCGGTGACTTGAGCGTTGTATCCTACTGGATTGACACCTTGGTTCTCAAACTGAGGGAAATACTTATCTCTAGTTTGCTGCATCACCCTTTCCTCTTCAAGGGAAAAACCAACACAAGCTCAAGAAGTAGCAGGAAGAATTTATGGCGCCGTTGCCGAGGAGATCTACGCCAAGTCAAGACATACCAAGTACCCATCATAAAACTCTCATCTCTTGCATTACATTATTCGCCATTTGCCTCTTGTTTTCCTCTCCCCCACTTATAAAACAATTTTCAAAAATATTTGCCTTTTTTTCGCCCTTTCTTTCGTTCGTCTTTTCGTTTGCCCTTATGTCTTACTTGGTTTGATTGCTCGTTTGCTTGGCATAACAGCGTATTTATTGGAAAACAAGAACAAAAAGTTTATGGATCCTCATCCACTTGCTAATTTAAGAGATCCAATTATGATGAACCAATTGCTAGTGAGTTGCGTTCACTAGAATATCTTTATGAAGTTTTGCTTGAAATTCGTGAATCTAAAAATTGTGATGAAGTACTTTATGAAGTGATTCATGATAGATCTTTGAATGAAAAGCATGATTGAATGATGTTATTATAAATTCTATTAATATCAATTATGTTAATGATATGCAAAACCCTAAGCTTGTGGATGCTAATTTTGCTATGTCTACTACTTGTTGCAATGATCATGATTGGGGTGATTCTTCTTATGATCTTGAAAATTTATTTAATCCCCATGATGAATATGAGATTGATAATAATGTTTGCAATAATATTGAAAGTGGGTTCGGAGAATATTTAATCTTATGGAGAATATTCAATCTTATGGAGAATATTCAATCTTATGAAATTTTTGACAAAAGTGGGTTCAGAGAGGTCATGACTTTATTTTATGATAATCCCACTATTTCGGAAGAGTGTCAACTTTGCATGGATGTGGATCATGAAGAGAAAATTTTATGTGATAGTTATATTGTTGAATTTGATTACGATCCTACATGTAATTATTATGAGAGAGGAAAATATGGTTGTAGAAATTTTCATGTTACAAATTTCCCTCTCGTTATGTTGAGATTGCTATTGTTTCTTTCTTCTTCCTTGCATATGGTGGTTTTTGCTTGTCTTGATTTGTTTGCTTATAAAATCCTATGCATAGGAAGCATGTTAGACTTAAACTTCTTTTTCACATGTTTTATGATGCTCTCTTTGTGTTTCAATTGCTATCTTTCATGTGAGCATCATTAAAATTATCAATGCCTAGCTAAAAGGCTCTAAAAAGCGCTTATTGGGAGACAACCCAAGATTTTTATTTCCTGTATTTGAATTAATAATTCATGTAGAATCTAGTTAGATGTAGTTTTGTGTTTTAGTTAGTGTTTGTGCCAAGTAAGACCTTTGGGATGGCTTACGGTGATAGTTGATTTGAACCTGCTGAAAAATAAAAACTTTTGCACTCAGGAAAACAATTCTTATTTTTTACTGGAGTGTGGAAAAACTCTGAAATTTTTAAACAAGATAGATATACAATTTTCCTCTGTTGTCCTACGTTTTCAGAATTTTTGGAGTTACAGAAGTATTAGAACAATTTGGATCTTCGCAGACTGTTCTGTTTTTGACAGATTCTATTTTCTTTGTGTTGTTTGCTTATTTTGATGAATCTATGGGTAGTATCGGGGGGTATGAAACATGTAAAAGTTGGAATACAGTAGATATCACACCAATATAAATAAATAATGAGTTCACAACATTACCAAAAGTGGTGATTTATTTTCTTATACTAACGGAGCTTATGAGATTTTCTGTTGAGTTTTGTGTTGTGAAGTTTTCAAGTTTTGGGTAAGGATTTGATGGACTATGGAATAAGGAGTGGCAAGAGTCTAAGCTTGGGGATTCCCAAGGCACCCCAAGGTAATATTCAAGGACAACCAAGAGCCTAAGCTTGGGAATGCCTCAGAAGGCATCCCCTCTTTCGTCTTTGTCTATCGGTAATTTTACTTGAGGCTATTCTTTTATTCACCACATGATATGTGTTTTGCTTGAAGCGTCTTGCATGATTTGAGTCTTTGCTTTTTAGTTTGACACAATCATCCTTGCTCTAAACATCTTTTGAGAGAGACACGCATGAATCGTGATTTATTGGAATACTCTATGTGCTTCATTTATATCTTTTGAGCTAGGCAATTTTGCTCTAGTGCTTCACTTATATCCTTTTAGAGCACAGCGGTGGTTTTATTTTATAGAAATTGATGAACTCTCATGCTTCACTTATATTATTTTGAGAGTTTTTAAACAACATGGAAATTTGCTTTGGTTATAAATTTAGTCCTAGTATGATAGGCATCCAAGAGGGATATAATAAAACTTTCATATAAAGTGCATTGAATACTATGAGAAGTTCGATTCCTTATGATTTTTTGAGATATGAAGATGGTGATATTAGAGTCATGCTAGTGAGTAATTGTGAATTTGAGAAATACTTGTGTTAAAGTTTGTGATTCCCATAGCATGCTCGTATGGTGAGCCGTTACGTGATGAAGTCGGAGCATGATTTATTTATTGATTATCTTCCTTATGAGTGGTGGTCGAGGACGAGCGATGGTCTTTTCCTACCAATCTATCCCCCTAGGAGCATGCGTGTAGTACTTCGTTTTGATAACTAATAGATTTTTGCAATAAGTATGCGAGTTCTTTATGACTAATGTTGAGTCCATAGATTATACTCACTCCCACCCTTCTACCATTGCTAGCTTCTCTAGTACTGCGCAACTTTCGCCGGTACCATAAACCCACCATATACCTTCCTCAAAACAGCCACCATACCTTCCTATTATGGCATTTCCATAGCCATTCCGAGATATATTGCCATGCAACTTTCCACTCTTCTGTTTGTTATGATACGTTCCATCATTGTCTTATTGCTTTGCATGATCATGTGGTTGACATCGTCTTTGTGGCAAAGCCACCATTTATAATTCTTTCATACATGTCACTCTTGGTTCATTGCACATCCCGATACACCGCCAGAGGCATTCTTATAGAGTCATATTTTGTTCTAAGTATCGAGTTGTAATTCTTGAGTTGTAAGTAAATAAAAGTGTGTTGATCTTCATTATTAGAGCATTGTCCCATGTTAGGAAAGGATGATGGAGACTATGATTCCCCCACAAGTCGGGATGAGACTCCGGACGAAAAAAAGAGGTCAAAAAATGAGAAAAGGCCCAAATAAAAAATGAGAGAAAAGAGAGAAGGGGCAATGTTACTATCCTTTTACCACACTTGTGCTTCAAAGTAGCACCATGATCTTCATGATAGAGAGTCTCCTATATTGACACTTTCGTATACTAGTGGGAATTTTTCATTATAGAACTTGACTTGAATATTCCAATGATGGGCTTCCTCAAATTCCCTAGGTTTTCGTGAGCAAGCAAGTTGGATGCACACCCACTTAGTTTCTTTTTGAGTTTTCATAAACTTATAGCTCTAGTGCATCTGTTGCATGGCAATCCCTACTCACTCACATTGATATCTATTGATGGGCATCTCCATAGCCCGTTGATACACCTAGTTGATGTGAGACTATCTCCCTCTTTTTGTCTTCTCCACAACCACCTTCTATTCCACCTATAGTGCTATGTCCATGGCTAACGCTCATGTATTGCATGAAAGTTGAAAAGTTTGAAAACATCAGAAGTATGAAACAATTGCTTGGCTTGTCATCCGGGTTGTGCATGATTTGAATATTTTGTGTGATAAAGATGGAGTATAGCTAGACTATATGATTTTGTAGGGATGAGCTTTCTTTGGCCATGTTATTTTGAGAAGACATAATTGCCTTGTTAGTATGCTTGGACTATTATTGCTTTTATGTCAATATTAAACTTTTATTTTCAATCTTACGGATCTGAACATTCATGCCACAATAAATAAATTACATGGATAAATATGTTAGTTAGTATTTGATGACCCACAAGTATAGGGGAGCAATTGTAGCTCTTTTCGATAAGTAAGAGTGTCGAACCCAACGAGGAGCAGAAGGAAATGACAAGTGGTTTTCAGCAAGGTAATGTCTGCAAGTGCTGAAATTGTAAGTAACCGAGTAGTTTGATAGCAAGGTAATTTTTAACGAGCAAATAAAGATAGTAGTAGCAAAAGTGCAGCAAGGTAGCCCAATCCTTTTGAGGCAAACGACAGGCCAAAACGGTCTCTTATGATAAGCAAAGCGTTCTTGAGGGTACGCGGGATTTTCATCTAGTCACTTTCACCACGTTGGTTCGATTTGTGTTCACTACTTTGATAATTTGATATGTGGGTGGACCGGTGCTTAGGTGTTGTTCTTACTTGAACAAACCTCTTACTTATGATTAACCCTCCCGCAAGCATCCGCAACTACGAGAAAAGTATTAAGAATAAATTCTAACCATAGCATTAAACTTTTGGATCCAATCGGTCCCTTACGGAATAACGCATAAACTGGGGTTTAAGCTTACATCACTCGCAACCCATCATCTAATTGCTACACCACAATGCATTCCCTTAGGCCCAAATATGGTGAAGTGTCATGTAGTCGACGTTCACATGACACCACTAAGGGAATCACAACATACATATTATCAAAATATCGAACACATATCAAGTTCTCATGATTACTTGCAACATGATTTCTCCCGTGACCTCAAGAACAAAAGTAACTACTCACAAATGATAATCATGCTCAAGATCAGAGGGGTATTAAATAGCATATTGGATCTGAACATACAATCTTCCACCGAATAAACAATATAGTAATCAACTACAAGATGTAATCAACACTACTAGTCACCCACAAGCACCAATCTATAGTTCCGGTAACAAGATTGAACACAAGAGATGAACTAGGGTTTTATATGAGATGGTGATGTTCAATATGTTGATGAAGATAGCCCTCCCCAAGATGGGAGAGTTGTTGGTGATGATGAGGACAATGATTTCCCCCTCCGGGAGGGAAGTTCCCCCGATGGAATCGCTCCGCCGGAGGGCAAAAGTGCTCTTGCCCAAGTTCTGCCTCGAGACGGCGGCGATCCGTCCCGAAAGTCATCTCTTTATTTTTTCTAGGTCAAAATGACTTATATACCAGAAGATGGGCACCGGAGGTGGGCCTGGGTGAGCACACCCCACCAGGGCACGCCTGGGCTCCCTGGCGCGCCCAGGTGGGTTATGCCCACCTGGTGGGCCCCCTCTGGTAGTTATTTGCACCAATAGACCTCGCTTGTGTCCACAGTAAATGGACGTTTTAATAATCTACAAAATGGACGTATCATCTATTAAAAACCAACAAACTATGTTCTCAGTCAACTTTGCAACTACAATTCATCATCTTTTCAGGAAGGGTCACGTATCGGAGCCTTTAGGCAAGTCCACATACTCAACCATCATATAGTCTTCTATGATTGCTAACACTCACCGCATACACATGAGCAAAACGTCTCAACCGTACACATAAGAAGACAGGGGCTTATAGTTTCACCTCCCAACGTATTCACCTCAAGGGTGAGATGTCAACAATAATAACTCATGCTACCCATATTCAATTGGACATATGTGCCTAGATCTTTCCTCACCACATGATGCTTGCCAAAGGAGAAAATAAAAAGGAATAGAGAGAAAACTTTGACTCCTTGCATAAAAGTAAATTCATAAAAGTAAAAGATAGGCCCTTCGCAGAGGGAAGCGGAGGTTGCCATGCGCTTATTTGTTTGTATGCTCAACCCCTTAGTGAAAAATAACGCCATGTTGCATTGCCCCTTGTGATAGCGACCTTTATTATGCAGTCTGTTGCTTTTATTCTTCACCATCACAAGTTCGTGCAACACTCAATTTTCTCTTACACTAAATGATCTTACATATTTATAAGGAATTTTTATTGCCTTTTTGCATCGAGGACAACTTACTTGAGGGATCTTGCTCAATCCCTAGGTAGGTATGGTGGACACTTGAACATAAGATTTGGGTTTAAGGATTTTTGGATGCACAAGTAGTATATCTACTTAGTGCGGAATTTTTGGCTAGTAATATAGGGGGCAAGCACCACATGTTAAAGGATCTATGACAATATGACTTCTATGTGAATATAAACAAACATAAATCATTAAGTTGTCTTCCTTGTCCGACATCAATAATTTTGGCATATAATATTTTGATGGGGGCTCACAATCACAAAAGATTTCTAGGATAGTATATTTATATGTGAATCTTCTCTTCCCTTATTAATTCTTTCATGAGTTGCATCATTGACTAATGCTATGTTTGTCAATCTCTAATAAAATTTTCTACTTATACTTTTCCTTATGTGGTGCCATCACCTACCATAAGATTATTATATGATCTTCTTGATTTATTTCTTTTCTTTTTATTTATATCCTTTCCTTTTCTTTTTTTCTTTATTTTATTTGCAACATGAAAGTAGAGAAAGCAAAAACTCAAACTAAACTTTATTATATATCTTGCACACAATTACAAGGATAGATCACTAAGCAAACTCTCAAAGAAGAAAGGATTGAACTACACTTTTATTCATCTAAAACAAAAGATCAAACTAAAATAAGTAAAGGAAAAAGATAGTGGGGATGATACGATACCGGGGCACCTCCCCCAAGCTTGGCGAAAGCCAAGGGGAGAGCCCATACCAATACTCAATTCTGTTTTGGGTGGTGATGAAGAAGAGATCTTGTCCTCGGGTTTCCATGGAAGTGGTCCACCATCATAAGAGGAGGAGTGAGTCTCACGGGTCTTGCAACTATCAGCCAAACTCATATCTTTAAACCTTGCCTCATATTCAAATACTTGGTTTTGGAGGTCGTAGAACTGGCTTTGGAGGAAGTTGATTTGCTCGTTGAGGGTGAAGACGATGTCCTTCATGGGCTTGCCATCCACCTTGAGATCACGGGAGAGGTCCGTGATCATGAGGTGGTTGGCATTAACTCCACGCTCCACCATCCCCTTGCACCGGAAGACATCTTGTTCCATAGCTTCAAGCCTGGCCTCCACGGTTCCCATCCGCTTGGGACATGGCACATCGCGAAGGTGAAGAACCCCCTCATGCATCTGGATGACCTGAGGGTGCTGCACCACCTCCCGCAGATATGGGTTGATGATGTTCTTGAAGAACTTGTCCTTGGAGGAGCTTGAAGCAGCCCTGGTAGATGGGATCTGACAGAAAACAGCAAGGAAAAGAAAACAGAAGATTTCTCCGTGATATGGTGATCAACAGGTTCGGGGAGTATATATAGATTTTTTTATCTTGGGGGACAAGCAAACTGTTGAAAACCGGAGTCTGGAAGGTACCCCAGGTGGGCACAACCCACCTGGGCGCGCCTGGCAATCCAGGCGCGCCCTGGTGTCTTGTGCTCACCAGGGTACGCTTCATGGAAGTTTCTTATTTTCCTATTTTTCTAAATATTCCAAAACTGACAAAAAATATTTTTGCGGATTTTTCGGAGTCTGTTTACTTACCGTATCATGTACCTCCTTATTTTCACGATTCTGGAGTGTTCTGGAAGGACTCTTTTATGTGTTCTTCTGGTGTCAAAGTTGGGATAATATTGCTTTCAACATTAATAGGTGTACCTGAGATGTAATGTTCTATTTGTTGCCCATTGACAACCTTCGGGTTAGTACCTTCGGCATTATTTATTTTGATGGCTCCAGACCGATAAACCTCCTCGATAACATAGGGGCCTTCCCATTTTGAGAGGAGTTTTCCTGCAAAGAATCTGAAATGAGAGTTGTACAAAAGAACATATTCTCCGACTTTAAACTCACGCTTTTGGATTCTTTTGTCATGCCATCTTTTAACTTTTTCTTTGAATAATTTTGCATTTTCATAAGCTTGGGTTCTCCATTCATCTAATGAGTTAATATCAAATATCGTCTTTTCACCGGCAATTTTGAAATAATAATTGAGTTCTTTGATTGCCCAATATGCTTTATGTTCTAACTCAAGAGGCAAATGACAAGCTTTTCCATAAACCATTTTATAAGGAGACATACCCACAGGATTTTTATATGTTGTTCTATAAGCCCAAAGTGCATCATCTAATTTCTTAGACCAATTTTTCCGTGACCTATTGACAGTCTTTTGCAAGATTAATTTTATTTCTCTATTGCTAAGTTCAACTTGGCCACTAGACTGAGGATTATAAGGTGATACAATTCTATGGTTAACTTCATACTTGGCAAGCATTTTACAGAAAGCACGATGAGTAAAGTGTGAACCACCATCAGTCATTAAATATCTAGGGACTCCAAACCTTGGGAAAATAACTTCCTTAAGCATTTTAATAGAGGTGTTGTGATCAGCACTACTGGTTGGAATAGCTTCTACCCATTTAGTAACATAATCAACATCAACCAAAATATGTGTATACCCATTAGAGGAAGGAAAAGGTCCCATGTAATAAAATCCCCAAACATCAAATGGTTTAATAGCAAGTGAATAATTCATAGGCATTTCTTGACGCTTACCGATATTACCTGTTCTTTGGCATTCATCATAATATAAGACGAACTTACGGGCATCCTTGAAGAGAGTAGGCCAATAAAAACCAGATTGCAATACCTTGTGAGCAGTTCTATCTCCAGCATGATGCCCTCCATATGCTTCAGAGTGACATTTCCGTAGGATTTGTCCCTGTTCATGCTCAGGTACACAACGTCTAATAATACCATCTACTCCTTTATAAAGATGTGGGTCATCCCGAAAGTAGTGTCCTAAATCATAGAAGAATTTTTTTCTTTTGTTGATAAGTAAAGCTAGGTGGTAAATATTTAGCTGTTGCAATTAGCGTAGTCAGCATACCAAGGAGTGTTATGAGCAACATTTATTGTAGCTAACTGCTCATCAGGAAAACTATCATCAATAGGTAGTGGGTCATTAGGCACATTTTCAAGCCTAGACAGATTATCAGCTACGGGGTTCTCAGCTCCCTTTCTATCTGTGATATGTAAATCAAATTCTTGTAGCAAGAGAACCCACTGAATAAGTCTAGGTTTAGCATCTTTCTTTTCCATAAGATATTTAATAGCATCATGATCGGTGTGAACAATTACTTTTGAATTAACAATATAAGGTCTAAATTTATCACAAGCAAACACCACTGCTAAGAATTCTTTTTCAGTAGTTGCATAGTTTCTTTAAGCACTGTCTAGAGTTTTACTAGCATAATGAATAACATTCAGTTTCTTATCAACTCTTTGTCCTAGAATAGCGCCAACAACATAATCACTAGCATCACACATAATTTCAAAAGGCAAGTTCCAATCAGGTGGTTGAACAATAGGTGCAGAAATTAAGGCTTTCTTGAGTGTTTCAAAGGCTTCTAAACAATCATCATTGTTGGGGATATAACTATTGAGTATAAGCCGCCCAGGAGGGGTCGGGTTATGCTCATAGTGATTTACTCATATTGAAGCCCATGAAGACAAGGAATATGTCGCTTTACGAAGGAGATTAACAAGAAGGCCCAAAGCCCAAAGGCGGATTAGGGCCCGTAGATATAAACTGCCATATGATGTATGACTTGTGTTGTAAGATAGGAAAGGGTAGAAATCGAGCCGTACACGTTTATGAGCCGCCGGGATTCTGTGAACTGCTGGGCGTCAACCTGAGTATATAAAGGGCCGACGCGGGAGCAGTTTAGGGACAAGAAACAACATATCGAGAGCGAGGCAAGCATATTCGCTCCCTGGTCATCGAAACCCTAGCAATTCCACCACAACTGGATTAGGCTTTTACCTTCACCGCAAGGGGCCGAAACAGTATAAACTCCTTGCGCCCTCTGTTCCGCTTTAACCCCTTTAAGCTAACTACATTGCGATGGCTCCATGACTAAGTCCTCACACTAGGACATCTGCCGTGACAAAACCACGACAGTTGGCGCCCACCGTGGGGCTATCGCATGATGGTTTCGAGTTCTTAGAGGGCAGCTTCGAAGGGCTCAAGGGATACGCTGTGGGCCGGATGACCAAGAGTCGTCGCAGCAAGCTCTACATCGATGATGCAGGCTGGGGCCCCGAGGCCGGTTCACTTGAGTACGGGTACCGGGTCCCCTTTGGTGGTATTCACGTCTTCATCGGCAAGATCGGCGAACCGGGCCCTGAGCCGTACATCTGCACCGACATCATCAAAACGGCTCAGCGTGCGAGACCCACCCGGGTTCATCCTGCCATGAAGCGTGCCTTCGTGGGAGTCATCCACGGAGCGGAATCTGAGGATAGATCGGCATCTGGTGGTGAAACTGTCGTTTACTCCGATGTCGAGTCATCTACCGGAGAGACCGAGTCATTGTACCAACTGCAAGACGGCCGGATTGGGGGCTGTTCTGATGGCGACAGTATTCCGGACCCCTTCGATCCGCCGAGCCGGGTTGCAATCTTCATGGCCGGTACACAGTCAGTGCAACACTCTTCAACCGCAGCATCGATGTTCTCCGGATCAGCGGCGGCGACAGCAGCTGGGGCAGGAGGCCCTGCGCAACCTCTGGTTCAGGTTTTGTCCGATTTATTTGACACTTTGGCAACGCTGCTGGCGGCGGAGGTTAACCCGACGAATCAAGATCAGCATAACGCGGAAGTTGCGAAAGTGAAGGATCATATAGTTCAATCCAAGGCAGACCTGGCAGCTGAGAGCAGTAGGATGGCTGTAGAGTGGGCCGAGTTGGATGCACAGGCTTACCGGCTCATGTTGGATCAGAACGCGTCAAATGATGTGACGAGGAGATGGTACCGGTCTCACCTGCCTCCGGTTTATGAAGCAAGGAATCTCTTTAACACACCAGGAGCAGGAACCAGTAACCCGCAAGTGGTAAACCGGGTGGAAGCACCTGGAACAGGGGCGCCGGTTCAGTCGCGCATGATGGATCCGCCTCGTCAGAATGTCCCATCACAGCACATATCCATGCCTCCGGGTCATTACTCCAACCCTTTGGATAACATAGTCGCCGCCGCTTCACGATTGGCGGCCCTCCCAGTCGAAGGTGAGTCCCCAGTAGCAGTTGAGACACGACGGGCTAGAGAGCTCCTTCAGACAGCCTTGACTCAGCAGCAGGCTTATTCGTACAACCGCGAGAGGATTCATTCCACCCCTCGCCCAAACCAGAGTTACAGCAGGCATATTGATGAACCGGCTGTGTCAAGCAGTGCGCGGAACCGTAACCCGCCTCGAGGGCATAACCCGACGGGCGGTGGCGCTAATGCTCAGGATGTGGTGGATCATGGTAGAGCACGTCGAGAAGCCGAGTTAGCGGGGCAGTACGCGGCCCTTCAGTTAACTCCGATTCATCCAACAACTTCGGTGGAACCAGGTGTTGCTTTCAGTTCTTTGGGGGTGCTGTGCCTCACCCCGGCTCTACGTAATGTGCGGCTGCCCAAGGATTTCAAAGGTCCTCGTAAAGTTCCCAATTACACTGCCGACTTACCCCCCGAGTCATGGGTTGAGAGCTATGAGATGGCGATGGAGATGCTGGATGATGCGGCATGCGCTAAATACTTCACCATGATGTTGGAAGGAACATCTCGTACTTGGCTAAAAAGTTCGCCAGCTAACTCCATTAGATCATGGGCCGAGTTAAAGGCCCGGTTTATCCAGAATTTCAAGGACACGTGCAAGCAGCCCATGTCAATTGTGGATTTAGCCGCCTGTGTCCAAGAAGAAGGTGAATCGACAACTCATTGGGTGCGCCGGGTTTCAGCAATCTTGCATTCATCGGACCTCATCAATGCCGATACAACAGTCTTAACGTTGGAAGGAAATTGCCGGTTCACGCCTCTGAAGCTGAAGTTGGGACGGCTCAAGCGTCACTGCAATGACATGGGGACGCTTATGGCAGCTCTGGTTAATTATGCCAACTCTGATAGTACCAAGGACCCCGAGTACGACGATGAAAGGCCGGGAAAGGGAAGGGCAACCGCATAACCCGGCGGGCCATGGAAACAACGGTAAACGCAAGGCGGATAACAGTTTGGATTTTGTGGCTAACACCAACACGCAGAATAATGGTCATCGTCGTAAGGGTAAACCGCCCCCGCGGAGTGGAGGATCAGGTATCAATCTTGAGCACCTGTTAAACCAGCCTTGCCCAAGACACGAGACACGAGAAAGGCCAGCTACGCACCTCTAGAAGGATTGCTTTATTATGAGGGAGTTCAAAAATTCAAATCTTTTCCAAGATGGTCATGGGCCGATCGGGCGGTTCAGGACCCAGTTCTCATGGGCCGGGTTATGGTGGAGGCAGTTCTGGCTCAGGATTTCAAGGTAATCAAAGCGTTCATGGCAATCAAGGCAGTCATGGCAACCAAGGTGGTTATAATCATCAGGGGAGTCAACATCAGCAACAGTCGGGTTATCAGAGCAACCCGAAGCAGTTGAATAGTGGGCAGTATCATGTCTTCACCACTAGTCTATGCAAACGCGACCAGAAGCTTCATAAGAGAGCAGTGAACTCTGTTGAACTAGCCACTCCCCGTTATTTGTGATGGTCTGAGCAGCCTATCGTATGGAGTCGAGAAGATCACCCGCCCCGGGTTGATAATCCGGGTTATCTGGCACTGGTGGTGGCGCCTCAGGTTGGAGGGTATAAGTTTACCAAGGCACTCATGGACGGGGGGAGCAGCATAAATATTCTCTATTATGAAACCTTCCGTCGCATGGGGTTGACAGATAAAAATCTTAAACCGTCGAACACTGTTTTTCATGGTGTGGTGCCTGGTAAGTCGGCGTACCCAGTCGGTTAGATAGCTCTGGAGGTTGCTTTTGGAGATGATCCGGCCTTGAAATTTAAATCGGCTGATGAGACTAAGTTAGTTGACCTCGTTCCTGGCGATTCATCCAAGCAGTTCAACATCAGTGCTAATCTGGATCCGAAATAGGAAAGCGCGCTCATCGAGTTCATCCGTGAGATCTGGGACATCTTTGTGTGGAAACCTTCTAACATGCCAGGTGTACCAAGGGAACTCGCTGAGCACACTCTTAATATCGATCCCAAGTTTAAACCGGTTAAGCAGTTTCTCCGCCACTTCAATGAAGAAAGGCGCAAGGCTATTGGTGAGGAGGTAGCCCGGCTCTTGGCAACAGGGTTCATTGTGGAAGTTTTTCACCCTGAATGGTCAGCTAACCCGGTGCTGGTACTTAAGAAGAACGACACTTGGCGTATGTGTGTGGACTACATAGATTTGAACAAGGCTTGTCCGCCTGATCCCTTTGCTCTCCCTCGTATTGATCAGATTATTGATGCTACGACGGGTTGTGAGCATTTGAGTTTTCTGGATGCTTACTCTGGTTATCATCAGATCAAGATGGCAGTTAAGGACCAGGAGAAGACGGCTTTCATAACTCCGTTTGGAGCCTTCTGCTATGTATCTATGCCTTTTGGGCTCAAGAATGCTCAGGCAACTTATCAGCGATGTGTGCGCTTCACAGCCAGATTGGGCGCAATGTTCACGCTTATGTAGATGACATTGTGGTGAAGTCAAGGAAGAAGGAGACCCTGGTCGATGATTTGAAGGAGACGTTTGACAATCTTCGGGTCTACAAAATGATGCTCAACCCGGCAAAATGTGTCTTTGGTGTACCAGCAGGCAAGCTCTTGGGTTTCTTGGTGTCTAACAGGGGCACTGAAGCTAATCCAGAGAAGATCAAAGCCATTACTTCCCTGGCTAAACCGGCATGTGTCAATGATGCTCAGCGTTTGGTGGGCCGG
The DNA here is from genome assembly GCA_021605145.1 of Aegilops bicornis. Classification (NCBI taxonomy): domain Eukaryota; kingdom Viridiplantae; phylum Streptophyta; class Magnoliopsida; order Poales; family Poaceae; genus Aegilops; species Aegilops bicornis. The sequence goes on from CM038671.1 coordinate 103,235,996, forward strand.
ATTGCAGCTTTGAGCCGGTTTATAAGCCGCCTTTGAGAAAAGGCCATCCCTCTGTATCAGATGATGAAAAAGACGGATAATTTTGTCTGGAGTGATGCTGCTAATGCGGCGTTTGAGGAATTGAAGAAGCAGTTAGCTGAGCCACCTGTCCTGGCTGCCCCGGTCGATAAACAGCCGCTGTTGTTATATGTGGCTGCCAATGCCCGGGCTGTTAGTGTGGCCATTGTGGTGGAGCGTAAGGAGGCTGGCAAGGAATATTCGGTTCAACGGCCGGTTTATTATATCACTGAGGTGCTTATTGAGTCCAAGCAGAGGTACCCGCATTGGCACAAGCTGGTGTATGGAGTTTTCATGGCAAGCCGGAAGCTTAAGCAGTATTTTTAGGTTCATCCCATCACTGTGGTCAGTTCTGCTCCGTTGGGGGATATAATCCAAAACAGGGAAGCAACTAGCCGGGTTGCCAAGTGGCCCATTGAGCTTGGGCCTCACGGGTTAAAATACGTGCCTCGCATGAAGGTCAACTCCCAAGCACTTGTGGATTTTATCAATGACTGGACAGAGTTGCAGGCGCCAGAGGAAAAGCCGGATAACACCTACTAGACCATTCATTTTGATGGGTCCAGACAATTGGAGGGCTCAGGGGCTGGAGTTGTGCTAGCTTCCCCTCGAGGTGATAAATTTTGTTATGTTCTCCGTTTAATGTTTCCTTGCACTAACAATGCAGCTGAGTATGAGGCATTACTCCATGGTCTTCGAATGGCTAAGGAGATGAACTTAAGCCAGGTTAGGTGCTTTGGAGACTCAGATTTGGTAGCTCAACAAGTATCTGGTACTTGGGATTCCAAAGATCCACTCATGGCAGCTTATCGACGAGAGGTGGATGTTATTGCTGGTCATTTCAAGGGTTATCAGGTTGAACATGTGGACCGGAGAAAGAATGAAGCAGCGGACGCTTTAAGCCGTTTGGGTTCCCAACGTAAACCGGTGCCACCCAATGTTTTCCTGGATGTCTTGCATAACCCGTCGGTCAAGTTATCTACAGAGGAGGATTTGGCTATTCCTGACCCGGAGGCTCAGTTGGTGGCGGCTCTTCATATTATCCCAGATTGGCCAGTCCCATATTTGGCATATATGACCCGGGGCGAGTTACCTGAGGATGAAACTTTGGCCAGGCAGATAATCCAGCGATCCAAGTCAATGACCATTGTCAACGGAGAATCGCATCATTGCAGTGTAACATGGGCGTTTCAGCGTTGCGTATCTCCGGAAGAAGGCTGTGAGATTTTGCGTGAGATCCACGAAGGAGATTGTGGTCACCATGCCGGTTCAAAGTCCCTAGTAGCTAAGGATTTTCATTACAGCTTCTATTGGTTGCCGGCTCATGCTGATGCTGAAGACTTGGTCAAAAAGTGTGATGTCTGTCAAAAATTCTCACGACGTGCTCATGTACCGGCTCAAGAATTGCGGATGATTCCAATTACTTGGCTGTTTGCAGTCTGGGGGCTGGATATGGTTGGGCCCTTCAAGAGGTCCAAGGATAAGAAGACCCACCTTTTGGTGGCGGTTGATAAGTTCACTAAGTGGGTGGAGGCAGATCCAGTCAGTAAGTGTGATGCAGCCACAACGGTTCAATTCATCAAGAAAGTGATTTTCCGGTTTGGTTTTCCACACAGCATCATAACTGATAATGGTACTAATCTATCCAAGGGTGCTATGAAAGAATTTTGTCAACGTGAGCACATCCGGCTTGACGTATCGTCAGTGGGTCACCCCCAATCTAACGGTCAAGCGGAGAGGGCGAATCAAGAGATCCTAAGAGGCATCAAGCCCCGACTTATGGTTCCTTTACATAGGAGGCGGGGTTGTTGGGTGGAAGAGTTACCTTCTGGGTTATGGAGTATCAATACCACACCTAATAGGTCTAAGGGTTACACACCTTTTTTCATGGTTTACGGAGCTGAGGCGGTTCTCCCTAGTGACATCCGTCATGACTCGCCTCGTGTGGCGGCTTATGTTGAAGCCGACAATGAGAAAGCACGTCAGGAAGCACTTGACCTGTTAGAAGAGGAGCGTGATATTGCAGCGGATCGTTCGGCGATTTACCAGCAAGATCTGCGTCATTATCACAGCCACCGTGTTAAAACCAGAACTTTTCAAGAAGGCAATCTGGTGCTTCGGCTCATCCAGGATCAGACTGATATGCACAAGTTATCCCCGCCTTGGGAAGGACCCTTTGTGGTCAGCAAGAATCTGAACAACGGGTCATACTACCTTATCGATGTTCGAGAGCACAAAGACTCACGTAAATCGGAGGAGGAGACCCACCGGCCGTGGAACATCGCTCATCTTCGGGCTTACTACACCTGAGCTATAGGCTCCTCTTATGTACATATTCTTGACAATGTATATATTATGATCAATATAATAAACCGGCATCCCTGCTAAAGCAGGCCCTCTGCCGTTCTTCCTTCAAAGTTTTTTGGTTACATGGGGGCTTCTGTTTATAAAACGGAGTTCTGATTGCCCATTGATCCGGCTTATAGGCCACATAAAAAAACTTGGGGGCTTGCTACCCAAGGTTACAGGGGCGAAAGAGAGTCTGTTGCAAAAGCATAACTCAAACATAGGCACCCACTGAGCACAACTCAAAATATTGCTTGGGGGCTCTTTTGTTCTACAAGAACAAAGAGTTTATAACCTTGTAATAGGCTATAAAAGCCAGGCTTGGAAGCCAGGTGTATTCACCTAAAACCCCGGGTTATCCTGCCTTTTTAAGTAAGTCACTCCGTCCAGGTAATCCTGGTATGACCCGTCGAACGTTTGACAAGTCAATCTTATACAGACCCTGAACTTGTCTTGGTTAAAATGACGATTGGTTAATGCGAGGTCCATCTTATAAGGCTTTGTAAAATGGTTTAACTCAGTGGCCTAGCAGCCCATGAAAAGCCTCGCCTTTTGCATGTTTTCATTTGAATCTTTCTTTTTGAGGTTTCTTTTGATGAAGATTATACTAATCCAGTGTTTATTGACCCGGCTTGGCTTTCAACTATAAGTTGTCAACATACGATCAGCTACAATCCAGTGTTTATTGACCCGATTTGGTTTTCGACTACAAGTCACCAGTATGATATAAGGATAATCCGGTGTCTGTTCAAACCGGTCCGGCTTTGCTATAAAACGGCAAAACATAGGAGGACTTATCAATATTCAAGATTTGGGTTATCACCCTTACCACAATAAGTTGGTAAACCAACGACGTGATTCAATATCAAAGGTATGATATATTTCATATTTGAGTATTCTTAAAATACAGCCTTGGTTATAAACCCTGGCTATATGATGGGCATTATGACCCGTCCGGCGGTAAACCGCCAGGACACTTTCAACTTGTTGTATGCAGGAACAGATTGAATAAACTGTAAGGATTATAAGGAGACATAGCATATCTTAGTCATGGCGGATTAACAATGTCATGCAAAGTGAATATGCACGATGGCATAGCAGACCAAACGTTTAAACTAGCCTATTACAAGGCGCTTTGATGCCCAAAAGGATAATTGTTTTCAACAAGTGCTGCAGTATGCAGAAGCTAAACCGGCCTCCGGTTCATGACTCTTCGCCGGGCTGACTTGACGGTTGTGAATCATCCTACGCCGGTTCATCCTCCTCTTCTCCACCCAGTGGCTGGAAGTCAATGGTTGCCCAATCGATCCCAGTTAAGGCTTGGAATACAGCTTCATCACTTATAAGTGTGGAGGGTTCAACATCAGGGGCATTGGTGTGCTTACGGATTGGCGGGATAAGATTTTGTGCATCATAAGTTGGTGCAGTAACCCATTTGTTGTTGGCATCATAAATCGACTGATAGTGCGAAAGATCAGTTTCTTCAGCCAATTTGCTAGCTAGTGGACGCATTTCCCTTGTTATGGCTCGGAGGTCGTCATTATCGAAGTCTGAACCGTCCTCCTTTATGCTTGGATAACCATTTCCAATATCGGCCGGATCAAGATCAGGTATCCATGCTTTAGCCCGGGTTAATGCAGTAAGAGCACCTGCCCTGGCTACTGATTGCTTCAGTTCTTCAAACCGGGCAGGTAACATAGACAGCCTTTCCAATGTCCCCTTGATTAAAGTTGGGGGCGGCTTGTTATGAGAGGCAGTACAGATGATCCGTTGCGCGCCGGTATATAATTGCTCTATAAGAGTATAGGCAGCCTTCAATTTCTTCTGCATATCAGAGCCCAGATGGGTAATGCGAGATCCTGCATCATTACGAATGTCGATAAACCGTCAGTTTATGGAATGGTACATGTTAAAAGAATAATAAGGATACTTACCAAAAACATCAGTGGTCATGGCATTTATTTGCCGCTTCAAGCCAGTCAACTCTTCTACCACCGGATTAAGGGCTGCTTCTGCATCCTCAGCCCTCTTTTGCAGTGTGGTTTTCTCTGTGTCCCAGTCTGCCCATTCCTTCTTGAAACTTTCCTTCAGTTTCTCCATGGCTGTTAAAGCACTGGTCAGCTCTTCTTTGGCCTTGGAAGTCTCTTATTGTTGGGACTTAATATTTTCTTGAAGGTCGGCGATTTGGGATTCTTTCTTGCTAAGATCAGCCCGAAGTAATGTTCAATTTATGAGGTTGCAGCATATATTTGAAGTCCCAAGCACATATCAAGTTATGCACTTTGCACTTGGGGGCTAATGCCTATTTGCTTTATCAAAAAGTTTTTATAAGTCCCAAGCTCAATACAAGTATTATTCTTGGCACTTGTGGGCTAATGCGTATTTGCTCAAGTTAACACCATGGATGTTATTCTATCAATTAGCTTGGTGGTCAATTGGTATACAAAAATGTTCAACAAGACTTTACACCTTATAGGCTAAATTCCCAGTTCATCTTGAAAAGATAAACCGGCCCTTGGGGGCTAGGCAAGCAAGGTTGAAGTATTACACAGTCCCGGATTATATGGACATGATAAACCGGCCCTTGGGGGCTACTGGAGTTGATATTATAAAGTGGATATAAAGGAAGAATAGTTATGCAGAGTTAACAACATTTACCTCATATCGCTCCTTCATCATGCTCACTAAACCGGCTTCATAGTCGCGGCTTGTGTACAGGCGGTTTAAAAATCCAGAATGAAGGTCTTGGGCGTTGAGGTGGGCATAGCTTGACAAATCTGTTTTCCACTTGCCCTTATCCATAGCAGGAAGTTCTTCCTTGGCACTATGCTTTGATAAAGCGATAGGATTGCCAGGGGTGGTGTGGCCGACGCCGGTAATCATAATATCATCCGTGTTTTCATCAGCATCTTTGAGTGGGCTTGGCGGTTTGTCAGCAGCTCTGACTGGGCTTGCCGGTTTACCAAAATGGCCTTCTTCGGGATCATCTTCCATTTGTTTAGTTGTTAAGTCATGATCTTGTGGTGGCAGATCATTTAGAATAGCGTCTGCATTGGTATCCTCCGGTTCAGTGGCTGTGTTATCATCAGACGGTTTATTCAGCTTGGCCTTTTTGCTGGGCCTGGCCTTGGCTCTGAAAGGAATGAACATAAAGGTTAGTATGAGAAGCAAGCACAAGGTATATGGGGTTAGTTTCATATACTTACCTAGGAACTGTTTTTAAAGGTGGAAGCTGTGTCCCTGTTGACTCGCCAGAGGATGAATGAGATCTTCCCTGATAGTTTGAATCAGACGGATTAAGAGGTTGTCGGAAATAACCTGCCTTGGGATAAGATGTGTCTGGAATGGGTGAAACCTCTGGGCGGCATTTTTGAACCGGCGTGTTCGGTTAAGCGGATGAGGTAACCACCTGGCCACTATGCCGGGTTGTGCGGCGAGCTTCATGTTGCTGCTTCTTCAAAAGAAAGTTTGGATCCAAGTAAGCTAGGGGGTGAGAAAATCTTACTTTCCGGTTTGCTTGACGGGTTTTCTGTGTCGGCAGAGGATCTGACCCGGAGGAAAGAATAATTACCTCTACATCATCAGCATGGCTGGCTTCAGCGTTATCCTGATAATAGTCATTGTCAATGAGGTGTATGAAAAAGGAGCCAAGAGGATCAAGGTCTACCTCTGATACCGGGTTATCAAGATCAACACCAATGTGTAAATCGGTGGACTCAGCGGTTTTCTTCTTGGAAGGTTTTTTGATAACCTTAGTCTTGGGGCGAGGCGTCTTGGCCGGTTTGTCCTGTGGCTTCTTCTTCCAGAACAGATCATCACCCTGTCAAAGATTGACAAAATTATAAGGGAATATTTAAAAGGATCGGATTGAAACAAGAGTTATATAATTCTTATAGATGGCGGTTTATTGAAAGCGCAGAAGGGACTAAGCCCTGTTTTGGTGTAGACAACCACCGGTTCATCCAATATTTTCTTGACAGCTTCAGTGATTTCAGCTTCTGTTAGCTGAATGTCAATATGCCGTTGAGGAACTTTCAAGTCCCCTGTGTACTCGCACATTAAACTGGGGCGACGACTTAAAGGCAGAATGCTCCAGGAGATCCAGCAACGAACAAAATCAATGCCTGTTAAACCGTTCACAATGAAGGCTCGAAGCTTTGAAAGCTATGGTGCATACTTGGATCATTCCTTGGCACTAAGTCGATGGGGAAATGGATGTGCATTGGTAAGCCGGTGAGAACGATAACCCGGCAGAGGATTCTCATCAGCTGGAGACGTATCTCGGCAATAGAACCAAGTCTGATTCCAGTCTTTGGGGTGACTATGATGTTTGGCGTGAGGGAAGCTGACATCTTTCCTTTTCTGAATTGAAACCTCGCCAAGTTCAGTATTGGGCCCATCTGTAAATTCAGTCAGGCGGTTTAAATAGAAGAAGTCTCTGAACAGTTCAACGGTGGGTTCTTCTTGCAGATAAGCCTCGCAAAACACTTAAATTACAAATATTGGACACAGAGTTAGGTCCAATATCTTGAGGGCGGAGTTGTAAGCTAGCAAGCACATCACGGAATTTTTTTGATCTAGGAGGGCTAAACCCTCGACCCAGATGGTCAACGAACACAATTACTTCTCCATCCTTGGGCTCATGAGGATTTTCTGGACCAGGGGCTCTCTAGTGGATAACTTCCTTTTTTGCTAAAGCGCCGGTTGTGACACATCCGTTCAGTTGCTCTTCAGTAACCCGGGAAGGAACCCAATTGCAAGCATAAAAAGACTTGGCCATTTGTGCAATAACCTGAAGGAAGGTTTATGCCGGTTTAAGATTCATGATTGGCAAGCATAAAGTGTTACAGGTTAAGAGACAGAAATTGTTAAAGCATGCAAGATTGTTAAACCGGAGGTTGATGTTCTAATGAACAAGCAATTGGCGGTTTAAGAGGGTACTAATGGTACCTGGCGGGTTATCATTTTCTAAAGTTAAACCGCCTATGCAGGTGTTGAAGGTACAGATCTAAAGTTGAAAAATGACTAAGTGATGAAAAACAGGTTTCACAAATTGGCATTATAGTTTTGGATCTACCACGTGTCAGAAAAAGAAAATGTGTTCAGACCTAAATATTGGTACAAGAGCAGTTGATAAAGGTTCAGATTGGATTTTCTACTTAAAAGAGATGCATTGATGGAAAAGAGGGGCTATGGCCATCGCCATACAGGAAAAACATCGAGGTTTGAGTCAAGGAACCATTACATAGTGATGAACACCGACGGACACCGAAGAACGTTGAAACCCTAATGACAGATCTATGGCGGAAGAAAGGAAGGCTTACTGATGCTGATGGAATAGCGGAGAGGCGCCGCGATTTTCTGGTGTGTTTAGGGTGATGCAGTGGTCGGAGTTGAGGTCGAAGACGAGGCTTGACGGCGGTGGCTGAGCTCGAGCGCTAGGTCGACGCAAGGAAGAAGATGAAGCAAAGAGGAACAGGGGGGGGGGGGTGAAAGAGACCCTCGACCCTATTTATAAGGCAAATGGATAAGAGGCAAGCGCAGGAATCGAGGAGGTCAAAACAAACGGATCTTTAGGCGTGCGGACGCCTCGATCTTCGGAGATTCATTAAAGAAAAGGAGACGCATTAAAAGGTTTTAGCTATGTGTAAAGTTAGTGGCAGATGATGTCATGGCGGATTATCATGATCTTGGAAGATGACGTCACGACGAGTTACAAGGTTTTCACGAAGGTATTGAAGGAATTTTTCTAAGTATTGAAGATTGACATGAACAAGTTCAAATCAACCTGGGGCCTAATGTTGGGGATATAACTATTGAGTATAAACCGCCCAGGAGGGGACGGCCCCATGCTCATAGTGATTTACTCAAAATGAAGCCCATGAATACAATGAATATGGCGCTTTACGGAGGAGATTAACAAGAAGGCCCAAAGCCCAAAGGCGGATTAGGGCCCGTAGATATAAACCGCCATATGATGTATGACTTGTGTTGTAAGATAGGAAAGGGTAGAAACCGAGCCGGACACGTTTATGAGCCGGCCGGGATTCTGTGAACCGTCGGGCGTCAACCTGAGTATATAAAGGGACGATCCGGCGGCGGTTTAGGGACAAGAAACAACAGATCGAGAGCCAGGCAAGCATATTTGCTCCCTGTTCATCGAAACCCTAGAAATTCCACCACAACTGGATTAGGCTTTTACCTTCACCGCAAGGGGCCGAACCAGTATAAACTCCTTGCGTCCTTTGTTCTGCTTTAACCCCTTTAAGCTAACTACGTTACGATGGCTCCACGACTAAGTCCTCACACTAGGACATATGCCGTGACAAAACCACGACAATCATCAAAAACAAAAAGAATATCCTTTTGCAAAAGACTCGTAAGAGGCCTAGAAATTTTAGAAAAGTCTTTGATAAATCTCCTATAGAAACCAGCATGACCTAGGAAACTACGAATACCTTTGATATCTTTAGGACATGGCATTTTCTCAATTGCATCAACCTTAGCTTTGTCCACTTCAAAACCTCTTTCAGAAAATTTATGACCCAAGACAATCCCTTCATTAACCATAAAGTGACACTTCTCCCAATTCAAGACTAGATTTGTTTGCTCGCATCTCTGCAAAACTGGATCAAGATTGCTTAAACAATCATCAAAAGACTTCCCATAAACAGAGAAGTCATCCATGAAAACCTCAACAATCTTTTCACAGAAGTTAGAGAATATAGCAGTCATACATCTTTGAAAGGTAGCAGGTGCATTGCTTAAACCAAAGGGCATACGCCTATAAGCATAAGTTCCAAGGGGACCGTCGGCATTCTGGGAACGGGGGTACCCAAACTTTCCTGCCTGCGGCCCATGACATGGCTCCATCAATGGCCCGGTACGGCCTAGCTTCAGCAACAACAACCCAAGACCCTCGCGAGGGGCCGATCCTCGTGAGGCGGACGACGCCAAGACCTCCCGGGGGGCAGCCTCACCAGGCTGGCTCCCGAGGAGCGGAGATATCTATGCAAGGTGCACCTCATGAGGTTCATATGATGTGAGCCATGACGACCAAGGCCAGGCGGGCGCCAATGGGCGCAGTGTACCGGTTTCCTCTTTGGTGCTAAGGAGGCAAGCGCAGGCGCGGGGTCCCGAGGCAGCGTCACCACCAGAGGCTTTGCAGGCGAAGACTACTTTTATCAGGATAACTTGTACTAGTTGTCTCCCTTTGAATTTGGCCTTTGTGGGATCCCTTCCCGCCTACATTTGGGAAGAGGACCAAGGCCACTATAAATAGGACCTAGCTAGCAGAGGACGGATCATTCAGACCAGCCTCACACCCACCAACTAATTGAGCTCAAGAACACCTCACCTCCTGAGGTTGTTCATCCACTATACTAGTTCATCCTCAGCCCCTCGAGGCAATCCACCACAAAGCTGGAGTAGGGTGTTACACCGCAAGGTGGCCCGAACCAGGATAAACTGATGTGTCTCTTGTTCGTTGGGTTAGGCTAGCTGGGCTGTGGATTTGGTGAGCAGGCAGACTGGGGAGGACGAGTTCTTCGCACGCACCCCAGAGTTCGAACCTCTCAAGGGTCTGCGGAACCCTGAATCTGACATTTGGCGCGCCAGGTAGGGGTGCATCGGAGCCTCTCTTCTGCCAATCAATTCGCCGCCGCTCCGCTACTTCCATGGCTGATGCCCGTCGAGCCCATGCTGAGCGTCGGGCCACCCTCGCCACCCGCGTCGCCCAGACGGCGCCTGCTGGCGGGTCTCCTCATCATTCTCCATCGCCTGCCGCCAACGCCGCCACCTGCCCCGCGGGGCACGAGCAGCAAGCTTCGTCGCTCCACCCCTTCGTGCGGCGTGATGGGCGCACGGCCACCCCGTCGCTGACTCCGGCTGGTTCGTCGTCCTCACGCTCGTCGCGGGCCGGTGGATGCACAGGCTGCGCTGCTCATGGCGCGCGAGCTCCTGCGCTACCACCCCGTCAACGACTTCCATGAAGACTGGTTGGACCGCATCGCCAAGCTTGTCAGCACCGCTGGGGGCTCTCCTGCACCGTCTCTCTCATTGCCTCGCCCGTCGCCTGCTGGCGGTGTCAAAACCGGCGGATCTCGGGTAGGGGGTCCCGAACTGTGCGTCTAGGCGGATGGTAACAGGAGACAAGGGACACGATGTTTTTACCCAGGTTCGGGCCCTCTTGATGGAGGTAATACCCTACTCCTGCTTGATTAATATTGATGATATGGGTAGTACAAGAGTAGATCTATCACGAGATCAGAGAGGCTAAACCCTAGAAGCTAGCCTATGGTATGATTGTTGTTCGTCCTACGGACTAAAACCCTTCGGTTTATATAGACACGAATAGGGTTAGGGTTACAAGAGTCGGTTACAATGGTAGGAGATCTACATATCCGTATCGCCAAGCTTGCCTTCCACGCCAAGGAAAGTCCCATACGGACACGGGACGAAGTCTTCAATCTTGTATCTTCATAGTCCAGGAGTCCGGCCAAAGATTATAGTTCGGCTATCGGGACACCCCCTAGTCCAGGACTCCTTCAGTAGCCCCCGAACCAGGCTTCAATGATGATAAGTCCGGCGTGTTGATTGTCTTCGGCATTGCAAGGCAGGTTCCCCTCCGAATCCTGTGTTGAATAGTGTCCGGCTTTCTTGTGAATATCGCGCTTCTCGGCTTCCACACCCAATAATGGCCATCTTCCACGTGTCGAACGAATGTGAAAAGTCAGGGTATCTTTACATTTACCCCCCTTGCTGTGCAAATGAGCCGTCTATAAAAGAGACGGGGATCCAGATCCGGATCACACCATCCTCCCTTCGTGAGCCTTCATCAGAGCGCCTTTGACAAAAAACCCACTCCACCATGGGCCGACGCGGCTCCTCCTCTCGCGTTCCTAGCCCTCACCCGGAGATTGGGGAGATGCTCGATCCCACACAAATAATTGGTGGTGCTCCAAACCAAGGGATTCCTTCCCCGGCCTTCATGGTTCCGGTGCATTCGGACTCGCCACTTATAAGGGCGGGAAGCGAGGAGAGCGTCCCCGATCCCTCTAAGGGAGAGCGGGTATGCTTCGTCTCTTACCTAATGAGAGGACTCGGATTTCCAATCCATCCGTTTTTCCGGGGGCTTCTCGAGTTCTACGGCCTCCAGCTGCACAACCTTACGCCTGCCTCCATCTCGCATATAGTGGGCTTTGTGGCCCTTTGCGAGCTGTTTCTAGGCGTTGAGGCCCATTTCGCTCTGTGGAAGAGATTCTTCTGCCTTATGCCTCGTTCTCACGAAGGGTCAATATATCAAGTGGGCGGAGCCGAACTATGGCGCATCGCCGGGACCGGATACTTATTCGGAACCCCAAGGAAGGCGTCCGAGGACTGGCCCTCGGAATGGTTTTACATGGAGGACGTCCCGCTGCCGGATCTTGTTCGGATCGGCCTTTCGGAGTTTAGCAACGCTCCTCTGAAGAAGCGCCTAAGCTGGCGCCTGCGGAGCCCCCAGAGGGAAAATGACCGGGACGTCCTTTACTTGATGAGCCGAATAAGATTACTGGCTCATGCCGGATTGACCATGATTGGAGTCATGGCAATCTGCATTATGAAAGTCTGGCCGCTCCAATATAGGGGCCACCCCATGTGGGACTTCAACGGGAGGACGATGCCACCCGCCATGGCCGCAAAGGGCGGGATCGGTCATCGAACTGGTGAAGAACTTGTCCGCCATGTACAAAGGGAAGAGGAGAATTTTCTCGCGTCGATCCATCGAACGGGTTTTCTTGAATAATCCTCGAAGTTGGGTAAGCAAATATCTTTGTGGCCTGTCCGATCCATGTTCCCGTGGTTAAATATCTCATTTCATAGTTTCTCTGTGAGGAACTGCGCCGGGCCGTGGAGAAGATACACAGCCCGCCCCACAACCCGAGGATCCGGAGCGGTCCCTCGATCCGCCTCCGAAGAGGACCCGGATATAAAGGTGGAGCTGATCGACGGGGTGTTCCACCAACTTAGCGTCGACAATGCTTTGGTTGCCATTACGGCCGACTACCCCGGATTATTTCCGGCCTCCCAGGTAACCGTGACCGAAGTCTGGATACCATGACCCACCCGTGCTTTACTTATAATCACCACGTATTTGATGGTGTTTCGCAGGGGGTGCCTTGAGCAGGAAGCCGAGTCTGCGGCCGTCCAACAAGGCAACTTGGCCCAGCAGAAAAAGAAGTGCTTGATGCGACTCGAGACGTCGCTGCAGCGGTATGATGTGCCATCGTGTTTTAAGGAGAGGTTCTGGGAGGCACTGCGGCGCTCGTGGTTTTTTCAGGAAAAAGCGCTCACCGGACTGAGTCCGGGAAGTTATAATCGGACCTCCGCCAACCAGGCTCAAAAGCCGAGTCCGGAAGGGGGTACAAACACGAGGCGTGCGTCGAATGCTCCTCCAACGGAGGATGCCGACAGACTGTCCGCCACCAAGTCGGAGGTGGAGAGCGCCATGAATCATAGGCGCCGCCGGACTATTCTACGTGATGCATGTTTCTCTCAAGAGGCGTTGGAGGCCTTTAATTCGGGAGAAGCGCACCTCCGTGCCGCTCAAGATGGCCTAGCTAGAGCCACGGAGCAGTATGTGAAAGACATACGGGTAAGGAATTTTGTGATTATATATGCCAAGAGCCCCGAGACTTAAAATAGTTAGGATAACTGACTTAAGGATAATTTGGAATGCAAGTTCTTACCGAAAAGAATACCCGTTTGTCCCAGGAGCTTGAAGAGTGCAAGGCCCAACTTGAGGCCGCACTGGCTGTGACCGGGGAAGCCATGAAGACTCCCTCTGGTAATATATGCCCTTCAAAGTAGAAGTAGTTTCGCAAAGTGCGGCGCGTGCATAAATCTGACATTAACATTGCAGATAAGCGCGGGATGGATCCGGACAAGCAACAGCTCCTGCGCCAGCTAAAGGCCGGCGAGAGCATGCTTACGAGGGTGCGGCAGGAGAAAAATAACCTCCAAGATGCCAACACCCAAATGGGTGAGGAACTAAAGGATGTTCGTGCCCAGTTGGCGGACTCCGTAAAGGAGAATCAACGGCTTCGTCGCGTCATTTTCAGTAAGTGCTTAAATGAACTTTGAAAGAGTTCGGCGAGGAAGGCGACTAACATAAACATGTATGTAGGTTTGCTCATGTGTCGTCCCGAGGAGGAGATGCCCGATTCTTGGTGATCTTCTTCCCGAACTGCGTCGGTACCTAACGAGTTCGGCGGTGATGAAAGGCGTCGCCCAGGCCTTGTGGCCATCTATCTCCCTGCCCGAAGGCATTGGGGAGCTGGCAGAGCGGCTTCAAGGAGCACGGCGGCTTTTCCGACTATGGAAGATATCGTCCTACCGTCAAGGCGCCAGGGAGGCCTGGGCCATGGTAAAGACGCAGCGGTACGAAGGTGACCCAAACCACATGGCCGAGGTCGGACTGTGGGGCACGATGGGAAGGAGATCCTGTAAGCTTAGTGTACGGCCAAGTAGAATTGGCTGCCAAGTATTCCCGACAAGATTGTAAATTAGATAGCCTATTAGATGGCATTGAGGAGGAATACAATTAGTCGAGTTGACTATGTAATTGAATATGACATGAAAAATGTCTTCTAGCGGATTGTAGATCGTTTGTCATAGCGGACCTTTTAACCCGACCTCGGGACCCAATAGTCCGGAGTGTGTCCGAATACCCTCGCGGTTATGTAAGAACCGGGGCATGCATGGAGACAAGGCGTAGGGGTCATTATTGCTGTATCAGTGCCCAACTAGTTATGTTATATTACATGGATAGTAAGAAACATCTTCCAGGGAGAATAGTTCCGTTAAGGGTTCATTTCCCTGGGAGGCATGCCCTAAAGTGCATGTCCAAACTGCTAAGAAAGCGTAAAATCATCACGGGGCAGATGGATAAATAGTTAAAAATCATGTTTCAGTTCACCGACCGAATATTCCCTTAAGAACGCTTAGCTTCGGCTTCACCTACCGAGATACACATCCGGTGACCGGCAATAATAATCGCAGAGGTGCTCCTTTACCACCTAGCCGAACAATCGGGAGCGTAGGGGTAAGCACAGAGCCGAGCAACCCAGCTTGGCCAAAACTTAAGTCATATCGATGCATATAATGGTGAGTAAAAGGTACATGCGGAAGTTTGACACATGTGTTGGGCATGAAGCCCGTATAAATAAGCTTACATTAAAGAAGCCCCGGAGTATAATGAGCGGACAGCGCGTCAAGTATGTGCAAACAAAGTACAAACGAGCCTCTAAAGGCTTCAAGAAGAAGGAGGAAGGAGAGAAATAAAAGACAGCAAAATAGAAAATGTGGGCCGGAGGAAGGAGACGAACTCGAGTCCGCGCTTAAGCGTAGAATCTTCGTGGGCGGGCTGCATTCCATGGGTTATTTCGAGTCGGTTATCCGATGCGTTTCAGACGGTATGCTCCTTGATCGGGACCTGGTCGATGATGAAGGGACCTTCCCATTTGGGCTTGAGTTTGTCCTTTTTCTTGTCCGTGAGCGTAGAACTAGTTCGCCAACGTTGTAAGCTTTGGCCCGTACTTCCCTGCTTTGATATCTTTGAGCCTGCTGTTGATAAAATGCGGAACGAGCTTTTGCCACGTCGCGCTCCTCCTCCAATGCATCCAAACTGTCCTGCCGATTGAGCTCGGCTTCTCTTTCTTCATACATGTGCACGCGAGGTGAGTCATGCATTATGTCGTAGGGCAAGACTGCCTCTGCACCGTACACCATAAAAAATGGTGTGAATCCGGTAGTACGATTCGGCGTGGTCCGCAGCCCCCAGAGTACGGAGTCGAGCTCCTCAACCCGGTCGTGTTAGATTCCTTGAGGACCGCACTAATGCAGGTTTAATGCCGCTCATGATCAGACCGTTTGCTCGCTTGACTTGACCGTTGGTTTGAGGGTGATAGGCGAGGCATAATCGAGCTTGATGCCCATGTTTTTGCACCATAATTTGACCTCATCGGCCGTGAAGTTGGTGCCGTTATCGGTGATGATCTTGTGGGGACGCCGTAACGGTGCACTACCCACGATATGAAGTCTATCACCGGCCGGATTCGCCGTTTTAACAGGCTTGGCCTCTATCCATTTGGTGAATTTATCCACCATGACCAATAGGTATTTTTGCTTGTGGGTTCCTCCCTTAAGGGGTCCAACCATGTCAAGCCCCTGCACATGAACGGCGGTGATGGGTATAGTTTTGAGGCGGTGGGTGGCATGTGGCTTTAGTTAGCAAAAGGCTGGCAACCGACGCATCGTTGGACTAAATCCTGCGCCAAGATCTGCCCGGGCCGTCGGCCAATAAAATCCTGTCTGGAAGGCCTTGCCTACAAGGGCCGGGCTGCGGCGTGGTGCCCACCCAGTCCGGCATGAATTTCAGCCAGGAAGTTTCGCCCTTCCTCTTGAGATACACCTTTGAAGGACTCCTATTGTGCTTTTCTTATAGAGCTCTCCCTCATGGACTTTATAGGCTTTGGATCGCCGTACTATGCAGCGAGCCTCATTTTGGTCTTGGGAGTTCCTGCCTAGTTAGATAGGCTAGGAATGGTTCCGATCCACGGGCGATAAGCGCCATTATTTCGTGGGCGGAGGGTGTTATCTCGTTGGCGAGCCTCCGATTGTGTCGAGTGTTCGTGTCGAGCGGTGCGGTTGGGTCCGGATTGTTATTTCCAGACTCCCCTTCCCATAGGACGGATGGCTTGAACAGCCGTTCTAGGAAGATGTTGGGCGGGTCGAGATCGCGTTTTGCGCCGATGCGTGCCAATACGTCCGCCGCCTGGTTGTTGTCCCGAGCTATATGATGAAATTCGAGCCCTTCGAACCGTGCTGACATTTTTGGGACCGCATTGCGGTACGCTGCCATTTTCGGATCTTTGGCATCAAAGTCTCCGTTTATTTGAGATATCGCGAAGTTCTAATCCCCACGCACCTCTAGGCGTTTAATGCCCATGGAGACTGCCATCCGGAGGCTGTGCAGAAGGGCCTCGTATTCGGCTGCATTGTTAGAGTCCGTATACATTATCTGAAGGTCGTATTGGACTGTGTCCCCGGTTGGGGACATCAGGACGACGCCAGCCCCCAGGCTTGCCAACATTTTGGAGCCGTCAAAGTGTATGATCCAATTGGAGTATGCACTCTACTCTTTAGGGAGTTCGGCTTCGGTCCATTCGGCCACGAAGTCGGCCAAAACCTGCGACTTAATAGCTCGTCGTGGCTTATAGGTTATGTCGAATGGAAGGAGCTCTATGGCCCATTTAGCAATCCGCCCGTCGCGTCATGATTGTTTATAATGTCGTTAAGAGGTACTTCGGAGGCTACCGTTATCGAACACTCTTGAAAGTAGTGTCGCAACTTTCGGGATGCCATGAACACCGCGTATGCTATCTTTTGATAATGTGGGTACTAGGACTTGCATGGAGTTAGGACAGTGGACACATAGTAAACCGGTTTTTGAAGAGGGAACCCATGTCCGTCTGTTTCTCGTTGTTCGACAAGCACCGCGCTGACAACTTGATGTGTTGCGGCGATATATAATAGCATTGGTTCGCCCATGTTGGGCGCGGCCAGGACCGGATTTGTTGCCAATATGGCTTTTATTTCTTCGAGTCCGGCCGTGGCGGCATCCGTCCACTCAAAGTGTTCGGTGCGCCGGAGGAGGCGGTAAAGGGGTAACGCCTTTTCTCCCAAACGGGAAATAAAGCGGCTTAGAGCCGCTATGCATCCAATCAATTTTTGTATTTGTTTGAGGTCTTTTGGAATATCCTATTGTGACAGAGCTCGGATCTTGGCTAGGTTTGCTTCAATTCCTCTACCGGACACAATGAAGCCCAAGAGCTTTCCGGCTGGAATGCCGAAGACGCATTTTTCCGGATTGAGCTTAATGTCATATTTTCGTAGATTGTCGAATGTGAGCCTCAAGTCGTCTACTAGAGTTTCGACATGCTTGGATTTGACGACCACGTCATCTACATATGCTTCCACTGTTTTGCCGATCTGGTTTTCCAGACATGTCTGAATCATGCGCTGATATGTTGCGCCGGCGTTTTTGAGCCCGAAGGGCATTGTGTTGAAGCAGAATTGGCCGTATGGAGTGATGAATGCTGTTGCGGCTTGGTCTGGCTCCGCCATCTTGATTTGGTGGTAGCCGGAGTACGCGTCGAGGAAGCACAATGAGTCGTGGTCTCTTTGTAGCGTCGATAATTTGATCAATGCGAGGGAGGGGGAAGGGATCCTTTGGGCAAGCCTTATTAAGGTCTTTGAAATCAACACATAGGCGCCAGGATTTATCCTTCTTTGGTACCATCACCAGATTTGCTAGCCAGTCCGGACTTTTTATATCTCTGATGAATCCGGCTTCCAGAAGTTTGGCTAGCTCCTCTCCCATGGCCTGTCTCTTGGGCTCGGAAAAGCGCCGAAGAGCCTGTTTGACTGGCTTGAATCCTTTTAGGGTATTTAGGCTATGCTCGGCCAACCGACGTGGGATTCCTGGCATGTCTGAAGGGTGCCAGCAAAATGTCCCAGCTTTTCTCGTAGAAATTCTCGTAGTGCGGCGTCTACATCAGGGTTTAATTGTGCCCCAATGGAGGCCGTCTTTGCAGGTTCCATTGGGTGGACTTGGAATTTGACTATTTCATCCGCTGGTTTAAAAGAGGTGGACTTGGATCTTTTACTAAGTATCACATCGTCCCTGTTCACCGTGGAGCGCATCGCAGTGAGTTCCTCGGCCGCTAGGGCTTCGGATAGTGCCTCGAGGGCTAGTGCGGCTGTCTTGCTTTCGGCGCGGAGTGCTATGTTCGGATCACTAGCGAGAGTGATGATTCCGTTAGGTCCGGGCATTTTAAGCTTCATGTACCCATAATGGGATATAGCTTGAAAAATTGTGAATGCCTCTCGCCCTAATAAAGCATGATATCCGCTGCTGAGCAGGGGCCACTTGAAATGTGACCTCCTCGAACCTGTAATTGTCCGTGAGCGAACACTACGTCGGTGTGATTTTTCCTGTGCAGCATGCTTCCGGCTAGGGATTATTCCTCTAAAGGTTGTGCTGCTTCGCTCAATGCGGTTCCGATCTATTTCCATTTTTCGGAGGGTTTCCTCGTAGATGAGGTTTAGTCACTGCCGCCATCCATGAGTACCTTAGTAAAGCGAAAGCCGTCCACTATTGGACCGAGGACCAATGCGGTGGTGCTCGGGCTGTTCGCAATTTGGGTTAAATCACTGGCATTAAAGGTAATAGCTGTGTCCTCCATGGATTTATTGTTGCTACTTGGTAGACTTCGCAAGGTTGCGGAGTGTTCGTTTCCGCATGTTATTTGATGCGAAAGTCTCAAGACTATTAATACTGCATCGGTGTTCTTTGGGCAGGGATTACGAGGCTAGAAGCTCTTCGCCACTTTTGGCCACCTGCCGTAGTATCCAACATGCTCGAAGGCTATGAGTTGGAGTGGCGCCCTCTGTGCTATGAATTTTGCAGGGTCGGTTTAGCCAACCCTCCAGTACGGCTCCATGCCCTTTAGGGGGTTTTTGTTTTTTGATGTTTAACCCAGGTGCTTGGTGATGATGCACCCTTTTATTTCGGACTAGGGCTGTATTCGGGGCCGGATTATCCAAAAATTTACTTTCGGTTTTCCAAGCACTCTCCATTGCACAATACTTTTGTACTATGGTCACCAAGTCAGCAAAGCGTGTAATTTCGCGACGACTTATGGCGTTTAGGATTCCCTTGTCCGTGCAATTATTGCAGAAAAGTGAGACTGCGTCCTCCTCTCGGCAGTCCTTTATCCTGTCCATAACCAGGAGGAATCTGGCCCAGTAATGATGTACTGTTTCAGCGGGCTCTTGACGAATTCGGGATAGATCGCTAATGTTTGGGTGGGCGGGTGGAACTAGATCCAGAACCCCGTCCAATTTAAGACTCAGGGGCCGAGAAGTTTCTGAACTTGGAAGTTTTGATTTTTGAATGCTATCCAATGAATCGAACCCGCCGCCTGACTTTAAGTTCAGGGCTTGATCGACATCCGTCCCTCTGCGGGAATCCGGCATG
The DNA here is from genome assembly GCA_021605145.1 of Aegilops bicornis. Lineage (NCBI taxonomy): Eukaryota > Viridiplantae > Streptophyta > Magnoliopsida > Poales > Poaceae > Aegilops > Aegilops bicornis. Next base: position 103,255,479 of record CM038671.1, read on the forward strand.
GAGGGATCGGGAATCCGGACGTAGCTAGTCCTTAAGATAGAAGAAGAATCGTCGTATTGCTCCTCTACCACAGCAACATGATGGGTAGCCTGGGGAGAGTTGATCTCTCTCAGATCGGTTTTAGGCCCGATCTGGTCGTAGTCTGTGGCGACTCCCAGGGCGGCGATGTGATCCAAGAGCTCGTTTATGGAGGAGAGCTCGATCGGATCTAACTGCTCGGCAAGTTCCGAGTTAACGTGAAGATTGGTTTCGATGACCCGAGAAGTCATCGTTGGCGCGGTGGCCGAACTGGCGGTCATAAGAAAACCACCTAACCGAAGACTCTGACCAGTGGCCAAGGCTCCTTTGGCGATAGTATCGTCTTTAAAGATGGGATGAGGCATCCTTCCTGACGGCGATGGCACAGAGGAACTCTCAATAAAAGCACCAATGTCGGTGTCAAAACCGGCGGATCTCGGGTAGGGGGTCCCGGCTATGCGTCTAGGCGGATGGTAACAGGAGACAAGGGACACGATGTTTTACCCAGGTTCGGGCCCTCTCGATGGAGGTAATACCCTACTCCGCTTGATTAATATTGATGATATGGGTAGTATAAGAGTAGATCTACCACGAGATCAGAGAGGCTAAACCCTAGAAGCTAGCCTATGGTATGATTGTTGTTCGTCCTACGGACTAAAACCCTTCGGTTTATATAGACACCGAATAGGGTTAGGGTTACACAGAGTCGGTTACAATGGTAGGAGATCTACATATCCGTATCGCCAAGCTTGCCTTCCACGCCAAGGAAAGTCCCATACGGACACGAGACGAAGTCTTCAATCTTGTATCTTCATAGTCCAGGAGTCCGTCCAAAGATGATAGTTCGGCTATCCGGACACCCCCTAGTCCAGGACTACCTCACCTGCCATGGGCGACGTAGCCCATGGAGCACCTCCGCCACCTCCCCATCAAGACTTCGCCCTCGGACTAAGGCGTGCGGCCCCACGGCGCGACCCGCCGCGCTGGGCGCCCGCGCGCGAAGAAGAAAGCTGCCAGGAGGTCCAGTGGCCGCAGGAAGATTCCCTTGCGCTCCCAGCACCACCACTTAAAGACCGCGCGCCGCCTGTGGTGGTGGCGCGCGAGCGCCAAGATCAGGCTCCACCTCCAAGACGGGCTCCGGTGACCATAGTTGGCTGCCGCGCCTTCACTCCCGAGCTACGAAGCTTCGTCTGGCTGGGGAAGTTCAAGCCCGACCAGCCGCTACGACGGCACCCCCGACCCTGCTGAGTTCCTGCAGCTCTACGAGCTGAGCATCAAGGCGGCCAACGGTGACGAAAAAGTCATGGCGAACTGGTTTCCCATGGCCCTCAAGGATAGCGCGTGCTCCTGGCTCCTGAACCTGCCCGTGGGGTCAATCTCTTCCTGGAGCGAGATGCGCGAGTGCTTCATTGCCAACTTCCAGGGCACTCATGACCGCCCTCCTGCCGCGGGTGACCTACGGCACATCAAGCAGCAACTAGGGGAAACCCTGCAGAAGTACATCCAACGCTTCAACAACGTTCGTCTTAAGATTCCCAAGGTGTCGGACGAGGCCATCATCTCCATGTTCTCTGATGGTGTCCGCGACGTCAAGATGAAGGAGGAGCTCGCCATGCACGAGGACCTGCGAATAGCCTTGGAGATGTTCAACATGGTGACCAAGTGTGCGAGAGCTGAGGAGGGTCGCCTCTCTCTTCTGGAGCTCCCGGGGGCTGACCCAGAAGACAAGAAGGCCAAGGTCAAGGACGTGAAGCGCAAGGGGGCGAACGTGCTCGCGGCTGAGCTAGAGATAAAGTGCGGCTGCGATCACCCGGAGTCATCCAAGGAAGTCCGTCCATTCTGCGTCTACCACAAAGCGTTCTTGAGGGTACACGGGATTTTCATCTAGTCATTTTCACCATGTTGGTTCGATTTGTGTTCGCTACTTTGATAATTTGATATGTGGGTGGACCGGTGCTTAGGTGCTGTTATTACTTGAACAAACCTCTTGCTTATTATTAACCCTCCCGCAAGCACCCGCAACTACGAGAAAAGTATTAAGAATAAATTCTAACTATAGCATTAAACTTTTGGATCCAATCGGTCCCTTACGGAATAGCGCATAAACTGGGGTTTAAGCTTCTGTCACTCTCGCAACCCATAATCTAATTTCTACTCCACAATGCATTCCCTTAGGCCCAAATATGATGAAGTGTCATGTAGTCGAAGTTCAGATGACACCACTAAGGGAATCACAACATACATATTATCAAAATATCAAACACATATAAAGTTCACATGATTACTTGCAACATGATTTCTCCCGTGACCTCAAGAACAAAACTAACTACTCACAAATGATAATCATGCTCAAGATCAAAGGGGTATTAAATAGCATATTGGATCTGAACATACAATCTACCACCGAATAAACCATATATTTCGTGGTTTTGTCACGGGAGATGTCCTCATGAAAGGACTTAGTCGTGGAGCCATCGCTACGGGTTTGCTTAAACGGTTAAAGCGAACAGGGGACGCAAGAGAGTTTTATACTAGTTCGGCCCCTTACGATGAAGGTAAAAGCCTATGTCTCGAGTTGTTGTCTATCGTTCTGAACTGCCGTCGGGTCGTCCCTTTATATACATGGGTTGACGCCCGTCGGTTTACAGAGTCCCGAGGCCGGCTCATAAACGTGTCCGGCTCGGTATCCACTCTTTCTACCTTACAATGCAAGTTACATATCAATGCCGGTTTATAGCTACATGCCTTAAACCGGTTCTGGGCCTTGGGCCTTTACTCAGCGTCACCGTCTGTCTTCATGGGCTTCAAGTTAATCCGGCCTCTCCTGGCCGGTTTACGCCCAGTAGTAATATCCCCAACAATATAGTAATCAACTACAAGATGTAATCAACACTACCAGTCACACCAACCTATAGTTCCGGTAACAGGATTGAACACAAGAGATGAACTAGGGTTTGAGATGATATGGTGTTGTTGAAGATACAAGATAGCCCTCCCCAAGATGTGAGAATTGTTGGTGATGATGAGGACGATGATTTCCCCCTCCGGGAGGGGAGTTCCCCCGGTGGAATCGCTCCGCCGGAGGGCAAAAGTGCTCCTGCCCAAGTTCCGCCTCGAGACGGCGGCGCTCCATCCCGAAAGTCCTCTCTTTATTTTTTCTAGGTCAAAATGACTTATATACCAGAAGATGGGCACCGCAGGTGGGCCTGGGTGAGCACAACCCACCAGTGGCGCTTTGGGCTCCGTGGCGCCTAGGTGAATGTGCCCACCTGGTGGGCCCCCTCTGGTAATTATTTGCTCCAATATTCATCATATATTTGATAAAAATCTCCGTGAAGTTTCAGCTTGTTTGGAGTTGTGCAGAATAGGTGGCCTGACGTAGCTTTTCCAGGTCCAGATTTCCAGCTGCCGGAATTCTCCTTCTTTGTGTATATTGCATATTATGGGATAAAAGACATTAAAATTACTCCAAAAAGCATTATTATGGATAAAAACATAATAAATAACAGTAAGAAAGCATGATGCAAAATGGACGTATCAGCATTCCACATCGAAAATTCTGTTTTTATCATTTACCTACTCGAGGACGAGCAGGAATTAAGCTTGGGGAGTCTTGATACGTCTCCAACGTATCTATAGTTTTTTATTGTTGCATGCTATTATATTATCTGTTTTGGATGTTTTATATGCATCAATATGCTATTTTATATTATTTTTGGAACTAACCTATTAACCTAGAGCCTAGTGCCAGTTCCTATTTTTCCTTGTTTTTGAGTTTTGCAGAAAAGGAATACCAAACGGAGTCCAAACGGAATAAAACCTTCGCGATGATTTTTCCTGGACCAGGAGACCACCAGGAGACTTGGTGATGAAGTCGGAGGAGCCACGAGGACGGAGGGCACGCCCCCTTCCTTGTGGGCCCCTCATGCACCTCCTGACCTAATTCTTTTGCCTATATATTCCCATATATCCCCAAACCCACGAAAACACTTTTCCATCGCCACAACCTCCTTTATCCGTGAGAACCCATCTAGGGACCTTTTCCGGCACCCTGCAGGAGGGGGATTTGATCACCGAGGGCTTCTACATCAACTCTATTGCCCTTCCGATGAAGCGTGAGTAGTTTACCACAGACCTACGAGTCCATAGCTAGTAGCTAGATGGCTTCTTCTCTATCTTTGATTCTCAATACCATGTTTTCCTCGATGTTCTTGGAGATCTATTCAATGTAATACTTTTTTGCGGTGTGTTTGCTGATATATGATGAATTGTGGATTTATGATCAGCTTATCTATGAATATTATTTGAATCTTCTCTGAATTCTTTATGCATGATTTGATATCTTTGTAATTCTCTTCGAACTATCGGTTTGGTTTGGCCAACTAGATTGGTTTTTCTTGCAACATGAGAAGTTCTTAGCTTTGGGTTTAATCTTGCGGTGTCCTTTCCCAGTGACAGTAGGGGCTGCAAGGCACATATTGTATTGTTGAAATCAATGATAAAAAGATGGGGTTTTCATCATATTGCTTGAGTTAATTCCTCTACATCATGTCATCTTACTTAATGCGTTACTCCGTTCTTCATGAACTTAATACTCTAGATGCATGCTGGATAGCGGTCGATGTGTGGAGTAATAGTAGTAGATGCAGAATCGTTTCGGTCTACTTGATACGGACGTGATTCCTATATTCATGATCATTGCCTTATATATTGTCATAACTTTGCGCTTTTCTATCAATTGCTCGATAGTAATTTGTTCACCCACCATATTATTTTCTATCTTGAGAGAAGCCTCTAGTGAAACCTATGCCCCCCGGGTCTATTTTCCATCATATAAGTTTCCGATCTACAATATTAGTTTCCGATCTACTCATTTTGCAATCTTTTACTTTCCGTTCTATAAACCAAAAATACCAAAAATATTTACTTTACCGTTTGCTTACTTTCATCTATCTCTATCAGATCTCACTTTTGAGAGTGACTATGAAGGGATTGACAACCCATTTATCACGTTGGGTGCAAGTTGTTTGATTATTTGTGTAGGTATTCAGTGACTTGAGCATTGTCTCCTACTGGATTGATACCTTGGTTCTCAAACTGAGGTAAATACTAATCCCTACTTTGCTGCATCACCCTTTCCTCTTCAAGGGAAAAACCAACGCAAGCTCAAGAAGTAGCAGCAGTGATGGGTGCAGCTAAACGCCCGCCACAGCTAAATCCTGCCATGAAAACCTCCGCATTTCGCACACTACACCATTTTTCTATCTTATTTCAGTACTTTGTTGAGTTGGATTGCCATTTTTGAAGAAATAACTTATTTTCCGGCCACTAAAAAGGCAGCACGCTCTTTTGTATGAAATAGCGTGCAAACGAGCCCCAAAAGGAATGAACTTGGTGTGGTGTCTTCATTTGCCCCATGTAGGGTGTGCTAAACATTTGAGAGTGTTATGGTAAAATCTTGATGCACTTTGTGTAGAAACTGAACAATCTCCCACAAAGTGTAAAGGTTTCGTATGGAAACCGCCGCATGCCTAACTGAAGTCAACTTCTATACATCAATTCAGTTTCAAACGTTTCCATGATTAAAATAGATCATGGTAAAATTTGAAACTATTTTGGGTTGCTTTTCTATTTTTGGAGAATTAACTATTTTTTTGGCCACTAAAAAGAGCAGAACACTTTTCAGTATGAAATAATGTGCAAATGAGCTTCGAAAGGTATGAAACTTGGTGTGGTGTCTCCATTTGACCCCTGTGGGGTCTGGTAAAAATTTGAGATTGTTGTGGCAAAAACTTGATGCACCTCGTGTACAAACCAAACATTCTTCACGAAGTGCCATGCGTTGGGAAACGTAGTAGAAAACAAAAAATGGCCTACAAACACCCAAGAACAATATGAAGGTGCATTAGAGGATTGGATCATGATCATTACCAACTCCGAGTAGTAGCGGAAGCAGATGAGTCGATGTAGATCTTACTTGGAGTCTCTCATAGCCATGGATGAACGATCCCGTGAACTGCCCTTGAACGATCCCTCGAACTGAAGACCAAAAGCACGACCTCTCTACAGTTTGCAAGTGTACGATATTCACGATCCGACAACGCTTCACCATCCAGAACTAATTGCCATCGTAGAATTAGAGGAGAAGATTAGAGACATACAAGGCATATAATTATGAGGATTAGAGGAACTAGAACAAGCTCTGATTGTGTCAATTAGAACTAGTAGTATTGGACTAGAGGAGGCTCCAAAAGTTGTGTCTTCAAAGGGTGCCCAAAGCTCTAGTATATATAGGATAAGAGGGGAGGAGGGGCCATCACACAAGGGGAGGAGTCCCCCTCCCCTTGCGCTAGCCCAGGGGAAGGGGGACTCCATCCGCTTGTCCAATTCGGCCTCCCCTAAGGAAAGGGGGAGGACTCCTTTTGGGCCCTTGTGGCCCAAGTTACCTTTCACGACTTGGCCTTTTAAGGCCTGTTGATATTAAATTAAGGGTTTTTTATTTCTGTGCCCCTGGTTCCTTAGCTCTACTCATTCATCCCCAATATGTTAACTTTTGCTCACTTTTCCCCACTCCCTTGCCCGAAACCCTCAGAACAGGTTATAACGGACGTTGCCGTCGGGTCAGTGCCTTTAACCGTTAGCTGACGAGTGGGGCCACGTATACGTGGGCGCATGCAAGACCACGGTCGTGGGGTAGCACGTGTCCATGGACATGCCTGAAACGTCCCTTCATATAAAGAGGGGCAACCACCTCCATCGCCCCTACTATTTTCCCCCAAATCCCCTCCCTGCCGCATCATCTTCCTCTCCCCCACCGGTGTCGTCTTGTTCTCCTCCACCGCCTCCACCGCATCGTCTCGCTCTCCCCCGCCGCATCCTCTTCCTCACCTTCATCGCCTCCATCTGTCAGATGGCCGACGCTCGTGGAGACACCGGCGCAGCGACCGGAGATGTGGTGGAGCTGCAGGGTCAGAGCGCGGTGACCGCGGATGTCGGCGGCGTCCATGGCGGTGCGGGAAAACTCGCAACCGCTGCGGATGTGGCGAGCTCTGCCTCATCGCTGCAGAAGGTGACGGTGTCGAGCGGCACAATCCATCCCGATACCCCCGATGCGCCGCCTGCCGTGGAGGAGCAGGTATTTACACTTGCTTAGCTTGTAGAGTTAGTTGCTCTGATCCCTAGTTGCATTGGTTAGATTGTGATTCATACGGTAGTTCAGATGGTTAGAGTAGTTGGTTTGATGGACGGGCCGGGTTTTTTTGTATGGGTTGGGGGGATGGGATTTTTTGGACTAGGGTTTGTTGGATAAATTCTTTGCAAAAATGCTAGATGTTGTGAACTATGATTTTAGGTGCTACAATGATTGGGGTTTTTAGATGTTTTTAGATTTGGATAAATTCGTTGCAAAATTGCTAGATGTTGTGAACAGATTGGTTTTTTTAATGCTGTGATGCTTATTAGATTTGTTTTTAGTGCTCACAGATTGGGGTTTTTAATGCTACTCGGATTCGTTGCCTTAGATTGGGTCCCTATTAGATTTGTTTTTGAATGCTACTCAGATTGGGGTTTTGAATGTCATATGCCCAAATGGAATCCATTGATTAAGAAGTTATTTGATTCATTAGTATATAAATTTGTCCACAATATGTAGTTATATTAGATCGTTTCTTCAATGTGTGCATGACCAATGATCAATGTGTTATTTGAATGTCATATTGGGGTTTTTGACCAATGTGTGTACAAATCTAATACATTGATATACTAGTGATGGATGTGGTTTTTGAATGCATAGAGCTAAGGGGCACAAAAATAAAAAAATCCCACTTCTAAAACATTTCTGATATTGGGAGTATATTAGCCCTATGATCAATGTGTCATGTGTGCATATCTAAATTTTCAATTGGCAACTAGTGATGGATGAAATTGTATATTTAGGAGGATGATGGTTGGGGGGGGGGGGGAGAGGAAGATGGCCGACTACGACCCGTACGAGGGGGCGTTTAGTGACGATTCTTCATATGAGGTAAGCCTATCCCTTGTTCATTTAGTTCCTCTGACATGGTGTATATGAATCTATAATGTATTAATGCAATTCATTCATGTGTACAGTATGATTCTGGAGATGATGTGTACAAGGGCAACGTCGTGTCCTTCATAGCCATGGAGGTGGAGAAGATCAAGGCCAAGGGAGTTGCTTCCTTCTACTTCCGCAAGTTCAAGAAGTGGCACTGCCCCTACTACACCACCAAGCCAAAGCCAAGGCATGGCCGCTTCGATCACCTTCTGTCTCATACTGAGGATGTAGCGATTCGCGGGGAGGACTACATGATCAGGGGGCAGCATGCCGCCCTAGCAAAGGCCCTGACTACAACGTGATGTGATCGATGATGTGATGCTGTGAACTGAATCTTTAAGTTTAAGTTTATCTGTTGGGTTACTTTTGGTTTGTTGAACTGAATCTCGTTGGTTATGGTTTGTTGAACTGAATCTCGTTGGTTATGCTAGTAATCTGGTTGCTATCTATATTTGTCTGTCCTTAAATTTGCCTGTGGTATATTTGTCTGTCCTGAATCTATGGTTAGTTATGTTTAGATGTTGTGAACTATGATTTTAGGTGCTGCAATGATCACACATGTTGTGTAGGAAATCAAATGCATGCTCCAAATGAGATCATGTAAACCTTGGCAAACCTGGATAGTACAAATTCAAGAAAATGCAAAAACAAGTAAAACCTTGGCAAACTATCTATGTTTGTGTAGGAGATCATGTGTGCAAAATTTGAAGTGATTTAGAGGAGGTCAAATAAATCTGAATTTGAGAAAATGTGCTCCAAATGATCTCCCGGGCTAGAGTAAACAACCCATTTGTAATCAAGTTTTTTTGGACCTACTCTAAATGAGCCAAATGTTTTTTTATTAACACATATTCACTTTCCATAGTGTAGATTCGAAGTCTCACTATTTTTTTGAATTAATCTTCATATTTTTACATTTTCTTTTGGAAACATATGCTTTAATATGAAAACTATTAAAAACATGATTTGAAATATGAAAATGGAAAACTAACTTCAGATCCTTCTTATTCACTTTAAAATAAAGCTTTGGTGATTTTTTTGATTTTTTTAATTTTTCAAAAACAGAAGGTAACACTACCTCCTCTCCTTGAACTCTATGAAATCATGTACATGATAGCTCATATGTGTGAAGGTTTTCTCATGAAAATAACCATAGACCAAGTTTATGATTTTTGGTTGGTAACATGTCACATAAGACAACATTGTGCGCAGGTTTTATATTTTTTTGATTTTTTTAAAATTAATGGCGCTCATTTGACCTCGATCGTGCCAGCTATGGTTTTTTTCATGAAAATGACCATAGACCAAGTATAGTATTTTTCCTTGTTAGTTTGTCTTATAAAACGACGAACGACAAAGGTTTCATATTTTTTCGATTTTTTTAAATTAGTTATGCTTAGTCAAAGCCTTTGAAACCCCGTTGACCAGCTCAAAACCCCTCTAAACCCCGCGGGGTTTCACCTAACCCTAGCTCCCAACGTCAGCCTTCTGATCATAGCCTCGCGCCAAGCGACAACCCTCAGATTTGGTCTTCTAGAAGGAATTAGGTGGGCTGGTTGCGTGCAGGCTCCGCGCCGTTGGATCACAAGGACGACTCCGCATCGTTGGATCGTGGGGTGATCCGCGAGAGGTGATCCTATTGGTTGTGCTCGGCTGCTCGCCCACCACTGACTCCGCGAAAAAAGAACGTTGTTATTGGGCCCAAAAGGAAACCAAGCTCTGGTTGGACCGTCGAATTGCGTCGTTTTTTTGCATCGTTTGCTCTGTTTTTTGTGAACGTGCAGACTCTGTATTTTTGCATCGTTTGAAATCAATTGACATTGCGTAGAAAATAACCAAATTTTTAAGGGCCAAATTTATTTTTATCATGCAAAATGTCCACAAACTATTCAAAAATTGTCTCTTTTTGTTCATATAATATACCTATAATATATATGACCACGGATTCCCACGCGTGCAATTAGCTTATTTTTATTCTTCCTTTTCAAACCACAGTTTCCCACGCGCGTACACTCCCGATGTTGCGGCGGGTTTGAAAATGGGTTACTTCACATTTGACCCCGTTATTGCCACGACCAAATAACACGTAGCACTACGGCTATTTAAGCCACCCTCTGCCTCTGCCATCCCTCATCCATCTCCCATCCTATCTGCCATCTGCCCTTCTTGATCTTCGACCACTTATCCTTCTTCTAGCACATCCTCAGCCATGCAGTACACTGGACCAACCTACCACTTCCCACCCACCATGCCGGAGAGGCTCTACCCTCCTGGCGTGTACGTTGAGCGCACACTACGTGTGTGGGCAATCTCAAGGTGGAGGACCACAAGGAACTTCACCGAGTTCTTCCTCGCGTCCGGCTACCACCGCCTCCCACGGGGATCTCCAAGGATGTTTCGTGTCGAGGAGGTCATCCAAAACAGGGTGGTGGTTGCTCTCCTTTCCCACTTCACCAACACATTCGATGCCTTCTATCTCCTCAGCCGGGTGTTTTGGTGTGGCTGCGAGTTCATCACTTTCACCACCCACAACATGTTCACGGAATACACCAACATCTTCCCCACCGTGTCCCGCATGCACACTCTTTCGTACCCCATCGACAACGCCCCAGAGGAGCATTGAAGGGCGCCCGGAGGAGGAGCGAGGTGGAGAAGGCGGCGTCTTGGGTTCTAAACCCTCTATCTAATTTTCTTTTCTTTTTTTAGTCTATGTTATGTTAAGTTGTAATTGAACTATGTTGGAGATGCTATGGGCTTGTTGGCCCTTTTATCAAGTTCTATTATTAAGTTTTCTATCTATTCTATTATGAAGTTCTTCCTAGTTTCAACTATGTGATCGTGCTATGGGCTTGTTGGCCCTATCTACCTGTTTGTTGATTGTTTTCTTAGAGAGCTCGCTTTGTTAGTAACCACCTAATGCATGCAGCCACAATGAACCCTTATTTTTTTACACAAGCCATAAATATGTAGCCACCTAGCTAGTGCATGCAACAACAACATATTTGTTCAATTTATTTGTCGTAGCAATACAGGTGCAGATGTGAGTGGATCGAAAAGGCTGCAACTGATCGTAAAAAACGATGCTCTAAATCAAGGAGACAAGCGTGCGAGAAGAGAGGGACCAGCGGCAATGACCGCTGCTACATCTGTGGCGGCTGACATGCATGAAAGTGGCTCGGTCAGTGCATTGCGGCGGCACGCATCAGCGCATGCAGGCTCGGTCGGCACATCAACGCATGCAGGCAGACTTGTTGGGTGCATGCATAGCAGGCTTCTGTCGTGGCGGTGCGCGCAGGAGTTTTAATGCAAAGGACGACATCCAATGAAACCACGACACAACGGTCGAACAACTACAGCCCCAACGCGGCCCCACTCGTCAGATTTAACGGTCAAAGAACTCACCCGACGGCGACGTCCGTTGTGACCTCTTCTGAGGGTTTGTGGCAACGGAGTGGGGAAAACTGAGCAAAAGTTAAGAGCGTGGGGATGAATGAGTAGAGCCAAGGAACCAGGGGCACAGATGTAAAAAACCCTTAAATTAAATATAAAAGCTCTCTAACAAATATTAGAGCCTTTTATTATTAATTGAACACCACTAGATACATTTTTCACCTATATATATATATATATAAATTATTGGGAATACCCGATATTGGCCAATAAACTGCGAAACCCTTCCGGCGACCCCGAAATGCTTACAGTTCCTCTCGTAACTATTCCGAATATTAATGAAACTATGTCAAAAATAAATCCTTGATACTCCCGTCCTACTAACACTCAACAGATCGTGATCACCTTATGCTTGTGTCCCTGTAGGTTCGGTAAATCATAGACATGAACGAAACCCCTTCGTTCAATAACCGATAGGGGAACCTTGGATGTCCATATTGATCCCTATGATTACATGAATGATATGCGAGTGAACCTTTGGTTATCATGTGATGTTCCCTTTGCTTCTCAATACTTTACAAAACCCGAGGTGAGATATATTAGTATCCTCTTGAGTCATACACATGTTCTTTATACCAATCTCCTCATTACCGGTTTTTTTCTTCTTTCTCGTTGTTGTGTTTCGGCATCCCCGTGACAAAGTCACTTGTGTCTGGCAAGACGATGATGGATACCGTCACTCCGAGAGGGGCCTAAGAATATATCTCCATCATCGGAGGGGCAAATTCCACTCTCGAGGTATGGTGTCCCTTGTCAAACTTTCCGATTAACCTGTAAGTCGTTGTTCTGATCACCAAGTTACTGATGACGTTCGAGCAACCCCAAAGTTCATCGTATGGTAAGAAGTGACTGATACATCTCCAACGTATCAATAATTTTTGATTGTTCCATGCTATTATAGTATCAATCGTGGATGTTCTATATGCAATTATATATCATTTTTTGGGGCTAACCTACTAACTTAGTGCCAAGTGCGAGTTGCTACTTTTTGCCTCTTTTTGGTTTTCTTGGAAATCAGTACCAAACAAAGTCCAAATGCCATGAAACTTTTTGACGATTTTTTTCTTGACATGAGATATGATACTTCTCCAACATATCTACTTTTTCTCACATTTTTCCTCTTGTTTTGGACTCTAATTTGCATGATTTGAATGAAACTAACCCCAGACTGACGTTGTTTTTAGTAGAACTACCATGGTGTTGTTTTTGTGCAGAAATAAAAGTTCTCGGAATGGAACGAAACTTTGTGAGGATTTTTATATAATAAAAGAGAATTTGTGGAGCGAAGATCCACCGGAGAGGGGCCCCTAGGTGGGCACAACCCACCAGGGAGCGCCCCCTCTCCTGGCGCGCCCAGGTGGGTTGTACCCACCTGATGGCCCCACAGAGGACCCCCCTGATACTATAAAATCACATATTTCGAGAAAAAAACCAGGGAGAAAGAATTATCGCGATTCACGAGATGGATTCGCCGCCAAGCCCTGTTCTTCCTCGGGAGGGCAGATCTGGAGTCCATTTGGGGCTCCGGAGAGGGGGGTCTTTGTTCTTTGTCATCACCAACCCTTCTCCATCGCCAATTCCATGATGCTCCCCACCGGGTGTGAGTAATTCCTTCATAGGCTCGTTGGGCGGTGAGGAGTTGGATGAGATTCATCAGGTAATCGAGTTAGTTTTTCTAGGGCTTGATCCCTAGCATCCACTATGTTCTTAGATTGATGTTGCTATGACTTTGCTATGCTTAATGCTTGTCACTTTGGGCCCGGGTTCCATGATTTCAGATCTGAACCGTTTATGAATTCATCATTATATCCATGTTCTAGATCCAAACCATCAAATATTCTTTGGCTCCCCTTGTGTCGAATCTATAAATTTGGGTTGAATACTCTACCCTCAAAAACTGTCGCGATCCCCTATACTTGTGGGTTATCAAGAACTTTTTCTGGCACCATTGCCGGGGAACATAGCTATATTTGTTGAGTCCATAGGGATTATTATCATATTATCACTATGAAGAATCTGAAGGATCCTAACACTAAGATTTATCCCTCAAAGATGAGGGGAGGTAAGGAACTGCCATCCAATTTTGCTTTAGATTCACCTTCTGTTATGAGTAAACTTGCAACACCACCACATGCTATTACTTCTGATATGTCGCAAGTTATTGATGATGCTACTTCTACTATGAATGAGGCTTATGATGATGCTAGTACCTTGCTTGCTAATGATGATGTGCCACTTGGTGAATTTCTTGATGAACAAATTGCTAGAGTAATACAACATGATGTTGTTGAATCTGATGATGAGCTTGAAACTGAGTATCCTAAAACACCTGCTAGAACTCGCCTTCCTAGATATGAATTGCCTAAGGTACCGGAAGGTTATGTTATGAGTGAAGAAACAACTAGAGATATTCTTTCTTGTAATGATAGAGATGATCTAGAGAAATTACTACAAAAGTATAAAGAAAAATATCTGAATGCTACAATGAAATGTGATCCTAAGTTTGCTACTTCACCTATCTTTATTGATGATAAGGATTATGAATTCTCTCTCGACCCAGAGTTAATTACTTTGGTTGAATCTGATCCTTTCCATGGTTATGAAGTTGAAACTGTTGTGGCACATCTTACTAAGTTGAACGATATAGCCACCCTTTTTACTCATGATGAGAAAAATCGCTCCTACTTTATTCTCAAATTATTTCCTTTCTCATTAAAGGGTGATGCTAAATCTTGGTACAATACTATTGCTCCTAGTTGTGTGCGTAGTCCCTAGGATATGATTTATTACTTCTCTGAAAAATATTTTCTTGCTCATAAGAAACAAGCTGCCTTACAGGAAATATTTAACTTTGTTCAAACTAAAGAAGAGAGTATCCCACAAGCTTGGGGGAGGCTTTGCCAGTTACTTAATGCTTTGCCTGATCATCCTCTTAAGAAAAATGAAATACTTGATATCTTCTATAATGGACTAACCGATGCTTCTAGGGACTTCCTAGATAGTTGTGATGGTTGTGTTTTCAGTGAACTAACTGTAGGACAAGATGAAGAATAATTGAATAACATATTGAAAAATTATGATGATTGGACTATTCCTGAACCACCGCCTAAACGCACTCCGAAGAAGAGGGGTATATTATATCTCAGTCCTGAAGATATGCAAGAGGCCAAGAAATCTATTAAGGAAAAAGGTATTAAAGGTGAGGATGTTATAGATTTACCTCCTATTGAAGAAATACATGGGCTTAATACACCACCCCCGCCTAAGGTGGTAGAGGTAAATTCTCTAATGAAGTTTAATGATAATGATAATCCTCACAATATGCATCCTAGTCAATGCCTTTATGAGTTTGAAAACTATATTAGAAAACAAGACCACTTCAATGCAAATGTTATGAAACAATTGAAATACAATTCTGATATGATTGCTCGCTTGAGTGACTTGTTATTTAGAATATCAAATGATGTTAGAGGTGTTGGAAAACATGCTTCTATGGTTCAAACTCGTTAGAACAAGTTGCTAAGTCACAAAGAGAATTGCTTGATGAAATGAATCGTAATATGCATGACTTTGCTGTTAGAGTTGCAACTAGAGGAGGTAAAATGACCCAGGAACCACTTTATCCTGAGGGACACCCAAAAAGAATTGAACAAGATTCACAAAGAAATAACACTAGTGCACCTAGTCCTTCTAAAAAGAAAAAGAAGAATAAAAATGATAGGACTTTGCATACTTCTAGTGAACCTGAAATAGGAAAACCTCCTGGTAATGATAATGAAATTTCTATCTCTGATGTTGAAACTCAATCTGGTAATGAACACTCACCTAGTGATAATGAAAAAGATAATGATGAGGTTCATGAAGACTCTCAACCAACCAATGATAAGGGACCAGACAATGATGTTGAGATAGAACCACCTGTTGATCTTGATAACCCACAACCTAAAAATAAAAGATATGATAAAAGAGACTTCGTTGCTAGAAAACACGGTAAAGAAAGAGAACCGTGGGTTCGAAAATCTATTCCTTTTCCACCCAAGTCAACTAAAAAGAAAGACGATGAAGAATTTGAACGCTTTGCTGAGATGCTGAGGCCAGCCTTTTTGCGTACTCGCTTGACTGATATCTTGAAAATGCCTCCTTATGCAAAGTATATGAAAGACATCATCACAAATAAGAGAAAAATACCGGAAGCTGAAATCTCCACTATGCTTGCTAATTATACTTGCAAAGATGGAGTGCCTAAAATACTTGGAGATCCGGGAATACCAACTATACCTTGCTCTATCAAAAAGAATTATGTGAAAACTGCTTTGTGTGATTTAGGAGCTGGTGTTAGTGTTATGCCTTTCTCTTTATATAAAAGACTTGACTTGAATAAAGTCACACCTACTGAAATATCTTTGCCAATGGCTGACAAATCAACTGCCATACCTATCGGTGTCTGTGAGGATGTACCCGTTGTTGTTGCTAATGTTACTATTTTGACTGACTTTGTTATCCTTGAGATGCCGGAGGACGACAACATGTCGATTAACCTTGGTAGAACTTTCTTGAATACTGCAGGGGCTGTTATTGATTGCAATAAAAGCAAGGCTACTTTTCATATTAATGGCAATGAGCATACAGTGCATTTTCCGAAGAAACAATTCCAAGTGAATGGTATTAATGTTATTGAAAAATCTCCGACAATCACTATTGCGAGTTTTCAAATACCTCTACCTACTGTCAAAAAGAATTATGAAACACTTATTGTTGGGGAAATGCATATCCCCATTGAGGTAACTTAGTGATTTACGAAAGTTCTTCGGTTTCATGCTAATCGAAAATGGTTGTTAATAAGACTTGATCAACTTTATTAATGGATCATTTTTGAACGGTATGAAGTTGATGAATTTAGTAAGCACTACCTTCTGTTCCTACCTTTTTTCTGTTTTTATTAGTTAAATAAAATAAAATGCCATGTTTTGTCTATTTTCTGAATTTCCAGTGCAATAAAAAATGACCCAAAAATAAAAGTTCTCAGAATGCCCTGAAAATTTTACATGATTTTTTTCTGAATATTTCTGAATTTCTGGTGCAAATAGTACCAGAGGGAGGTGCACCAGGTGGTCACAACCCACCTGGGCGCGCCAGGACCCCTAGGCGCGCCCTGGTGGGTTGTGGTCCCCATGTGGGTCCCCTCACTTATCTCTTTAGCCCACATCATCACTTACCTCCAGAAAAAATCCCCATTGCTCTCTCTTCCGTGTTGTTGAGCTCAAACCCGCGGATTTTGAGCTCTTTGCTCGAAGCTCCGTTTCTGAAACTTTTTCGGGGGATTGTTGCTTGGTATGTGACTCCACCAATTGTCCAATTAGTTTTTGTTTTAGTGGTTTATACTTTGAATAATTACCTACTCTTGGTGCTGCTGTAGATGTGCTTGCTTGTTGAATTCTTAGTGTTCTAAGTAGTTTGAATGCTTGCTATGGCTTCTATGCATCCCTATGAGTAGTTGCTATCAATCTTATAAAGTTTTATTTACAAATTTTGGTCACCCCAGAAATTTCATTTTTAGAAAATTGTACGTGGACATGATGAACTTTTTTAGAAGGAGTTCTTCGAGGAGGCGTTCCTCGGGGGCATCTTCTAGTGACAGTTCTGCTCGTCGTTCTTATGTTGAGCCAAGTGAAAGTTCCACGCGAGATGCCGCCACCGAGACATGTTTATGGCCTAGCGATGAATATATGGTGCGTGTGGGCATTAAGGAGGAATTTGAGCAATATGTTCACAATGCCGGCCTCGGTCCCTACCTTCCAGATAAGTGTGAACAACACCAACTTCTCACTGAATCATTTGTCAAAGTATTTAAATATTTTCCACGTGAGTCTAGAGTGTCGTTTATGCTTTATGATAATCCATTTACTATCCCACTAGAGAATTTTGCTTACCATTGCAAACTTCCGTTTTGGGGCTCGCTTGATGAGCCACCGACGGTTGAGTACGAGTCTTTCCTGACTAGCCTTTGTTACGGTGAAACTAGGGGAGTGAGACAAGGAAGAATAAAGAGCATTCACTTTCCCGCAATTTAGTATTTTGCATTATTTAACGGGAAATGCATAGTAGGCAAGCAAGACTGTAGCATACTTTGTGCACCAGACTTGAGCCTCATTCACACCGCTCTCACTGGTGAAAGGAATTATAACCTTGGAGCGATTGTTGCACGTAGACTTCAGCACAATGCTAACAATGGTTGGTTCAATTGTGGAATTTATGCCACGTGTTTAGCACGAGAGCTGGGTGTTTCGCCTTTTCCCTTTGATCCTATCCTACCCACGCGGTATTTAGATTTTAACACTTTGAAAGAACACAAGATCCTTAAGGGAAAGGTTGATAATTTCACTTACAATATAATGTTTAACCAAAGATCTATTGTGGACACATATTTGCTTGCGCCTACTCTTTTTGATTATAACATCAAGGGAAGATATTTTGTTCTTGAGAGCGAGGCCCGAGCTCATAACGCAGCAGTGGTGGCAGCACGACGTGCTGAGGCATCCTCACCGAGAGCCTCCGTGAGCTACCACGCCGACTACTATCCTCCAGTCTACTGATCGACTACCAAGTTAGGCCAAAAGCCTAAGCTTGGGGGAGTACGTGTTTCTCACCGACTTTACATTCATGTTCATATCATTTTACTTGTCGGTGTTCACACTTTTTCGTTGTATCATCGATGCTTAGATTATTTTCTTGCTTTCTTCTTGTGTGTTTGAAAAACCTTAGAAAAACAAAAAAAAAGTTGTAGTAATTTACTTTCTATGCATGCTTAGTAGTAATATTAAAATAAAACCCAAAAAGATTTCCTTGTTCTTCTTTTGCTTGTCGGGAGCTTTCCCGTGTAAATAGTTTTTCTCGTTTTTGCTTTTCCCTTTTATTTGCTTGTTGAAGAAAACCAAAAACTCCAAAAAATATTTCAGTTTGTTTCTCTGAATTTCTTTTCTTTTTATTCGAGTTGTACCGAGGAGAATACCACAATGGAAATGTTGAGTGTCTCTCATACGAATAATTGTTGAACTAATAAAGAGCACATTTCACCTTGTCTTCTCATGTTGAATAAAATGTTGCAGATTCCAGCTTAGTCCATGACATTCTTGCACTACTATTATTTTCATATCGTTCGGTCGTGCAAGTGAAAGGCAATAATGACGACATTTGATGAACTGGCCGTGGCAAAGAGAAACTGGTATGAACTCGACTTGTTCTGTTTGTGTAAATATGTTTAACCTAGTATCCAGGCTTCAGCCCATTATGATTAAACATGTTTGCAATGACAATTAGAGATTATAGTTTCTCATGCCATGCATAAGTAGCTGGGTGTTGATAATGATCTGTCTTGGACATCAACATAGCATAAAAATGATTTTGATGTAGTATGATGATATGGTATCCTCCTCTGAATGTTCGAGTGGCTTGACTTGGCACATGGTCATACATGTAGTTGAATCAAAACCAACATAGCCTCTATGATATTTATGTTCATGGTGTTCATATCCTACTCATGCTAGTGCCCAATGTTACTTATGCATAATGCATGGTTATGATCGTTGTTGCTCTCTAGCTGGCTGCTTCTCAATCTTAATTGCTAGCTTTCGCCTGTACTAAGTGGGAATTCTGCTTGTACATCAAAAACCTTGAACCCAAAGTTATTTCAGACGAGTCCACCATACCTAACTATATACGGTATTACCCTGCCGTCCTAAGTAAATTTGCATGTCCACCTCTAGAAACTTCTAAAAATTATCCTTTTTGTGTGCATGGATCATTCATGGAACGATAGGAGGTGGTCGATATCTTCTGTGCTAAGCGGGTTTTTCCCAGGTCGAGTGTTTATTCACTCGCCATCGAACGAGAAAATGGGCGGTAATAGGGATGCCCAGTCCCAAACTGCAAGCATGAAAAAGAGTTCATCTCTGAATTAATCAAACAAAAACTCCCAATGGAGTGAATACCTTTAATTTTATCGCTTGGGAACCACCACTAGCGTGCCTAGCATGGAAGATGTTGATAACTGATGGTCGTGAAGTAAATAAGAAGGGTGCATGTCTCAAAATATCATTTACCTCTGTTTTAAAAATTGAGCTCTGGCACCTCTGCAAATCACTGCTTCCCTCTGCGAAGGGACTATCTATTTACTTTTATGTTGTGTCACCACCTTCTAAAAACAAGCGCCAGAAGCTGAGTAGAGTACAACTATCATGATTTATGCATTGTGTGTAGCTAATGTTGGGTGTATCATGACTGGATCTTTTCTACCATGAATTACAATGTTTAGTCGCTCCTTGAACTTTGGAGGTGCTCTGCATTTATGTTTTGCGGTCTCAGAAAGGGCTAGTGAGATACCACTATTGTCATATTATATCATGGTTGTTTTGACAATGTGTTGCCATTTGAGATATGTTATTATTGCTCGCTAGCTGATTATGTCATTGATATGAGTCATTATAATCTTTAAGAATTATTGTTAACATGGTTAGATATAATGTTGGCTGAAAACCTGGGTGTTGTTTAAGCTTATTTATGCAAACAAGAGGAAAAGAGTTTGTAAAAGTTTTCCTTTCTCACTTTCAGTTTATCAACTGAATTGCTTGAGGACAAGCAAAGGTTTAAGCTTGCGGGGGTTGATACGTCTCCAACATATCTACTTTTTCTCATGTTTTTCCTCTTGTTTTGGACTCTAATTTGCATAATTTGAATGAAACTAACCCCGGACTGACGTTGTTTTCAGCAGAACTACCATGGTGTTGTTTTTGTGCAGAAATAAAAGTTCTCGGAATGGAACGAAACTTTGCGAGGATTTTTTATATAATAAAAGAGAATTTCTGGAGCCAAGATTCACCGGAGAGGGGCCCCTAGGTGGGCACAACACACTAGGGTGCGTCCCCCTCTCCTGGCGCGCCCAGGTGGGTTGTACCCACCTGGTGGCCCCACAGACGACCCCCCTGATACTATAAAATCACATATTTCCAGAAAAAAATCAGGGAGAAAGAATTATCGCGATTCACGAGACAGAGTCACCGCCAAGCCCTGTTCTTCCTCGGGAGGGAAGATCTGGAGTCCATTTGGGGCTCCGGAGAGGGGGATCTTCGTTCTTTGTCATCACAAACCCTTCTCCATCGCCAATTCCATGATGCTCCCCACCGGGAGTGAGTAATTCCTTCCTAGGCTCGCTAGTCGGTGAGGAGTTGGATGAGATTCATCAGGTAATCGAGTTAGTTTTGCTAGGGCTTGATCCCTAGCATCCACTATGTTCTTAGATTGATGTTGCTATGACTTTGCTATGCTTAATGCTTGTCACTTTGGGCCCGGGTGCCATGATTTCAGATCTCAACCGTTTATGAATTCATCATTATATCTATGTTCTAGATCCGATCTTGCAAGTTATAGTCACCTACTACGTGTTATGATCCTACAACCCAGGAGTGACAACAACCGGGACCACTCTCGGTGATGATCGTAGTTTGAGGAGTTCATGTATTCACTATGTGTTAATTCTTTGTTCCGGTTCTCTATTAAAAGGAGGCCTTAATATCCCTTAGTTTCCAATATGGACCCCGCTGCCATGGGAGGGTAGGATAAAAGATGTCATGCAAGTTCTTTTAATAATGCACGTATGACTATTTATGGAATACATGCCTACATTATATCGATGAACTGGAGCTAGTGCCGTATCGCCCTAGGTTATAACTATCACATGATGAATATCATCCAACAAGTCACCGATCCAATGCCTACGAATTTATCTTGTATTTTTTCTGCTGTGTTACTACTGCTGTCATCACTGTTACACTTGCTACAAAATTACTGCTATCACTGTTTCTGTTACTATTGCCGCTATCACTACTATCAAAACTATCAAACTACTGTGCTACTGATCACTTTGCTGCAGATAATTAATCACCAGGTGTGGTTGAATTCACAACTCAGTTGCTAATACCTTCAAATATTCTTTGGCTCCCCTTGTGTCGAATCTATATATTTGGGTTGAATGATCTACCCTTGAAAATTGTGGTGATGCCCTATACTTGTGGGTTATCAAGAGATAATAGAAGCTTCGGGAGGAAGTCAAAGGTGAAGGAGGTGGCCACGAGCCACCGGGGCGCGCCTAGGGGGTAGGCGCGCCCTGGTGCCTTGTGGGCCCCTCGTTCCTCTGGTTAACCTAATTCCGACTATATAAATTCTCTAAAATTGGGAAACCAACAGAGAGCCACCCAAAACACTTTTTCCACAACCACAAGCTTCTATTCTCGCGAGATCCCATCTGGAGGCCTTTTCCGACACTCCTCCTGAGGGGGAATCGGCCACAGAGGGCTTCTACATCAACCTTGCTGCCCCTCCGATGATGTGTGAGTAGTTTACCACAGACCTATAATACGTCTCCAACGTATCTATAATTTTTTATTGTTCCATGCTGTTTTATTATCAATCTTGGATGTTTTATAATCATTTTATAGTCATTTTATATCATTTTTTGGTACTAACCTATTGACATAGTGCCAAGTGCCAGTTGCTGTTTTTTCCATGTCTTTTACATCACAGAAAATCCTTATCACACGGAGTCCAAATGCCACAAAACTTTATGGAGATTTTTTATGGAACAGAAGGAAGATATTTGGCCCTGGTTACACTTGGGTGGTGTCCCGAGGAGGGGACAACCCACCAAGGCACGCCAGGAGGCCCAGGCGCCCCCTGGTGGGTTGTGCCCACCTCGGGTGCTCCCCGGACCACCTCTTTGCTCTATAAATACCCCAAAAATACAAGAACCCTAGAAGCATCGACGAAATATTCATCCAGCCACCGCAGAGTCCAGAACCGCCAGATCCAATCTAGACACCGTCTCGGATGGGGTTCACGACCTCCATTGGTACCCCTCCGATGATGCGTGAGTAGTTCTTTGTAGACCTTCGGGTCCGTAGTTAGTAGCTAGATGGCTTTCTCTCTCTCTCTCGCTGAATTTACAATACAATGGTCTCTTGGAGATCCATATGATGTAACTCTTTTTGCGGTGTGTTTGTTGGGATCTGATGAACTTTGAGTTTATGATTAGTCATATCTTTTTATATCCATGAAAGTTATTTGAGTTTCTTTGATCTCTTATATGCATGATCTCTTATAGCCTCGTATTTCTTCTCCGATATTTGGGTTTTGTTTGGCCAACTTGATCTATTTATCTTGCAATGGGAAGAGGTGCCCGGTAGTGGGTTCGATCTTACGGTGCTTGATCCCACTGAAAGAAAGGGAAACAACATGTATGTATTGTTGCTACTAAGGATAAAAAGATGGGATCTATATCTACACAATAGCTAAACGGATCTTGTCTACATCATGTCATCGTTCTTATTGCATTACTCCATTTTTCCATGAACTTAATACTCTAGATGCATGCTAGATAGCGGTCAATGTGTGGAGTAATAGTAGTAGATGCAGGAAGGAGTCGGCCTACTAATCTTGGACGTGATGCCTTTGTAATGATCATTGCCTTGATATCTTCATAATTATTTGAGGTTCTATCAATTGCCCAACAGTAATTTGTTTACCCAACGTTTGGTATCTTTCTCGAGAGAAGCCACTAGTGAAACCTACGGCCCCCGGGTCTTCTTCCTTTCCTTTGCATTTTTATTCAGATCTATTAAACCAAAAAATACAAAAAATTGCTGCACTTTATTTTATTTGCGACCTATTATTTCAATCTACTACAAATTTCTAGCATCGTTACCCGAAAGGGATTGACAACCCCTTTAACACGTCGGGTTGCGAGGTGTTGTTATTTGTGTGCAGGTGCTGTTTATGTTGTGTTGCTTGGTTCTCCTACTGGTTAGATAACCTTGGTTTCCTCAGTGAGGGAAATACCTACCGTCGCTATGTTGCATCATTCCTTCCTCTTTGGGGAAATACCGACATAGTCCTAGCAGACAGGAGCTTTTCTGGCGCTATAGTCAGAGAGCGATCAACCTATAGTCCATAGCTAGTAGCTAGATGGCTTCTTCCCTCTCTTTGATCTTTAATACAATGTTCTCCTCGATTTTCTTGGAGATCTATTCAATGTAATCCTTTTTTGCAGTGTGTTTGTTGGGATCCGATGAATTATACGTTTATGATCAGATTATCCATGAATATTATTTAAGTCTTCTCTGAACTCTTTTATGCATGATTGTTATAGCTTTGTATTTCTCTCCGATCTATCCATTTGGTTTGGCCAACTAGATTAATTTATCTTGCAATGGGAGAGGTGCTTTGTGATGGGTTCGATCTTGCAGTGCTCAATTCTAGTGACAGAAAGGGACATGACACGTATTTGTATCGTTGGCATTAAGGATAAAATGATGGGGTTTATTCATATTGATTGGATTTACTTTGTCTACATCATGTCATCTTGCTTAAGGCGTTACTATGTTCTTTATGAACTTAATACTCTAGATGCATGCAGGATAGCGATCGATGTGTGGAGTAATAGTACTAGATACAGGCAGGAGTCGGTCTACTTGTCTCGGACGTGATGCCTATATACATGATCACTGCCTTGGATATCATTATGATTATTCGCTTTTCTATCAATTGCCAAATAGTTATTGTTCACCCATCGTGTGCTATGTTCAAGAGAGAAGCCTCTAATGAGAACTATGGCCCGCAGGTCTATCCTTGTCATATATTAAAATCCAAAAATACTACCTCCATCCGGGTTTTCAAGTCCCCTCGAAAGAAACACATGTACCAAGGTAGAACATGTTGTAACTGCATGCCATTTACTAGGAGAGCACCGGCCAACGGCGTCCCGTGCATGTCTCTCTAAACAAGGCAATTAGTGCATGCATGCATGCAGAGAACTACTAGTATTCACAGATGGGATTACCTTTTCTCTCTCCCTCCCAGTTTTTTCACTTTTTGCATGACAATCGAGGAAGAGGCCTTGTAAGTATGGTATGCCCGTCCGGTGCCCAGGGGACTTGTAAACCCGGATGAAGGAAGTACTTTGCTGCAATTTATTTACTTTTTTATCTATTTATCTATCACTATGAGATTTGATCCTTGCAATTAACCCCCAAGGATTGACAACTCCTTGTTTGCGTTGGGTGCAAGTATTTGTTATTTTGTGTGTAGGTGCTGCCAGCGAGGTCTTGCGTGGTTCTCCTACTGTATTGATAACCTTGGTTCTTAACTAAGGGAAATACTTATCTCTACTATACCACATCATCCTCTCTTCTTCGGGGAAATCCCAACACATCTCACAAGTAGCAGTGACTACGATACTATCATGGTATACAGAACTAAAATCACAAGTTAACACTTCATTTTATAACAACTGACTTATGATAATATTATCTCAAAGTATAACAAACAAGTTTTGGGTCAATTCAATATGATCGTTCTTCTAATGTCATACTCTCAATGTTGTTTTGAGACTATCGTCGAACTTAACGGTATCTCAAGATTCGGAAAACGTGATCACCAACAACACTTGAGCTAGTCTTAGAGGCGAGACTAGGAATCTTATTTTATTGTTTATCATTCTACACGTGCATATGAGTTTTCCACTTAATCGCATATTCCAGGATCATATCAATCATAGCATAGAATATAAACTCTTAATTATGAACATGGAAATATAATAATATAATATTATTGCCTCTAGGGCATATTTCCTACAAACTCCCACTTGCACTAGAGTCAATAATCTAGTTACGTAGTTTCTCTAACACTTATGGCTATCCGATGTTGCTCATGCTTTGCTCGTGGTAAAGCCTTCGTAATCAGGTCTGACACATTCAAATCCATGTGAACCTTGAGAACCTTCACAAATTCCTTCTCGACATGATGGCGGATGATGTGATACTTGCGCTTGATGTGTTTGGTCTTCATGTGAGATCTTGGTTCCTTTGCTTGAGCAACAACACCACTATTATCACAATAGAGTGCCATTGGGTTTATCACACTTGGAACTATACCAAAATTTTCAAGAAATTTCT
The DNA here is from genome assembly GCA_021605145.1 of Aegilops bicornis. Taxonomy (NCBI): domain Eukaryota; kingdom Viridiplantae; phylum Streptophyta; class Magnoliopsida; order Poales; family Poaceae; genus Aegilops; species Aegilops bicornis. Next base: position 103,281,021 of record CM038671.1, read on the forward strand.
TGATCCAAATCGCCTCTTTTGAAGCTTCGGAAGCCGCAATATACTCTGCTTCTGTTGTAGAATTAGCAACAATGTTTTGTTTGAAAATCTTCCAAACCACCGCACCTCCATTTAGGGTGAAAACATAGCCCGATTGAGATTTGTAGTCATATATATTAGTCATGAAGGTAGCATCAGTGTAACCATTTACAACAATCTCTTCATCTCTAGAAAAGGAGCATATTCTCTTCACATTCTATCAACCATCGATACAACTCTAGGTACACCAACGTTTGCTTTACCTAGAAACAAGTAATAAAACTAGTTTGCAAGAATAAAACTAAAATTACTTTGCGAGATAATAAAGAATTAGTTGTTGTTTTAGTTAGAGAACAATTAAGTAAAGGTTTTTGAAGAATAATGAGAATGATTTTCCCTAGGCAATTGAATATAACATGATAGATACTTATCATACGCAATGAGGGAGAGGCATACGGTAACATACTTTATGTACTTGGATCACATGTTCTTATGATTGGAACTATAGCAAGCACCCGCAACTACTAAAGATCATTAAGGCAAAACCCAACTGTCGGTGTCAAAACCGGCGGATCTCAGGTAGGGGGTCCCGAACTGTGCGTCTAGGCGGATGGTAACAGGAGACAAGGGACACGATGTTTTACCCAACTTCGGGCCCTCTTGATGGAGGTAAAACACTACGTCCTGCTTGATTAATATTGATGATGTGTGTTACAAGAGTGGATCTACCACGAGATCAAAGAGGCTAAACCCTAGAAGCTAGCCTATGGTATGATTGTTGTTCGTCCTATGGACTAAAGCCATCCGGTTTATATAGACACCAGAGAGGGCTAGGGTTACACAGAGTCGGTTACAATGGTAGGAGATCTACGTATCCGTATCGCCAAGCTTGCCTTCCACGCCAAGGAAAGTCCCATCCGGACACGGGACGAAGTCTTCAATCTTGTATCTTCATAGTCTTGGAGTCCGCCGATGATGATAGTTCGGCTATCCGGACACCCCTAGTCCGGAACTCCCTCGAGCCCTGAACCAGGCTTCAATGACGACGAGTCCGCGCGCATGTTGTCTTCGGCATTGCAAGGCGGGTTCTTCCTCCGAATAATTTATAGAAGATTGTGAACACCAGGATAGTGTCCGCTCTGCAAAAATAAATTCCACATACCACCGTAGAGAGGATAATATTACACAAGATCAATCTGCCGGCGATTCGTGACGTGACGCCGCACCACTACCAAGCCTTTACTCAAATTGTTTTTATTGTTCCACCTCGGTAGCGTTTAGTGAAGCGGTTTCCTTGGCACGCCTTTGTCGGCAGAGATCGTGTTCCCCTCATTCCGGATTCCCATCAATACGGACGTGGGTAACCCAACCGCGCCATTGATTGTGACGCCTGGGGGAAAAGCGAGTTTTACCAGGCCAGTGGGGACACATGTTTTGTCCGCCCATATAAGGGGATAAAGATGCAACCCTTTAACCTGCGCCTTCTTCCTCCTTGGCTTATCCATCTCCGCGAACTCGAGCTCCAGCGCCCAAGTCCGGACTTCTCACCTCAACCTTCTCCAACTATGTCCGGAGCGGGAGGCAAGTGGATGGCCTCCTCCACACGGAGGGGCAGATCCGAAGCTGCGCGACGCCGGATATTTGTCCACAACATCGCAGATCGGCTCCCCGACGAGGGAGAGCTCGTCCCCAACCCCAGCCCCATGAGAGGGTAGTATTTCTTCCCCATTTCCTCCATGGACTGGGCTTCCCGCTTCATCCCTTTGTCCGGGGCTCATGTTCTACTACGGCCTAGATTTCCATGATCTGGCCCCAATTTCATCCTCAACATCTCGGCGTTTATAAATGGGTGTGCGAAACCTTCCTGCATCCAGCCCCACTTCGGCTTGTGGCTCAAGACCTTGATGTCAAGCCGAAGGTTGTGAAGGGCAGCCAAGCGGAGTCTTGAGGCGCCATGGTGGGCGGGATGTCCCACGCTACGTGGTGGAGGGCACTTTCATGGAAACCATCAAGGGGTGGCAATCGGGGTGGTTCTACATCACCGAGCCGCGTGACCCTGATTGGGCAGCGGCCCCGAATTCAGATCTGGCACCCCTACACGGCTCACCTCACGGAAAGAGAGTGGCGGATTTGGGATTCGGAGGAGCTGACCGGACTCCAAGCTCGTATCCGTAAGCTGGTGGACAAGAAGCTCAAGCTTGTCAACGTAGTCCAGTCATGCTCATCCGCGGATTCTCCCGTGCAATGACGGGGCTTCAACATGTGGGAGTTTGATCGGCGTAGCACGGACCCTGGCGGGCTCTTCGACACTACGTTTAAGATGTCCGGAAGGTGCTTGTTCAAAGGCGCCGAAGCTCCGCATCCGCCAAGATCGCGGATTCCGCTCGCAGCGTCCTGGCCGACGAGATAAGTGATTTCACCACTTGTTTTCCATAGTTTGGCTCTATGTGGGATCTAAAATCCCTTTACCTTTGTGACAGGAATGGCTGGCGAAGGCGAACGGATTATCTGTCGGCCCCATTGCCGAGAGGACTCAGTGGACGCCCGCCTAACGGGGCTGCTTGGCTCCGGCACCTACGTGGTGCCGGAGAAGAAGGCCAAGAAGACGGCCACGGGACTCGGAAGAGTTCCGTTTTCAGGTGCTATCGGATGATGAATCCGAGGCCGACTCCTCCCACCAAGGCGAGGAGGAGAAGAAGAAAGCCTCTCCCGGCGGGGGGGAGGAAAGGAGGGCCTCCCCAACAAGGGAGGCCGGAAGGGTCCATGAAGGAAAAACTCTTCCCCGGATCGCTCCGCCAACGCTTAGTGACGCATTTATTTAGGATCGGGCCTCCAAGGGCCAAGCCCTGCAAGATCGTAAGTATCCGGACTCCCGAATAACTTTAAGGTTTTTTCTTTTCGCCACATAATGTCTTTCTAATGCCGCATACAACCCTGCAGTCCGCCCAAGGATGATCTTCCCGTTTCGTCGAGCGGGTCCTTGGGTGCGTCGGATATGGATTCTCTTCCGACTGCCTCCACCCCCGGTGCCGCAGATGACGCCGAGGTGGGATACCAGAAAAGGACCCGCCGGAGGAGGAGTCCCGGAGGTGTCACAGGACACCCTCCGGACTTTGCACCGGACTCAGCCCGGAGGCCACGGTGGCTCGAGTCCGTGGCGACCCTTCGTAAGAAGGGCAAGATCATGACGCCCGGCTGCCTCCGTCCAACCGGAGGTGCGGATAATTGCTGGAGGCGCTCAACGGCGCCTCCATCAAAGAGGAACACCACCTTTATTATGAGTGCGGTGATTCGGAAGGTTCAGCTCAAGAGCGGGCTGACCAAGCCTGCAGCAGCCTTCTAACAGGCTTTGAGGTAAGAATTTCAATATATGTAAAATGGTACCGCATAGGCGGTAGCCCATGATGCTCGGTTCGGTGTTCGGAAAGAAAAGCGGACCGAGGATCTTTAGAAAGATAAACGCAGGAGTCATAAAAATATGTCAATATGGGATTGCAGGCTGTCTTCTTGACCTCCGCCCGTCTTATTGCGGAGGTCAATACTTTGAAGGAAAACCTCGGCGGTCCGAGAACGAAGCTCGGCCATGCCAAGAAGCAGCTCGAGGAAAAAGAAGGTGAGTAATACCTTATGAAAATTGTACCTTCTGAGAAAAGGATTTGGTTGCAAGAAAAATGACAAGGATAACGTGGGTATTGTAGGGGCCACTAACGAGGTGGCGACCACAAGGAGGCGGTGGCAGCGGCCGAACGCATAATGCGACCATGAGCGCACCGAGCGAGAGAAGCAGGAGGCGCGGTGGCGGAGGTACAGCAAGAGCTCCAGGATCTCGTGAAAAAACATGAGAGCTTGGAGCGTGACTCGAAGACTCGAGAGTCTGAGCTTGCAACGGCTCTTGAGAGTGCCAAAGCCGCTAAGGCCGAAGCCTACAAGGCCCTCCAGGAGAATGAGGCGGTGAAGAAAATAGCAGCGGGTAAGGCATTTTTCATGCAAAGTAAGCATGTGAGTGTTAATTACATTGCTTACCCAATTCGGAGCTCTCGGAGGCGTTCGCGAGATCTTCCTCGCGGCGTGTCCGATCTTGCCGCATTCTACCGGGCCGAGGAGGGAGCTCGACGGAGAAGGTCTTCTGGTCTCGGTATCTGAGGCGGACATTCAGTGCCCCTTAGCGACCAGTGAAGCGGCTGGTCGAGCTCCACAAGGCGGCGAGCAGGCCATGAAGGGCCTCATAGTTAATTGTGGCCTAAGGAGGCCATGCACAGGAGCTACTTGACTGGTCTGGCGGCTGATGGATGCGTGCCCGTGGGTTGAAGTTATCAAGCATTCCGCTTGTATTGAGGGTGCCCGTCGGGCCTTGCCGCGCAAAAGGTGCACTTTGGGGCAAGATGGATGCCGAAGCTTGTGATGGACCCGCCACCGGAGGGCAAGGAGCATCGCATGCGCCGAGATGTATTATAAGAGTGTCTTTGAAGGGCGCCGCACTATTGCGGGTGAGTGCTCCAAAGATGTAATATTTGAGTGGACTCGCATTTTGTTATCCTGTCTTGTTGAAAACTTAGTTCATATGCGCTAAGCAACGCTTGTTAATTTAAAATATTACCTTATGTGCGGCTGTTTATCAAATGCGAGAGATGGCAATCGTCGGCTTCAAATTTCATGCCACAGTCTTTGGGGTGTTCGGGATAAACTTGAGCTCTCTTGTTCCCATTTTTGGGTCCATCTAGGGAGGCGCTCAACACAGCAAACAAGGCAACCAGACTTATAATGCTTGAACACTCTCACTTAGCCATAGAATTCTATAATTTTAAATTTCGTGAAGCCCCTAGTCTTCGGAAGGCCGAATTTGGGGCGCTATCCATGCCTTGGCCGGACAGTATCCGGCTCCTCGCTCTAAGCGGCATAAGTCTTTAAGGACTCGCAAAAAACCTCTTGAACAGCGACCGGCTGTTGCCTCATCATGACGGTCAGTTTTAGCTTTCTCCACTGAGGCGTTAACCCAGCTCAACTGGGGCGGAATCATGATGGTTCTCCGGTGCTACCTTAGCCGATATAATGGAACGTAAGGTACCAAAACATGGGAGCCGGGCAAACCCAACTATTGACCCAAGACATGATTCGAGCCGATGCATATAGTGCTATAAGTTCGGGTGCCGCACTTGTGAAAGTGTTAGGACTCATCATACCATAATGCGGGAAACATAAGCCCCTGGTGTATATTAGCTGTACCAAAGTGTACGGATGCAACATGCCGTGAATGAACATATGTATGAAAAAGAAGTGCAATTATAAGCAAAAAGGTGCTGCATTGTTTTATTCAATAAGTGCTGCTCACGAATGCGTAACGATACAAATAGTGCGATAAGCAAGGTATGGGACTGTTAAACATGTCCCCCTCCGAGGTAGGCTGCAGATTGGTGTATAAAAATGCTCGTAATGGAGACCACCTGTATATTCGTTGTAGCCTTTATCCTTCCCTGGCTGTGGCATCGTGAGTTCGGCAGGTCTGCTGCCGGACAGGGCCTTTGACAAGCGGAGTCCTGTGGGTAAAAAGTAAAAGGTAAAAAGAAAAGAAAAAGGAACGACACACTTGAGAGCCCCTGGTGTGGTTGAGCCGCAGTCTGGGTTTATCGTGGTCGTGCCCCTCTCCCCATGCCCATGGTATCTTCAGAGCGTAATGGTGTACGCGAAGGACCTACTTTGACGTTTCGCAGGAGCTGGGGTTGGGGCCGCACTACTACGTGTGCTCGGAACGTGCGAGGTGGTCTTGTTGTAAGTTACTCCGGGCGCGCTTAGCTGTGTCCGTTCGCTTAACGGCTGGACACGAGAATTGCCTTAAGAGGCTGCATTGCACTTCTGCCGCGAGAGCCGCTGTATGTTCCTCCGTGCGGAGAGAACGTTCAGTGTTTCCGTTGACCGTGATGACTCCTTGAGGGCCTGGCATCTTGAGCTTGAGGTATGCGTAGTGCGGCACCGCGTTGAACTTTGCAAACGCGGTACGTCCGAGCAAGGCATGATAGCCGCTGCGGAACGGGACTATGTCGAAGATTAACTCCTCGCCCGGAAGCTATCCGGGATCCTAAGACCACTTCGGTGTAATTGAGCATGTACAATTGGCTTCTACACCTGGTATGGCGCCTTTAAAGGTCGTTTTGGTAGGTTTAATCCTTGAGGGTCTATGCCCATTTTGCGACCGTATCCCGGTAAAGCAGGTTCAGTTGCTGCCGCCGAATCCATCGGGACTACTGGTTAGGTGAAATCCATCGACGATTGGGTCTAAGACCGGTCACGGAGAATCCACCGTGGCGGATCTTTGGTGGGGTGGTCCCTTGGTCAAAAGTGATCGGGCAGGAGGACCATGGATTGAACTTGGGCAACTGGCTCCATCGCATAGACATCCCTGAGTGCACGCTTCCGCTCCCTTTTGGGTATGTGCGTTGCGTATATCATGTTCACCGTCCGCACCTGTGGGGGGAAACCCTTCTGTCCTCTATTGTTTGGTGGTTGGGTCTCATCTTCGTCATCGCTATGCAGCCCCTTGTCATTGTTTTCGACAATTAACTTGCCTGCCTGCTTGAATACCCAACAATCCCTGTTGGTGTGGTTAGCTGGCTTTTGAAGTGCCGTGTGTATCCGCACAAGCGGTCGAGTATTCGGTCCAAATTGGACGGACCCGGAGTAGTTCTTTTGAATGGCTTTTTCCGCTGACCGGGTTTAGAGCCTCGGAATCCGGCATTGATTGCCGTATCCTCAATATTGTCTCTGTTAATGCGGCGTTTGTTTTTGTTACAACGCGGCCTGCAATTTCAGTCCTTGAAGTCCGGACTGCCAGAATTTTTGCTGAGGTTGTTGCTGCGTGCTAGCCAGCTGTCCTCACCCGCGCAGAAGTGGGTCATGAGTGATGTGAGGGCTGCCATGGATTTCGGCTTTTCTGTCCTAGGTGCCGGGCAAGCCACTCGTTGCGGATGTTATGCTTGAAGGCCGCGAGGGCCTCCGTGATCCGGACGGTCGGCGATTTGGTTTTTCTTGGTTAAGAACCGTGTCCAGAATTGTCCGCCGATTCGTCTGGCTGCTGAATTATGTGGCTTAGGTCATCGGCGTCGGTGGTCGCACATAAGTGCCCCGGAAGTTATCGAGGAATGCGGCTTCCAGGTCCTCGAGCTCCCAATTGACTCTGGCGGCAAGCTGTTGAGCCAATGCCGGGCTGGTCCTTTAAGCTTGAAGGGAGGTATTTGATGGCGTGAAGATCGTCACCGCGGGCCATGTGGATGTGAAGGAGATAGTCTTGATCCAAACGCGGGGTCTGTTGTGCCATCATAGGATTCAATATTGTCGGGTTTAAACCCTTCGGGATTTGATGATCCATTACTTCGTCTATGAAGCATAGTGGGTGTCTGGCGCCTACTGATCGGGCGATATCACGACGGAGCTCAAAAGAGCTTTGTCTGCATTTTGTTCGGCCCGGCGGACTTCTTGTGTCCGGCGTGACGGTTGTCGCCACGCACTGCGTGGCGCCCACGCGATCCATAGATCGATCTTGATTGTCTTGCCTTGTCCTCCAATATATCTCGCAGGTCGGAGCGTTCCCTCGTGGCCATGTGCTTTTTGCGCGATGACGGGTGCGGTTCTAGTGAAGGGCCTAGAGGCCTCCTGTCGCGACCACGGGGTGGTCGGTCAACCCGTATTGTCTCCTGGTGATGCGGGTTCGTAAGCCTCCTCCTCTAATTGGGGAGCAGCTTGCGTTTAGGGTAGCTTTGGAGGGCGTTCGAGCTCATGCTCTTGACGCGAGGACTTGAGTCCATCCGTCGGCTAGCAGATCTGATCAGCTCTAAGCTGTTCTTGCTTTTCTTGAGGCTTTTCGCCCGTGGCTATAAGCCTGCGTCTAAAACGCTCTTGTTCGACGGGATCCTCAGGCACGGCGAATTCATCGTCGTCGAGGCTTGCTTCGTCTCCGGAGGGAGGCATATAATCCTCTACCTCTTCTTTTGCCGTTCTCTCGTGAGGGCTGGCGTCTCCATCCTCCGGATCTTCTTTGGAGTGGATTGTCTTGACCTTTGTCCGGTGTATTGTTATCTCGGTGCCGGAATCTTCATTCTTGCTGTGGCGGGATTTAGAGCGGCGCCGCTGACGCCGGCGCTTGGGCTGCTTCTTGGAGGGGTCATCCTCCGTTGTTCCATCGTCGTTCCCATCTTTTGGGATGTCCACCATATATATGTCGTATGACGAGGTGGCCTTCCAGTGCCCTGTAGGCGCTGGGTCTTGTTAAATCTCCGGCATCGCCGTCCATACCGTCGATGTCTTGAGTCGTAGTCTAGCATGTCGGTTAGATCGTCGACGGCGGCTACCAAGTGGGTGGTGGGTGGGCTTTGAATTTCTTCGCCGTCCGCATCCCAACCGGCCCCGACCGCAGTCCGCCAGGGCTCTCCCGATAACGAGAGGTACTTTAGCGAACTCAAGATGTCGCCAAAAGGTGAGAGTTGAAAGATGTCCGCTGCGGTGAACTCCATGACCGGCGTAATCGGATTCGATCGGAGGGCGGGAGGTTCAAGTCCGGCAAGGAGTCCGGCACCTCGAGTCATAAGCTTTATGAGGGACAAGATCGGTGTTCGGCTCTATCGCCAGAGAGGTTGCAGCCCAGGCGGTGTCTAGCCATCCGTCCCGATCTGCGCAGCCGGCTCCGAATTGAAAATCGGAGCCGGGTTCGATCGGCCTCCAGTCTTGTCCGGCTGCGAGCAAAATCATGCTCGTCGTGATAGTGCGGCATGCTCGGTGTGGCTCGACTCCATCGAGGATCAAGTCCCGCGGATGTCGGCCGTGAAGTTCAAACTTCCAAATCGGACTGACGGCCAGGGCGTAGCTTCGATCTGCTCCAGATGGCCAAGTGAATCGGCCCTTGATGCGAAGCCGCCCGAATCTGAAGACCTGTCCAGGAGAAAAGTCTCACCTGGACTGCATCGTTGATGATGGTCGAAGAAGCCATCGAGCCTATCGGTGGCGACACGGAGGAACTCCCAATGAAAGCACCAATGTCGGTTGTCAAACCGGCGGATCTCGGGTAGGGGGTCCCGAACTGCGTCTAGGCGGATGGTAACAGGAGACAAGGGACACGATGTTTTACCCAGGTTCGGGCCCTCTTGATGGAGGTAAAACCCTACATCCTGCTTGATTAATATTGATGATGTGTGTTACAAGAGTGGATCTACCACGAGATCAAAGAGGCTAAACCCTAGAAGCTAGCCTATGGTATGATTGTTGTTCGTCCTATGGACTAAAGCCATCCGGTTTATATAGACACGGAGAGGGCTAGGGTTACACAGTCGATTACAATGGTAGGAGATCTACGTATCCGTATCGCCAAGCTTGCCTTCCACGCCAAGGAAAGTCCCATCCGGACACGGGACGAAGTCTTTAATCTTGTATCTTCATAGTCTTGGAGTCCGGCCGATGATGATAGTTCGGCTATCCGGACACCCCCTAGTCCGGAACTCCCTCACCAACCATAGCATTAAGTCTAAAGTCCCTTTTAATCCCGTACGCAACAATCCTCTTACTCGGGTTTAGGCTGCTGTCACCCCCATAACCCACTATAAGCGAATCATGAACATATTGCAACACCCTATAGTGGTAATCCCACACGCTTGCGCCACACGTAGGGCACCATAGGACAACACCATAATAACATACAACTCATATCAATCACACCATACCATAATTAACCTGTAGGACATAAGAAATCTACTCAAACATCATAGGATGGAAACACATCATTGCATAATAATATGTGGCATAAAGCACCATGTTTAAGTAGAGATTACAACGGGAATAGAGAGGTTACACCGCTGCATAGACCGGGAGAAAGTTGGTGATGATGGCAACAGAGTTCTTGGTGTAGATCGCCATCACGATGAATCCCCCCGCGACACTCCAGCGCCACTCGGAGAGAGGGTGAGAGAGCCCCCCTCCTTCTTCTTCCTTGGCCTCCCCCTAGGTGGGAGGAGGGTTTCCCTCTGGTCCTTGGCAGCCATGGATCCCGCAGGGCAGCAGCCCCTCCGAGATTGGATCTCTCTCTCTCTCTCTCTCTGCCCCTCTATCTATGTGTGTGTTTCTTCTCTGTTTCTTGTCTCTGTTTCTAGCTGAAAATAGTTTCTTCAAAATCAGAGATCTGTAACTCTGATCGGGCTGAAATTTTAATATGATTTTTCGGGCATAAGCTTCCTTGCGTGAAGAAGAGCTCCAACCGACTTACGAGGTGTCCACAAGACACAACAAGGCGCCCTGGGGGTTGTTGCGCCTTGCCCCTTGTGAAGCCCGTGAGCCTCCGTTTACTTTGACTCTTGCGCCTAAAATTCACATATATTGCAAAAAAATCTCCATAAAATTTATCGTGTTTGGACTTCATTTGATATGGTTTTTCTGTGAAACAAAAAGCTTGCAGCAAAGAGGTTCTGGCACTGGGCACTAGATCAATATGTTAGTCCACGAAAATCATATAAATTGTTGCCAAAAGTATGTGGAAATTGTAATATAATGGCATGAAACAATAAAAAATTATAGATACAAAGGAGACGTATCAACATCCCCAAGATTAATTCCTGCTCGTCCTCGAGTAGGTAAATGATAAAAAAAAGATAAATTTTGATATGGAATGCTACCTAGCACAATCTTGATCATTTAATATAATCATGACATTAATATTAAGATATGAATGCTTCAAGGCAAAATCTATCATTTGATATAAAGACATCAATACTTAGGTATACTAACAAACAATCATTCCCTTCAAAATAAAGAATGCTGAAGAACGCTAACCCTACAAAATCATATAGATTAGTATGCTTAGTCTTCCTAGCATAAAGTATAAATCATGAGCACCCCGGTGTCAAGCAAACAATTGTATCACCTTTTCTCACTTTTGCCTTTTCAACTTCACTCAATACATCAGCGTGAGCCATGGACTTAGCACTATGGGTGGCAAAGAGAATGATGATGGGGGTTTATAAAAAAACATGGAGAAAGTCTTGCATCGACTCGCCGGATCGTTAGGCAATGGAGAGGCCTTACAATTGATATCGATGCAAGGAGTAGGGATTCCCATGCAACAGATACACTAGAGCTATAAGTGTATCAAAGCTCCTTATGAAACTAAGTGGGTTGATACGTCTCCAACATATCTATAATTTGTTTATTGTTCCATGCTATTATATTATATGTTCTGGATGTTTTATATGCATTAATGTGCTATTTTATATTATTATTGGGACTAACCTATTAACCTAGTGCCCACTGCCAGTTTCTGTTTTTCCTTGTTTTTGACTTTTATAGAAAAGGAATATCAAACGGAGTCCAAACGGAATAAAAGTATACGGTGATTTTTCTTGGACCAGAAGAAACCTACGAGACTTATAGAGGAGGCCAGAAGACCTACGAGGCGGCCACAAGCCGTAGGGGCGTGCCCCAGGGCTTGTGGGCCGCTCGTAGCCCTTCCAACCCTAACTCCAGCACGATAAATCCTCAAATTCCCCCCCTATGCCAGAGGGCACACAAAAAGTACTTTTCCGCTGCCGCAAGCTTCTGTTCCCGTGAGATCCCATCTTGGGGCCCTTTCCGGCACTTTGCCAGAGGGGGATTCGATCATGGAGGGCCTATACAGCCCTTCCGATGAAGTGTGAGTAGTTTACCACAGACCTAAGGGTCCATTGCTAGTAGCTAGATGGCTTCTTCTCTCTGTTTGATCTTCAATAAAATGTTATCCTCGATGTTCTTGGAGATCTATTCGATGTAATCTTATTTTGTGGTGCGTTTGTTGAGATCCGATGAATTGTGGATTTATGATCAGATTATCTACGAATATTATTTGAGTCTTCTGTGAACTCTTTTATGCATGATTGAGATAGCTTAGTAATTCTCTTCGATCTATCGATTTGGTTTGGCCAACTAGATTGGTTTTTCTTGCAATGGGAGAAGTGCTTTGTGATGGGTTCAATCTTGTGGTGTCCTCTCCCAGTGACAGAAGGGGCAGTGATGTCTACTATGCAACCTTCTTCTTGTAGACTCGTGTTGGGCCTCCAAGCACAGAGTTTTGTAGGAAAGTAGCAAATTTCCCTCAAGTGGATGATCTAAGGTTTATCAATTCGTGGGAGGCGTAGGATGAAGATGGTCTCTCTCAAACAACCCTGCAACCAAATAACAAAGAGTCTCTTGTTTCCCCAACACACCCAATACAATGGTAAATTGTATAGGTGCACTAGTTCGGCGAAGAGATGGTGATACAAGTGCAATATGGATGGTAGATATAGGTTTTTGTAATCTGAAAATGTAAAAATAGCAAGGTAACTAATAACATAAGTGAGCGAAAACGGTATTGCAATGCTTGGAAACAAGGCCTAGGGTTCATACTTTCACTAGTGCAAGTTCTCTCAATAATGATAACATAATTAGATCATATAACAACCCCTCAACGTGTAACAAAGAGTCACTCCAAAGTCACTACTAGCAGAGAATAAACGAAGAGATTATTGTCGGGTATGAAACCACCTCAAGTTATTCTTTCTGATTGATCTATGGGGCTATTCCTATAAGTGTCACAAACAGCCTTAGAGTTCGTACTAAAATAACACCTTAAGACACACATCAACCAAAACCCTAATGTCACCTAGATACTCCAATGTCACCACAAGTATCCGCGGGTTTGATTATATGATATGTATCACACAGTCTCAGATTCATCTATTCAAACCAACACAAATAACTTCAAAGAGTGCCCCAAAGTTTCTATCGGAGAGTCAAGACGAAAACGTGTGCCAACCCCTGTGCATAAGTTCACAAGGTCACAGAACCCGCAAGTTGATCACCAAAACGTACATCAAGTAGCAGATAAGCACATGCAAGACATACATCAAGTGTTCTCAAATCCTTAAAGACTCAATCCGATAAGATAACGTCAAAGGGAAACCCAATCCATTACAAGAAGGTAGAGGGGGAGAAACATCATAAGATCCAACTATAATAGCAAAGCTCGCGGTACATCAAGATCCTACCAAATCAAGAACATGAGAGAGAGAGAGAGATCGAACACATAGCTATTGGTACATACCCTCAGCCCCGAGGGTGAACTACTCCCTCCTCATCATGGAGAGTGCCGGGATGATGAAGATGGGCACCAAGGATGGTTTCCCCCTCCGGTAGGGTGCCGCAATGGGCTATCGATTGTTTTTTTGTGGCTACATAGGCTTGCGGCGGCGGAACTCCCAATCTAGGTTATATTCAGGAGGTTTTGGGATTCATAGGAGGTGTTGGAGTCAGGAACAAGTCAAGGGGGCCAACGAGGCGCCGATAAGGACGGGGGGCGCGCCCTAGGGGGGCCCTCCACCCTTGTGGTGGCCTCGGACTCTTCTCCGGTATCTTTTTGTTCCAGTATTTTTTATATTTTCCAAAAATAATCTCCATAAATTTTCAGGTCAATTGGACTCCGTTTGATTCCTTTTCTGTGAAACTCAAAAACAGGGAAAAAACAGAAACTAGCATTGGGCTCTAGGTTAATTGGTTACTCCCAAAAATCATATAAAATAGCTTATAAATGCATATAAAGCATCCAAGATAAATAATATAATAGCATGGAACAATAAAAAAATATAGATACGTTGGAAACGTGTCAAGCATCCCCGAGCTTAATTCCTGCTCGTCCTCGAGTAGGTAAATGATAAAAACAGAATTTTTGATGTGGAATGCTACCTGACATATTTATCCATGTAATATCTTTATTGTGGCATGAATATTCAGATCCATAAGATCCAAAAAAAGTTTAATATTGACATAAAATAATAATACTCCAAGCATACTAACAAGGCAATTATGTCTTCTCAAAATAATGGCTAAAAAAAGCTTATCCCTACAAAATCGTATAGTCTGGCTATGCTCCATCTTCATCACACAAAATATTAAAATCATGCACAACCCCAATGACGAGCCAAGCAATTGTTTCATACTTTTGATGTTCTCAAACTTTTTCAACTTTCACGCAATACATGAGCGTGAGCCATGGATATAGCACTATAGGTGGAATAAAATATGGTGGTTGTGGAGAAGACAAAAGAAGGAGATAGTCTCACATCAACTAGGCATAACAACGGGCTATATGGATATGTCCAACAATAGATATCAATGTGAGTGAGTAGGTATTTCCACCCAACGGATGCACTAGAGCTATAAGTTTATGAAAGCTCGAAAAGAAACTAAGTGGCTGTGCATCCAACTCGCTTGCTCACGAAGACCTAGGGAAAATTGAGGAAGCCCATCATTGGAATATACAAGCCAAGTTCTATAATGGAAATTTCCCACTAGTACATGAAAGTGACAACATAGGAGACTCTCTATCATGAAGAACATGGTGCTACTTTGAAGCACAAGTGTGGTAAAAGGATAGTCACATTGTCCCTTCTCTCTTTCTCTTTTTTTTGTTTAGGCCTTCTCTTTTTTTGGCCTTTGTTTTATTTATTTATTTTTCGTCCGGAGTCTCATCCCGACTTGTGGGGGAATTGTCGTGGGAGTAAGTCTGACAGTAAGAGTAGGGGGTACGTAAGAGGAGGCAAGATCCTAGCTATGGTGAGGTTGTGCATGCAAGATGTACGAGTTCAGGCCCTTCTCGGAGGAAGTAACAACCCTACGTCTCGGTGCCCGGAGGCTTGGTCGACTGGATTATGCGTGAGAGTTACAAGGGGTGCGAACCCTTGTGCCTGAGGAGGGGTGTGGCTTATATAGAGTGAGCCAGACCCCTCCGGCCTCAGTTACACAAGGTTCAATGTTCATTAAGACAGGGCGTTTCTGGTAACGCTAGCCATAAAGGACTATAAATGATCTTTAAAAATACGGAGTGAACGCCTAACCATTGCCATCCTGAGGTGACTTTAGATCTTCTGTCCTTCCGAGTGGTTCTTTGTGCGGTCGATTGACTGTATCTTGGTCGAGTGGGATTGGGATATTCGAGTGGTATATCTGGTCGAGTGGGTTGCACTTTGATGTGGTTTCAGTCGGTATCTTCTGTTGATTCTTGAATGTGCCTGACTTTAAGGCAGTGACCTTGGGTAGGATGTCTAGGACAGGCCTATGACCCTACCCTAGGTACATGTTATCGTCATTAGCCCCCGAATGGATTGAGGTCTGAGTGAAGAAAGGTTGAAGTTGATTCTGACTCGATTCTATGCTTCAGAGGCTTTTCACAGGAGTCTGGAAATCATGTTGAGGCTTCAACCTCATTTCAGTCGCCTTGATCGATTCCGAGGTCGTCGAGTGAACTATACTGACAAACTTCGAGTGTTGTTATGGCGCGAGATCTTCGGCACGGGATTCGAAATTTTGGGGAAGCGCGCGGGACGGGGCGTGCCGCAGTAATTCAGAGGAAAGAAAGGGAGCCTCAATCTTTGCGCCACCTTTTTCACCACGTGTCGAGCGTGCGACTGTTGCGGGATTTGACACGATCGCTCGGGCCCACACGCCGGCCACTCGGAAGTGGCCTCATAAATAGTGTTTGGGTCGATGCGATGCTTAGTGTGCCTCAATCGATCTCCCTATTCTCCACCACTTTCTCCTATGCTCTCGTCATCTCCGCTCGGTTTGTGCACACTCCGCCGCCATAGGGAAGGATAAGACAGCGGCCCTGGAGCGATCGCAAGAAGACGGGTCGGGGGTCGTCGTGGCGGTCTGGTCTGCCGCCTGGATGGATCCAGGGAGACTAGACACGCTCCACGATCGCAAAGGAAGACTTGGAGGATCTGGCAGGCGGGGGTTTGATTGCTCATGGATCTAGGAGGCTACCGGGTGTCGGTGTCAAAACCGGCCGATCTCGGGTAGGGGGTCCCGAACTGTGCGTCTGGGGATCTAAGGTAACACGATGCAGGGGACATGATGTTTACCCAGGTTCAGGCCCTCTTAACGGAGGTAATACCCTACTTCCTGCTTGATTGACTATGATGAATATAGGGGTTACAAGAGTTGATCTACCTCGAGATCGTAATGGCTAAACCCTAGATGTCTAGCCTATATGATTGTGATTGCCTCTACGGACTAAACTCTCCGGTTTATATAGACATCGGAGGGGCCTAGGGTTGTACATAGTCGGTTTTCAGAGAAAGGTATCTTCATATCCGAATGCCAAACTTGCCATCCACGCAAAGGAGAGTCCCATCCGGACACGGGGGATGGTCTTCTATCTTGTATCTTCACAGCCCATCATTCCAGCCTATGTCACATAGCTCGGACGCCCGGGGACCCCCTAATCTAGGACTCCCTCAGTAGCCCCTGAACCAAGCTTCAATGACGATGTGTCCGGCGTGCAGATTGTCTTCGGCATTGCAAGGCGGGTTCCTCCTCCGAGTACTTCAAAGCAGTTGATCAAAAGAACTATATCAGGCTCTGTGTTATAGCTACAACCCTGAACCACAAGGGCAAAATACTTAAACAGAAATAGGTCATGTCTTCTAACACTTTTTCGGCGAGGCATTGTGTGCTGGCCTTATTATTGTTTTGAACCATGTTTAGCCTCCAACCGGCGTTCGGTAGCGGTCTTCATGTGACGTCTTATCAAAGCAGAGATCGTGTCCCCTTATTGCGAGATTCTCATCAATACGGGTTTGGGTAATCCAACCGTGCCGTTTGCACAAACCCTTGGGAATAGGCGAGTTTCATGGCTTGGGGGGGGGGGCACTTGATATTCACTGCCTTTATAAAGAGATAAGGACCCATCCTTTTACCCCACGCCATCTTCTTCCTCAGCCCATCCGTCCTTGAGCTCCAGCGCCCAAGTTTCAATCGTTTCTGTCCCTAGCAAGCACTCCATCCATGTCCGGATTTAGAGCGCCGGGCAAGTGGATGGCCTCCTCCATCACGGAGGGGAACATCAAGGAACTCCGTGAAGCGGGGGTACTTGGCCAAAGAAATCGCCCACCGGCTTCCTGCTCAAAAGCAGATCGTCCCCACTCCGGAGTCTGATGAGAAGGTAGTATTCATCCCCCACTTTGTTCGCGGGCTAGGGTTTCCGCTCCACCCTTTTGTCCACAGGCTCATGCTCTATTACGGGCTAGATTTCCACGATCTAGCCCCGAATTCCTTCCTCAACATTTCGACGTTCATTGTCGTATGCGGGGCATTCCTCTGCATCCCCCCACTTCGGCCTGTGGCTCAAGGTCTTCAACGTGAAGCCAAAAGTGGTCGACGGCCAAAACACGGAGTGTGGTGATGCCATGGTGAGCAAGCTTCCCAACATCACCTGGCCCAAGGGGACCTTCATGGAGACAGTGAAGGGATGGCAGAAGGAGTGGTTCTACATGACAGAACCCCGCGACGCCACATGGGCCGCCACACCTGAGTTCAAATCCGGTCCTCCAATGCGGCTGGCATCATGAATTAACAAGGGCCTAGATTGGGCATCATCTGACGAGGTGATGACGCTGCAGAAGCACGTCAAGGGCATGATGGAGAAGGACACCAGTCTCGCCGATGTGATCCAGGTGATGCTTTTTCGCCGGATTCTCCCCTGCCAACGCTGGACTCTCTATATGTGGGAGTTTGATCCGACCAGTCCTCGGACCTTGTAGCGGTTCTTTGACACGATCGCACGAAGAAATATGGAAGCTGCTTTTCAAGGCCAAGAAGTCGTGGCCAGAAATGACCGAAGACCTCGGCCTCGACTGCACTCATTCGGCTACTCCCATAAGTTTTTCAAATTTCCAAAAATATCCTCAATTGGTAGATCCAAGGAGTATGCTAAGCCTTCCCCTCATCTTTCAGGGCCGGAGAAGAAGGCGGAGCGGATCCGGTGTCCGGCTCCACTGCCTGAAGGTCCAGCTATTCCTCTTTTAACGAAGATGCTAGTTCCGGCGCCATACCAGGCGCTGGAGAAGAAGGCCAAGAAGAAGGGCAAGGAGGCTAGAAGTGGCCTTCGCCGTAAAGGTACGTACTTTCGACATTACGTCTGAAGACTACCGAAGCTCTCTCCTCCCATGAGGGAGATGAAGACGAAGAGGAAGAGGAGAGCAATTCTCCCCTGAAGGAGAAAGAAGAAAAGGGCGGCGTCCGTAGATCTAGAGGCGGAGGCGTCCAAGAAGGGGAAAATCTCCATTTCACGATTCGGATTCGGACACCGAATTCATCCCCGAGTCGCGCCTCAGGCCGAGGCCCCCGGCCGAATCGTAAGTATTTAGAGATACTGTATATATTCGACTTTCTATATATTGTAGGATAACACTTCATCTATGTGTTCCAGTCTGTCGGCGTTCTGGGAACGGGGGTCCCAGACTTGCCTGCCTGCGGCCTGCGGCGTTGCTCAAAGGAGGCCCAGGACAGCCCATCTTCATCAACGCAAGCTCAAGACCCTCGCGAGGGGCCAAGCCTCGCGGGGCGGACGACGAGGAGCTTCCTCAGGCATGGCCTCGTCAGGCTGGCTCATGAGGAGGCGGAGAGTTCAAGGCAGGGTACCTCGCGAGGTGCCCATGACGCAAGCCATGACGACCGAGGGCGCCAGTCGGGCGCCCGGCCAGCGCGGCGTCCTCCTTTCCTCTTTGGTGCAAAGGGAGCAAGCACATGCGAGAGCATCAAGCAAAGGCATCTGTTTCGGTGCAACAAGACCAAGACCAGCCCCAACGGCTGGAAGGGAGTCATCGTGGAGCCCAAGCAGGCGTCATCACCAGAGGCTTTGGCAGGCAAGGACCAACTTTAGTCAGGATAAGTGTACCCGCTGTTCCCCTTCAAAATGGCCAATTGTTGGCCCCCTTCCCGCTCAATATTTGGGAAGAGGCCGGGGCCTTCGCCTATAAATAGGGGTAGCAACACTTTCGAGTAGGGGATCGGCATTTTGGAATCCAGAGAGAGAGAGATAGAGACCCGATCCTCAAGCTAGGCGACGGGACACCACCCAAAGATTCATCACACCCACCAAGAACAGACCCTCGCGAGGTTGTTCTTCCCTGTACTGTTCCTCATCAGCCCAAGAGGCAATCCACCACACCACAAACTAGAGTAGGGTATTACACCACAATGGTGGCCCGAACTAGTATAAATCTTGTATCTCTTGTGCTGTTCTGTTTAGTAGTTTAGGTCCCTGCGATTCGGTGAGGTACGAGACGGTGGAGGGTTGGATCTCCACGCGCACCCCAGTGTTCGAACCTCAAGGGTCTGCCGGAACCCGAAATCCGACATTTGGCGCGCGAGGTAGGGGTGCGCCGGAGTCTGCCTTTCGTCGCCTCACTCTTCCCCGACCACCGCAACCATGTCTGACGCACGTCAGGCCCGCGCCGAGCGCCGAGCCGCCCTCGCTTCCCATGTCGCCCAGACAGCTCCCATCGGCGGGCGCCCTCGTCGTTCCCCGTCACCTGCCGTCAACGCCGCCACCGGCCCGGCAGGGAACAAGCAGCAAGCATCGTCCCTGCGCTCCTCGGCGACCTCAGGGGAGGGGCCGCGCGGCTTCCTCGTCATCCGCCCCGTCGCGCCAGTTCCTCCGCTCGTCGCAGCCCTCCTGGGCGGCTCGCAGGCGCCGCCTTCCAGCCGCCATGTCAAGGCATTCGTCCGCCGGGTCGGCGCCGCCTCCTGGCGGGGGCTCCCTCGGCTGACGGAGTCGTCGGCCGGGCTGACCTTCGACCCTCAAGACCACCCCACCAACTCGGCGGCTCGGAGTGCGCTCCCCATGCTCTGCACACCACCATCTGCCAGGTTGCCGTCACGAGACCCTCATCGACGGCGGCGCCAGCCTCAGCGTACTCTCGGTCGAGGCCTTCAACCTCCTCTGCATACCCGAGGCGGCTGCAGCCCAGCCGACCTTTTTGAGGCGTGGGAGGAGGGTCATCCAGCTCCTTGGGGCAAATCCGGCTTCCGGTGACCTTCGGCACCTCGACGACAACTTCCGTGACGGAACTGGTCGACTTCGACATAAATCCCCATCGGCCTCCTCTACAATGCCATCCTTAGCTACCCAGCATTGGCCAAATTCATGGCCGCAACCCACCCGGTACAACCTCATGAAGATGCACAGGAGCAGCGGGCGTCCTCACCGTGCCGGGGACAGAAGGTCTTGTTGCTAGCGCCAGGCTCACCCTCAAGGCGGCGGCTGTGCAGCGGCCGATGCGGAAGCCCCAAGCCCAAAGGGGCTGCGCCCGACCAAGAAGAAGCGATTGTTCACTCAAGACAAGGCGGAGACCAAGCAGATACACTGTCGATGAGGACGGGTCCACAAACGCCACCTTCACCGTGGCGCGCCAACCTCGAGCCCGAACAGGAGGAAGCCCTGGTCTAGTTCCTACGTGCGAACAAGAAGGTGTTCGCCTGGGAGCCCGATCAGCTGGCGGGGATCCCACGGGGCGTAATCAAGCACCACCTCAACGTGTGCCCCAACGTGCGTCCTGTGAAGCAGAAGGCGAGAAGGCAGTCCACTGAAAAGCAGGCCTTCATCGTCCAAGAGACCCGCAAGCTAGAAGCCGCGGGGGTTATTCGCGAGGTCCGATACCCAGATTGGCTGGCCAACCCGTGGTGGTGCCAAAGAAGGGAGGAAAGGAGCGCATGTGTCGACTTCACCAACCTCAACAAAGCATGCTGCGAGGATCCGTTTCCGCTCCCTCGCGCCGACCGGATCGTCGATTCCACCGCCGAGTGTGACCTGTTATGCTTCTTGGACGCCTTTTCCGGGTATCACCAAATCAAGATGGCGGTGGAAGACGTCGAAAAGACGGCCTTCCTAACCCCGTGTGGGGTGTACTGCTATACGTGCATGCCGTTCGGGTTGCGCAACGCGGGGGCAACCTTCTAGCGGCTCATGCACATCACCTTGGGCCTGCAGCTCGGGAAGAATGTGGAGGCATACATCGATGACATCGTGGTGAAGTCTCGCGAGGCCAAGACCTTGATACAAGACCTGGAAGAAACCTTCGCGAGCCTCAACGCAGTGAGCCTGCGACTCAACCCGGAGAAGTGTGTGTTTGGAGTTCCCTCGGGCAAGCTTCTGGGCTTCCTCGTGTCCCACCGAGGCATCGAGGCCAACCAAGAAAAGGTCAAGCGGTGGAAGACATGAGCCCACCAAAGACCCTCGTGGAAATGCGAGAAGCTCACGGGCGCCAGAACGGTCCGGGCCGTTTCATGTCCCGATTGGGGGAGCGGGCGCTGCCTTTCTTCCGGTGATGAAGAAAAGGGCCCCTTCGAGTGGGTGAAGAGGCCGACAATGTGTTCAAGACCTCAAGAGGTACTGACCAGCCATCCGGTGATGGTGGCCCAGCGCCCTCGAGGCCCTTGGTACTCTACCTCACCGCCACTCCCTACTCCGCTAGCGCTGCTCTGGTGGCAGTTATGGAGGAGCGTCAGGCCAAGACCACGGCAGCCACCCGAGTTAAGGCAAGACCGAATCAGAAGGAACTAGCAGAAGCTTGACCGCAATGGAAGAAGATCGGT
This sequence comes from Aegilops bicornis, assembly GCA_021605145.1. Taxonomy (NCBI): domain Eukaryota; kingdom Viridiplantae; phylum Streptophyta; class Magnoliopsida; order Poales; family Poaceae; genus Aegilops; species Aegilops bicornis. The sequence goes on from CM038671.1 coordinate 103,302,456, forward strand.
AAATCCTGAGAGCGCACCAAGGGCGGGGGAGGCCTCCCATCCAAGCACCCAGCTTCCGGAGGCGCCGTCGCCTCGGGAGGTACCACAGCTTCCGGAAGACGCCGCCGGCACCGACTCCCCTAACCTCGTCGAGCACCCGGTTTACTTCGTCAGCACTGTGTTACGGGATGCGAGGGCACGGTACCCCATGCCGCAGAAGCTCCTCCTCGCGCTGTTGGTGGCTTCGCGCAAGCTGCGGCACTACTTCCTGGGTCATCCAATCAAGGTTGTCTCGGCATACCCCCTGGAGAGGATCTGCCTGCAGCCTGCGGCGTGGCTCAAAGGAGGCCCAGGATAGACCATCTTCATCAACTCAAGCTCAAGACCCTCGCGAGGGGCCAAGCCTCGCGGGGCGGACGATGAGGAGCTTCCTCAGGCATGGCCTCGTCGGTGGCTCATGAGGAGGCGGAGAGTTCAAGGCAGGGTACCTCGCGAGGTGCCCATGGCATAAGCCATGACGACCAAGGCGCGATCGGCGCCAGCCAGCAGCGTCCTCCTTTCCTCTCTGGTGCAAAGGGAGCAAGCGCAGGCGAGAGCATCAAGCAAAGGCATCCGTTTCGGTGCAACAAGACCAAGACCAGCCCCAACGGCTGGAAGGGGATCATCGTGGAGCCCAAGCATGCGTCATCACCAGAGCCTTTGGCAGGCGAGGACCAACTTTAGTCAGGAGAAGTGTACCCGCTATTCCCCTTCAAAATGGCCAATTGTTGGCGCCCTTCCCGCTCAATATTTGGGAAGAGGCCCAGGGCCTTCGCCTATAAATAGGGGTAGCCACACTCAGAGTAGGGGGATCTCGCATTTTGGAGTCCAGAGATGAGAGAGAGATAGAGACCCGATCCTCATGCTAGAGCGACGGGACACCACCCAGCAGTTCATCACACCCACCAAGAACAGACCCTCGCGAGCCTGTTCTTCCCTGTACTGTTCCTCATCGGCCCAAGAGGCAATCCACCACAGCACAAACTAGAGTAGGGTATTACACCACAACGGTGGCCCGAACTAGTATAAATCTTGTGTCTCTTGTGCTTTATTACATTTTAGTAGTTTAGGTCCCTGCGATTCGGCGAGGTACGAGACGGTGGAGGGTTGGATCTCCGCGTGCACCCCAGTGTTTGAACCTCAAGGGTCTGCCGGAACCCGAAATCCGACACAGTCCTGCCCGTGATCTCCCCCAACAATCATCGTCTTCGGGGAATTCTTTGGCGCCGGAGATGATGGAGAGTGAAACGCCTCCGCAAGCCTCTCCGCCTCATGCCGCGGATGACACCAAGGTGTTGTCCCAGAGGACCTCTCCGGACCAGGGAGAGGTGAGGGAGGCCGCAGAAACGGCGCCAGAGGGTAATACCTCGGCTGCCGAAAACATGGGGGGCAAAACCCCCATGAAATCTAATGACGGGGGCCCAGACCAGTCTGGCCCCCAGCCGAATACAACTCCGGAGACCCATGTGGCTCCGGAATTGAGCGAGCAGCCCTGAGGGAGTCCCGGACAAGGTGGTGTCCGGATAGCCAGACTATTGTCACGGCCGGACTCCAAGACTACGAAGATACAAGATTGAAGACTTTGTCCCATGTCCGGATGGGACTTTCCTTGGCGTGGAAGGCAAGCTTGGCGATACAGATATGTAGATCTACTACCATTGTAACCGACTCTATGTAACCCTAACCTATCCGGTGTCTATATAAACCGGAGGGTTTTAGTCCGTGGGGCGAACAACAATCATACCATAGGCTAGCTTCCGGGGTTTAGCCTCCTTGATCTCGTGGTAGATCTACTCTTGTACTACCCATATCATCAATATTAATCAAGCAGAAGTAGGGTATTACCTCCATCGAGAGGGCCCGAACCTGGGTAAAAACATCGTGTCCCTTGTCTCCTATTACCGTCCGCCTAGAAGCACAGTTCGGGACCCCTACCTGAGATCCGCCGGTTTTGACACCGACATTGGTGCTTTCATTGAGAGTTCCTCGTGTCGTCACCAATAGGCCCGATGGCTCCTTCGATCATCAACAACAACGCGGTCCGTGGTGAGACTTTTCTCCCGGACAGATCGTCGTGTTCGGCGGCTTTGCACTGCAGGCCAATTAAGCAGCCATCTAGAGCAGATCAAAAGCTATGCCTGGCCGTCGAGTCAGATTTGGAAGATTTAAACTATACGACCGATATCCGCGGAGACTTGATCTTCGACGGATTCGAGCCGCAACCAAGTGCGCGCCTTTGTCTCGATGGGCATGATCTAGCTCTGCGGCGAGCGGTGCCCTAGAGGCCGCACCGATCCGCTCCGACCTTTAATCCGGCCGGATTATCCGATCGAAATCTGAGTGGTTGGACAACGCATCGGGGCTACAATCTCTACGGCGATCGAGCGAACTCCATCCCTGTCGCTGCGAAGACCTCGACTGTGGTGCGGACTCCTCTCCGGACTCCGAACCCTCCGCGCCCTTGCCAATCGAATCCGATTGTGCGCCCGTTATGGAGTTCACGGTCGTGGACATCTTTCAGCACTAGCCCTTTGGCGACATCCTGAATTCACTAAAGTCTCTCTCTTTATCCGGAGAGCCCTGGCCGGACTACGGTCAGGAAGGTTGGGATGCGGACGATGAAGAAATTCAATGCCCATCCACCACCCACTTCATAGCCACTGTCAAAAGCTTACACGACGTGCTCGATTTCGACTCCGAAGACATCGATGGTATGGACGACGATGTAGGAGACAACAATGAACCAGCACCTATAGGATGCTGGCCAACCTCATCCCATGATGTATACATGGTGGATACACCTAAAGGAAATGAAGGCGAGGAACAACGGGACGCTACGAAGGATAAATCCCTCGAAAAGCAGTCAAAGCGGCAACGTAAACGCCGAACAAAGTCCCGCCTCAACAAAGACCCAGCCATAGAGCAGGGCGAACCGGTGGACAACGAACAAGCTATCGAGCAATCGTCCGAACAAGACAAGTTGGATAAACAATCTGTCCCCAGCGAAGACAACAGTCCGGACGATCTCACGCCGGACAAACCATTGGAGCAAAATGACCTCCAGAAAAGGCTCGTCACCACTGCGCGTTGCCTGAAAAAGCAGAAGCGGAAGCTCCAAACAACGGAAGATGCACTCAGGATTAGATGGAGCAAAGTATTCAGCACCGCAGATAAGTACGACGAAAGTCGCCGAACAAAGAGCTACCCGAAAAGAAAGCTACTGCCCGAATTCGACGAGGAGGCCTTAGAGCCCCCACAATTAAAAAGAAAGAAGGCCACCCGGTCGGATGGGCGACCTCACGGCAAAAAGAAGGCGGCGAATGGTTCCGCACACAAGCCAATATGCGATCCGCTTAAGGATTCACATCAAAAGGATGGCCGATTAGGTCCATCTATGGGCCAAGAAAGCATGCTCGTCAAAGCAATGCAACACGCCAAAATTCAAGACCACGGCACACCCAAATATAGGGGCGCCCACACCCCTATGTTTCACCGATGAGGTCTTTGGATCATGAATTTCAGTGATTCAAACCCATAAACATAGAGGCATACGACGGAACAACAGACCCTGGAGTCTATATTGAGGATTACATCCTCCACATACACATGGCTAGAGGAGATGATCTCAATGCCATAAAATACTTACCCCTTAAACTCAAAGGGCCAGCTCGACATTGGCTTAAGAGCCTCCCCGAAAATACCATTAGAAGCTGGGAAGAGCTCGAGGATGCATTTCGGGCAAATTTTCAGGGGACCTATGTCCGCCCTCCGGACCTTGAGCGATCTAAGTCACATAACTCAACAGCCCGGAGAGTCAGCCCGGAAATTCTGGAACAGGTTCCTTACTAAAAAGAACCAAATAGTCGATTGTCCGGACGCCGAAGCCTTAGCAGCTTTCAAACACAACGTCCGAGATGAATGGCTCGCCAGACACCTCGGCCAAGAAAAGCCAAGAACAATGGCCGCATTAACAAGCCTCATGACCCACTTTTGTGCGGGAGAGGATAGCTGGCTAGCAAGATGCAGCACCAGCGACCCAAATACATCTGAAATTAGGGATGGAAACGGGAAACCACGGCGCAACAAAGACCAGCGCCGGATTAAAAGGAACAGTCCAAAGAGCACGGCAGTCAACGCCGGATTCAAAAGCTCACGGCAGAACAACAAAAAACTGCCCCTTAAGGACAATAGCGATGAGCTATCCAACTTCAACAAAATCTTGGACAAGATATGTCAAATCCACAGTACTCCTGGGAGGCCTGCCAACCATACCCACAGAAATTGTTGGGTCTTTAAACAGTCCGGCAGACTGAACGCCGAACACAAGGGGCTCGACACACCAAGTGAAGATGACGACGAGCAACACAAGCAGAGCCTCGGGAATCAAAAAACTTTCCCACAGGATGTCAAAACAGTAAACTCACTTCACGTGATCAAAAGGAAAAACAGAGCGGCGCCCCCTAAAAGGCGCGCCGCTTACATCGGGTTGTCAAAACCAATCACCTTCGACCATCGAGGACTATTCCGATAATATCCGAACGCAGGATGGACTGCCTTGATATTGGATCCTATAATCGACGGATTCCAATTTACACATGTCCTCATGGATGGCGGCAGTGACATAAACCTGATATATCAGGACACAATCCGCAGGATGGGGATAAACCCAACCAAAATTCGCCGCAGCAACACCTCCTTTAAAGGAGTAATGCCAGGTCCATATGCCCTTTGCACGGGCTCCATACTGCTAGAAGTTCTGTTTGGTTCATCCGACAACTTCCGTCACGAAAGGTTACTCTTCCATGTCGCCCTGTTTAAAAGTAGCCATCAAGCACTATTGGGACGCGAAGCTTTCGCCCGCTTTAACGCAATACCACATTATGCATCTCTAACACTTAAAATGCCCGGTCCACGCGGCATCATCTCGTTAAAAGGAAGTATTAAGTGTCACTTGAGCACGGAAGGACGGGAGACTGCCTTGACAGCCCCACAGCTATCCGGCTCTGCTAGGCAAAGAACCTGAATCGGTCATTCAAACCCCGGACACGGTTAGACGAGTTCGGCGCCTACTAGCGGCATACCCCCATACGAGGGGCCGCATACATGTATAACAAGAGACAGTAAAGCTCAATTTTATTCAATTCTTTGAACCGTACTCTGTTTATTTAATATTAAGTACACCTTTGACACGATCCTTTTTCTTTCAAACTAAGTTCCTCTCTTTTACAGATGAACAACGTGCTACACCCGTCCAGGATACGGCACAACGGAGACACATGCGCAGACGTGCAGTAGGGACCCGTTGCAAGGATTCTTTTCAGATTAAGACCCTGCGTAAACCTTTTTCCTTTGTCTCTTGTTGATATACATCCCCCCGGTTCCTTAATATAACCGAGGAGGAGGCTGGTGCTTTGGCGTTGGCTACACCAGAATTTTTGCGCGTACCTGGACACCAGGGGCTTAGGGCATTATTCTGCCCGTTTTCATAAAGACCGAATACCTTAGGGAGTATTCGGCGTCTCGAGTTAGGCCTTATATGCATCAGCTCGAATCATGTCTTTGGTCAAATGTTGGGTTGCCCGGCTCCTGTGTTTTGATGCCTTACGTTCCGTTTTCACGGCTAACGGCACCGGAGAACTCTGCGATTGTGCCCGGTTCGGTCGGGCGAGCACCTCAAGAGAGAAAGCCGAAAACCGCTGTCATGATATAGCGAGACTGGTCAACCACTCGATGACTTACAAGAATGTTTAGGATTCCTCCGCATTAACGAAGGACGGTTTTCGGTCGGGCACATACGCACCCGAATTCGGAGAGTGCGGTGCCCCTAGGGGCTATATAGTAGCCCCACCCTCGAACTCCTATGGCTAAGTGAAAGTGATAAAGCATTATAGTCCGGTTGCACGGTTTGCTACGCTATCACCTCCTTAACAGGACCAAGGCGTTGGATTAAGTGTGAAAAAGTGCTTTTTTGCAAACACCCCGCACTATGTGCGTGGGGGCTAAACCAAGGACTGCCATCTTTCAGTTATATACACATATACATAAGCGGCCGCAGGGAGTAGTTTACCACTTGAGCACAAGTATAAAAAGCCCTTATATTACATTGAAACATTGTTTTCACAAATCATACATGTCATTTAAACATAATATCCTTCGAAAGTTCGCGTCTCTATTAAACGGCGCGGCGGAACTTCTTCAAAGTAGTGCTCGGTAGGTACTCTATTCTGTCCGAATCTTGGGATGCAACGTCAATGGCCTTCATCTCTGCGGTATGTCTTGACACGGGCAAGAGCCATCCGCACTCCTCAATACACGCCGATCGCTTCATTGCGTCGTCTGCACCGCACCAAGAAACTGCGGCACTAAACCAAAATAGCTCTTCGGCTGGGGTCCGTCCGGCCACAAGTGAGTCAAGACATGCTTCATGGAAAATCCGGACAATCTATTCAGCTCGGCCCATTCGGCCAACCGATCGGTCAGCGGCAGAGGATGCTCCAGACTATGGAATTGCGAACAATATAGCTCTTCCTTACGTGCCCCTTACGGCCCGGAAGTGCTCAACCGCGTCCGCAGTGCTCGCCGTCAAGTCCAAATAAGCATCCTCCGAACTCCACAACTTATCCAACTGAGCATACTTTGGATCTGTATATTTCCTCGGCAGCAGAAACGGTTTTCCAGCCATAATTGCCCCGGCCTGACTCAGTTCCTCCTTGGCAGCTCTCAAAGCCGATTGGGCATTCTTGGATCTGGCGGCGGCCTTCTTTAGGCCCTCTTGTTCCGCTTAGCGTTCCTTTTCAAGAACCTCGCAGCGATCGGTAGTATTCCTTAACTTTTTGGCCATATCGGCCATCTCCTCTTTGCTTCGGCAGTGAGCAGCCCGTTCAGCTTCTAGCTCTTCGGCCGCCTTTAAAGCGGCCGCATTACTAATTCTGGCTTGCTCTTTCGCTCGAGCGAGTTCTGCCCGCAGCTCCTCCACGGTAGCGGCACCATCTGCATTAAGCATACCAACAGTAAGACATGGGCGTCAAGCTCCCTTACAAGGTGTCCGCATAGAGGTCGCATACCTTGTGACTCGTCAAACCGTTTATTGACCAGCGCGATGTCCGCATCCGCCTCGTCAAGTTGCCGCTTTAGTTCGGCATATTCAGCAGTCCGGCTGGCCTCCGGACGCCCCGCCACCTGTTTAGGAGCGGTGATATGTTATTACTGAGAATTTGATCCTCGACATATTGTCAATTTTGACAACATACCGAGTCTCAGGGGCTACTATCCATACATGGCGCATTTTATATGCATAACTGTCAGAAGGTACATCATTTTTGCGTACCTCAAACCCCGTCAGTAAGCTTCTGACGGCTTCATGGAATCCGCTCTCCGCGGATGCAATTCTTTCAATCACCGTACCCATTAGAGCACGGTGATCTTCTGAAATAACCGCTCGCCCGAGCAGATCCTTCAGCTCCTCCGACCGCACACCACTTGGCGCCGGACCTTCTGGCCCCCCCGGACTTGGGGGAACCCTCCGCGACGACACCTCTGGGTCGTCCGCCTCACATGAGGGTGCGACAGGTGGAGGCGTTTCGCTCTCCATCATCTCCGGAAGAAGATCCCCTGAAGACGAGCTCTGCTGAGAAGGGCTGAGGTCCGAACTACGAGGTACAATTTCGGTTATCCTCATGAATAAACACAGGGATGTTCCTTATTTACAAGACCCCTTCTTTTTACTTACGGCTCGCTGGAGGGCTGATCCCCTTGGGAAAATAATGCGGCTGGGTTACTTCCCAGCGCCGGACTCTCTGCCAAGATTCCTTTCCCCTCTTTGAGGCCTTGGCCTCGGATCTTCCGGAGCGGTCCTCTTCTCTCCTCGGAAGGTGGGACTCTTAATCCCTCCTTCCTTGATAGCCTCCTTCTTGAGGCGGTTGCTTCCCGCTCCCCTTCGCCTTCGTCAAAAGGCGCGACCGTCAACATCTTGGTCAACATGGGATCCGGCGTGGTCTCTGGGAGGGGAGCCGGACACCTTATTAACTTTGCCTTGGCTATCCACTCCTCTTCAAGAAACGGCTCCTTTAAAGGGCATATATATATATATATTAAATAAATTAATGAACAGCTTGTCGATTCTGGGACTACTTACTTGAGTATCTGGGCGATTGCAGCTTAGTCCTGCGTCCTCGGTGAAGTTCAGACACTTCTCTTGTGATCCGAAGAACAGTTCATACATCTCCACGGGCGTCGTGCCCATAAAATTTTGGAGAGCTTGTGGTCCCTCCGGATTGAATTCCCACAGGCGGAGGGGGCGACGTTTGCAGGGCTGGAGGCGCCGGATCACCATAACCTGCGCCACTGCAACCAGATTGATCCCTCTTTCTGGAGATCTCGAATACGGCCTGCAGCGAGGCGTCCTTGACGGGCCCAGGCCGAGCCTGTTGGCCCATGATGCCAGCCGCTGTGGTGGACCTGAGCGGAAGGCAGGGAGCGCCGCCCATTTGATGCCCCTAGGAGCGGTGATATAAAACCACTCCCGTTGCCACAAACCAAGCTTCTCTTGAAAGAGCCCTCGGGCCACGGAGCATCAGCACATTTGCTTATGACCGCCCCTCCGCACTCCGCTTGCTGCCCCTTGATCATCTTTGGCTCCACCTTGAAGGTCTTGAGCCACAATCCAAAGTGGGGGGTAATATGGAATGAGGCCTCACATACGACAATGAATGACGAGATATGGAGGATGGACTCCGGATTCAAGTCATGGAAATCAAGCCCATAATAAAACATGAGCCCCCGCACAAAGGGATCCATCGGGAAGCCTAAACCCTGAAGGAAGTGGGACACGAAGACCACGTTCTCACCAGGCTCACGAGTGGGAATGACCTGCCCTGGAGCAGGCAGCCTATGCGAGATCTCGCCGGTTAGATACCTGGCGTCTCGCAGCTTTAGCACATCCTCTTCTGTGACGGAGGAAGACATCCATTGGCCGTGCTAGTCGGGGCCGGACATCGGCGAAAGTCCGACGCGCCTAAATCTGAAGCTTTGGGTGTTGGAACTCGATGCACGAGGCGAACTCGATGGAGGGTGTAAAAAAGAAGAGGGCCTTGGTCTCATTATAAAGAGGTTGAATACCAAGAGCCCACCCCGTGGTCGATTAGGACTCGCCTTTGATAGAGAAGGCAGGCCAACGGGCATGGTTGGGTTACCACGTCCGTATTGATGAGAATCCCGAGAATAAGGGGGCACGATCTACGCCCGATAAGGCGTGCCGAGGAAACGCCTCGCTAAACACGCTGAGGTGGGAACAGTAAACGATTCATATAAAGGCCTTGCCGTGGTGTGATGTCACGCCGAGGGATACGTCAGCAGATCTGTGCAAAAGTTATTCTCTCTACGGTGTTGTGTGGAACTTGTTTTGCAAAGCCGGACACTATCCTTGTGTTCAAAACCTTCTATGAAGTATTCGGAGGAGGAACCTGCCTCGCAATGCCGAAGACAATCAACGTGCCGGACTCATCGTCATTGAAGCCTGGTTCAGGGGCTCTTGAGGAGTCCCGGACTAGGGGTGTCCGGATAGCAGGACTATCGTCACGGCGGACTCCAAGACTATGAAGATACAAGATTGAAGACTTCGTCCCATGTCCGGATGGGACTTTCCTTGGCGTGGAAGGCAAGCTTGGCGTCTGGATATGTAGATCTCCTACCATTGTAACCGACTACGTGTAACCTTAACCTATCGGGTGTCTATATAAACCGGTGGGTTTTAGTCCGTAGGACAAACAACATTCATACAATAGGCTAGCTTCTAGGGTTTAGACTCCTTGATATCGTGGTAGATCTACTCTTGTACTACCCATTTCATCAATATTAATCAAGCAGGAGCAGGGTATTACCTCCATCGAGAGGGCCCGAACCTGGGTAAAAACATCGTGTCCCTTGTCTCCTGTTACCGTCCGCCTAGACGCACAGTTCGGGACCCCCTACCCGAGATCCGCCGGTTTTGACACCGACAAGCCCCCTTTGAAAGAGGGGGGGGGGAGCTTCGACTCCACCAATGACCTCCATCAATCCAGAGGCGCCGGATACATTGAGGGAAGCACTTCGAAGTGCTTCTGTCATGGAAGAGCACCGTACCCTAATGGGTACGGTGGTTGAGAAAGTTTAGTCCGCAAAAAGCAGGCTAAACGAAGCTTCTACCAGCCTGCTACCAGGCTTTGAGGTATGCGACTTAATATCGTTAGCCGCTTTTGCATGTGTAAAAATATGCCTGTGTATAGATAGTAGCCCCTGAGACTCGGTTCGGCTTTTTGAAAAAGGGGTCGGACATATGATCAAATATTTGGAGATAACATACTTGTCTATGTTGATACACATGTTGTACTACTGGCAGCTTCAGCCAAGGATGCTGAAGTATCTGAACTTCAGTGGAAACTGAAGCTGGCTGACGATGAGATCGGCCGCGTTAACAAGCGGTTCGATGAGGCCCATGGTATATATGCTTTAAAAAAACTAATTACCAGCCTAAATTATAATGCAAACTCAGAGTTTAAGCTCGCACGCTGCTATGCAACTGGTTGTAGGCAACACGACCAAGGTCGAGGCCCTCAAGAGTGCCCTTGCCAAAGCCAAGGAGGATGCGAGGGTAAACAAAGCAGCCGCAGAGAAGGCGACTGCGGATGTGGAGGCCGAAAAGGCCGCCCGCATTCAGTATGAGGCGAGGGTGACCGAAGTAGAGCAAGCACTCTAGGAGGCCGCCACCAAGTGCGAGTCCTTGGAGGAGAGTAACAAGGCCCAAGCGGCTGAACTCACCAAGGCTCTTCAAGCTACGAAGGAGGTGCGGTTCGGGTCCTGGGCGGCTCGCGAGGAGATCAAGCAAGCCGGACAGATAGCGGCTGGTAAGCCTTTTATTTTACAGAGTATATTCGACAGTCAAAGATATGATTTGCTAAATCGACTGTGGAGTGCTCCAGACACTTTTGCGGATCTCCCGAGGAGTGCTGCCGATGCCGCCCAGTATTTCTGTGCCCAAGAGAGGAACGCGATGCAGAAGCTCTTCTGGTCATAGTACTTGGTGCCGGAGCGACCAGCGCTACTGAACAATCAGATGATGCAGCTGACGGAGTTACATAGGATGTGGCCAACCAGACCCATTCCCAGTAGCTACTTCAGCCTGGTCAAGTGACTCGGAGACGCCTTGCCCCGAATAGAGGCAGTGAAGCGCTCGACATGTATATAGGGTGCATGGATGGCCTTTGCCCGTGTCAAGATGCACTGGGCGAAGATGAAGGTCGTCGACGTGGCGGTTGAAGATGTCGTTGAGGGTGCCCGTTTGATAGAGGGTCAATGCTCAAAGGATATCATGTTCGAGTAAATGTATCCGGACTACCCGGACAATGTATTATGAACCAAGGCTGTGTAATATTTTTATGCATTTATCTGCACTATTTTCCTCCTGTGCGGCCGTATATTATTATTCTGAAAGTTTTCCAGTCGTCGGCTTCAGCCCCCACATAGATACTATGGGGGTGTTAGGGATAACGTGTAATCACTCTTGACCCCAACGTATTGGTCCATAAAGGAGGTGATTTACGTAGTAAACCAGGCAATCAGACTATGCGGCTTTAGCACTTTCTTGTGTCCATAGGAGTTTGACAATGGGACTGTAAGGCAGCCCCAGGTGCGTATGCGGCTATCTGGATTGGGATGCCTTAAGCGCGTGACTGGAAAGAGCCAGTCCTTCATGGAGTACGGAACAAATCGCTAAATATTTAAAAAGTCACCGAATTGCTGACCAGCTCTCGCCTCATCACGACAGTCAGTTTTCGGCTTTCTCTACTGAGGTGCTTAACCGGGCCAGCCAGAAGCACAATCGCAATAGTTCTCCCTTTACTATCTTAGCCGAAAACACAACATAAGGTAGCAAGCATCGCATCGGCATTACGGAGCAGGGGTCCCCAGACTTGCACTGCGGCTTCTTGGCGTGGCTCGAAGGAGGCCCAAAGACGGCCCATCTTCATCAACGCAAGCTCAAGACCCTCGGCGGGGCCAAGCCTCATGAGGCGGATGACAAGGAGCTTCCTCGAGCCTGACCTCGTCGGCTGGCTCACGAGAAGGCGGAGAGTTCAAGGCAGGGTACCTCGCGAGGTGCCCGTGACGCATAGCCATGACGACCAAGGGCGCCAGGGCAGGCGCCGCCAGCCAGCAGTGTCCCCTTTCCTCTTTGGTGCAAAGGGAGCAAGCGCGGCGAGAGCATCAAGCAAAGGCATCCATTTCGGTGCAACAAGACCAAGACCAGCCCAACGGCTGGAAGGGAGTCATCGTGGAGCCCAAGCAGGCGTCATCACCAGAGCCTTTGGCAGGCGAGGACCAACTTTAGTTAGGATAAGTGTACCCGCTGTTCCCCTTCAAAATGGCCAATTGTTGGCGCCCTTCCCGCTCAATATTTGGGAAGAGGCCCAGGGCCTTCGCATATAAATAGGAGTAGCCACCCCAGGGCAGAGGGATCCAGATCCGGAATCCTCATCAAGAAACTAGTAGCTAGAGCGACTGAACACCACCTAGCAGTTCATCGCACCCGCCAAGAACAGACCCTCGCGATGCTGTTCTTCCTTGTATTGTTCCTCATCAGCCCAATAGGCAATCCACCACACCACACACTGGAGTAGGGTATTACACCACAATGGTGGCATGAACCAGTATAAATCCCGTGTCTCTTGTGCTGTTCTGTTTAGTAGTTTAGGTCCCAGCGATTCAGCGAGGTGCGAGACGGTAGAGGGTTGGATCTCCGCGCGCACCCCAGTGTTCGAACCTTAAGGGTCTGCCGGAACCCAAAATCCGACATTTGGCGCGCCAGGTAGGGGTGCGCCGGAATCTGCCTTTCGTCGCCTCGTTCTTCCCCGACCACCGCAACCATGTTTGACGCCCGTCGGTCCCGCGCCAAGCGCCGAGCCGCCCTCGCCTCCCATGTCGCCCAGATAGCTCGCCGGCGAAGCGCCCTCGTCGTTCCCGTCGCTTTGCCGTCAACGCCGCCACCCGGCCCGGCGGAAACGAGCAACAAGCATCGTCCAAGCACCCGTCCATGAGGCGGGGACGGCCGCACCGCCACGCCTTCGCTCACCCGCTGGTTCTTCGTCCACGCGCGCCAGCTGCCATGGAGGCCCGAGCTGCACTCATCGCGGCAAACCAGCTCTGCGCTACCGCCCGTCGAAGCGTCTACGAAGAATGGCTCGACCGAAGTCGCCCGAGCTTCGCGCGCAGAGGCGCCCGCACCGTCCGTCTCGCTGCACCGCACCCGCCGCTTGGCGATGAAACTCGGGCGCCTCAGCCGCCTCCTCCTCAAGAAGGCGCCCTGGCCCCAAGGCGCGCGGCCCCTGGGCGGAACCTGTTCCCCCAGGCGCCGACGCGGCAAGAGCAGAGCTGTCAAGAAGTTCCTCGCCCACGAGACGCTGCCCGAGCGCTTCCCGCTCCAGCACGTCAGGACCCTGCGCTGCCCCCAGCCGCGGCGCAGGGAGGCCCGCAGGACCAAGCTCTCTGTCGTCCGAGGCCCCCCACAGCCACGGCGGGCTGCCGCGCCTTCACCTCCGAGCTGGCAGCATCGCGTGACCCGCCAAGTTCAAGCCAGACCTGCCTCCTCGCTACGACGGCATAGCTGACCCTACGGAGTTCCTCCAGCTCTACGAGCTGGGCATTGAGGCTGCCAACGGGGATGAAAAGGTCATGGCGAACTGGTTTCCCATGGCGCTCAAGGACGGAGCCTGCACCTGGCTCCTGAATCTGGCCCCAGGCACGATCTCTTCCTGGGCCGAGATGCGCACCCGCTTCATCGCCAACTTCCAGGGTACTCGCGACCGGCAACCCGCCATGAGCGACATGCGCTGAATCAAGCAGCAGCCAGGGGAAACCATGCAGAAGTACATCCAGCGCTTTAACAACGCACGCCTCAAGATCCCCAGGGTAACAGAGGAGGCCATCATCTCTGCCTTCTCCGACGGGCGTCTTGTGACGTCAAGATGAAGGAGGAGCTGGCGATGCATGAAGATCTGTGCACCTCCTTGGAGCTGTTCAACTTGGCGACCAAGTGCGCCCGGGGCTGAGGAGGCGCCTCTCCCTCCTCGAGCTGCCCGCCGTGGATCCCAAGAAAAGAAGTCCAAGGCCAAGGGCGTGAAGCGCAAGGGCTGCCGTACTCGCGGCCGAACCGGACACCAAGCGAGGCAGAGATCAGCCCGAGTCCTCCAAGGGCCGGTCGATGCTGCGTGTACCACGACCTCCACACCCACAACACCAATGAATGCGAAGAGCTACGGGTCAGACGCTGAAGGAAGGGTCGGCAGACGCCCGGCGCAGCCGACCGGGCTACGGCCGAGGAGGAGGAAGGAATGCAGATTTGGGAAGACCGCGGCCCGCGCCAAGGGTGGCGCGACCAACCTCGCGAGGACCGTTGGCGAGACCCGCCTTGCGAGGGAGGCTGGAGGGATCAACCTCGCGAGGATCGCCCGCAGGGGAATGCAGGCCTCCCTCCGCTGCCGCCACAGCCAAGAAGAAATGAGGACCGTCATCAGGACGAGGGGGCTGGGGGTTCCAGGAACCGCGTGCGATCGCACGCATCTGGGCGGAGCTCAAGCCCCACCTCTCGGCACATCTTCAAGCAGTTCGCCTGAAGTGAATGCATTCCTCCACGAAGATCGAGGCCACGCGCCCTCTCGGTGGTCGGCGTGCGCCATCACGTTCAGCTTTCAGCGGATCAGCTCAAGTCTGTGACCACATTTGGAGTTCTCCGATGCTTTGTTTCCCAATCATCAAGAATGTCTTTGGTCACCAAGACCCTCATCGACGGCGCGGGCAGGACTCAACGTCCCGTCCATGGAAACATTCAACAATCTTCAAATGCCTTACTGATCGGCTTCAGCCAACCAAGCCTTTCTCCGGAGTCACCGACGGCTCCACGGTCCCGATCGGGCAGGTCCGCCTTCCTGTCACCTTCGGGGCTCGCAACAACTACCGCACCGAGCTCATCGACTTCGACGTCGCCCACATTCGCCTGCCGTACAACGCCATCCTCGGGTACCCGGCGCTGGCCAAATTCATGGCCGTAACCCACCACGGCTACAACGTCCTCAAGATGCCAGGAAGCGGCGGGGTCATCACGGTGCCCTGTGAAGAGAGAGACGCAGTGTCCTCCCTGGAGCGAGCCTTTCAGGCCGCATCGCTAGAAGACCCAGACCACAGCAGCAGGAGGCCTCTCGAGGCTGCACCCAAGAAGAAGAAGACATCGGCCGGCCCGGCTCCTCAAGAGGCAGGCCCCTCAGGGCCCGCGCCCGGCCAGGGGGAGCCTCCTTCCATCGCATAGGAAAGCGCGCCCGGCGCCCTCCTCAGGCCGGGCTCGGGGGCTCTCCCCTGGAGGGCCGCCGACCTCGCCAAGGTCACGAGGGAGGCGCTTGGGCACCACATGGAGGCGTGCTTCGAAGCACGTTTCCCGCAAGCAGGAGCAAGGCAAGGAGGGCCGAGCCCTCAGGAGTTCGTCAGCAAGGCCATTCAGGAGCTATAGGAGTCAAGGGTCATGAGGGGCAGCCACCACCTACCCGCTGTGGCCCCCCATCCAGGCGAGGATGGTGGGCTGCGCGTCTGCATCGACATACCAGGGCTCAACCGAGCCGCGTCTCAAGAGCGCCTCTGGCCCTCGCGAGTGGGACGTTGCCAGGGCCCGCCCCATAGCTACATGCGCATGCCTCACGGCCTGCCAAACACGGTTGCTGCGCACTAGCATCTCATGAGGGCCATCCTGGAGGCTCGAGAGGTCAGGCACGCCGCAGCCCTGGCGGAGATGGAGATGGCTCCCGAGGAGCCACCAGCGCCTCCGGATCCTCCCGAGGCCCCCGGGCCTGGGGGCTCGTGAGGATCGGCTCCCGCAGCCCACCGAGCCTGCTACACCAACACCCCTTCGTCCCCAACATCACCAGGGTCCCTCCAAGGAGCACGAAACGACCTCGCCACACAATCTCTCGCCGGCCTAAGAACGGACCTAGCGCCGCACCAGGAAGCATTGTCCTGACCCTCGAGATAAGTCACCCCCCGGACACACTAGTTATCGCAACATCCGCCCCAGAACTCTCGAGGTAGGGGACCTCGTGCTCCGACGGGTCCTCTCTAGGGAGGGACTGCATAAGCTCTCTCCCATGTGGGAGGGCCCGTTCAAGGTTGTTCATGTTTCTAGGCCCGGCTCCGTGCGCTTGGAGACTCAAGAGGGAGTACCTACTCTGAACGCGTGGAACCTCCGGCACCTCAGGAGGTTTTATCCCTAAAAGGCCCAGTGCACGTGAAGAAGGCGAATGCTGTGAAGCTCATTCTTTTGAAAAAGGCCGGTGCTGTGAAGAAGGCGAATGCTGTGAAGCTCATCCTTTTGGAAAAGGCCCAGGTGCTTGTGAAGAAGGCGAATGCTGTGAAGCTCATCCTTTTTGGAAAAGGCCGGTGAAAGTGAAGAAGGCGAATGCACTGTGAAGCTCATCCTTTTTGGAAAAGGCCCAAGGTGCTGTGAAGAAGGCGAATGCTGTGAAGCTCATCTTTTTGAAAAAGGCCCAAGGTTCGTGAAGAAGGCGAATGCACTGTGAAACTCATCTTTTTGAAAAGGCCCGGTGCTCGTGAAGCTCATCTTTTTGAAAAAGGCCCAAAGGTTGCCTATGAAGAAGGCGAGCGCTGTGAAGGCTGTCGCGTTACGGAAAGGGCCGGAGCCCATGAAGAGGGCCAACGCCTGCGTGAAGCGTGCTTCCCGGAAGAAAGGCCGGAGCACATGAAGAGGGCCTGCATGTGAAGCTCGCCGCCCGTGACACTGGACGTAATAATGAGTTGGGGTTGTACACGCCCGGAGTCTCGAGTGCCGGCCTCGGGCCAGGGCTCCCTCCCATGCCCAGTGGCAGCACTTAGCTCCAGCTGGTGAGAAGGCGTCGAAGACTAGACTAGGTGCGGACGCGGCTTTTTCATTTGCTTTTCTGCAGTTGACTAGTTATTCCCATTTGGAGTTTTTATCGAAACTATCGCCATCTTTTGGTCCGTGGTTCTTGATCTATTTCGTTCTCCTGCCTCGATTTCTCTTGCGTGGGGACTCATGAGGCGAAGCCTCGGGAGCCCTCGCGAGTTCCTACCCCTATCGCTCAAGGTTTCACGGCCCTGGTCCACGGCTGGAGCACCTCCCGACCATGCCTCACAGGCGACAACGCCTTGAACACGGGCTGGATCGGTCGCCTCATGCCACGGCCGGGGTTCACTTGCGAATGGGCGATAATGAGAAAAAACGATGTCGAGGATAACAAAAGCAGTACAATAATTAACTGCGTTAACCTAAATGCGCCCCCACGGGGCCACACATTGTTGTCTTATTGTGCAGGAGAAAAGAAAGGAAAAGGACAAAAGCATGTGAAGCACGCCCCGTGCCGGCCCTCTTGGAAGGCTCGAGCCGTCTCCGGAGTTCAGGCGGACTCCCTCTCGCTTCACGGGCGCAGCGAGCGGACCCGCTGCCACCCCCCAAGCAGGCGCGGCGGCGTGTGGGCTGGCCGCAGCCGCTGCTGGAAGAATCACCACCCGAAGAAGAGCTGGTGAAGCTTGAGGAGTCACGGGCCTCGCCAGCCGCCCGCACGCTGCCCTCTCCATCCACGCCGGGGCTGAGTCCTCGGCCGCGGTCGTCGTCTTCAGGGCAACACCCCATGCGGCCACCGTCTTCACCGAACACCCTCACGTAGAGGGTGGCGTCGCCTTCATACTTGAAGTACAGGGAGCACCGACGGCGAAGACCAAGGCCTTGAAAGTGAACGTCTGCCACCTTGGTCGAGAACAGGTTCCTGTGGCGAGACCTCGAGAAGCCCACGGCTCGGCTGCGGCAGCCATCCGCCTGGAGCAGAGGCCACCCAGGCGCCAGTGGGAGCTCACCCAGGAGGAATCGCGGGAGCTGAAGCCGGACGCCGGACGGCTCCTCCGCCCGCACCATGAACTCGAGCGCTTGGCTGACATGGAGGCGCGGCCTCGGGGGACGCGCGGCCGGGGCACGCCCTCCGACCATGGCCAACAGCTCATCTCAATGCTGAGAGCCTCTCCCACGACCGCGGGGGACCGCCATGGGGGCCACGGGATGCTTGCGAGGTCGACCTCGACAACGCTTAGGTGGAGGAGAGGAAGACTCGGCCTGGCGGCCCTTCCCCTTCTCTGCGGCCGAGAACTTCCTTGGTGGAGCCATGGAGAAGAAGGAGAGACAAGAAAGGATAGACTCGAAGGGCGCACGCAGTTTCGTACTTATAGCCGGCGAAGGCCAACCGTCGGCCTCCACGATCACCGGTAATCATGACCGACTCTGCATGCATGGACTTGTCGAATCCGGGTGGTTACCGAGGCATCATGGGGAAGCAGTGCGCACGCGTCCAATCAACCGCCACGCGTCGCCCAAGGCCACAGGCTGTTAGGGCCCGCGATGCTTCGCACTTGCCCTTTCGCCTCTCTGCTCGGCCAAGTTCGGGCGCGCCGTGGGCCCGGGGGCTACTGTCGGCGTTCTAGGAACGGGGGTCCCCAGACTTGCCTGCCTGCGGCCTGCGGCGTGGCTCGAAGGAGGCCCAGCACGGCCCATCTTCATCAACGCAAGCTCAAGACCCTCGCGAGGGGCCAAGCCTCGTGGGGCGGATGACAAGGAGCTTCCTCAGGCACGGCCTCGTCAGGCTGGCTCATGAGGAGGCGGAGAGTTCAAGGCAGGGTACCTCGCGAGGTGCCCGTGACGCAAGCTATGACGAGCAAGGGTGCGGGCAGGCGCCAGCCACATGCAGTGTCCCCCTTTCCTCTTTGGTGCAAAGGGAGCAAGCGCAGGCGAGAGCATCAAGCAAAGGCATCCATTTCGGTGCAACAAGAACAAGACCAGCCCAACGGCTGGAAGGGAGTCATCATGGAGCCCAAGAAGGCGTCATCACCAGAGCCTTTGGCAGGTGAGGACCAACTTTAGTCAGGATAAGTGTACCCGTTGTTCCCCTTCAAAATGGCCAATTGTTGGCGCCCTTCCCGCTCAATATTTGGGAAGAGGCCCATGGCCTTCGCCTATAAATAGGAGTAGCCACCCCTAGGGCGGAGGGATCCAGATCTA
The DNA here is from genome assembly GCA_021605145.1 of Aegilops bicornis. NCBI lineage: Eukaryota > Viridiplantae > Streptophyta > Magnoliopsida > Poales > Poaceae > Aegilops > Aegilops bicornis. The sequence continues at coordinate 103,321,567 of CM038671.1, forward strand.
GAATCCTCATCAAGAAACCAGTAGCTAGAGCGACTGAACACCACCTAGCAGTTCATCGCACCCGCCAAGAACAGACCCTTGCGAGGCTGTTCTTCCTTGTATTGTTCCTCATCAGCCCAAGAGGCAATCCACCACACCACACACTGGAGTAGGGTATTACACCACAATGGTGGCCTGAACCAGTATAAATCCTGTGTCTCTTGTGCTGTTCTGTTTAGTAGTTTAGGTCCCAGCGATTCGGCGAGGTGCGAGACGGCGGAGGGTTGGATCTCCGCGCGCACCCCAGTGTTCGAACCTTAAGGGTCTGCCGGAACCTGAAATCCGACAAGCACAGGAGCCGGGCAACCCAAATATTGGCCAAAGACGTGATTCGGGGCTGATGCATATAATGCAGTATTCAGGACTCGAAGTATACTCTAAGAGTGTTCGGACTTTCTATTGTTGAAGATATATATATATATGGCTTGAATAGAGCCCCTGGTGATTTAAGTCGTACCAAGGTGCATATGCCAATATGGACGCGAAGTGGAAGAACATATTAGAAAAATAAGCCAATACCAGAAAGGATTGGGCGCAAACTGTTTCCATTATAGTCTGATTGTAACGTCCAAACATATTTTTAAGAAGATGCGATGAGCATCACAGCTATTTTACATGCCAAGGGCAAGGGAAAGCTGTATACAGGTCCTGAAATGAAAAAGATGATCTTGAAGATCCTTTGGACACTCTGCCGCACGTCTGCGCCGCTTTTCGCCTAGGTGAATGATCCTTTGAGAGGATCAACAATTGAGTATGCATAAGGGGACTAGAATGGGGCCCTCGTTACCACCAGAAATTTATGTGGGTTGTGAAGAACCTGGAAAAAGAGAAACAAGAAGAAAAAGGTGAAAAAATATGAAGGTCCGGATATGGTTGAACCATACCGTGGACCTTATGTTTAGCATGCCTCCGACCTTGCCCATGGTATCTTTAATGTGTAATTATGTTCGCGCGCTACATATGCTGCTATCACGCTGGGGCTTTGACGGAGCCTGAATTGCTAATCTAGCTCTGGCCGAGCCAGACTGTCATTCTGCAGGGTAGACCGGACTCGTTTAAGAGTGTCCGGGGGTTTGGCTTCCAGTATAGTATTTGGCTTGGTGAGGCCACCCTGCATTTCGGCTGTGAGGGCCATGATATGCTCCTTTGTACGGAGGGAGCGCTCCATGTTTCCATTGACTGTTATGAGCGACGTGATCCAGGCATCTTGAGCTTTAGATAAGCGTAGTGCGGGACTGCATTGAAACGGGCGAAAGTGGTTTTTCCGAGTAGTGCGTGATAGCCACTGCGTAACGGGACGATGTCGAAGATAAGGTCTTTGCTCCGGAAATTATCCGGTGAGCCGAAGACGACTTCCAGCATTATGGATCTTGTGCAACAAGCCTCTACGCCGTATTACCCCTTTAAAGATGGTTTTAGTGGGCTTGATTCTTGATGGATCAATGGCCATTTTGCGGACAATGTCCTGATAAAGCAGATTGAGACTGCTGCCACCGTCCATGAGGATTTGCGTGATATGGAATCCGTCAATAATTGGATCGAGGACCAATACAGCCGAGCCTCCATGACGGATACTGGTCGGATGGTGTTGGGGATATTACTACTGGCATTAACCGGCCAGGACAGGCCGGGTTAACTTCATTAGTAGTTGAGTATATTAAAGCCCAAGTAGGCAGATGAGGGCTTAAGGCCTGTAGCCGGTTTAAGGCCTGTAGCCGTAAACCGGCGTGGGTATGTAACTTGTACTGTAAGTTAGGAATAGTAGAGACCGAGCCGGATACATCTATAAAACGGCGTCGGGACTCTGTGAACCGACGGGCGCCACCCATGTATATAAGGGGACGACCCGGAGGAGATTCAGGAAAACAGACAACAACTCGAGACTTAGGCGAAGCTTGTTTGCTCCCTAGTCATCGAAACCCCCATCAATTCCATCACAACTAGACGTAGGCTTTACCTTGATCGAAGGGGCCGAACTAGTATAAACTCTCTTGCGTCCTTGTGTCCGCTTTAACCCCTTCAAGCTAACCAGTAGCGATGGCTCCACGACTAAGTCCTTTCATGCGTACATCTGCCGTGACAAAACCACGACAATACCCAACAATTCTAATGCTTTCTGGTATGACCATGGATCAGGTGGTGGCTCGGGATCCGGATTCCATGGGCCGGGTCACGGTGGAGGAAATGCCGGTTCAGGCTTCAATGGAGATCAGGGTGGACATAACAATCAAAACAATCAGAATAGCCAGGGTGGTTACAACCAGCAGCAGTCGGGCTATCAGAGTAATCCAAAGCAGTTGAATAGCGGGCAATATCATGTATTCACCACTAGCTTAGACAAGCGAGACCAGAAGCTTCACAAGCGAGCAGTGAATTCTGTTGAACCGGTCGTGCCTCTTTATTTACGCTGGTCCAAACAGCCAATCATATGGAGCAGAGAGGATCACCCTCCCCTGGTTGAAAATCCGGGTCAGCTAGCGTTGGTGGTGGCACCTCAGGTGGGAGGTTATAAGTTCACCAAGGTGCTCATGGATGGAGGAAGCAGCATTAATATCTTATACTATGAGACCTTCCGCCATATGGGGTTAACAGACAAGAATCCTAAACCGTCCAATACGGTATTCCATGGTGTGGTACCTGGTAAGTCAGCATATCCCGTTGGCAAGATAGCTCTGGAGGTGGCCTTTGGAGATGATCTTGATTCCAGGTCAGAAACATTGATTTTTTAGGTGGTGAAGATCCGGAGCCCATACCAGACTTTATATGGGCGGCCGGCTTATGCCAAATTTATGGCACGACACTGTTATATTTATCTGCAGCTCAAGATGCCGGGTCACAAGGGGACCATAACCGTTCATGGAAGTCGCAAGATTGCCTTGGAATGTGAAGAAGGTGATGCGGCCTATGCAGAGTCGGTTTGCGCCATGGAAGAGTTGAAGTACTACAAGGATAATGTTGATCTGGCAGACATGACTCCGTTGAAGAAGCCAACCACAGAGCATGATCCGGCTCTAAAGTTCAAATCGGCGGCTGAGACTAAGCTTGTTGACTTTGTACCTGGCGACTCGTCCAAGCAGTTTAGTATCAGCACCAACTTGGACCCGAAATAGGAAAGCGCGCTCATCGAGTTCATCCGTGAGAACCGGGACATTTTTGCATGGAAGCCTTCTGACATGCCAGGTGTACCGAGGGAACTCGCTGAGCACACTCTTAATGTTGATCCTAAGTACAAACCATTGAAGCACTTTTTCCGCCGGTTCAACGAAGAAAGGCGCAAAGCTATTGGAGAGGAGGTGGCCAGGCTCTTAGCGGCTGGTTTTATTGTTGAAGTGTTCCATCCTGAATGGCTGGCTAATCCGGTGCTGGTCCTTAAGAAAAACGGCACCTGGCGCATGTGTGTGGATTACACAGATCTTAACAAGGCTTGTCCAGCAGATCCTTTTGCCCTCCCCCGCATCGATCAAATTATTGATGCTACGGCGGGTTGCGAGCATTTGAATTTTCTGGATGCACATTCTGGTTATCATCAGATCAAGATGGCAGTTAAGGACCAGGAGAAGACGGCGTTCATAACTCCCTTTGGAGCCTTCTGCTATGTATCTATGCCCTTTGGGCTCAAGAGTGCCCTGGCAACTTATCAACGGTGTGTCTGAATTGCCTTCATAAGCAGATCGGCCGTAATGTACATGCCTATGTGGATGATATTGTGGTTAAGTCAAGGGAGAAGGAGACTCCGGTTGATGATTTGAAGGAAACCTTTGATAACCTACGGACATACAAGATGATGCTCAACCCGGCCAAGTGTGTTTTTGGTGTACCGGCAGGCAAGTTATTGGGTTTTCTGGTGTCCAACAGGGGAATTGAGGCTAATCCGAAGAAGATTACAGCTATCACATCCCTGACTAAACCGAAATGTATCAATGATGTCCAGCGCTTGGCAGGCCGGATTGCCGCGTTGAGCCAGTTTATCAGCCGCCTCGGTGAGAAGGCGATCCCTTTGTATCAGATGTTGAAGAAAGCGGATCCCTTTCTCTGGAGTCCGGCCGCTGATAAAGCGTTGGAGGATTTAAAGCGGCAGTTAGCCAATCCGCCCGTTCTTGCTGCTCCGATTGACAAGGAACCATTGCTACTATATATGGCAGCTAATGCTCATGCAGTCAGTGTAGCTATCGTGGTGGAGCGCAAGGAGGCGGGCAAGGAATATACGATTCAGCGTCCGGTTTACTATATCAGCGAGGTGCTTATTGAGTCCAAGCAAAGATACCCGCATTGGCAGAAGCTGGTGTATGGAGTTTTCATGGCAAGCGGAAGCTTAAGCAATACTTCCAGGGACATCCCATCACAGTGGTCAGCTCTGCTCCTTTGGGAGATATAATTCAAAACAGGGAGGCGACTGGCCGGATTGCCAAGTGGGCTATAGAGCTTGGGCTGCACGGTTTGAAATACGTGCCTCGGACAGCGATCAAATCTCAAGCACTTGTGGATTTCATCAATGATTGGACGAAACTGCAAGCACCTGAAGAAAAGCCGGATCACACCTATTGGACTATTCATTTTGATGGGTCCAGGCAATTGGAGGGCTCGGGGGCTGGAGTCGTATTAACTTCCCCACGAGGTGATAAGTTTTGTTACGTTCTCTGCTCAATGTTCCCTTGTACTAACAATGCAGCTGAGTACGAAGCTTTACTCCACGGTCTCCGGATGGCTAAGGAGATGAATATTAGCCGATTTAAGTGCTTCGGTGACTCGGACCTGGTGGTCCAACAAGTGTCTGGCACTTGGGATTCTAAGGACCCGCTCATGGCAGCATACCGTCGTGAGGTGGATATTATTGCAGGCCATTTTAAGGGATATCAGGTGGATCACGTGGACAGACGGAAGAACGAAGCGGCAGACGCTTTAAGTCTGCTGGGCTCTCAACGTAAACCGGTCCCACCTAATGTCTTCTTGGATGTCCTGCATAACCCGTCGGTCAAGCTCCCTGGCAAAGAGGATTTGGTTATTCCTGATCCGGAGGCTCAGTTGGTGGCGGCTCTGCATGTCATTCCGGATTGGACGGTTCCTTATCTTGCGTACATGAACCGGGGCGAGTTACGGAAGGATGAGAGGCTGGCAGACAGATGTCTGGCGATCCAAGTCCATTACTATTGTCAATGGCGAGTTGCATCATTGCAGTGTGTCAGGAGCATTTCAACGTTGTGTATCGCCGGAGGAAGGTTGTGAGATCTTGCGCAAAATCCACGAAGGAGATTGTGGTCACCACGCCGGTTCAAAATCTCTGGTGGCTAAGGCGTTTCGTCACGGTTTCTATTGGTTGACTGCTCATGCTGATGCGGAGGACCTGGTTAGGCGATGTGACGGCTGTCAGAAATTCTCAAGACGTGCTCATGTGCCGGCTCAATAATTGAGGATGATTCCAATTGCTTGGCCGTCTGCGACTTGGGGGCTGGATATTGTTGGGCCTTTCAAACGGTCCAAGGACAAGAAGACCCACCTTTTGGTGGCGGTTGACAAATTTACAACGTGGGTGGAAGCGGAGCCCGTCAGCAAGTGTGATGCAGCCACGGCGGTTCAATTCGTTAAGAAGGTGATTTTCCAGTTTGGCTTTCCACACAGTATCATTACTGATAATGGTACCAATCTGTCTAAGGGTGCTATGAAGGAGTTCTGTGAACGTGAGCATATCCGGCTTGACGTTTCATCAGTGGCTCACCCACAGTCCAATGGCCAAGCAGAGATAGCTAACCAGGAGATCTTACGAGGCATCAAACCCCGGCTTATGGTTCCTTTGCAGCGGACGCCGGGTTGTTGGGTTGAGGAGTTACCATATGTGTTATGGAGCATCAACACTACACCCAACAGATCGACAGGATACACACCGTTCTTCATTGTCTATGGAGCGGAGGCGGTTCTCCCCAGTGATATCCATCATGATTCACCTCGTGTAGCAGCTTATGTTGAAGCGGACAACGAGGTAGCACGGCAAGACGCTTTGGACCTGTTGGATGAGGAGCGTGACATTGCAGCTACCCATTCGGCGATCTACCAGCAGGATCTTCGTCGTTATCACAGTCGCCAAGTTAGAACCAGAACCTTTCAAGAAGGAGATTTGGTGCTCCGGCTCATCCAAGTCCAGACTGATATGCACAAGCTATCCCCACCTTGGGAGGGACCTTTCGTGGTCAGCAAGAATGCACAACGGGTCGCATTACTATCTGATTGATATTCGAGAGCATAAAGACTCACGTACATCAGAGGAGGAGACCAACAGGTCGTGGAACATAGCTCATCTTCGGCCCTACTATACTTGAGCCATAGGCTCTACTTATGTACATATTATGACAATGTATATATTATGATCAATACAATAAACCGGAGCCTTAGCTAAAGCGGGGTCTCTGTTATTTTTACATCATGAGTAGTTACACGGAGTTTTTATCTTAAAGCGGTCTCCGGTTTACCCCTTGAGTTAGCTTTTTAACAAGGCTTTATATCATGTCACTTGGGGGCTTGGTCGTGTCCGAACCAATGCAACACTTTTGATAGGCGAAAGCCACAAGATCACTTGGGGCCTTGGTCACGTCTGAACCAGTCACGCCTCTTGATCGGCCTAAGGCCACAGAATCACTTGGGGGCTTTGGTCGAACCCGAACCATCGCTACACCTCTTGATCGGCGTAATGCCACTGCATCATTTGGGGACCTGGCTAACATGAACCATAGCTACGCCTATTGGGGGCTTGGTCGTGTCCGACCATGGTAATGCCACTTGATCGGCTCAAACAGCTTCTTTCGCAAAAGATTTTGTCTTTGTCTTTGCTTGAAATTTGTTTGTCTTTTTGCATATTTCTCTTGTTGTGTTCTTAAACCGATTCGACTGTCAGTTGACGGGACACGGTTTGTTTTTCATCCGGGGACACTTTTGCCCGGTTTGATTTTTTGATAAACATCCTATTATGGAGTAACACTGGTGTTCATCTTAACCCGGAACGGTTTACCTGGTAAACCGACCCTATATACACAGGAGCTGTTTTCTCCTTCAGCAGAGCGGGTTTCTTACAACTCCGCTTCAAGATTGGCAGCCAACTTCATGCCCTACGATGGCAGGTATCATATATTCCCATATTTTATCATATGTTTAATCGAAAGTATTATCTTTAATTTCATATACATGGATATGATGACCCGCTGGTGATACAACCACAATGGCGTTTTAAGCTTTTCTTTGCAGACAACAGTTTAAGGTTGATGATTCAACAAAAACATAAATTGCAATAAATATGCATGAAGGCATATCAACACAAAGTGTGGCAACTAGTCTATTACAAGGCACAGTGCCCAGATAAGATAATTGTTTTTGGCATAACGTAAGGAAGCAGTAATGTTAACCGGCCTCTGGTTTATGCTTGATCGCTAGCTTGGCCTGATGGTTGTGGGTCATCCTGCGCCGCTTCAACTTCTGATTCCCTACCCAGCGGCTGGAAATCAACAGTTGTCCAGTCGATTCCCATTAATGCTTGGAATACGGCTTCATCATTGATCAGCAATGACGGTTCAATATCAGGAGCGTAAGTATGCTTACAGATTGGTGGTATAAGGTTCTCGCTTGAGGAATCGGTCACGAGCACTCGTTTATTTTCTCCATCATATTGGGCTTGATAGTGAGACAGATTTGCCTCTTGACCAATTGGCAAGCCAAAGGCGCACTTCGGTTTATCGTTCGGAGATCCTCTTCGCTGAATTATGTCCCGTCTTCCTTCAAGCTTGGGAAGCCTGCGCCGCTTCATCAGGATCAAAATCCGGCACCCACGCTTTGGCCCGGATTAAAGGCGTTTATGGCACGGTTCTAGCAGCAGATTTCTTTAATTCTTCAAACCGGCAGGAAGCATTGACAACCTTTTAAGGGTGCCTGGATCAAGGTCGGTCTTGCGGGTTGTTATGAGAAGCGGTGCTGATGATCCGCTGCGCACCAGTATAGAGTTGCTCTATCAATGTATAAGAGGCTTTCAATTTCTTCCGCACATCTGATCCCAAGTGGCCAATACGTGTCCCTATATCATTCAAAGGGTTAATAAACCGGCAATTACATGAGAAAGCTTCATTATGTCAGAAATCAAAAAAGGCTTACCAAAGACAGTGGCGGTCATGGCATGCACTTGCCGCTTTACACTGGTCAGTTCATCCACCACCGATTTAAGGGCAGCTTCAGCATTTTCTGCCCGTTGAGTTAAAGCGGCCTTTTCAGTGGCCTAATCCGCCCGCTCCTTGTTGAAGCCCTCTTTAATATTTTCCATGACGCTTAAAGCGCTGGTTAGTTCATTCTTTGCTTTGGAGGTTTCAGCTAGCTGGGATTTCAGGTTTTCTTGGAGATCAGCGATTTGGTTTTCTTTCTTGCTCAGATCAGCCTACATACAGATAATCATTGGATAAAGCTTAAGGAGCAGAGTTGAAGTACCAACCCCATAACAAATTATGTCCTTGGTACTTGGGGGCTAATGCATATTTGCTTTTCATCCTACAAATTCATTATAAAGTCCCAAGCTCAATACAAGTATTCAGTTTGGCACTTGGGGGCTAATGCCTAATTGCTTTATCCTTGAGGGATACTGGTTTTCTTATGGTATAAAAGTCCCGGTTTAACTACATTAATTTGAACCGGCCCTTGGGGGCTACTTTCCCAAAAGAACAGCTTTGCTCAGGATTGTATTGGGAAGTCCCGGTTTAAGTTCACATCTTAAAACCGTCACTTGGGGGCTATTAGAGCTGACAGATTGAAATATACAAGCAGAGAGTCATGGAATTTACCTCATATTTGTCCTTCATCATATTTACCAGACCGTCTTCATAATCACTGCTGGTATGTAACCGGTTCAGATAACCGAAATGAAGATCTTGGGGATTCAAAGCGGCATAAGTTGCCAAATCGGCATTCCACTTGCCTTTACCAAACGCAGTAAATTCATCCTTTGCAGTGTGCTTGGACAAGGCATGTGATTACTGGCTCGGAATGGCCAAAGCCAGTAATAACAACATCGTCATCCTTGGCTTCACCAGTTTGCACTGGGGTCGCCGGTCTATCCGTATACTTTGGTGGACTCGCTGTCTTGTCAGTTTGAGCAGGACTCGTGGGTTGATTTGAAGGGCCGGTGGTATCAACATGTGCCTCTTCAACCATAACATCATGATCTTGCAATGGTGGGTCGGTCATCATATCATCCTGGATGTGTTCCTCGGGATTTGGTATTTGGGTCGGTTCAGGAGCATCATCTTGGCCTAGGCTTGGCCCTGAAAGGAAAAAGACGGATCAGTCCAATGAACATTGAAAGTGGTGTACCAAACAGCATTATCAGGAATATGGCTCACCCAAGCACTGTCTTGAGTGGTGGGAGTTGGGTGTCTGTCGACTCGCCAGAGGAAGAATGAGAAGTCACTTGATAATCGGAGTCAGATGGATTAAGAGGTTGATGAATGCAACCCGCTTTATTATAAGCATTGACGAAACAGTTAGAGACCTCTGAACGGCGTTTCCGAACGGATTTATTGATAAACCGGTGGAGGTGACTATCGGTCATTTGTCTTGCGGGTTCTTGCGACAAGCTTCATGCTGTTGTGTCTTCATAAGAAAGTTCGATCCAAGTAAGCAAGAGGATGAGAAAATTTAACTTTCCGGTTTGCCCCACAGTTTTCTTTGAAGGTAAAGGGTTTGAATCGGAAGAAAGAGCGATTACCTCTACAACATCAGCATGACTAGCTTGACATCATCTGGCAATAATCATTATCAATAAGGCGTGTAAAAATAGACCAAGTGAGTCAAGTTCTACCACAAGATCCGGATTACCCACATCATCGTCAATTTGGCGGATCGGAGGAGGCAGTGGTTTTCTTTCTATTTGCTGGTTTCTTCACAACTTTGGTCTTGGGCCGGGTTATTGCCACCGGTTTCTCTTGGGGAGTCTTCCTGCTCCAAAATGGATCATCACCCTGTTTGAAGGATGTTAATATCAACAAAGAGTACTTAAACATAGTCAGATTTTATAAAGGCATAAGATATGAGTCTTACGGCTGGCGATTTGTTAATGGCAGAAAAGGGAGCCAGGCCGGTTTGGGTGCAAGCAGCTTCCGGTTCGTTTAACATCCTCTTAACAGCCTCAGTAACTTCATCATCTGTCAGTTGGATCTCAATATGTCGTAGAGGGTCTTTCACATCTTCTGTGTATTTGCACATCAAACCGGAGCGCAGGCTCAGGGGCAGTATACTCCAGGATATCCAGCAGCGAGCAAGATCAACTCCTGTCAACCCGTTGGCCATGAAGGCCCGGAGCTTGGATAGTTGAGGGCATATTTGCTTCTTTCCTTAGCAGTCGATCTGTGAGGGAGGGGATGTGTGTTGCTTAGCCACTCCAGCACGGTAGCGGTAAAGGATTTTCTCCTTCAGAGAGGTATCTTTCTTGATAAAACCATGTTGAATTCCACTCTTTGGGATGGCTGTGCAGTTTGGCGTGAGGGTAAGTGACCTCTTTTCGCTTTTGAATCGCCACACCACCCAACTCAGTGTTGGGACCGTCAGAAAATTTAGTGCGGCGGTTTAGATGGAAGCAATCTCTGAACAATTCAACTGTGGTCTCCTCTTGAAAGAACACCTCACAGAGCACTTGAAAGTGACAGATATTGGTTATGGAGTTGGGGCCAATGTCTTGTGGGCCTTGATTGGAAGTTGGCCAAGACATCCCGATAAAACTTTGAACCGGGTGGACTGAAGCCCCGGGCTAATTGATCAGCAAAAACAACAACTTCTCCATCCTTGGGTTCTGGAGAACTCTCCGGGCCAGGGACCCTCCATTGAATCACGTCTTTCTTGCCTAAAGCGCCGGTGCGGACTAAGTTATCCAGTTGCGTTTCAGTCACTCGAGAAGGGACCCAGTTACACTCGTACACTTGCTTGGCCATGGTGCAATCTGCAAAGCAGTAATACCGGTTCAAGAATATGTTGGAAGGCTATATATTGATACATTCATTGTTAAACCGGAAGAAGTTACATATAAACCGGATTTCTGCAAGGTGGCATTACATAACTAGGAAATCCTGGCGGTTCAACAAGGGGACTAATGGTATATGCCGATTTGTCAATTTTTCTAGAAAGTTAAACCGCCTGGTCTGAAACATTGAAGAATCAAGAATGGATGTGCGAAAACAGGTTTCACAAAAGTGTTTCATAGTTTTGGATCTGGAGCATGTTCAGAAAAGAAATAAATATTCAAGGTCCAAAACGGAGTGGTACTAAATCAATGAGCAAGGATGTAAATAAGATTTATGATCTTGAGATGTGTAAGTGGAAACGGAGGCTAAAAGCTACCATTACACAGAACAGAGATTCAGGAGTTCTTTTGAGAACCATTATATGAACGAAGAACAAAGGATGAACACTGAAAAACCTAGAAACCCTAGAATAGATCTGGGGCGGAAAGAGTAGAAGATTTACCGGAGCTGAGGAAGAAGCGGAAGGTCGCCGCGATGCTCTAGTACGTTTAGGGTGATGCAACGGCCAAGGTTGGTGCATAAGTTGATGGCGGCGGTGATGCTCCGAAGCTGGGCGGCGTGAGGAAGACGAACCAGAGGGGCACGAAGGGAAAAAATAAATGACCCTTCGGTCTTATTTATAAAGCAAGGGACATGTGTCAGGCGCGAGAATCAAGGAGCCGCGAGTTTGGAAACGGTGCTGTCGCCTCGATTGTCGCAGGTCTATTAAACAAAAGAGGTATTGTGGATAGTTTTTATGACAGGTGACGTCACGTCGGTTTACGATGACCAGAGAAGATGACATCATGGCGGTTCACCCAATTACACAAAGTTCTTTGAATCTGAAGTTTTTCTTTGAGGATTGACATGACCCTGTTCAAATCAATCTGGGGCCTAATGTTGGGGATATTACTACTGGGCGTAAATCAGCCAGGACAGGCCGGGTTAACTTCGTTAGTAGTTGAGTATATTAAAGCCCAAGTAGGCAGATGAGGGCTTAAGGCCCGTAGCCGGTTTAAGGCATGTAGCCGTAAACCGGCATGGGTATGTAACTTGTATTGTAAGTTAGGAATAGTAGAGACCGAGTCGGATACATCTATAAACCGGCGTTGGGACTCTGTGAACCGACGGGCGCCACCCATGTATATAAGGGGACGACCCGGAGGCGATTCAGGAAAATAGACAACAACTCGAGACTTAGGCGAAGATTGTTTGCTCCCTAGTCATCGAAACCCCCATCAATTCCATCACAACTAGACGTAGGCTTTACCTTCATCGAAGGGGTCGAACTAGTATAAACTCTCTTGCGTCCTTGTGTCCGCTTTAACCCCTTCAAGCTAATCCATAGTGATGGCTCCATGACTAAGTCCTTTCATGAGGACATCTGCTGTGACAAAACCACGACAGATGGTCTCTTTGATCAAAGGTGATCGGACAAGCTGACCACGGGTTAAGTTTTGGGGCGACTGGCTCTATGTCGTAGATGTCCCTTAACATGCGCTTGCGTCCCACTTAGGGATATGAGTAACATAGATCATGTTCACCGTTTTGACCTCGGGCGGATATTTCTTCTGTCCCCATGTGTTCGATGGACGAGGCTCTTCACCATCGTCCTTGCTGGGCGGCCCTTTCCCCTTGTGTTCGGCGTTGAGTTTGCCGGCCTGTTTAAAGACCCAATAATTCTTGTTGGTATGATTGGCAGGCTTATCGGGGGTGCCATGAATCTGGCAAGGCCGATCGAGTATTGTGTCCAAACTAGATGGACAATCTCTATTTCCTTTGAATGGCTTCTTCCGTTGAGCAGGTTTGGAGCCACTGAATCCGGCGTTGACCGCCGTGTCTTCGGTACCTTCGTTATTGCTTCGACGCTTGTGCTTGTTGCGTCGTGGCTTGCCATTGCCATCCCTGGCTTCGGAGGTGCCAGGGTCGCTGGTGCTATTGCTTCTATGAGCTAGCCAGCTATCTTCTCCTGTGCAAAAGCGGGTCATAAGTGCGGTATGGGCTGCTATGGACTTCGGCTTTTCTTGGCCGAGGTGTCGGGTGAGCCACTCATCTCGAACATTGTGTTTAAAGGCTACGAGGGCTTCGGCGTCCGGACAATCCACATTTCGGTTATTTTTAATCAAGAACCTGGTCCAGAGTTTCCGCGCTGATTCTCTAGGTTGCTGGACTATGTGACGAAGGTCATCGGCGTCTGGAGGACGAACATAGGTTCCTTGGAAGTTGTCTCTAAAGGCGTTGTCGGATTTCAGGTTCCGGAAGACCATCTAGGTTCGAACTCTGGGGTGCGCGCGGAGATCACACCTCCAACCTACCTACGTCTCGTCGCCCCACAAGGATCTAAACTACGCAAAGAACAACACAAGGGACACGAGGGTTTATGCTGGTTCAGGCCACCATTGTGGTGTGAAACCCTACTCCAGTTTATGGTGCAGTGGATTGCCTCAGGGGGTGATGATGAAGAATACAAGGAAGAACTGCCTCGCGAGGGGCTATTCTTGAGCTGGTGCGATGAACTTCTTGGGTGAGTTCAGTCGCTTCTCTCTCTCTCTCTCTGGTCGATCTCTCGATTGTCTCTCTGCTTGTGGTGGCTAGTCCTATTTATAGAGCAAGGCCCTGGTCCTCTTCCCAAATATTGAGCGGGAAGGGCGCCAACAATTGGTCATTTTGAAGGGGAACATCTAGCACACTTATCCTGACTAAAGTTGGTCCTCGCTTGCCAAAGACTCTGACGGTGACCCCGGCTTGGGCTCCATGATGACCTCCTTCCTGCCGTTCTGCTGGTCTTGGTCTTGTTGCACCAAAATGGTTGCCTTTGCTTGATACTCTTGCCTGCGCTTGCTCCCTTTGCACCAAAGGGGAAACAAGGACTCTACGCAGGCCGGCGCCCACCTGGTGCCCGCCCGACCTTGGTCGTCATGGCTTGCGTCATGGACACCTCGTGAGGTACCCCACCTTGATCTCTCCGCCTCCTCGCGAGCCAGCCTGATGAGGCCGTGCCTGAGGAGGCTTTCCGTCGTCCGCCCCGCGAGACTTGGCCCCTCGCGAGGGTCTTGAGCTCGTGTTGATGAAGATGGACCGTACTGGGCCACTCCTTGAGCCACGCCGCAGGCCACAGGCAGGCAAGTCTGCGTATGCCCGTTCCCAGAACACTGATATAACGTCTACCTTCACGACCCCAACGTTGATCTGGACAGCATGCTAGAGCCCGTGAGTGGTGAGCTTGCTGCTGCCGCCGCTGAAGCTGTAAAGGGTCGAGCGGAGGCTCTGCTGGCGAGGTTCCGTGCCTTCAGCACCAAGCCAATGCGAGGTGCTGTCGATCCTGAGGCTCGACGAGGCGAACCTGCCCAGCGCAGGTCCACCGCCAGCGATGGCGCTGCCGGAAAGTGACCCCTTCGTGGCTCCTGTCCTGCTTTCAGCTCCTGCAACATGCATCATGCCTCGTGGAGGCGTTTAAACTTGTGGTTGGCGTTGTGAAAACAATTATGGATTGTAATATTTGCTTTTGAATTCCTCGAGATTTGCGCTTTTCCTCCCTACTTGCTTGTGTTCTACGTCGGCAGAGCCCGGCCCCGCGCATACCTCAGCCGCCGTTAGCCCCGACCGGAAACCAGGACGGGACCAAGGAGTGAGGGGCTACGTGACCAGTTAGGCTCTTGAGTCGCGATGCTCAGGAGTCCCCCTTGACGCACGAATAGCAAGTAGGGAGGAGAGATGCATGAACAGATTTACCGTTCTACGTCGGCAGAGCCCGGCCCCGCGCATACCTCAACCGCCGTTAGCCTTTCAGAACTAAGGGGTGAGGGGGCTACGTGACCAGTTAGGCTCCTAAGTCGTGATGCTCAAGAGTCCCCCTTGACGTTCAAACAGCCTTCGTACCTTGGCTCCGCTCGGGGAGAGACGTGCGACGAACCAGGCCCGAGGGGCCTGGCTGGGTGGCGTGCGTCTGGGCGTGACCCAGGCATAGCCCCCGTGCCCAGCCCCCTCGCGCAGCACTCCTGAGGGGAGGCATTACGATGAGGCCGGACACTGAGCTCTAGGCTCCCTAATGTTGATGCAGCCGGGGCCACCCTCAGTTGTTTATCACCAGCGCGGAGCATAGCGCTTCCATATGTGTACGGGCATAGCCGCTCCTTGGCAGTGTCGTCAGCCAACGAGGAGCATGGTGCTTCCACTGGTGCGTGGGAGGGGGCTCCCCTCCGGGAGGAGCCCTGGGCGTGTCTGACCCATACGCCTGACACGTGGCTGGCACGGTAGGGCTTGGCGAGGTGTATCTGGGCACCCGTGAGCCAGTGCAGGACTCACGGGGCCCTACCTCAAGGCGGGTTGCGCCTGGCTCTGGGCCTTTTCTTGTAATGTGCTCCTGCAAGTTTGGTTAGATGCCGACGCTCTACGTCCTCGGGTCCCGGCCCTCGAGCTAGCTCAGCCGTCGCTGGTATGCCAGGTCGCGATGCCGTGGACAAGGCCAGAGGGTGAGGGCTGGAGAGCCAGTAAGAGCCCGTGAGTCGCGATGCTCAGGTACCCCCCCTTTAACGTGCAAGCGGCCAACATGAAGGAAGAAGGGTGCCGTGGACAGGCATCAAGTAATGATCATAAAGAGTCAAACACAAGGCTCGAGTAAATGCGAGAGGGATACACGCCACTGGGTCAGGCCCGAGTGGCTTGGGGATAATGCAGCCCGAGGGGCGCCCCCAATAAAGCAAGCTAAAACATGAACAAAAGGGATACATGCCGCAGGGACGGACCCACGCGGCCTGGGAATGATGCAGCCCTGAGGGCGCTCCCAGCTGAAAAGTGAAGCTCGAAGGATGTCACCTGATGATGTTGAAGAGGAAGGGATGCTGAAGTAGCGTATGTCGTGTGCCGCGGAAGACAATCTTCACGAGCCCCCAGGCCCAGCAGCCTCAGGAGGCTCTGGAGGCGCTGGTGGCTCCTCGCGGACCATCTCCATCTCCGCCAGGACTGCGGAACGCCTTGCCGCCTGAGCCTCCAGGATGCTCCTCATGAGGCGCTGGCGCATAGCTGCCGTTTTCGGCAGGCCGTAAGGGATGCGAACATAGCTGTGGGGCGGCCCTTCGCAGCGTCCCACGCACGAGGGCCAGAAGCGCTCCTGAGAGGCGGCTCGCTTGAGCCCTGGTATGTTGATGTAGACGCGCAGCCCACCATCCTCGCCCGGATGTGGAGCAACGGTGGGTAAGCGGCGGCTGCCACTCATGACTCTTGACTCCTGCAGCTCCTGAATGATCTCGCTGACGAACTCCTGAGGGTTTGGTCCTCCTTGCATTGCTCCTGCCTGCGGGAAACGTGCCTTGAAACACGCCTCCAAGTGGTGCCCGAGTGCCTCCCTTGTGAGCTTAGCAAAGTCGATGGCCCTCCAGGAGAGAGCCCCTGATCCTTGCTCGTGGAGGGCGTCGGGCGCGCCTTCCTATGCGACAGAAGGAGGCGCCCCTGGAATGGGTGCAGACTCTGAGGGGCCTGCCTCCCGAGGGTTATGACCAGGGGATGTCTTCTTCTTCTTAAGGACTACCTCGGGAAGCCCTCCGCTCCTCTGATCTGGGTCTTCAATTGACGCGGCTTGAAAAACACGCTCCAAGGAACACACTGTGTCTCTCTCTTCACAAGGCACCGTGATGACTCCACCGCTTCCTGGCATCTTGAGGACATTGTAGCCATGATGAGTCATGGCCATGAATTTGGCCAGAGCTGGGTACCCGAGGATGGCATTGTACGTCAGGCGAATGTGCGCGACGTCGAAGTCAATGAGCTCGATGTGGTAGTTGTCGCGCGTCCCAAAGGTGATAGGAAGGCGGACCTGCCCTACTGGAACTGTGGAACCATCAGTGACTCCGGAGAAAGGCTGGGTTGGCTGAAGCTGATTGTATGGCACTTGGAGATTATTGAATGTCTCGACGGACATGACA
Organism: Aegilops bicornis; assembly: GCA_021605145.1. Classification (NCBI taxonomy): domain Eukaryota; kingdom Viridiplantae; phylum Streptophyta; class Magnoliopsida; order Poales; family Poaceae; genus Aegilops; species Aegilops bicornis. Next base: position 103,338,542 of record CM038671.1, read on the forward strand.
TTGAGCCCTGCTCCGCCATCAATGAGGGTCCTGGTGACTTGCACATTGCTGATGATTGGGGAACAAAGCATCGGGAGGACTCCGGCTGTGGCCGCACACTTGAGTTGATCCGCCGAGCTGAACATGATGGCGCATGCTGACCACCTGAGGGGGCATGTGGCTTCGAGCCTGGGGAGGACTGCGTTCACTTCGCGAGCGAACTGCTTGAAGATGCGCTGAGACGCTGGGGCTTGAGCTCCACCCAGGATGCAAGCGATCGCGGCCAGCTCCTGGAAGCCCCCAGCCCCCTCGTCCTGATGATGGTCTTCATTTCTCCTTGGCTGCGGTGGCAGAGGGGGAAGGCCTGCGTTGCCTTGTGGGCGATCCTCGCGAGGCTGATCTCTCCAGCCTCCCTCGCAAGGTGGGTCCCTCCAACCTCCCTCGCGAGGCTGATCCTGCCAGCGGTCCTCGCGAGGTCGGTCACGCCAGCCTTGGCGAGGGCCACGGTCTTCCCATCGTCCTCCACCTCTTCCTCCTCCTCGGCCATAGCCCCGGTCGCTGTGCTCGGAGCGTCGGCCGGCGCGCACATCCCGCACGGCCCTGAGCTCTTGGCATTCGTTGGTGTTGTGGGTGTGGAGGTCGTGGTACACGCAGTACCGGCTGCCCTTGGATGACTCAGGCTGATCCCTTCCTCGCTTGGTGTCCGGCTCTGCTGCAAGCACGGCAGCCCCCTTGCGCTTCACGTCCTTGACCTTGGGCTTCTTCTCTTCTGGGTCGGCAGCCGGCAGCTCGAGGAGGGAAAGGCGTCATTCCTCAGCCCTGGCGCACTTGGTAGCCAAGTTGAACAGCTCCAGGGATGTGCACAGGTCTTCATGGATCGCGAGCTCTTCTTTCATCTTGACGTCTCGCACACTGTCAGAGAATGCTGAGATGATGGCCTCCTCAGACACCACAGGGATCTTAAAGGCGGCGTTGTTGAAGCGTTGGATGAACTTCAGTAGGGTCTCCCACGGCTCTTTGCTTGATGCGGTGCAAGTCACTCATGGCGGGGCCGATCGCGGGTGCCTTGGAAGTTGGCGATGAATCGGGTGCGCATCTCATTCCAGGAGGAAATCGTGCCAGGAGCCAGGTTCAGGAGCCAGGTGCGGGCACCGTCCTTGAGCACCATGGGAAACCAATTCGCCATGACCTTCTCGTCCATGTTGGCGGCTTCGATGCCCAGCTCATAGAGCTGGAGGAACTCCGCAGGGTCGGCCGTGCCATCGTAGCGTGGGGGCAGGTCTGGCTTGAACTTGCCCGGCCAGGCCACGCTGCGCAGCTCGGCGGTGAAGGCGCGGCAGCCTGCAGTGGCCATGGGAGGCCTTTGGTGACGGAGGGCTTGATCTTGGAGGTCCCCATGCGCTGCCACTAGGAGCAGCCTTGGGGTCTTGTATGTTGGAGCAGGCCTTGGTCGTGGACGGGCAGTCTGAGGGAGCACTCGGGCAACTTCTTGGGGACGAGGGACCTCTTGGCAGCTCTTCTCTTGCTTTGTCTTGGTCTTTGACGGAGTGGGTTCCGCCCAGGGGCCCACAGCCCTTAGGGGCCAAAAGGCGCCTTCTTGAGGGGGAGGCGGCCGAGGCGTCCCCGGAGCTTCATCGCCCGCACAGGGCGGGGCGCGGTGCAGCGAGAGGGATGGCGCAGGGGAGCCCCCAACGGCGCTGAAGAGCTCGGTGATGCGGGCGAGCCACTCGTCGTAGAGGTCGTCGACGGGATGGTAGTGCAGGAGTTCCCGCGCTAGGAGCAACGCGGCGTGCGCGTCCGCAGGAGCGCGATGGGCGTGGGACGAGGAACAGACTGGAGTCAGTGACGGGGTGGCAGTGCGGCCTTCCCGGCGCACCAAAGGATGCAGAGACGACGCCTGCTGCTCTTTCCCCGCTAGGCCGGTGGCGGCGTTGATGGCGGGCGACAGGGAACGGCGGCGGTACCCGCCGGCGGGGGCCGTCTGGGCGACGCGAGTAGCGACAGCGGCACGATGCTCGGCGCGGGCTCGACGAGCGTTTGACATGGATGCGAGGGGCGGTGAAAAGCAGGGTGGCGGAAGGCGGATTCCGGTGCATCCCTACCTGGCGCGCCAAATGTCGGATTTCGGGTTCCGGCAGACCCTCTAGGTTTGAACTCTGGGGTGCATGCGGAGATCACACCTCCAACCTACCTACATCTCGTCGCCCCGCAAGGATCTAAACTACGCAAAGAACAACACAAGGGACACGAGGGTTTATACTGGTTCAGGCCACCATTGTGGTGTAAAACCCTACTCCAGTTTGTGGTGTGGTGGATTGCCTCAGGGGCTGATGATGAACAATACAAGGAAGAACTGCCTCGCGAGGGGCTGTTCTTGAGCTGGTGCGATGAACTGCTTGGGTGAGTTCAGTCGCTTCTCTCTCTCTCTGGTCGATCTCCCGATTGTGTCTCTCCTTGTGGTGGCTAGTCCTATTTATAGAGCAAGGCCATGGTCCTCTTCCCAAATATTGAGCGGGAAGGGCGCCAACAATTGGCCATTTTGAAGGGGAACATCTAGCACGCTTATCCTGACTAAAGTTGGTCCTCGCCTGCCAAAGACTCTGACGGTGACACCGGCTTGGGCTCCACGATGACCTCCTTCCTGCCGTTCTGCTGGTCTTGGTCTTGTTGCACCAAAATGGTTGCCTTTGCTTGATACTCTTGCCTGCGCTTGCTCCCTTTGCACCAAAGGGGAAACAAGGACTCTGCGTAGGCCGGCGCCCGCCCGGTGCTCGCCCGACCTCGGTCGTCATGGCTTGCGTCATGGACACCTCGTGAGGTACCCCGCCTTGATCTCTCCGCCTCCTCGCGAGCCAGCCTGATGAGGCCGTGCCTGAGGAGGCTTTCCTTTGTTCGACCCACGAGGCTTCGTCCCTCGCGAGGGTCTTGAGCTCGTGTTGATGAAGATGGGCCGTATTGGGCCACTCCTTGAGCCACGCCGCAGGCCGCAGGCAGGCAAGTCTGGGTACCCCCGTTCCCAGAACATCGACAGGCGTCCTCCAAGTCTTCCCAGCTACCAATAGAATTTTCTGGGAGGCTGTTTAACCAGTGCCGTGCTGGTCCCTTTAATTTTAGCTGGAGGTATTTGATGGCATGGAGATCATCACCGCGGGCCATATGAATATGGAGAAGAAAATCCTTGATCCATACTGCGGGGCTGTAGTGCCATCGTATGATTCAATGTTCACGGGTTTAAATCCCTCGGGGAACTGGTGCTCCATAACCTCATCGGTGAAGCATAAGGGGTGTGCGGTGCCTCTGTATCGAGCAATGTCCCTGCGCAGTTCGGATGAAGTCCGAACGCGGTTTTATGCTCGGGTGAGGTTGTGCCTGTCACGCCAGCCCTGATGGCCGTCTTCTCGCATCCGAGCACGTCCCCTTGACCCATAGATTGATCTTATTTGACTGGCTCTGTTGTCCAGGTCCTTGCGTAGGTCATAGGTATAGCCCGGGGCTGCTGCCTCCCTGCCTCGACGGTGGAGTGGCGCGGGCTAGTGTTCGGCGTGGGTAGCCGGTCTGTCCCGTCCACGTGGTGGTCGGTCAGGTTCTTCTGCTGTTTTATGCTTTGGCGGTATTGGCTCAAGGGCCTCGTCGTCAAATTGAGGTAGTAGCTTGCGCTTTGGGTAACTCATAGTTGGGCGTTCGAGGCCGTATTCCTCGGCTACCAGGACATTAGTCCATCTGTCATTGAGTATATCCTGTTCAGCTTGAAGTTGCTGCTGCTTCTTTTCAGGCTTCTCGCAGTGGCGATTAGCTAGTGCTTAAAGCACTCTTGCTCGAGGGGTTCCTCCGGCACAATGAAGTCTTCGTCGTCGAGGCTCACATCCTCTTCGAAGATCGGTACGTAGGTACTATCCTCTGAGTCCTCGTTCCCGATTGGATCGTCGGGGTTAACTTGCCCATCCTCCCAATCATCCTGTTCAGATGTTGGCTCGATAGGGGCTCCGTGGTCTTTGGCATTCTCCGGAGTGTTATTGTCTTCGGTGCCGGTATTGCTGTCTTTTTCACGACGTGATTTTGAGTGGCGCCGCTGACGTCGACTCTTTGGGGGTGCTTCAGCAGGCTTGTCCTCAACTGGGTCCTTCTTGCCATCGTCGTCATCCTCTTTGGGTGTGTCCACCATGTACACATTGTATGTGGAGGTGGCCGTCCAACATCCGGTAAACGGAGGGTCTTGGCCTTGTTCTCCATCAGCATCGTCGTCCATGCCGTCGATGTCTTAGGAGGCGTAGTCCAACATGTCGGTTAGATCTTCGACAGTGGCTATGAAGTGGGTGGTGGGTGGGACGTAAAGTTCCCTGCTCTCAGCCCCTAGTCCGGGCTGGGCGTAATTCTGAAGCGACTCCTCTGTAATGGCGAGGGATCGCATTAAGTCCAGAGCCTCGTTTAGGAGTTATGTTTGGACAGAGAAGTGTGAGTCCGCAGGGCTGATCGGGGTTCAAGCCTCCTGGCCGCGCCCGCTTGACGCGGACCTCAAGAGTTTGGATTCAGAATCCGAGGGAGAGTATGGCGCTTTAGCGACAAGGAGAGCTTGGTCTGTCTTCGGGTTTGCAAATGACGTCGTCCCCTCTAGAACTCCGGTAGCGAGTTCCATAATTGCAGGGAGTCCGACGGGCTCTAAACTCCCGTCTTCGGACCTGGTAGTTGATACGTCCATTTTGCATCATGTTTCCTTGCTGTTATTTATAATGTTTTTATCAATAATAATGCTTTTTGGAGTAATTCTAATGCCTTTCCTCTCATAATTTACAAGGAACACACCAAGAGGGAGAATTCTGGCAGATGGAAATCTGGACCAGGAAAAGCTACGTCAGGCCACCTATTCTGCACAACTCCAAATGAGCTGAAACTTTACGGATAATTTTATTGAATTATTTGAGGAATATTGGAGCCAATAAACACCAGAGGGGGGCCACCAGGTGGGCACAACCCACCTAGGCGCACCCTGGTGGGTTGTGGCCTCCTAGGCCCACCTCCGGTGCCCATCTTTTGGTATATAAGTCATTTTGACATCGAAAAAATAAGGAGGAGGCTTTCGGGACGAAGCACCGCCGTCTTGAGGCGGAACTTGGGCAGGAGCAGTTTTGCCCTCCGGCGGAGTGATTCTGCCGGGGGAACTTCCCTCCCAGAGGGGGGAAATCATCGTCATCATCATCACCAACGACTCTCCCATCTTGGGGAGGGCAATCTCCAACAACATCTTCACCAACACCATCTCATCTCAAACCCTAGTTCATCTCTTGTATTCAATCTTGTTACCCGAACTATATATTGTTGCTAGGGGGTGACTAGTAGTGTTGATTACATCTTGTAGTTGATTATTATATGGTTTATTTGGTGAAACATTATATGTTCAGATCCATTATGCATATTAATACCCCTCTGATCATGAGCATGTTTATTATTTGTGAGTAGTTACTTTTGTTCTTGAGGTCACGGGAGAAATCATGTTGCAAGTAATCATGTGAATTTGATATGTGTTCGATATTTTGATGGTATGTATGTTGTAATTCCCTTAGTGGTGTCATGTGAATGTCGACTACATGACACTTCACCATATTTGGGCCTAAGGGAATGCATTGTGGAGTAGTAAATGGATGGTGGGTTGCGAGTGGCGAAACTTAAACCCCAGTTTATGCACTAATCCGTAAGGGACCGATTGGATCCTAGAATTTAATGCTATGGTTAGAATTTATTCTTAATACTTTCCTCGTAGTTGCGGATGCTTGCGGGAGTGTTAAGCATAAGTAGGATGTTTGTTCAAGTAAGAACAGCGCCTAAGCACCGGTCCACCCACATATCAAACTACCGAAGTAGCGAATACAAATCAAACCAACATGATGAAAGTGACTGGATGAAATTCCCGTGTACGCTCAAGAATGCTTTGCTTATTATAAGAGACCGTTTTGGCCTATCCTTTGCCTCAAAAGGATTGGGCTACCTTGATGCATACTTGTTACTATTATCATTACTTGCTTTACAAATTATCTTGTTATCAAACTACTCGCTACTTACAATTTCAACACTTGCAGACATTACCTTTCTGAAAACTACTTGTCATTTCCTTCTGCTCCTCGTTGGGTTTGACACTCTTACTTATTGAAAAGAGATACAATTGACCCCCTATACTTGTGGGTCATCGAGGCTATTTTCTGGCACCGTTGCTGGGGAGTGAAGCGCATTTGGTAAGGAAACGTTTATATAGTGTGCTGAAATTTACTGTCACTTGTTACTATGGAAAACAATCCTTTGAGGGGTTTGTTCGGGGTATCTTCATCTCAACCGGAACCACAATTAGCTACCCCTCAACCTACAACACCTACTGAAAATATTGAATATGAAATTCCTTCGGGTATGATAGAACAACTGCTAGCTAATCCTTATGCAGGAGATGGAACCGAACATCCTGATATGCACTTGATATGTGTGGAACAAATTTGTGGATTGTTTAAGCTTGTAGGTTTACCCGGAGATGAGGTGATGAGAAATGTTTTCCCTTTATCTTTGAATGATAAGCATTGGCTGGTATAGCCTATGCGATGATATTCGATCATGGAATTGGAATCGTTTAGAATTGGAGTTCCACCAAAAATTTTATCCTATGCATCTAGTTCATCGTGATCGGAATTATATATATATATATATAGTTTTTGGCCTCGTGAAGGAGAAAGTATCACTCAAGATTGAGGGAGGCTTAAGTCAATGTTATATTCATGCCCCAATCATGAGCTCTCAAGAGAAATTATTATCCAGAATTTTTATGCTCGGCTTTCTCGTAATGATCAAACCATGCTTGATACTTCTTGTGCTGGTTCTTTTATGAAGAAAACTATTGAATTTTGGTGGGATATTTTTGAAAGAATTAAACCCAACTCTGAAGATTGGGAACTCGACAAAGGTAAAGAGTCAGGTATTGAAATTAAATATAATTGTGTTAAATCTTTTATGCATACCGATGCTTTTCAAAAGTTTAGCACTAAATATGGACTTGACTTTGAGATAGTAACCTCCTTTTGTGAATCATTTGCTACTCATGTTGAACCCCCTAAAGAGAAGCGGTTTAAATATCACCCACCTATTAAAGAAGAATTTAAAGAACCAGTACCAGTTAAAGAAGAAATTAAAGAACCAGTACCAGTTAAAGAAGAAACTTTACTTTATAATGTTGATCCAGTTGTTCCTACTGCTTATATTGAGAAACCACCTTTCCCTATTAGGATAAAGGAACATGCTAAAGTTTCAACTATGGTTAACAAAAGCTATGTTAGAACACGTAAACCAAATGAAAAAATTAGAGTAGAACCTAATGTTGCTATGGTTAAAGATCTCTTGGAAGAAGATATAGATGAGAATGTTATTTACTTCTGTGCAGAAGCTGCTAGAATTGCTAAACCCGATAAAAGGGATAAACATAGACCAGTTGTTGGCATGCCTGTTATTTCAGTGAAAATAGGAGATCACTGTTATCATGGTCTATGTGACATGGGTGCTAGTGTAAGTGCTATTCCTTACAACTTATACCAAGAAATTAGAGAAGACATAGCACCTACAGAGTTAGAAGACATAGATGTTACTATTAAACTTGCTAATAGAGACACCATATCACCTTCTCGGATTATTAGAGATGTTGAAGAGAAAATAAAATATCCTACGAATTTTCTTGTTCTTGGTACCCCGTAAGATGATTTTTGTCCCATTATCTTTGGTAGACCTTTCTTGAACACAGTAAACGCTAAGATAGATTGCAAGAAACAAACTGTGGGTGTTAGCTTTGGTGATGAGTCATGAGGGAGTCCTGGATTAGGGGGTATCCGGATGGCCGGACTATAACCTTTGGCCGGACTCCTGGACTATGAAGATACAAGATTGAAGACTTCGTCCCGTGTCCGGATGGGACTTTCCTTGGCGTGGAAGGCAAGCTTGGCGTCTGAGATATGTAGATCTCCTCCCATTGTAACCGACTCTGTGTAACCCTAGCCCTCTCCGGTGTCTATATAAACTGGAGGGTTTTAGTCCGTAGGATGAAAAACAATCATACCATAGGCTAGCTTCTAGGGTTTAGCCTCTCTGATCTCGTGATAGATCTACTCTTGTACTACCCATATCATCAATATTAATCAAGCAGGATTAGGGTTTTACCTCCATCGAGAGGGCCCGAACCTGGGTAAAAACATCGTGTCCCTTGTCTCCTGTTACCATCCGCCTAGACGCACACTTCGGGACCCCCTACCCGAGATCCGATGGTTTTGACACCGACATTGGTGCTTTCATTGAGAGTTCCACTGTGTCGTCATCTTTAGGCCCGATGGCTCCTCCAATCATCAACAACGATGCGGTCCAGGGTGAGATCTTTCTCCCCAGACAGATCTTCGTATTCGGCGGCTTTGCACTGCAGGCCAATTCTCTTGGCCATCTGGAGCAGATCGAAAGCTACGCCCGCCATCGGTCGATTTGGAAGTTTGAACTACGGTGGCGTCCACGGACACTTGATCTTGACGAGTTCGAGCCACCGCCCGGCGCGCCGCCTTTATTACGATGGGCATGATCTAGCTACGCCACCGAATAGTGCCCTGGAGGCCGCACCCATGTCCGCTCCGACCCTTAGCTCGAAGCCGACCACGTCGATCGAGGACGGGTGGCTGGACACCGCCTCGGGGGCTCCAATATCTACGGCGATCGAGCCGAACACCAGCCTTATCCTCTGCGAAGCCCGTGACTCCAAGGTGCCGGACTCCTCTCCGGACTCCGAACCCTCCGCGCCCCCTTAATCGAATCCGATTGGGCGCCGATCCTGAGTTCACCGTCGCAGACATCTTTCAGCACTCGCCCTTCGGTGACATTCTGAATTCACTAAAGTCTCTCTCTTTATCAGGAGAGCCCTGGCCGGACTATGGTCAGCAAGGTTGGGATGCGGACGACGAAGAAATTCAAAGCCCACCCACCACCCACTTCGTAGCCACTGTCGATGATTTAACCGACATGCTCAACTTCGACTCCGAAGACATCGACGGTATGGATGTCGATGCAGGAGACGACCAAGAACCAGCGCCTATAGGGCACTGGAAGGCCACCTCGTCGTATGACATATACATGGTGGACACCCCAAAAGAAGGGAACGACGATGGAACAACGGAGTATGACCCCTCAAGAAGCGACCTAAGCGCCCGGCGTCGATGGCGCCGCTCTAAATCCGCCAAAGCAAAAAATGGCGATTCCGGCACGGAGATAATAACACCCGGACGGTTGCGAAGAAAACCCCTCGGCGAGAATTCAAAGACAGAGGATGGAGAAGCCAGCCCTCATGAGAGAGCGGCAGACAAAGAAGTAGAGGACGATAATTACATGCCTCCCTCCGAAGACGAGGCAAGCCTCGACGACGACGAATTTGTTGTGCCTGAGGATCCCGTCGAACAAGAGCTTTTCAAACGCAGGCTTATGGCCACGGCGAGCAGCCTCAAGAAAAAACAGCAACAACTTAGAGGTGACCAAGACTCGCTAGCCGACAGATGGGCTGAAGTCCTTGCGGCCGAAGAGTACGGACTTGAACGCCCCTCCAAGAGCTACCCAAAGTGCAGGCTGCTACCCCGATTAGAGGAGGAAGCACCTAAACCTACATCACCAGTGCATGACACGGCCGACCGGCCACCTCGTGGCCGCGACGGAGAGGCCTCTCGGCCCTCCACTCAAGCCGCACCCCGACGTTGCTCAGAAAATACCAAGGCACAGGGAAACGCGCCAGACCTACGAGATATATTGGAGGACAAGGCAAGGCAAACAAGATCGATCTACGGATCGCATGGGGGCCCCACGACACGTGACGATAACCATCACGCCGGATATGGCAAATCCGGCCGGGCCGAACACAGTAGATAAAGCTCATTTGAGCTACGTCGTGATATAGCCCAGTGCAAAGGCGCCGCACACCCACTATGCTTCACAGATGAAGTAATGGATCATCAAATCCCCGAGGGTTTCAAACCCGTAAGCATCAAATCATATGATGGCACAACGGATCCTGCGGTATGGATCGAGGATTATCTCCTTCATATCCACATGGCCCGCGGTGATGATCTACACGCCATCAAATACCTCCCACTCAAGCTTAAAGGACCAGTTCGGCATTGGCTTAACAGCTTGCCAGCAGAGTCAATTGGTTGTTGGGAGGACTTGGAAGTCGCATTCCTCGACAATTTCCAGGGCACTTATGTGCGACCACCAGACGCCGATGACCTAAGCGACATAATTCAGCAGCCAGAGGAATCGGCCAGACAATTCTGGACACGGTTCCTAACCAAGAAAAATTAAATAGTCGATTGTCCGGACGCAGAGGCCCTTGCAGCCTTCAAACACAACATCCGTGACGAGTGGCTTGCCCGGAACCTAGGACAGGAAAAGCCGAAATCCATGGCAGCCCTCACAACACTCATGACCCGCTTTTGCGCGGGAGAAGACAGCTGGCTAGCTCGTAGCAATAACATGACCAAGAACCCTGGTAATTCTGATACCAAGGACAACAATGGCAGGTCGCGTCGCAACAAGCACAAGCGCCGCGTGCGGCGACAATGCTTGAGGATACGGCGATTAATGCGGATTCAGAGGTTGTAAACCCGGTCAGCGGAAAAAGCCATTTAAAAGAAATACTCCGGGCCCGTCCAGTTTGGACCGAATACTCGATCGCTCGTGCCAGATACATGGCACCCCAGAAAAACCAGCCAATCATACAAACAGGGATTGTTGGGTGTTCAAACAGGCAGGCAAGTTAAATGCCGAAAACAGCGACAAGGGGCTGCATAGTGATGACGAGGAGGAGCCCCGGCCGCCGAACAATAGGGGACAGAAGGGCTTCCCCCCACAAGTGCGGACGGTGAACATGATATACGCAACCCACATCCCCAAAAGGGAGTGGAAGCGCGCACTCAGGGACGTATATGCGTTGGAACCAGTCGCCCCAAAGTTCAACCTGTGGTCCTCCTGCCCGATCACTTTTGATCGAAGGGACCACCCCACTAGCATCCTCCATGGCGGATTCTCCGCATTGGTTCTAGACCCAATCATTGACGGATTTCACCTCACTAGAGTCCTTATGGACGGCGGCAACAGCCTGAACCTGCTTTATCAGGATACTGTGTGGAAAATGGGCATAGATCCCTCAAGGATTAAACCCACAAGGACGACCTTTAAAGGTGTCATACCACGTGTAGAGGCCAACTGTACAGGCTCAGTTACACTTGAGGTGGTCTTTGGATCCCCGGATAATTTCCGAAGCGAGGAGTTAATCTTCGACATAGTCCCGTTCGCGATGGCTATCACACCTTTGCTCGGACGAACCGCATTTGCAAAGTTCAATGCGGTACCGCACTAGGCATATCTCAAGCTCAAGATGCCAGGCCCTCGAGGAGTCATTACGGTCAATGGAAACACCGAATGCTCTCTCCGAACGGAGGAGCATACGGCAGCCCTCGCGGCGGAAGCACAAAGCAGCCTCTCACGGCAATTCTCCAGTCTGGCTCTCAAACGTCCGGACACCGTCAAGCGCGCCCGGAGTAACATACAACAAGACCGCCTGGCACGTTCCGAGCAAGCGTAGCAATGTGGCCCCAACCCCAGCCCTCGCAAAATTGCGAAACCAGTACTACGCATACACAATTACGCTCTGGAAATACCATGGGCATAGGGGGAGGGGCACGACCACGGCATGCCCAATATGCGGCTCAACCACACCAGGGGCCCCCGATTTTGTCATTCCTTTTTTCTTACTTTCAGGACTCCACTCTCCGGAAGGCCTGTCCGGCAGTACAATCGCCGAACACACGATGCAACAGCCAGGGAGGCGTAGTTACGTCGAATGTCGGGTGGTCTCTATAACGAGCTAAATACATGTCTTACATACCATCCTTGATTCGCCTCGGAGGGGACATGTCAAATAATCCCATCTCTTGCTTATCGCACTATTTGTATCGTTCTGCTTTTACCGCAGCCTTTTCGAATAAACAATACATAGCTTTTGTCTATTATTGCATTCCTTTTTTATGTAAATATGTTCAGTTATGACATTACGCAACCATACACTTTAGTACGGCCAATACACAAGGGGCTTAAGTACACCAGAATATGGTGTGAGAAGTCCGAACACTCTCACGAGTCGCGGCACTCGAACTTATAGCATTATATGCATCGGCTCCGAATCATGTCTTGGGTCAATAGTTGGGTTTGCCTGGCTCCCATGTTTTGGTACCTTAGGTTCCGTTATATCGGCTAAGGTAGCGCTGGGAGAACTACTGCGATTGTGCCCCGATTGAGCTGGGTTAAGCACCTCAGTAGAGAAAGCTAAAACTGACCATCATGATAGAGCGAGAGTTGGTCGCTATTCGAGGGGTTTCGAGTCCCTAAAGACTTATGCCGCTTAGAGCGAGGAGCTGGCTTTGTCCGGCCTAGGCATGGATAGCGCCCCGAATTCGGTCTTCCGAATACTAGGGCCTTCGCCAAAATTTAAAATTATAGAATTCTATCGCTAAGTGAGATTGATAAAGCATTATAGTCTGATTGCCTTGTTCGTTGTGCTGAGCGCCTCCCTCAAAGGACCCAAGAATGGGAACAAGAGCGCTCAGGTTTATCCCGAACACCCCAACACTCGTGGCATGGGGGCAGAAGCCGACGACTCACCATCTCTCAGACTTAATAAAACGGCCGCACAGAAGGTAATATTTTAAATTCAAAAGGCGTTGCTTAGGGCATATGAACAAGTTTTCAGCGCACAGGATAACACGAGCAAGTTTACTCAAAAATTACATCCTTGGAACATTCATCCGCCATAAGGCGGGCACCCTTCAGGACACCCTCATAATACATCTTGGGCTTGCGATGCTCCTTGCCCTGCGGTGGCCCATCTGTCACCAGCTTCTCAACATCCATCTTGCCCCAGTGCACTTTAACACGGGCAAGGGCCCTCTGGCGCCTTCGATGCATACAGAGCGCTTGATGACTTCAAGCCGTGGACAGGCATCCGCCAGCCGCCTCACCAGCCCAAAGTAGCTCCCAGGCATGACCTCCCCAGGCCATAGCCGGACTATAAGGCCCTTCATGGCCTGTTCGGCCACCTTATGGAGCTCGACCAACTGCTTCAGCTGGTCGCTCAAGGGCACCGGGTGTCCGGCCTCAACATACTGGGACCAGAACACCTTCTCCGCCAAGCTCCCCTCCTCGACTCGGTAGAATGCGGCAGCGTAGGACACACTACGGGGAAGATCTGCGAATGCTCCTGGAGAGCTCCGGACTCGGTTAAGTATCAAGTAATTTACTTTCACGTGCTTGCTTTGCATAAAGAATGCCTTACCCACCGCTATCCTCTTCATCGCCTCAATTTCCTGGAGGGCTTTTTGGGCTTCGGCCTTGGCAGATTTGGCGCTCTCAAGGGCCGACGCGAGCTCGGACTCTCGAGTCTTTGAGTCAAGCTCCAAACTCTCGTGTTTTTTCACGAGAGCCTGGAGCTCTCGCTGCACCTCCGCCACCCGTGCCTCCTGCTTTTCTCGCTCGGTGCGCTCCACGGCCGCATTGTCCTCGGCCTTGGACAGCGCTTCCTTCAGGCTCGCCACCTTTGTTGTGGCCCCTGTAATACTCACGTTGGTCCTCTCATTTTTTGCAACCACATCTTTTTTATATACTTACATAAGGTATTACTTACCTTCCTTGTCCTCGAGCTGCTTCTTGGCAAGGCCGAGCTCGTTCTCGGACCGCTCGAGGCTTTGCTTCAACGCATCAACCTCCGCAGTCAGTGTGGCAGAGGTCAGTAGCGCAGCCTGCATTCCCATATTGACATACTTATATTAGACTCCTGCGTATATCTTTTAGATCCTCAGCTCGACTTTTCTTTCCGAACACCAAACTGAGCATCAGGGGCTACCGTCTATGCGGTAATATTTTTACACATCTTAAATACATACCTCAAAGTCTGTTAGAAGGCTGGCACAGGCTTCAGTCAGCCCGCCCTTGGCGGACTGAACCTTCTGGGTCACCGCACTCATAATAGTGCGGTGCTCCTCGTCGATGGAGGCGTCGTTAAGCACCTCCAGCAAATTATCCGGTGCCTCCGGTTGGACGGAGGTCACCGGCATCATAGGATTGCCCTTCTTACTAGGGGGCCGCCGCCGGACTGCGGAACCGCTGAAGGTTCCGGTGCGGTGTCCGGCCCAGGCCGGACTTGGAGCCCTTGGGGGTTTTGTCCCCCTTGCTCCTGGAGTCCGGGAGGTCGCCTGGCGGCGCCTCCTGGACCACTTCCTCCTGGCTTGGACCCTTTTGGGACTCTACCTCGGCATCCTCCGCAGGGCGAGGGGAGGAGGCGGTCGGAAGTGAAGTGCTATTCACATCCGACGAGCTTAAGGAGCTGCTCGACGACACGCCGACCTGGGCTCGGGGCGGACTGCATGATTATATTCTGCGTCAGAAGGTGCTGTGCAATAAAGGAACGCCATTAGTTATTCTGGTATCCGGATACTTACGATTTTGCTAGGGGCTTGGCCCTGGATGGGCACTCCTCTTCGGCGTCGTCGGCGTCGGCGGAGTAGCCCGGAGGAAGGGTCCTTCCCTTCTTGGACCCCCCGGCCTCCCCAGTTGAGGCGGCCTTCCTTTTATTCTCACCCCCTGCTGGGGGAGATACCTCTTTTTCCTCCCCCTCGTTTTGGTGGGAGGAGTCCGCCTCGGAGTCATTGGACGATGAGTCCGGCTCCACCGGGCGCCGAGAGCTCTTCCGGGTTCCCACGACCTTCTTCTTGGCCTTCTTCTCCGGCACCACGTAAGGTGCCGGGACTAGCAGCTTCGCCAGGTGGGCATCTGCTGGACCTTCGGGCAAAGGAGCCGGACAGTCGATCTGTACGGCCTTCTTCTGCCAGTCCTGTCAAAGGAACGGGAGCTTAGATCCCACATAGAGTCAAACTATGAAAAACAAGTATCCTGTAAAGGGTAAAACAACCTTACTACGCTGGCTTGGCGCTTCGTGCAGAATCCGCGATCCTCGGTAATGGGAGGGGGAACCTCGTCGCCCTTGAATAGCACCTTCCAGGCTTCCTCGTGCGTTGTGTCGGAGAGCCTGGTCAGAGTTTGGTGCTGGGCCGGGTCGAATTCCCACAAGTTGCCCGTCGTTGACACGGGAGGATCCGGTGGATGAGCATGACCTGGACTACATTGACAAGTTTAACCTTCTTGTCCACCAGGTTTTGGACGCAGGTTTGGAGTCCGGTCAGCTCTCTCGAATTACCCCAAGATAGGCCCGTCTCTTTCCAGGAGGTGAGCTATGTGGGGATGCCAGATTGGAATTCGGGGGCCGCTGCCCATTCAGGGTCACGTGGCTCGGTGATGTAGAACCACCCCGATTGCCACCCTTTGATGGTTTCCACGAAGGAGCCCTCGAGCCATATAACGTTGGGCATCTTGCCCACCATGGCGCCTTCTCACTCCGCTTGCTGGCCGCCCACTACCTTCGGCTTGACATTGAAGGTCTTCAGCCATAAGCCGAAGTGGGGCTTGATGCAGAGGAAGGCCTCGCACACGAAGATAAACTCCGAGATGTTGAGGATGAAGTTTGGGCCAGATCGTGGAAATCCAGGCCGTAGTAGAACATGAGCCCCCGGACAAATGGGTGGAGTGGGAAGCCCAGTCCGCGGAGGAAATGGGGGAGGAACACCACCCTCTCATGGGGCCTGGGGGTGGGGATGAGCTGCCCCTTATCTGGAAGTCAGTGCGCAATGTCGTTGGACAAGTATCCGGCTTTCCTCAACTTTTTGATGTGCCCCTCCGTGATGGAGGAGGCCATCCACCTGCCTCCCGCTCCGGCATTGCTGGACAAGGTTGAGGTGGGAAGTGCGGACTTGGGCGCTGGAGCTCGAGTGCACGGAAATAAATGAGCGAAGGAGGAAGAAGGCGTAGATGAAAAGTGGATCCTTATCCCCTTATATGGGCGGACGAAACTATGTGTCCCCACCAGCCTGGTAAAACTCGCTTATCTCCCAAACGCCGTAATTAGTGGCACGGTTGGGTTACCCACGCCCGTATTAATGAGAATCCCGGAATAAGGGGACACGATCTCTGCTTCGACAAGACGTGCCAAGGAAACCGCCACGCTAAGTGCGCTGAGGTGGGACAGTAAAAACGATTCGAATAAAGGCTTGGCCGTGGTGTGATGTCATGCTGCGGAATACGTCAGCAGGATGGATTTGTGTAAATATTATTCTCTCTACGGTGGTATGTGGAACTTCTTTTGCATAGCCAGACACTACCCTTGTGTTCAAAATCTTCTATGAAGTATTCGGAGGAGGAACCCGCCTTGCAATGCCGAAGACAATCTGCGCGCCGGACTCGTCGTCATTGAAGCCTGGTTCAGAGACTCTTGAGGAGTCCTGGATTAGGGGTGTCCGGATGGCGGACTATAACCTTTGGCCGGACTCCTGGACTATGAAGATACAAGATTGAAGACTTCGTCCCTTGTCCGGATGGGACTCTCCTTGGCATGGAAGGCAAGCTTGGCGATACTGATATGTAGATCTCCTCCCATTGTAACCGACTCTGTGTAACCCTAGCCCTCTCCGGTGTCTATATAAACCGGAGGGTTTTAGTCCATAGGATGAACAACAATCATACCATAGGCTAGCTTCTAGGGTTTAGCCTCTCTGATGTCGTGGTAGATCTTCTCTTGTACTACCCATATCATCAATATTAATCAAGCAGGAGTAGGGTTTTACCTCCATCGAGAGGGCCCGAACCTGGGTAAAAACATCGTGTCCCTTGTCTCCTGTTACCATCCGCCTAGACGCACAGTTCGGGACCCCCTACCCGAGATCCGCCGGTTTTGACACCGACAAGTCACATGAGTTTAATTTTTCCAAGTTTAGTAGAAATCATCATGAAAAAGAATTTCCTAGTAAGGATGAATTAATTGGTCTTGCTTCTATTGTTGTGCCATCTACTGATCCTTTAGAACAATATTTGCTAGACCATGAAAATGATTTACATATGCATGAAAGGAATGAAATAGATAAAGTTTTCTTTGAACAACGTCCTCTGCTTAAACACAATCTTCCTATTGAAACTCTTGGAGGTCCTCCTCCACCTAAAGGTGATCCTGTGTTTGAATTAAAACAATTGGCAGACACTTTGAAATATGCTTATCTTGATGAAAAGAAGATATATCCTGTTATTATCAGTGCTAACCTTCGTAACATGAAGAAGAAAGATTATTGAAAGTTCTAAGGAAGCACCGGGCTGCTATTCGATATACTCTTGATGATTTAAAGGGCATTAGTCCCACTCTATGTCAGCATAAAATTAATATAGAACCTGATGCTAAATCCGTTTTTGATCACCAACATCGGTTAAATCCAAAGATGAAAGAAGTGGTAAGAACGGAAATATTAAAACTTCTAGAAGCAGGTATAATCTATCCCATAGCTGATAGTAGACGGGTAAGTCCTGTTCATTGTGTTCCTAAGAAAGGAGGTATTACTATTGTTCCTAATGATAAGAATGAACTTATTCCATGAAGAATTGTTACACGCTATAGAATGGTAATAAATTTCAGAAAATTAAATAAAGCTACTAGAAAAGATCATTACCTTTGCCTTTTATTGATCAGATTGAAAGATTATCTAAGCACACACACTTTTTCTTCCTAGATGGATACTCGGCTTTTCACAAATACCTGTTTCTCAACCTGATCAAGAGAAGACCACTTTTACTTTTCCCTTTGGAACTTATGCTTATAGACGTATGCCTTTTGGTTTATTTAATGCACTTGCTACCTTTCAAATATGTATGACTGTTATATTCTTTGATTTTTGTGAAAAGATTGTTGTGGTTTTCATGGATGATTTCTCTGTTTATGGGAAGTATTTTGATGATTGTTTAAGAAATCTTGAGCGAGGTTTGCAGAGATGTGAACAAGCAAATCTTGTCTTGAATTGGGAGAAGTGCCACGTTATGTTTAATGAAGGCATTGTCTTGGGCCATAAAATTTCTGAAAGAGGTATTGAAGTGGACCAAGCTAAGGTTGATGCTATTGAGAAAATGCCATGTCCTAAGGACATCAAAGGTATTCATAGTTTCCTAGGTCATGCTGGTTTCTATAGGAGATTTATCAAAGAATTTATCAAAGATATTCCTTTTGTTTTTACGATGATTGTCTTGAAGCCTTTGAAACACTCAAGAAAGCCTTAATATCTGCACCTATTTTTCACCACCTGACTGGAATTTGCCTTTTGAAATTATGTGTGATGCTAGTGATTATGTTGTTGGTGCTGTTCTAGGGAAAAGAGTTGATAAGAAATTGAACGTTATTCATTATGCTAGTAAAACTCTAGACAGTGCTCAAAGAAATTATGCTACTACTGAAAAAGAATTCTTAGCAGTGGTTTTTGCTTGTGATAAGTTTAGACCTTTTTTTGTTGATTCCAAAGTAACCGTTCACACAGACCATGCTGCTATTAAATATCTTATGGAAAAGAAAGATGCTAAACCTAGACTTATTCGTTGGGTTATCTTGTTACAAGAATTTGATTTGCATATCATTGATAGAAAAGGAGCTGAGAACTCTGTAGCTCATAATTTGTCTAGGCTTGAAAATATGATTGATGACCCACTACCTATTGATGATAATTTTCCGGATGAGCAGTTAGGTGCAATAAGTGTTGCTAATGGTACTCCTTGGTATGCCGACTATGCTAATTATATTGTTGCCAAATATTTACCACCTAGCTTTACTTACCAACAAAAGAAAAAAATTATTCTATGATTTAAGACATTACTTTTGGGATGACCCACATGTTTATAAAGAAGGAGCGGATGGTATTATTAGATGTTGTGTACCTGAGCATGAGCAGGGACAAATCCTACGGAAATGTCACTCCGAAACTTATGGAGGGCATCATGCTAGAGATAGAACTGCTCAACAGGTATTGCAATCTGGATATTATTGGCCTACTCTCTTCAAGGATGCCCGTAAGTTTGTCTCATCTTGTGATGAATGTCAAAGAATAGGTAATATAGGTAAGCATCAAGAAATTCCTATGAATTTGTGACACTCCAAAAAATTTCCCTTGGTTTTCTTCACAATTTTGTTGGATTTGAAGGAGGTCACCAAAACCCTTTCAAAAATCTCTATCAAAAGCTTTTTCCCTCTGGCAAATATTTTACTTTTGCATCTCCTTCAACTCTGGTGTTTAGTTTTTAAATTTTTCCTCTAATTGCTCTCTTCTCAAGGATTCAAGAAAAATCTTTGAAGTTTATTTTTTCTTTCAAAAAAGAACTCTAAGGGTTTTTCATTCTCTCCCATATTTGAAATCATTCATGATTTGGCCATACACCACATGGTAAAATCTTCCCAAATATATCTCCTTCCACTTTGGGAAATCCAAACACTCTATCTCTACTAGTTCAACCCTCTTCTGAATTTTTATTTCAATTAATTCTCTCCCAAATCTTTTCTGTCTGTTATTTTGAGCCTAGGTAATTTGCAAAGCAAGTACCTTAATGCATTTGAATTTTGACCTCAAACTAACTCCCTTGGATAGTCCTTGGTACCCACAACCTAGAACTATCAAGATCCACTCCTCTTCTGTTCAAAAATTTCAAATTATAGTCCCTGCAAGTTTGGACCAGATTTGCCAAATTTGGTGAAATTCATATCTACATTACTCCAAAAATTCCACAAATATTCAGGCAGCCTATAGATGCAATGAGAGGCCCCTCCACCAAAAACCAGCTCAAGGAAAAATCCCTACATGCCTAGATCATTCTATCGGACACCTTGCATGCACTAGTGTTGTTCACTTTCAGAAAATTCAGAAGTTCAGTGTCGATCTCCGTCAGTAACTTCAGTCACGAGTCCACAGTGCCCTTCGCACGTTGCTCGCAGCCTATCCCTCTTGTCCGGAGCTTCACACGAGCGCTTGGCGCGTTCCTGGCGTCGGTGGCGCCCTGGCCCGCCTGCGCCGGCGTGCTTTGCGGCGGCTGCACCACCGTAACGGACGACAGGGGGCAAAACTGCGGCGCAACGCCGTTCGGCGCCGCCTAAGCGTCCCCGGTAGCTCCGGGCCACCTCCTTGCCAGCAGACGCATGCGGCACCGTCGCCGTGGCTTGGCACGCCAGAGCGCTCACCGACGGGTCAGGCGGCCGTTACGAGGGCGTATCGTAACCAGCCCTCCCGTCTTTGAGTTGGACACGGAACGGCTCCAATACTCGCCCTAGGCGATGCTCAAGCTCCTAAGCCGACCGTCCAGCCACAAGGTTGCCGCCCAGAATCAACTCGCCGGACTTATCCATTCACGGCAACCGACTCGGGCCGGCTATATATAGCACCCCGAGCTTGCTCTCGCCTCCGCACGACTCCACCACCTCACCAGACCCCGCCTAGCCACTGGAGGGGCCTCGAGGGGCCTTTCTTCCTCGACTCCAGCCACTTCCGTCCGCCTCGGGCTCCGGCATCGTTCTCTCCGGTGAGAACTCCTCCGCCGCCCTACTTTCGCCCGTAGCCTCGCACCACCTCTAGTAGGATAACCCCACCTCAATTTTGGCCCCGCAGCTCTCTCGGCGAGATCCACGATCTGACGAACCGGCCGTCCACGGAGCAAGGGCACGCCGACGTGGTGCTCGCCGACTACCTCTGCCACCACCCACAGACGCGGAAGGGCGCACTGATCACGAAGGTACACCCCGATCACCTTACCTCGCCGTGGATCGCCGCGGGCGACCACTGCACCTCTCGGCGCCGTCGCGCTCTGTTAGTCTCTCAGCCGTTTCTTTTAAACGAAACGTTATCTTGACTTTTCCGCAGAACCCCTTGGAAATTCAAACCTGACGGCTGGAGCCCGCCTGTCAGTCTCTCAGCCGTTTCTTTTAAACGAAACGTTATCTTGACTTTTCCGCAGAACCCCTTGGAAACTTTCTGTATCATTACAGATGGGTCCTTGGACCAAAACTCTTATAACTTCTAATCAGAAAAGTATTTTTGATTGATTCTTTTTCTGTCCTCTTTAAAATTTTGTCTAGTTTGTTATCAGATTTATTTGAAAAATATTTGGAGTAATTTTTGTGCACCTCACGGTATTTACGTTAGCGCGTATGTTTTCTTTATACCGTAGATACCGAAGGAGGTGACGGGACCGCAAACTTCACCGAGCTAGGCTCCGACTACTCTGAACCAGGCAAGCATGTTTGAACTTTTGATATGATGAGTGTTCTGCAGGTTTGCATTAAGTAGTTTCATGACATGTTTGTGAGCATCTTGATGAATGTTATTTTCATGCAAAGTTGAGGCAAGTGAGTTCGATAATCCATACGTGTTGGATGTGAATGTGCATGGCCATGTGTTGGCATGAGGATGGGTAAGATGGCAGTGTTGTAGCATGCCAGTCTTATGCCAGACTTTTTGACTTCAGTGTCAACCCGTATCAGTCTGTTCCCATCCATTTCCCTTCCCGTACTACCACATGTTTTCCGCAAGGGATATGGCTTAGTAAGTTGCAAACCGCTTTCCTGGTACACACGAAATGGAGAGGCCGTGATGATGGTTCCATGGCCCTGGATTAAAGCCACCATCCGGTCAGGGGGCATGGGTGTTTCCGGTTGGGACCGAGAGGGGGCACCCTTAGAGCGCTGAATATAAATTTGATCCCATGCTATTCGAGATTGTGATCTCCTCGTCTCAAAAGTTTTTCTTGGACGATGTCTAGGGTGATTCCTGGCGTCGTGAGGTAGGATGGGTGTGTACTGGTTAGCTGTGTTTCTTCCGAAATACCATAAATGGAACTAGTCCTTCAGGACTACGGAAATCCGTTGGCTGTGGGTAAATTTTAGTACAAACTCTGCAGAGTCATAAATCCTCGAATCATCTTATCTATGTCTAAGTTCTGTATTATCTTATCCTGACAAGTGTCAGTTTTGGTGACAGATACTCCGGTGAATCACATGAGTACTAAGTCCGGTTGAATGTTTATTCTTGTGGATGGACTAACCCGTTTATATTCATGTGTTGAATATTCATTATGAGTGCTATATCTTTGTGATGAAAGCCCTTTCTGTGATGTAGCTCAGACGTCCGATCATGACATTGCTGTTATTTTTTATAAGCCCTTTACGTGATGTCGCTCAGACGTTCGATCATGACATTGTTGTTATTTATTTTTATTATAAGCCCTTTACGTGATGTCGCTCAGACGTCCGACCGCTGCATTGCTGTTATTTATTTTTATTATAAGCCATTTCGTGATGTCGCCAGACGTCCGATCGCGGCATTGCTGTTATTTATTTTTATTATAAGCCCTTTACGTGATGTCGCTCGACGTCCATCGCGGCATTGCTGTTATTTATTTTTATTATAAGCCCTTTACGTGATGTCGCTCGAGACGTCCGATCGCGTATTGTTATTACTTTCATTATAAGCCCTTTACGTGATGTCGCTCAGACGTCGATCATGCACGCATGCATTTTTATTTCAATATAAGCCCTTTATGAGGCGTCGCTCGACGCCCGATCATGCAATGTTTTTCTTATTTATTCACCCTTCGAGGCGCCGCCGGACACCCGATCGGTTTTGAGTTTGCCTTCTTTGGGTTTTCGAGCGGACTACCGCCGACTCCCTTCTTAATTATTTTGCTATACTGCTTTAATTGGGCATTGTTAAGATTAACCATGTCGCATTCATGCATTCATTCATTATATCTTTGTCCGAACTGTCTTGCGAGTACTTTCATAGTACTCACCTGGCTTGTTGATTTGGCGGAATCTTGTGAAAGGCGATCTCATGGATGAAGAGTTCGATAGCGAGTCCGACGCCTAGAGGAATCCCGGTCAGTCTCGTGCGACCCTGGATTAGTCATTGTGATATATCCGCTTCCGCTACCCAAATAAATCCATCGAGCCTCACCTAGACGCCGATGAGCCGCCAAAGGCGATGAGACTCGTTAACCACCCCACTGTGTTATTCCACCAACCACTCATATCTCGAGTCAGTAGTATTTCTACCACCACACCATTGTGTCTTATCCGCCATCATGTATATTATTGGCGTGTTGTAATAATTGGTTGGGCATCTCCACTCCGACCCCTGTATTAATGTAATGCTACTGGCACCTTGTATCACAGTTTTGTCTACCGATATGGAGGATTTTCCTCCTATTGGATTTCATAGGTCGGTTGTTCAATAAATATTTTTATTGAAAAACCGGTTGTGACAGAATTATTCACTTGTTGTTGAACCGTTTGATGTTTGGGGAGTTGATTACATGGGACCTTTTCCTTCCTCTAATGGTATACACATATTTTGGTTGTTGTTGATTATGTTACTAAATGGGTAGAAGCTATTCCAACTAGTAGTGCTGATGACAACACCTCTGTTAAAATGCTTAAGGAAGTTATTTTATCAAGGTTTGGAGTCCCTAGATATTTAATGACTGATGGTGGTTCACACTTTATTCATGGTACTTTCCACAAAATGCTTGCCAAGTATGATGTTAACCATAGAATTGCACCACCTTATCATCCTCATTCTAGTGGTCAAGTTGAGCTTAGCAATAGAGAAATAAAATTAATTTTGCAAAAGACTGTCAATAGGTCCAAGAAGAATTGGTCTAAGAAATTAGATGATGCACTTTGGGCTTATAGAACAGCATATAAAAAACCTACGGGTATGTCTTCTTATAAAATGGTTTATGGAAAAGCTTGTCATTTGCCTCTTGAGTTAGAACATAAAGCATATTGGGCAGTTAAAGAACTCAACTATGACTTCAAACTTGCTGGTGAAAAGAGGTTATTTGATATAAGCTCATTAGATGAATGGAGAACCCAAGCATATGAAAATGCAAAGTTATTCAAAGAAAAGGTTCAAAGATGGCATGAAAAAAGAATCCAAAAACACGAGTTTAAAGTCGGAGAGTATGTTCTTTTGTACAACTCTCGTTTCAGATTCTTTGCATGCAAAATCTTCTCAAAATGGGAAGGCCCATATGTCATCGAGGAGGTTTACCGGTCTGGAGTCATCAAAATAAATAGTTTTGAAGGCATTAACCCGAAGGTTGTCAAGGAGTAACGAATAAATCATAATATCTCAGGTACGCATATTAATGTTGAAAGCAATATTTTCCAAACTTTGACATCGGAAGAGCACATAAAAGAGTACTTCCGGAACATCCAGAATCATCAAAATAAGGAGGTACGTAGTACGGTAAGTAAACAGACGCAGAAAAATCTGCAAAAATATTTTTTGTTAGTTTTGGAATAATTAAGAATTTTAGGAATAAATAAACTGCCAGGAAGCGTCCCCTTGTGGGCACAAGACACCAGGGCGCGCCAGGCCTATCTGGCGCGCCCAGGTGGGTTATGCCCACATGGGACACCTTCTGCACTCTGTTTTTCTTCCATGTACTTGTCCTCCAAAATAAAAAATCTATATATACTTCCCAAACTTGTTAACCACCGTATAGTGGAGAAAATCCTCTGTTCTCTTTTCTTGCTATTTTCTGGCAGATTCAACTAAACCAACGTTATGTCTCCCTCACCCTTCAACCATGGAGAAGGAGACATAAGTTTGGTTCAGGAAGATCTAAGGAGGGATGAAGTTGAAGAGGTTGCTATGGAGGAAGAAGAGGAAGGTACCTTTGGGATTCACTCTCCGGCCTCTGAGAGGGGTACACTAGCTGGCATCTCCATTCACCCTAATCCTCATCAAGCTCTTCGGGAGATTCAAGGTTTGAAGGATCTACTCATGGTTATATTGGAGAACACTACATCACCATCATCACCTTCTTCACCACCGAAGGAGAACTGAGTATCGGGTATGGGCACTCCCCTTGGCTTCCGCCAAGCTTGGGGGAGGTGCCCCGATGTCGTATCATCCCACTATCTTTTTGCCTTTACTTATCTTAGTTCAATCTTTTGCCTAGATGAATAAAGTTTAGTTTGATATGTTCTTCTTTTAGAGTTTGCTTAGTGATCTATCATTTTTATTGTGTGCAAGTTATATCATAAAGTTTAGTGTGAGTTTTTGCTTTCTTTGCTATCGTGTTGCAAATAAAAAAGAATAAGAAAGAAAGAAAAAGAGAAAGGAAATAAATAAAAGAAGGGAAGTAAATCAATATGATCATATACTAATCCTATGGTAGGTGATAGCACCACATAAGGAAAAGTATAAGTAATAAAATTTTATTAGATATTGACAAACATAGCATTAGTCAGTGATGCAACTCATGAAAGAATCAATAAGGGAAGGGAAGATTCACATATAAATATACCATCCTAGAAATCTTTTGTGATTGTGAGCCCTCATCAAAATACTATATGCCAAAATTGTTGACGTTGGACAAGGAAGACAACGTAATGGTTTATGTTTGTTTATATTCACATAGAATCATATTGTCATAGATCCTTTAACATGTGGCGCTTGCCCCCTATCATTGCTAGCCAAAAATTCCGCACTAAGTAGAGATACTACTTGTGCATCCAAAAAACCCTTAAACCCAAATCTTTTTCAAGTGTCCACCATACCTACCTAGGGATTGAACAAGATCCCTCAAGTAAGTTGTCATCGGTGGAAAAAGGCAATACAAATTTTTTCTAAATATGTAAGATCATTTAGTGTAATAGAAAATTGAGCATTGTACGAACTTGGATGACAAAGAATAAAAGCGACAGACTACATAATAAAGGTTGTCATCTTAAGGGGCAATACAATGTGATGTTCTCTTGCACTAAGGGATTGAGCATGCGCACAAATAAGCGCATGGGAACCTCTGCTTCCCTCTGCAAAGGGCCTATCTTTTACTTTTATGTATTTATTTTTATGCAAAGAGTCAAAGTTTTTCTCTATTCCTTTTATTTTTCTCTTTTGGCAAGCATCATGTGGTGAGGAAAGATCTAGGCACATATGTCCAGTTGAATATAGATAGCATGAGTTATTATTGCTGGCCTCACCTTTGAGGTGAGTATGTTGGGAGGCGAAATTATAAGCCCCTATCTTTCTATGTGTCCGGTTGAAAGGTTTTGCTCATGCGTACGAGGTGAGTGTTAGCAATCATAGAATACTATATGATGGTTGAGTATGTGGACTTGCTTAAAAGGCTCCGACACATGACTCTTCCTGAAATGATGATGAATTGTAGTTGCAAAGTTGACCGAGAACATAGTTTCTTGTTTCTAATAGAGTTTTAGCTTTATACTTCGATTGTGTGATGAGCTGTTACTTATTCTTAGGAAGTATATGAAGGAAGTTCTATGATAAAAGTCCTATGTTAAAATTTTTTGTTGTTATAATAATCAACATGATGCTTCTATGTCTGTATTTTGTTTTTATCGACACCTCTCTCTCAAAGCATGTGGACATGTTTTTCGATTTTGGTTTTCGCTTGAGGACAAGCGAGGTCTAAGCTTGGTGGAGTTGATACTTCCATTTTGCATCATATTTCCTTGTTATTATTTATAATGTTTTTATCCATAATAATGCTTTTTGGAGTAATTCTAATGCCTTTTCTCTCATAATTTACTAGGAACATGCCAAGAGGGAGAATTCTGGCAGTTGGAAATTTGGACATGGAAAAGCTACGTCAGGCCACCTATTCTGCACAACTCCAAATGAGCTGAAACTTTACGGAGAATTTTTATGAATTATTTGAGGAATATTGGAGCCAATAAACACCCGAGGGGGGCCACCAGTGGGCACAACCCACTGGCGCACTGAGCCCCCAGTGCAGTAATCGGTGGGTTGTGGCCTCCTCGGCCCACATCTGGTGGCCATCTTTTGGTACATAAGTCATTTTGACCTAGAAAAAAATAAGGAGGAGGCTTTCGGGGCAAAGCGCCGCCATCTTGAGGCGGAACTTGGGCAGGAGCACTTTTGCCCTCCAGCAGAGCAATTCTGCCGGGGGAACTTCCCTCCCGGAGGGGGAATTCATCGTCATCATCATCACCAACAACTCTCCCATCTTGGGGAGGGCAATCTCCAACAACATCTTCACCAGCACCATCTCATCTCAAACCCTAGTTCATCTCTTGTATTCAATCTTGTTACCCGAACTATAGATTGTTGCTAGGGGGTAACTAGTAGTGTTGATTACATCTTGTAGTTGATTACTATATGGTTTATTTGGTGGAAGATTATATGTTCAGATCCATTATGCATATTAATACCCCTCTGATCATGAGCATGTTTATTACTTGTGAGTAGTTACTTTTGTTCTTGAGGTCACGGGATAAATCATGTTGCAAGTAATCATGTGAATTTGATATGTGTTCGATATTTTTATGGTATGTATGTTGTGCTTCCCTTAGTGGTGTCATGTGAACGTCGACAACATGACACTTCATCATATTTGGGCCTAAGGGAATGCATTGTCGAGTAGTAAATAGATGGTGGTGAAGGAAATATGCCCTAGAGGCAATAATAAAGTTATTATTTATTTCCTTATGTCATGATGAATGTTTATTATTCATGCTAGAATTGTATTAACCGGAAACTTGATACGTGTGTGAATACATAGACAAAACAAAGTGTCCCTAGTATGCCTCTACTTGACTAGCTCGTTAATCAAAGATGGTTAAGTTTCCTAGCCATAGACATGTGTTGTCATTTGATGAACGGGATCAATCATTAAAGAATGATGTGATGGACAAGACCCATCCGTTAGCTTAGCATAATGATCATTTAGTATTATTGCTATTGCTTTCTTCATGACTTATACATGTTCCTGTGACTATGAGATTATGCAACTCCCGAATACCGGAGGTACACCTTATGTGCTATCAAACATCACAACGTAATCGGGTGATTATAAAGATGCTCTACAGGTGTCTCCGAAGGTGCTTGTTGACTTGGCATAGATCGAGATTAGGATTTGTCACTCTGTGTATCGGAGAGGTATCTCTGGGCCCTCTCGGTAATGCACATCATAATAAGCCTTGCAAGCATTGTGACTAATGAGTTAGTTGCGGGATGATGCATTATGAAACGAGTAAATAGACTTGCCGGTAACGAGATTGAACTAGGTATTGAGATACCGACGATCGAATCTTGGGCAAGTAACATACCGATGACAAAGGGAACAACGTATGTTGTTATGCGGTTTGACCGATAGAGATCTTCGTAGAATATGTAGGAACCAATATGAGCATCCAGGTTCCCCTATTGGCTATTGACTGGAGATGAGTGTCGGCCATGTCTACATAGTTCTCGAACCCGTAGGGTCCGCACGCTTAACGTTCGATGACGATTGGGATTATGAGTTTACGTGATTTTATGAACCGAATGTTGTTCAGAGTCCCGGATGAGATACAGACATGCCGAGGAGTCTTGAAATGGTCGAGAGATAAAGATTCACACATTGGAAGGTTGCATTCGGACATCGGAATGGTTCCGAGTGGTTCGGGCATTTTTTCGGAGTACCGGGAGGTTACCGGAACCCTTCGGGAGAAGTAATGGGCCTATTCGGCCTTATTGGAGGAGAGGAGAAAGGGCCACCTGGGAAGGGCTCCCTTCCCCTTGCCCAAACTGAATTGGACTAGGGGGAGGGGCCGACCCCCCTTTTTCCTTCCCCCTCTCTCTCCCTTCCCTTTCCCTCCGGTGGGAGAAAGGAAAAAGGGGGGCCGAATCCTACTTGGACTAGGAGTCCAAGTAGGACTCCCCCCTTGGGGCGCCCAACCTGGCCAGCCTCCTCTCTCCCTCCCTCGTTCATATACGTGGCCAGGGGACACCCCAATAGCACAACAGACAATCTCTTAGCCGTGTGCGAGGCCCCCCTCCACAGTTACACACCTCGGTCATATCGTCATAGTGCTTAGGCGAAGCCTGCGGTGGTAACTTCATCATCACCATCGCCACGCCGTCGTGCTGACAAAGCTCTCCCTCGACACTCAGCTGGATCGAGAGTTCGTGGGACGTCACCGAGCTGAACGTGTGCAGATTGCGG
Source organism: Aegilops bicornis (assembly GCA_021605145.1). Classification (NCBI taxonomy): domain Eukaryota; kingdom Viridiplantae; phylum Streptophyta; class Magnoliopsida; order Poales; family Poaceae; genus Aegilops; species Aegilops bicornis. Next base: position 103,367,495 of record CM038671.1, read on the forward strand.
AGGTGCCGTACTTTCGGTACTAGGATCAGTCAGATCGTGAGGACGTACGACTACATCAACCGCGTTGTCATAACGCTTTCGCTTACGGTCTACGAGGGTACGTGGACTACACTCTCCCCTCTCGTTGCTATGCATCACCATGATAGATCTCGCGTGTGCGTAGGAATTTCTTTTTTTTGAAATTACTACGTTCCCCAACAGTGGTATCTGAGCCAGGTCTATGCGTAGATGTTATATGCACGAGTAGAACACAAAGAGTTGTGGAAGATAATAGTCACACTGCTTACCAGCATGTCATTCTTTGATTCGGCGGTATTGTTGGATGAAGCGGCCCGGACCGACATTACGCGTATGCTTACGCGAGACTGGTTCTACCGACGTGTTTCGCACGCAGGTGGCTGGTGGGTGTCAGTTTCTCCAACTTTAGTTGAATCGAGTGTGACTACGCCCGGTCCTTGTTGAAGGTTAAAAGAACACACTTGACAAAAAATTGTTGTGGTTTTGATGCGTAGGTCAGAATGGTTGTTGCTCAGCCCGTAGCAGCCACGTAAAACTTGCAACAACAAAGTAGAGGACGTCTAACTTGTTTTTGCAGGGCATGTTGTGATGTGATATGGTCAAGACATGATTCTAAATATTATTGTATGAGATGATCATGTTTTGTAACATAGTTATCGGCAACTGGCAGGAGCCATATGGTTTTATCGATTTACTGCATAAGATGCAAGCGCCATGTAATTGCTTTATTGTATCGCTATGTGATAGCAATAGTTGCAAAAAGCAATAGTTGGCGAGACGACCATGTGACGACACGTTGATAGAGATCAAGATGATGGAGATCATGGTGTCATGCCGGTGATAATGGAGATCATGACGGTACTTTTGAGATGGAGATCAAATGCAGAAGATGATGATGGCCATATCATGTCACATATTTTGATTGCATGTGATGTTTATCTTTTATGCATCTTATTTTGCTCAGTACGACGGTAGGTTTATAAGATGATCCCTTACTAAAATTTCAAGGTATAAGTGTTCTCCCTGAGTATGCACCATTGCGACAGTTCTTCGTCTTTGAGACACCACGTGATGATCGGGTGTGATAAGCTCTACGTTCACATACAACGGGTGCAAGCCAGTTTTGCACACGCAGAATACTCAGGTTAAGCTTGACGAGCCTAGCATATGCAGATATTGCCTCGGAACACTGAGACCGAAAGGTCGAGCGTGAATCATATAGCAGATATGATCAACATAGTGATGTTCACCATTGAAAACTACTCCATCTCACATGATGATCGGACAAGGTTTAGTTGATTTGTATCACGTGATCACTTAGATGATTAGAGGGATGTCTATCTAAGTGGGAGTTCTTAAGTAATATGATTAATTGAACTTTAATTTATCATGAACTTAGTCTTGGTAGTATTAGCATATCTATGTTGTAGATCAATAGCTCGCGATGTAGCTCCCCGTTTATTTTTTATATGTTCCTAGAGAGATATAAGTTGAAAGATGATAGTAGCAATGATGCGGACTTGGTCCGTCATCTGAGGATTTTCCTCATTGCTGCCCAGAAAAATTATGTCCTTGATGCACCTCTAGGTGACAGAACTATTGCAAGAGCATATGCAGACATTATGAACGTTTTGACAAGCTCGGTATGATGACTACTTGATAGTTTAGTGCACCATGCTTTACGGCTTAGAACCGGGACTTCAAAAATGTTATGAACGCCACGGAGCATATGAGATGTTCCAAGAGTTGAAATTGGTATTTCGTACTCATGCCCGTGTCAAGAGGTTTGAGACCTCTGATAGTACTTTGCCTACAAGATGGAGGAGAATAGCTCAACCAGTGAGCATGTGCTTAGACTGTCTAGGTACTACAATTGCTTGAATCAAGTGGGAGTTATATCTTTCAGATAAGATAGTAATTGACAAAGTTCTCTAGTCACTGTCACCAAGTTACTAGAACTTCGTGATGAACTATAATATGCAAGGGATAACGAAAACAATTCCCAAGCTCTTCGCAATGCTAAAATTGGCGAAGGTAGAAATAAAGAAAAGCATCAAGTGTTGATAGTTAACAAGACCACTAGTTTCAAGAAAAGGGCAAAGGGATAGAAAGGGAACTTCAAGAAGAATGACAAACAAGTTGTCATCCCCTGAAGAAGTCCAAAGCTAGACCCAAGCCTGAAACTGAGTGCTTTTACTGCAAAGGAAATGGTCACTGGACGTGGAACTGCCCTAGGTACTTGGCGGATAAGAAGGATTGCATAGTGAACAAAGGTATATTGGATATACATGTTATTGATGTGTACTTTAATGTGTTTACAGCAACCCCTCGGTATTTGATACTGGTTCAGTTGCTAAGACTAGTAACTCGAAACAGGAGTTGCAAAATAAACAGAGACTAGTAAAGGGTGAGGTGATGATGTGTGTTCGAAGTGATTCCAAGGTTGATAAGATCACCATCGCACACTCCCTTTACCTTCGGGATTAGTGTTGAACCTGAAATTAATGTTATTTGGTGTTTTCGTTGAGCATGAATATGACTGGATCATGTTTATTGCAATACGGTTATTCATTTTAGTCAAAGAATAATTGTTGTTCTATTTACATGAATAAAACCTTCTATGGTCATACACTCAATATAAATGAGTTATTGAATCTCGATTGTAGTGATACACATATTCATAATATTGAAGACAAAAGATGCAAAGTTAATTATGATAGTGCAACTTATTTGTGGCATTGCCGTTTAGGTCATATTGGTGTAAAAGCGCATGAAGAAACTCCATGCTGATGGAATTTTGGAATCACTTGACTATGAATCGTTTGATGCTTGCGAACCATGCCTCATGGGCAAGATGACTAAGACTCCATTCTCTGGAACAATGGAGCGAGCAACTGACTTGTTGGAAATAATACATACTGATGTACGCGGTCCGATGAGTGTTGAGGCTCACGGCGAGTATCGTTATTTTCTGACCTTCACATATGATTTAAGCAAATATGGGTAAATCTACTTAATGAAACATAAGTCTGAAACATTTGAAAAGTTCAAAGAATTTCAGAGTGAAGTAGAAAATCATCGTAACAAGAAAATAAAGTTTCTACGATCTGATCCTGGAGGAGAATATTTGAGTTACAAGTTTGGTCTTCATTTGAAACAATGCGGAATAGTTTCGCAACTCACGCCACCCGGAACAGCACAGCGTAATGGTATGTCTGAACGTCGTAACCGCACTTTATTAGATATGGTGTGATCTATGACGTCTCTTACTGATTTACCATTATCGTTTTGGGGTTATTAGAGACAGCTACATTCACGTTAAATAGGGCACCGTCTAAATCCGTTGAGACGACACCATTTGGCAAGAGACCTAAGCTGTTGTTTCTTAAAGTTTGGGGTTGCGATGCTTATGTGAAAAAGTTTCAACCTGATAAGCTTGAACCCAAATCGGAGAAGTGCGTCTTCATAGGATACCCAAAAGAAAATGTTGAGTACACCTTATATCACAGATCCGAAGGCAAGATCTTTGTTGCTAAGAATGGATCCTTTCTAGAGAAGGAGTTTCTCTCGAAAGAAGTGAGTGGGAGGAATGTAGAACTTGATAAGGTAAGTGTACCTTCTCCCAAATTGGAAAGTAGTTCATCACAGAAATCAGTTCCAGTGATGCCTACACCGATTACTGAGGAAGTTAATGATGATGATCATGAAACTTTAGATCAAGTCACTACCGAACCTCGTAGGTCAACCAGAATATGTTCCACACCAGAGTGGTACAGTAATCCTGTTCTGGAAATCATGTTACTAGACCATGACAAACCTACGAACTATGAGGAAGCGATGATGACCCCAGATTCCGCGAAATGGCTTGAGGCCATGAAATCTGAGATGGGATCCATATGCGAACAAAGTGTGGACTTTGGTTGACTTGCCCGATGACTCGGCAAGCCATAGAGAATAAATGGATCTTCAAGAGGAAGACAGATGTTGATAGTAGTGTTACTATCTAGAAAGCTCGAATTGTCGCCAAAGGTTTTTGACAAGTTCAAGGTGTTTTCTATGATGAGATTTTCTCACTCGTATCGATGCTTAGAGTTTGTCCGAATCATGTTAGAAATTGCCACATTTTATGAAATTTGGCAAATGGATGTCAAAACTACATTCCTTAATGGATTTCTTAAGGAAGAGTTGTATATGACGCAACAAGAAGGTTTTGTCAATCCTAAAGGTGTTAAGAAAGTGTGCAAGCTCCAGCGATCCATCTATGGACTGGTGCAAGCATCTCGGAGTTGGAATATATGCTTTGATGAGTTGATCAAAGCATATAGTTTTCTCTGGAACTTGCGGTGAAGCCTGTATTTACAAGAAAGTGAGTGGGAGCACTACAACCTGTCTGATAAGTATATGTGAATGACATATTGTTGATCAGAAATGATGTAGAACTTTTTGGAAAGCATAAAGGAGTGTTTGAAAGGAGTTTTTCAAAGAAATACATCGGTGAAGCTGCTTACATATTGGGCATCAAGATCTATCACTACTATGGAAAAGCCTATACACAGAATCTTAGCAGCAGCGCGGGTCAAAAAGGAGCGCTGCTGCTAATTAGTAGCAGCGAGAGTGCGGGAAACTCGCTACTGATAAGTTTTTAGCAGTAGTGCGCTCTGTGTAAACTGCGCTGCTACAAATATCCACCGGCGGTGTTCACTGAGCTCCATTTAGCAGTAGCGCCGTTGCCCGAACCGCGCTACTGCTACGGATATAGTAGCAGCGCGCTTTTACTGAGATCGCTGCTGCTACATTTCAAATTGGCAAATTTTTTTGTCACTGTTAGCAGTAGCGTCGTTGCACAAAGCGCGCTGCTGCTAATTCTTTAGCAGCAGCGCGTTTCTTCCCACGCGCTACTGCTAACCCGCACCAACCCACCACCTTTTCCCCACCCGTGCTTCCCCTCCCCCTCCTCTCTTCCCTTCCCCTACCTCCCCCACATGCTCCCACTCTCACTCTTCTTCTTCCTCAATACTTCTCCCCCATTACTCTTTCTCTTATACACACATTTCTCTCTCTTCATTACTCCTACCTAACTACACCACCTCCGTTAATGCATCTCCTTTCTCTTTTTCCTTTCCCCTCCACTAGTTGAAGTTGTCTCCTCCCAAATTAGCTAGCTAGGTAGATGTAGCATTTAGTTAAGTGACCTATTTGCCCCCTAACTAGATATATCTTTGTCAACAAGAGCTTTGTGCACTTTGATCTCCCTACAACATCATCTCCACCGTGTGCTCGATCTCGATCGAGGTGATGAAAATTTCATGCTTTTGCAAAATGAAAATATGTTTATGTGTGTGTGATATGTTTGTGGAAATTGTGTGTGTGGCACGCCAAATTGTGCTTTTGAGTTGCCTATGTTTTGCCGAAATGTCGATTTATTTCCATTTGGTAATTCCGGCAAACTCTAGATCCATATATGTCCTATTTTTAGGGAAGGTCATGCCAAATTTTTGTATGACTTTGATGCATGCATGCATTTTTATAATCAATTTGTTTATTATTACCGTGTAGAGTTGGCGATGGTCGGTGGAGCGATGGTGGACAGGTGGTTGCGATCGGCGGTGCAGGACATGAAAGAAAATAACGGACGGAGGTTTTATGTCCGTGTCGAAAATGCAAAGGAATAGTTTGGCTCGACCCCCATGACGATGGTCGTGTCGAAGCGCACCTGCTCATGACTGGTTTCATGGATGGCTATACGCGGTGGATAATTGAAGAGGAGGATGACGATGTTGAGGATGCCGACGGGGCAGGCAATGATGACACGGGGCAAGATGAAGAGATGATCGATAATGGCGGCGGGGAAGAGGCCGGACATGGCGGAGGAGAAGGGGCCAGACATGGCGGCGGAGAGAACGACATGGACTCCATGCGGCAGAGTTCGTCGGTACTAAGTTCAATCGTGCGGGACCCTCATGTTCAAGCATTGCTTCACAAGGAGACGAAAATCTTGAGAGCTGCTTCTAGAGAGGAGGCTAAGCTGGAGCAACTGGTGGTAGACTCGAACACTCCATTGTATGATGGTTGCAATCCTGAGGTGACCCGCTTGAGTTTCACGCTCCAACTCCTGAAGACGAAGGCTAAAAACAAATGGATGAACACTAGCCTTGATGAGCATCTCAAGTACCCTAAGGATGTTCTTCCCGCGGGTAATCTATGTCCTACTAGTGTTGATGAGGCCAAGAAGATCGTGTGCCCTCTTGATCTGCCACACATTAGATACCGTGCATGCATCAACGAATGCATAATTTATTGGAAGGAGCACGCGGAAAAAACAAGCTGTCCGGTGTGCAATGCTTCTCGATACAAGAAGGCCGGGAAGAAATGTCCCCAGAAAGTTGTATGGTACTTACCGATCACTCCCGTCTGCAGGTATTTTGTAGATCCCAAGGAAGCAAAGCTAATGCGCTGGCACGCGGAGAGGAAGAAGCCCGACGATGGAGATGATCCGAAGCTGAGACACGTGAAGGATGGAAGCCAGTGGAGAGCGTTGAACAGATTCTATCGGTATTTTGAATGTGATGCAAGGAACATCGTGCCCGGCGCGTGTACCGATGACATGAATCCGTTTGGCAACCAGAACACCAACCAGAACACCAACCATAGCACATGGCATGTGTTTGTATGGATGTACAACCTCCCCCTGGTTGTGCATGAAATCGAAGTACATTCACATGAGCATGCTTATTCAAGGGACGAAACAACCAGGAAATAATATTAATTTGTATCTGGGGCTACTTCAAGAGGAGTTAGACACGTTATGGAAAACACCGGCCAAGACATGGGACGCCAACAAAGGTGAGTATTTCAACATGAGAGCCGCGCTGATCACGGCAAAGGCAGGACTATCTCGGTTACGGATATGTGGCAGGCTAGGTGTGCCATAGATATTGCGGATGCACGCGGTGCATGGATGATACGACGTCTCAGCACCTAACGTCAAGGAAAGATGGCGGGTCTGGGAAAATCGTGTACATGGGGCATCAAAGATGGCTTGAACAGGATGACCCATGGAGAAACCGTGGAGATCTATTCAATGGTCACACTGAGCATCGAGGACCTCCACGTAAGCGGAGCGGTGCCGAAATTGATGAGATGTTGAAAAACTGGAAGGAGTGCCCCCCGCCGGGAAAGATGATGAGAAAGGCGCCATAGCCGCTGCTAAAGGTATGGAAGACGAGGTCTGTGTTCTGGGACTTGGAGTACTGGCACAAACTCGATACACCTCATTGCCTTGATCAAATGCATATCTGTAAGAATGTCCTTGAGAGCTTGCTCGCAACACTGATGAACATGCCGGATAAGACCAAGGATGGGCGAAGGCAAGAAAAGACTTGCAAGATTTGAAAATTAGGGAAGATCTGCTACCGCCCGTAAAATGTCGACGAGGCAGAGGCGGAGGCAGAGGCATGGGAGAAGAAGGGCAAGAAAATAAAGAAAGAGGATTATTGCCCCTTCTTGCTTCACCTTAAGTCAGCTGAGATCAATGCCTTCTTTAAGTGCCTTACGGAGTCAAAGTTAGTTCAGTTCTTGTGGCAAGATAAGCGAGATATCTAGACACGGACGGAAAAGGTTCAGTGGGATGAAGTCTCATGGTGTCATGTGATGATGACGCAGATACTACCTGTTGCCCTTAGAGGGATAATGGACAAGCACGTCCGTGACACGCTTATTGGTCTCTGCAACTTTTTCGACGTAATCTCTCGAGAGTCGATCAGTGTGAAGCAGCTCCAAAGGCTACAGGAAGAGATCGTTGTGATACTGAATGAGCTTGAGATGTACTTCCCGCCCGCGTTCTTTGACGTGATGGTGCATCTGTGTGTCCATATTGTGGATGACATAATAGACACAGGGCCGTCATTCCTGCACAACAAGATGCCATTTGAGAGGATGAATGGGATCATCAAAGGATTCGTTCGTAACATGTCCCGTCCGGATGGAAGCATCATCCAGGGCTATTTGGCACAAGAGTGCATCTCTTTCTATGAGAATTTTCTATATGGCGCAGACCAGCCGCCTGGTGTTAGTGTTGGTTTGCCCATTAACAAGCACGATGGGAGGCTCGAAGGAGATGGTCACTGCAACGGTCGCAAGGAACTGCACGTGGCATACTCAGATCGAGGCAGCGACTTTGACAGAGCAAACTTGGTACTGCTACAACACCTAGACGTGGTAGATCCTTTCGGTAGCCGCACAAAGAAATTATCGCAAAGAAGTATCGTGACCGGGGGTATGCGGAGACGGACGCCCGAAGTTACTAGAGAGCACAACTCCACTTTCCTGCATTGGTTCAAAGAGCATATTATTGCTAATCCTCGGGAGGAGGGCTCTAGGACGGATTGCTCATATACGCCTTAGCACATGGCCCCTCGCCCAACCTCGTAACCTATCGGGCATATGATATCAACGGATACACGTTACGCACGGAGGCCAAAGATATGGAGAGTGATGATCGTAACTTCGGGGTGACGATGGAATGCATGACCGTCGGCGACAACGGCGCAAGAATCGAACGATTTTATGGAAGGGTCGAGGAGATCCGGGAGCTTGACTACTCTGGACTGCACAACACGGCGATGTTCCGTGTCAGATGGGCTAAGAATGTCGAAAGAGAAAGCCGGATTTTCACTACCATGACTATACCCGACGCCAAGAGCGCTACCGTGAACGCTATCGCAAAAAATGAGCCATGGGTACACGCTAAGCACGTGACACAATGCTTTTTCATAACTGACCTGCGCAATCCCAGCCGTGTTGTCCCGAGGAGAGGCAAAAGGAACATCATTGGAATGGATGGAGTCGCCAACGAGGAAGACTATGATCAGTACGGAAACCCAATGAGGGAAGATGACGATGATGATGAAGTATACGTCAAAGAAGAATCAATACTACATTACCTAAGAAAAATCGTACTCCATGGAAAAGGCAAAGTCACAATGAGGGGCTCAATTATTCTTGACGAACAAGAAGGGAAAGAAGCTGACTCAAAACGAAAAGCGTCGGCGATGAGGAAACTTATGTTATCGGTCAAATGATGTAATATATATATGTTCCTATTTTGTATACACACTTAGCCATTATTATGCATGGGTCCAATGATGTGTAATATATATATTCCTATTTTGCGTACATATTTAACCATCAAATGATGCAATATATATCGTCCTCCCTTCGTTCACTGCTCTCGGGAAATAAAATTGGGATAAAATAAAGGAAAAGGAAAACTGGCAGTAGCGAAGGTAGTAGCAGTAGCGTTTTCCTAAACCGCTTCTGAATCTGAAGTTAGTAGCAGCGTGTTTTGTCCAAATGCGCCATCACTACGTCCCACTTAACCCAAAATTCTCACCCGCCTGCTTCATCCCGCCTTCCCCCCCAAATCCCCACTCTCCCGTCGCCTTTGCCCGCGCCAAACCGGCCATGGCGCTCGCTTCAACGCCCGGCCTTGGCCGCTAGCCTCCGACCCAGGCGCTTCGCCCCGACCAGCCCTCGCCCCGACCCGACCCGGCGCTCGCCTCCGACCCGGCCCTCGCCCCCGACCCCGACCCCGGCGTGCTCGCCCCCGACCCGTCGGCCCTCGCCTCCCTCCTCTCCCCTCCCGGCCGTCGTCGGGCCTGCCTCCTCGCCCCTGCACCCTCTGTAAACCCCCCCTCTCTCTGCTAGGGTTCTTCGGTTAATTTACTTAGGTTTTAGTTAGGCAGTATGTTAATTAGGTTATTTATTTAGTTATGAATTTAGCTAGGTTTCAAAATTTGAACTTGACATGTGATATGTGCAAATTTGAACTGGACATGTGATATGTGCATATGTCATGTTTTGCACATGTCATGTTTGGAAAATGATCCGAGTGGCCTGTGTTACGCCGGAATGTTGATTCATTTCCGTTCCGGTGAATTTCGGGCGCTCGATATGTCCATTTTTTAGCAAAGGTCATGCCGAAATTTCCCGTGAATAAAGGCATGATTTTGTGCTACATAGTTGGCATATCGAGTGCTGGCACCTAGATTTCTTTTTATGTCATTTATCATTTATTCATACTTTTAGAAATAAATGAGGACACTTAATCATAGGAAACATGTCGAACAACGAAGAAACTGGGCCTTCTGACCAAGATGCAAACGAGATGGATTATGAGGGTGAACAAGAGTACCTCGACTATTTGACTGCTAAGCAAGGTTTGCAGGTCGGCCTCGATGATGGTACTGACGCCGACATCGACACCGGCAGCACCGGCACCGATGGCGGCACCGATACCGGTGGGGAAGGTACCGGCACCGATGGTGGCACCGAGACCGGCGGGGAAGGTACCGGCCCCGATGCCGCTACCGAAAAGAGGAAGCATAAGAAGCAGAGGATACGAGAACCTAACAAACTAGGGATTGGACGACTTGTGATCACAAAGATGGCACTTGGCAAGTTTGAGCCGTTAGAGCCGGAAGAACCTCGCAAGTGCTATGGGAACCAAGTAGGATGCATCCTATGGGAATCTTGTGAGCATCAACGACGATGACTTAAGGAGTAAAGAACATTTGACGCAGTTGCTCCTAACAAAGTTGCACAAGAGATTCAAGTTCCCCGACCGGGATGATAACATAGAACAACCACGGGATGATCCGAAGATGAAAAAGATTAACAATCACGCCATGGGCATGTTCAAAGAATGATTTGGCCTCTGGAAAGCGAGGGTGAAACGAGCTATTGAGGCTGATGAACCCCTGTCCAAGCTTCTGGAGGAAAATCGGACACTTACGGAAGAGGAGTTCGAAAAGTTCAAGGACACTTGCGCTACCGAGGCAGCCAAGGCTAAGGCTGCGAAATTCAAGAGCCTTCAAAGAAAGGAACACGGGGAAGCATCGCCTCGGAAGCCGTGGCTACCTCGGTAAAAGGCCCATATGGGATAAGGAGGACGCGGAACGTGAAGTCGCGGGTCTCCCAGACCCCTTCGCGAAGTTCACCAACCCCTTGGAGCATGATGTCATCAGGGCCCGCTACAAGTGGGACAGGGAGAAAAAGGTTTTTTACACGGACAAGATCACGAGGAAATTGATTAGACTACTGGAGAAGCAACACTAGCTTGCAGCCGAAAGCCCTACTTCTCCGATGAGGCCCAAGTGGGACACCCCTCTCAACCGGGTCTTGAATGAACTTAAGGGACTCCCTTTGGATCAGCGGCCGCAATATGGTCGTGTGCACGGCCGAGAGCGGCGCCACGTGGAAGGTGTTTTACAACGAGGGCCCGAAGGCCAAGAAGCTGAAAACGAAGTTTAGTCGGTAGGACATCGACGCGAAGGTGAAGCTTGCGGTCAAGAAAATAGCAGTGAGGGCGAAAAAGCAGCCGAGGACAAATATGAGTTCCTACAAAGCAGTCAATGCAGTCAGAATCGCCTCGAAATGATTTCGCTACTAACTTGGTTCGATTATCATCAATCGGGCGAAGGAAAATCGAGACAAGACGGTACATGATTTCCCGATGCCCAGTTTCGTGGAGCAACTCCATGAACAACAACACCATCGCACCATCACTTGCTCATGCAAGCTGGGCCTCCTCTCGCAGCCGCTCCGCTCATAGCAGCTCGTCCTCGGTCTCGGTAGCGCTAGGTGGGCCTTCATCTTTGGCTGAGCTCGACGCCGTCACGGTAATTACATGTCGCACCAACATATATATATATATATATATATATATATATATATATATATATATAATATTACATTTTTGTTGCCTTTCGGTTGTTTTACGCCATAGACATATGTGTTTGCAGGCGAAAGAAACCCTGTGCACCATATCTACTTGATCAAAGGCCAGAAGGTGGACGTGGGAAAGGGGATGATAATGGACCCCTCTCAACGCACGTTCCACAACCAGCCGATCCCTGCTGGGCACTTCAGGTATAGCTTGACTAGTGTGAAATCGGGGCACGAGGATTTGCCTCCTCCAGCACAACATGTGGGAGCGGACGACAAGACCCCGCCGCGGATTGGAAGTTGCAAGAATTGGGTGCTGCTATGGCCGAAGAATCTTATTAAATGCAGAGCCAGCCGAGAGCTCACCAATAACTACCACACATCAACAAGCATGTGCGAAGACCACCACCCCGCCTACGCAATTACCAGCTCCTGTAGTGTCGGGTGAGAGCGTGAGACGACATGATGAAGGGGTGCAATAGTGCTTGGCTGATGTAATTTCTCTGTAGAGCAGAGAATGGATGATGAGACGGAGGTCGACCCTATGGATTACCTCAATACAAACGCGTATGACTGTGACATAGATATGATGAGTCAACCATATGACGAATCGGGCTATCAACTTGCTAATGAGGATATGGATGATATGCCCGGGCAGGGTCGTACCATGGATTGCAAAAGTCTCTCTTCATGAAATCCTCACAGGACACGCCTGAAGATGCCGCCTCAACACAGGCTCAACTAGCTGGGCGCGAGGGTCGTATAGTACTTAGCCTAGGAACACTGGGGCAGGGGTTAAGGAAGGGTCTGGAAGGTGTGCCCAAGAAAAAGGAGAGGAAGAGATCGGGGAAGGTAACTGCCTCCAAACAAGCCAGAGCACATAGCAGCCAGACGATGCATTCTGAAGAGGCGTGTACCCGTGAAAAGTGCGGTCATGTTCCATCTCACAGGCGAGCCGATGCTACCGCCAAAACCAGCTGGAGGCACTATCGAGGATCTCAGGAGACTACACGACCATGTGCTGTCGACTGAGAAAAGCCTACTAGCCTCAAAGGATCCCGGATATCCGACATACGCGGCTCGTGTGCCTGAGGGGAAGTGCTACGTCGACACACAGCCCGCGGAGGTGTTCTTCCTGCGGTTTGACCATATCTTTGAGATGTTTCTAACAAGGCGGCTTGATTTTACTATCGTCCACCTTTTTGCGCTACATATGAGCTCTGTCATGAAGAGTGAAGAAGTCTCGCAAATCTGTGTGGCGGATCCGTACTACATGCACGAGTCTTTCTTGAGTCTCGGCGACTTTGAGCGTGAAACTGCTAGGGAGTACCTCCAAAACTTCATGGTACAGAATAAGGACCGGGAAATTGTCCTCGTGCCTTATCATCCAAAGTAAGTGAGTTCCGGACAACCCTTTCATACATTTCAATCATTCCTTCTCTCTCATATGGGGAATAATTTGGGGTGTCTTTTCCCCGCAGCAACGGGCGCGCCATCCTTATCATTCTTTACCCGCAAGTCTCCCACGCCGTGTATTTTGACCCTTCCAGAGACTACGAGAAAAAAGACTACACCCACATAATGAATATTCTAGATGATGCTCTCCAAGGCTTCAGCTTTAGAGGTGGCCACGTGCAGATCAAGAAACAAAGGAACAAGAAGATGGGTTTCGCGCATAAAACTAACTTCTCCTGCATCCATGTCCCAAAATCAAGCAAGAAGGATGGATTCTACATCGTCCATCTCATGATTCAGTTCCACACGGATCACCAAAAGCTTCGCATTAACAGCAGAAATGATGATCGTATCCACAAGTGGCTAGAATCTCATGGAGAAGCGGATTATAAACTTAGAGATGACTTCTTTCGCATCCAAAGTGACATTGCGACGATCATCATGAAAGAAGTCGCCGATGAGAAGGGGATGTTCCACCACGGCCCTATATCGCGAGCTGACGTCCGAACTCGCATAGGCATGCAACGTCTAGACCTCACGCCATTCAAGAAGCTAGGGTTTGTCCTTGATGATATGGAAGGATGGAACTTCTAGTGATTTATGATGCCGATGATGATGATATGTGTCGGTTGAACTTGTATACTTATTGTAGCGATGAAACTTTGTGATGTCCACGGTCCATGTGCCGAACTTGCGTAATGCTACTTTGTTAGTTTGCGTACGATGACCTGCGTACCTCTAGTTAATTAATTTGCATCTTTGTATGTTGCATCTAGTTGCTAACCCTTTCTTTTTCGATGTTGCTCTAGTATATTTTGTTGCATATTTATGATTGTACATCCTCTTCATGAACATGCATCTCTAAGAGGTACCTAGTTTCTTGATGGCGAGATGGAATTGCTATGTCGTGTACAAAGGGAAGGTTCCGGGGGTGTACAACGAGTGGCATGAGTGTCAGGCGCAAGTGAATAGGTTCACGGGCGCCAGCCATAAAGGCTTCAAAAGCAGACAAGAAGGAGAAGCTAGTTACTTGAGGTTCTAGGTAGCGCGAGAGAGGACTCGTAACCGCCACCTCATGTACTGCATAGTTCCACTCTCACTCATAGTGATAGCACTTCTTGCGTATACCTTTGTTTAGATGGATGACGTTGTTGTAGTTGCAAGTATTCGAGACTTGCATGTATCACTTTGTGTTGGATGATGATTATGATGAGACTATTTGTATGTACATGCTATGATTACATTTGTGGTCTCGCAGACATTTGTATGTGTATCATGATGACATTTCTATGTGCTAAAGATTCTTCTATAAAGCCTGTTCAGATACAAAACAAATATGCCAAAAAATAAAAAAACCTACTTAAATTAGCAAAGAGCGAGTATACAAAAGTTAGCAGCGGCGCGCTATATAGCGATAGTGCGTCAAGGTAAAAGCGCTAGAGATAATAGCGATGCGAGCTTCCACGAACAGCGCTGGCGATACACTTGTGTAGCGATGGCGCCCGGTGACTGGCGTTGCTGCTATATGTTAGCTGTAGCGCCTTATTAGTAGCGCCTATCCCCGCGCTACTGATACATCTAAAACCGGCGCTGCTGCTAGCCTTTTCCCTAGTAGTGTATAGAGATAGATCAAGACGCTTAATTGGACTTTCACAAAGCACATACCTTGACAAGTTTTTGAAGTAGTTCAAAATGGAACAGTCAAAGAAAGAGTTCTTGGCTATGTTGCCAGGTGTGAAGTTTAGTAAGACTCAAAGCCCGACCACGGCAGAAGATAGAGAGAATGAAAGTCATTCCCTATGCCTTAGCCATAGGTTTTATAAAGTATGCCATGCTATGTACCAAACCTATTGTATACCCTGACCTGAGTTTGGCAAGGGACTACAATTTTTGATCTAGGAGTAGATCACTAGACAGCGGTCAAAATTATCCTTAGAGCACTAAGGAAATATTTCTCGGTTACGGAGGTGATAAAGAGTTAAATGCGTAAAGAGTTACGTCGATGCAAGCTTTGACACCGATCTGGATGACTCTAATTCACAATCCGGATACATATTGAAAGTGGGAGCAATTAGCTAAAGTAGCTCCGTGCAGAGCATTGTAGACATAGAAATTTGCAAAATACATACGGATCTGAATTTGGCAGACCCATTGACTAAACATCTCTCACAAGCGAAACATGACCACGCCTTAGTACTCTTTGGGTGTTAATTACATGGCGATGTGGACTAGATTACTGACTCTAGTAAACCCTTTGAGTGTTGGTCACATGACGATGTGAACTATGGGTGTTAATCACATGGTGATGTGAACTATTGGTGTTAAATCACATGGTGATGTGAACTAGATTGACTCTAGTGCAAGTGGGAGACTGAAGTAAATATTCCCTAGAGGCAATAATAAAGTTATTATTTATTTCCTTGTTTCATGATAAATGTTTATTATTCATGCTAGAATTCTATTAACCAGAAACTTGATACTTGTGTGAATACATAGACAAAACAGAGTGTCCCTAGTATGCCTCTAGTTGACTAGCTCGTTAATCAAAGATGGTTAAGTTTCCTAGCCATAAGCTCGTTAATCCAGAATGATGTGATGGACAAGACCCATCTGTTAGCTTAGCATAAGATCATTTAGTTTTATTGCTATTGCTTTCTTCATGACTTATACATATTCCTCTGACTATGAGATTATGCAACTCCCGAATACCGAAGGAACACCTTGTGTGCTATCAAACATCACAACATAACTGGGTGATTATAAAGATGGTCTACAGGTGTTTCCAAAGGTGTTTGTTGACTTGGCATAGATCGAGATTAGGATTTGTCACTCGGTGTATCGGAGAGGTATCACTGGCCCCTCTCGGTAATGCACATCACTATAAGCCTTGCAAGCATTGTGACTAATGTGTTAGTTGCGGGATGATGCATTACGGAACGAGTAAAGAGACTTGCCTGTAATGATATTGAACTAAGTATTGCGATACCAACGATCGAATCTCGGGCAAGTAACATACCGATGACAAAGGGAACAACTTATGTTGTTATGCGGTTTGACCAATAAAGATCTTCGTAGAATATGTAGGAACCAATATGAGCATCCAGGTTCCGCTATTGGTTATTTACCGGAGATGTGTCTCGGTCATATCTACAAAGTTCTCGAACCCGTAGGGTCCGCACGCTTAACGTTCGATGACGATTGGTATTATGAGTTTACGTGATTTGATGAACCGAAGGTTGTTCGGAGTCCCGGATGAGATTACGGACATGACGAGAGTCTAGAAATGGTCGAGAGGTAAAGATTCACATATTGGAAGGTTGCATTCGGACATCGGAATGGTTCCGATTGGTTCGGGCATTTTTCGGAGTACCGGGAGGTTACCGGAACACCCCAGGAGAAGTAATGGGCCTATTGGGCCTTATTGGAGGACAGGAGAAAGGGCCACGTGGGAGGGGCGCCCTTCCCCTTTCCCAAACCGAATTGGACTAGGGGACGGGGCCGGCCCCCCTCTTTCCTTCCCCCTCTCTCTCCCTTCCCTTTCCCTCCGGTGGGAAAAAGGAAAAAGGGGGGCTAAATCCTACTTCGACTAGGAGTCCAAGTAGGACTCCCCCCTTGGCGCGCCAAACCTGGACGGCCTCCTCTCTCCCTCCCTCGTTTATATATGTGGCTAGGGGGAACCCCAATAGCACAACAGACAATCTATTAGCCGTGTGCGGTGCCCCCCTTCACAGTTACACACCTCGGTCATATCGCCGTAGTGCTTAGGCGAAGCCCTGCGCCGGTAACTTTATCATCACCGTCGCCACGCCATCGTGCTGACGTAGCTCTCCCTTGACACTCAACTGGATCGAGAGTTCGTGCGACGTCACCGAGCTGAATGTGTGCAGATCGCGGAGGTGCCGTACTTTCGGTACTAGGATCGGTCGGATCGTGAAGATGTACGACTACATTAACCGCGTTGTCATAATGCTTCCGCTTATGGTCTAAGAGGGTACGTGGACACTCTCCCCTCTCGTTGCTATGCATCACCATGATAGATCTTGCGTGTGCTTAGGAATTTTTTTGAAATTACTGCGTTCCCCAACAGGTGGGTTGTGAGAGTGACAGAAACATAAACCCCAGTTTATGCACTATTCCGTAAGGGACCGATTGGATCCTAGAGTTTAATGCTATTGTTAGAATTTATTCTTAATAGTTTTCTCGTAGTTGCAGATGCTTGCGGGAGGGTTAATCATAAGTAGGAGGTTTGTTCAAGTAAGAAAAGCACCTAAGCACCGGTCCACCCACATATCAAACTATCAAAGTAGCGAATACAAATCAAACCAACATGATGAAAATGACTAGATGAAATTCCCGTGTACCCTCAAGAACACTTTGCTTATTATAAGAGACCATTTTGTCCTGTCCTTTGCCTCAAAAGGATTGGGCTACCTTGCTGCATACTTGTTACTATTATCATTACTTGCTCGTTACAAATTATCTTGCTATCAAACTACTTGCTACTTACAATTTCAGCACTTGCAGACATTACCTTACTGAAAACTACTTGTCATTTCCTTCTGCTCCTCGTTGGGTTTGACACTCTTACTTATCGAAAAGAGCTACAATTGATCCCCTATACTTGTGGGTCATCAGCAGTCTGCTCTGGATGTGAGGCCAGAGCGGTGGTCGGGGCCGCGAACCCTTCGAAGATCAAGTCTCCTCGGATATCGGCGACGTAGTTTAAGTTCCCGAAACTGATCTGATAATCAGGGGCTTATCTGTCGATCTGCTCAAGGTGGCCAATCGAGTTGGCACGCAGTGCGCAGCCGCCGACTACGAAAATTTGGCCGGGGGGAAAGTCTCCCCCGAAACAGCATCATTGTAGATGATCGAACGAGCCATCGAACCTTCTGTCGACAGCACAGAGGAAATCTCAATGAAAGCACCAATGTCGGTGTCAAAAGCGGCCGATCTCGAGTAGGGGGTCCCGAACAGTTCATTTGAGGATCGAATGTAACAGGAGGAAGGGGACATGATGTTTACCCAGGTTCGGGCCCTCTTAACGGAGGTAATACCCTACTTCCTGCTTGATTGACTATGATGAATATAGGGGTTACAAGAGTTGATCTACCTCGAGATCGTAATGGCTAAACCCTAGATGTCTAGCATGTATTATTGTGATTGCCTCTACGAACTAAACTCTCCGGTTTATATAGACACCGGAGGGGCCTAGGGTTGTACGGAGTCGGTTTTCAGAGAAAGGTATCTTCACATCCGAACGCCAAACTTGCCATCTACGCAAAGGAGAGTCCCATCCGGACATGGGGGAAGGTCTTCTATCTTGTATCTTCATAGCCCATCAGTCCGGCCCATGTCACATAGCCTGGACGCCCGGGGACCCCCTAATCCAAGACTCCCTCAGTAGCCCCTGAACCAGGCTTCAATGACGATGTGTCCGGCGCACAGATTGTCTTCGGCATTGCAACGCGGGTTCCTCCTCCGAGTACTTCAAAGCAGTTGATCAAAAGAACTATATATGGCTCTGTGTCATAGCTACAACCCTGAACCACAAGGGCAAAATACTTAAACAGAAATAGGTTATGTCTTCTGAGAGCTTTTCCGGTGATGCATTGTGTGCTGGCCTTATTATTGTTTTGAACCGTTTTAGCCTCCCGCTTCGCGTTTCGAGGCACGGTCTTCATTGATGCGTCTTATCAAAGCAGAGATCATGTCCCCTTATTGAGGGATTCTCATCAATACGGGTTTGGGTAATCCCAATGAAGCCTCGGAAGGCTCTGCCCAAGATCAAGGTGGACGTTCTTGTTGCCTCTGCGTAAGTGTTTCTCTTCTCTATTTTGCTTTCCTATGGAACTTCTATGTTTTTGTCGACTCTTTTTCTTGTTTGAACGAGTGAGTTTTGAGATTCTCAACGCCGCAACTTCTGGGACGTCCATGAAAATTGACAAGGAGCAAGATGACGAGGAAACTGCAGACGCGGCCGCCTCTCGGGCAGGTACAACTCCACAGTTTTGTTCTTGCTTTGCCAATTGTTTTGATGGTCGCCTAAAATCTTATGGTCGACTATTTTGCAGCCCCGCCAAATATTATTGAACTTCCATACGATGATGACCATGAAGACGTGCCTCAGAAGAACACATGAAGAAGGAGCAGGACTTCGAATAGGAGGGCGCCCGCCAGCAAAGTGCCTCAATCGACATCAGCACCCGAAGCAGTCATCCAGCAATCCGGAGATCTGATTCGGGCTTCTGTTTCTTTTGCCGATCCTGTGTCGACTGAACGTCCTTCGGCGTCGACTTTTCAAATCTTGCTCCGTCTGTGCAACTCCATGCTCCAGATCCCCTGGCTGCTCCGTCTGTTCCACCAACTCTGCTTTTTGTTACCCATCATGTCCCAGAGGACCCAGTAAGCACTGCTAAAGAAGCTATACGCCAAGCAGGCCTTATGATGGAGCAAATGAAGGTGGTGCATGAGGCTAGCAAGGCTGCTTATGATGCCAGCTCAACCCTTCAAACCAACGTCCAGGTGAGTTGATTTCTGACCGGTCTTTTAGCTTGATCTTTGCTCCGTTAGGATATGGTACTTGAAAACTGCTGCTTTATTATTCGCAAGATGTCTGTGGATGGACATTTTGGAACCTTTAATGTGCATCTATCATGAGTCTGTGTCCTGCATCCACTCACCCACTAGGTGTTTTAACTTTTGTTGTGTAGCTCTTTCACTTGAGTCGACCATGTCGCATCGAGTGAACACTTGGATCAGTGGGGCATGCAAAGTGCACCCACTGGGTGTAGTCCCCGAGACCGTGGTCGACTACGGGCGGTCGGCGGAGGTCTTTGTCAAATGTCTGTTTATAGAGCTTCCACTCGTACAGGGCGGGCCATGTCGAGTGGTAACCGAATCAGTGGGGGCACGCCAAATGCACCCACTGGGTGTAGTCCCCGAAACCGCGGTCGACTGCGGGCAGTCGACTATGGTCTGAGAACATGTTGCCATGTTTTTTTACTCCTTCCACTCGTATTGGGCGGACCATGACGAGTGGGAATCGAACCAGTGAGGGCATGCGAAGTGCACCCACTAGGTGTAGTCCCCGAGACTACTGTTGAATGTTTGATTCGACAGTAGTCTTAGAACTCTTTTTTTCATAATCATTTGATCTTTGCATCTTATCACTCGGAAATGACTGAATCTTGTTTCTGTTGACTGTAGAAATCTTGTGAGCTCGTGGCCTAGTTAGCTGAATTGGAGAGGAAACAAATTCAGCTCAACCTTGATTTGGAACTGGCCAAGCATAATTTGCAGAAGGCTAAGGATGAAGCAACTACCATGGGAGGTAACAACTTGTCGATTGTTCGCCTTGTCATCTTTTCTTTTCGATCTTTAAACCGAGTGACTCCACTCGAACAGATGTGCGTAGTGAAAATCGTCAACTCCAAGCTTGTCTGAAGAATGTTATTTCTTTAGACAAAATGAAGCAGGCTCTGGAGCATAAGGACCTTGACCTCGCATTAGCTCAGAGGACAGCGTGGGAGAAAACTTATCTTGCCGACAAGAAGCTGGCTTCAGTCGGCAAGTTAGAAGAACAAAATGTCAAGCTCAAGACTGCCGTTGGTGAAGCAAACAAGGAAGTCGTGCAACTAAAGAAGGACAAGGTGGCCTTAACTGACAAAGTCGCAGATCTCACTCGGAAGAGGGACAAACTGGAGACTTATCTGGGAGGCCTTGCCAAGAAGATGTTCCTAATGCTCGAAGGTACTTTCCCTTATCTGACTGCTTTGCAACTACCGATTCGTCATTCGAAGGTCGACTCACTATTTTTCTGTGCATGCAGAATTCTGTCAAAACTTCAAGGAAGAGACCGGGTGGATCAAGAAGAATCTGGACCCCATCAAAGACGAAGCCACGATGAATGTGCTGCAACTGGAATCTCGCCTCGCTAGTGTTACGAACTACCTTGCTCGACTGAAAGTGGCGGTGTGGTAGATTGACACGGAGCTCTGGCTAGGTGTGACGTTCCAGAATGACCTCGAGTCTCTAATGACTCGACTCAATGCAATCCCTGGCCGAGTGTAGGCATGGAAGAAGTCATCCGCTCACTACGGCGCTGATGTGGCTCTGTCTCTGGTCCGCGTTCACTGCAAGGAAATCAGAGAAGAAAAGCTAGCGGCTATCAAGGTTGCCAACACCAAGAAGCTTCAATTCTAGTCCTTCATGGAGACCTTCACCGATGCTGCCACTCGCATCACCGATGGAATCAATCTGGATGAGTTCGTCGAGCCGGCTAGCGTTCCTCCTGCCGAGTGATAAACCTGATTCCTTGACTTTATTTGCCTCGATATGCTGAGTGATTTTGTAACCGTTAAACTCTTTCGGGCCTAACGTCCGAGTACTTTAGTTCGTGGTTCTGAACCTTCATGGATTTATCTGAACTTGGTTGCTTTATTCGCATTGCCTTCTCCTGATTTTATGAGCTTGACTGAATTTCCGAGGATTGCTCTCCACTAGGAATAGTCATTGTATTTGTGGCGTAGCTAAGAATGCTTCCATACATTGTACTTGTGGCATAGCTCCGAGTGCAACCATACGTTGTATTTGTGGCGAAGCTCCGAGTGCAACCATACGTTGTACTTGTGGCGAAGCTCTAAGTGCAACCGTATGTTGTACTTGTGATGAAGCTCTGAGTGCAACCATACGTTGTATTTGTGGCGCAGCTCCGAGTGGGAGGATTTCTCTCCCTTTGGAATAGTTTTGTAACTTAGGCGAGTACGGGGTCGCAGCTAAGCCTCCGAGTGGGAGGGCTGCTCTCCACTCGGACTGTTTTCGTAACTTAGGCGAGTACGAGGTCGCAGCTAAGCCTCCGAGTGAGAGGGTTTCTCTTCACTCAGATTAGTTTTGTAACTTAGGCGAGTACGGGATCGCAGCTAATCCCCCAAGTGGGAGGATTGCTCTCCACTCGGAGTGTTTTTGTAACCTAGGCGAGTACGGGGTCGCAACTAAGCCCCTGAGTGGGAGGATTTCTCTCCACTCGGAGTGTTTTTGTAACTTAGGTGAGTACGGGGTCGCAGCTAAGCCCCCGAGTGAGAGGGTTACTCTTCACTCAGAGTAGTTTTGTAACTTAGAGTACAGGATCACAGCTAAGCCCCTGAGTGGGAGGATTGCTCTCCACTCGGAGTGTTTTTGTAACTTAGGCAAGTACGGGGTCACAGCTAAGCCCCCGAGTAAGAGGGTTGCTCTTCACTCGAAGTAGTTTTGTAACTTAGGCGAGTACGGGATCGCAGCTAAGCCCCCCGAGTGGGAGGATTCCTCTCCACTCGGAGTGTTTTTGTAACTTAGGCGAGTACGGGGTCGCAGCTAAGGCCCCGGGTGAGAGGGTTTCTCTTTACTCAGAGTAGTTTTGTAACTTAGGCGAGTACGGAATCGCAGCTAAGCCCCCGAGTGGGAGGATTGCTCTCCACTCGGAGTGTTTTTGTAACTTAGGTGAGTACAGGGTCGCAGCTAAGCCCCCGAGTGAGAGGGTTGTTCTTCACTCGGAGTGTTTTTGAAACTTAGGCGAGTACAGGGTCGCAGCTAAGCCTCCGAGTGAGAGGGTTGCTCTTCACTCGGAGTAGTTCTGTAACTTAGGCGAACCGGATTCGCAGCTAAGCCCCCGAGTGAGAGGGTTGCTCTTCACTCGGAGTGTTTTTTGAAACTTGGGCGAATCGGGTTCGTGGCTAAGCCACCCACTGGGGGATTTGAACACATATGCTTAAGGGATAACAATCATTAATATACTTCAAAAATCTTGTCTTTGATAAGCAAACAGAAGGATTCTTATTACAACTCGACGATTCGAGTGCTTAGGTATAAAAACGGCGGAGCAGCTCCGCATTCCACGAGCATGGCTCGTCTTCTTTCTTGGCTATGTTGTAGAGGTGATATGCCCCGTTGTTGAGCACCTTGGTGATGATGAAGGGTCCTTCCCAGGCCGGAGCAAGCTTGTGAGGCCGTTTCTGGTGCAATCGGAGCACAAGATCTCCTTCCTAAATCCTCGGCCTCTGACATTTCGGGTGTGAAACCGGCGCAGGTCTTGCTGATAGATGGTCGGCCGGATCAGAGCCATCTCTCACTCTTCCTCTAGGAGATCCACTGCATCTTGATGTGCCTGTTCTGCTTCGGCTTATGAGAAGAGTTCCACTCGGGGCGCATTGTGCAGCAGATCACTCGGCAGTACGACTTCAGCTCCATATACCATGAAGAAGGGAGTCCGATCAGTCGACCGATTGGGAGTTGTTCTCAGTCCCCATAAGACAGATGGAAACTCTATCACCCAAGCTCCAGTAGCATGCTTGAGGTCGCGCATCAGCTGAGGCTTCAGCCCTTGAAGGATCAAGCCATTCACTCTTTCTGCCTGCCCATTCGACTGTGAGTGCACAACATATGCGTAATCGACCCGAGTGCCTTGGGAAGCGCAAAATGCTCTGAACTCATCAGAATCAATGTTGGATCCGTTATCCGTGATAATGCTATGAGGAACTCCATATTTGAATATCAGCTCTCTGATGAAACTGATGGCAGTACTTGAGTCAATATTCTTGATAGGTTGGCTTCGATCCATTTGGCGAATTTGTCGACTGCTACGAGAAAATGAGTAAAGCCACTTCTGTCGGTCTTGAAAGTTCCAACCATGTCCAATCCCCAAACTGCAAAAGGCCAGACGAGTGGAATAGTCTTCAAGGCAGACGCAGGTTTGTGAGACTTGTTTGAGTAAAACTGGCAGTCCTTGCACTTGTCGACTATATCTTTAGCCATCTCTTTTGCACACGGCCAGTAGAATCCTGCTCTGTATGCTTTGGCCACGATGGTCCTACAGAACGCATGGTGGCCACAGATCCCCGAGTGGATCTCATTTAGGATCAGTCGACCCTCTTATGGGGAGATGCAGCGCTGAGCAACTCCGATTACACTTTCTCTATTAAGCTATCCACTTATTACAGTGAAGGCTTTGGATTGCCAGACGATCTGGCGGGCTTCATCTTCATCTTTTGGGAGCTCCTGCCTGAGCAGGTATGCAATATACGGCACCGTCCAGTCGGGGTGACCACTGTCGGGACTTCAATCGTAGTCAGATTGGTTGAGCTTATCGGTTGCGGGGGCTCCTTTGTAAAAGGGTCTTCTTAAACTGACGGGGTGTGTAGATGCTCCAAGAACACATTGCTGGGGATAGGTTTCCGAGTGGAGCCTAACTTCGTCAGATCATCGGCAGCTTGATTCTTGATTTGGGGTATGTGGTGGAGTTCTAACCCCTCAAACTTATTCTCCAATTCTCTTACTGCATTGCAATGACCAGTCATAGCTGGGCTCCTGATATCCCACTCCTTCATCACTTGATTGACCACTAAATCTGGGTCGCCATAAACCATCAAGCGTCGGACCCCGAGTGAGATGGACATACGCAACCCATACAGAAGTGCCTCATATTCATCTTCATTGTTGGAAGTATCAAAGTGAATCTGAAGAACATAACTGAGTTTGTCGCCTCTTGGGGATACCAGGACCACTCCAGCACAAGAACCATTCAACATTTTGGATCCATCAAAGAACATAGTCCAATGCCCCGAGTGAATCTGAGTCGACTGCTGCTGCTCAATCCACTCGGCGAGGAAATCAGCTATTTCTTGAGACTTGATTGCTTTCTTTGCCTCGAAATTGATATCCAAAGGAAGGAGTTCAATCGCCCACTTGGCCACTCGACCGGTTGCGTCCCGATTGTTCACAATTTTTGATAATGGAGCGTCGCTGACAACCGAGACGGTGTGGTCTGTGAAGTAATGTGCAACTTTCTTTGTGGACAAATAAACCCCGTAGACCAGCTTCTGGTAATGTGGATACCTTTGCTTGGATGGTGTCAAGACTTCAAAAACATAGTACACTGGACGTTGGACCTTGTAGGCTTTGCCTTCTTCTTACCACTCGACTGTGAGCACTGTGCTGACAACCTGTCCAGTGGCTGCAATGTATAACAGTAGGGCTCTTTGCTGACTTGGGCAACAAGCACCGTCTGGGTGGAAAGCAGGGCTTTGAGCTCTCCAAACGCTGCTTCGACTTCAGGAGTCCACTCGAACTTGTCAGACTTCTTCATCAGTCGGTACAGAGGTAATGCCTTCTCACCGAGAAGAGAAATAAATCAGCTCAATGCAGCCAAACAACCAGTAAGCTTCTGAACATCGTGCACACGCACAGGGCTCTTCATTCAGAGAATTGCTCCAACCTTTTCTGGATTTGGGTCGATCCCTCGCTCAAAAACGAGGAAACCGAGTAACTTTCCACCCGGGACTCTGGATGTGCACTTTGACGGATTGAGCTTGATATCATATCTTCTTAAGTCGGCAAAGGTTTCAGCGAGGTCAGACAATTGGTCGGAACCCTTGCGTGACTTAACCACGATGTTATCCATGTATGCTTCCACGTTCCGACTGATTTGAGTGAGCAGGCACATCTGAATCATGTGCATAAACGTGGCGCCAGCATTCTTGAGGCCAAAAGGCATGGTAACATAGCAAAAACACCCGAATGGGGTGATGAAGGCTGTTTTTATTTCGTGGGGTTCATACAGTCGGATCTGATGGTGCCCGGAATAGGCATCCAAAAAGGACAAGCGCTCACACCCCACAATCAAGTTGACAATCTGGTCGATGCGGGGGAGAGGGAAATGATCTTTCGGGTAGGCCTGATTGATGTGCTTGAAATCGATACACATATGAAGTGAATCATCTTTCTTGGGGACCATGACAACATTGGCGAGCCACTCGGAGTGGTATATCTCGCGGATGAACTCAGCTGCCAGAAGCCGAGCCACTTCCTTGCCAATTGCCTTCTTTTCTTCACGGCGGACCGACGGAGATGCTCTTTGACATGTTTTACTTTTGGGTTGACACGAAAACGGTGCTCAACCAGTCCCCTGGTGTCGGTGTTCTGGGAATGGGGGTCCCCAGACTCACCTGCCTGCGGCCCACGGCGTGGCTCTGCGACCGGGCCCGTATGGCCCATCTTCACCAACAAGCACTCAAGAACCTCGCGAGAGGCCAAGCCTCGCGAAGCGGATGACGCAAGACCCCTTCAGGAGCGGCCTCACCAGGTTGGCTCGCGAGGGGCGGAGAGATCAAGGCGAGGAAAACCTCGTGAGGTCCTCATGACGTGAGCCATGACGATCGAGACCAGGCGGACGCCCGGCGGACGCCAGCACGCACAACGTCCTTGTTTCCTCTTTGGTGTTAAGGAGGCAAGCGCATGCGCGGAGTACCGAGGCTTCAAGCAAAGGTTTCCATATCAGTGCAACGAGACCAGGACCAGCAGGACAGCAAGATCGAGGTCACCATGGAGCCCAAGGCGGCGTCACCACCAGAGCCTTTTGCAGGTGAAGACTGCTTTTGTCAGGATAAGCTGTACTAGCTGTCCCCTTTCAAATTGGCCGTTGTTGGCTCCCTTCCTGCTCAATATTTGGGGAGAGGATTAGGGCCTATATAAATAGGGCTAGCCACCACCGTAGGAGATGACTCATTCGGAGGCATCTCATCTCATCTCATCTTGAGTAATCCTCACCCACACAAGTTCACCAAGCACAAGAACAGCTCGCCTCAGGAGGCTGTTCTTCCCCTTGTATTGTTCATCCTCATCCCAAGAGATAGTCCACCACCACCACACTGGAGTAGGGTATTACACCACAACGGTGGATCGAACCAGTATAAATCTTGTGTCCTTTGTGTTGCGAGTTCGTCGAGTTAGCCCTTGAGATCTTAGCAAAGCTAGGACGTGGACCGGTAGGGGGAAATCTTCGTGCGCACCCCAGTATTCGAACCTTGAGGGTTTTGCTGGAACCCGCAATCCGACATTTGGCGCGCCAGGTAGGGATGCGTCTTGGCTTCCCTTCCGCCGATCTGCGCTCCGCCACCATCGCGCTTCGCCCTCATGGCAGGCGTCTCGCTCCCGGCTCCGATGACTGATGCTGACGACGGGGCCAGGGGGCTCCGAACCTTGGCCCGGGCCCTACGGCGGGCGCAGTGGCCGCCCAAGTTCAAGCCGGAGATGTCGCCGCGTTATGACGGCACGGTGGACCCATCAGCTTTCCTACAGGCGTACGAGGAGGCCGTAGGCGACTACAAGGTCATGGCCAACTAGCTTCCCATGGCCCTCACTGGCGCGTCGTGCGCCTGGCTGCTCAACCTCCCCGGATCCACGGTGGCATCTTGGGAGGAGCTGCATGGCCTCTTCACTGCGCGCCACGCGGCACCGGTGCATCACGCGGTCGCGGCCCTACTAGGAGGCTCACAAGCATCGCCTTCAGATCGCTATATCAAGTCGTTCCTTCGCCAGATCAGTGCCCCTTCCAAGCGCTCAGGGGCTCCGCCGGGCTGGGCCGCGCCCGAGGCCGACATCACCTTCGACTCAGGAGACAACCCCGTCACCACCGCCGGCTCGGGTATGCTCCCGATGCTTTGCACGCCCACCATCTGCAATGTGGCCGTCACCAAGACCCTCATTGACGGCGGCGCTGGCCTCAACGTGCTCTCCGTGGAGGCCTTCAGCCTTTTGCACGTACCGCTCGAGCGGCTCCGCCTCAGCAAGTCCTTCTCAGGAGTTGGCGGCGGCACCGCCCACTCCCTGGGACAGATCCGCCTCCCTGTCACCTTCGACACGCGCGACAACCATCGCACCGAGCTGGTCGACTTTGACATCGCCCGCATCGGCCTCCCTTACAACGCCATCCTCGGATACCCAGCTCTGGACCAGTTCATGGCAGCAACCCATCCGGCTTACAACCTTATGAAGATGCCGGGGAGCAAGGGTGTCCTCACCATCAAGGGGGACGCCAAGGAGGCCCTGGCGGCGCTCAAGCTTGCCCTCAAGACCGCCGCGGCGGCACAGCCCGCCGGCGCGTGCGCCTCGGATGCCAAGGGAGCCGCACCAACCAAGAAGAAACAGTTGTTCGCCCAAGACAATGCAGAAACCAAGCAGGTGTCGGTCGACGAGGACGGGTCCTCAGGAGCCACCTTTACCATAGGTGCCGACCTCGACCCAAGCCAAGAGGAAGCGTTGGTGAAGTTCTTGCGCGCAAACAAGGAGATATTCGCATGGGAACCCAAGCAGCTGGTGGGGTCCCGAGAGAGGTGATTCAGCATCACTTAAGGGTGTGCCCCAATGTACGCCCTGTGAAGCAGTGGGTGAGACGATAGTCCACGGAGAAGCAGGCCCTCATCGTCCAAGAAACCCGCAAGTTAGAGGCGGCGGGTGCCATTCGCGAGGTTCGGTACCCCGAATGGCTGGCAAACCCCGTCGTTGTGCCGAAGAAAGGCGAGAAGGAGCGAATGTGCGTCGACTTCACCAACCTCAACAAGGCCTGCCCCCAAGATCCGTTCCCGCTTCCACGCATCGACCAGATCGTCGACTCCACCGCCGAGTGCAACCTGCTGTGCTTCCTGGATGCGTTCTCAGGGTATCACCAGATCAATATGGCGGTAGAAGATGTAGAGAAGACTGCCTTCCTGGCCCTGTGTGGGGTGTACTGCTACACTTGCATGCCTTTCGGACTGCATAACGCGGGTGTGACCTTTCAGCGGTTGATGCACATCGCCTTAGGGCGGCATCTTAGGAGAAACATGGAGGCCTACGTCGATGACATTGTGGTGAAGTCTCACGAGGCGAGAACCTTGATCCAAGATCTGGAGGAGACTTTCACGACGCCAGGTGAACTTGCGACTTAACCCGGAGAAGTGCGTGTTTGGTGTCCCTTCTGGCAAGCTGCTGGGTTTCCTCGTATCCCACAGAGGGATCGAGGCGAACCCAGAAAAGATCAAGGCCATTGAAGACATGAGCCCACTGCAGACCCTCAAGGAAATGAAGAAGTTGGCTGGTCGGGTGACTGCGTTGGGGCGCTTCATCTCCAAGCTGGGAGAGAGCGCCCTACCCTTCTTCAAGCTTATGAAGAAGAAGGGCCCGTTCGAGTGGACCCCGGAGGCCGACCGAGCTTTTCAAGACCTCAAGAGATACCTGACCAGCCCTCCAGTGATGGTGGCTCCATGACGTCTCGAGCCCCTAGTGCTTTATCTTGCCGCCACCCTGTACTCCGCCAGCGCGGCTCTGGTGGCGGTTCGGTAAGAGCACCAAGCCAAAGGCGCGTCGCGTCGAGCTACGCCACCAGCCAAGATGATGCAAGATCAGGAAGGTGCCGCAAGAGCCGTAGCAGCATCAACGGAGGACCAAGCTCGGCAGGACGCTGCCGCCGAGATCCCGACAAGCGATCAAGCGTCAGGGGTTCCACTACCTCAGGAGACGCCCCAACTTCCGCAAGACACGAGCCTCACCAACGCGCCAGCTCTCATCGAGCACCCATTGTATTTCGTCAGCACGGTGTTGCGGGACGCAAGGGCACGATATCCCATGCCTCAGAAGCTCTTTCTCGCGCTCTTGGTGGCATCACGTAAGTTGCAACACTACTTCCAGGGCCACCCCATCAAGTTCGTCTCAGCCTACCCATTGGAGAGAGTGCTCAGGAGCCCCAACTCTGCTAGAAGGGTTGCTGAGTAGAACATCGAGTTGCAGGCATTCCAGTTGGAGTTCAGCACCACCAGGGTCATCAAGGGAGGCGCACTCGCTAATTTCGTGGTAGAATGGACGGATGCCCCGACGCTTGAAATAGGCAAGGATCAGTCCCTCTCATCGGGAAGTGAGGCGCCTGACGGCTGGGTCATGTATTTTGATGGTTCCTTCGCACACTAGAGCGTGGGGGCTAGAGCAGCGCACATCTCACCCACTCAGGACAAGCTCTACTACGCTATGCAGCTCTGCTTTCAGCACGGCGAGAAGGTCTCCAACAACATAGCAGAATATGAAGGCCTCATAGCTGGCCTGAAAGATGCGGCAGCTCTGGGGATGAAGCGCCTCACCATTAGGGGCGACTCGCAGCTCCTCGTCAACTTCTCCAACAAGGTATACGAGCCGAAGGACGAGCACATGGAAGCATACCTCGTGGAGGTGCGCAAGACGGAGAAGTAGTTCCTGGGCCTGAAGTTGCAGCACGTGCCCCGTGGCACCAACAAGGAAGCTGACCACATCACCAGAAGGGCATCCAAGCGGCAGCCCCAAGAGCCTGGCGTCTTCAAGGAGCGGCTCTTTAAGCCATCAGCAACACCACCGCTTTCAAGAACAGCTCATCCTCGAGAGGAACTCCCGCAGCCGCCTGCCACAGAAGCCCCAGCCTGTGGCCCGACCTCGGGAGCGCGCCTACTCTTAGCGCTCGAGCCCCAGGAGGGATGCTGGACCAAGGAATTCAAGGAATACCTGATGCAAGGGACGTTGCCGGAGAAGGAGGAGGACGCGGAGCGTGTGGCCCAGCAGGCCACGACATACTGCATCCGGGACGGTGTGTTATACAGGAAGCGACCAAATGACGTTTCACTGCGTTGTATCTCCAGGGAACAGGGGAAAGAGCTGATAGCCGACATACACGATGGGGACTGCACGCACCATTCATCGTCGCGAACCCTCGTCGGCAAGGCATTCCACACCTGATTCTACTGGCCTACGGTGCTCAACGACGCAGCTGAGCTGGTGAGGTCCTGCGAGGCCTGTCAATTCCACGCCAAGCAAATCCATCAGCCGAATCAAGGCCTCCATACCATCCCACTCACGTGGCCGTTCGCATTCTAGGGACTGGACATCCTAGGCCCATTCCCTCGAGCGCCAGGGGGCTACCGGTACCTCTACGTTGCCATCGACAAGTTCACCAAGTGGGCAGAGGTGGAAGCCGTCTGCACCATCCCAGCCGGCTCTGCGGTCAAGTTCATCAAGGGTCTCATGAGCCGTTTCGGGGTCCCCAACCGCATCATCACCAACAATGGCTCGCAGTTCACCAGTAATCTCTTCAAAACATATTTGTGCTGACCTTGGAACACAGATCTGCTATGCTTCGATGGCGTACCCCGGGAGCAATGGACAAGCTGAATACGCCAACGCGGATGTCCTGAGGGGCCTCAAGATCAGGACCTTCAAGAAGAAGCTCGAAGTCTGCGGCAGGGGCTGGCACGACGAGCTCCAGTCCGTGTTGTGGTCAATCCGCACCACCGCCACCAAGCCAACAGGCGAGACCTAGTTCTTCCTTGTCTACGAAGCGGAAGCGGTCCTCCCTTACGAGGTCAAGCATCGCTCCGCACGGGTCCTGGCATTTGATGAGACGCAGCAGGACACCACGCGGGGGATGGACCTCGTGTTGGGGGAGGAACGCCGCCGCGAAGCTGCACTACGGGTGGCAAGATACCAGCAGGCGCTGTGGTGGTACCACTGTCGCAGCGTCCGCTCCAGGACTCTCGAGGTCGGTGACCTCGTCCTGAGGCGGGTGCTCTCCAGGGAAAGGCTACATAAGCTGTCACCCATGTGGGAGGGCCCGTTCAAGGTTGCCCACGTCTCCAGGCCTGGCACCGCGCACCTGGATACGCAGGACGGGGTACCCATCCAGTACGCGTGGAACATCCAGCACCTCCGGAAGTTGTACCCATGATGAAAGGCCCAGCGCCTGTGAAGATCTCCGCCCGTGACACTCTCACGTAATAATGAGTGGGGTTGTACATGCCCCGGAGACTCAGGAGTGTCGCCCTCGGGCCTCGGGGGCTCCCTCCCACATCCCAGTGGCAGCACTTAGCTCCGCGCTGGTGAGAAGACTTGAAGACTAGACTAGGTGCCAGACGCGGCTTTTCATTTGCTTTCTGTAGTTGGCTCGCCCTCTTTCTATTGAAAATTGCTTCTGGAGTTCTTTGCTAATTTGGTGTTGTCGCCTTTTATCGCTGTTTCCGGCTCCAATTTAGCCTACACTCTCTCTCCCGCACACCTCGCGAGGGGGCTAGGCAGGCGCCCTCGTGAGCATTTCTTCCTTTCTCTGCCTTTTGACTATTTTTTCATGAGGCATCCTTGTTTGAGCCCACAAGCTGGCGCACCTCTCCTAATCCGTTCCCCTCGGGTATCACGATACGAAGCGCTGGGTCAAGGCTCAGGTGAATGATAAGCCTCCTAGCGAGCCTCCTAACGAGTTTTTTGCAGTTCCCTAGCACCCGCCAAGTCAAGGAAGGCCTTCACAGGCACCAGGAAGCAAGTCCCTCATGAAGAGGAGGCTACCCCAAACGTGCCAAGCTAAGTTACCTCTACCCCAAAGATGGAGGAATCATAGTTTGATACACGCCCCTCTGTGGCCCATGCTGGTTTCTTTTTTATGCCGGAAGGAAAGGAAGAACAAAATAAAAGCGGCGCCTGCCCCTGCAGCGATCCACGGGGGCAAGCTCCTAGCGCCGTCATGAGCTAAGCCAGACCCCTCCTCGCACTTCACGGAGGCGCGGCGATGAGACGATCCGCTACCGCCTTCAAAGTGGGCGCGGCGGCTGGTCGTAGCCACCACTGCTGGAGCTGTCGCCAGGGGAAGGGCGGCCGTAGCTAGACGAGACGCGGTTGGCACCAAGGGCGGGTTTTCCCTTATCCTCGTCACGACCTCCGCCAAGGCCAAGCACCTCCTCGCTGCCGTTCACCTCGGGGCAGCACCCGGCGCAGCGACCATCTTCCCCAAACACCCTCACATAGAGGGTCGCATCACCGTCGTACTTGAAACGGAGGGTGCACCGCCTTTCCAGGCCGTGCGCGCGGGCGAACGTCTGCCAACCGCGGGACAGAGCTATGTTGCCAGCGGCGGAGACCTCGACCGCGACCCAAGAAGCTCTGCTGCAGCAACCGTCCGCCTGCAGCCAGAACCCGCCTGGACCAAAGGCTGGTAGCTCGTCGACGAAGAAGCACGGGAGCTGAAGCCAGTTGCCAGCCGGGTTCTCCGACCAGACGATGAACTCCGGCAGCACCTCCGCCGAGTGGAAGCGCGGCAGGGGAGAAGGCCAACCAGCGCCCCCCATGATCACAGGTAATGATAGTTTTTCCTTGCATGTCGCAGGGACTTGTCAAGTCGGGCGGTTGCTGAGGCAGCGTGGGGAAGCAGAGACGCCCATGTCCAATCAACCGCCACGCGTCGACCAAGGCCGCAGGCTATTGGGGCCCGCGGCGCTCTGCACTTGACCTTTGACTTTGCGTCGAAGTCAAGCCTGAGCGCGCCTTGGGCCCGGGGGCTACTGTCGGCGTTCTTGGAACAGGGGTCCCCAGACTCGACTGCCTGCGGCCCACGGCGTGGCTCTGCGAGCGGGCCCGTACGGCCCATCTTCACCAACAAGCACTCAAGACCCTCGCGAGATGCCAAGCCTCGCGAAGCGGATGACGCAAGACCCCTTCGGGAGCGGCCTCACCAGGTTGGCTCGCGAGGGGCGGAGAGATCAAGGCGAGGCAAACCTCGCGAGGTCCTCATGACGTGAGCCATGACGATCGAGACCAGGCGGGCGCCCGGCGGGCGCCAGCACGCACAGCGTCCTTGGTTCCTCTTTGGTGCTAAGGAGGCAAGGGCATGCGCGGAGTACCGAGGCGTCAAGCAAAGGTTTCCATATCAGTGCAACGAGACCAAGACCAGCAGGACAGCAAGACCGAGGTCACCATGGAGCCTAAGGCGGCGTCACCACCAGAGCCTTTTGCAGGCGAAGACTGCTTTTGTCAGGATAAGCTGTACTAGCTGTCCCCTTTCAAATTGGCCGTTGTTGGCTCCCTTCCCGCTCAATATTTGGGGAGAGGACCTGGGCCTATATAAATAGGGCTAGCCACCACCGTAGGAGATGACTCATTTGGAGGCATCTCATCTCATCTTGAGTAATTGTCACCCACACAAGTTCACCAAGCACAAGAACACCTCATCTCAGGAGGCTGTTCTTCCCCTTGTACTGTTCATCCTCAGCCCAAGAGGCAATCCACCACCACCACACTGGAGTAGGGTATTACACCACAATGCTGGCGCGAACCAGTATAAATCTTGTGTCTTTTGTGTTGCGAGTTCGTCGAGTTAGCCCTTGAGATCTTAGCAAAGCTAGGACGTGGATCGGTAGGGGAGATCTTCATGCGCACCCCAGTGTTCAAACCTTGAGGGTTTTGCCAGAACCCGCAATCCGACACCTGGGTACACCCGGCATGTCAGATGGTTTCCTTGCACAGATGTCCCAGTTCTCACGGAGGAACTGGATGAGCGCTTCTTCCTACTTGCTGTCGAGTGTTGTTGAGATGTGGGTCAGAGCAGCATTGGCATCGGTCGGGTGAATATGGACATGCTTTGTTTACCCGCCGACTAAAATGCGGACTCTGAAGCAGGCTTCTTGGCTCGCAACAAATCACTCGAGTCTGCATTCTTGTTGTATTCTTCCATTTCTACTAGTGCCATTTGCTCATCAGCAATCTTTGAGCCCTTCTGGAGGCACTCTTCTGCTCTTTGCCGATTCCCTGTGACTGTGATCACACCTCTGGGGCCAGGCATCTTCAGCTTGAGGTTCAAGAGTGATCTGACCGAGTGAATCGGCCTTCTTCCTTGGGATGACTCCGTGGAATCTCATGTTGCTCTCGCTGAGCTTGGACATCGGAATGCCCATCCCTTGGAGGGTCTCAGCATACAGAATATTCAGACCACTGCCACCATCCATCAGAACCTTGGTCAGTCGGGTGCCCCCAACGACCGGGTCGACCACCAGCGCTTGCCGCCCAGGGGTAGCAACGTGCGCTGGTTCATCGGACTGGTCAAATGTAATGGGAGTCTTCGGCCACTTTAAATATGTCGTAGTTGCCGGAGCAACCATATTCACTTCTCGGTTGATAACTTTCAGTCGACTTTTGCTCTTGACGTTAGCAAAAATCATTAAAGTGGCATTGACATTGGGATAACCTTCATCTTCCTCTTTGTCCTCCTCCTTATCAGATTCCTTCTCCTTTTCGCTGGGCTGGCCCTCTCAGAAGCTCTGAATCAGGAGTTGACACTATCGAGTGGTATGTTTGGGGTAAATCCATTTACCCTCTTCGTCTTTTTTGGTGTGTATGTGACACGGCAAATCTAGAACATCATTTCCCGCTTGATCTTTCACTTTTTTGGTGATCCATGGCCCCTTATGCTTTCCCTTGAACTTCCCTTGATTCACAACTGCGGCTTCAGCAGGACCTACAGTTCCAGCGTTGCGCTTCTGCTTCCGACTAGGCAACTGGTTTGTTCTTGCCACTGCGGAGTCGGTCTTCCTCTTCGCTATTAGCGTAGCAAGTGGCTATTTCCATCATTCGGGCCAGGGTCATGTCTCCTGTCCGACCGAATTTCCGGTTGAGCTCTCTGTACCGAACGCCCTCCTTGAAAGCACAAACTGCTTGGTGTTGTGACACATTTTCCACTGTATGGTGAAGAGGAGTCCACCTTTGAATGTAACCTCTCAAGGTCTCATTTGGCTTCTGGACACAATGTTGCAATTCAGTCAGCCCGGCTGGTAGCTTGCAGGTGCCCTCAAATGTTTTAACAAACACTCAGGCCAACTCTTGCCAACTGAAAATACTACGAGGGGCTAGTTGATTCAACAAAGCTCTGGCCGAACCCTCCAGCATCAAAGGAAGGTGTTTCATGGCTACATCATCATTGCCACCGCCAATCTGCACTGCCACTCGGTAATCTTCCAGCCAAGTGTCGGGCTTTGAGTCACCGGTGAACTTACTCACGCCCGTCGCCCACCTAAAGTTGGGAGGGGTCTCAGCAGCTCTGATGCTCTACTGAAACATTCGGGCCCAGAAACATGCACTCTGCTTCCAATTGAATGATCTCTGTCTTGTCCCTCTATGTGTGCCAGGCCTCTGTCGACCAGACCTTGTACAAGAACTGATATTGCATCAAACACGGGCTCTCTTGGGTCGACCGGAGCTCTCCGCTCATCACCATACGGGCGCATGTCATCATATCACCGAGGTGTGTACGATCCGCCCCTAGGAGGGGGCGTAGGCACTCGACGGCGATCATCACGGCCGAATCAATGATCATACAGTCCATGGCCCCGATCCAGGTGCTAATTCTGGTGTGCCCACGATCCTCATGCCGCGGAGGCGATCTTGGACTGTAGGCCGACTGAACTGTGTCTGCAATCATAGACCTGCTGTAGATCCTATTGCACGACTGAGAAACTGCAGAGTTTTGTTCACCCGCTGCCTTGAGCAGCGCTCGGATCTACAGTAAACCTCTACCAGAATTTGAATCGGTGTACGATATACCTGAGGTTCAAGCGGAAACAATTGCCGATGACGTCGACTGGATTCAGGGATCTGCCGACGAGCGCGTTGGTCGAGTGAGTGCTGGAGATTCTCCAGATGCGCGCGCTCAGCCAAGGTAGCTAGGCGCGCGGCCTCCAAGGCCCGAGCCTCAGAGGTCTCTCCGATGATGGGGGTGTGGAGCGCCTCCGTATTACGATGATGTAGCTTGACGGTGTCCTGGACTAGGGGGTACTCACCACGTCGTCTCCCGATCAGTTGGATTGGGCCAAGGATCCCCATGGCCGTATACTCATGGGCCAGTCCGGACAGGTGCCGCATACAAGGAAGATTCCATAAGACTTGGCGATCAAGACAAGGACTCCTCCCCCACCGGCGTATTCGGCTAGGAATCTTGTTATCCTAGGCCTCTGTTGCATTATATAAACCGAGGCCAGGCTAGTCGATAGAGATATACAACAATCATACCATAGGCTAGCTTCTAGGGTTTAGCCTCTACGATCTCGTGGTAGATCAACTCTTGTAATACTCATATCATCAAGATCAATCAAGCAGAAGTAGGGTATTACCTCGGAGAGAGGGCCCGAACCTGGGTAAACATCGTGTCCCCTGTCTCCTGTTACCATCCGCCTTAGACGCACAGTTCGGGACCCCCTACCCGAGATCTGCCGGTTTTGACACCGACATTGGTGCTTTCATTAAGAGTTCCGCTGTGTGTTCGGCAAAAGGTCGATGGCTCGCCTGTAGATCAACTGCGACTTCGGCATCTTCATCACCAGCTCAACTGGTCACCTTGGTTCGACCAAGGTCTGCGCCCTACCTCCGATCGTCATGTTCGGATGAGGGCCTTCATCAACATCAACTCCGATCTCTATCAAGATCATGGAGGAATCATCCAGGGAGCCCGGGGGCTCAACGTCAACATTGCCCTCGGGCGACCGTACTGTTTTTCTGGACAGCGGACTTGTGTCCGCCGCCACCGCCTTCTCAAGTGTCATTTTAACGATTGCTTCGGTGGAATCGTGCAGAATTAAGTCTACAACAACCCTGGAAAATTTTGTCGAGTTCCGATGTAGGAATCTCTGGCAATCTCCGATATACCGGAGCCGCATTGAATCTGGACGAGAATCCGGACGAGTTTAGGGCATGGTGTCCCGCTTCTAGCTTGGACATCCTTTGGAAGATCCAACCGTTGATCGGCTGCGGAATTCCTACATCTACCACCCCTCAAATTTCAGCTCGATCCGACCTTCCGATTAGTGCATCACTTTTCGGATCTGTTTTCTACGCGAAAACGAATCCGACACGAGTTCGTCTTTTTTATGAACGGGATTTCGGACATCCTTTTTGAAGGAAGTTTTGTATGGGGTATTTTGTTTTGTTCTCGAACACGTCCCACTAACTCTAAAATCCTTTGAACATGATCATCAACATCATGCTGGTGTCAAACCAGTCCGGCAATATTGCTCCAAGGCTGCCGACCTGCGCTAGACACGTCGTCGCTTTGTTGAGCCGAGCTCAGCTTCTTCGGATCATCATCTCGGCAAGCCGAATAAGAGTCCGACATCGCGAAGGATAAATCATCACCAACATCGGCGCCCCACGGATTACACGGAGCGGGCATACCGGCATCGCCGCATGGTCGCTTCATCAAGCCGGCATCGACCACGTCACGACCTGCATCGGCAGGGTCGAACTATTGCTTCTTCAAAGCTGGTGTCCATCACGCCGACCTACTTCGACATCTCGGCTGGACCGGGGGCTTCGCCATCTCTTCATCAACCTACTCCGGACACTTCGGCATCGCTAGCCGACCAGCTCCGTCACGTTAGCTGGACCGAGGGCTTTGCCTCGGCGAGCCAACCTTTGCCAGCATTGCCATGCCGTCGTTTTATCGCCCATCAGGCAATGGGTGCGCGGATCGAGTCCCAATTTTGGGAATCACCTTCCTTCGGATTGCTACAACAAATAAACCAGGTGCTATTAATCCCAGTATTTTTTGCTTGTTTGGGTTCATTTCTCCCAAGGAATTATTACTCTGGTTTGTCCATCATATGTACACAGGTCTATCAAATGGTGGCTGCATTAACAACAGTCGCTTGGTGGTTCGGTCAGTTTCCGTACATAGTCCGGCGAATGCTGCATCCGGAGCTCGGACCGACCTGTGAATTTAGGCTTTGCCACGCCTTTACCGCATCACGCCGACGCCCTGCATCGACATTGACTTCAGCGCCAGGCCATATTTATTTTATTACTCACTTTGCATAAATTATTTATTATGCAACGATTTTTTTTAATTATCACTATTACTATTATCTCCGGTTTGCACTATTTTTTGTGCACAGGAAAATGATCCGGTGACTTTGGCGTCACCCTGCCGGTCTGCATTGACCGTGCTATGTCACCACTTCGGCGTGTCGAGCTCTCTGCTCCGCCACCTCGGGACTGGCTTGGGGGATGGAACCTTGTCCCGTATCAAGCTCGGACCGCGTCATCAATACCGAACACATTAACGAGCTAAGTTGCTTTCATGCTCAAAGCTTTAATTTCTAACTTGTGTTTGGTTCGACCAAGCATTATCCTTTTTTGGAAAAATGTTGCTTGTAAAAAAATTCCTTGTCCAAACTTTGTTTGTGACGCATAAATTCAAATACCGAATTCATTTGGGGGCTTCCTTCATGAAGCTTTTTCTCTTGCATATGATTATACTTGTACGGCTTCGTTCCTTTTCGTGTATTATGCCACAATATGCACCATATTGACTTAAGCGATTTGCAAGCTGGGTTGCCTCGCTCCTGTGTTTACCCCTACGTTCCCGATTGTTCGGCTAGGGAGTAAAGGGAGCACCTCTGTGATTGTCATGATCGGGTCACCCGAGCCGGACCTCAGACTGGGTGAAGCCGAAAGCTAGCACTCTTACTGTTTTCAATAATGGTCGGCACACAACGGAACTCATGAGTACAAAAAATATATTGCACAAGTCTCATATTAACAATGAGCACCGAAGAAAGGTATCGGTGGGGGTACTATTTTCTTCGAAGATGCTTCTTACACTTTATCAATAATATAGCATAAGTTCCCTGAGCGCGCTTTGTCTGTTACAGCCTTATGACCTGATTGCCTGGTTATTGGAAACACCGTCAATATTCTCGATAGATGGAGTACATAACACTTTTCTGTCCTTGACCGAAGAGGGAGAAGCCGACGGTCGGTTAAGAATGGTTTAAAGTTCGGTTGAACATAGATATGATATAAGTACTTCGGTACATGCAATCATTCTTTTGCCCAAGTCACTTGGGGGCTCTTAAATTTATATGAGCCGTTTTATGATAAGTGTTCTTCTTAGTCGTTGCAAAGTTTTATTATTATTATTATTATTATTATTATTATTTATCACTCCTTTTTTCGACACGAGCATGTGGTCACTAGCCGGGGACCCTAATTTCTCTCTCAAAGCCGCTAGAGTTTAGTTTGCTAAATTGGCCTAATGAGAAGTACTCCGCCCTCGGGGTAGGAGGTTGAAGTCGTAGGCTGACCCGCTTGAAGTCTTGAGATAGGATGTATCATGTTAAAGCACGAAAGAAGCACTTCTTTTGCTAAGGCCAATTTTTGGATTGGCACCGAACACTTGAACTCGTTCGGACGTCAAGTTTTTACTGACGTTTTTTTGGTTTTCCAAGCTTATGGCACATTTTAAACTATTTGTGTGCTTTCAGCACAAGTCTCGCAGTGCACAGCCGGACACCTCTAGAGATTCGGCAAAAACATTCTCGGATATTGCTATATATGCATCGGTTTCGAATTGTGTCTTCGGTCAATAGTTGGGTTGCCCGGCTCCTGCCCTTGCCTCCTACGTTCCACTTTGTTCGGCTAGGTGTGCAAAGGGAGAACCACTGCGATTGTGCTTCCAGCTCACATGGTTAAGCACCTCAGTGGAGAAAGCCAAAAACTGACTGTCACAATAAGCGTAAACTAGTCAGCGATCCGATGACGGTGTTAAACGACGGGCCATTCATAACAATGGCCGAAGTGTTTACGGCTTGAACTCGACTGTCGCCGAACACTACCGGGGGCTATTAACTGGCCTCCCAAACTAAATCCTTGATATTTTGCTCTTACATTGGAGCTGAGGTTTCATGATCATGCTTAGCATGACAACCCAAAGAAAGGAACCGATAGCGGGACTATTTACTTTGGAAGACATTTCTTCTGTTAAACACTAATATAACATATCTCTCTGCGTACCTTTGTTTATAAAACCGTATGGCCATATTGCCTTGTTTGTCGTAAATCTTTGCCCTCATAAAGGCTTTATAAAGTAGGACAAACACTCCTCGGCTATTGGCCGAGGAGGTGGAAGCCGATGGTCGGTCAACAAAGTTTTGTACAATGCGGATCCGAGCAGTAATGACGTAAAGTACTTGGATACATAGAGTCATTACACATAATTTGTGATTTTACTATGGATATCAATCCTTAATTCGGCCACTCGTGCCCGCATTATGGCTCGGGGGCTACTAGGCTTCGGGCTTATTATTTACAAATATTAAGGGGGCACATCGATCCCCTGATCTGGTGTTGCCACCCGACCAGTGTCTCGGGGGCTACTGCATTGCCTGTCCAATGCAGAAAAATTTAAGTGTAATACAGTCTCCAAGGAGATTTTGATCCTCGGGTTGGTCGGCCGCACCCAACCCGAGTCTTGAGGACTGAGCACGCCGCTTTTGTGTCCCAAGTATTCTCGCCGAAGTTAGGACTTGATCCTCAGACTGATTTGGCAAATCAACCTGAGTCTCAGCGGCTACGGGGATCAGCGGTCTTATGTCATCCTTCATGTGCATCTCGGGTTTTAGACCGATACCCACCTTGAGGGCTACTAGCTATGTATCTCGGCAGAAAATAAATTGCACCAATCAAAAATATTGACAAAAATCAGCCCACATTCGGGTGGTTCACCACCTCGGAAGCTGTCCGGCATAAAGCTCGGGCGCTAGTGGCTGGCTCCATAGAGGGCATTTCCGGCATTAAGCTCGGCTAAACTCCTTCAAACTTCTTTGACCCAAGGTGATTTATGACACCTCGGATACAGTCCGACGTTGGAGCTCGGATATAGTCCGGCGTTAGAGCTGGGAAGCAGTCCGGCATTGGTGCTCGGCTGCAAAAGATACCTCGAATGCAGTCCGGCGTTGGAGCTCGGACGCAATAGGACGCTGCCGCCTGGGAACAACTTAAAACCCGAGGTGCGGCATAAAAATAACAAGGCATTGATAAAGGCCGGAAACTTAAAGGGGCTCCTCGGATACCCGACATGTAAACTCGTCGAATGCATTTCGGCGATCCTCAAGATCGAAGATGAGAAGATTTGTTGAACCAGTTTTCAAGACCCACGACTGAAGATGAAGAACGGTTCGGAAGAATCGAGGAGCGTCCCTAAACTTGAAGACCGGTTCAGGGGGCTACTGACGGTGTCCTGGACTAGGGGGTACTCACCACGTCCTCTCCCGATCAGTTGGATTGGGCCGAGGATCCCCATGGCCGTATACTCATGGGTCAATTTGGACAGTTGCCGCATACAAGGAAGATTCCACAAGACTTGGCGATCAAGACAAGGACTCCTCCCCCACCAGCGTATTCGGCTAGAACTCTTGTTATCCTAGGCCTCTGGTGCATTATATAAACCGAGGCCAGGCTAGTCGATAGAGATATACAACAATCATACCATAGGCTAGCTTCTAGGGTTTAGCCTCTACGATCTCGTGGTAGATCAACTCTTGTAATACTCATATCATCAAGATCAATCAAGCAGGAAGTAGGGTATTACCTCCAGAGAGAGGGCCCGAACCTGGGTAAACATCGTGTCCCCTTTCTCCTGTTACCATCCGCCTTAGACGCACAGTTCGGGACCCCCTACCCGAGATCCGCCGGTTTTGACACCGACACAGCTCCTCCCTCTGCTCCGAAGTGAGGGCTTCAGGATGATACTCGTCATGACCATGCGACGGACCATCGCCACCGCTGCTGCGACAGAAACCAGGCGGCCTATGCGGTGTGTCGACAGTCAAGACTTCCGCCGCAGGGTCTGCTCCCACACTCGGATAGGGTCTCAGCAGAACCAGTCGACAGGTCGAATGGTCTGTAGAGAGATTCGTCGTGCTCGACTACCGCAACTTGAGGGGTGGCCGACTGGCGTGCCACCACATGCTTCACCCACCGCTGAAGCCGCGATCGACCTGATCGCTTGCGACGGCGAACAACAGGGAGCGAGGATGCCGCAGGAGCCGACCGATGCTGGGTCGACGGCTGCCGCAAAAGGATGCCGCAATTTCTTGTGTGAAATTAAAGTGCGTCGCCCCGCGGACGGGGAGCATCTCGACGTCGATGGGGGCCGCTTGGAGCCAGGCGGAGTCGTCTAAAAACGAGCGCGCTACGGATCTCGCGGCCCAACGCCAAACCACCGCCAGAAACCATGTTGATGAAGATCAAAAAAACTGCAACCTCACCGAAAGTCGCTAAGACACCTGCCCCACGGTGGGCGCCAACTGTCGTTGGAGTAAGTCTGGTAGTAAGAGGTATGTAAGAGGAGGCAAGATCCTAGCTACGGTGAGGTTGCGCACGTAAGATGTAGGAGTTCAGGACCTTCTCAGAGGAAGTAACAGCCCTACGTCTCGGTGCCCGGAGACTTGGTCGATTGGATTATGCGTGAGAGTTACAGGGGGTGCGAACCCTTGTGCCTGAGGAGGGGGGTGGCTTATATAGAGTGCGCGAGACCCCTCCGGCCCTCAGTTACATAGGGTTCGATGTTTGTTAAGACATGGCGTTTCTGGTAGTGCTAGCCATAAAGGACTATAAATGATCTTTAAAACTACAGAGTGAACGCCTGACCGTTTCCATCCTGAGGTGACTTTAGATCTTTTGTCCTTCCGAGTGATTCTTTGTG
Source organism: Aegilops bicornis (assembly GCA_021605145.1). NCBI lineage: Eukaryota > Viridiplantae > Streptophyta > Magnoliopsida > Poales > Poaceae > Aegilops > Aegilops bicornis. The sequence continues at coordinate 103,410,786 of CM038671.1, forward strand.
CGGTCGATTGACTGTATCTTGGTCGAGTGGGAATGGGATATCCGAGTGGTATATCTGGTCGAGTGGGTTGCACTTCGATGTGGTTTCAGTCGGTATCTTCTGTTGATTCTTGAATGTGCCTGACTTTAAGGCAGTGACCTTGGGTAGGACGTCTAGGATAGGCCTATAACCCTACCCTAGGTACATGTCATCATCAGGATTCATAGTCTCCATCATCCTTTCCTCACATGGGACAATGCTCTAATAATGCAGACCATCACACTTCTATTTACTTACAACTCAATAATTACAACTCGATACTGCGAACAAAATATGACTCTATATGAATGCCTCCGGCGGTATACCAGATGTGCAATGAATCAAGAGTTACATGTATGAAAGAATTATGAACGGTGGCTTTGCCACAAATACGATGTCAACTACATGATCATGCAAAGCAATATGACAATGATTAAGCGTGTCATAACAAATGGAACAGTGGAAAGTTGCATGGCAATATATCTCTGAATGGCTATGGAAATGGCATAATAAGTAGGTATGGTGGCTGTTTTAAGGAAGGTATATGGGTGGTTTATGGTACCGACGAAAGTTGTGTGGCACAAGCGAGGCTAGCAATGGTGGAAAGGTTAGAGTGCGTATAATCCATGGACTCAACATTAGTCATTAAGAACTCACATACTTATTGCAAAAATCTATTAGTTATTGAAACGAAGTATAACGCGCTTGCTCCTAGGGGGATAGATTGGTAGGAAAAGAACAGGCTCGTCCCCGACCGCCACTCATAAGGAAGACAATCAATAAATACTTCATGCTCCAACTTTGTTACATAACTAGGGATGGCAATGGGGACAATCCCCTATGGGGATACCTACACCATCCCCATCCCCATCTATTCCCTATCATCCCATCCCCTTCCCCGTTTATATGATCGGGGATGAAATTTCCCCATACCCATGCCCCACTGGGGAACGGGGCCCCATTAGGGTCCCCATCCCCATAAACAAATACTCATATACATAATATGACACCCTATAATCAACATACATTCATTGTGTTGTCCTGCTAATGCCTATCTAGGTCGTATTGACTTCTTGGTCATGGTGGCTGCTGAGGTGAGGATGTGATATAGGTTTAAGGTTTTTTTAGAGCTTTTTTTGTTTTCATAAGTTTGTTTGTGAATATTTTAAGGTTGACCGCAGTATCACAGTTACTAACCGGGTCCCAGATGGGTATTGGGTCTGGGGAATAGGATATCGTCCCCATCCCCGTTGTACCCTATGGGGAATAAAATAGTTTGGTAAATATCCCCATGGGGATGTTTTTCAACCATCCCCAACCCCTAATAGATGAAATCCCCACGGGTTTGGCGGGTATGGGGCCCCGTTTCCATCCCTATACATAACGGTTCACCATACGTGCATGCTACGGGACTCACAAACTTTAACACAAGTATTTCTCAAAATTCACAATTACTCACTAGCATGACTCTAATATCACCATCTTTATATCTCAAAACAATCATAAGGAATCAAACTTCTCATAGTATTCAAGGCACTTTATATGAAAGTTTTTATTATATCCCTCTTGGATGCCCATCATATTACGACTAAATTCATACTAAAGCAAATTACCATGTTGTTTAGAGACTCTCAAAATAATATAAGTGAAGCATGATAGTTCAACAATTTCTTTAAAATAAAACCACCGTCATGCTCTAAAAAGATATAAGTGAAGCACTAGAGCAACTGACAAACTACTCCAAAAGATATATGTGAAGATCAATGAGTAGTCGAATAATTATGTAACTATGTGAAGACTCTCTAACATTTAAGTATTTCAGATCTTAATATTTTATTCAAACAACAAGCAAAACAAAATAAAATGATACTACAAGAATAGCACATATCATGTGAAGAAGCAAAAAACTTAGGCTCAACCGATACTAACCGATAATTCTAGATGAAGAAAGGTGGGATGCCTACCGGGACATCCCCAAGCTTAGATGCTTGAGACTTCTTGAAATGTTATATTGGGATGCCTTGGGCATCCCCAAGCTTGAGATTTTGTGTCTCCTTAATTCCTTTTATATGATGATTTCCCTAAATCTTAAAAACTTCATCCACACAAAACTCAACAAGAACTCGTGAGAAAAGTTAGTATAAATAAAATGCAAAACCTTATCATTATCTACTGTGGCAAATCACTAAAATTATTATTTGACATTGCATACTAAATGCCTCTGCATATTTAATACTCATGTCCTCAAATAGAATCATTAAACAAGCAAACATATGCAAACAATGCAAACATAACAGCAATCTGTCAAAACAAGACAGTCTGTAAAGAGTGCAATTGTACTGATACTTCCCTAACTCCAAAAATTCTGAAAAATTACCACACTGTATAAAATTTGTTGCTAATCATTGTGTAAACATTTCAAGATTTTACCATGTTCTGACTTTCCATAAGAATTCAGACAATGATAGAAAACTTTTTGTTTTCAAAATAGCAACATAAAGACATGCAAAATAAGCATGTAAAGACTATACTTGACCTTTTTATTGAACTAAAAGATACAAAACATTACTTCAAATAACAGCAAGAAAATCCTAATAAAAGAAAATGACGCTCCAAGCAAAACTCATACCATGTGGTGAATAAAAGTATAGCTCCAATTAAGGTTACCGATGAACGAAGACGAAAGAGGGGATGCCTTCCGGGTCATCCCCAAGCTTAGGCTCTTGGTTTTCCTTAAATATTACCTTGGGGTGCCTCGGGAATCCCAAGGTTAGGCTCTTGCCACTCTTTATTCCGTAGTCCATCAAAACTTTACCCAAAACTTGAAAAATTCACAACACAAAACTCAACCGAAAACTTGTAAGCTCTGTTAGTATAATAAAATAAATCATTCACTTTGGTACTGTCAAGAAAAGATTCATAATTTTTCTCACATGATGCCTACTGTACCCTATCATTTCTCCAATTTATATTAAGCAATATAAGCCATAGAAACTAGAAAACAAGCAAACTATGCATCGAAAACAGAATATGTCAAAAACAGAATAGTCTGTAAAGATCTCAATTGAAATCATACTTCTGTAACTCCAAAAATTTGAAAAAATTTGGACAACGTACACAATTTGTATACCAATCAACTGTAAAAAATCCATAGTTTTTCCACGTTCCATTAAAAGATAGGAATTTCTGTACTGGACGCAAAACTTTCTGTTTTCGCACAGAATCAAATCAACTATCAACCACACTATCCCAAAGGCTTTACTTGGCACTTTATTGAAACAAAAGCTACAAAACATGATTACTATAGTAGCTTCATGTTAAAACACAAAAACTGTAGGTAAAAGTGTTTGGGTGTCTCCCAACAAGCACTATCTTTAATGCCTTTTTAGCTAGGAATGATGATATCAATGATGCTCACATAAAAGATAAGAATTGAAACATAAAGAGGGCATCATGAAGCTTATGAATAGCACATTTAAGACTAACCCACTCCCTATGCATAGAGATTTTGTGAGCAAACAACTTATGGGAACAAGAATCAACTAGCATAGGAAGGCAAAACAAGCATGACATCAAGATTTGCAACACATAGAGAGGAAACTTGATATTATTGCAACTCCTACAAGCATATATTACCCCCTCATGATAATTTTCAGTAGCATCATGAATGAATTATACAATATAGCTATCATATAAAGCATTACTTTCATGATCTACAAGCATAGAAATTTTACTACTCTCCACATAAGCAAAATTCTTCTCATTCATAGTAGTGGGAGCAAACTCAACAAAATAACTATCATGGGATACTTGATTAAAATCATGATGACAAGTTTCATGTTTATCATTATTTTTTATAGCATACATGTCATCATGATAATCATCATAAATAGGAGGCATGCTTTCATCATAATAAATTTGCTCATCAAAACTTGGGGGACAAAAAATATCATCTTCGCCAAACATAGCTTCCTCAAGCTTGTGGCTTTGCATATCATTAGGATCATGGATATTCAAAGAATTCATACTAACAACATTGCAATCATACTCATCATTCAAAAATTTAGTGCCAAACATTTTATAAATTTCTTCTTCTAACACTTGAGCATAATTTTCCTTTCCATCATTTTCACGAAATATATTAAAAAGATGAAGCATATGAGGCAACCTCAATTCCATTTTTTTGTAGTTTTCTTTTATAGACTAAACTAGTGATAAAATGAGAAACTAAAAGATTCACTTGCAAGATCTAAAGATATACCTTCAAGCACTAACCTCCCCGGCAACAGCGCCAGAAAAGAGCTTGATGTCTACTACAAAACCTTCTTCTTGTAGACTCATGTTGGCCCTCCAAGTGCAGAGTTTTGTAGGACAGTAGCAAATTTTCCTCAAGTGGATGACCTAAGGTTTATCAATCTGTGGGAGGCATAGGATGAAGATGGTCTCTCTCAAACAACCCTGCAACCAAATAACAAAGAGTCTCTTGTGTCCCCAGCACACCCAATACAATGGTAAATTGTATAGGTGCACTAGTTCGGCGAAGAGATGGTGATACAAGTGCAATATGGATGGTAGATATAGGTTTTTTTAATCTGAAATATAAAAACAGCAAGGTAACTAGTAACAAAAGTGAGCGAAAATGGTATTGCAATGCTTGGAAACAAGGCCTAGGGTTCATACTTTCACTAGTGCAAGTTCTCTCAACAATGATAACATAATTAGATCATATAACAATCCCTCAACATGCAACAAAGAGTCACTCCAAAGTCACTGATAGCAAAAAATAAACGAGGAGATTATAGTAGGGTACGAAACCACCTCAAAGTTATTCTTTCTCATCGATCTATTGGGCTATTCCTATAAGTGTCACAAACAGCCCTAGAGTTCATACTAAAATAACACCTTAAGACACACATCAAACAAAACCCTAATGTCACCTAGATACTCCAATGTCACCACAAGTACCCGCGGGTTTGATTATACGATATGCATCACACAGTCTCAGATTCATCTATTCAAACAAACACAAAGAACTTCAAAGAGTGCCCCAAAGTTTCTACCGGAGAGTCAAGACGAAAATGTGTGCCAACCCCTATGCATAAGTTCACAAGGTCATAGAATCCGCAAGTTGATCCCCAAAACAACATCAAGTAGATCACGTGAATATCCCATTGTCACCACAGATAAGCATATGCAAGACATACATCAAGTGTTCTCAAATCCTTAAAGACTCAATCCGATAAGATAACTTCAAAGGGAAAACTCAATACATTACAAGAAGGTAGAGGGGGAGAAACATCATAAGATCCAACTATAATAGAAAAGCTCACGGTACATCAAGATCGTGCCAAATCAAGAAAACGAGAGAGAGAGAGAGAGAGAGAGAGAGAGAGATCAAACACATAGCTACTGATACATACCCTCATCCCCGAGGGTGAACTACTCCCTCCTCGTCATGGAGAGCACCGGGATGATGAAGATGGCCACCGGTGATGGTTGCCCCCTCCGGTAGGATGCCGGAACGGGATCCCGATTGGTTTTTTCATGGCTACAGAGTCTTGCGGCGGCGGAACTCTCGATCTAGGTTATGTTCTGGAAGTTTTGGGATTTATAGGAGGTGTTGGAGTCGGTAACAAGTCAAGGGGGCCCACGAGGCGCCGATAAGGACGGGGGGCGCGCCCTAGGGGGCGCCCTCCACCCTTGTGGTGCCCTCGGCACTCTTCTCCGGTATATTTTTGTTACGGTATTTTTTTTATATTTTCCAAAAATAATCTGTGTAAATTTTCAGGTCAATTGGACTCCGTTTAATATTCCTTTTCTGCGAAACTCAAAAACAAGGAAAAAACAGAAACTGGCACTGGGCTCTAGGTTAATAGGTTAGTCCCAAAAATCATATAAAATAGCATATAAATGCATATAAAACATCCAAGATAGATAATATAATAGCATGGAACAATCAAAAATTATAGATGCGTTGGAGACGTATCAGGCAGCGAGGCACGTATTGTATTGTTGCCATTAAGGATAAGAAGATGGGGTTTATATCATATTGCTTGAGTTTATCCCTCTACATCATGTCATGTTGCTTAAGGCGTTACTCTGTTCTTATGAACTTAATACTCTAGATGCAGGCAGAAGTCGGCCGATCTGTGGAGTAATAGTAGTAGATGCAGCCAGGAGTCGGTCTACTTGTCGCGGACGTGATGCCTATATTCATGATCGTTGCTTTATATATCGTCATAAATTTGCATTTTTCTATCAATTGCTCAACAGTAATGTGTTTACCCACCGTATGCTTTATTCAAGAGAGAAGCCTCTAGTGAAACCTATGGCCGCCAGGTCTATTTATCATCATATATTTTTAGATCTATAAAATCAAAAACCCAAAAATACCTTGCTGCAATTTATTTGTGTTTACTTTATTTTGCTTTTTACTTATCTTTTATACCTATCCCTTTTAGATCTCACTCTTGCAAGTGACCGTGAAGGGATTGACAACCCCTTTTTCATGTTGTGTGCAAGTGTTTGTTAGTTTGTGCAGGTGCATATATTGGGGACTTGCTTGTGCCTCCTACTGGACTGATACCTTTGTTCTTAACTGAGGGAAATACTTATCTCTACTTTGCTGCATCAACCTTTCCTCTTCAAGGGAAAAATCAACGCAAGTTCAAGAAGTAGAAGGAAGAATTTCTGGCACCGTTGCCGGGGAGGTTCTACATCAAGCCTACCAAGTACCTATCAGAAACTCTCATCTCTTCCACTTAAATTATTTGCCAAGTTCTACGTCAAGCATACCAAGTACCTGTCATAAACTCTCACCTTTTGCACTTACACTATTTCCCATTTGCCTCTCGTTTTCCTCTCCCCCACTTCTAAAACGTTTTCAGAAAATCACAAAATTATTTGCCTTTTTATTCGCCTTCTCCCCATTTGTCTTTTCGTTTGCTTTTTGTGTGCTTGTCTGCTAGATTGCTTGCTTTGTCACGATGTCTCAAGAAAATACCAAGTTGTGTGACTTTTCCAACACTACTAATAATGATTTTATTAGTACTCCGATTGCTGCCACCACTGGTGCGGAATCTTATGAAATTAATGCCACTTTGTTGAATCTTGTTATGAAAGAACAATTCTCTTGTAGTCCTAATAAAGATGTTGCATCCCATCTAAATGCTTTGGTTGAGTTGTGTGATATAAAAAGGAAAAAAGATGTGGATAGTGATATTATTAAATTGAAGCTATTTCCGTTCTCACTACGAGATCGTGCTAAAACTTGGTTTTCATCTTTGCCTAAAAATAGTATTGATTCATGGAACAAGTTTTTAGAAGCTTTTATTTCCAAGTATTTTCCTCCCTCTACGATCCTCTCCCTTAGGAGCAATATAATGAATTTTAAGCAACTTGATCATGAACATGTTGCACAATCTTGGGAGAGGATGAAATTGATGATAAGAAATTGTCCCACTCATGGTTTAAGTTTATGGATGCTGATACAAAAATTTTATGTTTGAATTTTGCATCTAGAAATCTTTTAGATTCTGCAGCAGGAGGTACTACTTTGGAAATCACATTAGAAGAAGCTACTAAACTCCTAGATAATATTATGGCAAATTAATCTCAATGGCATACCGAAAGATATTCTAGTAATAAAAAGTGCATGCGATTGAAGAAATTAATACTTTGAGTGGAAAGATGGATGAACTTATGAAATTGATTGCTAGTAAGAGTGCTCCTATGGTCCTAATGATATGCATTTGTCCACTTTGATTGAGAATAATAATGAATCTATGGATGTGAACTTTGTTGGTAGGAACAATTTTGGTAATAATGCGTATAGAGGAAATTTCAACCCTAGGCCGTTTCTTAGTAATTCCTCTAATAATTATGGTAATTCCTACAACAATTCTTATCTAAATTATAATAAATACCTACTGATCTTGAGAATAATATTAAATATTTCATTAGTACTCAAAAGATTTTCAATTCTATGGTGGAAGAAAAATTGCGTAAGATTGCTGATTTGACTAGGAACGTTGATAGAATTTCTCATGAGATTGATTGTTTTAAGATTAGATATATGCCACCTAAGATTGATATTAATGAATCTCTAAAATCTATTCAAGTTTCTATTAATGAAAGTAGAGAGAGAACTGCTAGGATGCGTGCTAAGAGAGATTGGTTTGTAAAAGCATGTTCTTCCAGTTTTTGTGATAATAATGATGTAGATCTTAAAGTGATTGGTGTGACTCCTATTGAATCTTTGTTTGATAATATAAAACTCTATAAATATGGGACTGGAGATGAGTCGACTTTATCTAGAAGGCGTCCCAATAATTTGGAGGGTGAAGATCTTAATGAAAAAATTGATAAAAGTGGGATTGGCGAGGTCAAAACTTTAAGTAGTGATGAACCCACTCTTTTAGATTTCAAGGACTTTAATTATGATAATTGTTCTTTGTTTGATTGTATTTCCTTGTTGTAATCCATGCTAAATTCACCTCATGCTTATAATGAAAATAAGGCTTTTACTAAACATATTGTTGATGCTATGATGAAATCGTTTGAAGAAAAACTTGAGTTGGAAGTTTCAATACCTAGAAAGATTTATGATGAATGGGAAACTACTATTAAGATTAAAATTAAAGATTATGAGTGTAATGCTTTGTGTGATTTGGGTGCTAGAGTTTCCACTATTCCAAAAACTTTATGTGATGTGCTAGGTTTCCATAAATTTGACGATTGTTCGTTGAATTTGCATCTAGCGGATTCCACTATTAAGCAACCTATGGGATCGATTAATGATGTTGTTATTGTTGCAAGTATGAATTATGTGCCCATAGATTTTATTGTGCTTGATATAGATTTCAATCCTTCATGCCCTATTATACTTGGTAGACCTTTCCTTAGAACGATTGGTGCAATTATTGATATGAAAGAAGGAAACATTAGATTTCAATTTCTGTTAAGGAAGGGCATGGTACACTTTCCAAGAAACAAAATTAAGTCACCATATGAATCTATTATGAGGGCTACTTGTAGATTTAATACCAAAGATGAAAATACCTAGATCTATGCATTATGCCTAGCTAGGGGCGTTAAACATTAGCGCTTGTTGGGAGGCCAATTTTATTTTGTGTTTTTTGTTTTCTACTGTTCTTGAATAAATACACATTATTACTTCTGTATTAATTGTGTTTGAGTGTTTTAATTAGTGTCTGAACCAAGTAAGACCTTTGGGATGGTCTATGGTGATAGTTGATTTGATCTTGCTGAAAAACAGAAACTTTTGCGTCCAGTAGAAGAAATGTTAAGAATCACAGATGCGTGATAAAATTCCGAAGTTTTTACACAAGATTGACATACAAATTGCCTAGGTTTTCCTAAGTTTTCAGAAGTTTTGGAGTTACAGAAGTATACAAAGTTTCCAGATTACTACAGACTGTTTTGTTTTTGATTGATTATGTTTTCTATCTGTTGTTTGCTTATTTTGATGAATCTATGGGTAGTATCGGGAGGTATGAACCATGGAGAAGTTGGAATACAGTAGATATGACACCAATATAAATTAAGAATGACTTCACAACATTACCTAAAGTGGTGATTTATTTTATTATACTAACAGAGCTTATGAGTTTTCTATTGAGTTTTGTGTTGTGAAGTTTCAAGTTTTGGGTAAAGTTTTGATGGACCACGGAATAAGGAGTGGCAAGAGCCTGAGCTTGAGGATTCCCAAAGCACCCCAAGGTAACATTCAACGACAACCAAGCATCTAAGCTTGGGATGCCCCGGATGGCATCCCCTCTTTCGTCTTCAATCCATCGGTAAATTTACTTGAGGCTATATTTTTATTCACCACATGATATGTGTTTTGCTTGGACCGTCTTGCATGATATGAGTCTTTAATTTTTTAGTTTTCCACAATCATCCTTGATGTACACACCTTTTGAGAGGGACACGCTTTAATCATGAATTTATTAGAATACTCTATGTGCTTCACTTATATCATTTGAGCTAGGCAGTTGTTCTAGTACTTCACTTATATCTTTTTAGAGCATGACAGTGGTTTTATTTTGTAGAAATTGATGAAATCTCATGCTTCACTTATATTATTTTGAGAGTTTTGAAAACAGCATGGTAATTTTCTTAGGTTATGACTTTAGTGCTAATATGATGGGCATCCAAGAGAGATATAATAAAAACTTTCATATAAGAGCATTGAAAATTGAGAAGTTTGATTCCTTGCATTTGTTTTAAGATATAAAGATGGTGATATTAGAGTCGTGCTAGTGATTAATTGTGGATTGGTGTAAATACTTGTGTTAAAGTTTGTGATTCCCGAAGCATGCACGTATGGTGAACTGTTATGTGATGAAGTCGGAGCATGATTTATTTTATATTGTCTTCCTTATGAGTGGCGGTCGGGGACGAGCGATGGTCATTTCCTACCAATCTATCCCCCTAGGAGCATGCGTATTAGTACTTTGTTTTGATGGCTAATAAACTTTTGCAATAAGTATGTGAGTTCTTTACGACTAATGTTGAGTCCATGGATTATACGCACTCTCACCCTTCCACCATTGCTAGGCTCTCTAGTAACACGCAACTTTCGCCGGTGCATTAAACTCACCATATACCCTTCCTCAAAACAGACAATATACCTACCTATTATGGCATTTCCATATCCATTCCTTGATATATTGCCATGCGACTTCCACCATTACATTTATTATGCAAGCATGATCGTAAGATAGCTAGCATGATGTTTTCATGGCTTGTCTGTTTTTCGTATCGTTGCTATGCTAGAGCATTGCACATACCAGTACACGGCCGGAGGCATTCATATAGAGTGATATCTTTGTTCTAGTATCGAGTTGTAATTCTTGAGTTGTAAGTAAATAAAAGTGTGATGATCATCATTATTAGAGAATTGTCCCATGTGAGGAAAGGATGATGGAAGCTATGATTCCCTCACAAGTTGGGATGAGTCTCCAGACTTTGAAAAAAAGAGCCCAAAATATATAAATAAAATGAGAGAAAAAGAGAGAAGGTACAATGTTACTATCCTTTTCCACACTTGTGGTTCAAAATAGCACCATGTTCTTCATGATAGAGAGTCTCCTATTTTATCACTTTCATATACTAGTGGGAATTTTTCATTATAGACCTTGGTTTGTATATTCCAATGATGGGCTTCCTCAATTTTCCCTAGGCCTTTGTGATCAAGCAAGTTGGATGCACACCCACTTAGTTTTATTTTGAGCCTTCATACACTTATAGCTCTAGTGCATTCGTTGCATGGCAATCCCTACTCCCTTGCATCAATATCAATTGATGGGCATCTCCATAGCCCATTAATTTTCCTAGTTGATGTGAGACTTTCTCCTTTTTTCTTCTCCTCACAACCTCCACCATATTCTATTCCAACTATAGTGCTATATCCATGGCTGATGCTCATGTATTGCATGAAAGTTGAAAAAGTTTGAGAACACCAAACATATGAAACAATTGCTTGGCTTGTCATCGGGGTTGTGCATGATAAAATACGTTGTGTGATGAAGATGGAACATAGCCAGACAATATGATTTTGTAGGGATAACTTTCTTTTGCCATGATATTTTGAGAAAACATGATTGCTTTATTAGTATGCTTGAAGTATTATTGTTTTTATGTCAATATTAAACTTTTGTTTTGAATCTTATGGATCTGAATATTCATGCCAAGATAAGAAGAATTACATGGATAAATATGTTAGGTAGCATTCCACGTCAAAAATTCTGTTTTATCATTTATCTACTCGAGAACGAGCAGGAATTAAGCTTGGGGATGCTTGATACGTCTCTAGCGTATCTATAGTTTTTTATTGTTCCATGCTATTATATTATCTATTTTGGATGTTTTATATGCATTAATATGCTATTTTATATTAGTTTTATGAAAAACCTATTAACCTAGTGCTCGTTTCTGTTTTTTCCTTCTTTTTGACTTCTACAGAAAAGGAATATCAAACGGAGTCCAAACGAAATAAAACTTTACGGTGATTTTTCTTGGACTAGATGAAACCAACGAGACTTGGAGAGGAGGCCAGAAGACATACGAGGCGGGCACAAGCTGTAGGGGCGCGGCCCAAGGCTTGTGACCTCATCGTAGCTCTTCCAACTCTAACTCCAGCACTATAAATCCTCAAATATTCACCCTATGCCAGAGGGAACACAAAAAAAACTTTTCCGCCGTCGCACACTTCTATTTTCGTGAGATCCCATCTTGGGGCCTTTTCCGGCACTCCATCGGAGGCGGATTCGATGACGGAGGGCCTCTACACCAACCTTGTTACCCTTCCGATGAAGCGTGAGTAGTTTACCACGGACCTAAGGGTCCATAGAAAGTAGCTAGATGGCTTATTCTCTCTCTTTGATCTTTAATACAATGTTCTCCTCGATGTTCTTGGAGATCTATGGAGGAAATATGTAGTAGAGGCTATAATAAAGTTGTTATTTTATATTTCCTTATATCATGATAAATGTTTATTAGTCATGCTAGAATTGTATTAACCAGAAACTTGATACATGCGTGGATACATAGACAAAACACTATGTCCCTAGTAAGCCTCTACTAGACTAGCTCGTTTATCAAAGATGGTTAAGTTTCCTAACCATAGACATGTGTTGGCATTTGATGAACAGGATCACATCATTAGGAGAATGATGTGATGGACAAGACCCATTCGTTAGCTTAGCATGTTCATCGTTCAGTTTTATTGCTATAACTTTCTTCATGTCATATACATATTCCTTTGACGATGAGATTATGCAACTCCCGGATACCAGAGGAATACCTTGTGTGCTATCAAACGTCACAACATAACTGGGTGATTATAAAGATGCTCTACAGGTATCTCCGAAGGTGTTTGATGGGTTGGCATAGATCAAGATTAGGATTTGTCACTCTGAGTATCGAAGAGGTATCTCTGGGCCCTCTCGGTAATGAACATCATAATAAGCCTTGCAAGCAATGTGACTAATAAGTTAGTTGCGGGATGATGCATTACGAAACGAGTAAAGAGACTTGTCGGTAACGAGATTGAACTAGGTATAGAGATACCGACGATCGAATCTCGGGCAAGTAACATACCGATGACAAAGGGAATAACGTATGTTGTCATTACGGTTTGACCGATAAAGATCTTCGTAGAATATGTAGGAACCAATATGAGCATCCAGGTTCGGCTGTTGGTTATTGACCGGAGAGGTGTCTCGGTCATGTCTACATAGTTCTCGAACCCGTAGGGTCTGCACGCTTAACGTTCAATGACGATTTTGTATTATATGAGTTATGTGATTTGGTGACCGAATGTTGTTCTGAGTCCCGGATGAGATCACGGACATGACGAGGAGTCTTGAAATGGTCGAGAGGGAAAGATTCATATATAGGACGATAGTATTTGGACACCAGAAGTGTTTCGGGGTACCGGGTACGTATCGGGTCACCGAAAGGGGTTCCGGGCACCCCCCGGCAAAGATATGGGCCTTATTGGGACAAGGGTGGGACAGACCAGCCCCTAAGGGGCTGGTGCGCGCCCATATGGGCCGACCTAAGTGGAGTAAGGAAACGGGGAGGAGGAAAGGAAATAGAGGGAATAGGATTCCCCTTCCTTTCCCCTCTCCCCTCATTCCTTCCGCACCTCCGGAGATAAGGAAAGGGGAGACTGGGTGGAGGAGGCCCCAAGTAGGATTCCTCCTACTTGGGGCGCCCATGGCTGTCCCTCCTCCTCCCACCTATATATATGTGTGGGGCGCCTAGAACACACAACAAACATTGTTAGCCGTGTGCGGCGCTCCCCTCCACAGTTTACGCCTCCGGTCATATTCACGTAGTGCTTAGGCGAAGCCCTGGGCAGATCACTTCACCATCACCGTCACCATGCCGTCGTGCTAAAGGAACTCTCCCTCGACACTTTGCTGGATCAAGAGTTCGAGGGACGTCATTAAGCTGAACGTGTGCAGAACTCGGAGGTTCCGTACGTTCGATGCTGGAACGGTCGGAACGAGAAGTTCGACTACATCAACCACGTTGTCAAATGCTTCTGCTTTCGGTCCACGAGGGTACGTGGACAAACTCTCCCCCTCTCATTGCTATGCATCTCCTAGATAGATATTGCGTGATCGCAGGATTTTTTTTAAATTGCATGCTACGTTCCCCAACAATGGTATTAGAGCCAGGTCTATGCATAGATGATATCCACGAGTAGAACACAAATAGTTGTGGGCGGTGATAGTCATACTGCTTACCACCAATGTCTTATTTTGATTCGGCGGTATTGTTGGATGAAGCGGCCCAGACCAACCTTACATGACCACGTTCATGAGACCGGTTCCACCGATAGACATGCAACTTGTTTTTCATAAAGGTGGCTGGCGGGTGTCTGTTTCTCCAACTTTAGTTGAATCGAATTTGACTACGGTCGGTCCTTGTTAAAGGTTAAAACAACAAACTTGACGAAACATCTTTGTGGTTTTGATGCGTAGGTAAGAATGGTTCTTACTAGAAGCCCGTAGCAGCCACGTAAAACTTGCAACAACAAAGTGGAGGACGTCTAACTTGCTTTTGCAGGGCATGTTGTGATGTGATATGGTCAAGACATGATGTGATATACGTTGTTGTATGAGATGATCATGTTTTGTAAAAGTTATCAGCAACTGGCAGGAGCCTTAAGGTTGTCGCTTTATTGTATGAAATGCAATCGCCATGTAATTGCTTTATTTTATCACTATGCGTTATGATAGTTGTAGAAGCAATAGTTGTCAAGACTACAACGATGCTACGATGGAGATCAAGGTGTCAAGCCAGTGGAGATGGAAATCATGACGGTGCTTTGGAGATGGAGATCAAAGGCACAAGATGATGATGACCATATCATGTCACATATTTTGATTGCATATGATGTTTATCTTTTATGCATCTTATATTGCTTAGTACGGTGGTAGCATTATAAGATGATCCCTCACTAAAATTTCAAGGTATAAGTGTTATCCCTGTGTATGCACCATTGCGACAGTTCGTCGTGCCGAGACACCACGTGATGATCGGGTGTGATAAGATCTATGTTCACATACAACGGGTGCAAGATAGTTTTGCACATGCGGAATACTCGGGTTAAACTTGACGAGCCTAGCGTGTACAGACATGGCCTCGGAACACTGGAGACCGAAAGGACGAACATGAATCATATAGTAGATATGATCAACATAGAGATGTCCACCATTGAAGACTACTCCATCTCACGTGATGATCGGACATGGTTTAGTTTATATGGATCACGTCATCATTTAGATTACTTGAGGGATGTCTATCTCAGTCGGAGTTCTTAATTAATATGATTAATTGAACTTAATTTATCATGAACTTAGTCCTAATAGTATTTGCATATCTATGTTATAGATCAATAGCTCACGTATAGCTCCCCTATTTTATTTTTCATATGTTCCTAGAGAAAACTAAGTTGAAAGATGGTAGTAGCAATGATGCGGACTGGATCCGTGTTCTGAGGATTATCCACATTACTGCACAGAAGAATTATATCCTTGATGCACCGCTAGGTGATAGACCTATTGCAGGAGTAGATGCAGACGTTATGAACGTGTGACAAGCTCAGGTATGATGATGTACTACTTGATAGTTTAGTGCACCATACTCTACGGCTTAGAACCGGGACTTGAAAAACGTTTTGAACGCCATGTAGCATATGAGATGTTCCAAGAGCTTAAAATGATATTTCAGACTCATGCATGTGTTAAGAGGTATGAGGCCTATGACAAGTACTTTGCCTACAAGAAGAATAGCTCAATAAGTGAGCATGTGCTCAGAATGTCTGGGTACTACAATCGCTTGAATCAAGTGGGAGTTAATCTTCCAGATAAGATAGTGACTAAGAGAGTTCTCTAGTCACTATCACCAAGTTACTAGAACTTCGTGATGAACTATAATACATGCAAGGATAACGAAAACGATTCCTGAGCTCTTCGCGATGCTGAAATCGGCGAAGGTAGAAATCAAGAAAGAGCATCAAATGTTGATGGTTAACAAGACCACTAGTTTCAAGAAAAAGGTACAAGGGAAAGAAAGGGAACTTCAAGAAGAATGGCCAGCACGTTGTCACTCCCGGGAAGAAGCTCAAAGATGGACCAAAGCCTGAAACTGAGTGCTTCTACTTCAAAGGGACTGGTCACTGGAAGCAGAACTGCCCCAAGTATTTGGCGGATAAGAAGGATGGCAAAGTGAACAAAGGTATATTTGATATACATGTTATTGATGTGTACTTTACTAGTGTTCATAGTAGCCCCTGGGTATTTGATTCCGGTTCAATTCCTAAGATTAGTAAATCGAAACAGGAGTTACAAAATGAACAGAGACTAGTTGAGGGCAAAGTGACGATGTGTGTTGGAAGTGATTCCAAGATTGATAAGGTCACCATCGCACACTCCATCTACCTTCAGGATTAGTGTTGGACCTAAATAAATGTTATTTGGTATTTGCGTTGAGCATGAATATGATTGGATCATGTGTATTGCAATACGGTTATTCATTTAAGTCAAAGAATAATTGTTACTCTGTTTACATGAATAAAACCTTCTATGGTCATACACTCAATATAAATGATTTATTGAATCTCGATCATAGTGATACACATATTCATAATAGTGATGCCAAAAGATACAAAGTTGATAATGATAGTGCAACATACTTGTGGCGCTACCGTTTAGGTCATATTGGTGTAAAGCGCATGAAGAAACTCCATGCGGATGAACTTTTGGAATCACTTGATTATGAATCATTTGATACTTGTGAACCATGCCTCATGGGCAAGATGACTAAAACCCTGTTCTCCGGAACAATGGAGCGAGCCACTGACTTATTGGAAATAATACATACTCATGTATGTGGTCCGATGAGTGTTGAGGCTTATGGCGGCTATCGTTATTTTCTGACCTTCACAGATGATTTGAGCAGATATGGGTATATCTACTTAATGAAACACAAGTCTGAAACATTTGAAAAGTTCAAAGAATTACAGAGTGAAGTGGAGAATCATCATAACAAGAAAAAAAAGTTTCCACGATGTGATCGCGGAGGCGAATATTTGAGCTACGAGTTTGGCCTTCATAAAAAAATGTGGAATAGTTTCACAACTCACGCCACCTGGAACACCACAACGTAATGGTGTGTTTGAACGTCATAACCGTACTTTATTAGATATGGTGCGATCTATGATGTCTCTTACCGATTTACCACTATCATTTTGGGGTTATGCATTAGAGACAGCTGCATTCATGTTAAATAGGGCACCATCTAAATCCGTTGAGACAACACCGTATGAACTGTGGTTTGGCAAGAAACCTAAGCTATCATTTCTTAAAGTTTGGCATTGCGATGCTTATGTGAAAATACTTAAGCCTGATAAGCTCGAACCCAAATTGGAGAAGTGCATCTTCATAGGATACCCAAAAGAAACTGTTGGGTACACCTTCTATCACAGATCCTAAGGCAAGACCTTTGTTGCTAAGAATGAATCCTTTCTAGAGAAGGAGTTTTCTCTCGAAAGAAGTGAGTGGGAGGAAAGTAGAACTTGATGAGGTAAGTGTACCTTCTCTCGAATTGGAAAGTAACTCATCAGAGAACTCCGTTCTCGGGATGCCTACACCAACTAGAGAGGAAGCTAATGATGATGATCATGAAACTTCAGATCAAGTTACTACTGGACCTCGTAGGTCGATAAGAACACGTTCCGCACTAGCATGGTACGGTAATCCTGTTCTGGAAGTCATGTTACTAGACCATGACGAACCTACGAACTATCAGGAAGCGATAATGAGCCCAGTTTCCGATAAATGGCTTGAGGCCATGAAATCTGAGATAGGATCCATGTATGAGAACAAAGTGTGGACTTTGGTGGACTTGCCCGATGATCGGCAAGCCATTGAGAATAAATGGATCTTCAAGAGGAAGATGACGACGATGGTATTGTTACTATCAACAAAGCTCGACTTGTCGCAAAAGGTTTTCGACAAGTTCAAGGTGTTGACTACAATGAGATTTTCTCACTCATAGCGATGCTTAAGTCTATCCGAATCATGTTAGCAATTTCCAAATTTTATGAAATCTTACAAATGGATGTCAAAACTGCATTCCTTAATGGATTTCGTAAAGAATAGTTGTATATGATGCAACCCGAAGGTTTGTCGATCCTAAAGGTACTAACAAAGTGTGCAAACTCCAGCAATCCATCTATATGGACTGGTGCAAGCATCTCGGAGTTGGAACGTACGCTTTGATAAGGTGATCAAAGCATATGGTTTTATACAGACTTATGGTGAAGCCTATATTTACAAGAAAGTGAGTGGGAGCTCGGTAGCATTTCTGATAATATATATGTGAATGACATATTGTTGATCGGAAATAATATAGAATTTCTGGATAGCATAAAAGGATACTTGAATAAGAATTTTTCAATGAAAGACCTCGGTGAAGCTGCTTACATACTGGGCATCAAGGTCTATAGAGATAGATCAAGACGCTTGATAAGATTATCAATGAGTACATACCTTGACAAGATTTTGTAGTTCAAAATTGAACAGTCAAAGAAGGAGTTCTTGCCATGTTGCAAAGGTGTGAAGTTGAGTAAGACTCAAAACCCGAACACGGTAGAAAATAGAAAGAGAATGAAAGTCATTCCCTATGCCTCAAACATAGGTTCTATAAAGTATGATATGATGTGTACCAGGCCTATTGTGTACCTTGCCACGAGTTTGGCAAGGGGGTACGATAGTGATCCAGGAGTGGATCACTGTACAGTAGTCAAAGTTATCTTTAGTTACCTAAGAGGACTAAGGAAATACTTCTCGGTTATGGAGGTGATAAAGAGTTCGTCGTAAAGAGTTACGTCGATGCAAGCTTTTACACCGATCCATATGACTCTGAGTCTCAATCTGGATACGTATTGAAAGTGGGAGCAATTAGCTAGAGTAGCTCCATGCAGAGCATTTTAGACATAGAAATTTGCGAAATACATATGGATCTGAATGTGGCGGACCCGTTGACTAAACTTCTCTCATAAGCAAAACATGATCACACCTTAGTACTCTTTGGGTGTTAATCACATAGCGATGTGAACTAGATTATTGACTCTAGTAAACCCTATGGGTGTTAGTCACATGGCGATGTGAACTATGGGTGTTAATCACATAAATATGTGAATTATTGGTGTTAAATGACATGGCGATGTGAACTACATTATTGACTCTAGTGCAAGTGGGAGACTGAAGGAATTATGCCGTAGAGGCAATAATAAAGTTGTTATTTTGTATTTCCCTATATCATGATAAATGTTTATTATTCATGCTAGAATTGTATTAACCAGAAACTTGATACATGTGTGGATACATAAACAAAACACTGTGTCCCTAGTAAGCCTCCACAAGACTAGCTCGTTGATCAAAGATGGTTAAGTTTCCTAACCATAGACATGTGTTGTCATTTGATGAATGTGATCACATCATTAGGAGAATGATGTGATGGACAAGACCCAGCCATTAGCTTAGCATGTTGACCGTTCAGTTTTATTGTTATAGCTTTCTTCATGTCATATACATATTCCTTTGACTATGAGATTATGGAACTCCCGAGTACCAGAGGAATACCTCGTGTGCTATCAAATGTCACAATGTAACTAGGTGGTTATAAAGATGCTCTACAGGTATCTCCGAAGGTGTTTGTTGGGTTGGCATAGATCGAGATTAGGATTTGTCACTCTGAGTATCGGAGAGGTATCTCTGGGCCATCTCGGTAATGCACATCATAATAAGCCTTGCAAGCAATGTGACTAATAAGTTAGTTGTGGTATGAGGCATTACGGAACGAGTAAAGAGACTTGTTGGTAACAAGATTGAACTAGATATAGAGATACCGACGATCGAATCTCGGGCAAGTAACACACCGATGACAAAGGGAATAACGTATGTTGTCATTACGGTTTGACCGATAAAGATCTTGGTAGAATATGTTGGAACCAATATGAGCATCCAGGTTCCGCTGTTGGTTCTTGACTGGAGAGGTGTCTCGGTCATGTCTACATAGTTCTCGAACACGTAGGGTCCGCACGCTTAGCGTTCGATGACGATTTTGTATTATATGAGTTATGTGATTTGGTGACCGAATGTTGTTTTGAGTCCCGGATGAGATCACGGACATGACGAGGAGTCTTAAAATGGTCGAGAGGTAAAGATTCATATATATAGGACGATAGTATTCGGACACCGGAAGTGTTTCAGGGTACCGGGTACGTATCGGGTCAGCGGAAGGGGTTCCGGGCACTCCCCCGGCAAAGATATGGGCCTTATTGCGCCAAGGATGGGACAGACCAGCCCCTAAGGGGCTGGTGCGCCCCCATATGGGCCAGCCTAAGTGGAGAAAGGAAAAGGGGAGGAGGAAAGGAAATAGAGGGAATAGGATTCCCCCTTCCTTTCGCCTGTCCCCTCTTTCCTTCCCCCCTCCTGAGATAAGGAAAGGGGGAGGCCGAATTGGAGGAGGCCCCTATCGGTGTCAAAATTGGCAGATCTCGGGTAGGGGTCCCGAACTGTGCGTCTAAGGATCGAGGGTAACAGGAGGCGGGGGACACGATGTTTACCTAGGTTCGGGCCCTCTTCATGGAGGTAATACCCTACTTCAAAGTAGTTGATCCTCAGTACTATATCCGGCTCTATACAGTAGTCACACCTCTGAATCACAAGGGAAAAATATAGGTAAACTTTGTCCTCCGGAGATTTTACTGGTGACACGTTACGTCCGGTCACTTTATTATTTCGGACCATTTCTTGGCCTACCGTTTCGCGCTTCGAGACACAATCACCGACGACACGTCTTGTCAAAGCAGAGATCGTGCCCCCTTATTATGGGATTCTGTGGCGACCGATTCTCCGGGTATTGATTTCCAGAAAATGGCCATTGTGCTCATCAGCCCCAGGATTATGGTTAGCTGATGAGGTACCAACTTGATATAGAAATTCCAAGCAAAATACAATATATGTAGTACAAGACCATTATGTCCTGTGAGTACAACAAATGGTTTCTAAAGGTTGATGGCGGAAGCGGGTTATGAAACATCCTCGTCTATGGGACTCCATTTTCCACAGGAACAGCTGACCAGGCTAACTCCTATCTTCGCGAGACTGCTATCACCATTGCCTAGGTTCCGGGGCTGCCATCGCAACGCTCCTCTCCAAGCAAGAAATCTGCCCAAGACAATAGCCAGGGGCAAGCCAGTGAGTACTTTGAATGTACTCGCAAACATTATGAACATGGGTATGATATAACAATAATATGCCGAAAAATATCTTATGCTCATGACGTCAGTCACAAAAGATAAATAAACTCTGATGCGTAAAAGCATGTTATTTGTGAATATGCGATAATATGGTAGTATTAAAATTATGAAATAAATGACATAAAGGACTTCAAAGGAAATGCCACAATCGGGCGTCTGAGCGACACCGCATAAAGGGCCTTAAAAGAAATGCCACAGTCGGGCGTCTTAGCGACACCACATAAAGGGCTTTAAAAGAAATGCCACGATCAAGGCGTATTAGCGACACCACATAAAGGGCTTTAAAGAAATGCCACAGTCGGGCGTCTTAGCTACACCACATAAAGGGCTTTAAAAGAAATGCCACAGTCGGGCGTCTTAGCGACACCACATAAAGGTCTTATAAATAAATAGAAAACAATGCCGCAGTCGGGCGTCTGAGCGACACCACATAAAGGGCTTATAAATAAACAGAAAACAATGTCATAGCTTCTAAGGCCCGAGCGACACCACATAAAGGGCTTATAAATAAATACGGTGAATATCCAGGAGGTAGAACCATCCCAGGATATTCGATAATATAATAATATCACGGGTTAGTCAACAATAATAATAAAAATCATAAAAGTCCCAAGTCACGAGTTGTGATTCCAGTTAACATTTTCACCTCCAAAGACCGACACTAAGACCGACACTTGACCCATCGGTGTAATCCTTAACCTTGGATACGGCTATTCAATAGGTTTAATCTCTGCAGAGGGTGTACTCTTTACCCACGAGTAACGGATTCCTTTAGTCCATCGGGACTAATTACATCTCTGATCTTTTTGTTGAAAACACACCTAACTTGCACACACCAGCTTAACTCACATGTGTCTAGAATCACCCACGACACCTGTTCAGAAAAACTCTAAGTGGGGAGGCTACAACCTCGACGCAACATGGCATCAAAAAATTTATACCGTGCGCAAACTGGGGAGCTACCCCCTTTCGGCTACAACCGAAACACCCATGCTCCCGGACCCGGTGGCATGACTACCGGATGCCTCGATATCTTCCACCACGGCCTCTACATGCGGTGTGTGCTAGGAAAGGGTTGACAACTTATCGAACCGTACCCTACTTGTTGTAGAGGCAGTGGTAGTCTGAAGCAAGTATGGGGGTTCTTGGCACAAGACTCGATCTATGGTCGACTCAGGAGGTTGTAAGGTTCCCTGCAAAATTAGTATAACAATGCAAATACTTCAAACAACAGATAGAAACACCATGCGACATATCCCCTCATGCCATACCGGACACGACCGCCTCGACGGAGGACTAGGGGCAAGACCGTGCCTACCCAAGCCAGAGGCCTTCCCTTCTTTCCTCCCGGTAGGCATGAAAGGCACATGACGGTGATTTCTATCACAATCATATCAACTCCATTTGCATGAAATTCATTAACATGCATTCATGAGTAGGAACACCTTCTCACATAAAATGACGTATGCTCGTGTCGGGGCGGTGTTGTCACCGTGCTATGAAACACACACAAAAATTTCACCAGGGTTCAGAATGCTTGCCTTCAGGTCATGGGAAAGAAGGGTGCATCCAAAACATCTTGAAATCTTAAAAACTCATATTTACAAGAATATATATGAATTAACACACAAAAACAAAACAACACAAAAAGTTGTTTTGAAATTTTTTCAAATAAATCTTAGAATAAACTAGACAATATTTGAGAGAGGTAGCAAAAAGAATCAATTCATTTGGAGTTGTATTTAAAAAGTTATAGACAGTCAAAGTTTGGTCAAAAATCGGTTATTTAAATAAAAACAGAAAAAGAAAACGATTCGAATAATTACGTACACGTCGAAAGCGTAATCTGGAAATACGCTTCCACTTACTCCGTGTGGACCGTGCGTGGTCACTGACAGTGGGTCCTAGGTGGCCCACTAGTCAGGTTTGACTAGTCCGCCTTCCTTCTTCTCCCTCTGTCCCGAGCGGAGGCGGGACTCCGGCGACCGTCGCCGGCGAACGGCGGGTCATTGTGGGAAGCTGATGGCGGGGATGGATCCGCGGGTCGAGGGTGATCTTTCCGGTCGTTGCAGGGTTGACAGAGGTGGAGGGATTTGCCGGTGACGAGCTCCGCGGCGGAGGAAAGTTTCGGTGGTAAAGTGGTTTTGGGGCGGCGGTGGTTCCTGATCGAAATCGAGTAGGGGGATGTGATCACGGGAGGGAGAGGAAGCTCCTGGTGAAAAGAGTAGAGAGGGGGAGGCTCTGGAGGCGCCGGAATGGTCGGGGCAGTGGTGGCGGTTGGAGTTGCCGGAGAGGAAGAAGACGACTCCCTCCCTTCGATTGATGGCCAAGGGGGCACGAGCGGAATGGTGTGAGGCTGCCTGCGTGCGGGTTTGAGCTCAGGGACCCCTTTATATAGCGATGGAGGTCGGTTCCGAGGCGGCCGGCGATAAGGATGACGGTGAACCGCCATGATGTAGCTTGGGCGACGTGGCGGCAACGAGCGCTAGGGGACACGCTTGCGGATGAGCACGCACTGCTCCAGGAGGCAGGTGGCACGCGTTGGTGGCTTGGGCGGCGCTGGCTAGTGCGGGAGCGGTCGGGTGGCGGTGGCGGCTAGCGGCTGGCCTTCCGGAGACGTGGCGCGAGCTGCGGGGCTGGTGGGCGCAGAAGGGGACACTGCATGCTGGCTGCGGTCGGTCACGGACCGGATTGGGTGTGGGGTGGGACGCGGCCACTCGGGCGCACATGCGTGCCAAACGCACGCTCTGGGCTCGCCCAGAGCACGCCCGGACATGCTCGACGAAATGCCAGGGAAGCCTAGAGAGTTCCAAACCACAAGAGAGTTAGCAGAAAGGGGTTATGGGCTAGGGCAAAACCTTAGGACATGCTGGGTAGGTCAGGGGCTCCGGTTCACAATGAAAACTTGAAATCATGCCAAATCTGGTCATGCACTCAGGGTGTTTGTCAAAATGCCAAAGGCACCTAGGTAGTTCTTGGAGTGGCCAAATTCTCCAGATCAGTGTCTCTATGGATAAAAGAGAGGGTGGTGGAGTTGGTTTGCAAAAAGGAGAAACTTGCTAGCGCAAGTTTTGCAAAACTTTACTTCTGGACAGGGAGTGAGTGGCCTCATTTCATGGACCAAAAGTGTTCCAAAGAGTGCATGCTCCTGGACTTAGGGGTTTTGTAGGGTTGACTACAAGCATGAGAAAACACAAGGTCACTAGAGCAAGAAATAATAGAGTTGCACTAGAAAACACAAGTCTGGTCCAGAATGAAGAAGAGGCTGTTTCATTCAATTTATCCAAAGAACATCACTATGTTTTTGCATAAAGTTGAATGGCATGCTACCACTGACATCCCATAATTTTGGTGGAGGCTCTAGGGAAATATTTAATTAGGCCATAGTGCAAAAGTGTCCACTGGACCAGATTTGAAAAACAGGTGTAAAACTCAAAATATGCAATGAAATAATTATATTAATGCACACAAGTGATTTAGAGACATTACATGATATCTCCAAATTTTGGTTGGAATATTAAGTGATTCTATCAAATGGTTGTAGTTCAAAAAGAGCTCCACAATTTAAAACAAGCCATTTTAATGATTAAATCTCAGGGTGAAATAATTTAATAAATAAATCTACTGATTTAGAAATTGTTTTAATGAGATGGCATAGAAGTCCAATATGTTTTGGGAAAGCTCCACATGGAAAAGACACCCAATATTAAAGAGAAGTCCTGAAATCAATGGAAATAAAATTTTTAAAACTCCTAGCAAACTTTTAATATTTAAAACTTGGCTAGAAAATTTGGGGTGTTACAACTACTACCCCCTTAATAAAAATCTCGTCCTCGAGATTTGCTAAGAGTTAATTTTTTAAATAAATTTGCATTAAAACGAAAGTGGCTACAGTGAGAGCAATAAGTGGTGAAAAATTACAATGTGGCATACTGGTGCGGTGTGGGGAAAAATCCACGGTTTTGGGGAAAACTAGCGATTTCTACACTGGACATAAATTTAGAATAAATTCTAAATCTTAAAATACGCTGGTCGCTTTTGAGAGAGAACAGCAGTTTCTCTCGGTCGACCGGTGGACCCGTGCCCACGGTCCGCCTCTTCTCCTTCCTCCGGCTCTTTCTTCTTCCTCTCCCCTTGCGCTCTCCCGCTTTCTCCACCGCGGCGCCTAGCGCGTGGGGCACCTAGGCCGTAGTGCGGTAGTCGTGGCGTGCTAGCTGCCGGTGCTGCGTGCACTCACCTCGCGGGCGGTCTTGCTGTCGGCCTTGCTTCATGGATTCGCCTCGAACACCGGCGGTCGACGAAGCGGCGCTGGTGGACCACGCCCACCGTACACCGAGCTCGGGCTTATAAAACGACCGCGGCGTTCTCCTCTTCTTCCTCACACCTGGCCTCGCTCCTCCTTCTCTCTCCTTCTCCTCTGTTTCCGCTCACCGGAGCTCGAGGCGAGGCTCTAATGGCGGAGGTGGCGCCGGACTGGTACATGATCCTGCTGTGCGGAGGGCTGGCAGCGGTGATGGGGCTCTCCGTGCTCAGGCGCTGATGATTCTCGATGATCGTCGCGATGCCGCTGCTCGGTTGCTGGCTCTCCGCGGTGGCGGTGACCACGATGAGTAGGTGGGGGTGCCGGGTGATAACTGTTGTCGGGAAGTGCTTAGTTAGACGCAACACAGTTGCAAAATTTTTGCAAGCAGTGTATGTGTTCGTGTAATCGTGGTGGTGAGTCTGCTGCCGTGGTGCGGTGTGAAATAAATAATCTATGTCGTGAGAAAATATACGATGCGGCAACTCAGGGAAAAGAAATCTCACTCCAGGATTTCTCGCGAGAGAAAACAGTAATACATTAGAGTCAAACCGCAACAGAGTTACTTACTTTAATGATCTACTTGCTGCGAAACTCGGGGTACTAAGCATAAGTTACAACACATAAATAAAAGTTGCGGTAATAAAAACAACGGTACATCTAAATTGAAAACGGTAACTGGACGGGGTCCTGAGAAAACGTTTCCGGCACTGGGATACACTCTTCTTCTATCGGAGGAAGTGGATTGACCAGTCGATGAATGTGTCTCTGGTCGGGCCTCGATGATCTGCCGATGGCGATCCGAGGATTTAAATCCGTGACGCTTGCAGATAACCCATCACATGTTGGGTTAAACGTTCTTGAGCGATGACGTCTTGGACAAGGTTGGCCAAGACCGGTCTCTCTCAATACGTCCACGGAAAAGATGTTACTCCCGGTGCTTTGCACGGCTCGGAAAATAATAATACCCTCGTTCGCTGGCATAGGGTACCGTGAATCTAAGGCGAGCAAGCGCTTCATACGCAGCAGCTTCTACGGCCATGTGCGGGGTTGGCATAGATTTCCCCACGAAGGAGACTTCTGTTGGGTCTTGGTTTGGGTTTACGGGCGGGATGTGCACGGCTGCCCAATATCTCGAGGTGGAAGGGGTGATCCTCGATTTGAACAGCTAAATGCAGGGGTGGCTGGGTAGCGCCCATGGTACTGCGGGTAAAATCCCACAATATCTTGACAAAACTACCCGGGGTAGCATCTCGAGTCCTCAGATAAATACTAGGGCTCGGCATGGCAAGAATAGGTTGTGAGGGTGGTGCACAAGGTGAGGGGTGCTTGGCAAGGTCACTCGGTGGCCCTTTTATAGCACCGAGGCTGGGTCCTTTACCGTGGTAAAAAGTAAGGAATTTGCCGGCTCAGCTCGGGGTCAACCACAGATACACACATCTTACTAAAGTGACGTATCACTGTGGGGGTTGTCAGGCGGTTTTTGGTGGTTGCGCCAAGGATAGAGAAAAACACACTGCATGCCAATACATCCATGCAAGACTACTATATAAAACAGATGCACGATGCCAGGCTGCGTTAAATTAAGGGATCACAGGATTACAAAGTGAGGGTACACGGGGACTCGCCACTACTCGAGTGACTTAGTCTACTTCGTTCACATCCAAGCGGGCGTCCCTTGTGGATGTCGAGGCTTCTCCACGGTTCTCACCGGCGGAA
Source organism: Aegilops bicornis (assembly GCA_021605145.1). Lineage (NCBI taxonomy): Eukaryota > Viridiplantae > Streptophyta > Magnoliopsida > Poales > Poaceae > Aegilops > Aegilops bicornis. Next base: position 103,438,193 of record CM038671.1, read on the forward strand.
TTAGCTGGAGAGGGCTGAGGGGCTGCAGGCTCGGGGTAGTGATGATGACCATCGCGGGGATTGTTGACCAAAACCCCGTTGGAGTGCGCTCCTAGGAGGCGGCGAAGCACTTCTGGGGTCATCAAAGCACCTTGGCTGACGGCTGGGGCTGACCTCAAGGTATCGATTGGTTGTCCAAACAGCACGACTGGGTTGTCGGCGTTGGGTTCGATCTCCTCTCTCACTGGGGCTCGACGAACCAGCTCTCCACGAGCTGCGATCAGATCAATGGTGATTTGATCGAATAGGTCCTCTAGTGCACTTACATAGCGCACTAGGTGCAGCAATGCGGGATCCGTCTCGTGATCTCCGTTGGCAACTTGGGGTGGTCTACCATACCCTTCACGCCTGGGGTAGTAGTGGAACGAGCGACAGCTAATTCTGGGCGACAGGTGCCTGAGATGAACTATAGCCTCTCGAGTAGCTAGTTGGATGGCTTGTGGCTCAAAGGAAGTGGTTCTTCCGGTGAACCTGTAGGGGCGCTCGGGTGCCAGAACCCTACCGTATATATGTACAGTGGCCCAGAATTGACGGCTCTCACCACTTATGGGTCCTTGGTATACAACATATTCGGGTGGCTCTTCTAACGCATAGGCACGACGGGTGAGGTTTGCGAGTATGGTCACAAAACCTCCAAGGTTGGTTGTTGTAGTCTCATGGTGCACTACGGGACCAGGCATGGTGGCTCGGTTTTGGGTTAGCGGCTGTGCTGGGCTGGGTTGAGGCGAGCGTGCCCTTTTTATAGAAAAAGAGGACGGAGTCTTCCTTCGCACGCTTGCGAATGAGACACCTTGGGTGCTGGTCATTGGTGTGTGATAGACGGGCTAGGTTGATAGGTTGGGCACCGACTGCCAAAAGCGTCGGGTCACTGTGTGGCTATCTTGTGCGAGAAGCTTGGCTGAGGTTTTGGTTATGGCTTGGTGGATGGTTAGCCTAAGTTTATTGACCTGGCTAAGATAGGATTAGCCAATGGTCAGCCTGGCTCTGATACCAAGTCTGTGGCGACCGATTCTCCGGGTATTGATTTCCAGAAAATGGCCGTTGTGCTCATCAGCCCTGTGATTCTTGTTAGGCGATGAGGTACCAACTTGATACAGAAATTCCAAGAAAAATACAATATATGTAGTACAAGACCATTCTGGCTGTGGAGTACAACAAATGGTTTCTAAAGGTTGATGGCGGAAGCGGGTTATGAAACATCCTCGTCTATGGGACTCCATTTCCCACAGGAACAGCTGACCAGGCTAACTCCTATCTTCGCGAGACTGCTATCACCATTGCCTAGGTTTCGGGGCTGCCATTGCAACGCTCCTCTCCAAGCAAGAAATCTGGCCAAGACAATAGCCAGGGACAAGCCAGTGAGTACTTTGAATGTACTCGCAAACATTATGAACACGGGTATAATATAACAATAATATGCCGAAAAATATCTTATGCTCATGACGTCAGTCACAAAAGATAAATAAACGCTGATGCGTACAAGCATGTTATTTGTGAATATGCGATAATATAGTAGTATTAAAATTATGAAATAAATGACATAAAGGACTTCAAAGGAAATGCCACAATCGGGCGTCTGAGTGACACTGCATAAAGGGCCTTAAAAGAAATGCCACAGTCGGGTGTCTTAGCGGCACCACATAAAGGGCTTTAAAAGAAATGCCACAGTCGGGCGTCTTAGCGACCCCACATAAAGGGCTTTAAAAGAAATGCCACAATCGGGCGCCTTAGCGACACCACATAAAGAGCTTTAAAAGAAATGCCACAGTCGGGCGTCTTAGCGACACCACATAAAGGGCTTATAAATAAACAGAAAACAATGCCGCAGTCGGGCGTCTGAGCGACACCACATAAAGGGCTTATAAATAAACAGAAAACAATGCCGCAGTCGGGCGTCTGAGCGACACCACATAAAGGCCTTATAAATAAACATAAAACAATGCCGCAGTCGGGCGTCTGAGCGACACCACATAAAGGGCTTATAAATAAATACAGTGAATATCCAGGAGGTAGAACCATCCCAGGGATATTCGATAATGCCAATAATATCACGGGTTAGTCAACAATAATAATAAAAATCATAAAAGTCACAAGTCACGAGTTGTGATTCCAGTTAACCGTTTCACCTTCGAAGACCGACACTAAGACCGACACTTGACCCATCCCAGACTGTAATCCTTAACCATGGATACGGCTATTCGAATAGGTTTAATCTCTGCAGAGGGTGTACTCTTTACCCACGAGTAACGGATTCCTTTAGTCCATCGGGACTAATTCCGTCTACGGTCTTTTTGTTGAAAACACACCTAACTTGCACACACCAGCTTAACTCACATGTGTCTGGAATCACCCATGACACCTGTTAAGCAAAACTCTAAGTGGGGAAGCTACAACCTCGACGTAACATGGCATCACAAAATTTATACCGCGCGCAAACTGGGGAGCTACCCCCTTTCGGCTACAACCGAAACACCCATGCTCCCGGACCCGGTGGCATGACTACCGGATGCCTCGATATCTTCCACCACGGCCTCTACATGCGGTGTGTGCTAGGAAAGGGTTGACAACTTACTGAACCGTACCCTACTTGTTGTAGAGACGAGTGGTAGTACGAAGCAAGTATGGGGGTTACTGGCACAAGACTCGATCTATGGTCAACTCAGGAGTTTGTAAGGTTCCCTGCAAAATTAGTATAACAATGCAAATACTTCAAACAACAGATAGAAACACCATGCGACATATCCCCTCATGCCATACCGGACACGACCGTCTCGACGGAGGACTAGGGGCAAGACCGTCCCTACCCAAGCCAGAGGCCTTCCCTTCTTTCCTCCCGGTAGGCATGAAAGGCACATGACGGGTACTATCACAATCATATCAACTCCATTTGCATGAAATTCATTAACATGCATTCATGAGTAGGAACACCTTCTCACATAAAATGATGTATGCTCGTGTCGGGGTGGTGTTTTCACCGTGCTATGCAACACACACAAAAATTTCACCAGGGTTCAGAATGCTTGCCTTCAGGTCATGGGAAAGAAGGGTGCATCCAAAACATCTTGAAATCTTCAAAACTCCTATTTAAAAGAATATATATGAATTAACACACAAAAACAAAACAGCACAAAAAGTTGTTTTGAAATTTTTTAAAATAAATCTTAAAATAAACTAGACAATATTTGAGAGAGGTAGCAAAAAGAATCAATTCATTTGGAGTTGTATTTAAAAAGTTATAGACAGTCAAAGTTTGGTCAAAAATCGGTTATTTAAATAAAAGCGAGAAAAAGAAAACGATTGAATAATTACGTACACGCCGAAGCGTAATCTGAAATACGCTTCCACTTACTCCGTGTGGACCGTGGCGTGGTCACCGATGGGTCCTAGGTGGCCCACTAGTCAGGTTTGACTAGTCCGCCTTCCTTCTTCTCCTCTCGTCCCGAGCGGAGGCGGGACTCAAGAATCGGCCGCTGAACGGCGGGTCCTTGTGGGAAGCTGAGGGCGGGGATGGATCCGCGGGTCGAGGGTGATCTTTCCGGTGGTTGCAGGGTTGACAGAGGTGGAGGGATTTGCCGGCGGCGAGCTCCGCGGCGGAGGAAAGTTTCGATGGTAAAGTGGTTTTGGGGCGGCGGTGGTTCCTGATCGAAATCGAGTAGGGGGATGTGATCACGGGAGGGAGAGCAAGCTCCTGGTGAAAAGAGTAGAGAGGGGGAGGCTCTGGAGGCGCCGGAATGGCCGGGGCAGTGGTGGCGGTTGGAGTTGCCGGAGAGGAAGAAGATGACTCCCTCCCTTTGATTGATGGCCAAGGGGGCACGAGCTGAATGGTGTGAGGCTGCCTGCGTGCGGGTTTGAGCTCGGGGACCCCTTTATATAGCGATGGAGGTCGGTTCCGAGGCGGCCGGCGATAAGGATGACGGCGAACCGCCCTGCTGTAGCTTGGGCGACGTGGCGGCGACGAGCGCTAGGGGACACGCTTGTGGATGAGCACGCACAGCTCCAGGAGGCAGGTGGCACGCGTTAGTGGCTTGGGAGGCGCTGGCTAGCGCGGGAGCGGTCGGGCGGCGGTGGCGGCTAGCGGCTGGCCTGCCGGAGACGTGGCGCGAGCTGCGGTGCTGGTGGGCGCAGAAGGGGACACTGTGTGCTGGCTGCGGTCGGTCACGGACCGGATTTGGTGTGGGGTGGGACGCGGCGACTCGGGCGCACGTGCGTGCCAAACGCATGCTCTGGGCGCGCCCAGAGCACGCCCGGGACATGCTCGACAAAATGCCAGGGCAGCCTAGAGAGTTCCAAACCACAAGAGAGTTAGCAGAAAGGGGTTATGGGTTAGGGCAAAACCTTAGGACATGCTGGGTAGGTCAGGGGCTCAGGTTCACAATGAAAACTTGAAATCATGCCAAATCTGGTCATGCACTCAGGGTGTTTGTCAAAATGCCAAAGGCACCTAGGTAGTTCTTGGGTGGCCAAATTCTCGGATCGGTGTCTCTATGGATAAAAGAGAGGGTGGTGGAGTTGGTTTGCAAAAAGGAGAAACTTGCTAGTGCAAGTCTTGCAAAACTTTACTTCTGGACAGGGAGTGAGTGGCCTCATTTCATGGACCAAAAGTGTTCCAAAGAGTGCATGCTCCTGGACTTAGGGGTTTTGCAGGGTTAACTACAGGCATGAAAAAACACAAGGTCACTAGAGCAAGAAATAATAGAGTTGCAGTAGAAAACACAAGTCTGGTCCAGAATGAAGAAGAGGCTGTTTCATTCAATTTATCCAAAGAACATCAGTATGTTTTTGCATAAAGTTGAATGGCATGCTACCACGGACATCCCATAATTTTGGTGGAGGCTCTAGGGAAATATTTAATTAGGCCATAGTGCAAAAGTGTTCACTGGACCAGATTTGAAAAACAAGTGTAAAACTCAAAATATGCAATGAAATAATTATATTAATGCACACAAGTGATTTAGAGACATTACATGATATCTCCAAATTTTGGTTGGAATATTAAGTGATTCTATCAAATGGTTGTAGTTCAAAAAGAGCTCCACAATTTAAAACAAGCCATTTTAATGATTAAATCTCAGGGTGAAATAATTTAATAAATAAATCTACAGATTTAGAAATTGTTTTAATGAGATGGCATAGAAGTCCAATATGTTTTGGGAAAGCTCCACATGGAAAAGACACCCAATATTAAAGAAAAGTCCTGAAATCAATGGAAATAAAAATTTTAAAACTCGTGGCAAAATTTTAATATTTAAAACTTGGCTAGAAAATTTGGGGTGTTACAGATTCTCATCAATACGGGTTTGGGAAACTCAACCGTGCCGTTTCGCACGACCCCTTGGAAATTGGCGAGCTTTAAGGCTCGTGGGGGGACGCATGATATTCACAACCTTTATAAGGAGATAAGATTCCCCCTTTTTACACCATGTCTTCCTCTTCCTCAGCCCATCCACCCTCAAGCTCCAGCGCTCAAGCATCAACCGTCTCCATCCCCAGAAAGTACTCCAGCCATGTCCGGCTCGGGAGCGCAGGGCAAGTGGGTGTCTTCCTCCGTTACGGAGAGAAACATCAAAGAGCTCCGAGAAGCGTGGTACCTTGCCAAAGAGACTGCCCACCGGCTCCCGGCCAAGAAGCTGATCATCCCCACACCAAAGCCTGGTGAGAGGGTAGTATTTATCCCTCATTTTCTTCGTGGACTGGGGTTTCCTCTTCATCCTTTTGTCCGTGGCCTCATGTTTTACTATGGGCTGCATTTCCATGATCTAGCCCCAAATTCCTTCCTCAACATTTCAGCGTTTATCGTCGTATGCAAGGCATTCCTCCACGTTTCCCCCCACTTCGGCCTATGGATCAAGGTCTTTAACGTGAAGCCAAAAGTGGTGGACGGCCAGCATGCGGACTATGGTAGCGCAATGGTGAGTAAACTTCCCAACATCACTTGCCCCAAGGGCACCTCCGTGGAGACCGTGAAGGGATGGAAGAAGGAGTGGTTCTACGTCACAAAGCCCCGTTGAGGGAGTCCTGGACTAAGGGGTCCCCGGGCGTTCAGCCTGTTATGCATTGGGCCGGACTGATGGGCTATGAAGACATGAAGGCCGAAGACTATACCCGTGTCCGGATTGGACTCTCCTTAGCGTGGAAGGCAAGCTAGACGACCAACTATGAAGATCCCTTCTTATGTAACCGACCTCATGTAACCCTAGATCTCTCCGGTGTCTATATAAACCGGAGAGCGTAGTCCGGACAGAGGAATACTGATTACCATATTCACATAGGCTAGACTTCTAGGGTTTAGCCATTACGATCTCGTGGTAGATCAACTCTTGTAACACTCATATTCATCAAGATCAATCAAGCAGGAAGTAGGGTATTACCTCCATAGAGAGGGCCCGAACCTGGGTAAACATGGTGTCCCCCGTCTCCTGTTACCATCGATCCTAGACGCACAGTTCGGGACCCCCTACCCGAGATCCACCGGTTTTGACATCGACATTGGTGCTTTCATTGAGAGTTCTACTGTGCCGTCGGCAAAAGGCTCGATGGCCCCTTCGATCGTCAGTAATGACGAGGTCCAAGGAGAAACCTTCCTCCTTGGACAGATCTTCATATTCGGCAGCTTCGCACCGCGGGCCAACTCGCTCGGCCATTTGGAGCAGATCGATAGCTACGCCCCTGGCCATCGGGTCAGATTCGGAAACTTGAACTACGTTGCGGACATCCGTGGAAACTTGATCTTCGATGGATTCGAGACCGCGACAACCGCTCCCCGTCACCCCGATGAACATGGCTTAAACCTGTCATCGGGCCGCATCCAGGAGATAGCTCCTGTATAAAATCTGGCCTTAGATCCGGATCAGATCAAGTCGTCCGAAGATGGGAAGCTCAACCCCATCATAGGGGCCACCGATTCTGCGGTGTTAGAGCCGCACGCAGATTCTGCTTCATACGATATCTGCATCAATGGAACCCCAGACTCGTCTCCGGTGTCGAGTATCGAACCCTGCGAGCCCGCGGATACCGAACTCGATCGGTTATCGATCTTCAAGTTTAGTGCCGCAGATGTCTTCCAACACTCGCCCATGGGCGACCTACTAAACTCACTAAAAAAACCTATCCCTGGCAGATGACTTGTCGCCGAACTATGTTCGGTTCGAACTTGCAGTGGATGATGGAGAATTTTGTTTCCCACCCACCACCCACTTCATAGCCACTGTCGAAGACCCAACCAGCACGCTTGACCCCCGCTCCGAAGACATCGATGGTATGGACGGCGATGAAGTGCAAGGCCAGATCTTACTACCCGCTAGACGTGGGACGGCCACCTCCTGGTATGACATGTGTATGGTAGACACACCCAACCACGATCTTGACGATGACAAGGAGGATCCAGTTGAGGATAAAACTCATGGTACACAGTCCGAACACCGGCGCCCCCGGCACCGCTCTCAGTCACGTCACTCAAGAGAAAACAATACTAGCGCCGGAGATGATAATACTCCGGACATCGAAGACCCTGTTGAGGCAGGATCCGAATAGGAGGACGAGGAAAGCGGGCAAGACAACCTTGATGAACAGGCAACATACGGAGACTCAAAGGATAGTAATTATCTCCCACTCTCCGAGGAAGAGGAGAGCCTCGGCAACGATGATTTTTTTGTGCCTGAGGAACCTCGCGAGCAAGAGTGCTTTAAACGACGGCTCATAGCCACTGCAAGGAGCCTAAGGAAGAAGCAGCTGCAGCTTCAAGCGAGCCAAGATTTGCTCAATGATAGATGGACCGAGGTCCTGACCGCCAAAGAATACGGCCTTAGCGTCCCAGAAAAAATCCACCCAAAGTGTAGGTGGATCCCTCAATACGGTGGCAAGGCGTTGGAGCCCGCACCACCATCGAATATTACGGTAGGCCGACCACAGTTCGGTCCACATAAAACGACAACCCAAGCAGAGCACCAGACTATCCCATCCGGCCGTCAACGCAAGAACAAAACAGCTTAGGGGAACACTCGTGACATCCAACAAGACCTATTCGGACAACAGAGTCCACCGGAGGTGCTTCACGGGGTGGCCCAACATAGAGGAGCTGCACACCCTCTCTGCTTCACTGACGAGGTAATGGAGCATGAATTCCCAGACAGGTTTAAACCCATTAACATCGAATCATACGATGGAACAACTGATCCCGCGGTATGGGTTGAGGATTACTGTCGGTGTCAAAACCGGCGGATCTCGGGTAGGTGGTCCCGAACTGTGCGTCTAGGCGGATGGTTACAGGAGACAAGGGACACGATGTTTTTACCCAGGTTCGGGCCCTCTCGATGGAGGTAAAACCCTACTCTGCTTGATTAATATTGATGATATGGGTAGTACAAGAGTAGGTCTACCACGAGATCGGAGAGGCTAAACCCTAGAAGCTAGCCTATGGTATGATTGTTGTTAGATCCTCACGGACTAAAACCCTCCGGTTTATATAGACACCGGAGAGGGCTAGGGTTACACGGAGTCGGTTACAATGGGAGGAGATCTATATATCCGTATCGCCAAGCTTGCCTTCCACGCCAAGGAAAGTCCCATCAGGACACGGGACGAAGTCTTCAATCTTGTATCTTCATAATCCAGGAGTCCGGCCAAAGGTTATAGTCCGGCCATCCGGACACCCCCTAATCCAGGACTCCCTCAGTAGCCCCCGAACCAGGCTTCAATGACGATGAGTCCGGTAGCCTTGATTGTCTTCGGCATTGCAAGGCGGGTTCTTATCAAAATTCTGTGTACCTGTTGATTAGTGTCCGGCTTCTCGTGAATATTGCGCTCCTTGGCTTCCACGCCCAATAATGGCCGTCTTCCACGTGTCAAACGAATGCGAAAAGCCAGGGTGTTTTTACATTTACCCCCCTAGCTGCGCAAATGAGCTGCCTATAAATGAGACGAGGATTTAGATCCGAATCACACCATCTTCCCTTCGCGAGCATTCATCGGAGCGCATCCGACAAAGATCCATTCCATCATGGCCAGTCGATGCAGCTCCTCCTCTCGCCCTCCCAGCCCTCAGCCTAGAGGTTGGGAGGGATGTTCCGTCCCGCACAGCGAGCTAGTGACGCTCCAAACCAAGGGATTCCTTCCCCCAGCCTTCCTGGTCCCGGTTCGAGCTGGACTTGCCACCTATAATGGCGGAGAGCAAGCGGAGAGCGTTCCCAGTCCCTCCAAAGGAGAGCGGGTATGCCTTGTCCCTTATCTGACAAGAGGGCTCGGATTTCCAATTCATCTGTTTCTCCGGGGTCTCCTGGAGTTCTACGGCCTCCAGTTGCACAACCTTACGCCTGCCTCCATATTGCATATTGCGGGCTTCGTAGCCCTTTGCGAGCTATTTTGGGGCATCGAGGCTCATTTCGCGCTGTGAAGGAAGTTGTTCTGCCTTGTGCCCCGTTCTCAGGAGGGGTCGATATATCAAGTGGGCGGAGCCGAACTATGGCGCATCGCCGGGACCGGATATCTATCCTGAACTCCAAGGAACGCGTCCGAAGACTGGCCTTCAGAATGGTTTTATATAGAAGATGTCCCCCTGCCGGACCCTTTGAAGAAGCGCCTAAGCTGGCGTCCACGGAGCCTTTAGAGGGAAAATGACAAGGACTTCCTTTACCTGATGAGCCGGATAAGGTTGTTAGCTCATTCCGAACTGACCATGATCGGGGTCATGGCCACATGCATTATCACGGGGTGCAGCCGCTTCAGTATAGAGGCCACCCCATGTGGGATTTCAACGGGGAGGATGATGCCACCCGCTGCGGCCGTAAGGGGCCGGGATCGGTTGCCGCTCTGACGAAGATCTTGTCCGCATTGTACAAGGGAGAAGAGGAGGAGTTCCTCCGCGTCAATCCACAGGGCGGATTTTCTATGAACAATCCTCCAAGCTGGGTAAGCGGCCACTTGTTTTTTCCCATCCGTTCCATATTCCCATAGTTAAGTACCTTATCTTGTGATTTCGATGCAAGAATTGCGCCGGGCCGTAAGGGATATAAACAGCCCTCCTCCACAACCCGAGGATCTGGAACGGTCCCTTGATCCGGCCTCCCAAGAGGATCCGGACATAACCGTGGAGCTGATCGATGGGGTATTTCACCAACTGAGCATCGACAATGCCTTGGTGGCTATTACAGCCGATTATCCTGGACTGCTCCCCGCCTCACAAGTAATCGAGACCGAAGTCCTAATACTTCGAAGATGATCCATCCGTGCTTATTTTTTATCACCGTATACCAATTGTGTTTATGAGGGAGGATCTCGGCGGTATTCGAACTGCGGCGACCAGCCAATGAGGGACCGCGAGGGCGGGTAGGCTAAAGAGACACGCAGATCCGGGTCGAGGCACACCGGCGTGATAGGCGCGCTGCCTTATTCCAAGGTATTATTCTTACGATGCATACTAACGCCCGTGCTCTCCTTTTTTAGGAAAAAGAGGGCTCGCCGGACTATATCCGGAGAGATTGCCAATCGAGCCTCCACCAGCCAGGCTCCAAAGCCAGGAGTCGAGCGGCGAACACGAGGCGTCGTCGGGCGCTCCTCCGACAGAGGATGCAGACGGGTATCCGCCACCAATTCCGAGGTGGAGAGTGCCATGAATCACATGCGTCGTCGGACAGTTCTTCGTGGCGCTTGTTTCTCCCAAGAGGCATTGGATGCCTTCAATTCGGAGATGCGTACCTCCGTGCCGCTCAAAATGGTCTAGCGAGCCACGGGCGGTATGTGAAAGACATCTGGGTGAGAAAATTTGATGGTTATATATGTCGGTAGCCCCGAGACTTGAAACAGTTAGAATAACTGATTTAAGGATCATTTGTTATCTGAGGATCTTACAAAAAAGAATACCCAACTGTCCCGGGAGCTGGAAGAGTGCAAAGCCCAACTTGAGGCCGCACTAGCATGGCGAGGAGGCCAAGGAGACCCCTCCGGTAATATCGCTTTGAAAGATAAGTATGTTGTGAAATGCGGCGTGTGTACCGTCGACAATACCATTGCAGATGGCGCGGAGTAGATCCGGACAAGCGACAACTCTTGCGCGGTTAAAGGCGGCGAGCGTGCTTACGAGGGTAAGGCAGGAGAAGAATAATCTCCAAGATGCCAACACCCGGCTGGGTGAGGAACTAAAGGATGTTCGTGCCCGGTAGCCGGACTCCGTGAAGGAGAATCGACGGCTTCGACGCGGCATTTTTAGTAAGTGCTTGAACGAACTTTGAAAAAGAGTTCAGTGAGGAAGTCTACTAACAGAGTTATGTCTGTAGGTATGCTCACATGTCGTCCTTCAGAGGAAATGCCCAGTTCTAGGGTGACCTTCTTCCCGAGCTCGTACAACTGCATGAACGAGTTCGGCAGGTGATGAAAGGCGTCGCCCAGGCCTTGTGGCCATCTGTCTCCATGCCCGAAGGCCTTGGAGAGCTTGCGAGAGGAAGCTTAAGGGGCGGCTGTGCTTCCGATTATGGAAGATATCGGCCTGCCATCAAAGGCGCCCGAGGAGGCACAGGCCATGGTGAAGACGCGGTACACGGTGACCCAAACCACATGGCCGAGGTCGGACTGTGGGGGCCGATGGGAAGGAGATCCTGTGAGCTTAGTGTATGGCCAAGTAGAGTTGGTCATTAAATATTCCCAACAGGACTGTAAACTAGACAGCTGTTGGATGGTATTGAAGAGGAATATGCTCGGTCAAATTGACTATGTAATTTAAGATGACATGTAAAATGCCTTCTAGCCGGATTGTAGATCGTTTGTCATGGCGGACCTTTTAAGCCGACCTCGGGACCCGATAGTCTAGAGTGTGTCGAATACCCTCTCGGTTATATAAGAACCGGGGCATGCATGGAGACCAGGCGAGGGGTCATTATTGCTTGAGCAGACAAGTGCCCAGCTAGTTATGTTATATTACATGGTTAGTAAGAAACATCTTCCGGGAGAATAGTTCCGTTAGGGGTTCCTTTCCCTGGGAGGCATGCCCTAAAGTGCATGTCCGGACTGCGAAAAAAAGCAGAAAAGCATATGGGGGCAGGTAAATAAACAAGTGAGAAATCATCTTTTAGTTCACCGACCGAATATTCCCTTAAGAACGCTAGCTTTTGGCTTCACCCAGTCTGAGGTACACATCTGGCTGACCCGGCAGTAACAATCGCAGAGGTGCTCCTTTACCGCCTAGCCAAACAATCGGGAACGTAGGGGTAAGCACAGGAGCCAGGCAACCCAGCTTGGCCAAAACTTAAGTCATATCTATGCATATAATGGTGAATAAAAGGTACATGCAGAAGTGTGACACATGTGTTGGGCATGAAGCCCGTATAAATAAGCTTCTGATAAAGAAGCTCCGAGGTATAATGAGCGCGGATAGCGCTTTAGTTGTGTGCGAACAAGGCGCGAACAAGCCCTTAAGGTTGTAAGGGGAAGGGAGGGAGAAGGAGAGAAATGTAAGACAATTAATGTGTAAAAAATAGACAGAGGAAGGAGACGAACACAGAGTCCGGCGCTAGGCGTAGAATCTTCGGAGACGGGCTGCATTCCATGCGTTCAGCTCGAGTCGGTTATCCAATGCATCTCGCAGACGGTACGCTCCACCAGTCAGGACATGGTCAATAATAAAGGGACCTTCCCATTTGGGCTTGAGTTTGTCCTTTTTCTTGTCCGGCAGGCGTAGAACTAACTCGCCAACATTGTAAGTTTTGGCCCGTACTTCTACGCTTTGATATCTTGAGCCTGCTTTGTTGATAGAATGCGGAGCGAGCTTTTGCCACGTCACGCTCCTCCTCCAAAGGCGTCCAAACTGTATCTGCCGATCGAGTTCAGCTTCTCTTTCTTCGTACATGCGCCTTGAGATGAGTCATGAATTATGTCGCAGGGCAGAACTGTCTGCGCCGTATACCATAAAGAATGGTGTGAATCCGGTTGTGCGATTCGGCATGGTCCGTAGCCCCCAGAGTATGGACTCGAGCTCCTCTACCCAGTGCGTGTTAGATTCCTTGAGGGACTGCACTAATCTGGATTTGATGCCGCTCATGATTAGACCATTTGATCGCTCGACTTGACCGTTAGTTTGTGGGTGATAGACTGAAGCATAGTCGAGCTTGATGCCCATGTTTTTGCACCAGAGTTTGACCTCATCGGCCGTAAAGTTCGTGCCGTTATCGATGATGATGCTGTGGGGGACGCCGTAACGGTGTACGACCCCTGATATGAAGTCTATCACCGGTCCGGATTCAGCCGTCTTAACAGGCTTGGCCTCTATCCATTTGGTGAATTTATCCACCATGACGGTGGGTATTTTTTATACGGGTTCCCCCTTTAAGGGGTCCTACCATGTCAAGCCCCGGACCGCGAAGGGCGGTGATGGGTATAGTTTGGAGGCGGTGGGTGGCATATGGCTTTGGTTAGCAAAGAGGCGGCAACCGACGCATCGTTGAACTAAGTTACGAGCATCTGCCGGGCCGTCGGCCAATAAAATCCTGTCTGAAGGCCTTGCTTACAAGGGCCCGGGCTGCAGTGGTGCTGCCGAGTCGGCATGAATTTCATCCAGAAGATTCCGCCCTTCCTCTTCAGAGATACACCTTTGAAGGACTCCGGTGGTGCTTTTCTTATAAAGCTCTCCCTCATGGACTTTATAGGCTTTAGATCGCCGCACTATGCAGCATGCCTCGTTTTGGTCCTCGGGAAGTTCCTGCCTGGTTAGGTAGGCTAGGAATGGTTCTGTCCACGGGGCAATGACTGCCATTATTACGATGTGAAGATTTTACTTTGTTGGCGAGCCTCCGGTTGTGTCGAGAATGTTGATTGTCGAGGCGATGCGGTTGGGTCCGGGCTGTTATTTCCGGACTCCACTTCCCATAATACGGATGGCTTGAACAACCTCTCTAGGAAGATATTGGGGGGGCGGCATCGCGCTTTGCGCCAATGCGTGCCAAGACGTCTCTGCTGATTGTTTTCTGAGCTATATGGTGAAATTGAGCCCTTGAACCGAGCTGACATTTTTAGGACAGCGTTGCGATAAGCTGCCATTTTCGGATCCTTGGCATCAAAGTCTCCATTTATTTGGGATATCGCAAGGTTGAATCCTCGCGCACCCTAGGCGTTGAATGCCCATGGAGATCGCCATCCGGAGACCATGTAGAAAGGCCTCAGATTCGGCTGCGTTGTTGGAGTCCCTATACATTATCCGGAGTATGTATTGCCTTTGTATCTCCTATTAAGGACGTCGAGCAGCGCTTGACCCCAGACCAGCCAACATTTTGGAGCCGTCGAAGTGCATGATCCAGTTGGAATATGTGCCGTACTCTTTAGGGAGTTCGGCTTCAGTCCATTCAGCGACGAAGCCGGCCAAAACTTGCGACTTAATAGCTCACCGTGGCTTATAGGTTATGTCGAACGGGAGGAGCTCAATCGCCCATTTGGCAATCCGGTCCGTCGCGTCGCGGTTGTTTATAATGTCGTTAAGAGGAACTTCGGAGGCTACTGTTATCGAACACTCTTGAAAGTAGTGTCGCAGCTTCCGGGATGCCATAAACACCGCGTACGCTATCTTTTGATAATGCGGATACCATGACTTGCATGGAGTGAGGGGCGGTGGACATTTAGTAAACTGGTGTTTGAAGGGGGAACTTGTGTCCGTCCGTTTCTCATTCGACAACGAGCACCGCGCTTACAACTTGATGAGTTGCCGTGATGTATAATAGCATTGGTTCGCCCATGTTAGGCGCGGCCAGGACCGGGTTTGTTGCCAATATGGCTTTTATTTCTTCGAGTCCGGCCGTGGCGGCATCCGTCCACTCGAAGTGTTTGGTGCGCCGGAGGAGGCGATAAACGGGTAACGCCTTTTCTCCCAAAGCGGGAGATAAAGCAGCTTAGAGCCGCCACGCATCCAGTCAATTTTTTATTTGTTTGAGGTCCTTTGGGATATCCAATTGTGACAAAGCTCGGATCTTGGCTGGGTTTGCTTCAATTCCTCTACCGGATACAATGAAGCCCAAGAGCTTTCCGGCTGGTACGCCGAAAACGCATTTTTCCGGGTTAAGCTTGATTTCATATTTTCGGAGGTTATCGAATGTGAGACTCAAGTCGTCTACTAGAGTTTCGACATGCTTGGTTTGGACGACCACATCATCTACGTATGCCTACACTGTTTTGCCGATCTGGTTTGCGGACATATACGAATCATGTTGATATATGTTGCGCCAGCGTTTTTTAGCCCGAAGGGCATTGTGTTGAAGCAGAATGGGCCGTATTGGGTGATGAATGCCGTTGCGGCTTGGTCAGGCTCTGCCATCTTCATTTGATGGTAGCTGGAGTATGCGTCGAGGAAACACAATGAATCGTGTCTTGCGGTAGTGTCGATAATTTGATCGATGCGGGGGAGGGGGAAGGGATCCTTTGGGCAAGCCTTGTTGAGGTCCTTGAAATCGATGCATAGGCGCGAGGATTTGTCCTTCTTTGGTACCATCGCCAGGTTTGCTAGCCAGTCCGGATGTTTTATATCTCTGATGAATCCAGCCTCCAATAGTTTGGCTAGCTCCTCTCCCAAGGCTTGTCTCTTAGGTTCGGAGAAAGCTTGAAGAGCTGCTTGGCGGCTTGAATCCTTTTATGATGTTTAGGCTGTGCTCGGCCAGCGGCGTGGGATTCTGGCATGTCCGAAGGGTGCGAGCAAAATGTCCCAATTTTTCGTAGGAATTCTCGTGGTCACGGTGTCTACATCGAGGTTTAATTGCGCCCGATGGAGGCCGTTTTGTAGGGTCCGTTGGATGGACTTGGAATTTGACTATTTAAATCCGCGCTTTAAAGGAGGTGGACTTGGATCTTTATCGAGTATCACGTCGTCCTGTTCACCATGGAGCCTTGTGATCAGTTCCTCGGCTGCTAGGGCTTGGATAGTGCCTCAAGGGCGGTCTTGGCTGTCTTATTTTCGGTAGCGGAGTGCTATGTCCGGGTCACTAGCAAGAGTGATGATTCCGTTGAGCCCGGGCATTTTGAGCTTCATGTACCCGTAATGGGGTATAGCTTGAAAAATTGTGAATGCCTCTCGCCCTAATAGAGCGTGGTATCCGCTGCTGAACGAGGCCACTTGGAACATGACCTCCTCGGACCTGGAATTATCCGACGTGCCGAACACCACACCAGTGTGATTTTTCCTGTACAGCACGCTTCCCGACTGGGGATTATTCCTCTAAAGGTTGTGCTGCTTCGCTCGATGCGGCTCTAGTCTATTTCCATTTTTCGAAGGGTTTCCTCGTAAATGAAGTTCAATCCGCTGCCACCGTCCATGAGTACCTTGGTAAGGCGAAAGTCGTCCACTATTGGACTGAGGACCAATGCGTCTGGTGCTCGGGCTGTTCGGAATTTAGGTTCGTCATTGGCATTAAAGGTAATAGCCGTGTCACTCCATGGGTTTATTGTTGCTACTTGGTAGACTTCGGCAAGGCTGCGGAGTGTTGGTTTCCGCATATTATTTGATGCGAAAGTCTCGAAGACTGTTAATACCGTCTTTGGTATCCTCGGGCTGGTCTTTGTGTGGATTACGGGGTTAGAAGCTCTTCGCCACTTTTGGCCACTGCCGGAGTATCCAACATGCTTTAAGGCTATGAGTTGGTGTAGCGCCCTCTGTACTATGAATTTTACAGGTCCGTTGAGCCATCCCTCCAAAGACGGTTCCATGCCTGTAGGGGTTTTTGTTTTTGGTATTTAAGTCGGTGGTTGGCGATAATGCACCCTTTTATTTCGAATCTGGGTTCGTATTCGAGCGGATTGTCCCAAAATCTTACTTCGATTTTCGGTAGCTTTCCATCACACAGTACTTTCGTACTATGGACGCCAAGTCAGCAAAGCGTGTAATTTCCACGGCGACCTATGGCATTGAGGATTCCTTGTCCGTGCAATTATTGCGAGAAGAATGAAATTGCGTCTTCCTCATGGCGATCCTTTATCCTGTTCACAACGGGAGGAATCTGGCCCGATAATGATGTCTTTGTTTCCTCAGGCTCTTGCCTAATTTTGGATAGATCGCATATGTTTGGGTGGGTGGGTGGAATTAAATCCGAAACCTCACCCAATCTGAAACTCAAGGGCCAAGGAGTTTCCGAACTCGGAAGTTTGGATTCTTGGATGTTGTCCAATGAATCTAGCCCATTGCCTGACTCTAAGTTCAGGTCTTGAGTGGCGATCCTCCCTCCGCGGGTATCCGGCTTGGAGGGATCGGGAATCCGGACATAGCTAGTCCTTAAGATACATGAAGGTTCGCCGCATTGTTCCTCCACCACGCAAGAACGTGATGGGTGACACAGGAGAGTTAATCTCTCTCGAGATCGGGTTTAGGCCCAATCTGATCGTGATGCGTAGCGACTCCCAGGCGGCGATGCGATCCGAGAGCTCGTTTAAGGAAGAGAGCTCCGTCGTATCTAACTGCTTGGCGAGTTCGAGTTGGCGTGAAGATTGCTTTCGATGACCCGAGAAGTCATCGTCGGTAGCGGCGAACAGCGGTCATAAGAAAACCGCCTAGCCGGAGAGTTTGGCCGATAGCCAAAGCTCCTTTAACAGCGATGGCGTCTTTAAAGGCGGTATGAGGCATCCTTCCGATGGCTTAGCGACGCAGGAGGAACTCTCAATGAAAGCACCAATGTCGGTGTCAAAACCGGCGGATCTCGGGTAGGGGGTCCCGAAGGCTGCGTCTAAGCGGAATGAATTCTGAGGAGACAAGGGACGCGATGTTTTTACCCAGGTTGGGCCCTCTCGATGGAGGTAAAACCCTACTCCTGCTTGATTAATATTGATGATATGGGTAGTACAAGAGTAGATCTACCACGAGATCAGAGAGGCTAAACCCTAGAAGCTAGCCTATGGTATGATTGTTGTTAGTCCTACGGACTAAAACCCTCCGGTTTATATAGACACCGGAGAGGGCTAGGGTTACAAGTCGGTTACAATGGGAGGAGATCTACATATCCGTATCGCCAAGCTTGCCTTCCACGCCAAGGAAAGTCCCATCCAGACACGGGACGAAGTCTTCAATCTTGTATCTTCATAATCCAGGAGTCCAGCCAAAGGTTATAGTCCGGCCATCCAGACACCCCCTAATCCAAGACTCCCTCAATTACCTCCTCCATATTCACCTGGCTCGCGGAGACGACCTTCATGCCGTTAAATACCTACCCCTCAAGCTCAAAGGTCCAGCTTGGTACTGGCTAAATAGTTTGCCAGAAAATTCTATCCGCAACTGGGAAGATTTGGAAGACGCCTTTCGAGACAACTTCCAAGGAACATATGTCCGGCAACCAGATGCAGATGACTTGAGTCATATTGTCCAGCAGCCCGGCGAGTCAGCCAGGGAGCTCTGGACCAGGTTCTTAGCCAAAAATAACCAAATTGTCTACTGCCCGGACGCGGAAGCCCTTGCGGCCTTCAAACATAGTGTCCGGGATGAATGGCTAGCGCGTCACCTCGGTCAGGAAGGACCTAAATCCATGACAGACCTTACCGCTCTAATGACTCGCTTTTGTGTGGGAGACGACAACTGGCTCGCTCGTAAAAGCAACAATGCCAGCGACCCGGGCACTTCCGAAATCCAAGACGGCAACGGAAAGCCACGACGAACCGAACACAACTGTCGCAACAATAATGAAAGATTATGCGACACAGCGGTCAACGCCGAATTTCACAATCCAAAACCCGATCAATGGAAGAAACCTTGTTAGATTCACGGTCACCCTGATAAGCCAGCTAATCATACCAACATAAACTGTTGGGTCTTCAAGCAGGCAGGCAAGCTTAACGCCAAGCACAAGGGGAGGAGGCCACAAGGTGATAAAGACGACGGAGCGGCTCGCCAGCCAAACACCAGGGGCCAGAAACAGTTTCCCTCTGAAGTTTGACCACTTCCGGAACGGAAATAGCAGTTCGGCTTCCGCCACCCACCTACTATACTGGCAAGATTTACACCACGCGTACATCACTACACACTCAAGATACCATGGGCATCGGCGGAAGCACAATATGGACAACCCTGCAAGCATTCCCGTAACGTCTTTTATCTGCTTTTCCTTATTTTTCTTTATTATCTCTTAAAAATAGGAGACCATCAGGACAACATCTACATCAGACTCTATCGGAGTTCGGATCCGTACACTCACCTCAGGGGCTACTTCCGTTAAGGATTCCCCCTCCCCGAGGGCCAGGCGGCCTTGAGCGTGCGGCAGGAGGTCCAAAATAAGTTTTTGTAGACCACACTCTTTATTTTTGAGCCTGTACTATGCCTTTTTCCTCGGTTCCCGACCCCGAGCATGTCAAATAGTCGGGTTGCGGTTTTTACTTTATATATATATTTATCATTGGCATATTGCTCCGCTCCCAGTAAACTTTTATCCGAACTAATCTTCCATACTCTTTCAACAATGAGTATGGCCTTAACGGCTGCTTTACAGATGCACCTCGGCATAACCTGCTTGGGGCTTGGTATGGGAACAAATGAGTTGCCCGTAAAAGTTTGAACAACTCTAAAGCGCACTTCGGTGTCGCAAGTTTGGCCTTATATGCATCAGCTCCGAATCATTGTCTTGGGTCAATAGTTGGGTTGCCCGGCTCCTCCTGTGCTTGCTACCCTACGTTCCATTCTATCGGCTAGGGTAGTAAAGGCAGAACTACTGCGATTGTGCCCTGGCCTAGACCGGATGAGCACCTCAGTAGAAAGAAAACCGGCTGTCATGATGCGGCGAGAGCTGGTCAACCACTTGACGACTTATTCGAATCTTTAGCGATCCTCCGTGTCACACGAAGGATCTTTTTTAGATCAAAATATGTAAGGCACCATATTACAATACGCCGTATACATACCAGGGTCTATGTCGTAGCCTCACGATAAAACTCCTATGGCTAAGTGAAAGTGTTAACGCCCTATAGTCCGATTGCCTGGTTCGCCGCATTATCACCTCCTTTATGGACCAAGACGTTGGATAAAGAGTGATTAAATGCTTTTCCGAACACCCTCATACTTCCTACGAGGGGGCTGAAGCCGACGAGTGGAAAACTTTCAGATTATACTAAAATGGTCGCACAGGAGGAATTCAAGCTTTTGAGCAAAATATAAAAATAGATTAACTATAAAGTTGTCTGTCACAACCCTTAGATACATCACTCAAACATTATGTCTTTCAAGCACTGACCCTCTATCAAGCGGGTGGCCTCTAGGACGTCTTCAAAATAGTGCTTCGGCTCACAATGGTCCTTGCCCTTGGGTGGACTCCTCGCCGCAACATCGATGGCCTTCATCTTTCCCCAGAACATTTTGACTCGGGAAAAGGCCATCCGTGCACCCTCAATGCACGCCGACCGCTTCACAGCGTCGATATGTGGCACCGCGTCAACAAGCCGCTGCACCAGGCCAAAATAACTACTCGGAATAGGCTCAATCGGCCACAACCGGACTATGATGTTCTTCATGGCAGCGCCGGATATCCTATGTAGCTCGGCCCACTTGGACATATGTTCATTCAGCAGCAGAGGGCGCTTTGACGCGCCGAATTGTGACCAGAAAAGCTTCTCCGTTGCACACCCCTCTTGTGCGTGGTAAAACCACACCGCATCGGAAGAACTCTTCGGTAATTCTAAAAATTTGTCCGGAGAACTCCATACATGGTTAAGCTGAGCATAGTTCGGATCGCCGAACTTAGTCTGCAACAAAAAGGGCTTGCCAGCCGCAATATCCCCAGCTTGCCGGGTCTCCTCACGGGCCGCTCTGGATTTAGACCGCGCTTCTCTTGCCTCTCGTAAGGCCTTGTCAAGTTCAGCCGTTTTGGCTTCATTTTCTTTCTCAAGAAGTTTACAGCGGCTAGCCGCATTCTCTAATTCAGGCGCCATGGTGGACATATTCTCCTTGTCTTGGCGCCACGCAGCTTGTTCGGCTTTCAACTCAGCCGATGCCTTTTCGGCAGCGGCATTACTAAATCAGCGCTTTGCTTCTTGGCACAGGCTAGCTCATGAAGGGCCCTCCTGACAACAGCACCA
Organism: Aegilops bicornis; assembly: GCA_021605145.1. NCBI lineage: Eukaryota > Viridiplantae > Streptophyta > Magnoliopsida > Poales > Poaceae > Aegilops > Aegilops bicornis. The sequence goes on from CM038671.1 coordinate 103,459,235, forward strand.
TCTGCATTCATGCACATTTCATATAAAACTCTTTTTAGAGTCCGGCTTAAAATACAAGCACATTGGTGTAAGGAATGCTCAAAATATATACCTTGTGAGTCGTCAAGACGCCTATTGATAAATGCAGTGTCATCCTCCGCAATATCCAGCTTTTGCTACAGTTCGGCCACTTCTGTATTTCGGGTAGCCGCAGGAAGGGAGGCAGCCTGTATTCCATGTTAAATCAAGGTTAGTACCTGAGCATATCTTTTGGATCCTCCGATCGCTTCCTTTGGAAGGCAATCCGAGTCTCAGGGGCTACTGCATATACAATAGGTGCATTTTGTCAATAAAATTCCATTGGCAAAATTACATCAGAAACCTCAAAACCCCTTAGAACGCTCGTGAAGGCCTCGTTCAACCTGCCCTTCATAGATAAAACCTTTTCGACCACCGTAACCATCAAGGCATGGTGCTCCTCCGAAACGGGCGCTTGTCGCAGCATATCCGTAGCATTTCCGGCGCTCATGGGTCTCCAGAAACCGCTACCAGAGTACGGCATTCCTTTGATGGAACCCACCCACTTGCCTCCAGAGTCGTCTCTGGCTATAAATCGGATAGTTCGGGGCCGTCATGCTTGATTCCCGAACCCTGAGTGATAGAGGCACCACCTTCGGGTAACGCCTTCTTCGTTTCCTGCACTACTTGTCGATCAGGAGGAGCCCCCCGGGATGATACCTCAAAATCATCCGCCCTGTTGGACGAGGAGGCTGGAGAGGGCGTGTCACTCTCCATCATCTCTGGAAGAAGGTCTCCCAAGGAGGAAGACTATTGAGAAACACCAGGCGTTAACCTGCGAGGATGTACATATGTCGGAGGATTACTTCAGTAATAAGAAGGGAATGAGGTATGATTAAAGTACCCTGCCGCACTTACGATTTGGCCAGAGGTTTGTCCTCATCACAAAGCTCTACATCAACATCGCTTGCCCGGCTTGAGCCGCCCGACGATGGCGTTTTCCTTTTCTTGGAAGGTTTCCCCTCCTGATCTTCAGAAACGGCCCTCTTCTGGCCATGGAGGGCTTCCCCTGCACCTTTGCCCTCGGACAAGAGGGTTTCGGTTTCCCCGAGCACAACGTCTAATTTATCCTTGGGGCGGAGGCCACCTCCGGCCTCCATGTTCTTGCCCTCCTCCGCAGAGACCTGGTACGGTGTCGGAGTCAACATCCTCGTTAGCAGGGTGTTCGCGGAGTCTTCGGGAAGGGGCACCGGATACCAAATCAACACTGCTTTCTTTATCCAGTCCTGTGTAGGGACGGATTGTTCAATATCTTGTCAAGCGATACTCGAATAGAGGGTATGTGGAGATTGAATACTTACTGAAGTGTCCGTATGATTGCAGTCGAGGCCAACATCTTCGGTGGTGTTCGGCCATTGCTCTCGCTCCCCGAAATATAATTTCCACATTCCTTCGTGTGTGGTGCCGAAGAAGTGCTGAAGAGTCCGCCGCCCTTCTGGAGTAAACTCCCACATACGGAGAGTCCGCCACTGACATGGCAGGGTTCGGCGGACTAGCATTACTTGGACGACATTCACAAGATCGATGCCCTTCTCGGTAAGGCTTCGGATGCGACTTTGCAGAGTCTGCACTTCATTGACGGATCCCCAGTTCAATCCCTTATTGATCCATGAAGCAAGCTGAACTGGAGGGCCGGGTCAGAACGTAGGTATAGCTGCCCACCTGGAGCCACGCGGCTCGTTGATATAAAACCACCCCTGATGCCATAGGCCGGAGGACTCAGCGAAAGATCCTTCAAACCAAACCGCGCTGGCAAGCTTGCCTATTACGATGTTGCCGCACTCTGCCTTCTCCTACTCTGTCACCCGTGGCCTCACGTCAAAGGTCTTGAGACACAAACCAAAGTGTGGAGGAGTCCGGAGGAAGGCCTCACACGTGACGATAAATGTCGAGATGAGGAGAACAGAGTCTGGGGCCAGATCGCGAAAATCTAGCCCATAATAGAACATGAGCCCCCGGACGAAGGGGTTAAGCGCGAACCCTAACCCGTGGAGGAAGTGGGACACAAATACTACCCTCTCGACAGATTTGGGGGTGGGAATAACCTGCCCCTTTACGGGAAGCCGATGAAGGATTCCTGGGGTCAGATACCTCGCCACGCAGAGCTTCGCAATATCCTCCTCTGTGACAGAAGAAGCCACCCACCGGCCTGGACGGCTGGACCTGGACATGATTGGGGCTGGTGGTGATTGGAACCCGAGGGCTAGAACTCGAGGTGGCTGGGGTTGAGGAAGAAGCAAGCACAAAAGAAAAAGACAAGTCTGGGTCCCCATATAAAGACCCAGAATATTGAGCGTCTCCTCCTGGGTCTCAAAACTTACCTATCCTCAAAGAGTTGTACCCAGGGGACGGTTGGGTTACCCACGCCTGCATCATTGAAAATCCCGTGAATAAGGGACATGATCCCTGATTTGACAAGACATGCTAGTAAAACCGCGTCCCGAGACGTGGGCGAGGGGCTAGCTAACGGTTGGAAATAACAATCGGGAAGGCGTCATACAACGTCAGAAATAGTTGTCAGCAGAGTTCGTAAGGAGGGAACCCGCCTTGCAATGCCGAAGACAATCTGCACGCCGGACTCCTCGCCATTGAAGCCAGGTTCAGGGGCTACTGAGGGAGTCCTGGACTAAGGGGTCCCCGGGCGTCTGGCCTGTTATTCATTGGGCTGGACTGATGGGCTGTGAAGACATGAAGGCCGAAGACTATACCCGTGTCCGGATTGGACTCTCCTTGGCGTGGAAGGCAAGCTAGATGACCAACTATGAAGATCCCTTCTTATGTAACCGACCTCATGTAACCCTAGATCTCTTAGGTGTCTATATAAACCGGAGAGCGTAGTCCGGATAGAGGAGTACTCATTACCATATTCACATAGGCTAGACTTCTAGGGTTTAGCCATTACGATCTCGTGGTAGATCAACTCTTGTAACACTCATATTCATCAAGATCAATCAAGCAGGAAGTAGGGTATTACCTCCATAGAGAGGGCCCGAACCTGGGTAAACATCGTGTCCCCCGTCTCCTGTTACCATCAATCCTAGACGCACAGATCGTGACCCCCTACCCGAGATCCGCCGGTTTTGACACCGACACCCGTGACTCCACATGGGTCGCTCCTATGGAGTTCAAGTCCGGACCCCCAATGCGGCTGGCATCCTGGCTCAACAAGGGCCTGGACTGGGCGTCGTGTGAGGAGGTGATTGTCGCTGGGGAACGACACCTATGGGATCAGAAGAATCCCTACTACGGTTGCCGGGGCGCAGGGTTGCAAGAAGAGCAAGAGTAGTAATCAGCACAAGGATCGTTTACCCAGGTTCGGGCCGCGAGGATGCGTAAAACCCCAGTCCTGCTTTGGTGGATGTATTTCAGAGAGTTCTCGAGCTCTCGAACTAGCTATGGTGGGTGCATGGTTCAAAGAGCCGAATCCCCCTTCAGTATGCCATGGGCCTCCTTTTATAGTCGAAAGGGGCTGCCACATTGGCACACAAGAGGTGGAAAGGCCTACAGGGCTATGAGCTTATCGCTCGTATCACAGGACAAGACGCATTTAATGCGCCGCTGTGGTGTCCTCTAGCTTTATTGGGGGCGGGAACGTGGCCCGTCCCGTCCGTCACCGCTCCTCCTTGCTTCGACAGCGCCCTGGCCAGTGACGCATGCGGTGCCATGTAGGCAGGCAGGCAGCTGAGGTGACGCGGTAGTAGGGTCTTCACGAAGATCTGCATGCCGCCACACAGGCGTGTGCTGAGTTGGCCTAGAAGCTGCATGTTGCCACGCAGGTGTCCGCCCAGCTGGTTGGGCTGGCAGCTGCATGCGAACGGCGGTGGAGACTTGGTTGGTCTGGGCCTGGCAGTGGCCCTGCTGACGCCCTTGGCGAGGGCCTTGCCAGGTGACCCGGCAAGGGTCTTGCCATGGCGCGCCTATTGTCCCCGGCAAGGATCTTGCCGGGGGTCTTGTGGCTCTCCTCGGCAAGGATCTTGCCAAGGACCGTTGTCTTTTAATCCTCATCTGATCTTGAATATTCCTTGGTCTTGACAAAGATCTGCATGCCACCACGGAGGTGCCTCCCGAGCCCTAGTTCCAACGTGGTTGGTTGAGTTGGAGCCCGTGGGCTCGAGGGTGGCTCACTCCACTGGTGTGGGCGAGCCGCCCCGGCAAGGGTCTTGCCGGGGCTGTTGAGGCTGCCCCGGAAAGGGTCTTGCCGGGGGAACCTGTTTCACCTCTCTGCTCTTTGTGCTTCTTGGCCTTGGCGTTGCCTTGGTTGTCTTGAGCTTCGGTTTTACCTTGGTTCACCTCCCCTGTTCTGCTTGGTGCGGCCGTGGGCGCGGCTCCGACTGTCCGTGCACAGGTAAAGGGGTACAAAGGTGCGCCCCTTATTTTGTACACCGACAGGAGCCCCCGGGCCTGGGCCACACATAAGCGCGGCACGTTGTTGGGCCAAGCCCAAAACGGTGCGTGGGCAGGCGGGGCGGTTTTTACCGCGGTAAAACTTTTCGCGTGGTGCGCTTCCCACGACCCATGTTGAATGCGCGGCGTGGAGGGGTGCACGTGACATGGGTGGCATGCGTGGGGCGATTCCTGCACGCATGCGTCACATTGCAGTAAATGGGCAGCACGACCCGTACCTTCCCCATAAAAAGGGATAACCGCGAGCACACTATTCCTTTACCCTTCGCGCAATCCCAATCTCATAAGCCTCCGTTCTTATTTTCCTTCTTCCCTAAGCTTCGCCCTTTCTTGCCGCCATCGCGTTCCCGCCGTCCTCTGTTTCTTGCCCCCCTTCCCCAGCCGCCATGGCGCCCAAATCCACCAAGGGCAAGGGAGTGGCCAAGTATGTCGGAGCGACGGAGCCGCCGGAGAGTGCTCTGGCGGTGCACTGGACGCAATCCGCCTTCTTCCCCTCGATAGTAGATGTGTTCGAGCTCCAGGCCCCTGTGGGGGTGAAGACGGGGGGGGGGGGGAGAGAGATCGGGCACCCAGCCACGCGCGTCATCCCCGCCAACTGCGCCGAGGCTGCCCCGAATCGGTACCCTTTCTTTGTCGACTATTTCTCCTGCGGGCTTTGTCCTCCCTTCTCTGATTTCTTCATCGACATCATGCATACCTTTGGCTTCCGCCTCTTGGATTTTACACCAAATGCGGTGGCGTGCATGGCCCTTTTCGCGCACCTGTGCGAATGTTTCACCGGGGTGCACCCCAACACGACGCTCTTCCGCCATTACTTCTTCCCTCGGATCCAAACGGGAGGCGCCATTTCTGGTTGCATCACCTGGATCCCAAGGTCCAAGGAGGCGTGCCGAATGGCGCCATGAAGGAGAGGTGGGAAGAATGGCGGGGCGGTGGTGCTGGATCAAAGAAGGACTTCGCCCGGCATTCTGCGAAGTTATTTGGCGCCGCCGCCCGGTCATGAAGCGATTGGAGCGACGTCGATGCCGATGACGAGAAGCTCATGATCGCCACCACCAGGATCCTTCGGCTCACCGAGGCCAGGCTCACCCTTGAGATGGTCGGGGCGGACTTCATCCGTCGACGGATCGCTCCACTACACAACAAGGGGAGGCCGGCCTAGATCTTCACAAACCCTGCCGACATCATGCGGCTTCACCCCGGCCTCGACCACAATTTCACAGTGATGGGGCATGCCCATTTCTCCCAGCGACTCTTGCAGCTCGATGTGGGCTGTGACGGCGAGGTCGAGCGGACCGGCAAGGTCGCGAGGGCCGCCGCGAAGGCCGGCAAGGTCGTCAAGGGGCCCTTGTTAAAGTTGCTGGCATGAGTGATCCCGCTGTGCAATAATTTGATCCGGACCGACATCATCGCCATGATGTCGGACTGCAACGTGCATGGCCCTGACCCGAGCTGGGTCGAGCCGGAGGACATCCAGGTGCAGCAGTTCTTCGACACCCTGCACGAGGGATACATCAACGCCGACGCCGAGCGGCTGCTCGTCCAGAACACCTCCCAGGCGGAACTGGATTACATCGCCGCCAGGGCGAGGGAGGCGCAGCTTGCCGAGGAGGCCGGTAGCGCTGGTGGTGTCGAGGACAAGGCAGCAATGGATGCGGACGAGGACGAGCTCGCCCGGTGGCGGCGGCCGCCGAGGAAGCCAGCAGCGCCAGCACCGAGGCTCCTCTGGTTGAGGATGTGGCCGACGAGTCGTCGGAGGAGGAGGCCGGGGCTGTTGACCCTCCGGCCACGGGGAGAGGGCGAGTCCTGCGGCGGGCCACTTCTGGCGAGCCGGTGCGGCCCGTCAAGGTCGCATGGAGGCCAAAGTCCCCGGAGGAGTCCACGCGTCAGACGAGGGCCGCGGCGGCGAAGAAGGTGGTGAAGGCCACGACGGCGAGGAAGAAGGCATCTGCTTCCTCTTCGTCCAAGCGCGTACAGACTCCACCCTCCACCCCTCCTCCGGCAGACGCCGATGTGGGGGTCACTTTCGACTTCGGGTCCCTCAGCCCGAGGAGGAAGAGGAAGGCAACAGAGGAGGAGGTGGATGACGAGTAAGTATCCTACTCTTTCCCGTCATCTCTGTCTCCTCAATCTGTGTCGCTTGTCTTTACTCGTTTTCATCTTTGCAGGGACGCGGAGACGCTGGCCCAGAGGGTGAAGAGGCCCAAGACCTCGGCGGGCGGCCAGCCCCCGGCTGGTACATAATGTTGGGGAACGTAGCAGAAATTCAAAATTTTCCTACGTGTCACCAAGATCTATCTATGGAGAAACTAGCAACGAGGGGAAGGAGAGTGCATCTACATACCCTTGTAGATCGCTAAGCGGAAGCGTTCAAGAGAACGGGGTTTAAGGACTCGTACTCGTCGTGATCCAAATCACCGGAGATCCTAGTGCCGAACGGACGGCACCTCCGCGTTCAAAACACGTACAGCCCGGTGACGTCTCCCATGCCTTGATCCAGCAAGGAGAGAGGGATAGGTTGGGGAAGACTCCATCCAGCAGCAGCACAACAGTGTGGTGGTGATGGAGGAGCGTGGCAATCCTGCAGGGCTTCGCCAAGCACCGCGGGAGAGGAGGAGGACTTGGGAGAGGGGGAGGGCTGCGTAGGGGCAAGGGTTCAGCTCCCATGCGCCTCCCCACTATATATAGGGGTGGAGGGGGATTATTTCTTTCCCTCCAAGTCCATTGGGGAGTTGGCAAAGGTGGGAGGAAAGAAATTCCATCCTTTCCTTTCCCCACCGATTGTTATCCCCCCTTTTTAGGGATCTTGATCTTATCCCTTCGGGATATGATCTTATTCCTTCTAAGGGGGGATCTTGGTGCGCCTTGACCAGGGGTGTGGGGCCTTGCCCCCACTACCCACGTTCATGTGGGTCCCCCTATGCAGGTGTGTCACAGCCCCAGTTGAGGCCTTGCTTGCCTTTGCATTAGCATCCATGCATCATGTTTAATTTCATGAAACTTGAAATGGGGATTGTTGAAACCCTAGCACCAAATGAAATCCAACTAGGTTCAATAAAAAAAATTATTTTCAATGACCCAGAATGCCTTTTGGAAATTTTCATGATTTCTGTTAAAGGTGAAAACCTCTTCCAAAAATGATGAATATATTTATAGGCCATTCTGGATTTTTGAATTAAATCTTATTGTATTTGAATTTGGGAATTTAAACACTATAAATAATTTAAATGCTCAAATAATGCTGAAATTAAATGTGGGCCACTGGAATAATCCATAGAGTCTCCACAAATTATTGCAGCATTTTACAAAGTGCTTTAGCATTTTTTTAATAAAGCCAAACAATTGCAGAAAATAGAAAACAGAAAACAATAGAAAGTGAGAGAGAGAGGAACCTCACCTGGGCTTACCTGGCGGCCCAAGTAGCCGGCCCAGCCCACCACCGCAGCTCCCCTGTCGTCTTCCTCCTGCCAGTAGGAGCAGCTCGCTGTCGCGCGCGCGCTCGCCCCTGGCCACCTCCTGCTTCCTCTCCGGCCCTTCTAGCGACGCCACGGGGACGCCCCGTGACCCCTCGCTCCTCTCCCTCACTCTCTGCTCTCTCCCCGTGCTCTTTCCCCTCCTCTGCTCTCTCCCCCTCTCGCGCTCGAGCGCGCCGCCAAGCACCACCACGGCCACCGCCTCCCCCTCGCCTCCCTGACTGGCTCAAGAGCTCCGCCTCGTCGCCCTGGACCTCTCCGCCGAGCCACGCGGCACCGGACTTCCCCGAACGTCGTCACCGCGGTCGTCTTCTACCTCGGGCAACCGAGATCGCCGGCGCCCGTCCGTCGTCCACGGCACCTCCCCGAGCCGCTGAGCCTCTCCCCGCATCCGCCGTGAGCTCCTCCCCCTAACCCCCCTCTCATTTGCTTCGTTTGCATACCGTAGCCGCCGTCTCGCCTGTGACCGAACGCGCCGCCGCCTGTGCTCGTCGCCGGTGCTGCTCCGGTGACCATTTGGTCCCGGGCATGCGCCCATCGAACTCACCGCACCACGTAGACGCCGTAGGTGCTAAACGCACATCGCCACGGCCACCGCAACCGCGTCCCCGCTCGCGCCCGAACTCCGGCGGCCGCAACCGAGCTCGCCGCCGTTGACTCCGGCCACCCCAGACCCAGCCACGGCCACCAACGGACGTGCCATTGCGCCAGCTACCGTAGAAACCGGCGCCTCGAGCAGTGCCACAGAGGTGAAATCCGAGGTGCCCCGCCGCGACTGGCCTCGCCGGCGGCTAAACGCCGGCGAGTTGACCCCGTTTGACCCTGCTTGACTCCGTGTGGGCCCAAGTTGACTTCCCCTGACTCAATAACAGGTGGGGCCCTTCCTCTAATTAATTGGTTTTAGTGTTAACTAAAAACTAGTTAGGCTAATTACACAGACACGCGGGACCCATAGGTCAGGGTTTGACCTGGACCGCTTGATTGACCTGACGTCATAGTGACCTTAATCTTGTGTGGTAATGCCTTCTTTGGATTTATTCTTTTCAGGAAATTCCAGAAAATAGTATAAACTTCTAAAATTCATATAAAATCAACCGTAACTCCAAATGAAATAAATTATATATGAAAAATTATCAAAAAAATTCAAGGAATCTGTTTATGGCATTTGCATGCATGTCTGAACAACCTAGGGTTGCTGTACAGGGCAATTTGCATAATTGACATTTAAATAAGCACATATGGAGTTTGAATTTGAACCCTTGGTTCAAACCAACTTCATTTAATATGGTTGCTAGTTGCATTAGCTCAATCAACAGCATATTGCCATGTCATGATCATGCATCATATTGTTGCATTGCATTGATTGTGTTCTTTCCATGTTTGTCGGTGCTTGTCCCCTCTCGGTAGGCGTATTCCGACGATGAGATCGATAACACCGATGAAGAGTTATACTATCTTCAGAAGTGCCAGGCAAGCAAAACCCCCTTGTTCATTCTGATACAATCCCACTCTCTCGCTCCTTCTCTCTTTTACTGCATTAGGACAACAACGATTCATCTGTTACTTGTTGCGGTAGCTGAACCCCTTTATCCTCTGCATGACCTGTCATTCCACGGTAAATAGATGAAACCCATTAGCATGAGTAGGAGTTGTTTGAGCCTGTTGTGCCTACTCATTCATGCTTGTTTGTCATGCCTTTCACGGCTTAGAGTTGAGTCAGGTCCGATTCATCGGGGATGAATCGAGGTGTGTGAACATGTCCCTACTGTGTGTGAGCTAAGTGTGTGAACACATTTTGGTAAAGGTAGCGGTGAGAGGCCATGTAGGAGTACATGGTGGGTTGTCTCATTGAAGCCGTCCTCAGGAACTGAGTTCTGTGTTTGTGATCCATGAAACAGTTACTACCACACATTGGGATCCTTAATTAAATCTCTCGGCTTCTTAACCACCCTTGTTCTCTGTCCAGGAGTTGCAACTAGTTTCTGGTGTTTGCAGGATATGTGTTGGAGGCCGTGCGTAGCGCTGACCCTAGGGGTGGGCTATGATGTGGTAGATACACCATGGCCCGGTGTATCGAATGCCCGTTTGGTGCCTCGGGAACCCTACTCTCATCATTTGGGGCCGTGAGCGACACCCCGGCTGGATCTCCTCGCGGATGGAACCCGAATAGGCGATAAACCTGGACTAGAGACTTGTGTGGTTAGTCAGGTCGTGGCCGACTCCTCGCCAAAGCTTCCGCTTGAAGGTTGCCGAGATACACAGCGTGTACATGGTGGTAAGTGGCGAGGCGTGTGTGAATAAGTACACCCTGCAGGTTAACATCATCTATTCGAATAGCCGTGTCCATGGAAAAGGACTTCTGGGTTGCCTATAACAGTTCATAGACAAGTGAAAGTGGATACTCTAAAATGCGCAAGATAAGCGTGGGTGCTATGGATGGCGTTCTCGTAGGGAGACGGGAGCGGACCCATAGTGGTGTATTGATATGGTGAATATGTGGACTCGTGTGCGCCACCTCAAAAGAGTTACTTGCAGTCGTAGTTCAGGTTAGCCACCGAGTCAAAGCTGGCTTCTGTTTGTTAAACTCCACCACCCCCTTTGTTGATAATGATGCGTAGGTAGTTAGTGCTGATGTAAGTCTTGCTGAGTACATTTGTACTCACGTTTGCTTATTTATGTTTTGCAGAGAGACGTCAGTCTCGCTAGTAGTTCCACGTGGACTTCGACGTTTAGCTTGTTACCTCAGCTACGATCTTGTGCCCTCGGCAGGATCTAGTAGATAGCCAGGCTTCTCAGCCTTTTTCATTTGTAGATGTCTGTACTCAGACATGTTAAGCTTCCGCTTGTGCTTTGACTTGTATGCTCTGAGTGTTGGGTCATGAGACCCATGATTGTAATATCTCGCTCCTCGGAGCCTAATGAATAAATATTTGAGTCGTAGAGTTATGTTGTGATGCCATGTTGTATTTACACATATTGAGCATATTGTGTGTATGTTTGAAATGCTTGGTATGTGTGGGATCCGACAATCTAGATGTTTATCCTTGGCAGCCTCTCATATGGGGAAATGTAGTCTAGTGCTTCCTGAGCGATAGTAGTCCGCTTCTGGCCAGTTCACCGGAGTCCTGCTAGCCTAGCACTACTGCTTTGGACACTTGACTGGCCGACATGTGTTTCACTTTGTTCCTATATACATCCCTTCAGGAAATGTCACGCGGTGATATCCGGAGTCCTGCCTTAGCTCACATGTTCTCGAAGCACGGAGTCCTGTTAGCCCAAAGGCTACAGCCCGGATTCATACGTTGATGACCGACATGTTCGATGTGATTCATGTATGCCTGTCCCCATGGGTTAGAGCCGCTTTGGGTTCACGACTAGCCATGTCGGCCCGGGTTCTCTGTCATGTGGATGCTAGCGACACTATCATATACGTGAGCCAAAAGGCGCAAACGGTCCCGGACCATGGTAAGGCGATACCCGTGGGAATACCGTGTGTGATGCCGCAAAGTGATATGAGGTGTTAACGGCTAGGTCAATGTGACTTGGAATCGGGGTCCTGACAAGGTGGGCCCCACTCCGGAACCTTCTAGAACCTTCCCGGTACAATACCGAAAAATCCCGAACATTTTCCGGTGGCCAAAATAGGACTTCCCATATATAAATCTTTACCTCCGGACCATTCCGGAACTCCTCGTGACGTCCGGGTTCTCATCCGGGACTCCGAACAATATTCGGTAACCACGTATATCTATTCCCTATAACCCTAGCGTCATTGAACCTTAAGTGTGTAGACCCTACGGGTTCGGGAACCATGTAGACATGATCGAGACGTTCTCCGGTCAATAACCAACAGCAGGATCTGGATACCCATGTTGGCTCCCACATGTTCCACGATGATCTCATCGGATGAACCACGATGTCAAGGACTCAATCAATCCGTATACAATTCCCTTTGTCTAGCGGTATTGTACTTGCGAGATTCGAACGTCGGTATGCCGATACCTTGTTCAATCTCGTTACCACAAGTCTCTTTACTCGTTCCATAACACATCATCCCATGATCAACCCCTAGGTCACATTGTGCACATTATGATGATGTCCTACCGAGTGGGCCCAGAGATACCTCTCCATCATACGGAGTGACAAATCCCGGTCTCAATTCGTGCCAACCCAACATACACTTTCGGAGATACCTGTAGTGCACCTTTATAGCCAACCAGTTACGTTGTGACGTTTGGTACACCCAAAGCATTCCTATGGCATCCGGGAGTTGCACAATCTCATGGTCTAAGGAAATGATACTTGGCATTAGAAAAGCTTTAGCATACGAACTAGGATCTTTGTGCTAGGCTTAGGATTGGGTCTTGTCCATCACATCATTCTCCAAATGATGTGATCCCGTTATCAATGACATCCAATGTCCATGGTCAGGAAACCGTAACCATCTGTTGATCAACGAGCTAGTCAACTAGAGGCTTACTAGGGACATGGTGTTGTTTATGTACCCACACATGTATCTGAGTTTCCTATCAATACAATTATAGCATGTGTAATAAACGATTATCATGAACAAGGAAATATAATAATAACTAATTTATTATTGCCTCTAGGGCATATTTCCAACAGTCTCCCACTTGCACTAGAGTCAATAATCTAGTTCACATCATCATGTGATTAACACTCACAGGTGACATCACCATGTGACTAACATCCAAAGAGTTTACTAGTGTCACTAAACTAGTTCACATCATCATGTGATTAAGACTCAATGAGTTCTGGGGTTTGATCATGTTTTGCTTGTGAGAGAGGTTTTAGTCAACGGTCTGCAACATTCAGATCCGTATGTACTTCGCAAATCTCTAGGTCATATAGTAAAAGTTGCTTCCACGCTCCACTTGGAGCTATTCCAAATGGTTGCTCCACTATCATTATCCGGTTTGCTACTCGAGTCATTCGGATAGGTGTTAAAGCTTGCATCGACGTAACCCTTAACGCTGAACTCTTTATCACCTCCATAATCGAGAAACATGTCCTTATTTACTCCAAGGACAATTTTGACCGCATGATCCATTCCTGGATCATTCTTGTACCCCTTGACTGACTCATGGCAGGCACACTTCCGGTGTGGTACACAACATAGCATACTATAGAGCCTACGTCTGAAGCATAGGGGACGACCTTCGTCCTTTCTCTCTCTTCTGCCGTGGTCGAGGTTTAACTCTTAACTTCATACCTTACAACTCAGGCAAGAACTCCTTTGACTGATCCATCTTGAACACCTTCAAGATTATGTCAAGGTATGTGCTCATTTTAAAGTACCATTTAGCGTTTTTTTTATCTATCCTCATAGATCTTGATGCTCAATGTTCTAGTAGCTTAATCCAGGTTTTCCATTGAAAAACACTTTTCAAACAACCCTATATGCTTTCTAGAAATTCTACATCATTTACGATCAACAATATGTCTACAACATATACTCATCGAAATTCTATAGTGCTCCCACTCACTTCTTTGGAAATACAAGTTTCTCATAAACTTTGTATAGACCCAAAATCTTTGATCATCTCAAAAAAGCGTACATTCCAACTCCGAGATGCTTACTCCGGTCCTTAGAAGGATAGCTGGAGCTTTGCATACTTGTTAGCGTCTTTCAGGATTGTCAAAAACCTTCTGGTTGTATCACATACAACCTTTCCTCAAGAAAACTGTCAAGGAAACAATGTTTTGACATCCTATATGCAAGATTTCATAAATAGTGCGATATCGCTAATCCAATTCCAACAGACTCTTAGCATCGCTACGAGTGAGAAAGCCTCACCGTAGTCAACTCCTTGAACTTGTCGGAAAATATCTTTAACGACAAGTCAAGCTTTCTTAATGGTGATACTTACCATCATTATGCATCTTCCTTTTAAAATCCATCTTTACCCAACGTCCTTACGACCATCAAGTATTTCTTCCAAAGTCATGGATCCTCTCTCGGATGTTATGGCCTCGAGCCATTCGTCGGAATCCGGGCCCACCATCGCTTCTCCATAGCTCGTAGGTTCATTGTTGTCTAGCAACATGACCTCTAAGACAGGATCGCGTACCACTCAAGTAGTACGGCGTCCTTGTCGACCCTACGAGGTCGGTAGTGACTTGATCCAAGCATCATGATCACTATCATCAGCTTCCACTTCAATTGGTGTAGGTGCCACATGAACAACTTTACGTGCCTGCTACACCTTTGGTTGAAGTGATGGTTTAATAACCTCATTAAGTCTCCACCATCCTCCCACTCAATTCTTTTGAGAGAAACTTTTCCTCGAGAAAGGACCCGTTTCTAGAAACAATTACTTTTTCTTCGGATGCGAGATAGGAGGTGTACCCAACTGTTTTGGGTGTCCTATGAAGATGCATTTTTATCCGCTTTGGGTTCGAGCTCATCAACCTGAAACTTTTTCACATAAGCGTCGCAGCCCCAAACTTTTAAGAAACGACAACTTAGGTTTCTCCAAACCATAGTTCAAACGGTGTCGTCTCACCGGAATTACGTGGTGCCCTATTAAAGTGAGTGCGGTTGTCTCTAATGCCTAACCCATGAACTATAGTGGTAATTCGATAAGAGACATCATGGTACGCACCATATTCAATAGGGTGCAACTATGATGTTCGGACACACCATCACACTATGGTGTTCCAGGCGGTATTTATTGTGAAACAATTTCCATAATGTCTTAATTGCGTGCCAAAGCTCGTAACTCAGATACTCATCTCTATGATCATATCATAGACATTTTATCCTCTTGTCACGATGATCTTTAACTTCACTCTGAAATTACTTGAACCATTCAATAATTCAGATTTGTGTTTCATCAAGTAAATATACTCAACATCTACTTGAATTATCTGTGAAGTAAGAACATAACGATATTCCTTTGCATGCCTCGGCACTCATTGGACTGCACACATCAAAATGTGTTACTTCCAACAAGTTGCTATCTTGTTCCATCTTACCGAAAACGAGGCTTTTCGGTCATCTTGCCCATGTGGTATGATTTGCATATCTCAAGTGATTCAAAATCAAGTGAGTCCAAACGATTAAATGCATGGAGTTTCTTCATGCGTATACACCAATAGAAATGGTTCGCGTGTCTCAAACTTTTCAAAAACGAGTGAGTCCAAAGATCCATCAACATGGAGCTTCTTCATGCGTTTTACACCAATATGACTTACATGGCAGTACCACAAGTAAGTGGTACTATCATTACTATCTTATATCTTTTGGCATGAAAATGTGTATCACTACGATCGAGATTCAATAAACCATTCTTATAGGTGCAAGACCATTGAAGGTTTTATTCAAATAAATAGAGTAACCATTATTCTCCTTAAATGAATAATCGTATTGTGATAGACATAATCCAATCATGTCTATGCTCAACGCAAACACCAAATAAAAATTATTTAGGTTTAACACAAATCTCGATGGTAGAGGGAGCAGGTGATGCTTGATCACATCAACCTTTGGAAACACTTCCAACACATATCGTCAGCTCACCTTTAGCTAGTCTCCGTTTATTCCGTAGCTTTTATTTCGAGTTACTAACACTTAGCAACCGAACCGGTATATAATACCACAGTGCTGCTAGGAGTACTAGTAAAGTACACATTAACATAATGTATATCCAATATACTTCTATCGACCTTGCCAGCCTTCTTATCTACCAAGTATCTAGGGTAATCACGCTTGATGTCCGTTCCTCTCATTACGAAGCACTTAGTCTCGGGTTTGGGTTCAACCTGGGTTTCTTCCTTTGGGCGACAAGCGATTTGCCGTTTCATGAAGTACCCCTTCTTGCCCTTGCCCTTCTTGAAACTAGTGGTTTCACTAACCATCAACAATTGATGCTCCTTCTTGATTTCTACATTCGCGGTGTCGAACATTGCGAATAGCTCAAGGATCATCATATCTATCCTTGATATGTTATAGTTCATCACGAAGCTTCTAGCAGCTTGGTGGCAATGACTTCGGAGAAACATCACTATCTCATCAGGAAGATCAACTCCCACTCGATTCAAGTGATTGTTGCACTCAGACAATCTGAGCACAAGCTCAACGATTGAGCTTTTCTCCCTTAGTTTGCAGGCTAAGAAAATCGTCGGAGGTCTTATACCTCTTGACATGGGCACGAGCTTGAAATCCCAATTTCAGCCCTCGAAACATCTCATATGTTCCGTGACGTTTCGAAATCGTCTTTGGTGCCTCAACTCTAAACCGTTTAAGCGAACTATCACGTAGTTATCAAGGCGTGTATATGTCGGATGTTCGCAACATCCATAGGCGACGTTCAAGGTTCAGCACACCGAGCGGTGCATTAAGGACATAAGCCTTCTACTGTCCGCATAATTGCTACTGTCAACTTTCATTTATATTTTTCTCTAGGAACATATCTAAAACTGTAGAACTAAAGCGTGAGCTATGACATAATTTTCAAAGGGTTTTTGACTATGTTCAGGATAATTAAGTTCATCTTATGAACTCCCACTCAGATAGACATCCCTCTAGTCATCTAAGTGATTACATGATCCGAGTCAACTAGGCCGTGTCCGATCATCACGTGAGACGGACTAGTCATCATCGGTGAACATCTTCATGTTGATCGTATCTACTATACGACTCATGCTCGACCTTTCGGTCTCTTGTGTTCCAAGGCCATTTCCGTACATGCTAGGCTCGTCAAGTTAACCTAAGTGTTTCGCGTGTGTAAATCTGGCTTACACCCGTTGTATGTGAACGTAAGAATCTATCACACCCGATCATCACGTGGTGCTTCAAAACGACGAACTTTCGCAATGGTGCACAGTTAGGGGGAACACTTTCTTGAAATTTTAATGAGGGGTCATCTTATTTACTACCGTAAATCTAAGCAAATAAGATGCATAAACATGATAAACATCACATGCAATCAAATAGTGACATGATATGGCCAATATCATTTTGCTCCTTTTGATCTCCATCTTCGGGGCTCCATGATCATCATCGTCACCGGCATGACACCATGATCTCCATCATCGTGCCTCCATGAAGTTGTCTCGCCAACTTATTACTTCGACTACTATGGCTACCGGTTAGCAATAAAGTAAAGTAATTACATGGCGTTGTTCAATGACACGCAGGTCATACAATAAATAAAGACAACTCCTATGGCTCCTGTCGGTTGTCATACTCATCGACATGCAAGTCGTGATTCCTATTACAAGAACATGATCAATATCATACATCACATATCATTCATCACATTCTTCTTGGCCATATCACATCACATAGCATACCACCGCAAAAACAAGTTAGACGTCCTCTAATTATTGTTTGCATGTTTTACGTGGCTGCTATGGGTTTCTAGCAAGAACGTTTCTTACCTACGCAAAACCACAACGTGATATGTCAATTTCTATTTACCCTTCATAAGGACCCTTTTCATCAAATCCGATCCGACTAAAATGGGAGAGACTAGCACCCGCTAGCCACCTTATGCACCAAGTGCATGTCAGTCGGTGGAACATGTCTCACGTAAGTGTACGTGTAAGGTCGGTCCGGGCCGCTTCATCCCACAATACCGTCGAAACAAGATTGGACTAGTAATGGTAAGCATATTGAACAAAATCAACACCCACAACTACTTTGTGTTCTACTCGTGCAAAGAATCTGCGCAATAGACCTAGCTTTGATACCACTGTTGGGGAACGTAACAGAAATTCAAAATTTTCCTACGTGTCACCAAGATCTATCTATGGAGAAACTAGCAACGAGGGAAAGGAGAGTGCATCTACATACCATTGTAGATCGCTAAGCGGAAGCGTTCAAGAGAACGGGGTTGAAGGAGTCGTACTCGTCGTGATCCAAGTCACCGGAGATCCTAGTGCCGAACGGACGGCACCTCCGCGTTCAACATACGTACAACCCAGTGACGTCTCCCATGCCTTGATCCAGCAAGGAGAGAGGGATAGGTTGGGGAAGACTCCATCCAGCAGCAGCACGACAGTGTGGTGGTGATGGAGGAGCGTGGCAATCCTGCAGGGCTTCGCCAAGCACCGCGGGAGAGGAGGAGGACCTGGGAGAGGGGAGGGCTGCGCCAGGGGCAAGGGTTCAGCTCCCATGCGCCTCTCCACTATATATAGGGGTGGAGGGGGATTATTTCTTGCCCTCCAAGTCCATTAGGGCGTTGGCAAAGGTGGGAGGAAAGAAATCCCATCCTTTCCTTTCCACACCGATTGTTATCCCCCCTTTTTAGGGATCTTGATCTTATCCCTTCGGGATATGATCTTATTCCTTCTAAGGGGGGATCTTGGTGCGCCTTGACCAGGGGTGTGGGGCCTTGCCCCCACTACCCATGTTCATGTGGGTCCCCCATGTAGGTGGGCCCCACTCCGGAACCTTCTAGAACCTTCCCGGTACAATACCGAAAAATCCTGAACATTTTCCGGTGGCCAAAATAGGACTTCCCATATATAAATCTTTACCTCTGGACCATTCCGAAACTCCTCGTGACGTCCGGGATCTCATCCGGGACTCCTAACAACATTTGGTAACCACGTATATCTATTCCCTATAACCCTAGCGTCATCGAACCTTAAGTGTGTAGACCCTACGGGTTCGGGAACCATGCTGAACATGACCAGAGACGTTCTCCGGTCAATAACCAACAGCGGGATCTGGATACCCATGTTGGCTCCCATATGTTCCACGATGATCTCATCGTATGAACCACGATGTCAAGGACTCAATCAATCCCGTATACAATTCCCTTTGTCTAGCGGTATTGTACTTGCCGAGATTCGAGCGTCGGTATGCCGATACCTTGTTCAATCTCGTTACAGCAAGTCTCTTTACTCGTTCCGTAACACATCATCCGTGATCAACCCCTTGGTCACATTGTGCACATTATGATGATGTCCTACCGAGTCGGCCCGAGATACCTCTCCGTTACAAGGAGTGACAAATCGATCTCGATTCATGCCAACCCAACAGACACTTTCGGAGATACACTGTAGTGCACCTTTATAGCCACCCGATTACGTTGTGACGTTTGGTACACCCAAAGCATTCCTATGGCATCCGGAGTTGCACAATCTCATGGTCTAAGGAAATGATACTTGACATTAGAAAAGCTTTAGCATCTGAACTATGATCTTTGTGCTAGGCTTAGGATTGGGTCTTGTCCATCACATCATTCTCTAAATGATGTGATCCGTTATCAACGACATCCAATGTCCATGGTCAGAAACCGTAACCATCTGTTGATCAACGAGCTAGTCAACTAGAGGCTTACTAGGGACATGGTGTTGTTTATGTACCCACACATGTATCTGAGTTTCCTATCAATACAATTATAGCATGGGTAATAAACGATTATCATGAACAAGGAAATATAATAATAACTAATTTATTATTGCCTCTAGGGCATATTTCCAACACATAAAGGGAGCCACTGGTGGTGTTGAGCAGCCCGGACAGGAGCCCTGGCGCAGCCCCCAACGTAAGCTCCTCACTCACCCCTCGTCGACATGCCTTAGGGGATACGATGCTTTGGTGCTGACCTTGCCGTGTATGTAGGAGGAGAGCAGCAGCAGGAGGAGCCACAGAGGGCTACTCCCAACACGCTGCCCCCATCAACCACGCCGCCCCGAGGGGCGTCCTCGACAAGGGCGCCAAGCCCCAAGCCCACGCACATGGAGGAGGAGGAGGAGAACTTGGGTGCTGGTGGCTTCGCCTCGGCGCCAGATGCCGGCGGGGAGGGGACCTCTGTTCCTCAGCTTGGCACGGGTAAGCCTCTCGCCTTTCGTCCCTGTTCTTTTTCTTTCCTTTCCGATCCTTGGTCTTGGCTTTGTCTCACCCTCTTCTTGGTGCCCAGATCATTCCTCGGCAGACCAGGAGGAATTCGACGCCATCATCGAGGACATCGCCAAGGACGCCGCGGCAGAAGCCGAGAAGGTCGCTGCCGAGGAGTCCGCCAAGGGGCCTGCCGGGGAGTCCGGCAAGGCTACTGCCGAGGAGGCCGGCAAGGGCCTGCCGGAGACTCCGGCAAGGCCATCGCCGAGGAGGAGGTGGTCGATGACCAGCCTTCCTCCTCCACTGCCTCCGGCTCCGGCAAGTGTCTGAAGGTGAGCGACGACCTCTTTGTCCACCTTCCCGACGCGTCGAACACCAGGGCCCCCGTCGAGGGAGAAGTGTTCGACGACGAAGTGCTCGTCTCCGTCGGACTCGAGGTCGTCGACGAGCCGAGCATTGGTGGCGATGACTCCCAGGAAGAGCGGCTGCTCCAGGCCATGGGTGCCAATTTCCGGAGGCTCCAGGCGCTCCACCGTGCCCGCCTGGACAAAGCTAGGTCTAGGATGGCGGTGGCGGAGAAGGCGGAGGCGGACCTCCAGAAGTGCGTCGCCGAGACGCGGGGCTGGTTCCGCCAAGCTCGCGACGAGCTGAAGGCCGCCTAGGGCGACCTGGCCAAGCGCGATGTGGAGTTCACCACGAAGGTGGCCGACGTCGAGAAGGACCAAGAGACGGCGAAGAACATGGCTGCTGCCGCCGAAGCCGCCTGGACCCAGCACGACGCGCCCTGAACTCCCAGGAGGAGGATCTCGCCAAGCGCGAGGCGGACATCAACGCCAAACTCCGCGCCAAAGATGAGGAGCTGGAGAAACTTGTCTTGGAGCAGACCCAAGAGCTAGAGCAGAGCTATAGGGAGGCACTCGATGCCCAGGCTCTGGTTCACGCCGGCAAGGTGAAGGAGCTGGAGGTGGAGCGGGACGGGCTGAAGGAGCAGGCCCTGAAGCTGTCCCAGGAGAAGGACACTCTCAACGGCGCCCTAATGGAGGCACAGGGCGCGGCCATCAGCAGGGCTGGGGAGCTCTTCGAGGCCAACAAGTCCATCAAGGACCTCACGTTGAAGCTAGAGGTCCTCGAGGGGATGCTCACGGAGGCCAAAGCCCGGGAGGGGACCCTGGCCAAGGAGCTGGAGACCGAGAAGCAGCTGCACAAGAACGAGGCCGCCGAGCATAAGGATTTCAAGGAGGGCATGAACCGCTGGATCGGCCACCTCGAGGACGTCGCCGGCAGGATCACCGCGCAGCTGGCTACCATGGGGATGATAAACGTGAGGTATGCCCCAGAGCGCAGCGGGACCACCAACGCCAAGCTGACCTTGTTCTTCGAGTGTGATCTCGGGGCCCTGGAGCAGCTTCACGCCAACCGGGCGGCCTCGCTAGCCGACGAGGCCCGGAGGCTTTGCCAGGGCGCCATGACCAAGGTTCTCACCAAGGTGGTATACTGGTACCCCGACCTCGACTTCGACGCCGCGCTGGAGAGCTTGCCGGAGGATACTGACCTCGTGCCACTCAGGGAGCGTATCAAGCCCGTCATCAGCCATGCCGGCAGAATTCGGAGGGTGGAGGGCCAGCGCCGGGATTAGGCACCCCGTTTCTCATCGCCGCTGCAGGTTCATGACCAAGAGAATTTCTATCTTTAGTTAGAACCGCAGCAACAGTTTGATGTAATATGACTCTGCGGCACTTTAAATATTATGCATGTTATTTTCATGTTCGATTTTCCTTTGTATGTCCACCCTACGTTAACTGGGTAGGTTTGCCGGCGCGTAAACCCAGGGCAGCGTCTTGGGGACGGATCCCCATTGGCCTGCCGGGTGTGCTTGCTACCGGGCGAACCACCTTATCGCCCTTAGTGCGGCCGCCCGAACTGTCGAGCTTGACACGAGTCAGAGTCGAGAGTGTTGCCAAGCGCGGAAGGCTACCCTGCCACTCTTAACGCGACCGCTTGTGCTGTTGAGCGGACTCGAAACAGAACAAGAGTGTTGCCAATTGCGGGAGGGCCCCTTTGCATGCAGGTTTTTCATACATAGGCAAGATCTCCGAGGACGATAACCTGATGTATAAAAGGAAATAACTCAAGGCTCTCAATGACTTAGCTTTTCTGTTGCCGCACTGACGTCCTTCGAGTTCGCAGGAGGCGCCCTTTTCTCCTGGTCGTCTCCTTCTTGAGAGCCATGGCGATGAGGAACTGCTAGGCCAACTACTAGATCAGATTCTCACAATTGCACCCCCTACCTGGCACGCCAAAGATGTCGGTGGGGAATGACACCTATGGGATCACAAGAACCCCTACTACGGTTGCCGGGGCGCAGGGTTACAAGAAGAGCAGGAGTAGTAATCAGCACAAGGATCGTTTACCCAGGTTTGGGCCGCAAGGATGCGTAAAACCCTAGTCCTGCTTTGGTGGATGTATTTCAGAGAGTTCTTGAGCTCTCGAACTAGATATGGTTGGTGCGTGGTTTCAAAGAGCCGAATCCCCCTTCAGTATGCCATGGGCCTCCTTCTATAGTCGAAAGGGGCTACCACAGTGGCACACAGGACGTGGAAAGGCCTACAGGGTTATGAGCTTATTGCTCATATTACAGGACAAGACACATTTAATGCGCCGCTGAGGTGTCCCCTAGCTTTATTGGGAATGAGAACGAGGCCCGTCCCGTCTGTCGCCGCTCCTCCTTGCTTCGACACGCGCCCTGGTGAGCGACGCATGCGGCGCCATGTAGGCAGGCAGGCAGCTGAGGTGGCGCGGTGGTAGGGTCTTCACGAAGATCTGCATGCCGCCACACAGGCGTGTGCTGAGTTGGCCTGGAAGCTGCATGTTGCCACGCAGGTGCCCACCTAGCTGGTTGGGCTGGCAGCTGCATGCGAACGGCGGTGGAGACTTGGTTGGTGCGGGCCTGGCAGTGGCCCCGCTGATGCCCTTGGCGAGGGCCTTGCCGGGTGGCCCGACAAGGGTCTTGCCGTGGCGCGCCTGTTGTCCCCGGCAAGGATCTTGCCGAGGATCTTGTGGCTCTCCTCGGCAAGGATCTTGCCGAGGACCGTTGTCTTTTAATCCTCATCTAATCTTGAATATTCCTTGGTCTTGACAAAGATCTGCAAGCCACCACGGAGGTGCCTCCCGATCCCTAGTTCCAACGTGTTGGTTGAGTTGGAGCCCGTGGGCTCGAGGGTGGCTTATTCCGCTGGTGTGGGTGAGCCGCCCCGGCAAGGGTCTTGCCGGGGCTGCTGAGGCTGCCCCGGCAAGGGTCTTGCCGGGGGAACCTGCTTCGCCTATCTGCTCTTTGTGCTTCTTGGCCTTGGCGTTGCCTTGGCTGTCTTGGGCTTCAGTTTTACCTTGGTTCACCTCCCCTGTTCTGCTTGGTGCGGCCGTGGGTGCGGCTCCGACTGTCCGTGCACAGGTAAAGGGGTACAAAAGTGTGCCCCTTCTTTTGTACAACGACAGTGATGATGTTGCATAAGCGCATCAAGAGCATGGTGGATAAAAATACCAGCCTCGCCAGCGTGATCCAGGTGATGCTCTTCCGCCGGATTCTCCCCTTTCAGGCGCGTCAAGAGTTTATGTGGGAGTTCGACCCGGCCGGTCCCCAGAAACTGCGGAGGTTCTTTGGCACGAAGCACAAAGACATGTGGAAGCTGCTCTTCAAGACCCAAAAGTCATGGCCGAAGACAACCGAAGATCTCTGCTACGACAACACCCACGCTGCGACCCCCGTAAGTTCTTTGATAACCTTACTTTGCGAGTCCAAGGAGCGTACTAAATTCTCCATTTTTATTTCGCAGGGCTGGACGAAAAAAGCGGAACGGATTCACCGTCTGGCTCCGCTGCCTGAAGAACCAGCTATTCCTTTATTGACGAGGATGCTGGTCCCGGCGCCGTACCAGGTGCCAGAAAAGAAGGCCAATAAGAAGGGCAAGCAGGCCAAGAGTGGCCTCCGCCGCAAGGGTGCCTTGGACATAGTGTTCGAGGACACCGAACCCTCTCCTCCCCTGATGAAGAGGAAGAGGAAGAGAGCAATTCCCCCCCCCCCCCTAAGGGGGAGAAAAAGAAAAGGGTCGCCTCCGCTGATCTAGAGGCGGAGGTGTCCCAGAAAGGGAAAACTTCCCTTACAGATGACTCCGAGTCGGACACTGACGAGTGGCGCCCCCCAGGCCGAAGCCCCTGGCCGGATCGTAAGTACTCAAAGGTATATGTCCGTCTTTTCTGGCTTATAATCTTATGTTTGTAATGCATTTAAATTGTATGCTTCAGTCCGGTTAAGGTTCTCCCCCAGCGATCCTCCTCTTCCGGGAATTCGCTAGGTCCGAATATGATGGAGAGTGAGTCGCCTCCACCAGCTTCTTCCTCCAATGCAGCGGAAACATCGAGGTGTTGTCCCAAAGGACCTTCCCGGAACAGGGAGAGGTGCCGGAGGCTGCCAAGAACATGGGGGAACCGCCCCCCATGGAAACTAGAGATGGGGGCCAGGTCTAGTTTGGCCCCCAACCAAATGTCATTCCGGAAACCCACATGGTTCCGGAGATAGAGGAGCAGCCCTCTTTACCAGAAGGGGGTGTGCCTACAACACCGGCGTCCTCTGTCAATGCGGAGGCGCCGGACACTCTGGTGAGAGCGCTTCAGAGCGCCATCATTGTGGAAGAACATCGTACCCTTATGGGTACGGTGATTGAAAAGGTTCAGTCCACGAAAAGCGGACTGAGCGAAGCCTACACTAGCCTTTTAAGAGGCTTTGAGGTATGTGCTTTACAGTGTCTTTTAGCTATATAAAAGAATGCCTGTATATAGATAGTAGCCACTGAGACTCTGTTTGGTGTTCGGAAAGAAAAACTGAACAGAGGATCTAATAACTCATGCAGGAGGCTAACGTACATGTCTGTTTGAACAAACAGGCTGCAAATCGGGCGTCAACTGCCCATGCCGCTGAAGCGTCTGAGCTATGGCAAAAGTTAGAAGAAAAACAAGGTATGTGATACCAAAAACACGTCTGAAATGATGTCATCCCTTATGTGTTATCTGAATGAGTTTCGAAATTATGTTTGTAGCTGACACGTCTGAGGTCGAGGCCCTCAAGAGTTGCTGGCCGAGGCCAAGAAGGAGGCGGAGGAGTGAGCCTCCCGCCTTAAACATGAATCGCGAGTGGAGGAAGTCCAGTAAGAGCTCGAGGATGCCATAGGCAAATGTGAGTCCTTAGAGCGCAAGAGTTCGGAGCAAAATTTCAAACTCTCTAAGGCACTCCAAAGTGCCCAAGAAGCCTGGGCCGAAGCCCAAAGCGCTGTCCGGAAATCCAAGAGGCAAAGCAAATTGCGGCAGGTAAGGCCTTTAACATGTAGAGCAAATTTGTGAGGAAAAGATATATCTTTCTAACCCGGATTTGGAGTTCTCCAGGATTGTTTGCGGACCTGCCACAGAGTGTTACTGACGTCGCGGAGTTCTTCCGAGCCGAAGAGGGGAGCTCAGCAGAGAAGCTGTTCTGGTCGCAATACCTTGTGCCAGAGCATCCCGTGCCCCTCAGCGATCAGCTGAATCAGTGGACCGAACTGCATAGGGTGGCTGAATTGGCCATGAGGAATTTGATAATCCGTCTCTGGCCCGCCGAACCCATACCCAGTAGCTACTTCGGCCTCGTGAAGCGGCTGATCAGCGCCTTCCCTCGGCTTGATGTTGTGAAGCGGCTGGTCTGCATTGAAGGTGCATGGATGGCCTTCGCCCGAGTCAAGGTGCAGTGGGCGAAGATGGACGCCATCAAGCTTGCAACCGAGGGACCTCCCGTTGGCAAAGAGCACGGCACGCCGGAGCGGTATTTTGATGATGTCATGAAGGGATCCCGCATTGTGGAGGGCTAGTGTTCAAAGGATATCATTTTTGAATAAATGTATCTATGAATGTCCAATCCTGTATTATGAAACAAGGCTTTACGTATAATGTGTTGATTGTTTTATTTTAAAATGTATCCTCCTGTGCGGCTGTTTATGTTATCTGAGAGTTGTCCAGTCGTCGGCTTCAGCCCCCACGTACATAGTACGGGGATGTTCGGTATAGCACCTAAAACACACTTGACCCAATGTTTTTGTCCATGAAGGAGGTGTTAGTGGGGTGAACCAGTCAATCGGACTATGCGGCTTTCTCACTCTCACTTAGCCAGAGGAGTTTTACAATGGGAGTGTGGGTGCAGCCCCTAGTGTCGTTCGATTATCCGAACTTGGTTGCTGTGAGTGCTCGGCCTGGTGGAAGCCGGCCTATCGCATAATGCGGAAAAAATCAGAAGAGATTTATACTTAGTCACCGAATAGCTGACCGGCTCTGGTCGCATCATGACAGTCAGTTTTCGGCTTTCTCTACTAAGGTGTTTGTCCGGATGAAGTAGAAACACAATCGCAGTAGTTCTCCCTTTACTACCTTAGCCGATTAAGCGGAACGTAAGGTAGTAACCACAGGAGCCGGGCAACCGAACTATTGACCAAAAGACATGATTCAGAGCCAATGCATATAATGCTATATTTGGGACGCTGAATTGCACCGTGGAAGTGTTCGGACTTTGATTTAGTGTTTCAAAGATGTACACGGCTTAATAGAGCCCCTGGCGATTTAGGTCATACCAAGGTGTACATGACAATCGGACAAAAACGGGAAAACACATGTTTAAGAGATAAGCCAGCGCCATGTAGGTTTGGGCTAAAAACTGTTTTCATTATAGTCTAATTGATACGTCAAGACGTATTGACACAAATAGTGCAATAATCAACAAGGCTATTTTACATGCCGAACACAAGGGGAAGCTATGCATGCACCCTGAAAGCGGGTGAGGCGATCTTTAAAGATCCTGGAGGTGCTCTGGCACACGTCTATGCTGCTTTTCTCCTTGGTATATTGTCCTTCGAGAGGATCATCGACCGGTGTTTTCGTAATAGGCCACAGGAAGAGGCCTTGGTACCGTCGAAAGGGTGGTGTGGGTTGTAAGGAACCTGAAAAAAAGGAAAAGAAAAAGGAAATGTGAGTGTCCTGATAAGGTCTAGCCATATTGTAGACCTTGTCCCTATTATGCCTCCATCCTTTCCCATGCTATTTTTAGTGCGTAATTATGTACGCGTGGTACATATGACGCAGTTTGTTGGGAGCTGAGATAGAGGCCAAATTGCCAATCGAGCTCCTGACGAGCTGGGCAGTCGTACAATGGGGTAGTACGGACTCGTTTGAAAGTGTCTGAGGACTTGTCCACCGACGTGATAGTTGGCTTGGTGAGGCCACCCTGTACTTCCGCTGCCAAGGCCGGGGTGTGCTCCTCAGTGCGGAGGGAGCGTTCCATGTTTCCATTCACTATTATAACACTGCGTGGTCCGGGCATCTTGAGTTTGAGATAAGCATAGTGCAGGACTGCATTGAAGCGAGCGAACGCAGTTCGCCCGAGCAGTGCATAGTATCCACTGCCGAAGGGGACGACATCGAAGATCAAGTCTTCGCTGCGGAAGTTGTCCGACGAACCGAAGACCACTTCCAATGTGATTGAGCCCGTGCAGCGGGCCTCTACACCGGGTATCACTCCTTTAAAGGTAGCTTAGTGGGCTTGATTCTTGATGGATCGATACCCATCTTGCGGACTGTGTCCTGATAGAGCAGGTTAAGGCTGTTGCCGCCGTCCATGAGGACTCGCGTAAGGTGGAATCCATCGATGATTGGATCGAGGACTAATCCGGCTAAACCTCTGTGACGGATACTGGTCAGATGGTCCCTGCGATCGAAGGTGATCGGACGGGCTGACCATGGGTTGAATTTTGGGGCGACTGGTTCTATCGCATAGACGTCCCTTAATGCGCGCTTGCGCTCCCTCTTGGGGATATGGGTGACATATATCATGTTCACCGTGACTTCAGGGGGAAATTTCTTCTGTCCCCCTATTTTTGGTGTGCGAGGTTCCTCGTCATCATCCTCACTGGGCGACCCCTTCTCCTTATGTTCGGCATTTAACTTGCCAGTCTGTTTGAAGACCCAACAACTTCGGTTGGTGTGGTTGGCAGGCTTCTTAGGAGTGTCGTGGATCTGGCAAGGTCGGTCAAGTATTCGGTCCAGACTTGATGAACCGTCTTTGTTTCGTTTGAATGGCTTCTTTCGTTGACCGGATTTGGAGCCACTGAATCCGGCATTAACTGCCGTATCCTCTGTATTATCGTTGTTGCTCCGACGCTTATGTTTATTGCGTCGGGGCCTTCCGTTGCCGTTTTTGGCTTCGGAAGTGTCGGGGTCGCTGGTGTTGTTACCGCTACGGGCTAGCCAGCTGTCCTCGCCCGCACAGAAGCGGGTCATTAGTGCTGTAAGGGCTGCCATGGACTTCAGCTTTTCTTGGCCGAGATGTTGGGCGAGCCATTCGTCGCAGATGCTATGTTTGAAGGCCGCTAGGGCTTCGGTGTCCGGACAGTCGACAATCTGGCTCTTCTTGGTTAGGAACCTGGTCCAGAATTTCCTGGCCAATTCTCCGGGCTGTTGGACTATATGACTAAGGTCATCGACATCCGGAGGCTGGATATAAGTTCCTTGGAAGTTATCTCTAAAGGCATCTTCCAAGTCTTCCCAGCTTCCGATAGAGCTTTCTGTGAGGCTATTTAGCCAGTGCCGAGCTGGCGCCTTAAGTTTTAGGGGAATGTATTTGATGGCATGGAGATCATCACTGCGAGTCATGTGAATGTGGAGAAGAAAATCTTCAATCCATACCGCGGGACCTGTTGTGCCGTCGTATGATTCAATGTTCACGGGTTTAAACCCTTCAGGGAACTGGTGCTCCATTACCTCACTAGTGAAGCATAGGGGGTGTGCGGCGCCTATGTATCGGGCCATGTCATGACGCAGTTCGGATGAAGTCAGTATGCGGTTTTCAGCCCGAGCATGGTTATGCTTGTCATGCCAAGCTTGATAGCCGTCTTCTCGCATCGGTGCACGCCGCCGCGATCCGTAGATTGATTTGGTCTGGCCTGTTCTATTTTCCAGGTCATGTCGTAGGTCATATGTGTATCCCTGAATTGTTGTTTCTCTGCTTTTACGATGTGGTGGTGCAGGCTGGTGTTCGGCTTGAGTTGTCGTTCTATCCTGGCCACGTGGTGGTTGATCGGGTCTGTCAGCCGCATTACGCACGGGTAGTATGGGCTCCAACGCCTCATCGTCGAATTGGGGTAGCAGCTTACGCTTCGGGTAACTCTTTTTTGGGCGCTCGAGGCCGTACTCTTCGGCTGCCAGGACATTAGTCCATCTGTCGTTAAGCAGGTCTTGGTCAGCTTAAAGCTTCTGTTGTTTCTTTTTTAGGCTTCTTGCCGTGGCTATTAGCCGGCGCTTAAAGCGCTCTTGTTCTAGCGGTTCCTCTGGCACGATAAAATCTTTGTCACCGAGGCTCACGTCATCTTCGAAGAGTGGCAAATAGTTGCTGTCCTCTGAGTCTTCGTTCAGTGCTTGCTCGTCAGGGTGAACTTGCCCGTCCTCCCGATCATCCTGTTCGGATGCTGGTTCGATGGGGTCTTCTTGTTCTTCGGTGTTTTCCGAAGTATCATTGTCTCCGGTGCTGGTATTGCTGTCCTTTCTGCAACGCGATTTAGAGTGGCGCCGCTGACGTCGACGCTTCGGTGGGATCTCAGGGGGTTTATCCTCGGCTGGGTCCTTTCCATCATTGTCGTCGCCTTCTTTAGGTGTATCCACCATGTATACGTCGTATGTGGAGGTGGAGGTGGCCGTCCAGTGCCCGGTGAACGGCGGGTTTTGGGCCTGCTCCTCTCCGGCATCATCGTCCATTTCGTCGATGTCTTCGGAGGCGTAATCGAGCATGTCGGTAAGATCCTCGACAGTGTCTATGAAGTGGGTGGTGGGTGGGAAGCAAAATTCCATGTCTCTAGGCCCTAGTCTGGGATGAGTGCAATTTGGAAGCGATTCCCCTGTGATGACGAGGGATCGCATTAAGTCCATAGCCTCGTTTAAGAGCGAGGTTTGGACGGGGACAACGGATCCCTGGCTGAGCTCATATGACGGGGACTTCCAGGGTTCGGAGTTAGTGTCCGGATAAGAGTCCGGCTTTGTAATGATTGCCGGAGACGTTATTCTCTCTGGTTTTCCGGTATTGAGCTCTAAGGCCGCAGAGGGTCTGGCGGGCTCTAGGCTCCCGTCTTCGGACCTGGTGACGCGCTCCAGATCTAAGGCCAGAGCGTTGGTTGGGGCCGCGAACCCTTGGAAGATCAGGTCTCCTCGGATATCAGCGACGTAGTTCAAATTTCCAAAACTGATCTGGTGACCAGGGGCGTAGCTGTCGATCTGTTCCAGGCGGCCAACCGAGTTGGCACGCAGTGTGAATCCGCCGTATACGAAGATCTGGCCGGGGAGGAAAGTCTCCTTCCAGGTAACGTTGTTGTAGATGATCGACAGAGCCATCGAGCCTTTTGACGATGGCACAGTGGAACTCTCAATGAAAGCACCAATGTCGGTGTCAAAACCGGCAAATCTCGGGTAGGGGGTCCCAAACTGTGCATATAAGGATTGAGGGTAACAGGAGGCGGGGGACACGATGTTTACACGGGTTCGGGCCCTCTTCATGGAGGTAATACCCTACTTCCTGCTTGACTGACTTTGATGAGTATAGGGGTTACAAGAGTTGATCTACCTGGAGATCGTAATAGCTAAACCCTAGATGTCTAGCCTGTATGATTATGATTACCTATACGGACTAAACCCTCTGGTTTATATAGACACCGGAGTTGGCTAGGATTGTACAGAGTCGGTTTACAGAGAAAGGAATCTTCATATCCGCACGCTAAGCTTGCCTTCCACGCCAAGGAGAGTCTTATCCGGACACGGGGGAAAGTCTCCCATCTTGTATCTTCACGGCCCTTCAGTTTGGCCCATGCCGCATAGCCCGGACGCCCGAAGACCCCGTAATCCTGGACCCCCTCAGCCCCCAAGTAGGATTCCTCCTACTTGGGGCGCCCCATCGCTGTCCCCCTCCCCCTCCCACCTATATATATGTGGGGAGGGGGTTCCTAAAACACACAACAAATATTGTTAGCCGTGTGCGGCGCCCCCCTCCAAAGTTCACGCCTCCGGTCATATTCACGTAGTGCTTAGGTGAAGCCCTGCGCGGATCACTTCACCATCACCGTCACCATGCCGTCGTGCTGACGGAACTCTCCCTCGACACTTTGCTGGATCAAGAGTTCGAGAGACTTCATCAACCTGAACGTGTGCAGAACTCGGAGGTGTTGTAAGTTCGGTGCTTGCTCGGTCGGAACGAGAAGAAGTTCGACTACATCAACCGCATTGTCAAAAGCTTCCGCTTTCGTCTACGAGGGTATGTGGACACACTCTCCCCCTCCCGTTGCTATGCATCTCCTAGATAGATCTTGTGTGATCGTAGGATTTTTTTTTTTGAAATTGCATGCTACGTTCCCAAACAATCTATTCGATGTAATCTTCTTTTGTGGTGCGTTTGTTGAGATCCGATGAATTGTGGATTTATGATCAGATTATCTATGAATATTACTTGAGTCTTCTGTGAACTCTTTTATGCATTATTGAGATAGCTTAGTAATTCTCTTCGATTTATCGACTTGGTTTGGCCAACTAGATTGGTTTTTCTTGTAATGTGAGAAGTGCTTTGTGATGGGTTCAATCTTGCGGTATCCTCTCCCAGTGACAGAAGGGGCAGCGAGGCATGTATTGTATTGTTGCCATTAAGGATAAAAATATGGGGTTTATATCATATTTCTTGAGTTCATCCCTCTACATCATGTCATCTTGCTTAAGGCGTTACTCTGTTCTTATGAACTTAATACTCTAGATCCAGGCAGGAGTCGGTCGATGTGTGGAGTAATAGTAGTAGATGCAGGCAGGAGTTGGTCTACTTGTCACGGACGTGATGCCTATATTAATGATCATTGCCTTAGATATCGTCATAATTTTGCACTTTTCTATCAGTTGCTCAATAGTAATTTGTTTACCCATCCTATGCTTTATTCAAGAGAGAAGCCTATAGTAAAACATATGCCCCCCGGTTCTATTTTCCATCATATATTTTCAGATCTATAAAATCAAAACCCAAAAATACCTTGCTACAATTTATTTATTTTTACTTTATTTTGCTTTTTACTTATCTTTTATATCTATTTTTTTAGATCTTACTCTTGCAAGTGACCGTGAAGGGATTGACAACCCCTTTTTCGCGTTGTGTACAAGTGTTTTTAGTTTGTGCAGGTGCATATATTGGAGATTTGCTTGTGCCTCCTACTGGATTGATACCTTGGTTCTTAACTGAGGGAAATACTTATCTCTACTTTGCTGCATCATCCTTTCCTCTTCAAGGGAAAAATCAACGCAAACTCAAGAAGTAGCATGGGTGTGCATCCAACTTGCTTGCTCATGAAGACCTCAAGCATTTGAGGAAGCTTGTCATTGGAATATACAAGCCATGTCCTATAATGTAAAATTCCCAAAAGTATATGAAGATGAAAAATCATGGAGACTCTCTATATGAAGAACATGGTGCTAAGCACAAGTGTGGAAAAAGGATAGTATTGTGCCCCCTCTCTCTTTTTTTCTCTTTTTTTGTGCGAGCTAGCATGACGCGTGTGCGCACATTGCTTGACCGCGGGTGTGATCCATATACTCGTGTGCCCAACA
Organism: Aegilops bicornis; assembly: GCA_021605145.1. NCBI lineage: Eukaryota > Viridiplantae > Streptophyta > Magnoliopsida > Poales > Poaceae > Aegilops > Aegilops bicornis. The sequence continues at coordinate 103,491,671 of CM038671.1, forward strand.
GAGCACATTATTCACACTAAAAAATATTATTATGTACACACAGAGCATAGATGGTGTGCAGACTAAGCAAATCACATGGAAAACAATTAAACTACGGAATACCTCGATGATGATTTCAAGAATCGCGGGCAATTATTTACCAGCAAGTGTTTGCCCACAACATACACAATTTATTAGCAGGAATCGTCTGTGTTATTATATCGGTCTTCCCACACAATTTTGATTGACCTGTTTGCCGGGTATCACACACATCTTGTTAAGCTGAATCGTGTTTTCTTATGGTTCATTGCAAATAGTTCATCCGAGTGAACTGTATGCCGTTTATTGCACACACCTTGATCTGGCTAACTATTTCTGTTGTTTTGTCTGATCGAAAACAGTTCGTATGGATCAATTGTATGCCACGATTCACACGCGCACCTCTTTTCTGAATTGTATTTGATGGATCCACCATCGCTCATAGTTTGATTTATTGGTGACGGTTTTATTACCATACTGTTTGTGATTCATGAATTGCACACAGTTTGGTCGAATGGTCTCCTATACATGTGTCGCGTTTGGACCTTCCTGCAGTAGTGAACTATCCCGCACAACCATGAAGTATACATCATCATGCTAGAGTATCACACCGATCGAGACCGAGCCGTTCTATCGAAATAGGCTTTCGCCCCACTTTATAGATAAACCAACCACCGAATCCATACAATGAGTATCGAGGTGCGGAATAAGGAAAGTCTGCTGGGGTAACAACACAAGCACACCCAAATAAAATACAAAAGAAAAGCGGGAAAAGACAACCAAGTGGCCACATCATCATGGAGCTATCGGGGTAGCGAGACGCCAAGCCGTGGCGTGTAGCACGTCCAAGAGCCGCCCAGCAGGTCGCGATCTCGCGGTCTAGCCAACGGGTGCCAGTGCTGCAAGAAGGCAAGAAATTTGCAGAAGGTGTCAGCAGCATGCTGAAGGAATATCCGCTCGATCACCATCTTATTACGTGTCATCCAAAGTGTCCACGCTGAGGCCGCAAAAACAAGCCAAAAAAATCACCTCTTCCTGCCGGACTGTACAGCTCTGGCTTGGAGAAATTCTACGAGGTCGAGAGCCTCCCAATCCGTCCCTAAAGCTCCCAGATAAAGCTCCAGAGTGCTCTAGCCGCCATGCAAGAGAAGAGGATGTAGGTCTTTGTTTTTGGAACCCCACATAGGGGGCATAGCCCATTACTTGGGCCATGCTGCTTGAGAGCCTCCGTCCTCGAGGGGAGGCGGTTCCTCAGTAGTTGCCAAAACAAAAATCTTGATCTTCAAAGGGAGAGGCGCCTTCCAAAGCGGCCTAACGAGGGGAGATTTGGTCGGCGGCATAAAGCATGGTAGGCCGATGCCATGGAGAAATCTCCTGAGGGCGTAAGGCTCCAGGAAGCGGAGTCCGGGTGATCCGCCAGCACTGGACGGAGGAGCGCCAGTAAGTTGGCCCACCCCAACACCTCTGCAGGCCCAAACGAGCGACGGAACAAGATGTTCCATTGCCCATTTTGAACGGCCGCGGAGAGCAGTATCGATGGATAACACAAATAGCAAATAGGCTGGGGAAACCCGAGCGCAACGGGCCTTCGCCAACCCAGCGATCTAACAAAACATGGCCCCTTCCCCATTCCCAATAGAAAAGGACATGTGAGTCGAATCTCAAACTTGATCTACTTCTATATGCGTGAGTGTCCGATGATCGCGCAGACTACCCAATATCTGGCTTCGAGATGAGAGGCTCACATCCGTTCCCGGCTAGGTTGAAATCAATGACTGTATAGCGAGCGAGGCGGAACACACCCGAGAAATCATCAAAAAATTATTGCCCTCAGTTCTCGTATGATTTTTTTGTCATGAAAGGCCCAAAGAATGTCATCCACGTGTGCGGCTGGTCCGTCCAAGACGATTACCCGATTTTACTGCCATAATATTTTTTTCCCGTAGAAGTATTTTCTGCCATAATACCATAATGTAGCGTATACAAATTTTCTCTCACAAGTCAAACTTAGAATTTTTTAATTAAGCATGTTGAAAAATTATCTATATCTACAGTTTGAAACATATACAATATGACAATACATCTCGTGATGTATCTGTTCATATGCATACGATATTTTAAAGGTAGATATTTTTCTAATATGAACTACATTATGAAATCGGAAAGTACATTTCTACGTTTCTTTTGCATAATATAAAATCACTGTTCTGCAGTCAAACAAAGTACATGTCATTTTTTTTCTAATCTTTGGCATTTGCAAAATTATTTTTACATACGGAAGCATAGGTTCCCGGGAGCACTTCCTTATGGGATGTGCCTTGTGTTCGCTTTATTTTATGGGATGACGTGGTATCCACGCCAAATTGTCACCTTAGTTTCAGTATTTCTTTTCCATATTGTAATATAAGCTGACCGAGCACTAGTGTCTTTGACCGTCTTGAATGTTGGAATGGTGGTCAACCCGAGGTCGGCAGCACATTGATTGATTTAGTTTTGAAAATTGTTTTTGGCCGGGGGAGTTGAGACCAACGTCTAGAACAGAGTGAACTGAGCTAAGCTAGCTAGCGAAAAGATTCCTATAGTGTGGTACTCCGAGACTAGCAGTACTAGGCTTTATGTTTTGAGGAAAATGTAGCAGCCCTAACCTAGACTAGGCTAGGGCATACCGCGTCTAACGACAAATTTGTGCACGGCGTTGAGTGTGATCTCTCCTACCCTTGTCTCTGGACGTGCACACATTTTGTTCTGAAAAAGAGTTGGAATGCAATCCTGCCACATCGCTGTCTGCCGCTGCTGATAAGATCTTTAGCTTCGGTGGGTTATTTTTTTTTTTACAAATCCTCAGGCACAGCTAGTATCTGATACCTCATGACAAATCAGATCCTCCGCAGATAAAACAAAAATAATAATTAAGATATCATGTGGATGGATACTTTAAATAGATAAAGTTTAAAGGTGACTGGTGCATTTTGGATGGTTCTCATAAATTATACACGGTGTGTGCTTGTTTCTTTAGCAATTCCACAAATATAGTTAGTATCTGATTCCTCATGACAAATCAGATACTCGGCAGAAAAAAAGAGAGGATATCATGTGGGATGGATAGTGAAAACAAATAAACTTTAAAGGTGACTGGTGCATTTTGAATGGTTCTTGAAAATTATACACGGTGTGCGGCCTGCACGGCAACTTCATGTGCAGGGCATGACAATGACTCCGTAGCACCGCGAAGATCACAATTATGCTCTTTCAGAAATGGATCATTTTATTAGCTCATAATGTTGGGTCAAGAGGTTTTTTTCCCTCCTCCTGCCACGCCTCTAGTGACCAGGCAGTAGGCGGCGATGACGAGAGGGAGGGGGGACACCAGGGCCTCGGTCTGGTGGAGATAGGGTTGGGAATAAAGTTAGGATTGACCTCTGATCGGTGATGGTGAGACGATGGCATCCCCGTCAGCATGAAATATGGCATTTCTGTTTCATCCTCGTACCGGCGGTGCTTCTTCGAATGATGGAGAGGCGTGTGAAAGATGGTGCGTACCCGCATCTGGTTCTTCATGTCTGGTTTTTCCTCCGGCAGGCTTGTCTGGTTGAAGATGTCCTACGGAGCAGACATCATGATATTAGGATGGCCGATATTGATTTTTCAACCACCATTAAGTCCATCAAAATCTCATGATGTCACTCTCCTTCAACAATGGTTGTGTGTAATGCTGCGAGTTCTGCTTCCGTTGTTGACCTGATTAAGATGGTCTGCATGCAAAACTTACAGGAAACATCACCACCACCAAGTATGAATACATAATCACTTGTGATTTTAAGCTCATAAGCATCAGATATCCAGTTCGCATCACTATAACCCTCCAATAAACTTAGGTATCCGGTATAGCAAAGTCCATAACTCATGGTACCTTTCAAATAACGCAGTACCCTCTCAAGAGCATGGCAATGAACATACATAGGTTTGAAACGAACCGGCTTAGTTTGCTAACGATAAACTCGATGTCAGGCCTCGTAGCACCAGCTAAATACATGGGCGAGCCAATGACTTGAGAATATCTCATTTGATCCTTTGTTTCTCTTTCATTCTCTCGAATCAATACACCTGGATCATAAGGTGTTGAACAAGGTGTACTATCTTAAGTATTTGAAGCGACTCAGAACCTTTCTCCTCATAGTGAGATTGCAACAAAGTGATCACAACATCATCAGCTCAAAAGTTTGATGTTCACACATTGGCTACTCCAAGGTCTTTCATCTCAAAAGTTATGATATAGAAAAACATTCACTTCCTCAATTGCGTTGAGATTTGTCGCAAATATAAGTATGTCATCAACATGCAAACACAATTTAACTCCTTCACCTTCATCGTAGCAATTGTACACACATTTCTTGGATTCATTGGCAACAATGCCCGATGATGTTAAAGTTATTTCAAACTTCATATGTTATTGCTTATGTGCTTATTTCGAGCCATAAAAAGATTTCAACGACTTGCACACCTTTTTCTTCATGACCATTCACTATAAAACCATCAGGTTGTTTGATACATCCCATATGTATCTATAATTTTTGCATGTTTCATGCTATATTTATATAATTCAACCATTTTGGCACCAATTCATTTTATCATTTTTATGGACTAACATATTAATTTAGTGTCAAGTGTTAGTTGTCTTTTTATTTAAAAAATGGTTTCCAGGGACCAAAAATGGAAAAACATGTTGCAAATTTTGACACAGGAGTGAGCCAAAGGCACATAGACTCACCTAGGGGGTAGTGAGCGTAGATCAACGCGACCTAGGTGGAGGTTGCATGGGCCCCATAGGAGGTAACTCCACCGCCTTTTGATGTCCCTACCTTTATATTGCCCTGAAAACTCTTGTTGTATTTATCGAGGATTTTTTCGCCGCCGCCACCCATCTATTCTGCAAAGATCCAATCTAGAGGTCCTTTCCAGTACTTTGTCGGGGGTTAATTCATCACAGGTATCATCTACATCAACCTCTTGCTGCAACCATGTCCATGTGTGAGAAATCTTCGTTGGATTATGGGTCCATAACATTAGCTATATTGCAATTTCTACCTTGTTCTTCAATATAATGATCACATAACCTGTCCCACATGATTGTGATCCATATGACATAATTTGCACTACCTCCGTCTTGGTTTATTGGCCCCTTTAGTATTTTGTGCCAAATTCTGACCATGGATTTAATTAATAAAATGTTAATGCATGTCACAAAAAATAATATCATTGGAAACTATGTTCAAATACGAATCCACTGACATAATTTTTAATGATATGCGTTAACATTTTGTCAGTTAAATTTATGGTCAAATTTTTGCACAAAATATGAAGAGGACCAATAAACCAGGACGGAGATAGTAGTGTCTTCGTTGTGGTGTGATGAATTTTAACTTTCTGATCAGATCTATATATGTTCCATTCATGGATTCTTGTGATTTTTTGCTACATAATTTATAGACATATACGCTCTCTAATCTACTAGTCTTATATTAACCATGTTTATATGAACGATCTTTAAGAGGGAGTTGTGTGTGTTAGTTGAGTTCGGTCTTGCAAGCAACCTAATGCAGTGGCAGAAAGTGGAACAGGTTTGTATTGTGTTGTTGTCACTAATGATAAAAATATTGATGAGTATTTTCTCCCGTTGAAGAACATGGGGTAAAGGCAATATATTATCTACATCATGCCATGATGCTTATTAATTAATGTAATACTCTATATTACTTAATTCCATTGAGATGCATGCTGGATAGCGTCTTGGGTAGAGTAATAACTATAGATAGCAGTTGGACTACAACCTATAGATTTATAGATGTGATGCCTATGAAATTATGTCATGTATACTCATAGTTACAAAACTATAATTTAATCGATACAAAACTATAATTTATTCCCCGCACCATGTTATGTTTGATGGAGAGATGCCACTAGTCAAATTATGGATCTGAATCTATTCATCCTTATTGATTTCAACCTCAATCAACTCTTTTATTTCTCATTTACAATCTGAAACATTACTCTTTCCGCTGCAATTATCACTTCCTACCACAAGTTACATTAACCCTTATAACTAGCAAGACTAGTGAGACTGACAATATCAGTGGTTTCGTTAGGGACCAATACAAGTGTTGTAGTGATGTCGCTTGAAGCTACGTCGGTATTTCCCCAAAAAGGAAGTGATGATGCAGCTCAGCGGCGGTAGGTATTTCCCTCTGATATGAAACCAAGGTTATCAAACCAGTAGGAGAACCAAGCAACACAACGTAAACAGCCCCTGCACACAAATAACAACACCTCGCAACCCGACGTGTTAAAGGGGTCATCAATCCCTTTCGGGTATGGCGCCTCAAACGGTGCGTGGACGGGAAATAAATTGTAGTAGATCGAATAATAGATCGCAAATAAAATAAAACGCAACAAGGTATTTTTGTATTTTTGGTTTAATAGATCTAAAAATAAATGCAAAGGAAAAGTAGATCACAAAGGCAAATATATGAGAAAGAAAACCTGGGGGCCGTAGGTTTCACTAGTGGCTTCTCTCGAGAAAAATAACAAATGGTGGGTAAACAAATTACTGTTGGGCAATTGATAGAACTTCGAATAATCATGACGATATCCAGGCAATGATCATTATATAGGCATCACTTCCAAGATTAGTAGACCGACTCACCTTTGCATCTACTACTATTACTCAACACATCGACCGCTATCCAGCATGCATCTAGTGTATTAAGTTCATGGAAAAACGGAGTAATGCAATAAGAACGATGACATGATGTAGACAAGATCTACATATGTAGAGATAGACCCCATTGTTTCATCCTTAGTAGCAACGATACATACGTGTCGGTTCCCCATACATCCTGGGATCAAGCACCGTAAGATCGAACCCACTACAAAGCACCTCTTCCCATTGCAAGATAAATAGATCAAGTTGGATGAACAAAACCCAAATACTGGAGAAGAAATACGAGGCTATGAGCAATCATGCATATAAGAGATCAATGAAACTCAAATAACTTTCATGGATATAAAAAGATATAATTGATCATAAACTCAAAGTTCATCAGATCCCAACAAACAAACCGCAAAAGAGTTACATCATATGGATCTCCTAGAGACCATTGTATTGAGAATTCAGTGAGAGAGAGGAAGCCATCTAGCTACTAACTACAGACCCGAAGGTCTACAAAGAACTAATCACGCATCATCGGAGAGTCACCAATGGAGGTGGCGAAACCCATCCGAGATGGTTTCTAGATTGGATCTGGTGGTTCTGGATTCTGCGGCGGCTGGAAGAATATTTCGTCGACTCCCCTAGGATTTTGGGAATATTGGGGTATTTATAGAGCAAAGAGGCAGTCCGAGGGGCACCCGAGGTGGGCACAACCCACCAGGGCGCGCCTGGGCCTCCGGGCGCGCCCTGGTGGGTTGTGCCTCCCTCAGGGCACACCCCAGGCGCAGCCAGGGCCCATTATGTTCCTTCTAGTCCAAAAAATATCTTCCTGAAGTTTCGTTGCATTTGGACTCTGTCTGATATTGATTTCCTGTGATGTAAAAAACATGCAGAAAATAGCAACTGGCACTTGGCACTATGTCAATAGGTTTGTACCAAAAAATGATATAAAATGATCATAAAACATCCAAGATTGATAATATAACAACATGAAACAATCAAAAATTATAGATATGTTGGAGACGTGTCAACATCCCCAAGCTTAACTCCTACTCGTCCTCGAGTAGGTAAGTGATAAAAACAGAATTTTTGATGTGTAATGGTGCCTAACATGTCATATCATATTCTTTTCTTTATAGCATGGACATCTTGACTTTTATGTGATTCAAAGCAATAGTCTAGTTTTGACATGATAATTTAGATACTCAAGCATATCAACAAGCAACCATGTCTTTCAAAATATCAACGCCAAAATAAGTTATCCCTAGCCCATCATGCTCAACCATTGATACATTCATGAAACACACTCGAGCATTAGCTACACCCAATACTCAAGTACGATCATATTGCCTCTTAGTTGGTGCTTTTATAAGAGAAGATGGAGAATCAAATTCAAAATAAAAATTGCATAAAGTAAAAGAAGGGCCCTTCGCAGAGGGAAGTAGGGATTTGTAGAGGTGCCAGAGCTCAAAGAAAAAAATTAGAGATAAAAACATTTTGGGAGGTGCATCCATCCCACCAACGAAAACGACTTAGAGTTCCCAACACTTTCCATGCTAGATATATCATAGGCGGTTCCCAAACAGAATATAAGGTTTATTCCTTTTTCCACCATGCTTTCACTTTCCATGGCTAGCCGTATCCACGGTTGCCCTTTATACCAACACTTTCCAAGGAATGTATTATTTGAAAAACATAAACTAAATTCATTTTTGCATTTCGGGACTGGGCATCCTTAAAACCTTTGCCTTACTCTCGTGCAATGAAAGTGAATAAACACTCATCGTGAGAATAACACATCCATCATGGAAAATATTAGATTCCCCTCACCTCTCCGCGAGCGAAACAAACACACAAAAGAGAAGTTTATTTTGAAAATTAGAGATGGCACATGCAAATTTGCTTAGAACAGCAAAAGAATACCACATATAGGTAGATATAGTGGACTCATGTGGCAAAACTGGTTTAAAGGATTTTGGATGCACAAGTAGAGATCATACTTGGTGCAAAATGAAGGCTAGCAAAAGATTGAGAAGCGACCAACCAAGAAAAGAATAATCTCATAAGCAAGCATTAAGCATAATTAACACCGAATAATGCACCACAAGTAGGATATAATTTCATTGCATGACTATTGACTTTCATGCTTGCATAGGGAATCACAAACCTTAACACCAATATTCTTACTAAAGCATAATTACTCATCAATACAACTCACATATCACATCATCATATCTCAAAACTATTACCAAGAATAAAGTTTATTTTGTCCAATGATCTTCATGAAAGTTTTTATTATTTCCTTCTTGGATATCTATCACTTTGGGACTATTTTTTATGTGTTGCTTTTAATAATCTCAAACAAATATAAGTGAAGATCATGAGCATAATTTTTTTTCTTTCTCTCAAAATAATTTAAGTGAAGCACAAGAGAATTTCTTAAAAAAAATACTAACTCTCAAATAAATCTAAGTGAAGCAAGAGAGCATTTCTTCAAAAATAACTAAGCACACCGTGCTCAAAAAGATATAAGTGAAGCACTAGAGCAAGTCCATTGCTCATAAAAATTTAAGTGAAGCATAGAGAGCAATTCTAACAAGTCATGACATAATTTTGGCTCTCTCAAATAGGTGTGTCCAGCAAGGATAGATGACTTAAAACACAAAATAAAACAAGCAAAGACTCATATCATACAAGACGCTCCAAGCAAAACACATAGTATGTGATGAATAAAAATATAGCTTCGAGTAAAATACCGATGATCGTTAGAAGAAAGAGGGGATGTCACTCGGGGGCATCCCCAAGCTTAGTTGGTTGCTCATTTTTGGATAATAGCTTGGGATGCCGTGGCATCCCCAAGCTTAGGCTCTTATATCCTTCCTTCATCCATCGTAAGATATCACACAAAACTCAACAAAACCTTCGTGAGATCCGTTAGCATAAGAAAGCAAACCACTATTATAAGTACTGTAACAAACCAATTCATATTTTTTTTGCATTATATCTGCTGTATTACAACTTTTTTATGGCAAAAACTCATCAAAGAAAACCATAGAGCCATCAAAATAAGCACACAACACAAAGAAAACAGAATCTGTCAAAACAGAACAGTCTCTAGCAATCTGACTATTTCGAATACTTCCGTAACTCCAAAAATTCTGAAAAACTAGGAAGACCTGGGTAATTTGTATATTAATCTTCTGCAAAAATAATTGGCATTTTATCACATTCTGGTGATTTTTAACAATTGTTTTCTTGAGTGAACAAGTTTCTGTTTTTCAGCAAGATCAAACAACTATCACCCAAGAAGATCCTAAAGGCTTTACTTGGCACAGACACTAACTAAAACACAAAAAACACAATCATACCAGTAGAATAATTGTGCAAACACACAAGAACAGAAAGAAAAAAGCAAAAAAAAATTTATTCATTAGGTTGCCTCCCAACAAGCGCTATAGTTTTACGCCCTTAGCTAGGCATAAAGCAAGGATCTAAGTTTTGGCATCGTTCTTCTTCTTAATTTTCTTAGATGTGTTTTCATCATGGGGTTATGTAAACACAACATAAAACATATTATCCATGGAAACTTTAGCATTCCTTAGTTGGTTTTCATCATAACCCCTTTGATTTCCCGCAACAATCCAAGAGTAGTGTTGATTAACATTATTGAGAACTTGTTGGATTATAAACGGGGATTTCTTTTTTAAGGTTCTCATCAAAGATTTTATTATCCCCAAGCAAATGCCTTAGTGCATAGTCACTATTGTAAATAATTTCATCTATCATGGGATTTTCACGATTCATACCATAAAAATCAAAGATTTCCCTAGCTTCCCTTATTATGTAGTCAAACTCATTCATAAGAACGAGAGTGGCCAACTTTTTAGCGCTAGGATTTTTATTTCGGGAAGCTCAAAAAACATTCTTTGCAAAGTAGGGTGGGTACAAATAAATTTACTTTCAAGTTTCAGAACTAGTGCTGAAATAGCATCCGCATAAGATCTAGTAGTTTTAAGTATCGGAGCATCATCAAGACTTAAATTTCCCACACAATTGAAAAATTCTTGGATACGTTCTTTTCCCATAACGTTCCCTTGCCCCAAGATAGAAGTTTTAGCACCCAGTTTGCCCGTATGTCCTATCTTAGGAGTTAGGCCATCATCTGTTGGTGCCATACCAAAATCACTCATGATTGCAAGCAAAGAATAGATCTGACGAGAAAATGGCAAACGGAAAAGGAGAGCGAATAAAATGACAAATTTTTGTGAAGTGGGGGAGAGGAAAATGAGAGGCAAATGGAAAATAATGTAAATTGCAAGGAGATGAGATTTGTGATTAGGAACCTGGTACATGTTGAAGATTGTCCCGGGCAACAGCGCCAGGAATTTCTTTTGATGTTGCTTGAAGCTACGTCGGTGTTTCCCTAAAGAGGAAGGGATGATGCAGCACAACGGCGGTAGGTATTTCCCTCAGATATGAAACCAAGGTTATCGAACCAGTACAAGAACCAAGCAACACAATGTAAACAACTCCTGCACACAAATAACAACACCTCGCAACACGACGTGTTAAAGGGGTTGTTGATCCCTTTCGGGTACGTCGCCTCAAACGGTGCGTGGACGGGAAATAAATTGTAGTAGATTGAATAATAGATCGCAAATAAAATAAAACGCAGCAAGATATTTTTGTATTTTTGATTTAATAGATCTGAAAATAAATGCAAAGGAAAAGTAGATCGCAAAGGCAAATATATGAGAAAGAAGGCCAGGGGCCCGTAGGTTTCCCTAGTGGCTTCTCTCGAGAAAAATAGCAAATGGTGGGTAAACAAATTACTATTGGGCAATTGATAGAACTTTGAATAATCATGGCGATATCCAGGCAATGATCATTATATAGGCATCACGTCCAAGATTAGTAGACCGACTCCTGCCTGCATCTACTACTATTACTCCACACATCGACCGCTATCCAGCATGCATCTAGTGTATTAAGTTCATGGAAAACCGAAGTAATGCAATAAGAACGATGACATGATGTAGACAAGATCTATCTATGTATAAATAGACCCCATCGTTTTATCCTTAGTAACAACGATAAATACGTGTTGGTTCCCCTTCTATCACTGGGATCAAGCACCGTAAGATCAAACCCACTACAAAGCACCTCTTTCCATTGCAAGATAAATAGATCAAGTTGGCCGAACTAAACCCAAATATCAGAGAAGAAATACGAGGCTATAAGCAATCATGCATATAAGACATCAAAGAAACTCAAATTACTTTCATGGATATAAAAAGATATAACTGATCATAAACTAAAAGTTCATCAGATCCCAACAAACACACGCAAAAGAGTTACATCATATGGATCTCCAAGAGACCATTGTATTGAGAATTCAGCGAGAGAGAGGAAGCCATCTAGCTACTAACTACGGACCCGAAGGTCTACAAAGAACTACTCACGCATCATCCGAGAGGCACCAATGGAGGTGGTGAACCACATCCGAGATGGTGTCTAAATTGGATCTGGTGGTTCTGGACTCTGGAGTGGCTGGATGAATATTTCATCGACTCCCTTAGGGTTTTGGGAATATTGGGGTATTTATAGAGCAAAGAGGCGGTCCCAGGGGCACCCGAGGTGGGCACAACCCACCAGGGCGTGCCTGGGCCTCCTGGCGCGCACTGGTGGGTTGTGCCTCCCTCGGGGCACCCCTATTGGGGAACGTAGTATTTCAAAAAATTTACCTACGATCATGCAAGATCTATCTAGGAGAAGCATAGCAACGAGCGGGGAGAGTGTGTCCACGTACCCTCGTAGACCGAAAGCGGAAGCGTTTAGTAACGTGGTTGATGTAGTCGAACGTCTTCAGGATCCAACCGATCAAGTACCGAACGCACGGCACCTCCGCGATCTGCACACGTTCAGCTCAGTGACGTCCCTCAAACTCTTGATCTAGCTGAGGCCGAGGGAGAGTTCCGTCAGCACGACGGCGTGGTGATGGTGATGATGAAGTTACCAGCGCAGGGCTTCGCGTAAGCACTATGACGATATAACCGACACTACTAGGAAAAGGCCTACTAATGGCGCACCGGTTTTGCCTACTAATGGCGCACTACCGGTGCGCCATTAGTAGCACGCCATTAGAATTTTTTACTAATGGCGCACCACTGGTGCGCCATTAGTATCTGGTATACTAATGGCGCACTGGCAAGGCGCCATTAGTATGTAACTCCATGCGCCATTAGTATGCCTCCCGGGGGGCCACATGTAACCATGTGCTTTGTCACACTAATGGCGCACTCTGCCGTGATGCGCCATTAGTATCCTTTGGCATACTAATGGCGCACTCTGCCTTGATGCGCCATTAGTAAGAATATTTGGTTTTTTTTTTGCTGTTCTGATTTTTGCACAGGTTACAAAATATATTATTGGACAGAATATAGACAGCAGCACACAGCAACATCAGATTCATCGAATACAATAGAAGATTAGTCTCCGAATACAATTCATCATATTAGTTTCCAAATTCAAAAGACCGAACAATGATAAAACATTACAAGTCTCAAGACCGCGAGTATCGAGTTTGTCTTCACATTACAAGTCGATATCGATCATCTAAACTACCATCACATAAAAGAGAGTTGTGGTCATCACGATGAGCATCATCGCGATCAAACCGGGTCCTCATCCGGTTCCTCCAACGCTCCCTCCTCTCTCCCGCTAGATAGCGGGCGTATCTAGATTCGGCCTCCGCCCTAGTGGTGTACCCTTTGTAATCATATCGCTGAAACGGTGAACCTGTCTCCGACACTCCTCCCGGTCGTCAGAGACTCGGGAACCTTACCCTTGTACATGACATACGACGGCATCTCTATGCACAAGCCAAACAATGAGACAATACATAAGCAATATGTAAGTATGCAACAAAAGGATCGAAGAGAAAAGCAAGACATTAATAGCACGATTCATGGTCCTACTAATAAATAGCATCGATTACATCTAAGTTGAACGACTATCCAAACCAAAGAGACATACGAATTCATTAAAGTTTAATTACAACATGAGCTAATCAATGTTTCAGAACTACACATCACTACTTTCCACTCGACTCATCGGACAGAGGCGTGGATGAAGCCGCCGCTCATCGTGATGGTCATGAAATCATGGTCGTTGTCACCCTGCATTTGTAGCGTTTCATCTATCTCACCGTTGGACGGTTGATATCTCGAGGAAGAACTGCCCCGAGGTATGAAGGACATCTTGATGGATGATGTCCGCAAACTCCGAATCGATGCGAAAGAATTCTTATGCGAGGTCCGCGTCTGGACTGCCAACAAGCTCATGGCCCAATCTTTGAGATTATCTGGTAGCGAAGTTGATGATGGTCCTTACGATCGCCGCATGTGATGGAGGGCGAGTAGGCATCCTTCGACCGCCAAAGCGGCTGCTTGACACAGCAGAACTCAGATTGTGTGAGAACATGTGCTTGCCAGACATTTAACTGCCCCGTGAAGGTGCCTCCAGATTTGGCGAGCTGGGAGAACATCATCAAGAACTTTCTTGACATTTGTGTAGTCTATCTTGGAGTTATGGTTCGGGTCAAAATACGTGGCCATGGAATATTTCGGGCTTAAGAGGATGAGTGTGCAATGTGTGTCACTGCACAGAACACAGAATGTTAGAAAAAAAAAGAACGATCAAAATCTAAGAAATCATATGTTACAGAGCGGTTAAGGGATGACTTACTCGGGAAAGTAAGCCACAAGGAAGTTATCCTTATCTGGGTTTGCCAGAATGACGCCTTCGAGGTGTGAACTCGTAACTTGGCGGTCCCAGACTGTTCAAGTGCTTGGCACGCATGTAGAAGGGGTCGACTATCACGATGTCCGGTCTTGTCTCTAATGATCCGCATCTCCATACTCGTGAAAACAGCCGAACGAAGGTGTAGTGCAGCGGATGATGGTTAAACATAGCAAAGATGTCATCAAACCGCAGGACGATCGTACCCCCGATGTCGCCATCCGCAAAGCCCTTGCCCTCTCGCACCTTGGCCACGAAAACCGGGTATGCCACATCATTCTCTCTCAGACGCCGCTTCTCCAAAGAAAGAACACTGTCGTGCAGACTCCGCATAGCACCGGTTGCAGCATTCAGCATATTTGGCGGTAGCATCGCCCTACCCGCCACATGCACCCTCCTCGAGATATCCTTAGGTGAAGGTGGCTCGCCCCGAGCACGGATCGAACTCGGTGCCGGCTGGCTCGCACCGGCGCCCTTGTTAGTCTTTCGTTTCCGTCCCTTCTTCTTGATCTCCTGTAATGGGACCGAGTTCTGCTCACAAACCGCTTTCTTGAGCGTGTTGGGGATGATAATATTTCGCACCTCAGCTATCTGAGGCTCGGTGAAGGCGGGAGCTGGAGGCGTCTCCTGAGAACTGAACGCCAGACGATGCCTATTGCAATTGGATTTCTCCGTCGTACCAGCTAGATTGCGGTCGTCTTGGTTGGGTTCTTGAGAAAGAGGCCCGCAGAACTCGTCGGCGTACCCATGTTCGGCGAAGTACTTATCGACTTTGGTAAATGTACCGTCGTCGTTGTCGTCGTCGTCCGGATCCTGTGGCATAGGGTTGTCCGGATCCTATGCCATAGGGATGTCTGACATAGGGATGTCCGGCAGGTCCGGTAGCGTTGCGGCGTTCTTTCCATGGCTTGGCGCCGGCACGATCGGGCGGTCTTATGCGTGGGTGGTGTCCCCGCCCCAAACGAATCTGGCTCTTCGCCAAAGCAGCGCCGCTTTACGCAGCGCCGAGGGTCATCTCATCTTCTTCGCCGCCCCGGCCGGTCGAACCGGAGGTAACAACTCGTCGCAGCTCGGCAGCACCGAACCACTTCAACCCTATACACTGTGGGTGGCATCGGATTACCGTGGAACATGCGGTTGCCCGGTTGAACGATTCTGCCCTTGGCGACATCGACCAACTCAGCGCCCACGAAGTGCAGAAGAGTGCAAGGAACGTCCGCGGTGCCCTGGGAAAACATGTACAGGGCATCAGGGATGCCCAGTCAAAGGCAAGGAGATGAAGTCATCGGCCGAGAGGCTTAGTTACCGTGATGCCTGAAAGTGCAATCATGCCCTTGAATCATATTTTGATGTTGATGACAACACATATGCTCGGGACTAATCATGTTTATCAAGTATATCTCAGGATTGTGTTCCAAAGACCGTATGCATGGATCATGACTAGGGACAAAAAGCATATAACTCAAGAATGGAGATACAAGGTGTTAACTTCATTTATGGTTTGTTCTTGAGTATAGGGATCCCGCACTATTAAGAGGGGATCGATGGATCTGTGAAAAACTTGCTCAAAGCTGGTATCTATATACCTTACCTTCGGACGTCCGGCTCTCTACGGACGTCCGGTCCTTCCTGATTGCCCGGACGTCCGGACGCTTCCGGACGTCCGACACTTCCACAACAGAAACATTTTTACGGATGTCCGGAACCCTCCGAACGTCCGACGCTTTCGCATCAGAAACTTTCTTACGGATGTCCGGCCCCGCTCGGACGACCGTATCCTGTACACTGATTTGTGAGTCACACTTTTTACCGAAACACTTTTGCAGACGTCCGGAACTCTCCGGACGTCCGACACTTTCACATCAGAAGCATTCTTACGGATGTCCGGGCCTGTTCGGACGACCGTATCCTGTACATTGGTTTGTGGGTCACACTTTTCACAGCGGTCGGTCGTCCGATGACTGTCGGACGTTCGGACCCATTTGGGCCTCCGGACGACCGACGTTCTCCGGACGTCCGACCATCCTGTACCCCAAACGGTCACCTTTTTCCCACCACATATATATACTCCTTCCCCTTGCTCGGGTTGGGGTTGACCATTCACTTTGAACAAATCCTAGAACACTTCACTCACTCTCTCTCAACTCTCCACACCAAATTTTAGATCCCAAGGGATTTGAGAGCTTTGAAAAGAAGTTGTCCGATCAAGTGATAGATCCACTTCTCCTCCTTCTTTGCACCCAAGGAATTCATGATTTGAGCAAGTCTTGAGCAAATCCCCATTGATCTTATTACTCTTGGAGGTTGGAGACTCCTAGGCGGTAGGAGTCTTCGGAGAGGAATCGACTTTTGTGATTACCCCCGGATAAGTTTGTGAGGGTTTGGAGACCACCCCAAGGTCTACCACTAGTGGTTGAGAAACATCTTCGTGGTGTTGTCTCAAAGGGAGAATAGGGTGAGACTTCGTGGCGTTGGTGTGCCTTCGTGGTAACATCCACCTCTCTAACGGTGACTAGCTTCCCTCCAAGGAAGTGAACATCGGCATACATCCTTGTCTCCCGGAGTTGCGGTTATTCCTAACCCTAACTCTATACTTGTGGTTACTTGTTTTGGTTTGCACTTACTTACATCATATTGTGCTTGCTCACTTATATGCTTATGTTACTTGCCTAGTACTTCGTACCTACTAGCAATTGTTAGGCTCACTTTCATATTCCGCACTATTGAATAAAATTTCTAATTAATTATTAAAATTTGTATTTTTACCTATTCACCCCCCCACCACTCTAGGTCCATCTCGATCATTTCAATTGGTATCGAGCCTCGTGCTCTATTCTTGTGGCTTAACCGCCCTAGAGCGAGATGAACCCAGATGGGACTCCTTGTTGTAGATCCTAAGGATAAAGGCGGGGCTTCTTCGAAGTCAAGTCCTTTACGTCGGAGGATCTAGAACGGGCCCTTGCTACAAAAAAGAGGAGCATGATGCTTCTCTTGAGGCCTTGGTCCAAATGAGATTAGCCACGTTGTCCTCGGTGCTTGCACCACTCTCGGGTGGTGCTGCCTCAAGGCCAACTGTGCCTACTCCATCACTTGGTCAACAACCTCCTAACAATGAACACGCCGGTTGTTCCTTGGCTTTATGCAAGACCTCAGGTTGAGAAACCAAGATATAATCCTCAAGGCAGTCCTCCTTTGCTTAGTGCCACTTCCGATTTTCCTTTGTGGAGAGTTGCTATGCAGTGACCATCTTCGACATGGAAACGATGAGATGTTGGAGATCTTGGAGTATGGCTATCATGTGGTTGATCCAAAGAACCCCACTCCAAGAGAAATATATGACAAGAACCTCAATGACACTGCAATCATGTGGATAAGGAGAGGCTTGGATGAAAAGCAAAGGAGACCGTTCATACACATCACAAGTGCCAAGGAACTATGGGAAACTGTTATGCGATCCAAAACTGGCACCTCTACCCTCCGGAGTGCTCAATATGAAATTGCCAAGGGGCAATTGCAAAACTTTTGTATGGAGAAAGGTGAAACCCCCGATCAACTCCATGAGCGTCTCATGACACTCACTGCCGATATTGAGTCATGTGAGTGTGACAAGACACAAGATGGATTCAACATGACTAAGAGGTTCCTTGTGGATAAGTTACTCCATGCTCTTGCTCCATTTCACCATCAAATGGTGTGGGACATAAGACAACATCATACCTTCAAGGAAATGACTACAGATGACATCGTATCCACCTTTCAACTATATGAAGAGTCAAAGACTAATGCCACAAAACATCTTGCCATGCATGGTTCCCCATCATCAAAGATCAATCTTGCATTGAAGGCCAAGCATGTATGTGAAGATGAACAAAGTGAAGAAGAAGAAGAGGATGACGAAGATGGTGATGAGATTGAATCGACGAGGGCCCTACATATGAAGACATGGCTCTTTTGTCAAGAAGTTTAAGCGCGGTAAGTTCAAGGGAAGATTCCAAAAGAAGAAAGTAAGAAAATGCTACAACTGTGAAGAAACCAATCACTTCTCCAACGAGTGCCCTTATGAGAAGAGAGAAGATAAACCAAGGTTTCCCAAGACCTTTCCCAAGAAGAAGTTGCCAAATCCTTTGAACTCCAAGCTCAAGAAGAGAGATGGAAAGGCAATGGTTGCTCAAGAAGAATCTGATCCGGATGATGTTAGTGGTGTTGCCGGAGTTGCTCAAGACTCTCAAAACACCTTGAGGTTAGTAAACAAGAGTGGTGATGTGGTCACCTACAACTACATGAAAGATTACAAGGGCAACGCTCACAAATGCCTAATGGCAAAGGCCATGGTTGAAGAAGAAGAGGACCAAAGCTCTTCTGACAAGGTCAAGGTAACTCCACGATCAAATCCTCCTCTTTTCACGCCATCTACTTCTAGTGATGAGTATCTTGATGCGGAGGATAGTCATGAGGATGATGATCTAACTGATCCTATGCTTGCTAAACTTAATAAATTCATGTGCTCCCTCAAAGGAAGGAAGCTCACTATGTTTCAGATGCTTATGGAGATGGTGAGTAAGTACACCATCTCCATTAAGGAACTTCGAAACCCTCGTCATCGAGGAAAAGGAAAAATATGAAATCCTTGAGCGGAAAGTCAAATATGAGGAAGCACGAAATGATGAACTATGTTTAAAAATTGGTACAAATATTGATGTTCATACTAAAGATCTTGCCTCCTTGAAAAGGCTATTGGCTCTTGTGAAGAGTTGATGAATGATAAAAGTAAGCTTGCAAAGTCTCATGCCTCTCTCACTAAGGATTGTGAGCTTCTATCCGTGTCTCTCAAGACTAAGGAAGAAGAGCTCACCCTTCTTACAAAGAGTTTTGAGACACTCAAACTTAATTATCTTGAAACTCTAGCCAAGGCTTACTCATCTCCTATTATCAATGTTGATGCATGTTCTACTAACTCTAGTAGTGATCTAGCATCCATCCTTGAGGAGAATCGGGTTCTCAAAGCTCAAATCGAGAAAGGGCTCATGACATGTGCTCAAGGGCAAAAGAACCTTAATGAGGTGTTGAGCCAACACAATGAAGCGTTCACCAAAGAGGGACTCGGTTTGACCCAAGCACAAGCAAGAAGAAGACGTCCTCCCAAAATTGCACCACTCCTTTAAAAGAAACCTTTGTATGAGAAGGACACAAGGAGAAAGGTAAGGTTGTTAGTGGGAAGGCCACAAGGGGCATGCCCACTCTCAACAAGCCAAAAGAGTTCATGCCTCCATCCTATGTAATCGCTGTGAAGACTAAGGATGGAGAAGTTTATGCAAAGTTTGTTGGCCCCCAAAAGGCATTTCTGCTTTTTATGCTATTTGGGTCCCTAAGACCCTTGTGACTAACTTGAGAGGTCCCATTGTAAAATGGGTGCCTCTAACCAAGTAATAATTGTGTGTAGGTAGCTTTCTTGATTGGAGTAAAATGGGTGATTGATAGTGGATGTACAAATCATATGACCGGAGATAGCAAATTGCTCTACGATTTCATGGAAGCTATTCAACCATTTATGAGCATTATGTTTGGTGGAGGATCAAAAGGACAGGTACTTGGGTTGGGTAAGGTGGCTATCACTAATGACATGTCTCTTGCAAATGTCATGCTTGTCCAATCCCTTAAATATCATTTGCTTTCTGTCCGCCAATTGGCTTCTGTTGGTTATGATACACTATTTGGACTAACGGATGTGAAAGTCTTTAAGAGAGATACTCTCGAAGTGGCCTTTGTTGGAGAGTTGGATGGCAACCTTTACACGGTTGATTTCTCGAAAGAGAGCACATTCCATGCAACTTGTCTAATGGCCAAGGCCGACAAGGGGTGGCTATGGCATCGCTGCCAGCCCATGTCGGCATGAGGAATCTCCAAGATCTCTTAAAGGGGAATCACATCCTTGGACTAACAAATGTCTCTTTTGAGAAAGATCGTGTGTGCAGTGCATGTATAGCCGGGAAGCAACATGAATCAAAGCACCCACCCAAGAATATTGTGTCTACTTCAAGGCCTTTGGAGCTCCTTCATGTGGATCTCTTTGGGCCTCCTTCATGGGATAGTCTTGGTGGGAAAAGTATGGACTTGTCATTGTTGATGATTACTCAAGATATACATGGGTGTTTTTCCTCAAGTCCAAGGACGAAACGAAGATCACTTTCATTGACTTTGCCAAGCAAGCACAACGCAAGTTTGACAAAGAAATCTTGGCAATAAGAAGTGACAATGGATCTGAGTTCAAAAACTATACCTTGGAAGAATTCCTTAGTGATGAAGGGATTGAGCATCAATATTCAGCTCCATACACTCCTCAGCAAAATGGTGTAGCCGAAAGGAAGAACCGCACACTTGTGGAGATGGCAAGGTCCATGTTGGATGAATACAAGTCACCACATAGTTTACGGGTCAAGTCATCAACACCGCATGTCATGCATCAAACCGGCTTTTCCTACGCACTATATTGGAAAAAGACTCCATATGAGCTTCTAACTGAAACAAGCCAAATGTCAAGTACTTTCGTGTATTTGGGTGCAAATGTTTCATCCTCAACAAAAGAGAAAGGTTAGGAATATTTCAATCCAAAACTATTGTTGTTATATTTGTTGGCTATGGTTCAAACTCTCCCGAATTTAGAGTCTACATCATATCCAATTGATGTTTTGTAGAAACTTGTGACGTGGTGTTTGATGAATTTAATGGCTCCCATGGGGAGCAAGTTGATCTAAGTGATGTAGGTGAAGAAGATTCTTCTCAAGACATTTTGACCATGGGCGTTGGTGCACTTCTTCCTATGGAACAAGAACCTCATGATGATGAAGAAGAAGATAGAAGTCTCCCACATCATCAAACTACTTCAACATTCATAACACCACAAGCCCCTATTGCTCAACCGATACCTTTAGCCCAAGTTGAAGAGGATGATCAAGCTCCTCCTCATGACAATCTTCAAGAACAAGAACAAGAAAGTCCAATCATTGATGATGAACCTCAACAAATGCAATATGAACAAGAAGATCTTCCTCCACACATTAATGATCCATATGTTGAGGATGTGGATGATGGACATTGTAACATCCCAAATTTTGGAATGTTAATATAATTAATTGAATTGTTTGTTTGTTTGCTTGAGTGAATTAAACTTGAGTGAAATTTGAACCTTTTCAAAAACTTTTGAATGAGAGGGAATAAAATGACTTTCCCTTCTCCGTAAATTCAAATTCATCCTATTAAAATCAATGAGAGAAGATGACATGACTTCTTCAACTATAAAGAATTTGAACGGAGTTTTGCAATTTAATTCTTTCAAATATTTGCACTTGCTTCTCTATTTTTCTTCCCGAGAAATACCCGAAAATAAATTCTTGCAAGCAAGAAAGAGCGGAGGAAAATGACCCTCCAAAATCAGGGGCATTTTTGAAAATATTTGAGCCAAGAAAAACCAAAGTTTTTATTTAAAAATTATTTGCAAAAAGAAATAAAGCCTTTAGGGATTTTCTGAAAAACATTTTTTAAGTTTTATTTTGGCCGTGGAATAATGCTCATCATCTACATTTTATTTTTCTGATAATTTTAGTATATAAAAACTCTTTATTCGAATTGATTTGATTTCCTTTTTATTGTTTTAGTTTCCTAATTTTAAAAATAGGAATGGAATCGTTTTTATTAGGAAAAACCTGCTGGCCCATTAAGCACTTTCCTATTCTAGCCCAACAAGAGATCATCTCCTTCCTCTGTTTCCTCTCACGTTACAGAAGCTTTCCATATCCATGGAGACAGGAATCTCCACCTTCCCGATCTTCCTCGTCTTTCCATCCCAGCGCCTCCCGAGACCGCCTATAAAACCCCCTCCCTCTCCTTGTTCCATTTTTCCCATCACCACGCCCCCTCCCTGCCCGTAGCCACCTCGCCACCGTCCTCCTTTTCCTGCCTAGAAACGCTCACCAGGAGCTCTCCCAAGAGCCCGACGCCAGGAGTGAGCAGCACCTGAGGGCGCCCAGCGCCACCTCCCAAGCGCCGACCCCCACCTCGCCGGGCGACCTCGCCTCGCCGAGCAGCCCTCCACATCGCCGTCTCCTTCCTGCCATCTCTGCCTCACGTACAGGTAACTCCGTTCTCGTTTTTCAGATTTATTTCCGTAACAGATTTAGTTCCGTTCTTGTTTAGCTTATAACTTTTGATCTAGAAGTCCAATGATGCTGATTCTTTTTGCGTTAGATCACAATTTTCTTGTAGTTTCCAAAAATATATTATTTGTCTATGTTTGGATTTATAAAAATTGAGTTAGATCAGATTTGAATTAAAGCTTGTTTTGCTTATTCCGGGAGTTTAAAAATAGGTTTTAATTAATTCTTTTTGCTCCTGGCCTCTAGGACCTTTGTTTATCCAGTAGTATTTAGTATTTTATTTCTAGGTTAATTTAAATTAGGTTTTTAGCAAAACAGTACTGTTTTATTATTAGTTCTGTTTTAGCTTTTTCTTTATTGTTTTTATTAGTTTTAAATTATTTCTTTTTGTCACTTTTGACAAAATTAGTTGTGTTTCTGTTAGACAACAGGAAAAATTTTATTTTTATTTAAAAAATTTATTTTCCTTAGTTTTGTATGAAACCTTCTATAGGTCATAGTTAGAGTTTTATAAAAGCTTTTTATTTGTTTCTTTTTGCAAATAAAATTTTATGGAAAAAATACTTTCTGTTAAATTAGTTATTTTACATTTTATTTTCTGTTAATTTATTAGTTTAGTATTTTAATTGTTGTTAAGTTTTTACTTACGGCAAAACTATATTAGATGTTTGTAGCAAAGTCATAGATCTTCGTTAGTAATTTTTCTTTGTAGTTTTATTTGAAGTTTCTTTTGATTTTGTTTGAGTTTTATTATCGATTTTCCTTGCTGTTTTGATTGTTAATTCGAGTGCTAAAATCGTTTGCTAGGATGTTTGCTTATGTGAATGCTATGTTTGACTATATAGATTTTCAACGGAGTGACGATTAGTTCTACCAAGTCATTTTCTGACAGCGTTGTTATCTTCATCAAGTATTACCGTGCAAGTTCACTTTGACCATGCTTTCATACCTATGTTTTATTGCATTTAGTGACATCTTTGCAACCACCCCTCAAGAGTGTTATTGAATCCTTGTAGTTGAGTAGTATGCATGAGGTAGGAACCCATCCCCTGTTACCAAGCCCGGACGATATTTTATTTTAATGCTACGCTATAGTAGACGGGGTTTGGTATGAGTACTCTGGAGTGGTGTGAGAATGGAGGATTCTACGTCAATGACGACAACTCCATGATGGAATCTGCAAGGATCTGCATCTTCAAGACCTCAAGACTTCAAGACTCGAGACAGAATTCAATACACACTCTTTGGGTGAAGGACGGTTGACGGGCACCTGGAGAAACCAAAGGTTGGCCGGGATGCATGGAGAAGCGCCATGACATCTTGCGGAAAGCTTCACCCAGACTCAAAGAGACGGAAGAATACTTCATGCCCGGAAGCTTACGTGCAACCGCAAGTCATTATGGGCTCGCTTGGTTGACCTTAGTAGTGACTCTGGCTGGGACGGTACTAGCAGATGTAGAACTACGGTAGGATGGGTTGAGTACCGGACAGTGGTCAGAGGAACTCTTTGGAAGACCATGTTTCGGTCATCTTGTTCTCAAACACCCTGAAGTGCGAGAACGTAAAGAGAGGGATCGAATCTTGCGGTTAAGTGTACAAACTTCTGCAGAGGGTTAAAAACATAATCGATTAGCCGTGTCCCGGTTACGGACAATTTGAGCCTCACGGACTTGGATCTATCTCGGAACTCTCAACACCGGATTGATAACTTAATTGTGGGCAACATATGCTGAATTTTTGGGCTATGAGACATCGGTTGGCGGAACCATGTCATGATAGAAAACTCCTTGGTACAGACTTCATTCTATTCCTTTGATGTAGGTAAAATAAAATCAGCTTTTACGCAAACAAAACTCAGACATCTGAGCCATAAAGCCATACCGCATATAGTATAGTTTATCATCAGTTTCTCTTATTGTGATCTTGCGGTACATTCAATGTAATCGACCTACACGGCTGCAACGTATCATGTTGCAGATATTTCCTCGACGAGTAAGAGTATGCATGTGGTTACGGTCTACACTCAACCTGCCGATGGCGTTGATGGGACTCCACACCCGCTTGATTGTTTCCGCTGAGTATTATGAGGTATATATCATTTTACGTTATTTATACATGTGATTGCACTTTGATATATACATTGATGTACTGTGTGTGCCAAAGATATCTTGATCCGTGGATGGCACAAGAATACGTAGGCTTGACCGTCTCGAGGTCGGGTCGCTCTGAGATGGTATCAGAGCACATGTTGACCGTGAGGATGTGACCCTAGAAATCGGAAAGCCCTAGGACAGGATATCTCTAAAACTTTATTTTCAAAAGACTATTACTTCTCATCTCTTTCGATTTTATCGAATAGACACTCTCACCTCAAAATAGTTAGGATATACCCTTTTCCTTTTGACCACATGAAGGATCAACTGAAGCCACTCCAAGAAAGATATCGGAGGATGATGACCTCTTCCAAGTAAAGAGGATTTCACCATGTATTAGAAGCTACAACAGTTGAAGACTTCAAGATTTGAAGTTCCTAAAGAAATATTTGACCTTTAGAAGACCAAACCCCTGTTACACACTTACGTTAGATGCATTTATGTGTGAGCTGTCATTTGTTTGATGTTTTTCCGACAGCCACAAAGTAAAACTTGTTTCATCAAAAAACTATTGTTTGTATTGTGTGTATATCCCTCCCCACCTCTCTCTCATCTCACCTTAAAACCCTTGAACCCCATAGATGATGAATGAAGTTGGACTGATATTCTCTGGATCAAGACTTCGGGAGGCAGAGCTATGGATGCGTAACATGGAGAATCACTCGGGAACAATTTGGTTTCAAGGAAGTATGAGGTCCAATACGCTCTTCAAGATTTCTTTACGTAAAGTGCAGCAACCTGGTGGAGAATGCATCAATCCATACAAGGATTTAAAGGAGCAAGAACTTGGGAGGAATTCAAGAAGACCCTGATGAGATCACGTCTTATCCGAAAGCACAATGATACACCAAGAAGTAAACCTTGTGCTCGCAAGATTTGCGGAGGAATAGGACACACCGGGAGGAACACAAGGATGGATGCCCTCATTGTGAGGAGAAACACCCAAATGAGGAATGCCCAACTAGTCGTGTGACTTGTTTCTTGTGTGAAGGAACCACCCACTACCCGACTCAAGTGTCACATTTACCCCATGGTGCAAC
This sequence comes from Aegilops bicornis, assembly GCA_021605145.1. Classification (NCBI taxonomy): domain Eukaryota; kingdom Viridiplantae; phylum Streptophyta; class Magnoliopsida; order Poales; family Poaceae; genus Aegilops; species Aegilops bicornis. Next base: position 103,517,538 of record CM038671.1, read on the forward strand.
AAACTATTCAGGAGCAGGAAGAAGGAATGAAGGAAGCGCCCGAGAAGTTATGAAAGAACACGTGATGAAGGAATGTGTTGAAGACCACGATGGAGAAGGCCTCAATGATTTTACTCCAATGCCCGCCATTCATGTGGAGAAGAAGGACATTTTTCACAAGATTGCACCAAGGAAAGGAAAGAGTATTTGGGATACTTCCGACGGAAGCAATAGAGTTTGATCCAAAGGGAATAGAAGGTTTGATCGTAACGAAGAAACCCAAGAAGAGAAAACAAAGACACCCTCGTAACAACCCAATTCCTCGCAAAGAGGGACAAGAGTCATATTACCTGTTTTAAATGTAAGGACGCCGGGCATTATGCCAATCATTGTCTCGAAAGGAAGCAAGGAACTCAAGGAGTGCACCATCTCCAAGAAGCCCAAAGACTTATCGAAAGTTATGTGTTTTCATTGCAAGGAAGCAGGACATTGTGCTACTAAATGTCCCGACAAGATGAAAGCAGGGAGTGGAGTAGTTGGAATTTTGATATTGGAAACAAGAGTAATAGAAAGCAATTCCATTTTCATGAGTTCGATGAGTTGAGTTATGTAATGGGTGCTCGAGAGATTGTAATGAATGCATGAATCAATAAAGTTAAGGTGTGATGATTTCATATGTTGAATTTTATGGGTTGTTACTCCATGAACAAAGAGTTTTGACCATTTTCGAGGATATGAGAAAAATATGGTCTATGGAAGAATTTGTGCATTTTAAGGGTGGTAGTACCATGTGAAGAAGACTAGACTAATGGATAAGAAAATATATATTCCACGGACTGTAGTTCGAAGGATTTTTTTTTGGAGAAACAGAGTACTACTGGATTTAAAGGATGTGTAATATGGAACAAGAGAGTTACTCCAAGGATGAGTTAAAGCTGCAGTAGTGTTGAAGTGGGCCATAACCCACAGGCCCAGGATTTTGATAAGGAACAGATTGTAACCTTGATAAAGGAGTACATTTGGAAGAATCGGTGATCCAATCAGCATACGCTTTAGAGGAGGTTACGCGAAAACACGAGAGTGATGAAGTAACGATAGATGTTTTGTTTGGCTTGCGAAACCATGGAATTACTCGAAACCAGTTCGAGAACAAGTGCAATTCTGCAATGCTTGTGAGTATGCCCAAGTGTTAGAATACGTGATTCGATATTTATGTATGTGGTAATGATTCAATGCACGGGATGGATTGGCCCCCATACCGAAGACTTCTATCATGAACTATCATATGTTGATGGAAAATCAGAGAGCCTTAAAAACCTTAGAAGAGTGTCGACACGATAAGCCATAAAACCATAGAATGGTAGTACGATGGAACCCTTTACATGCAACCGTTGCCAATCGTAGGATATACGGTGAAGTTCAACCCAGACCCGTTTTCTGCAGGAGAAACCATTAATGGTAGACCACCATGAGTGTTTCGATAGTTGTCTAGAATGGACACAGACCCCTCAGCTAAGAAGATCCAGTCTCGGACGAACTTCAACTTTGACGAACCGACCCAAGCTTTTGAGGAGAACTCTATGCTTCCGATGTAAGAGCTTTAATGAAGGAGCTATTGTAAGATATGTGAAGGGACATACATTTTCAGCCCTCCAGAGGAAGTATCTGAGTTTATTGGAACCATGACCTTGTTTTTAAGTGTGGTAGCACCCACGACCTTTCTCGACCAAAACATTTGCTAGGAGACCCCCAACCCTAACCTTTTCTTGTTAGCCTCTTGAATCTCGAGGACGAGATTCATTCTAAGTGTGGTAGGTTTGTAACATCCCAAATTTTGGAATGTTAATATAATTAATTGAATTGTTTGTTTGTTTGCTTGAGTGAATTAAACTTGAGTGAAATTTGAACCTTTTCAAAAACTTTTGAATGAGAGGGAATAAAATGACTTTCCCTTCTCCGGTAAATTCAAATTCATCCTATTAAAATCAATGAGAGAAGATGACATGACTTCTTCAACTATAAAGAATTTGAATGGAGTTTTGCAATTTAATTCTTTTAAATATTTGCACTTGCTTCTCTATTTTTCTTCCCGAGAAATACCCGAAAAATAAATTCTTGCAAGCAAGAAAGAGCGGAGGAAAATGACCCTCCAAAATCAGGGGCATTTTTGAAAATATTTGAGCCAAGAAAACCAAAGTTTTTATTTAAAAATTATTTGCAAAAAGAAATAAAGCCTTTAGGGATTTTCTGAAAAACATTTTTTAAGTTTTTATTTTGGCCGTGGAATAATGCTCATCATCTACATTTTATTTTTCTGATAATTTTAGTATATAAAAACTCTTTATTCAATTGATTTGATTTCCTTTTTATTGTTTTAGTTTCCTAATTTTAAAAATAGGAATGGAATCGTTTTATTAGGAAAAACCTGCTGGCCCATTAAGCACTTTCCTATTCTAGCCCAACAAGAGATCATCTCCTTCCTCTGCTTCCTCTCACGTTCTGAAGCTTTCCATATCCATGGAGACATGAATCTCCACCTTCCCGATCTCCTCGTCTTTCCATCCCAGCGCCTCCCGAGACCGCCTATAAAACCCCCTCCCTCTCCTCGTTCCATTTTCCCATCACCACGCCCCCTCCCTGCCCGTAGCCACCTCGCCACCGTCCTCCTTTTCCTGCCTAGAAACGCTCACCAGGAGCTCTCCCAGGAGCCCGACGCCAGGAGTGAGCAGCACCTGAGGGCGCCCAGCGCCACCTCCCCAAGCGCCGACCCCCACCCTCGCCGGCGACCTCGCCCCCTCGCCGGAGCAGCCCTCCACATTGCTGTCTCCTTCCTGCCATCTCTGCCTCACGCATGTAACTCCGTTCTCGTTTTTCAGATTTATTTCCGTAACAGATTTAGTTCCGTTCTTGTTTAGCTTATAACTTTTGATCTAGAAGTCCAATGATGCTGATTCTTTTTGCGTTAGATCACAATTTTCTTGTAGTTTCCAAAAATATATTATGTGTCTATGTTTGGATTTATAAAAATTGAGTTAGATCAGATTTGAATTAAAGCTTGTTTAGCTTATTCCGGGAGTTTAAAAATAGGTTTTTAATTAATTCTTTTTGCTCCTGGCCTCTAGGACCTTTGTTTATCCAGTAGTATTTAGTATTTTATTTCTAGGTTAATTTAAATTAGGTTTTTAGCAAAACAGTACTGTTTTATTATTAGTTCTGTTTTAGCTTTTTCTTTATTGTTTTTATTAGTTTTAAATTATTTCTTTTTGTCACTTTTGACAAAATTAGTTGTGTTTCTGTTAGACAACAGGAAAAATTTTATTTTTATTTAAAAAATTATTTTCCTTAGTTTTGTATGAAACCTTCTATAGGTCATAGTTAGAGTTTTATAAAAGCTTTTTATTTGTTTCTTTTTGCAAATAAAATTTTATGGAAAAAATACTTTCTGTTAAATTAATTATTTTACATTTTATTTTCTGTTAATTTATTAGTTTAGTATTTTAATTGTTGTTAAGTTTTTACTTACGGCAAAACTATATTAGATGTTTGTAGCAAAGTCATAGATCTTCGTTAGTAATTTTTCTTTGTAGTTTTATTTGAAGTTTCTTTTGATTTTGTTTGAGTTTTATTATCGATTTTCCTTGCTGTTTTGATTGTTAATTCGAGTGCTAAAATCGTTTGCTAGGATGTTTGCTTATGTGAATGCTATGTTTGACTATATAGATTTTCAACGGAGTGACGATTAGTTCTACCAAGTCATTTTCTCGATGACGTTGTTATCTTCATCAAGTATTACCGAGCAAGTTCACTTTGACCATGCTTTCATACCTATGTTTTATTGCATTTAGTGACATCTTTGCAACCACCCCTCAGTAGTGTTATTGAATCCTTGTAGTTGAGTAGTATGCATGAGGTAGGAACCCATCCCCTGTTACCAAGCCCGGGGCGATATTTTATTTTAATGCTACGCTATAGTAGACGGGTTTGGTATGAGTACTTTCGGGAGTGGTGTGAGAATGGAGGATTCTACGTCAATGACGATTAACTCCATGATGGAATCTGCAAGGACTGCATCTTCAAGACCTCAAGACTTCAAGACTCGAGACAGAATTCAATACACACTCTGGGTGAAGGATTTGCCGACGGGCACCTGGAGAAACCAGGTGGTTGGCCGGGATGCATGGAGAAGCGCCATGACATCTTGCGGAAAGCTTCACCTGACTCAAAGAGACGGAAGAATACTTCATGCCCGGAAGCTTACCCGCAACCGCAAGTCATTATGGGCTCTGGCTTGGTTGACCTTAGTAGTGACTCTGGCTGGGACGGTACTAGCAGATGTAGAACTACGGTAGGATGGGTTGAGTACCGGACGGTGGTCGAGGAACTCTTTGGAAGACCATGTTTCGGTCATCTTGTTCTCAAACACCACGAAGTGCGAGAACGTAAAGAGAGGGATCGAATCTTGCGGGTAAAGTGTACAAACCTCTGCAGAGGGTTATAAACCTAATCGATTAGCCGTGTCCCCGGTTACGGACAATTTGAGCCTCTGGACTTGGATCTATCTCGGAACTCTCAACACCGGATTGATAACTTAATTGTGGGCAACATATGCTGAATTTTTGGGCTATGAGACATCGGTTGGCGGAACCATGTCATGATAGAAAACTCCTTGGTACAGACTTCATTCTATTCCTTTGATGTAGGTAAAATAAAATCAGCTTTTACGCAAACAAAACTTCAGAATCTGAGCCATAAAGCCATACCGCATATAGTATAGTTTATCATCAGTTTTCTCTTATTGTGATCTTGCGGTACATTCAATGTCTTGACCTACACGGCTGCAACGTATCATGTTGCAGATATTTCCTCGACGAGTAAGAGTGCAGTGCAGTGGTTACGGTCTACACTCAACTCCGCCGATGGCGTTGATGGGACTCCACACCCGCTTGATTGTTTCCGCTGAGTATTATGAGGTATATATCATTTTACGTTATTTATACATGTGATTGCACTTTGATATATACATTGATGTCTTGTGTGCCAAAGATACCGATCCAGGATGGCACAAGAATACGTAGGCTTGACCGTCTGAGGTCGGGTCGCTACAGACATGAAGTTGAACCTCGTGAAACCCTTACCTCTATCATGCCACGAGTGGCCGGTCGTGTTGATGTTGACAAAATACTCACCGGCATATCGGAAGGTAGAGTCACTCGTAAACACTTGACCAACTTTTGTGCTCACTTCTCTTTTGTGTCTAGTTTTGAACCCATCAAGGTACAAGATGCAATGATAGACAACGATTGGCTAGTTGCTATGCAAGAAGAGTTGAACAGTTTTGAACGCAACCAAGTGTGGTCGTTAGTCAAGAGACCACCTACCGAACACAACGTCATTGGAACAAAATGGATTTTCAAGAACAAACAAGATGAGAATGGTGTAATCATCTGGAACAAGGCAAGGTTAGTGGCACAAGGGTACTCACAAGTTGAAGGTTTGGACTTTGGTGAGACCTTTGCCCCGTTGCCGTCTTGAATCCATTCGCATCTTACTTGCTTATGCTGCTTTCAATGGTTTTACATTACATCAAATGGATGTGAAGAGTGCTTTTCTTAACGGTCCTCTACAAGAAGAAGTATATGTATCACAACCACGGGTTCGTTGATCCCGATCACAAAGACTATGTGTATAAACTTCATAAGGCTTTGTATGGCCTCAAACAAGCACCTCGTGCTTGGTATGATCATCTTAAGAAGTTTTTACTCGATGATGGTTTTGTGAGAGGGGTGATTGATCCTACTCTTTTTACTAAGAGGGATAAGGGTGATTTGATCTTATGCCAAATCTATGTAGATGATATCATTTTTGGTTCTCCTAACATTCATTTGTGCAAGAAGTTTGCGGCTTCAATGACCAAGAATTTTGAAATGTCACTCAATGCGGATTTGAAGTTCTTCCTTGGTTTTCAAATTCAACAATTTCAAGAAGGAATTTTCTTGTCTCAAGCAAAGTACCTCAAGGATATCCTAGAGAAGTTTGGTATGTCTGATGCTAGTCCATGTAAGACACCAATGCCAACGAAAATAACACTCACTGAAGACATAGACGGTATCCCCTTCGACCCATCTAAATACCGCTCTATGATTGGTTCATTGCTTTATCTTTGTGCATCTAGACCAGACATCATGTTTAGTGTATGCATGTGTGCTAGATTTCAAGCTTCCCTAGGGAAAGTCATCATAAGGCGGTTAAGCATATTCTTAGATACCTTGTTCACAACCCAAAGTTGGGTCTATGGTATCCCAAGGATGCTAAGTTTGATCTCATTGGATACACGGATGCAGATTGGGCCGGAGACAAAGTGGATCGTAAGTCCACCTCCGGTGCATGTCAATTTCTTGGACGCTCTTTGGTAAGTTGGTCATCGAAGAAACAAAATTGTATTGCCCTCTCTACCGCAGAAGCTGAATACATTGCTGCCGCCACCAGTAACTCAGTTATTACGGATGAGGCAAACTTTGAAGGATTATGGTATCACCTATAGACATGTGCCTCTTTTATGTGATAATGAAAGTGCTATCAACATTGCTGAGAACCCCAAGGATCATCTCCGCACCAAACACATTGATATTAGATATCACTTCTTGAGAGATCATGTTGAGAAAGGCGATATTCACATTGATAACATTGGGACAGATTTGCAACTGGCAGATATTTTCACGAAACCATTGGATGAAGCAAGGTTCATCGACTTAGGCGTGAACTTGGTATCTTGGAGCTTGACAACATTATGTGAAATCTAGTACTCATCCATGCTTAAACTTAATGTCTAGTCGTGATGTAGGCATATATTTAGGGGAGACACTCAATTCATGAGTTCTCTCACCTTACATAATGCATAAATTGAACAAACACTCTCAAAGTTATCATAGTTTAATATGATGGAGTAGTTTATGCCTATGATTGAGTAAGGTGGGATCTGATTTCCTACACAAATAAGTTTTACTGTGAGAAAATGTTTTCCTCATCATCATTATCAGCCCTCCTGTCCAAACTTCTAGCTCCGGACGTCCGGAGGGTTCCGGACGTCCGAGTGGTATTTCACTGCCGGACGTCCGCAAAACTCCGGACGTCCGTAAAAACCATTCTGGTTCACTCAAGTTTGGCCTAGCAAATGAAGCTTCGGACGTCCGGAAGACTCCGGACGTCCGTAAGAACCGTTCTGTTACAATATGCCCGGTCGTCCGACGCCATCGGACGTCCGTAAAAGCAACCTGTTATCCTTCTTTGCTGATGGTCCCGACTCCGGTCGTCCGTCTGCATTTCCGGATGTCCGTCGCATATAACTCCGGACGTCCGGAGGCCCCGGACGTCCGTGACGCTTTACGCTGGTCTATATATCTGCGCCCTAGGTTTTTTTAGTCAACCAACCGCCCGCCGCCGTACGTCTCTCCAGTCAGTTCGCCGCCGCCGCCATTTCTATCGTGCAGCCCCTCCTCGCGACCGTCCGCCGCCGTACCCCTCGCCGGGGTGTCTCCCCGCCATGGATCTCGAGACTTGCCGTCTGCCCGTCCAGCTGCTCGCTCGGGCTTCTCTCCCGTCCGTCCTTCGATCCCTGCTCCGGTGACGCCGCTTGGCTCCTCCGTGCTCTTCCTCGCCTAGTAGGCCAAACCCCCTTTCTCTTCACTTGTCACCCTGGTCTATGGAGGGTGTTGACATGTGCTTTCCTTCTCCCTAGGTCCCGATGCCTCGGTCCAAGCACTCAAGACGCAAGCAAGTCGCCGGAGGGCCGGGCGCGTCCGTCTCGTCGTGGTGGTTCCAATGACTCCGAGGAGGAAGATCGCCCTCGAAGCGTGGCCGCTCGTCCTCACAGCTCGTCGAGTGATTCCTCTTCGGAGGGGTCAGATTTTGAGGATGAGCTTGAAGAGGTGGATCCGTCCCCGATGATTGGCGCCCTGCCGCTGCCCCCAAGCCCGGCACTCGTCGTCCAACATTTCAACCTCCTCCTCCTCCGGTGCAACCCCACGGTGATGCCGTCCACATCTCCATTGAGCCTCCACTATCACTAGGCCGTCATGTTAAGCGTTTCAATGAAGTCCCCAAATCTTCATATCTCAAATTGCGTCGTGATGTAGATCAATTCTTTGTTGCTAGGGATTCTCGGGATAGTCGTCGCACGAATGTCCAAGCCGACATCTTCACCACGATTGTCATTCCTAAAGGCTTGTCACTTCATGTTTGCATCGATCTTGAGCACATTCGCACTCATCCGGAGAAATATCCGGAGCCATTGAGCTCATTGAGTCGTCAAACCTAGCTGCCCCATTCGCCTTTCAACACGATTTTAACCAGCTGCCATCCATCGCTTTTATGCCACTTGTTACTTTGCTCCCGATAACTTTGTCACATGGATGACCTCCGACATCGCTCTCACAAAGATCTTATGCTGAGTTTGTCACCGCACTTGGATTTCCCGACACTGGGTTCAAAATCAACAAAGATGACCCCAACCATTAGCCCAAAGGCATTACGGTCTGTGCGGATCTCCTTAGACCCATATCATCTTTGTCTAATACTGAAAAACAAAAGGGTCTAAACCAAGTCTCTATTTGGCATTTTCCATTCAACATCATTTATCAGTGTGTCATCCGCACCATTTATCCCAAGATGGGTGACAAGGGTTCCTGTAGCAGCTCTGCATTGATCTCATGCATCGCCTTTACACATCTCCTAAAGGGAAGATAAATGTTCCACACTTTCTATGGCATGAGATTCGCCTTGCTAGCTTCCAGCACAAGCGGGCTTTTCCTCATGCACCTTTTCTTCATGCATTTATCGAGAGTGCAGCTCCCTTTCCCATTGCACGCACTCATATACATGAGAGATGGGTCATCCCACCTCACATGGCGGCTGACCATGTTCCTCCTTCTCCCACTACTGCTACTCGCACTGCCGCTAGTTTTCCCTCGCACGCTAACCATCCTCATTCGGTGATGCCTCCTTTGGGCGCATTGCTCGCTTTTCTTGGGAAGGCTCATTCAGCCATGATGAAGATGTTCACCTTCCATTGCTCCCAACACCACGATGTGGTCACTCGCATGGTCACTTCCAAGAACGCCTCAAGGCTCGTCTGCGAGACTCAGCGTATATGATGTGAGTGACGATGAGCGTCTTCTGAAGAACCCCTTCGATTTTGGTTTTCCTCCGGTCCCGAGTGGGCTGATTTCTTTGACGAGACTGGTGGCAGTGGTGTTCATGATGATGATGATGAGGATGAGCTTTAATACTATCATATCATTCCCTCTTTGTTTTTTGGATACTTGATGCCAAAGGGGAGTAGGCTCCATATGCATTACTCTAGCTCATTATGTAATCGAACCTATGTTAGGAGTAGTTTGTTGAACTATGTTATGGGTTGTTGAACTATGTTATGAGTTTGTTAGTTATGAATCTATATGATATATGAATTGATCAGTTTGTTGGTTATGAGTTTGGTGAATCTATATGAATTGATCTATATGAAGTGATCCAACTATTGTGGCATCAGTTTGAGGGGGAGCCCTCTCGCTACTCGCTACCTATTCTTATTATGGTTATTATGGTTATTGAGCTCCGCAACAAATACTTCCGATTACTATTATGAGTATGCATATGAGTTGTCATCAACTACCAAAAAGGGGAGATTGAAAGTGCAATCATGCCCTTGAATCATATTTTGATGTTGATGACAACACATATGCTCGGACTAATCATGTTTATCAAGTATATCTCAGGATTGTGTTCCAAAGACCGTATGCATGGATCATGACTAGGGACAAAAAGCATATAACTCAAGAATGGAGATACAAGGTGTTAACTTCATTTATGGTTTGTTCTTGAGTATAGGGATCCCGCACTATTAAGAGGGGATCGATGGATCTGTGAAAAACTTGCTCAAAGCTGGTATCTATATACCTTACCTTCGGACGTCCGGCTATCTACGGACGTCCGGTCCTTCCTGATTGCCCGGACGTCCGGACGCTTCCGGACGTCCGACACTTCCACAACAGAAACATTTTTACGGATGTCCGGAACCCTCCGGACGTCCGATGCTTTCGCATCAGAAACTTTCTTACGGATGTCCGGCCCCGCTCGGACGACCGTATCCTGTACACTGATTTGTGAGTCACACTTTTGCCGAAACACTTTTGCGGACGTCTGGAACTCTCCGGACGTCCGACACTTTCACATCAGAAGCATTCTTACGGATGTCCGGGCCTGTTCGGACGACCGTATCCTGTACATTGGTTTGTGGGTCACACTTTTCACAGTCGGTCGTCCGATGACTGCTTGACGTCCGGACCCATTTGGGCCTCCGGACGACCGACGTTCTCCGGACGTCCGCCATCCTGCACTCCCAAACGGTCACCTTTTTCCCACCACATATATATACTCCTTCCCCTTGCTCGGGTTGGGGTTGACCATTCACTTTGAACAAATCCTAGAACACTTCACTCACTCTCTCTCAACTCTCCACACCAAATTTTAGATCCCCAAGGGATTTGAGAGCTTTGAAAAGAAGTTGTCCGATCAAGTGATAGATCCACTTCTCCTCCTTCTTTGCACCCAAGGAATTCATGATTTGAGCAAGTCTTGAGCAAATCCCCATTGATCTTATTACTCTTGGAGGTTGGAGACTCCTAGGCGGTAGGAGTCTTCGGAGAGGAATCGACTTTTGTGATTACCCCCGGATAAGTTTGTGAGGGTTTGGAGACCACCCCAAGGTCTACCACTAGTGGTTGAGAAACATCTTCGTGGTGTTGTCTCAAAGGGAGAATAGGGTGAGCCTTCATGGCGTTGGTGTGCCTTCGTGGTAACATCCACCTCTCTAACGGTGACTAGCTTCCCTCCAAGGAAGTGAACATCGGCATACATCCTTGTCTCCCGGTGTTGCGGTTATTCCTAACCCTAAGTCTATACTTGTGGTTACTTGTTTTGGTTTGCACTTACTTACATCATATTGTGCTTGCTCACTTATATGCTTGTGTTACTTGCCTAGTACTTCGTACCTACTAGCAATTGTTAGGCTCACTTTCATATTCCGCACTATTGCCTAAAATTGCTAAGTAATAATTAAAATTTGTAATTGTACCTATTCACCCCCCCCCTCTAGGTCCATCTCGATCCTTTCAATGCCGTCGAGCTCGGCTAATGTCGAGGCACCGCCAACGGCAAGCGTAACGACGAGGAGGGGAGCTTCTTTGGCGAGGTGCCGGCGACACCCGGTGCATTAAGCTCCAATGCCTGCGGCCGGAGACACGAATACCGCCTCGCCGGAGACACCAATGGCGCCACCGGAGACACCAATGGTGCCGCTACTGTTGCCAGGCGAAGTTCTTGGCCGTGAAGCTGGGAACCGGGGGAGGCCCCTGTTGGCCGCTCGCAATCCATGTCGTCAGCCCATGAATCAACGTAGGCACCATGGCGTTGAGCTTCGTTCCCAGTTGTTGTTCCACTTGCTCTTTGACAAGCTCCGAAATCCACGCCACTTGTGCCTTGAGTGCTTCAACCTCAAGGCCCGGCTTTCCGAGCTGGCCTTTTTCTCCTTCCGCACACCAGCGGTATAGTATGACCCCATTTTGTGGACAAGCCTTTGCCGCCACACGACCAGCTGATGTCGGCTTAGTGAGCTTATCCTTGCTTTTCATTATGTTCAACGCCCTATTTAAAGGGTCGAAAGGGGAGCTCGAGGCGACCCCGCCATCGCTTTCGGTTTCTGCGAAAGGAACGTGAACCATTTAGAAATATTGGGGATTAATTAGAGTGCAACCATATGGAGCTAATTACGGGGTGTATTCCTTACGAGAACAAGCTCAAGCGCCTCGGTCTTCGGATCCGTGGTAAGCTCCTTTGTTATCGGGTCCTCCTTGTACCGGGCCCCGACATAGTTCCTGGTCCGCTTGTTACCGCTGTATTTCTCGGCCGGGCGGTAGGCCTTGCTCGGACGCGCTCCGCCCTCCTTGTCCCATATAGGCTCCGCCACTCAGTAACCGCCGGGACCGAGTTTGTGTTCCCCTAAGTTCAACTCCGCATTTCTTTCCCCAATCGACTTGATTCGGAGGTTGCACTCGGTCGAGCACTTGATCTTGAACTCCTTGTACTCATCTTCGCTCATCAAAGGATATTTTGCCTTGATCTTCTCATAACTATCACCTTTATCAATCATTTTCTTCACCGCTTCTCCAAGTAGACAGGGCCGTGCTCATCTTCGTGAGGGCGGCACTGTTCACTTTATTCCCTGAGAGGCGTGTGTTTTCAAATTCGGCGAGGAACTTGTATCGTTCGTGCAACTTCGTGAAGAAGAGGTTGCGCAAATTTCCTCGGTCCTTATGCCTAAGGTTCTCGGTGTTGATCGAGACGGTGCTCCGGAGAATGCACCCGAGCTGAACCGAGTATCCCTTGACTATATGTTTGGGCTCCGTTGGATTCCCGTCGGAGTCCACTTGAGTGAATTCCTCCTTGACGGTGCGGAGTGCATTCGGACGCCGGTCCTTCCTTTGCTTCTTCGATTGGCTGCCATCTGTGTGTGCGCCGCCATCATCAGTGGTGGCATCCTCGGCGGCACCATCAGTGGTGTCATCCTCGACGCCACTAGGAGTTGTGTAATCAGGATCGGTGTCTTCCGTGGCATCCTCATAGCGGTGAGGTTTGTTCATCCATCTCCTGGGACAGCTCCCAGAATTGCTTGCCGCCCGAACCAATGGCCTCATCGTTGTGGGCCATGTTTCGCTCTAAATAGGAAAAAAGTTTGGTCAAAAAGTTGGTTATTGTCAAGGAACAAGATCATGGTCTCATCATTTAGGGTTTGTCGACATCGAGGCACCCTAAAAGCCTAAGCTTTCATCATTTAGGGTTTGTCGACGCCGAGGCACCCTAAAAGCCTAAGCGTACATCATTTAGGTTCTCATCGACACCGAGGCATCCGGGGCAGCCAAGTTAAGTTTTCATCATTTAGGGTTTATCGATGCCGAGGCACCCTAGGTTGGGCCTAATCACTTGGCACTAATCACTTGGCTCTATTGCACCTATGTTGGGTTTATCATTTAGGGTTTATCGATGCTAAGGAGAATTCTAAGTTGGGCCTAATCACTTGGCTCTATTGCCACCTATGGCTTAATGCAGCAAGAATGGCGGGGCAGTTGATCCTACTTAACTAAGTACTAAGATACCCCAGGCCATGCATTAGTCGCAAGTACCCCATATGTCCTATTTTTAGCAAAGTCATGCTAAAATTCACGAAAAATTTCAGCATGACCTTTGCTGAAAATAGGACATATGGAGTACCCGAATTTGCCGGAACGGAAGTTAATCAACATTCCGACAAACTCAAGGGCCTCTCGGGTACTGCAAATTCATCACGACCACGATGGTCGGAGACATGACCTTTGCAAAATGGTCGGAGACACGATGGTCTTTCTCAATGTGATCAATTGATGGATCAACACATAAAACATCTCCAAGAAGTATGATTTATAGAGTCAACATCGGTATGAATATATATAAAGTTTTTCTTCATCAGCCAGGCCCATGCAAGTAATCGTGCATCCAACAACTATTTCTGCTACTCTGTAACTAACTACACTCTGTATTTATAGATTCATTTCAGATGAGATCAGATTGAGCTCCAAGCTGTAGCTGCAATCGAGGGATCCATGAGCCATCATGCCAGCCAGCCAGGAAATAAACTTTACTTTCCAAAGGAAATAAAAATACAATGCATACATACATACTTAAGCAGGTAGATAGATAGATAGATAGATAGATGAGCATGTTAGGTTTACAAGAATGAATATAAACAAGCAAAGAATGCATGCATGCATATCAAAAGTTGGCATCTATCGCCATCTGCTATCGCTTGCCTCTGCTGCTATTGAATATTTATAATTACCTGAAATTGTTCCTTTCACTACAAGTAAATGCAACTTTTCCATTAATTAAAACTAAATTGTTCCTTCATGATATTCTCTCTTCATCTACCCCTGGGAATATTTCTAACTTGAAAATCTCTGGTGAACTACCTGATGATGTACTGGCAGTACAAGCTCTCTTCTTTTCTTACATTTGCTTGTTCTGTACCTTTTTTTGTTAACTAATTAAACATGCAGTGGAGTAGTGTATTGCAGTGCATGCAAAGGGAGTAGAGCAGAATTTGCAAAGAACTATAGTATCATCGAGTAAATTGCGAGTGCAAGTTTCAAGAGACCGGAGAATATCCCTACAAGAGTGCCCTCCAACAGTAGTTCTTGCTTGCAGTAGTTTTAGGAGTACTGCAATTTTGCAAGTTTAAAGTAAAACGTTTGATTAATGCAAGTACTCCTCTTGCTCTCTACTTTCTCTCTTCTCTTCTTCGCTTAATTAACTGAATTTTACCGATGTTGTTGTTAACTGAATTTTACTAGTTAAACACATTATAACTTGAGTGTAACTCGGGACAAGTTAAACTTAAGCTAGAAGATACAAGTTGAACACACACCAGGCCGCTTTTTATAATATTATCGAAAAAATATCTTGATGTAACTCAGGACAAGAAAAATCTCCACCGTAATAGGACTAGCATTTAAGAGTAATTTCCTCCAGTCAAACAAAGTTCAAACAAAAATTGACAACAGTCTTTTGATTAAGAGCCAAGTCACAACACTCTTTGAAGTTCAAACAAAAACTGACAACACTTGTTTGATCTGTCTCCTCCAAGAAAGAGCCAAGTCAGTCTCACCCAACAAGGGAAACATCAGTTAGTCCACTAACAATTGGGAATACACAACTGGGGCTAGGTTTGTGCTCTAGCTAGGCAAGAAAATGAGCATATAGAGGCATTGCCTGCCTCTGCTGCAAGTGGGGATGTGAGCAGGATTATCACAATTAGATCACTAATTTGCTGGAATCTTATTTACAATTTTCTTCAAACTAGTTACCACTCACTAGTACAATGTTTTCTAAACTGGTTGCCATCATCTCCTTTTTATCATTTTGGTTATGTGAAATTAGTTGTAGTGAGTGGCCAAGCAACCACTAGCAATTTTTGCATAACAATTCCCGGTAGTTTTACCTGTAAGCCCCCCTCTTCTGGCAACCTAGTAAAAAAAATATACTACACAGGAAGCATCTGTTTCCATCTCTCTGTATAAAGGTTTAGCATTTGTCTGAATTGACTGAACGAGAAATGGGAAAAACTAACAACTCAAACAGCAAATGTCATATATATGTTGGAAATTGCGGTGATAACTGATCGGCGTGTTCCATTTGTCGCTGGTATTTACAAACTAATTCTCTTCGCTTTTCTTGGGGAAAAGTTGCTCTTGCTTAACTACTAGCAAAATCATTGTGCATTGTTTTTTGTAATATTGTATCGCTTGTTTAAATGCTTGTGCCATCATGGCCCTAACTATACCCTGTATCGATGCCACCGCTGCTCGGTGCTACTGTTGGATTGAAATACTACAGCCGGAATCAACAGGATTATCGCTGATTTGCTGGACCTGCGAGAAGGAAGAGGGGAGAGGAGGCGGAGCTCACCGGGGAGGCGCAAGGAGGCCCTGCGACAGCTTAGTAGCAACAGAGGTGGCCGAAGTTGAGGAAGACAACAAGCACTGAGGAAGAAGAGGTGGAGGGGGCTGGAGGGTCGAGCACCGTCGCGCTTCGGGTTCCGCGGCTCGCCGCCCGGTGTTGAAGCAGATTCTGCCTGGCCGCCTTGCCTGTCGCCTCACACGGTGGAGCTCGAGGGCTGGGAAGGCGAGGGAGGGGTGGGTGGGTGCGGTGAAGGCGAGGGAGGTGGATTAGGCGGACGGTGATGGGGGGGCAGGGGCTGACTGGGGCGGCGACGAGACGGAGGCGCTGGGCGGCGGCAACAGTGGGTCGGGCAGCAAGGCTGGGTGGATCTGTGGCGAGGGAGAGAGGGTCAAGGGGATCTGGCGAGAGGAGGGAGGATAGCTAGGGGAGGGTTCTAATGGTGCACCGCCCAACAGGCGCCATAAGTATGACTATTCTAATGGCGCACCTCCCTCGGTGCGCCATTAGAATTTTGTTTTAATCTAGCCCACTAACCATATCTACAACCTAACCCTATCTACAATGTAACCCACCCACTAGCCCGACTGGTCAAGACGTTGACACACACACCAGGAGGTCCTGGGTTTGATTCCCAGGCTCCCCAATATTTTTTTATGCATTTTAAATGCTGTTTTTTATATTTGTTTGTGTTTAAATATGTTCAAACTTGTTTAAATCATAACAGTAATATTTTTTTATAAAAACAGTAATAATTTTTTAAAAAATATGTTCAAATTTCTTACTTGAAAATATCATCGGCGGCGGCGGTGGAGCGGGGGAGGGTGCGGGGATCGAGATCGAGATGGAGGGGGATCGAGATCAAGTGTCCTCATGAATTCAAAAAGTGCCCATGAAATTTAAAAATATTCATGATATCAAAAAGTGCCCATGAAATACAATCGAGAAAAGAAGACTACGATTTAAATACAATCGATCTTAGCTAGTTATCTGTTCACAATCTTCTTGCCCTTCTTTTTCGCAAATGGAGTTCTTCTGTGGAACGGACGTCCTTTAGGTAGGGTGGTCCTGCTTCTTCTTGTGGTGTGTGCTGCTACTTCATCGTCATTGCCATGTTCGATCTTGGTCGCCGTGCATTTGTCGAAGTCTTGCTCATTTGCTACTCCATCCATTCCGATGATCTTCCTTTTGCCTCTCCTCACGACAACACGACTGGGCTTTGGCGGGTCGGTAATGAAGAAGCATTGGTCCACTTGGGAAGCCAGTACCCATGGTTCATTTTTCGCGGTGACGTTTGCGCCCGCGGTCTTGGATTTGGCTTCGGGTATAACCATGGTGGTGAAATATCGGTCTTCTTTTAGGACGCTCTTGGCCCATCTCGACACGGAACATCGGCACCTTCTCTCCAACAGTAGCTCAGCTCCCAGATCTCCTCGATCCTTCCGTAGTATCTGTCCTTGTCCTTACCGGTGTAGGATTCCATTGTTACCCGTTGTTACGATAACCATCGCTCTTCATGTCCTTGTCCTCTGTAGAATGTGTAGTCAGAGATATCGTGACGCCTCATAGGTCATCAGGTTGTGCTCGGCGCCCTGTGACAAGGCGAATATGAGTTGTTCTTCCGCGGAAGAATCTTCATGTAAAGGGTACGACAAAAGCTTCTGCTTGAACCAACGCGTGAAACATGAGTTGTGCTCTTTGAGTATATCTCCGTCCGTCCTCTGTTGGCCTCGGTCATTGTATGTCTTCTCAATAAAGGTTTTGTGCTCTACCACCCAAGGATCGACCACGTCTATGTGTTGTAGCGCGACTAGGTTTGCTCTTTCAAAGTCGTGAGTCGACCCTCGTAGTCGACATGCATTTCAAGTGGCGACCCTCACGGTGACCCCATCCAAATGAGCCCGCCGAGGTGCCCGCTGACGGGCAGACCAACGGGGTTCTTGATGCCTAGATAATTCGTGCGATGGGAGATGCACTCTTCGGTCGAAAAGCCCTCGGCTATACTTCCCTCTGGACGTGACATGTTCCGAACGTATCCTTTGATGACACCATTCATCCTTTCGAACGGCATCATGCTGTGCATGAACGTCGGCCCGAGTTGGATGATATCCTCCACGATATGGACCAGCAGATGCACCATAACGTCGAAGAATGCGGGGGAATACATCTCAAGCTCGCATAGTATCACCACGATCTCTTCCTCGTAGCCTTCGAAGTTGCCTCACGCCAATCGACTTCCAAGAGATGACGCCGAAAAAGTTGCATAGGCCAAATAGCGTTTCACGGACGTGCGGCGTCCATGATCATCAGACGTGGCGATCGTGAGACTTCATCCATTGAACTTCTCATTGGGTCTAGGTATCCGCTTATCTTCCCACAGAATCAGAAGGGAAGTTTTACTCCTAGGAGGCAGGTGAAAACTGCTCGATCTCCTCGACTTAGAGTGAAGCACGCGGGAGGGTAGTCATTTCCGGTCTTCTTGGCCTTTTGCCTTTGCGACGACTTTCTCGTGTCCCGCTTCGCCTCATCATCATCATCATCATCATCATCATCATCATCACCATCATCATTAGCGTGAAGCTCCTACCGATGCCCATTGATTTCAAGTGCGCCCTTGCTTTCGCCCATCTTTGGTCCTCTCCGGCATGTTGAGCAGGGTACCAAGACTCTCGCACACGTTCTTCGTGATATGCATGACATCAAGGCTGTGAGGCACACGGTGGATCTTCCAAGACGGCAAGTCCCGTAAAATGCACCTCGCTTTTCCATACCTTCAGCAGCTGCTCTGGCGCCTTTCGCTTTTTCCGGCTCTGGCGCCTTTTTTTCCGGCAAGGCAGTCTTTCCAATTTTTCAACAGCTCGTCTATTTCCTCGCCGCTCCTCGTGACATCGGGCATTTTCGGGTTCGGTTTCACCATCGAACAGATCCTTGCGTTTCCTCCACGGGTCATCGTCGCGAAGCCACCTTCGATGTCCCATGAACACGGTTTTCAAGACCCAGGATCTCTATCTAGCTGGCGATACGTTGTGTCATCCATGCACCTTACGCATCCGTAAAAATCCGTGGACTACCCGCCCGCGAGAAATCCGTAACCGAGATAGTCGTGGCACCGTCGTGAGCGGTGCGGCTCTCATAGGGAAATATTCTTTCTGCGGCGTCCCACATATTGGCTGGCGTTTTCCACAGGCGTGTCTAGCTCCTCCTTCAGCAGCCCGGATACATGATTGATGTCGTTCCCTGTTTGTTTCGGCCCTTCAATTACCATACTCATGTGAATGTACTTCCTCTTCATGCACAACCAGGGGGGAAGGTTGTACATCCACACAAACACATGCCAGGTGCTATGTGTGCTTCTCACGGCTGCCAAAGCGGATTGACTCCATCGGTGCTCGCTACCACACGATGTTCCTTGGATCCTTCGCAAATTCTGGGTATTGAAGTTCAACGCTTGCCACTAGCTCGCATCCTTAGGGTGACTCAGCATCTTGTCTT
The DNA here is from genome assembly GCA_021605145.1 of Aegilops bicornis. Taxonomy (NCBI): domain Eukaryota; kingdom Viridiplantae; phylum Streptophyta; class Magnoliopsida; order Poales; family Poaceae; genus Aegilops; species Aegilops bicornis. The sequence goes on from CM038671.1 coordinate 103,536,549, forward strand.
TTTATTTATCTCCGGATCATTTCCGTCATCTTCCCGCTTCTTCTCCTCCCTATCCGGCGTGCCAACGCAGGAGCTTTGCTACCTTAGGGTCCGCGAAATACCGCTGCAGCATTTAGGAGTGATCGGAAAGTACCACACCGATTTTCGAGGAGCTTTCTTCCTCTTCTTGTATCGAGTGACGCCGCACACCGGACATATGGTAGACTCCGCGTGCTCGTCCCGATAAATGATGCAATTGTTCATGCACACATGGTATTTCACGTGCGGTAAATCCAAAGGACACACGATTTTCTTCGCCTCCTCGAACTGGTCGGGCACTTGTTCCCCTTGGGAAGACGTTCGTGCGTAATGACATGTTCTCGCCGAAGCACGCGTCGGTCATTTTGTGTTTTACCTTCATCTCCGTGAGCCATGAGCGTTACTTTTCAGCGGGTATCCTCGGGCCTGCATTCTTCATACAATGGAGTAACCGCGTCTATCTCCGATTGATCCAGCTTGGCTTTCTCTCGGCGGCAGCTCTTGCGTTATCCGTGCGCTTGGCGGCGACTCTTGAATATGAGGGTCCTGCACCCAGCCTCCATCGCCGCCCCGCTCCGGCATCTTCATCTTCATGATCATGCCCTTCGTCTTGATCTTCCTCATCATCATGTACGACATCTTCTACATGATGATTGTGTACATCATCACCGTCGTGATCATGTCCTGGAGATTCTTCGTCTTCTCGCCCGCCCTCGCCGCGGTGGTTGTCTTGTTGCCCTTCCTCATTTCTTGCCCGACCCCCATGGACGACTTCATAGTCATCTTCATCACCTTGCCACCGATAGCCATCCATGAAACCACGCAAGAGCAGGTGGTCCCGCACCTGCCCGGAATCCGGGTCCGCAATAAGGCTCTTCAGCTTGCATCTTCGACACGGACATCTTATCTCTGTCTCGTTCTTTTGAAGCATCTCGGCCTTCGGAGCTCAAATACCTATTCACGATGCCTTCGGTCATCGTATGCGGACCATGGTCGTCAAGGGTAGAGCAAAAGCGATATTTTAGAACCAAGAAAAATTTTGGCATGACCTTCCCTAAAATAGGATAAAAAAAGAATGCATAGTGCCAAAATTCTCGCCAAACGGAAATGAATCAACATTCCGGCAAAATATTGGCAACTATCGCATTTCAAATACCGGTACCTGCAAACACAAACATATATGCAACACCACAAACACAAGCAACACCACAAACATACATAGATCTAGCTAGGCCACAAAAAGTGCATGTGCATGTTGTTGGAGCGAGCTAGGGAGAAAAAAAGTAGATCTACAACATGAAGATAGCTTTCCTCTTACTTACCTATCAAAAAAAGGTAATTTCACCACTTAATTTTGATGAATCTATGGTGCAAATGAGGTGAGGAGGAGGAGGCAGCCGACAAGCTTAGAGAAGGAGGTGGGGGGGAATGAAGTGGGGAAAGTGAGTGTGTAGGTGTGGCTGTCCAAAAATATCTAGCTAGTCCTAGGTTACTAATGGCGCACCACTAAGCCATGCGCCATTAGTAACCCAACATACTAATGGCGCACCAGAGAGACATGCGCCATTAGTAGTTTTGCAAAAAAGAAAAAAAAATAATTTTTATACTAATGGCGCACCGTGGCACAAAGGCGCCATTAGTAGTTTAAACTACTAATGGCGCACTTTGGCATAGTGTGCCATTAGTAGGTTTGCAAAAAAGTAAAAAAAATTATATACTAATGGCGCACTGTCTTGGTCGTGCATCATTACTAGTTCTAACTAGTAATGGCGCACTTTGCCATCCTGCGCCATTAGTTTGTATGGAAAAATGGGGAAAAAATCAATAGTAGTGGCGCACCGTGAGCACGGTGCGCCATTAATCTTCCACACTAATGGCGCATTTGAGCAACGGTGCACCATTAGTATATAGTAGTGGCGCACTACTTACCTGGTGCGCCATTAGAATCAGTCCTATCTATAGCCCTTTTCCTAGTAGTGCGAGGTGTAAAACTATGGAGGGGGGCACCGCACACGGCAAAAGATCAACTTGTGTGTCCTTTGGGGTGCCCCCTCCCCACGTATATAAAGGAGGGGAGGAGGAGGAGGCCAGCCAAGGAGGGGCGTGCCTATAGGGGGAGTCCAACTAGGATTCCCAATCCAAGTTGGAGTCCCCTTCCTTTTCCAAAAGGAGAGAGAGGGAAGGAGTAGGAGATGGAGAAGGAAAGAGAAGGGGGTGCCGCCCCCTCCCTAGTACAATTCAGACTTGCCATGGAGGGGCGCGTGGCCACCCCTTGAGGCCCTTCTCTCCTTTTCCATATGGCCCATTAAGGCCCACTACTTCCCCCGGCGAATTCCCGTAACTCTCGAGTACTCTGAAAAATACTCAAATCACTCGGAACCTTTCTGATGTCTGAATATAGCCTTGCAATATATCGATCTTTACCTGTCGACCACTTAGAGACTCATCATCATGTCCGCGATCTCATCCGGGACTCCAAACAAACTTCAGTCATTAAATCACATAACTCATAATACAAATCGTCATCGAACGTTAAGCGTGCGGACCCTATGAGTTCGAGAACTATGTAGACATGACCGAGACACATCTCCGGTCAATGACCAATAGCAAAACCTGGATGCTCATATTGGCTCCTGATGAAGCTATGTACCTAGGGTAGGGTCATAGGCCTGACCTAGACACCCTCCCCTAGGACATCGTCCTAAAGCCAGAAGCATTCGATAGGTAGCATCATCCACTCGACCAGAAGCACTCGGAAGACTCAAAGTTGCTCGACCGCAACAATTATCACTCGACAGACAGAAGATCTAAAGTCACTCTGCATAGCAATGGTCGGGCGTTTACTCCATAGACTTAGTGATCATTTATGTCACTTTATTATTGGCGTTACCAGTAACGCCCTATCTTTATGTACATTGAACTCCTTTTAACGTGGGCTGGCTGGGGTTCTGGCGCACTCTATATAAGCCACCCCCTCCATTGGCACAAGGGTTCGCACCCCCTGTAACACACACACGCATAATCTAGTTGACCGCCTCTGGGCACCGAGATGTAGGGCTATTACTTCCTCCGCGAAGGGCTTGAACTCGTAAAACTTGTGTGTACAACTTCTCCATAGCTAGGATCTTGCCTCCTCATACCTACCCCCCATTCTACTGTCAGTCTTAGTACCACGACAGTTGGCGCCCACCTTGGGGCAGGTGTCTTAGCGACTTTTTGGTGAAGTTGCAATTTTTCCGATTCCCATCATCATGGTTTCCAGCGGTGGATTGGCCGAGGGCCGCGAGATCCGTCTCGGCATGCTCGTGTTCGTTGCCGACGACTCCGCCTGGCTTCAGGAAGCTCCCCTCGACGTTGATGCACTCCCCGTTCGTGGGGCGACGCACTTTCACGCGTGCGTCCGCGGCGTCCTTCTCCGGCAGCCGTCCACTCAGTATCAGTCGGCTCCTGTAGTATCCTCGCTCCCCGCTATTCGTCGGCGCAAGCGATCGGGTCAGTCGCGACTTCAGCGGTGGGTGAGACACGCGGTGGCCCGTCAGTCGGCCACCCCACAAGTTGCGGCAATCGAGCCTGACGAAACTCTCTACGGCCTATTTGACATGTCGACTGGCTCCGTCTAGACCGCATCCGAGTGCGATAGCAGCGATCCCGCAGCTGAAGTCTTGATGGTCAACAGACCACGTGGTCCTCCTGGCTTCCCCCGCGACGATGGCAATGATGGTGGAGGCGATCCATCACACATTCACGAGGAGTACCCCCCCGAGCCCCTTTCTTCGCAGCAGAGGGAAGAGCTTCGCCGCTGCAATATGGGTGCACTCTACACTCCCATCGTTGGAGAAACCCCCGAGGCCCGGGCCTTGGAGGAGGCACGCTTGGCCAACTTGGTTGAGCGCACTCGACTGGAGAACCTCTAGCATGCACTCGACGAGCATGCTCGGCAGCGGATCCCTGAGTCTAGTCGATGACAGCTTTTTCCACCTCAACCTCAGCTATACCGCACTCCAATTCAAAATCTCACAGCTGCGGCCCGAATAGCAGAGTCAATTCAGCCTTCCCAGTTGGAAGCTGGTAGAGGTTCGATGCAGATCCGGGCCTTACTCCGGGCAGCGGGAGAGCAGAACACAGCAGTGTCTCAGTCGCGGAATAGGATTCACAGCAGGTCTGTGATGGCGAATCTGATTCGATCGCCCACAGCCCAAGATCGCCCCCACGGCGTGAGGGACGTGGGCACCGGCAAGATCAATATAGAAGCCGCGAGCAGTATGATCACCGACTCGGTCGCGATGACCATCGTCGAGTACCCACGCCTCTTCCGAGGAGTGGATCATATGTGCCTTGGCGGTATGATGACAGACGAACTCACAGTGGCGAGCGAAGAGTACCAGTCGACCCAAGGGAGCCAGGATTTGATGCGAGATCTATTCTCGTACAAGGTCTAGTCGACAGGAACAGAGCACACAGAGAGGGTCTTGACAGAGATCACCCGACTGGCAGCAGGGTGCATGTTTCAGGTCAAGAGTGCTTCAGCAGAGCCATCAGGGCTGCAGTGATTCCTCCCAACCTCAAGTTGGCGACTGGACTCAGCAACTTTACAGGTGAGTCCAAGCCTGACACTTGGCTTGAGGATTACCGAGTGGCTTTACAGATTGGTGGCCGCAATGACGAAGTAGCCATGAAGCACCTTCCTCTGATGTTGGAACGCTCGGCCAGAGCATGGTTTACTCAGTTAGCACCTGGCAGTATATTCAGCTGGGAGGAGCTCGCCCGAGTGTTTGTTAGAACTTTTGAGGGTACTTGCAAACGGCCAGCAGGGTTAACAGAATTGCAGCATTGTGTGCAAAAACCGAGTGAAACTCTGAGAGATTACATTCAGAGGTGGACCACATTACACCACACAGTGGAAAATGTGTCTGAGCATCAAGCAGTTTGTGCCTTCAAAGAAGGCGTTAAGTATCGAGAGTTGAATCTGAAATTCAGTCGGACGGGGGATATGTCTCTGACTCGGATGATGGAAATAGCCACTCGGTACGCTAATGGAGAAGAAGAGGATCGACTCCGCAGTGGTAAGAGCAAACCAGTCGGTCAGGACACCGGCGGGGGCACTTCCAATCGGAAACAGAAGCGCAAGGCCGAGCCAGCTGCTCCTTGTGAAGCTTTATTCGTGGCTCAAGGAAAGTTCAAGGGGAAGCCCAAAGGGCCCTGGACCCCCAAGAAAGTGAAAGATCAAGCCGGAAATGATGTGTTGGATTTACCATGCCACATTCACACCAAGAAGGATGAGGAAGGTAATCCGATTTATCCTAGACATACCACTCGACAGTGTCGAGTTCTGATTCAGCAGTTCCGAGAAAAGCAACCCAGTAAGAAGGAAATGGAGTTGGACAAGGATGAGGATAAGGAAGAAGATGACGACGTTTTTCCCAACGTCAATTCCACTCTGATGATTTTTGCTGATGTTGAGAGCAAAAGTCGACTGAAAGTGTTCAACAGAGAAGTGAACATGGTTGCTCCGGCAACACCCAGTTATTTGAAGTGGTCTCAGACTGCCATTACGTTCGACTAGTCTGATCACCCAGCGCATATAGCCACCCCTGGGAGGCAAGCGTTGGTAGTCGACCCAGTTGTTGAAGCACTCGACTGACCAAAGTGCTAATGGATGGTGGCAGTGGCCTGAATATCCTTTATGCTGAAACCTTGAAGGGGATGGGCATTCCGATGTCCAAGCTTAGCGAAAGCAATATGAGTTTCCATGGCGTTATCCCTGGAAAGAAGGCCGAATCACTCGGCCAGATATCCGTTGACGTGGTTTTCAGTGATTCCAAGAATTACCGCAAGGAAAAGTTGACATTTTAAGTAGAGGATTTCCAGAGTGTTTATCATGCTATTCTGGATAGGCCTGCTTATGCACGTTTTATGGCTCGGTCATCTTATGTGTACCTCAAACTGAAGATGCCTGGTCCCAGAAGAGTGATCAATCACTGGCAATCAGCAGAAGGCAGAAGAGTGCTTCCAGAAGGGCTCAAAAATTGCCGATGCACAAATGGCAGCAGTCGAAATGCAAGAATACCGGAAGAATGCAGACCCGAGTGATTTGTTGCAAGCTAAGAAGCCCACCACAGATTCTGCATTTCAGTCGTCCGGTGAAACGAAGCCGATTCATATTCACCCGACCGTTCCTAATGCTGCTCCTACTCATATCTCAACTTCACTCGACAGCAAATAGGAAGAAGCGCTCATCCAGTTCCTCCTTGAGAACCGGGACATCTTTGCATGGAAACCTTCTGACATGCCGGGTGTACCCAGGGGACTGGCTGAGCACCGTTTGCGAGTCGACCCAAAAGTGAAACCAATCAAGGAACATCTTTGACGGTCCGCCGTACAGAAGAGAAAAGCAATTGGCGAGGAAGTGGCTCGGCTTCTGGCAGCTGAGTTTATCCGAGAAATTTACCACTCCGAGTGGCTCTCCAATGTTGTCATGGTCCCTAAAAAGGACGACTCACTTCGTATGTGCATTGACTTCAAGCATATCAATGGGCCTGCATGAAAGTTCATTTCCCTCTCCCCCGTATTGACCAAATTGTCGACTCGACAGCGGGGTGTGAGCGTTTGTCTTTTCTGAACGCCTATGCCGGGTATCGTCAGATCCGACTGTATGGACCCGATGAGATAATAACAGCTTTCATCACTCCATTCGGATGTTTTTGTTATGTCACCATGCCATTCGGTCTCAAGAACGTTGGTGCCACATTTATGAGGATGATTCAGAAGTGTTTACTCACTCAAATCAGTCGGAATGTGGAAGCATACATGGATGACATTGTGGTCAAATCGCGTAAAGGTTCCGACCTGCTGGCTGACCTTGCTGAAACCTTTGCCAACCTGAGAAGGTATGATATCAAGCTTAATCCATCAAAGTGCACATTCGGAGTTCCTGGTGGAAAGTTACTCGGTTTCCTCGTTTCCGAACAAGGGATCGAAACGAACCCAGAGAAAATTAGTGCCATACTTCGGATGAAGCGCCCTGTGCGTGTGCATGATGTTCAGAAGCTTACTGGTTGTTTGGCTGCCTTCAGTCGATTCATCTCTTGCCTCGGTGAAAAGGCATTGCCTCTTTAATGACTGATGAAGAAATCTGACAAGTTCGAGTGGACTCCTGAAGCTGACGCAGCGTTTGCAGAGCTCAAAGCCCTGCTTTCCACCCAGCCGGTGCTCACTGCCCCAATCAGCAAAGAGCCTTTATTGCTTTATATTGCAACCAGTGGACAAGTGTTCAGTACAGTACTCACGGTCGAGCGGGAAGATGAAGGAAAAGCCTATAAAGTTCAGCGCCCAGTGTACTATGTTTCTGAAGTCTTCAATCCATCAAAGCGAAGATATCCACATTATCAGAAGCTTGTTTATGGAATTTACATGACCACGAAGAAGGTTGCGCATTATTTCTCTGATCATTCCATTACAGTCGTCAGCGATGCACCATTGTCGGAAATCCTGAACAACAGAGATGCAACTGGTCGAGTGAAAAATGGGCGATTGAACTCCTTCCCTTGGATATCAAGTTTGAGGCAAAGAAAGCTATCAAGTCCCAAGCAATAGCAGATTTCATTGCCGAGTGGGTTGAGCAGCAACTTCCGACTTAGATTCACTCGGAGCATTGGACCATGTTCTTTGATGGTTCCAAGATGCTGAATGGTTCGGGTGCTGGGGTGGTATTGGTATCCCCCCGAGGAGACAAACTCAGCTACGTTCTTCAGATTCATTTTGATTCCTCCAACAATGAGGCTGAATACGAAGCACTCCTGTACGTGTTGCGTATGGCCATTTCACTCGGCGTCCGTCGCCTAATGGTCTACGGCGACTCAGATTTGGTGGTTAATCAAGTAATGAAGGAATGGGACGTCAGGAGCCCAGCTATGACCGGCTATTGCAATGCGGTGAGAAAGTTAGAGAAGAAGTTTGAGGGGTTAGAGCTCCATCATATACCCTGACTGAAAAATCAAGCAGCTGATGATTTGGCAAAGATAGGTTCCAAGAGAGAGACCATTCCCAGCAATGTGTTTTTGGAACATATTCATACACCTTCAGTTCAGGAAGATCCTTTCACGGAAGAGCCCCCACAACCTAAGAGTGCCACTGATCCGACTGAAGTCGAAGTCCCAGCCATGGTCGACTTGATCATGGAGGTTTTGGTCATCACTCCCGACTGGACAGTGCCGTACATCGCATACATTCTTAGGAAGGGACTACCAGAGGATGAAGAAGAGGCTCGACAGATCGTCCATCGATCCAAAGCCTTTACTGTGATAAGAAGACAATTGTTCAGAGAAAGTGTAACTGGAGTCTGCCAGAAATGCATAACGCCAGAAGAAGGTCGAGTGATCCTCAAGGACATCCACTCGGGGACCTGTGGTCACCATGCGTCCTCTTGGACCATTGTGGCCAAAGCATACCGAGCGGGATTTATTGGCCACGAGCAAATGAAATGGCGAAGCAATTAGTCGACAAATGTGAAGGTTGCCAGTTTTATTCCAACATGTCTCACAAGCCTGCATCAGCCCTGAAGACCATTCCGCTCGTCTGGCCCTTTGCTGTCTGGGGGTTAGAGATGGTTGGACCTCTGAGGAATGGTAGAAGCGGCTTCACTCATGTACTTGTGGCAGTCGACAAGTTCACCAAATGGATTGAAGCCACGCCTATCAAAAATCTCGAAGCCAGTACTGCTGTCAGCTTCATCAGAGAGTTAACATTCCGATATGGTGTTCCGCACAGCATCATCACTGACAATGGGTCGAACTTCGATTCTGATGAGTTTAGAGCCTTCTGCGCTTCCCAAGGCACTCGAGTCGACTATGCTTCAGTCGCCCACCCCCAGTCGAATGTACAAGCTGAAAGAGCAAACGGATTGATTGTCAAATGACTGAAACCCCGATTGATGCGTGATCTCAAACACGCAGCAGGCACTTGGGTCGATGAACTTCCATCAGTGCTTTGGGGATTGAGGACAACTCCTAATCAGTCGACTGGCCGAACTCCATTCTTCTTGGTCTATGGAGCTGAAGCCGTACTTCCGAGTGACTTGGTCCACAATGCACCCCGAGCCGAGCTTTTCTCAGAAGATGAAGCGGAACAGGCTCGGCAAGACGTAGTTGATCTCCTGGAAGAAGAGAGAGAGATGGCCCTGATCCGGTCGACCATTTATCAGCAAGACCTGCGTCGATTCCTCGCCAGAAACGTGAGGGGTCGAGCATTTCAAGAGGGAGACTTGGTTCTTCTAGTGGATCAGCAGAAACCGCACAAGCTTGCTCCTGCTTGGGAAGGCCCCTTCATCGTCACCAGAGTGCTCCACAACGGAGCATATCACCTTTACAATGTCGAGCACAAGAAAGATGAGCCACGCGCTTGGAATGCGGAGCTGCTCCGCCCCTTTTACACTTAAGCATTCACACTAATGGGATGTAATAAGAAATACCTTCTAGTTTGATTATCAAAGACACAGTTTTACAGTCGTCTAAATGATTGTTTTTTTCTCTTGTGTCCTAAATCCCCCAGTGGGTGCCTTATCTTAGCTGCGAATCCGTTTTGCCTAAGTCCCAAAAAATAAAATCCTGCCGAGTGATGAGAAAGCCTCTCACTCGGAGGCTTAGCTGCGAATCCGATTCGCCTAAGTTTGAAAAAAAAATCCCACCGAGTGGTGAGCAAGCCTCTCACTCGGGGGCTTAGCTGCAGTCCAGTACTCGCCTAAGTTTAAAAAAATCCTACCGAGTGGTGAGCGACCCTCTCACTCGGGGGCTTAGCTGCAGTCCAGTACTCGCCTAAGTTTTAAAAAATCCTACCGAGTGGTGAGCGACCCTCTCACTCGGGGGCTTAGCTGCAGTCCAGTACTCGCCTAAGTTTAAAAAAATCCTACCGAGTGGTGAGCGACCCTCTCACTCGGGGGCTTAGCTGCAGCCCAGTACTCGCCTAAGTTCAAAAAATCCTACTGAGTGGTGAGCGACCCTCTCACTCGGGGTCTTAGCTGCAGTCCAGTACTCGCCTAAGTTTAAAAAAATCCTACTGAGTGGTGAGCGACCCTCTCACTCGGGGGCTTAGCTGCGGTCCAGTACTCGCCTAAGTTAAAAAACATCCTACCAAGTGTTGAGCGACCCTCTCACTCAGGGGCTTAGCTATAGTCCAATACTCGCCTAAGTTTGAAACACATCCCGATCCACAAGGACGACGAGGTGCAGGTCGACTGCGATCTTCTCCTCGGAGCTACGCCACAAGTACAACGTGCGCTCCATCTTGATCCGCAACGACGACGAGGTGCAGGTGGACTACGATCTTCTCCTCAGAGCTGTGCCACAAGTACAACATGCGCTCCATCCTGATCCGCAAGGACGATGAGGCGCACTTTGACTGCGATCTTGTCCTCAGAGCTGCGCCACAAGTACAACATGCGCTCCATCCTGATCCGCAAGGACGATGAGGTGCAGGTTGATGTCGGTGTCAAAACCGGCGGATCTCGTGTAGGGGGTCCCGAACTGTGCGTCTAAGGCGGATGGTAACAAGAGGCGGGGGACACAATGTTTACCCAGGTTCGGGCCCTCTCGTTGGAGGTAATACCCTACTTCCTGCTTGATTGATCTTGATGATATGAGTATTACAAGAGTTGATCTACCACGAGATCGTAGAGGCTAAACCCTAGAAGCTAGCCTATGATTATGATTGTTCTTCTACGGACTAAACTCTCCGGTTTATATAGTCACCGGAGGGGGCTAGGGTTACACAGAGTCGGTTACAAGGGAGGATATCTACATATCCAAACTGCCAAGCTTGCCTTCCACGCAAAGGAGAGTCCCACCCGGACACGGGACGAAGTCTTCAATCTTGTATCTTCATAGTCCAACAGTCCGGCCAAAGGATATAGTCCGGCTGTCCGAGTGCCCCCTAATCCAGGACTCCATCAGTAGCCCCTGAACCAGGCTTCAATGACGATGAGTCCGGCACGCAGATTGTCTTCTGCATTGCAAGGCGGGTTCTTCCTCCGAATACTCTATAGAAGATTTTGAATACAAGGATAGTGTCCGACTCTGCAAAACAAATTCCACATACCACTGTAGAGAGTATAATATTTCCACAAATCTAATCCGCTGACAACTTTTCATAAAGTGACATCACGCCACGGCCCGGTCATTATTCGAACCGTTTTTCTTAACCAGCTACTGCACATATTGCGAGACGGTTTTCTTGGCACGTCTTGTCGAAGCAGAGATCGTGTCCCCTTTTCACGGGATTCTCATCAATACGGGTGTGGGTAACCCAACCGCGCCATTAATCACGGCTCTTGGGGGATTGTCGGATTTCGGGTTCCGGCAGACCCTTAAGGTTTGAACTCTGGGGTGCGCGCGGAGATCCAACCCTCCACTGTCTCGTACCTCACCGAATCGCAAGGACCTAAAACTACTAGCAAGAACAACACAAGAGACGCAAGATTTATCTTTGGTTCAGGCCACCATCGTGGTGTAATACCCTACCCAAAGGTGTGGTGTGTGGATTGCCTCTTGGGCTGATGAAGAACGATCTGAGGGAAGAGCAGCCTCGCGAGGGTCTGTTCTTGGCGGGTGTGATGAACTGCTAAGTGGTATCCCATCGCTCTAGCTTGAGGATCGGGTCTCTCTCCCTCTCTCTGGGTTCCGAATGGCGGATCCTTCGTCGTCCCCCTCATATGGTGGCTAGCTGTACTTATATAGACGAAGGCCCTGGGCCTCTTCCCAAATATTGAGCGGGAAGGGCGCCAACAATTGGCCATTTTGAAGGGGAACAGCGGGTACACTTATCCCGACTAAAGTTGGTCCTTGCTCGCCAAAGGCTCGGTGATGACGCCTGCTTGGGCTCCACGATGATCGCATTCCAGCCGTTGGGGCTGGTCTTGGTCTTGTTGCACCAAACGGATGCCTTTGCTTGATGCTCTCGCTGCGCTTGCTCCCTTTGCACCAAAGAGGAAAGGAGGACGCCAAGGCTGGGCGCCTCGACCGGGCGCCCTTGGTCGCCATGGCTTACGCCATGAGCACCTCGCGAGGTACCCCGCTTGAACTCTCCGCCTCCTCATGAGCCAGCCTCGACGAGGCCGTGCTCGAGGAAGCTCTTGGTCGCCCGCCTCATGAGGCTTGGCCTCGCGAGGGTCTTGAGCTTGTGTTGATGAAGATGGGCTGTCCTGGCCTCCTTTGAGCCACTCCGCAGCCGCAGGCAGTGCAAGTCTGGGACCCCGTTCCCGAGCAGCCGACAAGAGCCCCCTGGGGCCACGCGCCCGACCTTGGCAGGCGGCAGAGGCGAAGGCAAGTGCGAAGCGTCGTGGGCCCTAACAGCCTGCGGCCTTGGGCGCCGCGTGGCGGTTGATTGGACGTGGGCGCCTCTGCAACCGCGCGGGTTGATAATAGAGCGGCATCTTCCTTGCCTCCTTTACTTTCCCCAACTGCTACTCAGATCCCCTTTCTTGCGCCTCTCCTCCCTACTTCCAAGACCTTCAGATCCACTCCGCCTTTGTGCCCTAGCCAGTCATGGCTCCTCGTCAAACCCCGGCCGGAGCCTGGTACTCTCCTGCCTTGGACCCGCCGAATGTGTCAGCGGCGAGCCTTGCCCTGATGCGCCGGCTGGTGGAGACGCAGGGCGTCAGCGGAATGGCGGTGTTCAAGGCCGGCTCCTCCGCCCCTGAGGGTCGGGGGAGTACCTTCTACCCGTTCTTCGCGGGCGCCATTATCGCTGGTCTGGCTCCTCCCTTCTCTGAGTTCTTCTTCTCCGTCCTTCGCCATTACAACATTCACGCTCTGCACCTTCACCCCAACTCCGTCCTTCTTCTGGCAATCTTCGCCTACTATTGTGAGGCCCATGTTGGGGTGAAGCCCTCGGTGGCCTTGCTGCGCCACTACTTCTTCCTCCGATTCTCCCGTGGTCCCGTCTCACAGGCGCGAAGCCACGTTGCATACGGCGGAGCCATTGCCATTTCAAACACTGGGAAGCGGATTGAGGGCTTCAGGAGCAAGTGGGTCTTGGTGGATGCCGGGCGGATCCACCCTCGGCTGATCCTGCCCACGGAGCCTGCCGAGAGTTCCGACGACTGGTCTCGAGCGAAGCTTCGGGATCCTCGCGCGAAGCTGGTGCTGGAGAGGATGGATGCAGATCTGAAGCCGGACGATGCGGCGGCGGCGAGGCTGACCGGTGTGTCGTTGCTGAGGGAGTTCTGAGCACCAAGCGGCTCCGCTTCGCGATTGCCTGGCGATGTGGAGGCCTAACCCGAGCCCCGTGGCCCTGGCCAGCAAGGACCTGGTGACGGTCCTCCAGTCCTTGGTAGGGGGCGATGTGGCGAGACCGGAGGGTGCCCCCGCGCCCCTGTTCCTTCGCGAGGATTGGGAGCAGGTTGTGGGGTCCGTGCCCGCCTTCAATGGGGGCCAGGCTCGTGCTGGAGGCTCCGGAGGACCTGGTGGACGTGTCTGCCGACTCCGCCAAGAGGTGGAGGAAAGGGAGCCAGGGAGAGGGGTTGACTCAGGCGCAGTCATGGGCTCCTCCCTGCGGCGCAGCCCCGCGTTCTCCGCCTCCCGAGAGTGACGACGACGAGGATGAGGGTGAGCGGGAGGCAGAAGCCTGCCTCGATCCCAAGAAGGACCGGACTGGGCTGGTCCTCGCTGGTCCGCCTGCCCCGGGCGATCCGCAGACGTGCCTCCCGCCTCCCGGTCTCCTTGAAGCTGATCCTGCAGTGGCTCTCGGCCAGGTGTATGGCCGGTGGCTGCTCGAGTCCACCAGTGATGACTTGTAAGTGCCTGCTTCCTGTCTTGATTATTGTTTTGTCGACGAGATCTGATGTCCATGCTCTTCGGCCAGGCTAGCGCCCGCAGCGAAGAAGCTGAAGGGGGCTCCTGAGGCCCCATCCGTGGCAAAGGTTTTTGCTCGAAAGGAAGATGAGCCCGACGCCCAGGCCTCTCCTGCCCGGGCGTCCTCGCGAGGCCTAGCTGAGCCCGCTGGGGTGAGCTCAGCCCCCTTGTCCCAGGCGACTCCCGAGGCGGCCTTGCTGGGCGCTGCCTCCACCGTTGCCGTGGCGCCGCTGGTTCCGCCTCAGGGTGCAGTGGTTCCGCCAACCGCTGTCTCTCCGACTCTTCCCGCGGTCCTGGACCGCGCTGCTGCTGAATTGGACCGGCTGCGGCAGGATCTTCTGGGCGCCGACCCTCGCTTGGTGGCCGGGCGCTTGGAGCTGGCCTCTGGCTGGATTCGCGCCGATGCTTCGATTCGGGCGGCGCTGGTCCAGGCCTCGACGACTTGTGACGAGGAGAAGCAGTCTGTTCGCGAGGCGAAGGTAGCCCGCGATGCTGCCCTGGGGGAGGCAGCCAACATCCAAGGTCGCTGTGAGACGCTGGAGGGCGAGTTGAAGGGCCTGCAGAACCAGCTCGCCGAGGAGGCCCGCCTCCGCCAGGAGCAGGAGGAAGGCATGAAGGCTCGCGAGGCGGCCATCAAGGACCGGGAGGCCAAGCTGAAGAAGCGCCGCGACCGCCTAGGCGCGCTGGAGCAGGAGCTGGAGGCGAGGAAGGTCGAGCTGGATGCCAAGGCGCGGGTTCTTGCCGAAGATCGCGTGGCCTTCATGGACATGGAGGTGAAGGCTCGCGTCTTGCTGAGGGAGCTTTATGATAGCGGCCTGGAGAGCCCACTGGCCGGCGCAGAGGACGGCCCCGCCAAGTTGCTTCCCTTCCTGATTCGCGCCCTTGAAGATGTCTCCCTTGGTCTTGGCCCCACGGCTGAGGCCGAGGCGCGTGTCTTGTCTTCTGCGGCACTGACGCGGATCCTCACCCACATCTACCTTCGTGATCCCGGCGTCGACATGGACAGCCTGCTGGAGCCGGCGAGCGGTGAGCACGCAGCTGCCGCTGCCGAGGCTGTGAAGGGTCGCGCGGAGGCTCTGTTGGGGAAGTTCCGGGCCTTCACCACCAAGCCGAAGAGAGGCGCTGCCGGCCCTGCTGCTTCACAAGGAGAGCCCACTCCGCGCTGCTCCACCGCCGACAAGTGACTCCGCTGCGGCTCCTGTCTTGCTTTTAATTCCTGCACATGTATCATGCCTCGGGAGGCGTTTAAACTTATGCTTGGTACTGCGATAACAATGTGGACTGTAATATTTGCTTTTGAATTCCTTGAAATTTGTGCTTCCTACTTGCTTATGTTTCACGCCGGCAGAGCCCGGCCTCACAGATACCTCAGCCGCCGTTAGCCCCGACCGGAAACCAGGACGGGACCAAGGAGTGAGGGGCTACGTGACAAGTTAGGCTCCTGAGTCGCAATGCTCAGGAGTCCCCCTTGGCGCACGAACAACAAGTAGGGAGGTGAGGCACGGGCGGTTCCACCGTTCTACGTCTGCAGAGCCCGGCCCCGCGCATACCTCAACCGCTGTCAGCCTTTCAGAACTAAGGGGTGAGGGGCTACGTGACCAGTTAGGCTCCTGAGTCGCGATGCTCAAGAGTCCCCCTTGACGCTCAAACGGTATGCGTACCTTGGCTCCGCGCGGGGAGTGGCGTGCGATGAACCAGGCCCGAGGGGCCTGGCTGGGTGGCGTGCGACTGGGTGTGACCCAGGCGCAGCCCCGACAACCCAGCCCCTCGGGCGCGCCCCGAGGAGGCGTTGCGACGAGGCCAGACATTGAGCTCTGGGCTCCCTGAGGTTGATGCGACCCAGAGGCCACCCTCAGTTGTTTATCACCGGCGCGGAGCTTAGCGCTTCCGCATGTGTACGGGCATAGCCGCTCCTCGGCAGTGTCGTCAGCCAGCGCGGAGCATGGTGCTTCCATCGAACGTGGGAGGGGCTACCTCCCGGAGGAGCCCCCGGGGCGTATACAGCCCCACCCTGACACGTGGCTGGCACGGTAGGGCTAGACGAGGTCCGGGCACCCGTGAGCCAGCGCGGGACTCACGAGGTCCTACCTCAAGGCGGGTTGCGCCTGGCTCTGGGCCTTATCTTCGAGTGTGTTCCTGCAAAATTGGCCAGATGCCGGTGTTTCACGTCTTGGTCCCGGCTCTCGGGCTGGTCTCTACCGTCGCTGGCAAGCCAGGTCGCGATGCCATGGACAAGACCAGAGGGTGAGGGCCGGAGAGCCGGTAGGAGCCCTGAGTCGCGATGCTCAGGCACCCCCCCTTTAACACGCAAGCTAGGTTAGATGACGCAACTCTACGTCCTCGGGTCCCGGCTCTCGGGCTGGTCTCAGCCGTCGCTGGCAAGCCAGGTCGCGATGCCATGGACAAGACCAGAGGGTGAGGGCGGGAGAGCCGGTAGGAGCCCTGAGTTGCGATGCTCAGGCACCCCTTTAACGCTGCAAGCTGGGTCGACGCGGCAACTCACGTCCTCGGTCCCGGCTCTCGGGCTGGTCTCTACCGTCGTTGGCAAGCCAGGTCGCGATGCCATGGACAAGACCAGAGGGTGAGGGCCGGAGAGCCGGTAGGAGCCCTGAGTCGTGATGCTCAGGCACCCCCCCTTTAACGCGCAAGCTGGATTGGATGACAAAAACTCTACGTCCTCGGGTCCCGGCTCTTGGGCTGGTCTCTACCATCGCTGGCAAGCCAGGTCGCGATGCCATGGACAAGACCAGAGGGTGAGGGCCGGAGAGACGGTAAGAGCCCTGAGTCGCGATGCTCGTGCACCCCTTTAACGCTGCAAGCTGGATTGGATGATGAAAACTCCACGTCCTCGGGTCCGGCTCTCGGGCTGGTCTCGACCATCGCCGGCAAGCCGTGTCGCGATGCCATGGACAAGACCAGAGGGTGAGGGCCGGAGAGCCGGTAAGAGCCCTGAGTCGCGATGCTCGTGCACCCCCTTTAACTTGTAGCTGGATTGGATAATGAAAACTCGTCCTCGGGTCCCGGCTCTCGGGCTGGTCTCGGCCGTCGGCGGCAAGCCGGTCGCGATGCCATGGACAAGACCAGAGGGTGAGGGCCGGAGAGCCGGTAGGAGCCCTGAGTCGCGATGCTCGTGCACCCCCTTTAACGTGCAAGATTTCGCCACCTAGGAGAAGGCACCAAATAACAAGCATGGTGGAACGAGAGCATAATCCTAAGGAAAACACATGAAGGATACATGCCACTGGGACTGGCCCGAGCGGCTTGGGGATGATGCAGCCCGGGGGGCGCCCCCAACAGGATAAGCTAAAGACATGCAATAAAAGGGATACATGCCGCAGGGACGGACCCACGCGGCCTGGGAATAATGCGGCCCTGAAGGCGCCCCCAGCCGGAAGTAAAACTTAATGATGTCACCTGGTGATGTTGGGGATGAAGGGTTGTTGATGTAGCACACTCGGTTGGCTGCGGGAGCCGATCCTCACGAGCCCCCAGGCCCAGGGGCCTCGGGAGGCTCCGGAGGCGCTGGAGGCTCCTCATCGGCCATCTTCATCTTCGCCAGGGCCACGGCGTGCCCGACCTCTTGAGCCTCCAGGATGGTCCTCATGAGACGTTGGTGCGCAGTAGCCGCGTTTGGCAGGCCATAAGGCATGCGTACGAAGCTGTGGGGCGGACCCTCGCAACATCCCACTCGCGAGGGCCAGAGGCGCTCTTGAGATGCGGCTCGGTTGAGCCCTGGTATGTCGATGCAGACGCGCAGCCCACCATCCTCGCTGGATGGGGGCCACAACGGTAGGCGGCGGCTGCCCCTCATGACCCTTGACTCCTGTAGGCTCTGAATGGCCTTGGCCGATGAACTCTTGGGGGTTCTGTCCTCCTGGTCTTGCTCACCTTTGCTATGGAAGCGTGCTTCAAACACGCCCACGTGGTGCCCAAGCGCCTCCCTCGAGACCTTTGCGAGGTCGGGCGGCCCTCAGGGGAGAGCCCCGAGCCCCGCTCGAGGAGGGCGCGGGCGCGCTTCCTATGTGATGGAAGGAGGCTCCCCTGGCCCGGCACGGGCCACGAGGGGCCTGTCTCTTGAAGAGCCGGGCGGTCGATGTCTTCTTCTTCTTGGGTGCTGCCTCGGGAGGCGTCCTGCTGCTTGTGGTGCAGGTCTTCCCGGTGATGCGGCCTGAAAAGCTCGCTCCAGGGAGCACACTGCATCTCTCTCTTCACAGGGCACCGTGATGACCCCGCCGCTTCCTGGCATCTTGAGGATGTTGTAGCCATGGTGGGTTACGGCCATGAACTTGGCCAACACTGGGTACCCGAGGATGGCGTTGTACGGCAGGCGAATGTGGGCGACGTCGAAGTCGATGAGCTCGGTGTGGTAGTTGTCGCGGGCCCCGAAGGTGACAGGAAGGCGGACCTGCCCGATTGGGACCGTGGAGCCGTCGGTGACTCCGGAGAAAGGCTTGGTTGGCTGAAGCTGACTGTAGGGCACTTGAAGATTGTTGAATGTCTCCATGTACAGGACATTGAGCCCTGCTCCGCCGTCGATGAGGGTCTTGGTGACCAGCACATTGCTGATGATTGGGGAGCAAAGCATTGGGAGAACTCCGCTGTGGCTGCAAGACTTGAGCTGATCCGCCGAGCTGAACGTGATGGCGCACACCGACCACCCGAGAGGGCGTGGACTCGAGCTTGGGGAGGACTGCATTCACTTCACGAGCGAACCGCTTGAAGATGCGGTGAGAGGTGGGGCTTGAGCTCCGCCAGGATGCTGGCGATCGACGCGCTTCCTGGAAGCCCCCAGCCCCCTCGTCCTGATGATGGTCTTCGATTCTCCTTGGCGGTGGCGGCAGCGGAGGGAGGCCTCCAGCCCCCCTCGCGAGGTGGGTCTTGCCAGCGGTCCTCGCGAGGTTGGTCGCGCCACCCTTGGCGCGGGCCGCGGTCTTCCCAGCGTCCTGCATTCCTTCCTCCTCCTCGGCCGTAGCCCCGATCGCTGCGCTCGGGGCGTCTGCCGACCCTTCCTTCGCGCACGGCCCGGAGCTCTTGACATTCATTGGTGTTGTGGGTGTGGAGGTCGTGGTACACGCAGTACCGGCTGCCCTTGGAAGACTCGGGCTGATCTCTGCCTCGCTTGGTGTCTGGTTCGGCTGCGAGCACGGCAGCCCCCTTGCGCTTCACGTCCTTGGGCTTGGACTTCTTCTCTTCGGGATCCACGGCAGGCAGCTCGAGGAGGGAGAGGCGCCCCTCCTCAGCCCTGGCGCACTTGGTCGCCAAGTTGAACAGCTCGGTGGAGGTGCACAGATCTTCATGCATCACCAGCTCCTCCTTCATCTTGATGTCGCGCACGCCGTCGGAGAAGGCAGAGATGATGGCCTCCTCCGTCACCCTGGGGATCTTGAGGCGTGCGTTGTTGAAGCGCTGGATGTACTTTTGCAGGGTTTCCCCTGGCTGCTGCTTGATTCAGTGCATGTCTCTCACGGCGGGTGGCCTGTCGCGAGTACCTTGGAAGTTGGCGATGAAGCAGGTGGGCATCTCGGCCCAGGAAGAGATCGTGCCTGGGGCCAGATTCAGGAGCCAGGTGCGAGCTCCGTCCTTGAGCGCCATGGGAAACCAGTTCGCCATGACCTTTTCATCTCCGTTGGCAGCCTCGATGCCCAGCTCGTAGAGCTGGAGGAACTCCGTAGGGTTAGCCGTGTCATCGTAGCGTGGAGGCAGGTCTGGCTTGAACTTGGCGGGCCACGCGACGCTGCGCAGCTCGGTGTTGAAGGCGCGGCAGCCCGCCGTGGCCGCGGGGGGCCTCGGATGGCAGAGAGCTTGGTCTTGCAGGCCTCCTTGCGCTGCGGCTGGGGGTAGCGCAGGGTCTTGTCGCGCTGGAGCGGGGAGCGCTCGGGCAGCTTCTTGCGGGCGAGAAACTTCTTGGCAGCTCTGCTCCTGCTGTGCCGGCACCTGGCGGAACGGGTTCCGCCCAGGGGCCGCGCGCCTTGGTGCCAGGGCGCCGTCTTGAGGAGGAGGTGGCTGAGGCGCCCCGGGAGCTTCATCGCCCGCTCGGGGCGGGTGCGGTGCAGCGAGACGGACGACGCTGGGTCGCCTCGCAGCAGACGAGCTTCGGCGACGCGGTCGAGCCATTCTTCGTAGACGAGTCGACGGGCGGTAGCGCAGGAGCTCGTTGGCCGCGATGAGTGCAGCTCGGGCCTCCATGGCCGCGCGGGGCGCATGCGACGAAGAACCAGCGGGGGTGAGCGAAGGCGTGGCGGTGCGGCCGTCCCGCCTCATGGACGGGTGCTGGGACAACACTTTTCGCCGTTTCGCCGCCGGGCGGCGTTGACAGCAGGTGACGGGAACGACGAGGACGCCACGACGGGAGCCGTCTGGGCGACATGGGAGGCGAGGGCGGCCTGAGGCGCCGGCCCAACGAAAGGCCGACATGGTTGCGGTGGTGGGGAAGAACGAGGCGACGAAGCAGAGATTCCGGCGCACCTACCGGGCGCGCCAAATGTCGGATTTCGGGTTCCGGCAGACCCTTAAGGTTCGAACTCGGGCTGTGCGCGAGATCCAACCTCCACCGTCTCGCACCTCACCGAATCGCAAGGACCTAAAACTACTAGCAAGAACAGCACAAGAGACGCAAGATTTATACTGGTTCAGGCCACCATCATGGTGTAATACCCTACTCCAGTGTGTGGTGTGTGGATTGCCTCTTGGGCTGATGAAGAACAGTACAGGGAAGAGCAGCCTCGCGAGGGTCTGTTCTTGGCGGGTGTGATGAACTGCTAAGTGGTATCCCGTCGCTCTAGCTTGAGGATCGGGTCTCTCTCCCTCTCTCTGGGTTCCGAATGGCGGATCCTTCATAGTCCCCCTCCTATGGTGGCTAGCTGTACTTATATAGATGAAGGCCCTGGGCCTCTTCCCAAATATTGAGCGGGAAGGGCGCCAACAATTGGCCATTTTGAAGGGGAACAACGGGTACACTTATCCTGACTAAAGTTGGTCCCGGCTCGCCAAAGGCTCTGGTGATGACGCCTTTGCTTGGGCTCCATGATGATCGCATTCCAGCCGTTGGGGCTGGTCTTGGTCTTGTTGCACCAAACGGATGCCTTTGCTTGATGCTCTCGCCGCGCTTGCTCCCTTTGCACCAATGAGGAAAGGAGGACGCCGCTGGGCCGGGCGCCTCGATCGGCGCCCTTGGTCGTCATGGCTTACGTCATGGGCACCTGGCGAGGTACCCTGCCTTGAAAACTCCGCCTCCTCATGAGCCAGCCTGACGAGGCCGTGCCTGAGGAAGCTCTTGGTCGTCCGCCCCGCGAGGCTTGGCCCCTCACGAGGGTCTTGAGCTTGTGTTGATGAAGATGGGCTGTCCTAGGCCTCCTTTGAGCCACGCCGCAGGCCGCAGGCAGGCAAGTCTGGGGACCCCGTTCCCGAAGCGCCCGGCGAGGATAAGCGAGTTTTACCGGGCAAGTGGGAGGCGCCATCGCCTTTATAAGGGGATTAGAACTCCCTTTCGCACCCACGCTTTCTTCTTCCTGATCCATTCCTCTTCGCTCAAGCTCCAACGCCCGAGCATTCATCTTCTCCGCCCACAAAGGCCTTCCGAAAATGTCCGAATCCAGAGCAGGAGGCAAGTGGATGGCCTTTACCGTCCGGGAGAAGGATATCAAAAAGCTTCGGGAGGCCGGGTACCTGGCCAAGAAAATCAGCCACCGTCTCCCGACGGCAGGACAGATCGTCCCTACTCCGGAACCCCACGAGAGGGTTGTATTCCTTCCTCATTTTTTCCGCGGGCTAGGGTTTCCCCTCCACCCGTTCGTTCGCGGCATCATGTATTATTACGGGATCGATTTTCATGATCTATCCCCCAATTCCTTCCTCAACATCTCGACATTCATCGTCGTGTGTGAGGCTTTTCTCCGCATCTTGCCACACTTCGGCTTATGGCTGAAGATCTTTAATGTGAAGCCCAAGGTGGTGGGTGGCGGGCATGCCGAGTACGGGGGCGCTATGGTGAGCAGGATGCCCAACGTCACATGGCCGACAGGTACTTTTAATGATTCCGTCAAAGAGTGGCAGCAACAGTGGTTTTACATCACTGAGCCGCGCGGCATGGAATGGGCCGCTGCTCCCGAGTTCCGATCCGGAGCCCCTCTGCGGCTTACGTCCTGGCCTAAAAAGGGCCTGAACTGGTCTTCGTCCGACGAACTTTCGGTGCTTCAGACGCGCGTTAACGATATGGAAGACAAGAACATTGAACTCGTCAATGTAGTTCAGGTGATGTTAGTTCGCCGAATCCTACCTTGTCAACACCGGACTTGCAATTTATGGGAATTCGATCCGGCCAAGCATCAGACGCTGCGAGAGCTCTTCGGCTCCTCGCACAAATACATCTGGAAGGTGCTTTTCAAGTCCGGCAAATCATGGCCGGACTCGGCCGAGGACCGTGGGTACCAACTGTCCCGCCCTCCAAGCTTGGTAAGTTATTTTATGTTTTATCCGCATAACCCAAAGGAAATGCTTAGTGTGTTTTCCTCAACTCCCCTAGGGCTGGACGAAGAAGGCCGAGCGGATCCACTGTCCGGCCCCACTGCCCGAAGGACCGGCCGACCCACTTCTGACGAAGATGCTAGTCCCGGCGCCGTATAAGGCACTGAAGAAGAAGGTCGAGAAGGAGGCCAAAAAGATCCGGGGTGGCCTTCGTTGCCGCGGCACTTCAGACACAATATCGGAAGGTTCCAATGCCCGTTCTTCCTCTGAAGAGGAGGAGGAGGAGGAGGAAGATGAATCCCCAGCGGGGGGAAGAAAGAAGAGGGCGGCCTCCATACACTTGGAGGCCGAGTACCCTAAAAGGGGAAAAGCTCTTCTTCCAGAAGAGTCCACTGCCGCTGCCTACAGCAGCCCGGTGTGGGATCCCAGGGCCCAGCCCCTGGTGAACTCGTGAGTATAAAATCCGAACACATTTATGCGTCCAGTCTCATCATGGCGTAATATTTTGACCTGAGCCATTTTTTTTGTAGTCCGGCGAGGTCCCGCACCGAACAATCCTCATCAGAGGATTTGCTGAGCTCGGATGCTATGGAGAGTGGGACGCCCCCGAAGGCCCCTTCCCCGAAACATGTGGATAACACCGAGGCTTCGTCCCAAAAGGACCCCGGCCAAGGAGGGGAGGAAGAGATAGTGAAAGCGGCGCCTGGAGGTCAAACTTCAGGGGATGGAGACATGGGGGAAACGATTCCCACGGGAATCATCGGCGGGAGCCATCTTGAATTCGGCTCCCAGCCGGACGCAATCCCGAAGACCAATACGTCTCCAGAATCAAGCAGACAGCCTCCCTTGGATGGAGGGGGCATGCCTGTTCCACCGGCAATCTCTGTCCAACCAGAGGAGCCAGATGCTTTGTTGGCGGCGCTGAAGAGCGCCTCCATCATCGACGAACACCGTGCCCTTATGGGTGCGGTGATTGAGAAGATTCATCACGAGAGTGTCTTTGAATGAAGCTCGCATCGTTATAAGAGGCTTTGAGGTATGTTTTATGAGGTTTCGAAGAATGTCATGGTATGGATAGTAGCCCCTGATACACTATTCGGTGAAAGAAAGAACCGGACAGAGGATCAAATTTATGTTCGCAGGAAGACTCATTTGATGACATCTATCTCTCTTTTAAAAGCATGCGTCTATAGCGGTTGCTGCCTCTCATACTGTGGAGGTCTCTGGACTGAATCAAAGTCTGGAGCGGGCCAAAGAAGAACTTGGCCAGCTGAAAATGCAGTTTGGAGATAAACAAGGTATGCGCAAGTCTTGTTCGCGTCTACTGCCAATGAATTTTCAGTATGATAAAATATGTTTCATGATTTGCGCTAGGGATGATGACCGAAGTCGAGGCTCTGGAGAAAGCTGTGGCCGAGGCCTAGAAAAAGGCAGCCGTAGAGCAGGCTCTTCGTGAGAAGCACGAGGCTAGGGCTGTTGAAGCTGAGCAGGAGCTTCATGAGGCCGTGAAGAAATGTGAGACCTTGGAGCAGAGTTTAACGGAGAAAAAAACCGAACTCACCAAGGCTCATCAGGCCACGAGCGATGCCCCGGGGGAAACCGAAGCGCCTCAGGGATCCAAGAGGCGAGGAAGATCGCGGCGGGTAAGGCTTTTTTCCATGTAAAGCAAGTATTTGAGGAGAAAATTATGTTTCTAATTTTGAATTCGGATTTCTCCAGGGGTATTTGCGGAGCTGCCCCGCAGTATATCGGATGCCGCCCAATTCTACCGAGCCGAAGAAAGGAACACTGCAGATAAGCTCTTCTGGTCGCAGTATCTGGCACCGAATTATCCGGTGCCGTTTGCCGATCAACTGAAACAGCTGATCGAACTGCATAAGGCGGTGGAACTAGCCATGAAGGATTTGATTATCCGGCTATGGCCCGCCGAGCCAATTCCAAGCAGCTACTTCGGGCTCGTGAAGCGGCTTGTAAGTGCTTGCCCTCGACTTGACGTCATCAAGCAGTCGGTCTGCATAGAGGGTGCGCGAATGGCCTTCGCCCGTGCAAAGGTGCACTGGGGGAAGATTGGTGCTGAAAAGCTGATGACCGAGGGACCGCCAGAGGGGAAGGAGCACTGCAAGCCCGAATTATATTATGAAAGTGTCCTAAAAGGATCCTACCTTGCAGCGAAGCTATGCACCAAGGACATTATATTTCCGTGAATGCGGATCATGTTGTCCTTTGTAATGTTTGAACAAGGTCATTTATATTATTTATTGCCTGTTATATAAAAGTTTATCCTCCTACGTGGCCGTTTTATATATTAATCTTGAGAGTTGGCCAGTCGTCGGCTTCTGCCCCCACGTAAGAAGTACGGGGTTGTTCGGGATAAACCTGATCACTCTTTATCCCAGTTTTGGGTCCTTCGAAGGAGGTGTTCAGCACAACGAACCAGGCAATCGGACTATAGGGCTTTATCACTCTCACTTAGCCATATGAGCTTTAGGAAGGTAGGCGCAGCCCCAGGTTCTTCGGAAGACCGCACGAGGGGCTCAATAAGCACCTGATCGGAAGGAAAACCGATCCATCGCACACTGCATTGGTTATGGCACTACGCGGGAGAAATCCTTAAAGATTTTACAACCTCTCGAACAGCTGACCAGCTCTCGCCGTATCATGACAGTCAGTTTTCGGCTTTCTCTGCTGAGGTGCTCATCCGGAAGAACCGGGACACAATCGCAGTAGTTCTCCCAGTGCTACCTTAGCCGATATAGCAGAACGTAAGGTACCAAAACATGGGAGATGGGCAAACCCAACTATTGACCCAAGACATGATTCGGAGCTGGTGCATAATATGCTATAGGTTCGGGGTGCCGAACTTCCGTGAAGGTGTTCGGACTTTATTGTCGTATTATGGGTGAAACGAAGCCCCTCGCATATTTGAAGGCATATCGCGGTGTGCGGATGCCACTTGACGAAAGAATTTTAATAATAAATAACAGCAGATAAGCGTCATATGAATCCACATGTTGTATTTGAATAGTACGTCGATGCGTATGAGTACAAGTAATGTGATAAAAAAGAAATATGACTGTGGAACCTGCTGAGACCAGGGGGAAGAAGTTGCACGCGGATCCGAAGTATAGTCGGATGGTCATCGCGGGGAATATATAAGGATTCCGTTGCGCGTTCGAGCTGCCTCCATATCGCCCGTCCTGGTCGGTGCAAAGCTGAACCTGCAAAGGAAATGTAAGAAATGTTTGTGTGCCGGAGAGCGGTTGAGCCGCTGTGTGCGGCCTGTCCTGTCCTTCGCCGGAGTGTTTAATTGAGCTCTGGACGAGCCGGGCTATCCTGCCGCGAAGTAGTTCGGAGTCCTCTGACGGTGTTTGGGAGCCTGGCCGTCGACTCGAGGTTCGGCTGCAGGGTGCTGCTCGTTGCATCTGCTGTTAAGGCAGCGGTGTACTCATTAGTGCCGAAGGAAAGTTCGGCCTTGCCATTAACTGTGATGACGCCACATTGACCGGGCATCTTGAGCTTACGGTAGGCATAATGTGGCACCGCATTGAATCGAGCGAACACAGTTCATCCGAGCAGTGCCTGATAATCACTGCGGAAAGGGATGATTTCGAAAATTAATTCTTCAGTACAGTAATTGTCTGGTGATCCGAAGACTACCTCAAGGGCGATGGAGCCTGTACAACTAGCCTCCATGCCTGGTATAATACCTCTAAAGGTGGTTTTAGTGGGTTTGATCACCGAATGATCAATGCCCATCTTGCGCACTGTTTCCTGGTAAAGCAGGTTTAGACTGCTGCCTCCGTCCATAAGGACTCGTGTGAGGTGGAACCCGTCAATTATTGGGTCTAGGACTAGTGCGGCTGGATTGCCCTGATTGGTGTTAACCGGACGATCCATGCAGTTGAAGGTGATCGGCCTAGTTTATATTGTGGGGCGACTGGTTCCATTAAGTCGATATCCCTAAGGGTGCTCATCCGTTCCAGGCTGGGGATGTGGGTAGCGTTTATCACGTTCACCGTTTTGATTTGCGGGGGAAATTTCTTTTGCCCTCCTGTGTTCGGTGATCTGGGCTCCTCGTCGCCATCATCGCTTTGAGACCCCTTCTCCTTGTTTTCGGCACCTGACCTGCCGACTTGCTTGAAGACCCAGCATTCCTGGGGTGCCGTGAATTTGGCATGGATGGTCAAGTATGCGGTCCAGACTGGACGGGCCCGAATTGTTATCTTTGAATGGCTTTTTCCGCTGACCGGACTTAGAGCCACTGAATCCGCATTGATCGCCGTGTCTTCGGCGTTATCACTATTTTTGGCGACGCTTATGTTTGTTGCTGCGCCGGGTTTGCCGTTGTTATCTCTGGCCTCTGATGTGCCAGGGTTGCTTGTGTTGTTGCTACGGGCCAACCAGCTATCCTCGCCCGCGCAAAAGCGGGTCATGAGTGTCGTGAGGGCTGCCATGGATCTTGGCTTCTCTTGGCCAAGGTGTCGGGCAAGCCACTCGTCACGGATATTATGTTTAAAGGCCGCTAGGGATTCGACATCCGGACAGTCGACCATTTGGTTCTTTTTAGTTAGGAACCGAGTCCAGAATTTCCTGGCTGACTCTCCGGGCTGTTGTGTTATGTGACTTAAATCGTCAGCATCCGGTGGCCACACATAAGTGCCCTAGAAGTTATCCAGGAATGCGTCTACCAGGTTCTCCCAACTTCCAATGGAGTTTGCCGGCAAGCTGTTCAGCCAATGCCGAGCCGGCCCTTTGAATGTGTAGATCATCCCCGCGGGCCATGTGAATGTGGAGGAAGAAATCCTCTATCCATACCTCGGGGTCTGTAGTGCCATCATATGATTCAGTGTTTACGGGTTTAAACCCTTCTGGGAATTCATGATCCATTACTTCATCAGTGAAGCATAGGGGGTGTGCGGCGCCTCTGCGCCGGGCTATATAACGACGCAGTTCATACGAGTCTTGTTTGTTGTGTTCGGCCCGGCCGGATTTGCTTTTAGTATATCCGGCGTGACGGTTGTCGTCACGCGTTGAGGCGCGCCCCCGTGATCCGTAGATCGATCTTGCATGTCCTGCTTTGTTTTCCAATACGTCTCGCGGGTCCTTCATATTACCCCGGGCCTTAGTATTTTAATTTGACTGGCGGCGGGGTGCGGGCTGGACTTTGACTAGATACGCCGCTTTGCCTCGGCCACGAGGTGGCCGGTCAGCTGCATCATACGCTGGAAGCGTAGGCTTTAATGCTTTCTCCTCGAGTTGGGGTAGCAACCTGCGCTTTGGGTAACTTTTGGTTGGGCGCTCGAGTTCAATTCCTCGGCTGCTAGGACCTCAGTCCATCTATCCGCTAGCAGATCTTGGTCAGCTTCAAGTTGATGTTGCTTTTTCTTTAGGCTATTTGTTGTGGCTATAAGCCGGCGCTGGAAGTGCTACTGTTCGACGGGATCCTCAGGCAAGATAAATTCTTCGTCGCCGAGGCTCACCTCATCTTCGGAGAGAGGCATGTAATTGTCATCCTCTGATTCTCCGTCTACTGCCTGTTCCTTAGGGCTAGCTTGCCCATCCTCCCGTGCGAGGTCTGGCTGGAGGGGATTGTCTTCGTCTTCGGCACTATCTGCAGCGTTATTGTTTCTTGTGCCGGTATCGCTGCTTTTGCTACGGCGGGGCTTAGAACAGCGCTGCTGACACTGGTGCTTGGGTTGCTCTTCGGAGGGATTATCCTTCGTTGCCTTATCGCCATCGCCTTCTTTGGGGGTGTCCACCATGTATATATCATATGGTGAGGTGGCAGTCCAGCGCCCTGTGGGTGGTGGTTCCTGTTCGTCTCCTGCATCGTCGTCCATACCGTCGATGTCTTCGGAGCCGAAATCGAGCATGTCGGTTAGATCGTCGACAGTGGCTATTAAGTGGGTGGTGGGTGGGGAACAAATTTCTTCGTCGTCCACTTCCCACTCAAGCTAGACATAGTTCGGCCAAGGGTCTCCTGACAAGGAGAGAGACTTTAATGAATCAAGCACGTCGCCAAAGGCGAGTGCTGGAAAACATCCGCGGAGGTGAACTCCATGATCGGTGTCCAATCAGGTTCGATAGGCACGGACGCGGGCGGTGCGGAGCCCATGGCCAGGGACGAATCCAAGTGTCCGGCAACACAAGTCTCATAGGAGGTGAAATCAGTATTCGGCTCTATCGCCACTGAGTGTGCGGCCTCCGTGGCGGGGTCCATCCACCCATCCTCAGACGGCGCACTCTGCTCCGGATTTAGGGCCGGAGTAGCCACAGGTGTGATCTCCTGAACACCGTCCGATGACAAAGTTAGGTCATGCTCGTCGTGTCTATGCGGCGCACCTGACATAGGCTCAAATCCGTCAAAGATCAAGTCTCCAAGGATATCGGCCGTATAGTTTAAATTTCCAAACCTGACCTGACGGCCAGGGGCGTAGCTCTCGATCTGCTCTAGATGGCCAAGTGAGTTGGCCCGCAGTACGAAGCCGCCGAATACGAAGATCTGTCCGGGGAGAAAAACATCACCCTGGATCTTATCGTTGTTGATGATCGAAGGAGCCATCAAGCCTTATGGTGACGACACAGTGGAAGTCTCAATGAAAGCACCAATGTCGGTGTCAAAACCGGCGGATCTCAGGTAGGGGGTCCCGAACTGTGCGTCTAAGGCGGATGGTAACAGGAGGCGGGGGACACAATGTTTACCCAGGTTCGGGTCCTCTCATTGGAGGTAATACCCTACTTCCTGCTTGATTGGTCTTGATGATATGAGTATTACAAGGGTGATCTACTACGAGATCGTAGAGGCTAAACCCTAGAAGCTAGCCTATGATTATGATTGTTCTTCTACGGACTAAACCCTCCGGTTTATATAGACACCGGAGGGGGCTAGGGTTACACAGAGTCGGTTACAACGGAGGAGATCTACATATCCGAACTGCCAAGCTTTCCTTCCACGCAAAGGAGAGTCCCACCCGGACACGGGACGAAGTCTTCAATCTTGTATCTTCATAGTCCAACAGTCCGGCCAAAGGATATAGTCCGGCTGTCCGAGGACCCCCTAATCCAGGACTCCCTCAGTCGACTGCGATCCTCTCCTCAGATCTGCGCCACAAGTACAACATGCGCTCCATCCTGATCCGCAAGGACGATGAGGTGCAGGTTGACTGTTACCTGATAACCCACAAGTGTAGGGGATTGCAACAACTTTCGAGGGTAAAGTATTCAACCCAAATTTATTGATTCGACACAAGGGGAGCCAAAGAATATTCTCAAATATTAGCAACTGAGTTGTCAATTCAGCCACACCTGGATAACTTAGTATCTGCAGCAAAGTATTTAGTATCAAAGTAGTATGATGGTAGTGGTAACAGTAACAAAAGAGTAATGAAAGCAAAAGTAATACTTTTGGTATTTTGTACTGATTGTAACAATAGCAACGGGAAAGTAAATAAGCGTAAAGAAGTAGATGGAAAACTCGTAGGCATTGGATCGATGATGGATAATTATGCCGGATGTGGTTCATCATGTAACAATCATAACATAGAGTGACACAGAACTAGCTCCAATTCATCAATGTAATGTAGGCATGTATTCCGAATATAGTCATACATGCTTATGGAAAAGAACTTGCATGACATCTTTTGTCCTACCCTCCCATGGCAGCGGGGTCCTAATGGAAACTAATTGATATTAAGGCCTCCTTTTAATAGAGAACCGGAACAAAGCATTAGCACATAGTGAAAACATGAACTCCTCAAACTATGGTCATCATCGAGAAGTATCCCGATTATTGTCACTTCGAGGATCATAACACATAATAGGTGACTATAGACTTGCAAGATAGGATCAAGAACTCACATATATTCATGAAAACTTAATAGGTTCAGATCTGAAATCATGGCACTCGGGCCCTAGTGACAAGCATTAAGCATAGCAAAGTCATAGCAACATCAATCTCAGAACATAATGGATACTAGGGATCAAACCCTAACAAAACTAACTCGATTAAATGATAGATCTCATCCAACCCATCACCGTCCAGCAAGCCTACAATGGAATTACTCACGCACGACGGTGAGCATCATGAAATTGGTGATGGAGGATGGTTGATGATGACGACGGCAATGAATCCCCCTCTCCGGAGCCCCGAACGGACTCCAGATCAGCCCTCCTAAGAGGTTTTCGGGCTTGGCGGCGGCTCCGTATCGTAAAATGTGATGATTTCTTCTCTCTGATTTTTTTCTCTCCGAAAGCAAATATATAGAGTTGGAGGTGGCGTCGGAGGAGCTCCAGGGGGCCCACGAGGTAGGGGGCGCTGGAGGGGGGCCCACCCTCGTGGACAGTGGTGCGGGCCCCTGGTCTTCATCTTTGGCGAGGATTTTTATTATTTTTCTAAGATGTTCCGTGGAGTTTCGTGTCATTCCGAGAACTTTTGTTTTACGCATAAAACAACATCATGGCAATTCCGAAAACAGGCCAAATTCCGGTTAGGTCCATTTAAATCAGACAAGTTAGAGTCCAAAACAAGGGCAAAAGTGTTTGGAAAAGTAGATACGACGGAGACGTATCAACTCCCCCAAGCTTAAACCCTTGCTTGTCCTCAAGCAATTCAGTTGACAAACTGAAAGAGGAAAAGAAAAAAAAATTACAAACTCTGTTTGCTCTTGTTGTTGTAATTATGTCAAGCCAGCATTCAAGTTTTCAGCAAAAATTATAACTAACCACCTTTGCATTAATTGTCTGGTCTCATGATTACTCATATCAATGGCCTAATCAACTAGCGAGTCATAATAATAAATCTCGGATGACAACACTTTCTCAAAACAATCATAATATGATATAACAAGATGGTATCTCGCTAGCCCTTTCTGAGACCGCAGAACATAAATGCAGAGCACCTTTAAAGATCAAGGACTGACTAGACATTGTAATTCATGGTAAAAGAGATCCAGTCATAGTCATACCCAATATAAATTAATAGTAATGAATGCAAATGACAGAGGCGCTCTCCAGCTAGTGCTTTTAATAAGAGGGTGATGACTCAACATAAAAGTAAATAGATAGGCCCTTCGCAGAGGGAAGCAGTGATTTGTAGAGGTGCCGGAGCTCAATTTTGAAATAGAGATATATATTATTTTGAGCGGCATACTTTCATTGTCAACATAACAACTAAGAGATGGCGATATCTTCCACGCTACACACATTATAGGCGGTTCCCAAACAGAATGGTAAAGTTTATACTCCCCCTCCACCAACAAGCATCAATCCATGGCTTGCTCGAAACAACGAGTGCCTCCAACAATCAACAGGTCCCAGGGGGAGTTTTGTTTGCAATTATTTTGATTTAGTTTGCATAAACCATGGGACTGGGCATCCCGGTGACCAGCCATTTTCTCGTGAGTGAGGGGCGGAGTCCACTCCTCTTGAGAATAACCCGCCTAACATGGAAGATAAGGGCAGCCCTAGTTGATACATGAGCTATTCGAGCATACAAAACAGAATGTTTATTTGAAGGTTTAGAGTTTGGCACATACAAATTTACTTGGAACAGCAGGTAGATACCGTATATAGGAAGTTATGGTGGACTCATATGGAATAACTTTGGGGTTTAAGGGATTGGATGCACAAGCAGTATTCCCGCTTAGTACAGGTGAAGGCTAGCAAAAGACTGGGAAGCGACCAACTAGAGAGCGACAACAGTCATGAACATGCATTAAAATTAATAAACATTGGATGCAAGAATGAGTAGGATATAATCCACCATGAACATAAATATCGTGAAGGCTATGTTGATTTTATTTCAACTACATGTATGAACATGTGCCAAGTCAAGCCACTTAAACCATTCAAAGGAGGATACCACCCCATCATACCACATCACAACCATTTTAATAGCATGTTGGCATGCAAGGTAAACCATTATAACTCATAGCTAATCAAGCATGTCACAAGAAACTATGATCTCTAATTGTCATTGCAAACATGTTTATTCATAATAAGCTGAATCAGGAACGATGAACTCATCATATTTACAAAAACAAGAGAGGTCGAGTTCATACCAGCTTTTCCCATCTCAAATACCCATCATATATCATCATAATTGCCTTTCACTTGCACGACCGAACGATGTGAATAATAAGAGTGCACGTGCATTGGACTAAGCTGGAATCTGCGAGCATTCAATAAACAGGAAAAGACAAGGCAATATGGGCTCTTGGTTAAATCAACAATAAAGCATATAAGAGCCACTTCAACAATTTAATCATGGTCTTCTCCTATCGATCCCCAAAGAAAAGAAAAGAAATAAAACTATTTACACGGAGAGCTCCCAACAAGCAAAAGAAGAACGGGAAATATTTTGGGTTTTCTTTTTAATTATTACTACTACAGCAAGAAAGGTAAACTAACTAAAAGCTACACTAATTTTTTTTGTTTTCTTAAAGTTTAACAAATACCCAAGAAGAAAGCAGGAAAAAGGAAATGAACTAGCATGGACATTACAGTGAAAGAGTATGAGTACCGACATCTAGCAATGAGTGTGTTGAACATAAATGTAATGTCAGTGAGAAATACGTACTCCCCCAAGCTTACGCTTTTGGCCTAAGTTAGTTCATTGCCAGGGATAGCCTGGCTGATACCCGTAGGTGTAGCTGGGTTCGTACTGCGATGCAGCGGCTATCGCCTCCTGAGCTGCAGCGCGGTGTCGAGCTACCTCCGCCCTCCTCTCGTACTCATCTGCCTCCTCTCTAGTAATAACATATGTTCCTTTTGTCTGACAATCAAAGAAAGCAGGAGCAGGAAGAGTAATACGGACAACGTGCCGTTTGCTAAAGATTAGTCGATACCATAGAATCAAAATCTAAATAAGTAGGGGGCAACTCCATATCACCCTCACGAATGTCTATCTCAAGAAAATTAGCTAAGCAGGTTGCATAAATTCCTCCAAAGAAATCTCCATTATATCTATTATGATGCAACCTACGAGCTACAATGGCTCTATATGATAAGATTGGTCTCCTAACACATGCACTCGAGAATGCTAAGGTCAGGGACACACATGTGACATGCTTCATCCTTGCCAGTTATGCATCTACCTATGAAGAGAGCAAAATAATGTATAGCAGGAAAGTGAATGCTCCCTATAGTGGCTTGCGTTATATCTCTAGATTCCCCAACAGTTATACTAGCAAGAAAGTCTCTAAATTCAGATTTACGGGGATCAACAGATTACCCCATTGTGGGAGTTTGCAAGCAAAAGTAAAATCCTCTAAGTCCATGGTATAAGATTTATCATAAAGATCAAACATGACAGAAGGAGAATTACGCGAAGATGAAAACTCAAACCTCCTAAAAAATGAACTAGTGAGATCATGATACTGTGGGCATTTGTCTGCGTCGAAGTCCACAAGACCGGCGTTACGCAAATATGCGTTAAATTCTTCTTTGATTCCCGCTCGATCCATAAAATTTTCCGAAGGCCATTCACTTTGGGCCTCACGGAGGCCCCCTTGGGGGCTCCTCATCGGCATCGCGCATTGCAAGCCTAGGGCCTTGCTTCCTTGAAGAACCACCTTGGAACATCTTCCTAAACATATTGTCTTTTCTGAAAAATTTCTGAAATTTTTAGTATCTTCAAACAAAAGTGAACCAACTTCAATAAAATTGATAGCAACTACTACTACATGTGCCTAAAGCCTTTATCATGCATTAGAACTACTTGGAACCAAATAAAATTGACATGCAAGCTCAAGAGCATGGTCACCTATGCAGCACAAATTTGCAATGAATAACGCACTAGAACAAAAACTAATTGGACCAATGGAGGAGTCACATACCAAGGAACAATCTCCCCAAGCAGTTTTTGTCGGGGAACGTTGCAGAAAATTAAAATTTTTCCTACGGTTTCACCAAGATCCATCTATGAGTTCATCTAGCAACGAGTCATGGGAGAGTGATTTCATCTACATACCACTTGTAGATCGCGTGCAGAAGCGTTCAATGGAACGGCGATGATGGGGTCGTACTCGCCGTGATTCAGATCACCGGTGACCTAGTGCTGAACGGACAGCACCTCCGCGTTCAACACACGTACGGAGCGGATGACGTCTCCTCCTTCTTGATCCAGCAAGGGGAAAGGAGAGGTTGATGATGATCCAGCAGCACGACGACGTGGTGGTGGATGCAGCAAAACTCCGGCAGGGCTTCGCTAAGCGACTACGGGAAGAGGAGGAGGTGTAGCAGGAAGGGGAGGCCCCAAGGGCTTCAGGTGCACCACCCTCCCTCCCTCCCTTTATATAGGTCAAGAGAGGAGGGAGGGCGCATCCTTGCCCCTTCCTCCAAGGAAGGGTGCGGCCAAGAGGGGAGGAGTCCATCCTCTCCAAGGCACCTCGGAGGTGCCTTCCCTCTTAGGACTCTCCCTCCCCAAGTCTCCTTGGCGCATGGGCCTCTTGGGGCTGGTGCCCTTGGCCCATATAGGCCAAGGCGCACCCCACCAGCCCATGTGGCCCCCCGGGCAGGTGGACCCCAGTGGACCCCGACCACTTTCGGCACTCCCTGCATAATACCGATAAAGTGCGAAACTTTTCCGCGACCAAAACAAGACTTCCTATATATAAATCTTTACCTCCGGACCATTCGGAACTCCTTGTGATGTCCGGGATCTCATCCGGACTCGAACAACATTCGGTTTGCTGCATGCTCATATTCATACAACCCTAGCGGCCACTGCATACCTTAAGTGTGTCGACCCTACGGGTTCGGGAGACACGCAGACATGACCGAGACGGCTCTCGGGCAATAACCAACAGCGGGATCTGGATACCCATGTTGGCTCCCACATGTTCCACGATGATCTCATCGGATGAACCATGATGTCAAGGACTTAATCGATCCCGTATACAATTCCCTTTGTCTAGCGGTATTGTACTTGCCCGAGATTCGATCGTCGGTATCCGATACCTTGTTCAATCTCGTTACCGGCAAGTCTCTTTACTTGTTCCGTAACACATCATCTTGTGATCAACTCCTTGATCACATTGTGCACATTATGATGATGTCCTACCGAGTGGGCCCAGAGATACCTCTCCGTTTACACGGAGTGACAAATCCCAGTCTCGATTTGTGCCAACCCAATGAACACATTCGGAGATACCTGTAATGCACCTTTATAGCCACCCAGTTACGTTGTGACGTTTGGTACACCCAAAGCATTCCTACGTTATCCGGGAGTTGCACAATCTCATGGTCTAAGGAAATGATACTTGACATTTAGAAAAGCTTTAGCATACGAACTACACGATCTGTGCTAGGCTTAGGATTGGGTCTTGTCCATCACATCATTCTCCTAATGATGTGATCCCTTTATCAATGACATCCAATGTCCATGGTCATGAAACCGTAACCATCTATTGATTAACGAGCTAGTCAACTAGAGGCTTACTAGGGACATGGTGTTGTCTATGTACCCACACATGTATCTGAGTTTCCTATCAATACAATTATAGCAAGGATAATAAACGATTATCATGAACAAGGAAATATAATAATAACTAATTTATTATTGCCTCTAGGGCATATTTCCAACAGTCTCCCACTTGCACTAGAGTCAATAATCTAGTTCACATCGCCATGTGATTAACACTCACAGTGTCACATCGCCATGTGACCAACATCCAAAGAGTTTACTAGTGTCATTAAACTAGTTCACATCATCATGTTATTAAGACTCAATGAGTTACGGGGTTTGATCATGTTTTGCTTGTGAGAGACGTTTTAGTCAACGGGTCTGCAGCATTCAGATCCGTATGTACTTTGCAATTCTCTATGTCATATTGTAAATGCTGCTTCCACGTTCCACTTGAAGCTATTCCAAATGGTTGCTCCACTATACGTATCCGGTTTGCTACTCAGAGTCACTCGGATAGGTGTTAAAGCTTGCATCAACGTAACCCTTTATGCCGAACTCTTTATCACCTCCATAATCGAGAAACATGTCCTTATTTACTCCAAGGACAATTTTGACCGTTGTCCAATGATCCAGTCCTGGATCATTCTTGTACCCCTTGACTGACTCATGGCAAGGCACACTTCCCAAGCGGTACACAAAGATAGCATCTTGTAGAGCCTACGCCTAAGGCATAGGGGACGACCTTCGTCCTTTCTCTCTTCTCCGCCGTGGTTGAGCTTTAAGTCTTAACTTCATATCTTACATCTCGAGGCAAGAACTCCTTCTTTGATCGATCCATCTTGAACACCTTCAAGATCATGTCAAGGTATATGCTCATTTGAAAGTACCATTGAGCGGTTTTGATCTATCCTCATAGATCTTGATGATCAATGTTCAAGTAGCTTAATCCAGGTTTTCACTTGAAAAACACTTTTCAAATAACCCTATGTGCTTTACAGAATTCTACATCATTTACGATCATCAATATGTCAATGACATATACTCATCAGAAATTCTATAGTGCTCCCACTCACTTCTTTGGAAATACAAGTTTCTCATAAACTTTGTATAAACCCAAAAAAAATTGATCATCTCATCAAAGCACACATTCCAACTCCGAGATGCTTAGTCCAGTCCTTAGAAGGATTGCTGGAGTTTTGCATATTTGTTAGCGTTCTTGAGATTGTCAAAACCTTCCGTTGTATCACATACAACCTTTCCTCAAGAAAACTGTCAAGGAAACAATGTTTTGACATTCTATCTGCAAGATTTCATAAATGATGCAAAGAATCGCTAATCCATTTCCAACAGACTCTTAGCATCGCCACGAGTGAGAAAGCCTCACCGTAGTCAACTCCTTGAACTTGTCGGAAAACATCTTAACGACAAGTCGAGCTTTCTTAATGGTAATTCTTACCATCATTGTGCCTCTTACTTTCAAAAATCCATCCGCACCCAATGGCCTTACGACCATCAAGTATTTCTTCCAAAGTCATGGATCCGTTCTCGGATTTTATGGCCTCGAGCCATTCGTCGTAATCCGGCCCACCATCGCTTCTCCATAGCTCGTAGGGTTCATTGTTGTCTAGCAACATGACCTCTAAGACAGGATTGCGTGCAGTCAAGTAGCACGCATCCTTGTCACCCTACGAGGTACATTAGTGACTTGATCCGAAACTTCATGATCACTATCATAAGCTTCTACTTCAATTGGTGTAGGTGCCACGGGAACAACTTCCCATGCCCTGCTACACACTAGTTGAAGTGACGGTTCAATAACCTCATCAACTCTTCACCATCCTCCCACTCAATTCTTTCGAGAGAAACTTTTCCTCGAGAAAGGACCCGTTTCTAGAAACAATTACTTTTGCTTCCGGATCTGAGATAGGAGGTATACCCAACCATTTTGGGTATCCTATGAAGATGTATTTATCCGCTTTGGGTTTGAGCTTATCACGATGAAACTTTTTCACATAAGCGTCAGCCCCAAACTTTTAAGAAACGACAACTTAGGTTTCTCCAAACCATAGTTCAAACGGTGTCGCCTCAACGGAATTACGTGGTGCCCTATTAAAGTGAGTGTGGTTGTCTCTAATGCCTAACCCATGAACGATAGTGGTAATTTGATAAGAGACATCATGGTACGCACCATATCCAATAGGGTGCAACTATGATGTTCGGACACATCATCACACTATGGTGTTCCAGCGGTATTAATTGTGAAACAATTTCCACAATGTCTTAATTGTGTGCCAAAGCTCAGATATCGATACTCATCTCTATGATCATATCATAGACATTTTATCCTTTTGTCACGATGATCTTCAACTTCACTCTGAAATTACTTGAACCATTCAATAATTCAGACTTGTGTTTCATCAAGTAAATATACTCAAGATCTACTCAAATCATCTGTGAAGTAAGAACATAACGATATTCACTGCATGCCTCAGCACTCATTGGACTGCACACATCAAAATGTGTTACTTCCAACAAGTTGCTATCTTGTTCCATCTAACTGGAAACGAGGCTTTTCAGTCATCTTGCCCATGTGGTATGATTTGCATATCTCAAGTGATTCAAAATCAAGTGAGTCCAAACGATCCATCTGCATGGAGTTTCTTCATGCGTATACACCAATAGACATGGTTCGCATGTCTCAAACTTTTCAAAATGAGTGAGTCCAAAGATCCATCAACATGGAGCTTCTTCATGCGTTTCACACTAATATGACTTACATGGCAGTGCCATAAGTAAGTGGTACTATCATTACTATCTTATATCTTTTGGCATGAAGATGTGTATCACTACGATCGAGATTTCAATAAACCATTCATTTTTAGGTGCAAGACCATTGAAGGTATTATTCATATAAACAGAGTAACCATTATTCTCCTTAAATGAATAACCGTACTGCGATAGACATAATCCAATCATGTCTATGCTCAACGCACACACCAAATCTCGATGGTAGAGGGAGCGTGTGATGCTTGATCACATCAACCTTGGAAACACTTCCAACACATATCGTCGACTCACCTTTAGCTAGTCTCCGCTTATTCCGTAGCTTTTATTTCAAGTTACTAACACTTAGCAACCAAACCGGTATCTAATACCGGGTGCTACTAGGAGTACTAGCAAAGTACACATTAACGTAATGTATATCCAATATACTTCTATCGACCTTGCCTGCCTTCTTATCTACCAAGTATCTAGGGTGGTTCTCGCTTGGGTGTCCGTTCCTCTCATCGCAGAAGCACTTAGTCTCGGGTTTGGGTTCGACCTTGGGTTTCTTCACTGGAGCAGCAACTGATTTGCCGTTTCATGAAGTACCCCTTCTTGCCTTTGCCCTTCTTGAAACTAGTGGTTTCATTAACCATCAACAATTGATGCTCCTTCTTGATTTCTACATTCATGTGTCAAACATCGCGAATGCCTCAAGGATCATCATATATATCCCTCGATATGTTATAGTTCATCACGAAGCTCGCAGCTTGGTGGCAATGACTTTGGAGAAACATCACTATCTCACGGAAGATCAACTCCCACTCGATTTAAGTGATTGTTGCACTCAAACAATCGAGCACAAGCTCAACGATTGAGCTTTTCTCCCTTAGTTTGCAGGCCAAGAAAATTGTCGGAGGTCTATACCTCTTGACGTGAGCACGAGCCTGAAATCCCAATTTCAGCCCTCGAAACATCTCATATGTTCCGCGACGTTTCGAAAAACGTCTTTGGTGCCTCAACTCTGAACTATCACGTAGTTATCAAACGCGTGTATGTCCGATGTTT
The DNA here is from genome assembly GCA_021605145.1 of Aegilops bicornis. Lineage (NCBI taxonomy): Eukaryota > Viridiplantae > Streptophyta > Magnoliopsida > Poales > Poaceae > Aegilops > Aegilops bicornis. The sequence continues at coordinate 103,576,107 of CM038671.1, forward strand.
GCAACATCCACGTACGACGCTTTGGGGTTCAACACCTTGGCGGTGCATTAAGGACATAAGCTTTCTTCTGTCCGCATAATCGCCATCACAACTTTCAACTATATTTTCTCTAGGAACATATCTAAACAGTGGAACTAAAGCGCGAGCCATTTACATAATTTGCAAAGGGCTTTTGACTATGTTCAGGATAATTAAGTTCATCTAATGAACTCCCACCAGATAGACATCCCTCTAGTCATCTAAGTGATTACATGATCCGAGTCAACTAGGCCGTGTCCGATCATCACGTGAGACGGACTAGTCATCATCGGTGAACATCTTCATGTTGATCGTATCTACTATACGACTCATGCTCGACCTTCGGTCTCTTGTGTTCGAGGCCATGTCTGTACATGCTAGGCTCGTCAAGTCAACCTAAGTGTTTGGCGTGTGTAAATCTGGCTTACACCCGTTGTATGTGAACGTAAGGATCTATCACACCCGATCATCACGTGGTGCTTCAAACCATTTAACTTTAGCAACGGTGCACATATAGGGAGAACACTTTCTTGAAATTGTTATGAGGGATCGTCTTATTTTCTACCTTCGTTCTAAGTAAACAAGATGCATAAACATAATAAACATCACATGCAATTATATATAGTAGTGACATGATATGGCCAATATCATATAGCTCCTTTGATCTCCATCTTCGGGGCTCCATGATCATCCTGTCACCGGCATGACACCAAGATCTCCATCATCATGATATCCATCATCGTGTCTTCATGAAGTTGTCACGCCAACGACTACTTCTACTTCTATGGCTAACGCGTTTAGCAATAAAGTAAAGTAATTTACATGGCGTTCTTCAATGACAAGCAGGTCATACAAAAATAAAGACAACTCCTATGGCTCCTGCGGTTGTCATACTCATCGACATGCAAGTCGTGATTCCTATTACAAGAACATGATCTCATACATCACATATATCATTCATCATTCATCACAACTTTGGCCATATCATATCACAAAACACTTGCTGCAAAAACAAGTTAGACGCCCTCTAATTGTTGTTGCAAGTTTTACGTGGCTGCAATAGGGTTCTAGCAAGAACGCTTTTCTTACCTACGTGAAAGCCACAACGTGATTTGTCAACTTCTATTTACCCTTCATAAGGACCCTTTTCATCGAATCCGCTCCAACTAAAGTGGGAGAGACAGACACCCGCTAGCCACCTTATGCAACTAGTGCATGTCAGTCGTTGGAACCAGTCTCACGTAAGCGTACGTGTAAGGTCGGTCCGGGCCGCTTCATCCCACAATGCCGCTGAAGCAAGATAAGACTAGTAGCGGCAAGAGAGTTGACAACATCTACGCCCACAACAAATTGTGTTCTACTCGTACAATAGAGAACTACGCATAGACCTAGCTCATGATGCCACTGTTGGGGAACGTTGCAAAAAATTAAAAAAATTCCTACGGTTTCACCAAGATCCATCTATGAGTTCATATAGCAACGAGTCATGGGAGAGTGATTGCATCTACATACCACTTGTAGATCGCGTGCGGAAGCGTTCAATGGAACGGGGATGATGGAGTCGCATCGCCGTGATTCAGATCACCGATGACCTAGTGCTGAACGGACAGCACCTCCGCGTTCAACACACGTACAGAGCGGATGACATATCCTCCTTCTTGATCCAGCAAGGGTAAAGGAGAGGTTGATGATGATCCAGCAGCATGACTGCGTGGTGGTGGATGCAGCAGAACTCCGGCAGGGCTTCGCTAAGCGACTACGGGAAGAGGAGGAGGTGTAGCAGGAAGGGGAGGCGCCAAGGGCTTCAGGGTGCGGCCACCCCTCCCTCCCCTCCCTTTATATAGGTGCAAGAGAGGGGGGGAGGGCGCAGCCTTGCCCCTTCCTACAAGGAAGGGGTGCGGCCAAGAGGGGGGAGAAGTCCATCCTCCCCAAGGCACCTCGGAGGTGACTTCCCCTCTTAGGACTCTCCCCTCCCCAAGTCTCCTTGGCGCATGGGCCTCTTGGGGCTGGTGCCCTTGGCCCATATAGGCCAAGGCGCACCCCCACCAGCCCATGTGGCCCCAGGCAGGTGGACCCCAGTGGACCCCGGACCCCTTTCGCACTCCTGCATAATACCGATAAAGTGCGAAACTTTTCCGGCGACCAAAAACAAGACTTCCTATATATAAATATTTACCTCCGGACCATTCCGGAACTCCTCGTGACGTCCGGGATCTCATCCGGGACTCCGAACAACATTCGGTTTGCTGCATACTCATATTCATACAACCCTAGCATCACCGTACCTTAAGTGTGTAGACCCTACGGGTTCGGGAGACACGCAGACATGACCGAGACGGCTCTCGGGCAATAACCAACAGCGGAATCTGGATACCCATGTTGGCTCCCACATGTTCCACGATGATCTCATTGGATGAACCACGATGTCAAGGACTCAATCGATCCCGTATACAATTCCCTTTGTCTAGCGGTATTGTACTTGCCCGAGATTCGATCGTCGGTATCCGATACCTTGTTCAATCTCGTTACGCAAGTCTCTTTACTCGTTCCGTAACACATCATCCTCGTGATCAACTCCTTGATCACATTGTGCACATTATGATGATGTCCTACCGAAAGGGGCCCAGAGATACCTCTCCGTTTACACGGAGTGACAAATCCAGCCTCGATTCGTACCAACCCAATGACACTTTCGGAGATACCTGTAATGCACCTTTATAGCCACCCGATTACGTTGCCAGGACGTTTGGTACACCCAAAGCATTCCTACGGTATCCGGAGTTGCACAATCTCATGGTCTAAGGAAATGATACTTGACATTTAGAAAAGCTTTAGCATACTGAACTACACGATCCGTGCTAGGCTTAGGATTGGGTCTTGTCCATCACATCATTCTCCTAATGATGTGATCCCGTTATCAATGACATCCAATGTCCATGGTCATGAAACCGTAACCATCTATTGATTAACGAGCTAGTCAACTAGAGGCTTACTAGGGACATGGTGTTGTCTATGTACCCACACATGTATCTGAGTTTCCTATCAATACAATTATAGCATGGATAATAAACGATTTTCATGAACAAGGAAATATAATAATAACTAATTTATTATTGCCTCTAGGGCATATTTCCAACAGTTTTGTGAGAGGTGCTTTGAGCAAGGAGATCGAAAATCACAGCAACGGGGGCCGGAACTCGTGTTTGAGCTGGATATTCGTGTTTGTGGGAGGAAGAAGAAGAGGATGGGTCCAGGAATAAGTGGAGGAGGGCCACCGTGGGCCCACGAGGCGCATACAGGGGGTAGGGCGCGCCCTCCACCCTCGTGGCCAGGTGGCAGCTCCCCCCGTGGTAATTTTTGCACAATAAATCCTCAAATATTCCCGAAAAAATCATATTAAATTGGCATGGCATCCTGAGGGCTTTTATTTTCGGGATATTTTTATATTGCACGGATAAATCAGGAAAAAGACAGAAAAATACTAATTCTACTTTATTTCAACTAAATACCAGAAAGTATAAAGAGGGTACAGAAGGTTGTGCCTTCTAGTTTCATCCTTCTCATGATCATCAAAAGGAATCCACGAACAAGGTTGATCAAGTCTTATTAACAAACTCATTCCGAATAACATGGAACCGGAGAAATTTCGAATAACACTATGTTACCTCAATGGAGATATGCATATCCCCTATAATAGGAATATCATATTTCTTCTTGACAGTAGGAAGAGGAAATTCAAAACCTCCAAATATAATGGATGGAATTTTTCCAATAGAGTCGATGCTATAAACTTGAGGTTGTTTCGTCGGAAAGTGTACCGTATGCTCATTACCATTAACATGAAAAGTGACATTGCCTTTGTTGCAATCAATAACAGCCCCTATAGTATTCAGAAAAGGTCTTCCAAGAATAATAGACATACTATCGTCCTCGGGAATATCAAGAATAACAAAGTCCGTTAAAATAGTAACGTTTGCAACCACAACAGGCACATCCTCACAAATACCGACAGGTATAGCAGTTGATTTATCAGCCATTTGCAAAGATATTTCAGTAGGTGTCGACTTATTCAAATCAAGTCTATGGTACAAAGAGAGGGCCATAACACTAACACCGGCTCCAAGATCACATAAAGCAGTTTTAACATAATTTCTTTTAATGGAGCATGGTATAGTGGGTACTCCTGGATCTCCAAGTTTCTTTGGTATTCCACCCTTAAAAGTATAATTAGCAAGCATGGTGGAAATTTCAGCTTCCGGTATCTTTCTCTTATTGGTAATGATATCCTTCATATAATTAGCATAAGGGTTTGTTTTGAGCACATCAGTTAATCGCATACGCAAAAACATAGGTCTAATCATTTCAGCAAAGCGCTCAAAATCCTCATCATCCTTTTTCTTGGATGGTTTGGGAGGAAAAGGCATGGGTTTCTGAACCCATGGTTCTCTTTCTTTACCATGTTTCCTAGCAACAATGTCTCTCTTATCATAATGTTGATTCTTTGATTGTGGGTTATCAAGATCAACAGCAGGTTCAACTTCTACATCATTATCATTACTAGGTTGAGCATCATTATGAACATCATCATTATTATTTTTGCTAGGTTCATGTTCATTACCAGATTGTGTTTCAGCATCAGAAATAGATATATCATTTGGATTCTCATATGGTTCAGCAATAGGTTCACTAGAAGTTTGCAAATTCCTATCATTTTTCTTTTTCTTCCTTTTAGAAGAACTAGGCACATCAGTATTATTTCTCTGAGAATCTTGCTCAATTCTCTTTGGGTGGCCTTCAGGATACAAAGGTTCCTGAGTCATTCTACCAGTTCTAGTAGCCACTCTAACAGCATAATCATTTTCCTTACTATTCATTTCATTGAGCAAATCATTTTGAGCCTTAAGTACTTGTTCTACTTGAGTGGTAACCATAGAAGCATGTTTGCTAATGAGTTTAAGTTCACATCTAACATTAGCCATATATTCACCCAAGTGTTTAATCATATCGGAATCGTATTTCAATTGTCTACCAATATAAGCATTAAAATTTTCTTGTTTGAAAATAAAATTGTCAAACTCATCCAAGCATTGTCTAGCAGACTTATAGTGAGGAATATCACCTTCATCAAATCTATAGAGATAATTTACCTTCACTACCTGTGTCGGGTTATCGGGATCAGGAGGTTCTTCAATAGGTAATGGGTCAAGATCATATGTTTCTCCAACAGGCGGTAAATTAAGACCATGTATTTCTTCAATAGGGGGTAAATTCTTAACATCTTCAGCTTTAATGCCTTTTTCTTTCATAGATTTCTTTGCTTCTTGCATATCTTCATGACCGAGAAATAGAACACCTCTCTTCTTCGGAGTTGGTTTAGGAATAGGATCAGTAATTGGCTCAGGAGCTGGCTAAAGAGCTGGCTCAGGAAGTGCCCAATTATTTTCATTTGTCAACATATTATTCAATAGAATTTCAGCTTCATCCGGTGTTCTTTCCCTGAAAAGAGAACCAACACAACTATCCAGTTAATCTCTGGAAGCATCGGTTAGTCCATTATAAAAGATATCAAGTATTTCATTTTTCTTAAGAGGATGATCAGGCAAAGCATTAAGTAACTTGAGAAGCCTCCCCCAAACTTGTGGGAGACACTCTTCTTTAATTTGCACAAAGTTGTATATTTCCTTTAAAGCAGCTTGTTTCTTATGAGTAGGGAAATATTTAGCAGAAAAGTAATAAATCGTATCCTGCGGACTACGCACACAACCAGGATCTAGAGAACTAAACCATATCTTAGCATCACCCTTTAATGAGAACGGAAATATTTTAAGGCTATAAAAGTAGCGACATCTCTCATCATTAGTGAACACGGTGGTTATATCATTTAATTTAGTAAGATGTGCCACAACAGTTTCAGATTCATAACCATGAAAAGGATCATATTCAACCAAAGTAGTTATATCGGATCAACAGAGAATTCATAATCCTTATTGGGAACACAAATAGGTGAAGTAGCAAAAGCAGGGTCAGGTTTCATTCTATCTCTAAGAGATTCTTTACTCCATTTAACTAATAGCCTCTTAAGTTCATTTCTATCTTTGCAGCAAAAATAGCTGCAGAAGATTCCATATCAAAACATAACCCTCGTGAATAACAGGCATATCTTCATCATCAATTTCATCAACATTATCAGTTTCAATAATTTCTTTCTCTCTAGCCCTAGAAATTTGTTCATCAAGAAATTCAGCAAGGGGCACAGTAGTATCAAGCATAGAAGTAGTTTCATCAGAAGTATCATGCATAGCAGAAGTGGCATCATCAATAACATGCGACATATCAGAACGAATAGCACAAGCAGGTTTAGGCGTCGCAAGCTTACTCATAACAGAAGGTGAATCAAGTGCAGAGCTAGATGGCAGTTCCTTATCTCCCCTCGTAGTTGAGGGATAAATTTTTGTCTTAGCGTCTTTCAAATTCTTCATAGTGTCCAGCAGATATAAATCCCAAGTGACTCAAAGAATAGAGCTATGCTCCCCGGCAACGGTGCCAGAAATTAGTCTTGATAACCCACAAGTGTAGGGGATCGCAACATATTTCGAGGGTAAAGTATTCAACCCAAATTTATTGATTCGACACAAGGGGAACCAAAGTATTAGCAACTGAGTTGTCAATTCAGCCACACCTGGATAACTTAGTATCTGCAGCAAAGTATTTAGTAGCAAAGTAGTATGATAGTAGTGATAACGGTAACAAAATAGTAATGAAAGCAAAAGTAATATTTTCGGTATTTTGTAGTGATTGTAACAATAGCAACGGGAAAGTAAATAAGCGTAAACCAGTAGATGGAAAACTCGTAGGCATTGGATCGGTGATGGATAATTATGTCGGATGCGGTTCATCATGTAACAATCATAACATAGGGTGACACAGAACTAGGTCCAATTCATCAATGTAATGTAGGCATGTATTCCGAATATGGTCATATGTGCTTATGGAAAAGAACTTGCATGACATCTTTTGTCCTACCCTCCCGTGGCAGCGGGGTCCTAATGGAAACTAAGGGATATTAAGGCCTCCTTTTAATAGAGAACCGGAACAAAGCATTAGCACATAGTGAATACATGAACTCCTCAAACTATGGTCACCACCGAGAAGTATCCCGATTATTGTCACTTCGGGGTTATCGGATCATGACACATAATAGGTGACTGTAGACTTGCTAGATAGGATCAAGAACTCACATATATTCATGAAAACATAATAGGTTCAGATCTGAAATCATGGACACTCGGGCCCTAGTGACAAGCATTAAGCATAGCAAAGTCATAGCAACATCAATCTCAGAATATAATGGATACTAGGGATCAAACCCTAACAAAACTAACTCGATTACATGATAGATCTCATCCAACCCATCACCGTCCAGCAAGCCTATGATGGAATTACTCACGCACGGCGGTGAGCATCATGAAATTGGTGATGGAGGATGGTTTATGATGACGACGGCGACGAATCCCCCTCTCCGGAGCCCCGAACGGACTCCAGATCAGCCCTCCCGAGAGGTTTTAGGGCTTGGCGGCGGCTCCGTATCGTAAAACGCGATGATTTCTTCTCTCTGATTTTTTCTCTCCGGAAGCAAATATATTGAGTTGGAGTTGGCATCGGAGGAGCTCCAGGGGGGCCACGAGGTAGGGGGCGCACCCCCACCCTCGTGGACAGGGTGTGGGGCCCTTGGTCTTCATCTTTGGCGAGGATTTTTTATTATTTTTTCTAAGATGTTCCGTGGAGTTTCAGGTCATTCCGAGAACTTTTGTTTTCTGCACATAAAACAACATCATGGCAATTCTGCTGAAAACAGCGTCAGTCCGGGTTAATTCCATTCAAATCATACAAGTTAAAGTCCAAAACAAGGGCAAAAGTGTTTGGAAAAGTAGATACGACGGAGACGTATCATTACCTTCCCCTCAGAGCTGCGCCACAAGTACAACGTGTGCTCCATCCTGAACCGCAAGAACGACGAGGTGCAGGTCGACTGCGATCTTCTCCTCAGAGCTGCGCCACAAGTACAACATGCGCTCCATCTTGATCCGCAAGGACGACGTGGTGCAGGTCGACTGCTACCTTCCCCATAGAGCTGCAACACAAGTTCAAAGACTACTCCGAGTGAAGAACTAGTTCCACTCAAAGGCAAACACAAGCATATTCAGAGATAAACAAAGTTTAGATAAATCCTAAGGTTCCAGGCCACGGATTAAAGCACTCGGGCATCAAGCCCGAAGGAGTTTAACGGTTACAAAATCACTCGGCATTATATGCAGGAGGAGGGTAGGAGGAGGGCTAGCAGGCATCAAGCCCGAAGGCAAATTTAAAGTGAGGTATAAAGTTTGTTCATTCCGCAGGAGGAGGGCTAGCAGGCTCGACGAACTTGTCCAGGTCGATTCCGTCAGCAATCCGAGTGGCAGCGGCAATAAAGGTTTCCATGAAGGATTGGAAGTCATGCCTCTTGGTATTGGCAATTTTGATCGCCGCCATCTTCTCTTCTCGCACTTCCCTGAAGTGCACACGAACCAGGGACAGAGCCACATCAGCGCTGCACCGAGCAGAGGACTTCTTCCATTCCTGCACTCGACCGGAACCTCATTAAGTCGAGTCATCAGAGACTCGAGGTCATTCTGGAGCGTTGACCTTGGCCAGAGTGCCATGTCAATTCGCGACACCGTGACTTTCAGTCGAGCTAGATAGTCGACAACGCCAGCGACGCGGGATTCCAGTTGGAGCACGTTCATAGCAGCTTCGTCCTTTACAGGAGAGTGGATGGGGTCCAAGCTTGTTTCAACTCGTCCAGTTTCTTCCTCGAAGTTCTGGCAAAATTCTACACACACAATGTAATGATGATTCAATGGTTATATATCGAGTCGACAACAATAGGTCAGTCGGACACAGGAAAGAACCTTCAAGCATGATGTATAGCTTCTTGGCAAGCCCTCGCAGATAGTTCTCCAGATCGTCCCGCATGCGAGCAATGCCTTCCATATTTTCGGTCAGGTTCTTCTTGTCCTTCTTCAGACGAGTCGCCTCCTTGTTGGCTTCATCAAGGGAAGTTTTTAGCTTGGCATTCTCTTCTTCCAGCTTGTCAACTGAAGCCAGCTTTTGCTCAGCCAGTGCGGTTTTATCTTCAGCTTGGTTCAGTGTTTCTGAAAGAAACAACACTCGGTTCAAAAAAAGCAAATAACACCCAGTTCAGTAACTAAGCATTCGATGAATTTTTCATACCAGCAGCTTCATCCCTAGCCTTTTGCAAGTTTGTCTTGGCTAGCTCCAGATCGAGGTTGAGCTGAATCTGCTTTTGCTCCATGTCAGCAAAACGAGCTCCAAGTTCACAGGATTTCTGTAATCAAAGGACAGTCAGTCGGCAGGTGAAAATATTGGTTACTTCAGAACAATAGAGTGATAAATTCAACAGGTTCTAAGACTACTGCCGAATCAAACATCCAACAGTAGTCTCGGGGACTACACCCAGTGGGTGCACTTAGCGTGCCCCCACTGGTCCAGTTTCCACTCGACATGGTCCGTCCAGACCGAGTGTAAAAAAGAGAGAGAGGAGTGATTCTCAGACCACAGTCGACTGCCCGCAGTCCACTATGGTCTCGAGGACTACACCTAGTGGGTGCACTTAGCGTGCCCCTAGTGGCTCATGTTCCACTCGACACAGTTCGTCCAGGTCGAGTGAGAAAAATTCTGATTCTCAGACCACAGTCGACTGCCCGAAGTCAACTATTGTCTCGGGGACCACCCCCAGTGGGTGCACTTAGCGTGCCCCCACTGGTTCAAATATTCAATCGACATAACTTAGTCGACTCAAGACACAAATCTACTCAACGACATGTCAAAACACCCAATGGATGTACTAATGCAAAACGCAGACTGATGGAAAGATCCTTCAAGGAAAGTTTTCAGGTAGCATATCCTAACAGAACAAGCTAAAGAGACAGTCGGCAATCTACTAACCTGGACGTTGCTCTGGAGAGCTGATCTGGCGTCATAAGCAGCTTGACTGGCCTCCCGGACCATCTTCATCTGCTATATCATAATGCCCGCCTGACGTATAGCCTCCTTAGCAGCACCCACCTGGTCCTCTGGGACGTTGATACGTCTCCAACGTATCTATAATTTTTTATTGTTCCATGCTATTATATATTCTGTTTTGGATGTTTAATGGGCTTATTTATACACTTTTATATTATTTCTAGGACTAACCTATTAACCGGAGGCCCAGCCCAAATTGTTGTTTTTTTGCCAATTCCAGAGTTTCGCAGAAAAAGAATATCAAACGGAGTCCAAACGGAATGAAACCTTCGGGAACGTGATTTTCGGAACAAACGTGATCCAGAGGACTTGGAGTCTACATCAAGTAATCAACGAGTAGAGCACGAGGCAGGGGGCGCGCCTCCCCCTAGGCGCGTCCTCCACCCTCGTGGGGCCCATGTTGCTCCACCGACGTACTTCTTCCTCCTATATATACCTACGTACCCCCAAACCATCAGAGGCATCCACGAACACCTAATTCCATCGCCGCAACCTTCTGTACCCGTGAGATCCCATCTTGGGGCCTTTTCCCATGTCCTGCCAGAGGGGTCATTGATCATGGAGGGCTTCTACATCAACACTATAGCCTCTCCGATGATGTGTGAGTAGTTTACCTCAGACCTTCGGGTCCATAGTTATTAGCTAGATGGCTTATTCTCTCTCTTTGGATCTCAATTCAAAGTTCTCCACGATTCTCGTGGAGATCTATTCAATGTAATGTTCTTTTGCGGTGTGTTTGTCGGGACCGATGAATTGTGGGTTTATGATCAAGATTATCTATGAACAATATTTGAATCTTCTGTGAATTATTTTATGTATGATTGGTTATCTTTGCAAGTCTCTTCGAATTATCAGTTTGGTTTGGCCTACTAGATTGATCTTTCTTGCAATGGAGAAGTGCTTAGCTTTGGGTTCAATCTTGCGGTGTCCTTTCCCAGTGACAGCAGGGGCAGCAAGGCACGTATTGTATTGTTGCCATAGAGGATAACAAGATGGGGTTTATATCATATTGCTTGAGTTTATCCCTCTACATCATGTCATCATACATAAAGCATTACTCTATTCTTATGAACTTAATACTCTAGATGCATGCTGGATAGCGGTCGATGTGTGGAGTAAGTAGTAGAAGCAGGCAGGAGTCGGTCTACTTGTCACGGAGGTGATGCCTATATACATGATCATACCTAGATATTCTCATAACTATGCTCAATTATATCAATTTCTCGACAGTAATTTGTTCACCCACCGTAATACTTATGCTCTTGAGAGAAGCCACTAGTGAAACCTATGGCCCCCGGGTCTATTCTCCATCATATTAATCTTCCAACACTTAGCTATTTCTATTGCCTTTTATTTTACTTTGCATCTTTATTTCTCCTTATCATAAAGATACCAAAAATATTATCTTATCATATCAATCAGATCTCACTCTCGTAAGTGACCGTGAAGGGATTGACAACCCCTTTATCGAGTTGGTTGTGAGGTTCTTATTTGTTTTGTGTAGGTGCGAGGGACTCGAGCGTAGCCTCCTATTGGATTGATACCTTGGTTCTCAAAAACTGAGGGAAATACTTACGCTACTTTACTGCATCACCCTTTCCTCTTCAAGGGAAAAACCAACACAGTGCTCAAGAGGTAGCAAGAAGGATTTCTGGTGCCGTTGCCGGGGAGTCTACACAAAAGTAAACATACCAAGTACCCATCACAAACCGTTATCCCTCGCATTACATTATTTGCCATTTGCCTCTCGTTTTCCTCTCCCCCACTTCACCCTTGCCGTTTTATTCGCCTTCTTCCCGTATGCCTTTTTGTTTGTGTTTCCACGTGCCTTCTATTTGCTTGCATCTTTGCTTTCTAAAAACCTATTGATATGGATCCACTTAAAGTGTTCTACTTGGATCATCTTCGATCCTTATGCGCTTTCGTCTTTGAAACCCCAACTAGCCTAGTTGATGGGAAATATTTAGATGAGCATGCTCATTTTAAAGGCCACCGTTTGTCTGAAAAAGGGAAACTCTTATGGAATCAAATAAACAAATTGCTGTGTTATGCTTGGAATCTTTGTGAAATTTGTGATATTACTTGTTGCTCTAAGAACCCTAAAAAACACCTTCCCTACCTATGTGAGTTTAATGAAAATAAAATCTTATCTTCCTATGGAAAGGGTGTTTATAGCTACTATGATATCGAACAAATTGAAGAATTTGTTGCTTTTAAGGGTTCTTACGAAGTTCCTTCTTTGATTGAAAAGTATGATACTACTCTTTACGAATATGGAAATCTTGACATACTTGAATATTGCTATGAAAACTATGCTCATAATGTCTATGTCAAAGAATTTATTGAAAGAATGACCGTTGCTTCTAAAGAAAATAATAATATGCATGAATATTTAGATATTTATAATCTCGATGATTTGATTGAAATATCCCTTGATGACCATGATGCTTGCTATTCTTTTGGCCATGATACCAATATTTATGAAGATGAATTTGCTATAGTTCCTTATGTTAAACATGAGCTATTGCACCCTACTTGATAATTCCTTCGATGAAAAGCATGATTGCAATGATTTTACTATAAATTTTCTTGATGTCAATTGTGCTAATAATATGCAAAACCTTAAGCTTGGGGATGCTAGTTTTGCTATGTCTACTACTTGTTGCAATGATCATGATTGGGGTGATTCTTCTTATGATCTTGAAAATTTATTTAAGCCCCATGATGAATATGAGATTGATAATAGTGTTTGCAATATTATTAAAAGTGGGCTTGGAGAGGTCATGAGTTTAGCTAATGTTAATCCCACTATTTTGGAAGAGTGTCAACTTTGCATACATGTGGATCGTGTTAAGCATATGTTTTGTGATAGCTATATTGTTCAATTTGCTTATGATCCTACATGTAATTATTATGAGAGAGGAAAATATGGTTGTAGAAATTTTCATGTTACTAAATTACCTCTCGTTATATTGAGATTGCTTTTGTTTCTTTCCGCTTCCTTGCATATGCTAGTTTTTGCTTGCCTTGATAATTTGTTTTCCTATAAGATGCCTATGCATAGGAATTATGTTATACTTAGATGTGTTTGTCACGTGTTTTATGATGCTCTCTTTGTGCTTCAATTCTTGTCTTTCTTGTGAGCATCATTAAAATTATCAATGCCAAGCAAGGGGCGTTAAACGATAGCGCTTGTTGGGAGGCAACCCAATGTTATTTTTAGTTTTTTGCTTTTTGATTCTGTTTAGGAATAAACATTTGATCTAGCCTCTGGTTAGATTTGTTTTTAAGTTTTAATTAGTGTTTGTGCCAAGTTAAACCTATAGGATCTTCTTGGATGATAGCTATTTGATCTTGCTGAAAATTCCAGAAACTTTCTGTTCACGAAAACAATTGTTAAAAATTACCAGAACGTGATATAATATTGATTCCAACTGAAGAAGATCAATAAACAAAGTATTTAGGTCTTCCTATTTTTTCTGAATTTTTAGAGTTCCAGAAGTTTGCGTTAGTTACAGATTACTACAGACTGTTCTGTTTTTGACAGATTCTGTTTTTCGTGTGTTGTTTGCTTATTTTGATGAATATATGGCTAGTAAAATAGTTTCTAAACCATAGAGAAGTTGGAATAAAGTAGGTTTAACACCAATATAAATAAATAATGAGTTCAATACAGTACCTTGAAGTGGTGTTTTTTTTTGTTTCGCTAACGGAGCTCACGAGATTTTATGTTACGTTTTGTGTTGTGAAGTTTTCAAGTTTTGGGTAAAGATTTGATGGAGTATCGAACAAGGAGTGGCAAGAGCCTAAGCTTGGGGATTCCCATGGCACCCCAAGATAATCTAAGGACACCAAAAAGCCAAAGCTTGGGGATGCCCCGGAAGGCATCCCCTCTTTCGTCCTCATGCATCGGTAAATTTACTTGGAGCTATATTTTTATTCACCACATGATATGTGTTTTGCTTGGAGCATCTTGTATGATTTGAGTCTTTATTTGTTAGTTTTCCACAATCATCCTTGCTGTACACACCTTTTGAGAGAGACACACATGATTCGGAATTTGTTAGAATACTCTATGTGCTTCACTTATATTCTTTGAGCTATATAGTTTTGCTCTAGTGCTTCACTTATATCTTTTAGAGCATGGCGGTGGTTATATTTTATAGAAATTGTTGAAATCTCATGCTTCACTTATATTATTTTGAGAGTCTTAAACAACACGGTAATTTTCTTTAATTGTGAAATTAATCTTCTATATTGAGTTCATTAAATATCATGATAAGTTAGATACTTGATAAGTATTTTGAGATATAAAGGTGGTAATATTAGAGTGTGCTAGTTGAGTAATTGTGAAATTGAGAAATACTCTTGTTAAAGTTGGCAAGTCCCATAGCATGCACGTATGGTAAAAGTTGTGTAAATTTTTTGACACATAGGTATTCTTTTATTGCTTTCCTTATGAGTTGCGGTCGGGGACGAGCGATGGTCTTTTCCTACCAATCTATCCCTCTAGGGGCATGCGTAGTAGTACTTTGCTTCGAGGGCTAATAAACTTTTGCAATAAGTATATGAGTTCTTTATGACTAATGTGAGTCCATGGATTATACGCACTCTCAACCTTCCACAATTTTCAAGCCTCTACGGTACCGCACATTGCCCTTTCTCACATTGAGAGTTAGTGCAAACTTCGCCGGTGCATCCAAACCCCGTGATACGATACGCTCTATCACACATAAACCTCCTTATATCTTCCTCAAAACAGCCACCATACCTACCTATTATGGCATTTCCATAGCCATTCCGAGATATATTGCCATGCAACTTTCCACCGTTCCGTTTATTATGACACACTTCATCATTGTCATATTGCTTTGCATGATCATGTAGGTGACATCGTATTTTGTGGCAAAGCCACTATTCATAATTTTTCCATACATGTCACTCTTGATTCATCGCATATCCCGGACACCGCCGGAGGCATTCACATAGAGTCATATCTTGTTCTAAGTATTGAGTTGTAATTGTTGAGTTGTAAGTAATAAAAGTGTGATGATCATCATTATTAGAGCATTGTCCAATGTGAGGAAAGGATGATGGAGACTATGATTCCCCCACAAGCCGGGATGAGATTCCTGAATAAAAAAAAGAGGCCAAAGAAAAAAAAGGAGAAGGCCCAAACAAAAAAATTGAGAGAAAAAGAGAGAAGGGACAATGCTACTATCCTTTTCCACACTTGTGCTTCAAAGTAGCACCATGATTTTTATGATAGAGAGTCTCCTATGCTGTCACTTTCATATACTAGTGAGAATTTTTCATTATATAACTTGGCTTGTATATTCCAATGATGGGCTTCCTCAAAATGCCCTAGGTCTTCGTGAGCAAGAAGTTGGATGCACACCGACTTAGTTCTTGTTGTTGAGCTTTCACATATTTATAACTCTAGTGCATCCGTTGCATGGCAATCCCTACTCCTCTCATTGACATCAATCGATGGGCATCTCTGAGGGAGTCCTGGATTAGGGGGTGTCCGGATAGCCGGACTATAGCCTTTGGCCGGACTCTTGGACTTTGAAGATACAAGATTGAAGACTTCGTCCCGTGTCCGGATGGAACTTTCCTTGGCGTGGAAGGCAAGCTTGGCCATACAGATATGTAGATCTCCTACCATTGTAACTGACTCTGTGTAACCCTAACCCTATTCAGTGTCTATATAAACCGGAGGGTTTTAGTCCGTAGGACGAACAACAATCATACCATAGGCTAGCTTCTAGGGTTTAGCCTCTCTGATCTCGTGGTAGATCTACTCTTGTACTACACATATCATCAATATTAATCAAGCAGCAGTAGGGTTTTACCTCCATCGAGAGGGCCCGAACCTGGGTAAAAACATCGTGTCCCTTGTCTCCTGTTACCATCCGCCTAGACGCACAGTTCGGGACCCCCTACCCGAGATCCGCCGGTTTTGACACCGACATTGGTGCTTTCATTGAGAGTTCCTCTGTTTCGTCATCTTTAGGCCCGATGGCTCCTCCGATCATCAACAACGATGCGCTCCAGGGTGAGACTTTTCTCCCCGGACAGATCTTCGTATTCGGCAGCTTTGCACTGCGGGCCAATTCGCTTGGCCATCTGGAGCAGATTGAAAGCTACGCCCCTGGCCACCAGGTCAGATTTGGATGTTTGAACTACACGGCTGACGTCCGCGGAGACTTGATCTTGATGGGTTCGAGCCCACGACATAAACGCTACCGCACTGTCACGAGGGGCATGATCTAGCTCTGCCGCCGAACAGTGTCCTGGAGGCCGCACCAGTGTCCGCTCCGACTTTCAGCTCGGAGCCGACTGCGCCGATCGAGGACGGGTGGTTGGACACCGCCTCGGGGGCTGCGATCTCTACGGCGATTGAGCCGTACATTTACCCCGTCCTTTGCGAAGCTCGTAACTCCAAGGCGCCGGACTCCTCTCCAGACTCCGAGCCTTCCGCGCCCCCGCTAATCGAATCCTATTGGGCGCTGATCATGGAATTCACTGCCGCGGACATCCTTCAGCACTCGCCCTTTGGCGACATCCTGAATTCAGTAAAGTCTCTCTCTTTATCAGGAGAGCCCTGGCCGGATTATGGTCAGGAAGGTTGGGATGCGGACGACGAAGAAATTCAAAGCCCACCCACCACCCACTTCGTAGCCACTGTCGATGATTTAACCAACATGCTCGACTTGACTCAAGACATCGACGGTATGGACGGCGATGTAGGGAGAACATGAACCAGCGCCTACAGGGCACTGGAGAACCACCTCATCTCACGATGTATACATGGTGGACACACCTAAACGAAGCGACGATGAGGAACAATGGGACGCTACGAAGGATCATTCCCTCGAAAAGCAGTCAAAACAGCGACGTAAGCGCCACTCAAAGTCCCGTCTCGACAAAGACAACAACTATACAGATCCAGCCATAGAGCAGGGCGAACCGGTGGACGACGAACATGCTATCGAGCAACCGTCCGATCAGGACAATCTGGATAAACAACCCGTCCCCGGCGAAGATAAAAGTCCGGACGATCTCACGCCGAACAAGTTGCTGGAGCAGAAGAACCTCCACAAAAGGATCGTCGCCACTGCGCGTAGCCTGAAAAAGCAGAAGCAGAAGCTCAAAACAGCGGAAGATGCACTTAGAATCAGATGGAGCAAAGTACTCAACACCGCAGACAAATACGGCGACAGTCGCCGAACGAAGAGCTACCGCAAGCGAAAACTACTACCTGAATTTGATGAGGAGGCCGTAGAGCCCCCGCAATCAAAAAAAAAATAGGCCACCCGTTCGGATGGATGACCCCATGGAAAACAGAGAGCGGCAAACGGCGCCGCACACAAGCCGGCACGCGATCCGCACAAGGATTCGCATCAAAAAGATGGCCCAGCTAGATCTATCTACGGGCCAAGAAAGCAAGCTCCAGTAAGCAATGCAACACGTCAAGTATCCGAACATCACGGTACACCTAGATATAGGGGTGCCGCACACCCCCTATGTTTCACCGATGAGGTGCTGGATCATGAATTTCCAGCGGGATTCAAGCCCGTAAACATAGAGGCATACGACAGAACAACAGACCCTGGAGTCTGGATTGAGGATTACATCCTCCATATACACATGGCTCCACGCCATAAAATACTTACCCCTCAAACTCAAAGGCCAGCCCGGCATTGGCTTAAAAGCCTTCCCGAAAACACCATTGGAAGTTGGGAGGAGCTCGAGGACGCCTTTCGGGCAAATTTTCAAGGGACCTATGTCCGACCTCCGGATGCCGACGATTTAAGTCACATATCTCAACAACCCGGAGAGTCAGCCCGGAAATTTTGGAACAGATTCCGTACTAAAAAGAATCAAATAGTCGACTGTCCGGACGCCGAAGCCTTAGCAGCTTTCAAACACAACGTCCGAGACGAATGGCTCGCCAGACACCTCGGCCAAGAAAAGCCAAGAACAATGGCCGCATTAACAAGCCTCATGACCCGCTTTTGCGCGGGAGAGGATAGCTGGCTAGCAAGATGCAGCACCAGCGACCCAAGTGCATCCGAAGTCAGGGATGGAAACGGGAAACCACTACGCAACAAGGACCAGCGTCGGACCAAGGGAAACAGCCTGAAGAGCACGACAGTCAACGCCGGATTCAAAAGCTCTCGGCAGAATCATAAAAAGCTGCCCCTTAAGGATAACAGGGACGAGCTATCTAACTTAAACAAAATCTTGGACAAGATATGCCAAATCCACAGTACTCTGAAGCCTGCAAACCACACCCACAGAGATTGTTGGGTCTTCAAGCAGTCCCGCAAACTCAACGCCGAACACAAGGGGCTCGACACACCAAGCGAGGACGATGACGAACCCCAAAAGCAGAGCACCAGAAACAAAAGAATTTCCCACAAGAAATCAAAACAGTGAACTCACTTCACGTGACAAAAGGGAAGAATAGAGCGGCGCCCATAGAGGTACGCGCCATACGGCCTATCCCGGAGGAGTCCCGCCACTGGTTGTTAAAACCAATCACCTTCGACCATCGGGATTACTCTAGAAGTATACGGAACGCAGGTTGGACTTCCTTGATATTAGATCCGATAATTGGCGGACTCCAATTTTCACAAGTCTTAATGGACGTCGACAGTGATCTAATCCTGCTATACCTGGACACAATCCGCAAAATGAGGATAGACCCAACCAAATTTCGCCATAGCAACACTTCCTTTCAAGGGGTAATGCCAGGCCCATATGCCCATTATGCGGGCTCTCTACTGCTAGAAGTTGTGTCCGCTCACCCGACAACTTCCGCGAAAAGTTAACCTTCCACCTCGCCCCATTTACAAGTAGCTATCAAGCACTATTGGGACGCGAAGCTTTCGCCTGCTTTAACGCAATACCGCATTATGCATCTCTTACACTTAAAATGCCCGGTCCACGCGGCATCATCTCATTAAAGGGAAACATCGAGGATTCCTTGAGTCCAGAAAATTGTGCGGATGCCTTGACAGCCCCACAATAAACCGGCTTCAACAATACAAGCACTTAGACAGGTCATCCGGACCGGACACGGCTGGACGAGTCCGCATAAACATACTAAGGGCTCGCTAGACGCATACCCCGTACATAAGGGGCTCCGCGCATCCACAACAAGAGACAATAAAGCTCAATTTTGTTCATTCTTTGAATTGTACTTTGTTTATTTAATATAACGTACATTTTCGCATGATCTTTTCAACTAAGTTCCTCTCTTTACAGATGAACACCGTGCTACACCCGGCCCGTGATACGGCACAACAGAGACACAAAGCAGACGCGTGAGGGACCCAAGCAAAGGATTCTTTTCAGATTAAGACCCTGCGTAAACCTTTTTCACTGTCTCTTGTTGAAACACATCCCCCGCTTTCTTGCTATAACCGAGGAGGAGGCTGGCGTTTTGGCATAGGCCATGTCAGAATTTCGCGCGTACCTGGACACCAGGGGCTTTTTACCAAGGGCGATTGTTTGACCCGTTTTCATAAAGACCGAATACCTTAGGGAGTGTTCGGCGTCTCGAGTTAAGCCTTATACGCATCAGCTCTGAATCATGTCTTTGGTCAAATGTTGGGTTTGCCCAGCTCCTATGTTTTGCTGCCTGACGTTCCACTCTATCGGCTAATGCGGCACCAGGAGAACTACTGCGATTGTGCCCCCGGTTCGGCCAGGGGAGCACCTCAGTAGAGAAAGCCGAAAACTGACTATCATGATATAGCGTGAGACTGGTCAACCACTCGATGACCTGCTGGAATCTTTAGAATTCCTCCGCATTGACGAAGGGCCGCTTCCCGGTCAGGCACATACGCGCCCCGAATTCGGGTGAGCGCGTACCCCTAGGGGCTATATAGTAGCCCCACTGTCGAACTCCTATGGCCAAGTGAAAGTGATAAAGCATTATAGTCCGGTTGCCTAGTTTGCTGCGCTATCACCTCCTTTGTAGTACCAAGACGTTGGATCAAGTGTGAAAATGCGTTTTCTGCAAACACCCCCGCATTATATGCGTGGGGCTGAAGCCAAAGACTGCCATCTTTCAAAGTTATATACACATATACATTAACGGCCGACAGGAGGTATTTTAATTCTTGAAGGCACAAGTATAAAAAGCTTTTATATTCCATCGAAACATTGTTTCACAATAATACATGTTATTCAACATAATATCCTTCGAGCATGCGTCTCTATTAAACGAGCGCCTGCAGAACTTCACGAAAATAGTGCTCGGCAGTACTCGGCTTCCGTCCGAATCTTGGGATGCAACATCGGTGGCCTTCATCTCCGCCCAAGATGTCTTGACACGGGCAAGAGCCATCCATGACCCTCTATGCTCACGACCGCCTCATTCCTTTGATATGCGGCACCGCACCAAGGAACTGCTGCACCAAGCCAAAATAACTCTTCGGCTCGGGCCTTTTCGGCCACAAATGAGTCACGACATTCTTCA
This sequence comes from Aegilops bicornis, assembly GCA_021605145.1. Taxonomy (NCBI): domain Eukaryota; kingdom Viridiplantae; phylum Streptophyta; class Magnoliopsida; order Poales; family Poaceae; genus Aegilops; species Aegilops bicornis. The sequence goes on from CM038671.1 coordinate 103,596,703, forward strand.
TGGCAAGTCCGGACAACCTATTCAGCTCCGCCCATTCGGCCAAGCGATCGGTTAATGGAAGTGGACGCTATGGACTACGGAACTACGACCAAAAAAGCTCTTCCATCTCGTGATCCTTTTGATCTTCGAAGTGTTCGGCCGCGTCCGCGGCACTCGCCGCCAAGTCTAGATAAGCATCCTCACTACTCCACAGCCGGTCCAACTGAGCATATTTAGGATCCGTGAACTTCCTCCGCAGCAGAAAAGGCTTTCCAGCCGCAATATCTCCGGCCTGACGTAGCTCCTCCTTCATAGCTCTCATCATAGAGCGAGCACCCTTGGCCTCGGTGGTGGCCTTCTTCAGGTCCTCTTGCTCCGCTCGACCTCAAGAAGCTCGCAGCGGTCGGTAGCATTCTTCAACTTCACGGCCATTTCATTTTTGCTTCGGCAGTGAGCAGCCTGTTCGGCTTTTAGCTCTTCGGCCGCCTTTAAGGCAGCCGCATCACTTTTTCTAGCCTGCTCCTTGGCTCGGGCAAGCTCCGCCCGAAGGTTCTCCATGGCAGCAGCACCATCTGCATCAAGCATACATGATGTAAGGCACGGGCATCAAGCTCCCTTACCAGGTGTCCGCGGAGAAACCGCATACCTTGTGACTCGTCAAGCCGCTTATTGACAAGCGCGATGTCAGCATCCGCCCCGTCAAGTTGCCGCTTTAGCTCGGCAAAATCATCAGTCCGGCTAGCCACCGGACGCTCCGCCACCTACATATGAAGGGCGACATATTATAACCTGGGATTATGATCCTCGGCACGCTATCATTTTTGACAAACGCACCAAGTCTCAGAGGCTACTATCTACACATGACGCATCTTATATATGCGGAACCGTCAAAAGGTACATCATTGCACGTACCTCAAAACCTGTCAGTAAACTTCTGGCGGCCTCGTACAACCCGCTTTCCATGGACGAAATCTTTTCAATCACCGTACCCATCAATGCACGGTGATCCTCTGAGATAGACACTCGCCCGAGCAGACCCTTCAACTCCTCCGATCACAAGACCAGAGGTGCCAGACTCGTCTGATGGCCTTTTTAGAAGGCCGGACACGGAGGGCTCTGGGGGGCCCCTACGACCGCCCTCCACCCCTGCCGGATTCGGGGAAAACCTCCTCGACGACACCTCAAGATCGTCCGCCTCGCTAGGCGGTACACAGGGGAGGTGTTCCGCTCTCCATCATCTCGGACGAAGATCCTCAAGACGAGCTCACTGAGAAGGGGTGAGATCCGAACTGCAAGGTAAAATTTCGGTCATCTTTAGAGATAAAACAGGGATGTCTCTTATTTTAGGAAAAACTCCCCTCTCTACTTACGGCTCGCTGGAGGGCTGATCTCCTTGGGGAAATAATGCGGCCGGGGCATCTTCCGGCGCAGGACCCTCTGGCGAGGATTTCTTCCCGTGCTTTGAGGCCTTGGTCTCCGGATCTTCAGAGGCGGTCCTCTTCTCCCCTTGGATGGAGGGATTCTTGATCCCTCCTTGCTTGATAACCTCCTTCACGGAGACAGTAGCTTCCTTGTTCCCCCCTTTGCCTTCTTCTAAAGGCGCAGCCTCCACCATCTTGGTTAACACGGGATCTGGCGTGGTCTGAGGGAGGGGGGCCGGACACCTGATCAGTTTTGCTTTCGCTATCCACTCCTGTTTAGGGGACAGCTCTTTTAAGGGCAAGTTTATGATAAATATCACGGATAGCTTGTCAAGATGCAGGACTACTTACTTGAGCATCCGGCGATTGCAGCTCAGACCTGCGTCCTCGGTCAAGTCCGGACACATTGCTTGTGATCCAAGAACAGTTTGTACATCTCCACAGGCGTTGCACCCATAAAATGTTGGAGAGCTCGTGGTCCCTCCGGATTGAACTCCCACAGCGGAGGGGGCGACGCTTGCAGGCAGGATGCCATTTAATCAGCATGACCTACGCTACTACGACCAGATTGATCTCTCTCTCCAGGAGGTCTCGAATACGGCCCTGCCACAAGGGCACGTCCTTGGACGGCCCCCAGCCAAGTCCTTTATTGACCCATGACGCCAGCCGCGGTGGAGGACCCGAGCGAAAGGCAGGTGGCGCCACCCATTTGGTGCCCCTGGGAGCTGTGATATAAAACCACTCTTGTTGTCATAGGCTGAGCTCCTCTTGAAAAGAGCCCTCGGGCCATGGAGCGTCAACATTCTTGCTTATAACAGCCCCTCCGCACTCTGCATGTTGCCCCTTGATCATCTTCTGCTCCACCTTGAAGGTCTTGAGCCATAATCCGAAGTGACGGGTAATGCGGAGGAAGGATTCACACACGACGATGAATGATGAGATGTGGAGGATGGACTCCGGATCCAAGTCGTGAAATTCCAGCCCGTAATAAAACATGAGCCCCCTCATGAAGGGGTCCGTCGGGAAGCCTAGCCCCCGAAGGAAGTGAGACGCGAACACCACGCTTTCACCGGGCTTGGGAGTGGGAATTACCTTCCCTTGAGCAGGCAGCCTATCCGAGATTTCGCCGGTTAGATACCTGGCATCTCTTAGCTTTAGGACGTCTTCTTCTGTGACGGAGGAAGGCACCCACCGGCATTCGAGGTCGGAGCCGGACATCATCGGAGGTCCGAAGCGCCTGAATCTGGAGCTTTGGGTGTTGGAACTCGAAGCGAGGGGCAGATTCGATGGAGATTGAGAAAAAGGAGCGAGGCCTTGGTCTCTTTATAAAGAGGTTGAATACCAGGAGCCCTCCCCGTGACCGTTCGGGACTCGCCTTCGATAGAGGAGGTGTGCCAACGGGCACGATTGGGTTACCCACGCCTGTATTGATGAGAATCCCGGAATAAGGGGACACAATCTCTGCTTCGACAAGACGTGCCAAGGAAACTACCTCGCTAAACGCGCTAAGGTGGGACAGTTAAAACGAATAAAAGGCTCGGCCATGGTGTGATGTCACGCTGCAGAATACGTTAGCAGATTGGATTTGTGTAAATATTATTCTCTCTACGGTGGCATGTGGAACTTATTTTTCAGAGCCGGACACTATCCTTGTGTTCAAAATTTTCTATGAAGTATTCGGAGGAGGAACCCGCCTTGCAATGCCGAAGACAATATGCGCGCAGACGTCGTCATTGAAGCCTGGTTCAGGGGCTACTGAGGGAGTCCTAGATTAGGGGGTGTCCGGATAGCCGGACTATAGCCTTTGGCCGGACTCCTGGACTTTGAAGATACAAGATTGAAGACTTTGTCCCGTGTCCGGATGGAACTTTCCTTGGCGTGGAAGTCAAGCTTGGCGATACGGATATGTAGATCTCCTACCATTGTAACCGACTTTGTAACCCTAACCCTATCCAAAGTGTCTATATAAACCGGAGGGTTTTAGTCCGTAGGACAAACAACAATCATACCATAGGCTAGCTTCTAGGGTTTAGCCTCTCTGATCTCATGGTAGATCTACTCTTGTACTACCCATATCATCAATATTAATCAAGCAGGAGTAGGGTTTTACCTCCATCGAGAGGGCCCGAACCTGGGTAAAAACATCGTGTCCTTTGTCTTCTGTTACCATCCACCTAGACGCACAGTTCGGGACCCCCTACCCGAGATCCGCCGGTTTTGACACCGACAATCTCCATAGCCTATTGATTAGCCGCGTCAACGTGAGACTTTCTATCTTTTTGTCTTCTCTCATAACCCCCATCATTATACTTCACCCTAATGCTATATACATGGCTTGCGCTCATGTATTGCATAAGAGTTGAAAAGGCTGAAGCGCGTTAAAAGTATGAATCAATTACTCGGCTTGTCATCAGGGTTATGCATGATGAGAACGTTTGTGTGACAATATTGAAACATAGCCTAACTATATGATTTATAGGGATAAGCTTTCTTTGGCTATGTTATTTTGATAAGACATAATTGCTTGGTTAGCATGTTTGAAGTATTACTGTTTTTATGTCAACATTAAACTTTTATCTGGAATCTTTCGGACCTAAATATTCATGCCACAATAAAAAAGGATTACATTAAGAAGTATACCAAGAAGCATTCCACATAAAAAATTCTGTTTTTATCATTTACCTACTTGAGGATGAGCAGGAATTAAGCTTGGGGATGCTTGATACGTCTCCAAAGTATCTATAATTTTTGATTGTTCCATGCTATTATATAATCTGTTTTGGATGTTTAATGGGCTTATTTATACACTTTTATATTATTTTTGGGACTAACCTATTAGACGGAGGCCCAACCCAAATTGTTGTTTTTTGCCTATTTTAGAGTTTCGCAGAAAAAGAATATCAGACGGAGTCCAAACGGAATGAAACCTTCGGGAACGTGATTTTTGGAACAAACGTGATCCAGAGGACTTGGAGTCTACGTCAAGTAATCAACGAGGATAGGACGAGGCAGGGGGGCGCGCCTACCCCCCCCCCCCCCCAGGCGCGCCCTCCACCCTCGTGGGGCCCATGTTGCTCCACCGACGTACTTCTTCCTCCTATATATACCTACGTACCTCCAAACCATCAGAGGCATCCACGAAAACCTAATTCCACCGCCGCAACCTTCTGTACCTATGAGATCCCATCTTGGGGCCTTTTCCGGCGTCCTGCTAGAGGGGTCATTGATCACGGAGGGCTTCTATATCAACACTATAGCCTCTTCGATGATGTGTGAGTAGTTTACCTCAGACCTTCGGGTCCATAGTTATTAGTTAGATGGCTTCTTCTCTCTCTTTGGATCTCAATACAAAGTTCTCCACGATTCTCGTGGAGATCTATTCGATGTAATCTTCTTTTGCGGTGTGTTTGTCGGGACCGATGAATTGTGGGTTTATGATCAAGATTATCTATGAACAATATTTGAATCTTCTGTGAATTATTTTATGTATGATTGGTTATCTTTGCAAGTCTCTTCGAATTATCAGTTTGGTTTGGCCTACTAGATTGATATTTCTTGCAATGGGAGAAGTGCTTAGCTTTGGGTTCAATCTTGTGTTGTGCTTTCCCAGTGATAGCAGGGGCAGCAAGGCACATATTGTATTGTTGCCATCGAGGATAACAAGATGGGGTTTATATCATATTGCATGAGTTTATCCCTCTACATCATGTCATCATACTTAAAGCATTACTCTGTTCTTATGAACTTAATACTCTAGATGCATGCTGGATAGTGGTCGATGTGTGGAGTAATAGTAGTAGATGCATGCAGGAGTCGGTCTACTTGTCACGGACGTGATGCCTATATACATGATCATATCTAGATATTCTCATAACTATGCTCAATTCTATCAATTGCTCGACAGTAATTTGTTCACCCACCGTAATACTTATGCTCTTGAGAGAAGCCACTAGTGAAACCTATGACCCCCGTGTCTATTCTCCATCATATTACTCTTCCAACACTTAGCTATTTCTATTGCCTTTTATTTTACTTTGCATCTTTATTTCTCCTTATCATAAAATAACAAAAATATTATCTTATCAAATCTATCATATCTCACTCTTGTAAGTGACCGTGAAGGGATTGACAACCCCTTTATCGCGTTGGTTGCGAGGTTCTTATTTGTTTTGTGTAGGTGCGAGGGACTCGAGCGTAGCCTTCTACTGGATTGATACCTTGGTTCTCAAAATTTGAGGGAAATACTTATGCTACTTTACTGCATCACCCTTTCATCTTCAAGGGAAAAACCAACGCAGTGCTCAAGAGGTAGCAGACGTACGTGCAGCAAAAAGTGAAGGTGGTTCGGCTGGAGTCTGCGCGGTTGACGCTGAAGGCTGAGCACTCGACAGTGGTACGACAAAGGTGACAAAAGTCCGATTGGCATCGCCGGCCTCCAGGATTACCGGCTCCATCACCGGCGTCGACTGAGGCGTCTTGCCAGATGACGTCTTCCTACTTCTCCTTCCCAAGGGCTTCAGCAGCACATCCTCTTCGTCGTCTGAGAGATCTATAATATTGGGATGAGCTGCAAAAAGAGTCAATCACCAGAATTTAGTTGACCAACAACAAGATTGAGAAAGTAAAGACAAGTTTGCAAAGACCATACCTGGGTTAGAAGTGGACGCATCTTTCATGTCCTCATCATCATTTCTATGAGCAGAAGTCCCAGAAGTAGTAGCACTGCAGATTCAAAATCCACTCGGTCAGAACGAGAGAATGAGTCGACCAGAGAACGAGTGGTGCCGAATTAAGGAGTCAAATTCAGAATTACCCAGAAGCAATAGGTACAACCACTTTGATTTTGGGCAGAGCCTTCTGAGGTTTCTGCGGTATGACTTTGGGCTGCTTGGGAGCTTTCTCAGTCGGCACAGGAGACGTCGTCCGAGTGTGCTTCAAAGACTGACCAGTCTGCGCGGTCATTTTCCCTCGGAGGTTGGCTGGGTCGTGGGTATGATTGGATCGCCTTTCCCTATGGGGAGGTGAGTCGACCTCTTCTTCATCACTCGGGTCATCGCTCTCCTCGTCGTCTTCTCCATCAGAGTGCCACTCACCGCTCTCACCTCCGCTCTCCTCCCTTCTGGGTCGTGCTCCTGCTCTCCGTTGGGCGTCGTGTACATCACAGTGAGGGCATGAAAGACAACAAGTGGAACAAATGTCAGTCGACGACGAAAAGTAATCACACGACAGATCAAGAAAACACTCAGAAACTCAGAGATAGACCTTTTCCGGTTCATATGAGTTGCTGAGTGGAGGGATCCTCCTGGATCCTCTGGGTTATCCTTGTTACCAGTAATGCCCCTCAGCCACCGCTCCACCGTTTCCTCATCGACTTCCTCTAGGTGGATCCGAGTGGTGTCATCAATGCCCAAATACATCCACATCGGATGATCACGAGCTTGAAGCGTCTGAATGCGTCGTCTGAGGAAGATTTCTAATAGATCCATGCCAATCACGCCGTCGCGGACCAGCTGGACCACTCGCTCGACCAACACCTTCACCTCTTCTTTCTCTGCCAGAGTCACTTTTAAGGCAGAGGGCTTCTCGACTCGAGCCATGGAAAATGGGGGAAGTCCAGTCGACTGGCCTGGAGTCGGCTGGTCTTTGCAGTAGAACCAGGTCGACTACCATCCTCTGACTGACTCGTGAATTATCATGGCCGGGAAAGTGCTTTTACCTCTCATTTGGATCCCAAGACCCCCACACATCTGAATAACATGCGTCCTCTCATCACTCGGATTGGCCTTCTTGACCGACTGAGAACGGCATGTGAAAATGTGTTTGAAGAGACCCCAGTGTGGTCGACAACCCAGGAAATTCTCGCACACAGACACAAATGCAGCAAGATACGTGATGGTGTTGGGAGTGAAGTGATGAAGTTGTGCTCCTAAGAAGTTCAGAAAGCCCCGGAAAAAAGGATGGGGAGGCAAAGAAAAACCATGGTCGACATGAGTAGCGAGGAGAACACACTCACCCTCCTGCGGCCGCGGCTCAGTCTCATCCTCCAGGAGCCGCTCTGATTCGTGGGAAATCAATCCCCCTCGACCAGATCATCGATGTCCTCCTACTAGATCATTGACTAAATCCAATCCCCTGGATCCAGCCGCGAGGGAAGCCGGACCTTGACGAAGATCCGTCCTGCTGGTCTTCTTCCCCTTCGCCTTTGCTGTCGCCTTCTTCACGTGCTCCAAGGCCACTGTCTTCTCCTTCCCCATTGCAGCGGGCGGAGCTCGAGCAGGGCGGCGGCGCCGGGAGCAGAGGTGGATGCGGTGGAGAAAACGAAGGGGAAAGGAGAAGAATGGGAACGCGCTGTGCAAAAAACCCTGATCCGGCACCTTATATGGGGTCATTTCTGAGTGGCTGACTTGCGGGCCCAGGCGATCCTGTCAAATCCGGCAACAGTTGCGCGCGCGATACATGCTAAAAAAGGTGGCACTGAGATCAAGGCGACCCTGCCTAATCCATCCCGATTACTGCGGCCTCCTCCACCTCGCGCGCTTCCTAAAATTTGAATCCTGCAAGATCCGCGAGCAGCAGAGCAACCTGTCAGATGGAAGATTTTCCCCATATCAACACTCGGAGCTTTTCAGTAAAAGTTCACTCGACAAACTAAGAATGGATCAAGGTGACTGAAAAAGAAGTTGAAGTCGTCATGATTGTTCATTTGATCTCAGTAAGACGCTTCCGAAGCGCAAAAATTGAGTCGGAGGTATTCTCAACTCCTTCTCCACTCGAACCCTGAACCATTCGGGGGCTAATGATGAAGCTATGTACCTAGGGTAGGGTCATAGGCCTGACCAAGACACCCTCCCCTAGGACATCGTCATAAAGCCAGAAGCATTCGATGGGTAGCATCATCCACTCGACCAAAAGCATTCCACTCGGAAGACTCGAAGTTACTCCACCGCAACAATTATCACTCGACAGACAAAAGATCTAAAGTCACTCTGCATAGCAACGGTCGGGTGTTTACTCCATAGACTTAGTGATCATTTATGCCACTTTATTATTGGCGTTACCAGTAATGCCCTATATTTATGTACATTGAACTCCTCGTAACATGGGCTGGCTGGGGTCCTGGCGCACTCTATATAAGCCACCCCCTCCACTGGCACAAGGGTTCACACCCCCTGTAACACACACACACACACACACACATGGATAATCTAGTCGACCGCCTCTGGGCACTGAGACATAGGGCTATTACTTCCTTCGCGAAGGGCTTGAACTCGTAAAACTTGTGTGTACAACTTCTCCATAGCTAGGATCTTGCCTCCTCATACCTACCCCCATCCTACTGTCAATCTTAGTACCACGACAGATCCTACATATTCTACGAAGATCTTTATCGGCCAAACCACATAACAACATATATTGTTCCCTTTGTCATCAGTATGTTACTTGCCCGAGATTCGATCGTCCGTATCATCATACCTAGTTCAATCTCGTTGTCGGCAAGTCTCTTTACTTGTTCCGTAATGCATCATCCCGCAACTAACTCATTAGTCACATTGCTTGCAAGGCTTATAGTGATGTGCATTACCGAGAGGGCCCAGAGATACCTCTCCGACAACCGGAGTGACAAATCCTAATCTCGATCTATGCCAACTCAACAAACACCATCGGAGATACCTGTAGAGCATCTTTATAATCACCCGATTACGTTGTGACGCTTTGATAGCACACTAAGTGTTCCTCCGGTATTCGGGAGTTGCATAATCTCATAGTCATAGGAACATGTATAAGTCATGAAGAAAGCAATAGCAATAAACTAAACGATCATAGTGCTAAGCTAACAGATGGGTCATGTCCATCACATCATTCTCTAATGATGTGATCCCGTTCATAAAATGACAACAAATGTCTATGGCTAGGAAACTTAACCATCTTTGATTAACGAGCTAGTCTAGTAGAGGCATACTAGGGACACTCTGTTTGTCTAAGTATTCACACATGTACTATGTTTCCGGTTAATAAAATTCTAGCATGAATAACAAACATTTATCATGATATAAGGAAATATAAATAACAACTTTATTATTGCCTCTAGGGCATATTTCCTTGAGTCTCCCACTTGCACTAGAGTCAATAATCTAGTTCACATCACCATGTGATTTAACACCAATAGTTCACATCATCATGTGATTAACACCTATAGTTCACGTCGCCATGTGACCAACACTCAAAGGGTTTACTAGAGTCAATAATCTAGTTCACATCGCTATGTGTTTAACACCCAAGAACATTAGGGTGTGATCATGTTTTGCTTGTGAGATAAATTTTAGTTTACGGGTCTGTCACATTCAGATCCATATGTATTTTGATAATTGCTATGTCTACAATGCTCTGCATGGAGCTACTCTAGCTATTTGCTCCCACTTTCAATATGTATCTAGATCGAGACTCAAAGTCATCCAGATCAGTGTCAAAGCTTGCATCGATGTAACTCTTTACGACGAACTCTTTATCACCTCCATAATCAAGAAACATATCCGTATTCCACTAAGGATAATTTTTACCGCCGTCCAGTGAGCCGCTCCTGGATCACTATTGTACCCTCTTGCCAAACTCATGGTGAGGTACACAATAGGTCTGGTATACAGCATAGCATACTTTATAGAACCTATGACTGAGGCATAGGGAATGACTTTTTCATTCTCTTTCTATTTTTTCTGCCGTGGTCGGGTTTTGAGTCTTTACTCAACTTCACACCTTGTAACATAGGCAAAAACTCCTTCTTTGATTGTTCCATTTTGAACTCCTTCAAAATCTTATCAAGGTATGTACTCATTGAAAATCTTATCTAGCGTCTTGATCTATCTCTATAGATCTTGATGCTCAATATGTAAGCAGCTTCACCGAGGTCTTTCTTTGAAAACTCCTTTCAAACACTCCTTTATGCTTTCCAGAAAATTCTACATCATTTCCAATCAACAATATGTCATTCACATATACTTATCAGAAAGGCTGTAGTGCTCCCACTCACTTTCTTGTAAATACAGGCTTCATCGCAAGTCTGTATAAAACTATATGCTTTGATCAACTCATCAAAGCATACATTCCAACTCCGAGATGCTTGTACCAGTCCATCGATGGATCGCTGGAGCTTTGCACACTTTGTTAGCACATTTAGGATCGACAAAACCTTTTGGTTGCATCATATACAACTCTTCTTTAAGAAATCCATTAAGGAATGCATGTTTGACATCCATTTGCCAAATTTCATAAAATGCGGCAATTGCTAACATGATTCGGATAGACTTTTAAGCATTGATACAAGTGAGAAAATCTCATTGTAGTCAACACCTTGAACTTGTCCAAAAACATTTTTGTGACAATTCGAGATTTGTAGATAGTAACACTACTATCAGCGTCCGTTGAGGGAGTCTTGGATTAAGGGGTCCTCGGGCATCCAGGCTATGTGACGTGGGCCAGACTAATGGGCAGTGAAGATACAAGACAGAAGACTTCCTTTCGTGTCTGGATGTGACTCTCCTTTGCATGGAAGGCAAGCTTGGCGTTTGGATGTGAAGATTCCTTTCTCTAGAAACCGACTCTGTACAATCCTAGGCCCCTCCGGTGTCTATATAAACCGGAGGGTTTAGTACGTAGAGGTAATCATTTTAGCCATTACAATATCAAGGTAGATCAACTCTTGTAAACCCCAGATTCATCCAAGATAATCAAGCAGGAAGTAGGGTATTACCTCCATCAAGAGGGCCCGAACCTGGGTAAACAGCGTGTCCCTGTCTCCTGTTACCTTCGATCCTCATACACACAGTTCGGGACCCCCTACCCGAGATCTGCTGGTTTTGACACCGACATTGGTGCTTTCATTGAGAGTTCCTCTGTGGCGTCGGCGCCAGGATTGATGGCTCGCCTTGCTATCAAGGACAGTATCACTTCCGGAGGAGCCCTGGCCACAGGCCAAACCCTCCGGCTGGGCAACTTTACCATGGCCGCCCGTTCGGCCGTTAAGCCGATGATGACTTCCCAAGTCATCGAAAATCGTCTCCGTGTTGGCCCCGAGTACTCCAAACGGATGGATCCGGCGGATTTGTCGTCTTTAAACGAACTCCTAGATCGCATCGCCGCCCTAGGGGTCACTTCAGACTATGATCGGATCGGGCTTAAACCTGATCAGAGAGAAATCAAATCTCCACCGATCACCCATCAGATCGCGGTCGTAGAGGAGCAAAACAACAACGACTCTTCCCCTATGATGAAAACAAGCTATGTTTAGATTTCTGAGCTCAGAGAGCCGGATGCCCGTCTACGGGGGGACACTCCCAGTCCTCCGAACTTAGAATCGGGCGTTAAGCCTGAAGAATCGTTGGATGTCCTGAAGCCCGAACTATTAAACTCAGAAGTTTTTCAAACTCTGATCTCCACATTGGGTCAGGGTTCGGATTTAACGCCACCCACCCACCACAAGCAATATTCGCCAAGCAGTTCCGGTCACCCGGATATATGCGACCTCATGTACATATGACAACAGTCTCAGGAAACAGTCCATCACTTCTGGGCCACATTCCTCCTTGTCAAGAACAAGATTAAAGATTGCCGCGACGAGGACGCGATTTCAGTATTCAGCAATAATTGCACGGAGGAAGAAATCCTCAACACCCTCAACTGCCGTCACATACTACACTTCGCTGACTTGGCAACCATAGTACAGAAGTATTACGCCAATGGAAAGCGCCTGGAAAACTCAGACAGCCCGCTGGGAATGACCGGCCTTCACGCCACCTCCCTGGCGGGCAAAAAGGATGCACCCTCGCGGGGCACCTGGCCCCGTAGGCAAGAAAATAAAACCCATTATGGGATGTGGAACCGTTCTTGAGGGATGGCTTGATAAGCCATGCAAAATACACACGACACCGTATACCGAACCAACCCATAGCCTTAGAGCATGTTGGATACTCCGGCAAGTGGCCAAGAGCGGCGAGGACATCCTCACCAAAAATACCTCAGTGCAGCACTCTACGGAAGACGACAACCTCAGAGTATTGACTGGTCTTCGAGACTTTCGCTTCAAACAATCGGCGCAAGAGAGCACTCCGTGACCTCGCTGAAGTCTGCAAGTCGTAGCAATAAATCCCTGGAATGACACGGCCAAAACTTTTAATGCCAATGACGAACCAAAATACCGTTCAGTCCGGGCACCATCCGCCTTGGTCCTCAATCCAATTATGGATGGCTTTCGGCTCACTAAAGTGCTCATGGACGGCGGCAGCGGACTGAACCTCATTTACGAGGACACACTCAATAAAATGCAAATAGATAGAAGCCGCATCAAGAAAAGTAATACGACCTTTTGAGGAATCATTCCCAGTCGGGAAGCAAGATACGCGGGAAAAATTAAGCTCGACGTGGTATTCGGCACGCCTGAGAACTATCGGTCCGAAGTGATAACCTTCCAAGTGGCCCTTTTCAACAGTGGATATCACGCCCTGTTGGGGCGGGACACATTGACGCGCTTTCAATCCATACCTCATTACGGGTATATGAAGCTCAAGATGCCCGGGCCCAACGGTATTATCACTCCCGCAAGTGATCCGGACATAGCACTCCGCGCTAAAAACAAAACCGCATACCTGGCCCTCGAGGCGCTATCCAAGGCCCTGGCGGCCAAAGAATTAACCGCACTACACTCCACGGTGGATAGGGACGACGTGATCCTTGATATGCGCCCCAAGTCCACCTCCTTCAAACCAGCAGACGAAATAGTCAAATTTCAAGTTCACCCGACGGACCCCAAGAAGACAGCTTCCATCGGGGCACAGCTGGATCCGACGGTCGACGCCGCATTACGCGCGTTCCTACGTGAGAACTTGGACATATCCGCCTGGCACCCTTCTGATATGCCAGGAATCCGATGCAGGTTGGCCGAACACAGCCTCAATATATTGGAGGGATACAAGCCGGTCCAGCAAACACTGCGGCGCTTTTCCGAACCCAAACGACAAGCTATGGGGGAGGAGCTAGCCAAGTTAATTAAGGTCGGGTTCATCAGAGAAATAAAACATCCGGACTGGCTAGCAAACCTGGTGATGGTACCAAAGAAGGATAAATGCTGGCGCATGTGTGTCAATTTCAAAGACCTCAACAAGGCCTGCCCTAAGGATCCCTTCCCCCTCCCCCGCATCAATCAGATCATTGATGCTACTGCAGGACACGACTCACTGTGTTTCCTCGACGCATACTCCGGATACCATCAAATCAAAATGAAGGAGTCTGATCAAGCCGCAACGGCATTCATTACCCCATACGGGCCTTTCTGCTTCAACACTATGCCCTTCGGGCTGAAGAACGCCGGCGCCACCTACCAACGCATGATTCAAACATGCCTGGAGAAACAAATCGGAAGATGGTCGAAGCATATGTGGATGACGTCGTCATCGAAACTAAGCACGTAGAGGCACTAGTAGACGACTTGCGTCTCACATTCGACAACCTCCATACATATGACATCAAGCTCAATCTGGAAAAGCGTGTTTTCGGCGTTCCCGCCGGAAAACTGCTGGGCTTCATCGTTTCCAATAGAGGAATTGAGGCAAACCCAGCCAAAATCCGAGCTTTGTCACAATTGGCTACACCAACAAACCTCAAACAGGTTCAAAAACTAGCCAGATGCGTGGCAGCTTTAAGCCGCTTTATCTCCAGATTAGGAGAAAAGGCATTGCCACTATATCGCATGCTCCGACACACCGACCACTTCGAGTGGACGGACGCGGCAACAGCCGGACTGGAAGAAATAAAAGCTCTTTTAGCAAGCAACCCAATCCTGGCCGCGCCGAACGTCGGTGAACCGATGTTATTATACATCTTTGTAACACACCAGGTGGTGAGTGCGGTGCTCGTCATTGAAAGAGAGGAGGACGGACATAAATTCCCACTTCAGAAACCGGTATACTATGTATCCACTGTCCTCACACCATGCAAGTCCCGGTACCCTCATTACCAAAAGATAGCATACGCGGGCTTCATGGCATCTCGGAAGCTACGGCACTACTTCCAAGAGTGCTTGATCACGGTGGCTTCTGAAGTACCACTCAATGACATATTAAACAATCGCGATGCTACAGGCCGGATTGCCAAGTGGGCCATTGAGCTCTTGCCATTCTATATAACATACAAACCACGCCGAGCCATTAAATCCCAAGTATTGGCCGACTTCGTCACCGAATGGACAGAGGACGAACTCCCTAAAGAATACGGTACATATTCCAACAGGGTCATGCACTTCGATGGCTCTAAAATGCTGGCCGGTTTAGGAGCGGGCATTGTCTTAACGTCCCCCACAGGAGACACAGTCCAGTAAGTACTCCAAATATTATACACAGATTCCAATAACGCAACCGAATACGAGGCCTTATTGCACGGTCTTCGGATGGCTATCTCCATGGGCATACAATGCCTGGAGGTGCGCGGGGATTCAAATCTCGCAATATCCCAATTAAATGGAGACTTCGACGCCAAAGATCCGAAGATGGCGGCCTATCGTAATGTCGTACTCAAAATATCAGCTCGGTTCGAGGGACTGGAGTTTCATCATGTGGCTCAAGAAAGTAATCAAGCGGTGGATGTCCTTGCTCGCATGGGCGCCAAGCGTGACCCCGTCCCACCTAACATCTTTTTGGAAAGGCTCTTCCAGCCATCCGTGGTGTGGCAGGATGAGAGCGGCAACACTAGTCTGGATCCGATTATACCCCCAGATTCCAAACACAATACCGATATCATCGGGGGCTCAGCCACCGAAATAACACCATCGGCCCATCTAATAATGGCAGTAATTGCCCCATGGACAGAACCCTTCTTAGCCTACCTCAATAGGTGAGAGCTCCCTGAGGACTAGAATGAGGCTCGATGCATCGTTCGGTGTTCGAAAGCCTACAAGGTTCATGAAGGAGATCTCTACAAGAACAGTGCTACCGGAATACTTCAAAGATGTATCTACGAAGAAGAGGGACGACAGCTCATGGCCGAAATCCATACTGGTCTCGGCGGTCACCACGCCCCGGCTCGGGCTCTTGTAAGTAAAGCCTTCCTACCGGTTTCTTCTGGCGACGGCCCTAGCAGATGCACAGGACCTTGTCCACCGTTGTGTAGGATGCCAATTTTTCGCCAATGAAAGCCATATGCCACCTACCACCCTACAAACAATCCCCATTACTTGGCCTTTCGCGGTCTAGGGGCTTGATATGGTCGGACCCCTTAAAGGAGGAAGCCATAAGAAAAAATATCTGCTGGTCATGGTAGATAAATTCACTAAGTGGATAGAGGCCAAACCAGTTAAAACGGCCGAAGCCGTACCAGTGATAGACTTTATATCCGGTGTCATACACTATTATGGTGTCCCACACAGCATCATCACCGATAACGGCTCCAACTTTATAGCCGACGAAGTACAAACCTGGTGTGTTAACCTGGGCATCAAGCTCGATTATGCCTCCGTCTATCACCCCCAAACAAACGGTCAAGTCGAACAAGCTAATGGTCTTATCATGAGAGGCATAAGCCTAGACTACTACAGTCTTTAAAAGAGTCAGACAAACACTAGGTCGAGGAGCTCGACTCCGTACTCTGGGGGCTGCGGACCACGCCCAATCGCACTACCTGTTACACACCTTTCTTCATGGTGTACAACATGGGGGCTGTTTTGCCCTGCGGCCTCATTCATGACTCACCTCGAGTGCGCATGTACGAACAGAGAGAAGCCGAGATGGATCGGCAGGACAGTCTAGATACCCTGGAGGAGGAGCGCGGTGTTGCAAAAGCTCGTTCCGCATTATATCAACAACAAGCTCGCAGATACCAAAGCAGAGAAGTGTGGGCCAAGACTTATAATGTTGGTGAACTCGTTCTACGCTTGCCAGAAAATGAAAAGGACAAACTCAAGCCCAAGTGGGAAGGCCCCTTCATTATAGATGAAGTTCTCACTGGAGGTGCGTACCGTCTGCGTGATGCATCGTATAATCGCTTAGAGCCGAACCCATGGAATACCGCCAGACTCCAAAGACTCTACGCCTAGAGCCGGACTCATTGTTCGTTTTCTTTTTCTCCTTTTTCCATTTCTTCTCTCTTTAATTTTTTTCTTTAGCTTTATAGCTCTTGTGCGGCTAGACCGCACATTTATGAGGTACACATCCTTAAATGTATACGCCCGTAATACCTGGGGACTTCTTTTACATAAGCTTATTATCATTTCCCGAGCATCAAGCTCACCACATATGTGTCCTTTTCTAATATATACCTTTTCTTCGCCATTATATGCACCTTTATGACTTAAGTTTTTGCCAAGCTGGGTTGCCTGGCTCCTGTTGTCATGACCGACCTCAGATGGTCAAGTCTCTGTGTTTCAGTGTCATCCCTGGATCAGTAATGCTGACACACACAGTACTCGAAATATTTATAATAGAGTAGCAATCACACACTTAGTACATCGATTGTCTCGAAGAGAACTTATTACAATAATATGGCTTAAGGCCATCTAATGCGATAACAGCGGAAGGCATGGAAGATAAAGTGAGTCCATCAACTCCAACGGCATAGCTGAGCTGCACGACAAGGACCTAACAATCCTTACTCCTCGTCTGAAAAGTCTGCAACATAATACGTTGCAGCCCAAGAACGGGTCAGCACTTGGAATATCTTTGGCAATATAACATGATGAGAGCAAGAACAAAATAATGCTATCACTACATGCATATTTGGCTGGTGGAAAGCTCTATGGTTATAGTTTTGCGAAAAGCCAAATTTTCCCTACAAAAAAGGAATAAATTTTATTTAACTATCATGGTGGTTGTTAAACATTGAGAATGGTTGATAGCATCCTCAATCCCAATTAAAGTAGTTAACATCCCAACAATATTAGTTTAAGAGTGATGAGATACATGTGAATACTCAGATACTAGATACTCAAAAATTGTCCATAACCGGGGACACGGCTAACCATGATTAGATTGCACACTCTGCAGAGGTTTGTGCACTTTTGCCCACAAGACTCGATCGCCTCCGTTGATTTCTCACACTACATGGTGTTTGAGAAACGGATGACCGAGACATAGTCTTCCAGAAACATTAACTCTCTACTCCGGGTAGACCATACCAAACCTACAAAATCCACTACCTGCTGATCTACCTCTTCAAGAGCTTCACGTAACTTAGTCAACTATGCTAGAGCCCATAATAGCTTGTGGCTGCACGCGAAATTTCTAGCATGAATAATCTCAGTTCCCTTTGAGCCTGGGTGGCGGTCCATAGGAAGATCACACGGGTACCCTGGGATTTCCAAAAATAAAACAGACAACACTGGGTTCCCCAGGTGCCTCAATCCACCCAGATGTGTATTAAAGTTGCCATCTTAAAGTAAACCATTAATTAACAATCTCACATCTGTCATGGATGCACTCAAACCCAATCCACGTCTACGAGCATAGCATGGCAATAATAACAACACGTAGAAGTAACTCCCAAGGGTTTGATAGTAACATGTCAATAGGTTCTACCTCAACTACTACTTCCCAACCCACAAATTAATGACATCCTAATCATGAAATGTTTGAGGATTGAAACTAATGCATAAAAATTGGGTATGAAAAGAGTATGATCAATGTGTTACTTGCCTTGCTGACGATCCGTGAATCCTAGAGACTCGTAGTAACACGCTTCGCACTCCGGGAATTCTATCGCAAGCAAAGAATAACATACATAAGCAACAAGCAAAGATGCACAGGTAAAACTCAACTAAAAGAGGTTGACCAGAAAGTTCAACTTAAGAACTCTGCTTCGCAAAAAGAATCAAACCAAACGAAGCAACAAAACTCAAACGGAGAAAGAAATAAGATCCGTTTACTAATCTGAACTAAGGTTAAATTTTACAGAGGCAAAAACTTGTTTGAGTTGATTATTCGGAAAGAGGGTTTCGAGACGAAACTCTAGGCGCTTGAATCGCTGATTACGATAAACAAGCGAAAAGTTATACTAGATCGAACATCGGATCGTAAATCGCGATCGTAAAAAATCATGGAATAAATCCGGGAAAAGAAAAGCGGCGAACAATTAGCGAGCGACCGTTCGTTAAAAGCGAAACGAAACAATGTAACGCCGCTAAAAAAATAAACCGGAGAAAAACCGATCTATATATAAACAAACGAAAACTAGGGTTTTCAATAAAATCCGAAATGGTTTTCTTCGGAAAACCGAGTGGCGGGGCGGCTACCTCGCTCGGCTGAACTCCGGGGCTCGGGCTCAACGGGCAGGGTGGCGGCGGCTCTGGCGGCGGCTTAGGCGGGCTCGGGCGGCGGCGGTCGGGTCGGCTCGAGGCGGAAGGCGGCGGTGGCGGTGGTGGCGGCTAGAGGCGGTGGTATTTAAAGGAGGGGGTGCGGTGCCTTGGGGAGGGGGCGTGGCGGCGGAGTCTGAGCGATCACAAGCGACGGCGGGCGCGGAGGAAGGCGGCGGCGGCAGCTGGCTGGCCCGGCCCGGGCTTCACTTGCGGCGCCTTGATTTTTTAAATTGTTCCACCGACAGAAAAATTCCTATAAAATAAAATAAAAATCTAAAAATGCCAAAACAAATTTTCACCGTCTAAATGAAATATTTAGAACGAGTTGAACATTTTCTTGGCCCTAAAATGCAATTTTCAAAACGTGCAAATTTTTTGTAATGCAAATAAAATTCAAAATAAACTCAAATAAAATCCAAATAATGATTCTAACATTTTTCCTCCCATGTTTAAATTATTTTGGAGAAGTCATATTATCTCCTCTCATATATTTTAATATGAAATATTTTTTCGGAGAGAAAAATAATTAAAATAAAAAATCCTCGTTCTCAGTATTTGATAGAAATCATAATACGAAAACCGGAAATCCCCAACTCTCTCCGAGGGTCCTTGAGTTGCTTAGGATTTCGAGGATTGCGGAACGAAGATGCAATAAAATATGGTATGCATGGATGACCTATGTATAACATTCCAAATTGAAAATTTGGGATGTTACACATGTGCTTATGCCCTACGTTCATGTTTGTTCGACTAGGGCATAAAGGGAGCATCTCTGCGATTGTTACAGTCGGGTCATCCAGACTTGTACCTCAGACTGGGTGAAGTCGAAAGCTAGCGTTCTTAAGGGAATAATCGGTCGGCGAACTAAAGACGTTTTTTCCTCGTTGCACTATGAATCCCCATATATTACGTACACTGCGATTTTTTGAATCACAGTTTCGGCAAAAGGAGATGCCCAGTCAAAGGCAAAAGGAGATGAAGTCCTCGGCCGAGAGGCTTAATTAGTAACCGTGATGATGGCGTTGAGCTCGGCTAATGTCGAGGCACCGCCAACGGCAGGCGTGCAACTGACGGAGGGGCCGCTTGCTGGCGAGGTGCCGGCCGGCGTACACCCGGGTGCATTAAGCTCAATGCGGCCGTGCCACCGCCGCCGCCGGAGACACCAATACCGCCGCCGCTGGAGACACCAATGGCGCCGCCTGCGCGTTGTGCGAGTTGCTGGCCGTGAAGCTGGGAATAGGGGGCGGCCCCTGTTGGCCACCCGCAATCCACGCCTTCAGCCCATGAATCAAGGTAGGCATAATGCCGGGGAGCGTCGATCCCAGTTGTTCGTGCACTTGCTCTTGGACAATCTCCAGAATCCGCACCACTTGTGCCTTGAGTTCTTGAACCTCGCGCGACTGGCTTTCCAAGCTGGTCTTTTTCTCCTTTCGCCCACCAGCGGTATAGTATGACGACCATTTTGTGGACAAGCCTTTGCCGGCCACACGACCAGCTGACAACGGCTTACTGAGCTTATCCTTTTTTCATTATGTTCAACGCCCTATTTAGAGTGATGTCCCATGCATGGGTGCTTTGGGACGACCCCGCGCTACTGCTGTCAGTCTCCTGCCCCAGAACAAGCTCAAGCGCCCTGGTCTTCGAATCTGTGGCAAGCTCCTTTGTTATCGGGTCCTCCTTGTACCGGACCCTGACATAGTTCCTGGTCTGCTTGTCACTGGTGTATTTCTCAAAGCGGGGCGGTAGGCCTTGCTCGGCACGCTCCGCGTCCTCCTTGTCCCATATAGGCTCCGCCACTCTGTAACCGCCGGGACCGAGCTTGTGTTCCCCTAAGTTCAACTCCCGCATTTCTTTCCCCCATTGACTTGATTTGGAGGTTGCACTGCTCTCGCACTTGATCTTGAACTCCTTGTAGTCCTCTTCGCTGATCGAAGGATTTTTCGCCTTGATCTTCTCATAACTATCACCTTTCTCAATCATTCTCTTCACCGCGCTTCTCCAAGTAGACAGGGCCGTGCTCATCCTCGTGAGGGCGGCACTGTTCACTTTATTCCTTGAGATGCGTGTGTTTTCAAAATTAGCGGGGAACTTGTATCGTTCGTGCAGCTTCGTGAAGAGGAGGTTGCGCAAATTCCCTCGGTTCTTATGCTTAAGGTTCTCGGTGTTGATCGAGACGGTGCTCCGGAGAATGCACCCGAGCTGAACCGAGTACCCCTTGACTATATGTTTGGGCTCCGTTGGATTCCCGTCGGAGTCCAGTTGAGTAAATTCGTCCTTGACGCTGCGGAGCGCGTTCGGGCGCCGGTCCTTCCGTTGCTTCTTCGGTTGGCTGCCATCTGTGCATGCGCCGCCATCATTAGTGGTGGCATCCTCGGCGGCACCATCAGTGGTGGCATCCTCGGCGGCACCATCAGTGGTGTCATCCCCGACGCCACTAGGGGTTGTGTAGTCAGCATCGGTGTCTTCCGCGGCATCCTCATAGCGGTGAGGTTGTTCCTCCATCTCCTGGGACAGCTCCCAGAATTGCTTGCCACCCTAACCGCCGGCCTCATCGTTGTAGGCCATGTTTCGCTCTAAATAGGAAAAAAGTTTGGTCAAAAAGTTGGTTGTTGTCAAGGAACAAGATCATGGTCTCATCATTTAGGGTTTGTCGACACCGAGGCATCCTAAAAGCTAAGCTTTTATCATTTAGGGTTTGTTGACGCCGAGGCATCCTAAAAGCTAAATGCTAAGTTAAGTTTTCATCATTTAGGGTTTATCGATGCCGAGGCACCCTAGGTTGGGCCTAATCACTTGGCTCTATTGCCACCTATGGTTTAATGCATCAAGAATAAAGGGGCAGTTGATCCTACTAAAGTAAGTACTAAGATACCCCGGCCCATGCATTAGTAGCAAGTACCCCAGATGTCTGATTTTTAGCAAAGTCATGCTAAAATTCACGAAAAATTTCAGCATGACCTTTGCTGAAAATAGGACATATGGAGTACCCGAATTTGCCGGAACCGAAGTTAATCGACATTCCGACAAACTCAAGGGCCTCTCGGGGTACCTGCAAATTCATCATGACACAATGGTTGGAGACAAAACCCAACAAACTAGCAAATTTACTGACGTTTTTACAGAAATTGTTTTCTGTAAAAGATGATCATCATCTTTGCAAGTCTTTCTCAATGTGATCACAAGTAATTCAGAGGCATCACAATAAAGCAACACCCTACACTAGCCTAAACACAAGTGTAGTTTCACCCATATAATTAAGAACAACTTTATAAAATCAGAGAAGTTGCTAAATTTTTTGTATCCTTCATACACACTGGAGTACAATGCTTTATAATGTTCCATCATCATTACAGAAATCCAAGACCATGTGTTCCATCATCATCATCATTACAGAAATCCAAGAAACATCATGCTTTTTAACAGTTTTTAGTTTGGACAGAATACTGAAAACTACAGTTTGGACAGAATTCCTAACACTTTGGTCTTCCAGTTACAAAACAAAACTAACATAATTCTAGATGCCATAACTGAATTTTTTGACAGTAGCTCAAGTTTTTGATAGTAGCTCCTAACAGTAGCTCCTAACTGAATTTCTGCTTAAAGGGAAGGCTGACTTAAGTGGCAAGATGATACAATTTGCGTAACATAACAATATATGCATCTTAATATAGCACCATCTCCTAACAGAAATAGTATCCCAGGTTTCCATCTTAATACCACAAAGAATACCATAATAAATCCAGGATCATTTTTTCTAGAGAAAAGCATCATTATAAGGGGAGTTTCTTACTCTACCAGATCTACTAGGGGGCATAGTAGAACTGATATTCTTTTGCTGACTTCTAGTACAAGGTATAGAAGAGGAGGTAAATCTGATGAGACATGTAATTGCAGTGTATTAACAGTATAATTTGATTAGATTTATAGTGCAAATTTATAGTAGAATTACAACTACGATGTGAGCCAGAACCATACTCCAAATGTAGTAGAAGATACCTTACATTCATTTGTCAATCTAAAGGGCTGCAACTTGGGCTTTGAAATGAAGATAAGTGGCAGTTAACACCTTTGTAAAAAAATTCAGTTAACACACTATCAAAAAATTCAGTTAACACTATCAAAAAAATTCAGTTAACACACTGTCAAAAAAAATTAGTGAATGGATGGCAATACATCATACACTCACGTTGCTACATTATTCATCAACTTGTATCATTAAGAAATACTACTCTAGTATAGTTTTGGTGTAACTAGGTTTTGCCTCCTTTGTTGTATTCTTCTTTTTGTTAGCTATCTCAAAAGACTGGAATGAACCGTTAGCTATCTCAGAAGACAAAAACAAAAATTCAGTGTGTTACCCATATGGCCAAAATATTGTCCCTAGACATCTCCTGGTCCTACCCAAGATAAACCCTAGTTACAAAAATGCAGTGCGAAAACTCAGTTACACTGCCAATACATTCAGTTTGAATTATTTCTCATGGTGATCCTCAACAAATTCTTATGACAGAACTACCAACTTTGCTGAACTAATCTGACCACTATGACCTGTTCATCATTCAGCCATAGTTTGTTGTTGCTGCTACAATTTCAGTAAGCAACATGCCTAAATCCAGTGCTTGTTTGACTTTACTGAATTACCAACACATGGCACACAACACATTTATATTTTTTCAGGTCACACAACACATGCCTGAGGAGGAAGATTGTATTTTCTTGAAGCATCATCAGGTACACTTCAACATGTGCTAGCAGCAACAATGGTCAATATTCATTCTTATTTATGGTCAATATTTATAACCTATCAACAAATGGCAAGAATATTGAGTAATATACTGCAGATAATCTATTGCAATTTGAATCGTGAACCCTAACTTTTGGAGCATGTGATTTATGTATTGAAATTCCTTTTGGAGCATCGGTTGGAAGGAATGGGGAATTGTGGAGAGAGGGAGGAAGGAGGAAGGAGGAGAGGTACCTGGTCGCCGGAGGAATCGGCGTCGGGGTCGGCGAAGGGGTCGGCGTCGGGGTCCGAGCTTGTCCGGGTCCTCGCTCGCCGTGGTCTAAGGAGAGCAGGGGCTGGCGGCGGAGGACGGCAGGGGCTGGTGGCGGAGGACGGCAGGGGCAGGCGGGGTGGGCGCGTCGGGGCCGCTCGCCCGGCTCTGCAGGGCCGGAGGAGGCCCTCGCCGTCGGAGGGAGGAGGAGAGAGAGGAGCGGGCGCGCGTGCTCGGCCGATCTGCTCGGGGCGCGGGCGGCGGGGGTGGAGTCCCGCGGGGTCGGGGCGGCGGCGTCGGGGCAGCGCAAGACCACAGCGGCGGCGGCGTCGCCGACGGCGTGGCGGGCGTGACGGAGGGGCGGAGCAAGGGGCGGGCGCATTGGGTCGAGTGGATCTGGCGAGGAGGAGGGAGGCAACAGTGCGAGGGAAACAGGTGAACTGGGGGGAGGGATCTAATGGCGCACCGCACCACTAGTGCGGCATAAGTACAACCATTCTAATGGCGCACCCCGCCCCGGTGCGCCATTAGAATTTACTAGCCCTACTAGTCAGGTTATATTCCACATAACCCCCACTCCATCAGAACAAGCCCACTAGCCCGACTAGTCAGCACGCAGCACACACACCAGGAGGTCCTGGGTTCGATTCCCAGGCTTCCCATTTTTTGTATTTATGCATTTAAAATGTTGTTTGATATTTATTTGTGTTTAAATATGTTCAAACTTCTTTAAGTCATAACAGTAATATTTTTTAAAAAAATAGTAATAATTTTTTAAAAAATATCATCAAATTTGTTATTTGAAATTTTTTATGAATATGAAAAAATATCATCAAATTTAATATTTGAAAAATATCATCAAATTTGTTATTTGAAAATACAATCAAATTTGTTTTTTTGCAATTTTAGTTGCATTCATTTGTGACGGTGGAGCGGGCCGGGGACGGTGCGGGGGAGATGGTGCGGGTGGTCGTCGGCAGCGGTGGAGTGGGGGAGGGTGCGGGCCAGGAGTCGGCAGCGGCGGCCGGTGGAGCGGGGAGGTGCGGTGGGACGTCGTGGCGGTGGAGTGGGAGAGGGTGAGGGTGGTCGTCGGCGGTGGAGTGGGGAGGTGCGTCTGGGGTGTGTGTGGCCGGTGGAGCGGGGAGGTGCGGTGGGACGTCGGCGACGGTGGAGTGGGGAGGTGCGGGGTGTGGCGGAGGTGGAGTGGGGAGGGTGCGGGCGGGGTTGGCGGCGGCTGTAGAGCGAGGAGAGTGCGGTGGGATGTCGTGGCGGTGGAGTGGGGGAGGGTGCGGGGGTGGGCGGCGGTGGAGTGGGGAGGTGCGGGCAGGGGTCGGCATCGGGCCCGGTGGGGAGGAGGCGGTGGGACGTCGGGCGGTGGAGTGGGGAGGTGTGGGCGGGGTTGGCGGCCGGTGGAGCGGGAGGGTGCGGTGGGACGTCGGGCGACGGTGGAGTGGGGAGGATGGGGGGTGGCGGCGGTGGAGTGGGGAGGGTGCGGGCTGGGGTCGGGGCGGCGTGGAGCCAGGAGGGTGCGGTGGGACGACGACGGGGGTGGAGTGGGGAGGTGCGGGGGTCGGTGGCAGGTGGAGTGGGGAGGGTGCGGGCGGGGGTGTGGGCGGCCGATGGAGCGGGGAGGGTGCGGTGGGGCGTCGGAGGTGGTGGAGTGGGGAGGGTGCGGGGGTGACCACAGTTACTAATGGCGCACCGACAGTGCGCCATTAGAAGTTTTGTAAAAAAAATAAAAAAGTATATATTCTAATGGCGCATAGTGTGGCCAGTGCGCCATTACTAGTTAGCACTAGTAATGGCGCACTTTGTACGGTGCGCCATTAGAATGTTTGGAAAAATTAAAAAAAATTGTTGCTAGTGGCGCACCATGTTCCTGGTGCGCCATTAGTGTCTTCCACACTAATGGCATACCAAAACATATACTAATGGCGCACCACCTGACAGGTGCGCCATTAGTGTCCATCCCATCTATAGCCCTTTTCCTAGTAGTGCCAGCTGGCTACTGGAATCCTGCAGCTTGTTCTTATCATCCCTGGTCCGTGTCAACGCACATTCGCCAGCAGCCAGTTGCTTTTCGGCCTAATGTTTACCCACCTCCGTGACCTTCAGTTCCTCTTGTAGTTGATCTAACGATCCTGCCATGGGAAATACAACAGTATTAACATTGCCGGTATATGATTATATTTTTCTTGATGGAGGAGAACAGTACCAGGCGGTGCCTCCTTGGATTTCTCCAGTTCGGTAGTAACAACAGCTAGTTGGGTCTGACACTTTTCCAGCTCATGAGACAGCATGTTGTTCTTCTCCATGAGTGCCTGATTTGAAGGAAATATGCCCTAGAGGCTATAATAAAGTTGTTACTTATATTTTCTTATATCATGATAAATTTTTATTATTCATGCTAGAATTGTATTAACTGGAAACTTAGTACATGTCTGAATACATAGACAAACAGAGTGTCACTAGTATGCCTCTACTTGACTAGCTCGTTGAATCAAAGATGGTTAAGTTTCCTAGCCATAGACATGAGTTGTCATTTGATTAACGGGATCACATCATTAGAGAATGTTGTGATTGACTTGACCCATTCCGTTAGCCTAGCACTTGATCATTTAGTTTATTTGCTATTGCTTTCTTCATGACTTATACATGTTCCTATGACTATGAGATTATGCAACTCCCGAATACCGAAGGAACACTTAGTGTGCTACCAAACGTCACAATGTAACTGGGTGATTATAAAGATGCTCTACAGGTGTCTCCAATGGTGTTTGTTGAATTGGCATAGATCAAGATTAGGATTTGTCACTCCGATTGTCGGAGAGGTATCTCTGGGCCCTCTCGGTAATGCACATCACTATAAGACTTGCAAGCAATGTGAATAATGAGTTAGTTGTGGGATGATGCATTACTGAACGAGTAAAGAGACTTGCCGGTAACGAGATTGAACTAGGTATTGAGAATCCGACGATCGAATCTCGGGCAAGTAACATACCGATGACAAAGGGAACAACATATGTTGTTATGCTATTTGATCGATAAAGATCTTCATTGAATATGTGGGAGCCAATATGAACATCCAGGTTTACTATTGGTTATTGACCGGAGACGTGTCTCGTTCATGTCTACATAGTTCTCGAACCCGTAGGGTTTGCACGCTTAAAGTTCGGTGACGATCGGTATTATGAGTTTGTGTGTTTTGATGTACCGAAGGTAGTTCGGAGTCCCGGATATGATCACGGACATGACGAGGAGTCTTGAAATGCTCGAGACATAAAGGTTGATATATTGGACGACTATATTTGGACACCGGAAGTGTTCCGGGTGATTTCGGAGAAAATCGGAGTCTTGGGAGGTTACCGGAACCCCGGGAACTAGTGGGCCTAGATGGGACTTAGTGGACAGAGAGAGGGGCTGCCAGGGCAGGCCGCGCCCCCTCCCCCTTGAGTCAGAATTGGACTAGGTGGGGGTGGCGCCCCCCCTTTCCTTCCCCTCTCCTACTCCTTCCTTCCACCTCCTAGTAGGACTAGGAAAGGAGGAATCCTACTCCTACTAGGAGGAGTATTCCTCCCCTCCTTGGTGCACCCTATGGACGGCCGGCCTCCCCCCTTGCTCCTTTATATACGGGGGGGGGGTGAACAAAGGTATATGTAATATACATGTTATTGATGTGTACCTTACTAATGCTCGCAGTAGTGCCTTGGTATTTGATACTGGTTCTGTTGCTAATATTTGCAACTCGAAATAGGGACTATGGATTAAGCGAAGATTGGCTAAGGACGAGGTGACGATGAGCGTGGGAAATGGTTCCAAAGTCAATGTGATCCCCGTCGTCATGCTACCTCTACATCTACCTTCAGGATTAGTTTTAAACCTAAATAATTGTTATTTGGTGCCAGCGTTAAGCATGAACATTATATCTGGATCTTGTTTGATGCGAGATGGTTATTCATTTAAATCAGAGAATAATGGTTGTTCTATTTATATGAGTAATATATTTTATGGTCATGCACCCTTGAAGAGTGGTCTATTTTTGTTGAATCTCGATAGTAGTGACACACATATTCATAATAGGGACAATTGCATTTCTACCCCTAGTTGGTTCCTACCCACGGGTTTTGCCCTTACTTTTCGAGCTTGCTCAGTTTTGCCCTTACTTTTTCCGTCGTGGTCCGTCGAATGCCCTTTGACCGTTTGACCAAAACTTTGAAAATTCATAACTAATTCATATGAACTCAGAAAAATAAAAAAAAGATATCAAAATGTTCAAATAAACATTACCTTTATGTGCATATCATTTGCATTCAGGACAAAAGCACCCTTTAAACTACCTGAGGTAATTAATGTTATTAACATTATTAAAAATAAAAAGGTATAAACAATATTATTTTCAGGAATAAAAATTACATGCAATTGTAGGTGATGTTTTCTGAACATCCAGATATCTTATTTGCATTTTCTGAGTTCGTATCCTCTTGTTAAGAATGTTCTAACGACTTTGACCATTATTTGGAAACTTCACAAAAAGTTGATACGAACTCAGAAAAATGCAAATAAGATATCAGCATGTTCAGAAAACATCACCTACATTTGCATGTAATTTTTATTCATGAAAAATAATATTGTTTATACCTTTTTATTTTTAATAATGTTAATAACATTAATTACCTCAGGTAGTTTAAAGGGTGCTTTTGTCCTGAATGCAAATGATATGCACATAAAGGTAATGTTTATTTGAACATTTTGACATCTTATTTGCATTTTTCTGAGTTCATATGAATTAGTAATGAATTTTCAAAGTTTTGGTCAAACGGTCAAAGGGCATTCGAGGGACCTCGATGGAAAAAGTAAGGGCAAAACTGAGCAAGCTCGAAAAGTAAGGGCAAAACCCGTGGGTAGGAACCAACTAGGGGTAAAAATGCAATTGTCCCTTCATAATATTGAAGCCAAAAGATGGAGAGTTGATAATAAAAGGTCAACTTATTTGTGGCACTGCCGTTTAGGTCATATTGGTGTAAAGCGCATGAAGAAACTCCATTCTGATGGACTTTTGGAATCACTTGATTATGACTCACTTGGTACTTGCGAACCATGCATAATGGGCAAGATGACTAAAACTCCGTTTTCTGGAACAATGGAGCGAGCAACAGATTTGTTGGCAATCATACACACTAATGTATGTGGTCCGATGAATATTGAGGTTCGCGGAGGGTATCGTTATTTTCTCACCTTCACAGATGATTTGAGCAGATATGGGTATATCTACTTAATGAAACATAAGTCTGAAACATTTGAAAAGTTCAAAGAATTTCAGAGTGAAGTGGAAAATCATCATACAAGAAAATAAAGTTTCTACGATCTGGTCGTGGAGGAGAATATTTGAGTTACGACTTTGGTCTTCATTTGAAACAATGCGGAATAGTTTTGCAACTCACGCCACCCGGAACACCACAACGTAATGGTGTGTCCGAACGTCGTAATCGTACTTTACTAGATATGGTGTGATCTATGATGTCTCTTACCGATTTACCGCTATTGTTTTGGGGTTATGCTTTAGAGACGACCGCATTCACGTTAAATAGGGCACCATCTAAATCCGTTGAGACGACACATTATTAACTGTGGTTTGGCAAGAAACCCAAGTTGTCGTTTCTTAGAGTTTGGGGCTGCGATGCTTATGTGAAAAAGCTTCAACCAGATAAGCTCGAACCCAAATCGGAGAAATGTGTCTTCATAGGATACCCAAAGGAGACTGTTGGGTACACCTTCTATCACAGATCCGAAGGCAAGACATTCGTTGCTAAGAATAGATCCTTTCTAGAGAAGGAGTTTCTCTCGAAAGAGGTGAGTGGGAGGAAAGTAGAACTTGATGAGGTAACTGTACCTACTCCCTTATTGGAAAGTAGTTCATCATAGAAATCAGTTCCTCTGACTCCTACATCAATTAGTGAGGAAGGAAATGATGATGATCATATAACTTCAGATCAAGTTACTACTGAACCTCGTAGGTCAACCAGAGTAAGATCCGCACCAGGGTGGTATGGTAATCCAGTTCTGGAGGTCATGTTACTTGACCATGACGAACCTACGAACTATGAGGAAGCGATCATGAGCCCAGATTCCCCGAAATGGCTTGAGGCCATGAAATCTGAGATGGGATCCATGTATGAGAACAAAGTGTGGACTTTGGTTGACTTGCCCGTTGATCGGCAAGTCATCGAGAATAAATGGAGCTTCAAGAAGAAGACTGATGCTGACGGTAATGTTATTGTCTATCGAGCTCGACTTGTTGCGGAAGGTTTTTGACAAGTTCAAGGAGTTGACTACGATGAGACCTTCTCACCCGTAGCGATGCTTAAGTCCGTCCGAATCATGTTAGCAATTGTTGCATTTTATGATTATGAAATTTGGCAAATGGATGTAAAGACTGTATTCCTGAATGGATTTCTGGAAGAAGAGTTGTATATGATGCAACCTGAAGGTTTTATCAATCCAAAGTATGCTAACAAAGTGTGCAAGCTCCAGCGATCCATTTATGGACTGGTGCAAGCATCTTGGAGTTGGAATAACTGTTTTATAGTGTGATCAAAGCATATGGTTTTATACAGACTATTGGAGAAGCATGTATTTACAAGAAAGTGAGTGGGAGCTCTGTAGCATTTCTAATATTATATGTAGATGACATATTGTTTATTGAAAATGATATAGAATTTCTGAATAGCATAAAAGGATACTTGAATAAAAGTTTTTCAATGAAAGACGTCGGTGAAGATGCTTATATATTAGGCATCAAGATCTATAGAGATAGATCAAGACGCTTAATTGGACTTTCAAAAGCACATACCTTGATACAGTTTTGAAGAACTTCAAAATGGATCAAGCAAAGAAAGGATTCTTGCCGTTGTTACAAGGTGTGAAATTGAGTCAGACTCAATGCCCGACCACTGCAGAAGATACAGAGAAAATGAAAGTCATTCCCTATGCTTCAGCCATATGTTCTACATGTATGCAATGCTGTGTACCATACCTGATGTGTGCCTTGCAATTAGTTTAGCAGGGAGGTACCAAAGTAATCCGGAAGTGGATCACTGGACAACGGTCAAGAACATCCGGAAATACCTGAAAAGGACTAAGGGTTTCTCGATTATGGAGATGACAAAGAGAGCGTCGTAAATGGTTACGTCGATGCAAGCTTTGACACTGATCCAGATGACTCTAAGTCACAAACCGGATACATGTATAATTGAACGGTGGAGCTGTCAGTTGGTGCAGTTCTAAGCAAAGCATCGTGGCGGGTGAAGGAAATATGCCCTGGAGGCAATAATAAAGTTATTATTTATTTCCTTATTTCATGATAAATGTTTATTATTCATGCTAGAATTGTATTAACCAGAAACATAATACATGTGTGGATACATAGACAAACAGAGTGTCACTAGTATGCCTCTACTTGAGTAGCTCGTTAATCAAAGATGGTTAAGTTTCCTAGCCATAGACATGAGTTGTCATTTGATCAACGGGATCACATCATTAGGAGAATGATGTGATTGACTTGACCCATCCCGTTAGCTTAGCACTTGATCGTTTTAGTTTACTGCCATTGCTTTCTTCATGACTTATACATGTTCCTATGACTATGAGATTATGCAACTCCCGATTACCGGAGGAACACTTTGTGTGCTACCAAACATCACAACGTAACTGGGTGATTATAAAGGTGCTCTAAAGGTGTCTCCGATGGTACTTGTTGACTTGGCATAGATCGAGATTAGGATTTGTCACTCCGATTGTCGGAGAGGTATCTCTGGGCCCTCTCGGTAATGCACATCACTATAAGCCTTGCAAGCAATGCAACTAATGAGTTAGTTGTGGGATGATGTATTACAGAACGAGTAAAGAGACTTGCCAGTAATGAGATTGAGCTAGGTATTGAGATACCAACGATCGAATCTTGGGCAAGTAACATATTGATGACAAAGGGAACATCGTATGTTGTTATGCGGTTTGACCGATAAAGATCTTCGTAGAATATGTAGGAACCAATATGAGCATCCAGGTTCCGCTATTGGTTATTGACCGGAGACGTGTCTCGGTCATGTGTACATAGTTCTCGAACCCGTACGGTCCGCACGCTTAAAGTTCTGTGACGATCGGTATTATGAGTTTATAAGTTTATATGTACCGAAGGTAGTTCGGAGTCCCGGATATGATCATGTACATGACGAGGATTCTCTAAATGGTCGAGACATAAAGATTTATATATTGGAAGCCTACATTTGGACATCGGAAGAGTTCCGGGTGAAATCGGGATTTTACCGGAGTATCGGGGGGTTACCGAAACCCCCCAGGGGATGTAATGGGCTTATTGGGCCTTAGTGGAGAAGAGAGAGGGCAGCCAGGAGGTGGTCGCGGCCCCCCCTTGCCCCAGTCCGAATTGGACAAGGGAAGGGGGCGGCGGCCCCCCTCTCCTTCCTTCTCTCCACATCCTCCTTCCCCTTGTCCTACTCCTACTAGGAAAGGAGGAGTGTCGGTGTCAAAACCGGCGGATGTCAGGTAGGGGGTCCCGAACTGTGCGTCTAAGGCGGATGGTAACAGGAGGTGGGGGACACGATGTTTACCCAGGTTCGGGCCCTCTCGATGGAGGTAATAGCCTCCTTCCTGCTTGATTGATCTTGACGATATGAGTATTACAAGAGTTGATCTACCACGAGATCGTAGAGGCTAAAACCCTAGAAGCTAGTCTATGATATGATTGTTGTTGTCCTAAGGACTATTCCCTCTAGTTTAAATAGACACGCCAAGGAGAGTCCCATCCGGACACAGGACGAAGTCTTCAATCTTGTATCTTCATCGTCCAACAATCCGGCCAAAGGATATAGTCTGGTTCTCCGAGGACCCCCAAATCCAGGACTCCCTCAGTAGCCCCTGAACCAGGCTTCAATGACGATGAGTCCGGCGCGCAGATTGTCTTCGGCATTGCAAGGCGGGTTCCTCCTCTGAATACTCCATAGAAGATTTTGAACACGAGGATAGTGTCCGGCTCTGCAAAACAAATTCCACATACCACCGCAGAGAGAATAATATTTTCACAAATATAATCTGCTGACACATTTTGTAGCATGACATCACACCACGGCCCGGTCATTATTCGAACCGTTTTTCACAACCAGCCACTGCACATATCGCGAGGCGGTTTCCTTGGCACGTCTTGTCGAAGCAGAGATCGTGTCCCCTTATCACGGGATTATCATCAATACGGGTGTGGGTAACCCAACCGCGCCATCAATTACGGCGCTTGGGGAATAAGCGATTTTACCAGGTAAGTGGGGAGGCGCATCGCCTCTTCCGCCCTTATAAAGGGACAAGGATTCACCCTTTTTACCCACGCCTTCTTCCTCCTTGCTCATCCATTCTTGCGCACTCGAGCTCCAGCGCCCAAGTTCGCGTTTTTCTCCTCAAACCACTCCAAGCATGTTCGGAGCGGGAGGCAAGTGGATGGTCTCCTCCGTTACGAAGGAGAACATCACAAAGCTATGGGGAGCCGGATATCTAGCCGTGGATATCGCACACCGGCTGCCAGATGCGGGGCAGATCATCCCTACGCCAGAGCCCCATGAGAGGGTGGTTTTCCTTACCAACTTTGTCCGCGGACTGGGATTTCCCCTCTACCCGTTTGTCCGCGGGCTCATGTTCTACTACAGGATGGATTTTCACGATCTGGCCCCCAATTTCATCCTCAACATCTCAGCGTTTATCGTCGTGTGCGAGGCCTTCCTCCGCATCAGGCCCCACTTGGGCCTGTGGCTGAAGACCTTCAATGTTAAACCGAAGGTGGTGGTCGGGCAGCAAGCGGAGTGCGGAGGCGCCATGGTGGGTAAAATGCCTAACGTCACCTGGCTTGAAGGCTCCTGTGTGGAGACCATAAAGGGGTGGCAATCGGGGTGGTTCTACATCACCGAGTCACGCGACACCAACTAGGTGGCGGCCCCCGAATTGCGATCAGGAATCCCCACGCGGCTCACCTCCTGGAAAGAGAAGGGTCTGTCCTGGGATTCATCGGTGGAGCTAACCGGACTCCAGAAATGCATCAGAAACATGATGAGCAAGAAAATCAAGCTTGTCAACATGGTCCAGGTCATGCTCTTCCGCCGGATCCTCCCGTGTCAATGACGGGCATTCAATTTGTGGGAGTTCGACCCGGCCGAGCACCGGGCCTTCAAGAGCTCTTCGACACGACGCTGGGGCGTCTGGAAGGTGCTGTTCAAGGGCGCCGAGGTACCTCCTCCCCTTACCGAGGACCGCGGACTTAGCGCAAAGCACCCTGCCAATCCGGTAAGTTTTCCATATCTCATAGGATGTTTACTTTCCCCAGTTTAATCATGTGTGGGATCTAAGCCTCCATGCCATTTAACAGGTCTGGTAGAGACAATGAGCAGATCGATTGCCCAGCCCCCCTGCCTGAAGATCCCGCAGATGCTCTCCTAACGGAGATGCTGCTTCCGGCGCCTTACGAGGTGCCGGTGAAGAAGGCCACGGGTACCCGAAAGGGTCTCCGGCGCAAGGTTATATCGGACTCATCGTCCGAAAACTCCAAGGCGCACTCCTCCCACGAAAACGAGGAGGAGGAAGAGGAAAGTTCTCCCCCCCCAACCGGGGGAGACAAGAAAAGGAAGGCCGCCCCAACCGGGGAGGCCGAACGGTCCAAGAAGGGAAGGACCCTCCTTCCGGACTGCTCCACGACGGCCGCCTACAGCAACGACGAGTGGTTGCCCAAGGACAATCCCCTGGCGAAGTCGTAAGTATCCAGATACCATAGTAATTCATGGTATGTTTTATTTCACTGCTTCTCATCATGACGAACATGATTGCGCAGTCCGTCCCAAGCCCATGTCGACGTATCTTTGTCGGATGGTTCTTTGGACCTGTCGGATATGAATAGCGATTCACTTCTGACCGCCTCCACCCCTCGCCCTACGGACAACATCGAGGTGTTGTCTCAAAGGGCACTGAGCCGAGGGGAGGTAGTCCTTGAGGCGCCTCAAGGCGATGTTCCGGACCCTGGGCGCAAGGGGAGCGAGACTCCCATGGGCTCCGAGTCCGGCCCCCAGCCGAACACTGCGCCGGAAACTCCAGTGGTTCCGGACTCTGTCAGGTGACCCCCCGTGAAGAGGGGCAAGCCGCCTATGCCGGTGGCCTCTGTCCATCCAGAGGCATCGGACAACTTGCTGGAGCGCTTCGCGGCGCTTCCATCGACGAAGAACACCGCACTATCATGAGTGCGGTGGTCAAGAAGGTTCAGTACGCCAAGAGCGGACTGGACTGAAGCTCGTGACCTCCTAACAGGCTTTGAGGTAAGTAACAGATTATAAGAGAATGTTACCACATAGACACTAGCCCCTGATGCTCTGTTTGGCGTTTGCGAAGAAAGGCTGAATAGAGGATCACATAATAACCCCACGAGTCTAATCGAAATATGTCTATGTGCATATGCAGGTTTCACTGCTAGCCGCAGCCGCACGTACTGTGGAGGTCTCCGCACTAAAGCGGGACCTTGAGTGGTCCAAGGAAGTGCTCGGCCTTGCCAAAAGGCAGCTCGAAGAAAACAAAGGTAAGTTATACCCCGTCTATATGTTGATAAGAAAAAACAAGGGTGGTTGCTTAGATCATGGGATCGTCATGAATTTTGCCAGGGGCCACGACCGAAGTGGCGACCCTGAAGAAGGCGTTGTCCGAGGCCGAGGACAAGGCGGCCAAGGAGCGCATGGAGCGGAAAAAACAAGAGGCCCGGGTGGGCGAGGTGCAGCAAGAGCTCCAGGCTCTCGTCAAAAAACTCGAGTCCTTGGAGCTTGACTCTAAGATGCGAGAGTCCGAGCTTGTGAAGGCCCTCGAAAGTGCACAACATGCCAAGGCCGAAGCCCAAAAGGCCCTCCAGGAAATTGAGGCGGTTAAGAAGATAGCGACGGGTAAGGCATTCAGTATGCAAAGCAAGCATGTGAAAGAAAATTTCCTTTTACTTACTCGAGTTGAGAGCTCTCGGGAGGCGTTTGCAGGTCTACCCATGATGTGTCGAGATGCCGTGGAGTTCTCACGGGCCGAGGAGGGAGCTCGACGGAGAAGTTGTTCTGGTCTCGATATCTTTGGGACCGAACACCCTATGCCCTTGAGCGACCAGCTGAAGCAACTGGTCGAGCTCCACAAGGCGGCCAAACAGGCCATGAAGGGTCTTATAGTCCGGATGTGGCCTGGCGATCCCCTGCCTGATAGCTACTTCGGCCTGGTGAGGCGGCTTGTGAATGCCTGCCCATGGCTTGACGTCATAAAGCGGTATGTCTGCATCGAGGGCGCGCGCAGGGCTTTTGCCCGAGCCAAGGTCCATTGCGCGAAGTTGGACGCCGAGAAGCTGGTGAAGGAGGGGCCGCCGGAAGGCAAGGAGCATCGCCACCCTGAAATGTATTATAAC
Source organism: Aegilops bicornis (assembly GCA_021605145.1). Classification (NCBI taxonomy): domain Eukaryota; kingdom Viridiplantae; phylum Streptophyta; class Magnoliopsida; order Poales; family Poaceae; genus Aegilops; species Aegilops bicornis. The sequence continues at coordinate 103,632,889 of CM038671.1, forward strand.
AGTGTCCTGAAGGGTTCTCGCCTTGTGGCGGAGGAACGTACTAAGGATGTAATATTCGAATGAATGTACTCATGCGATCCTGTAATATGAAACGAGTTCATTTGCGCTATGCAACGCTTTTGAATTTAAAATATTACCTTCTGTGCGGCCGTTTATAAAATCTGAGAGTTGGCCAGTCGTCGGCTTCTGCCCCCATGTAACTAGTACTGAGGTGTTCGGGATAAACCTGAGCACTCTTTATCCCAATTTTGGGTCCTTCGAGGGAGGTGTTCAGCACAACGAACTAGGCAATCAGACTATAAGGCTTTATCACTCTCACTTAGCTATAGAAGTCTACAATTTTAAATTTTGGCGAAGCCCCTAGTATTCGGAAGGCCGAATTTGGGGCGCTATATATGCCCAAGTCGGGCAAGGCCAACTCCTCGCCCGAAGCGGAAAAAGTCTTTAAGGACTTGAGACCTCTCGAACAGCGACCAGCTCTCGCCTTATCATGCCAGTCAGTTTTCGGCTTTCTCTACTGAGGTGCTCGTCCGGAAGAACCGGGACGCAATCGCAGTAGTTCTCCCAGCGCTACCATAGCCAATATTGCGGAACGTAAGGTACCAAAACATGGGAGCCGGGCAAACCCAAATATTGACCCAAGACATGATTCGGAGCTGATGCATATAATGCTATTAGTTCGGGGTGCCGCACTGTCGAAAGTGTTAGGACTTCTCACGTCGTATTATGGGGTATACTGAAGCCCCTGGCGTACTGGTCGTACCAGAATGTACGGGTGCAAGTTGTCGTAAATAAACAGACAAGAAAAAAGAAGGGTAATGCAATAATAGACTAATGCTATGCATTGTTATTTAAATAATACGTCGAAGCGTACTGATACAAGTAGTGCAATAAGCAAAAAAATAGGACTATTTGACATGTCCTATCCAAGGGCAAGCTGCGTATGGGTATTAAAAACGGGTACTTCGATTGTTATTAGAGACCACCTGGGGATTCCCTTGTACGTCGTAGCTTCTTGCCTCCGTGGTTGTTCCTTCCCGTAATGTGTCCAGTAATCATACTGCCGGAAAGGGCTTCCAGAGAGTAAGGTCCTGAAAGAGAGAAACTAATAAAGGTATGCAGCCCCTGGGGCGGTTGAGCCGCATTGTGGGACATGCCCTGGTCGTGCCCCCGCCTATGCCCATGGTATTTTCAGTGCGTAATTATGTACGCGTGGCATTGATTTCGTCGCTTGACTGGGACTAGGACGGGGGTCGAATTACTAGGCGAGCTCTGAACGTGCCAGGCAATCCTGTTGCAGGTTACTCCGGACTCGCTTGACAGTATCAGGGGGCTTTATCGCCGAATTGGTGGTTTGCCTTAAAAGACTGCCTTGTGCCTCAGCTGCGAGGGCCGCAGTGTGTTCCTCCGTGCGGAGTGAGCATTCTGTGTTTCCATTGACTGTTATAACCCCACGCGGTCCAGGAATTTTGAGCTTGAGGTATGCATAATGCGGTACCGCATTGAATCTGGCAAATGTGGTTCGCCCGAGCAGTGCGTGATAGCCACTGCGGAACGGGGTGATATCGAAGATTAACTCCTCGCTTCGGAAGTTGTCCGGAGATCCGAAGACCACTTCCAGTGTGATTGAGCCCATGCATTGGGCCTCTACACCTGGGATGACACCTTTAAAGGTGGTTTTGGTGGGTTTGATCCTCGAGGGGCCTATACCCATTTTATGCACTGTGTCCTGATCGAGCAGGTTCAGGCTGTTGCCGCCGTCCATAAGGACTCGGGTGAGGTGAAATCCGTCGATGATGGGGTCAAGGACCAATGCGGCAGATCCGCCATGACGGATACTAGTGGGGTGGTCCCTGCGATTGAAGGTGATCGTACAAGAGGATCATGGGTTGAACTTTGGGGCGACTGGCTCCATCGCATATACGTCCCTCAATGCACGCTTCCGTTCCCTCTTGGGAATGTGGGTTGCGTATATCATGTTCACCGTTTTCACTTGTGGAGGGAACCTCTTACGTCCTCATGTTCGGCGGCCGAGGCTCCTCCTCGTCGTCGCTATGCAGCCCCTTGTCCTTGTTTTGGGCATTCAACTTGTCGGCCTGTTTGAACACCCATCATTCTCTGTTGGTGTGATCGGCTGGCTTATCGGGGGTGCCGTGAATTTGACACGAGCGATCAAGTATGCGGTCCAAGCTGGACGGGCCCGGATTGCTTCTTTTGAACAACTTCTTCCACTGACCAGATTTAGAGCCGCTGAATCCGGCATTGACTGTCGTGTCTTCGGCGTTGTCGCCGTTGTTGCGGCGCTTGCGTCTGTGACGACGTGGTCTGCCGTTAGTATCCTTTGTATCCGAAGTGCCATGACTTCTTGATGTGTTGTTGATGCGAGCCAGCCAGCTGTCTTCGCCTGCGCAAAAGCGGGTCATGAGCGTCGTGAGGGCTGCCATAGACTTCGGCTTCTCCTGGCCGAGGTGCTGGGCGAGCCACTCGTCACAGATGTTATGCTTAAATGCCGCTAAGGCCTCTGCATCCGGACAGTCGACAATTTGGTTTTTCTTAGTTAGGAACCGTGTCCAGAATTGCCTGGCCGATTCCCCTGGCTGCTGAGTTATATGGCTCAAGTCATCAGCATCCGGTGGTCGCACATAAGTGCCCTGGAAGTTGTCAAGGAATGCATCTTCCAAATCCTCCCAACTGCCAATTGAGTCTGCCGGCAAGCTATTCAGCCAATGCCGAGCTGGTCCTTTGAGTTTTAGTGGGAGGTACTTGATGGCATGTAGATCATCACCGCGAGCCATGTGTATGTGGAGGAGGAAATCCTCGATCCATACTGCGGGATCTGTTGTACCATCATATGATTCAATATTTACGGGTTTAAAACCCTCTGGGAATTCGTGATCCATTACTTCATCAGTGAAGCATAGGGGGTGTGCGGCGCATCTGTGCCGGGCTATATCACGACGTAGTTCATATGAGTCTTGTCTGCTGTATTCGGCCCGACCGTATTTTCTTTCAGTGTATCCGGCGTGACGGTCATCATCCCGCGTTAGTGCGCACCCCCGTGATCCGTAGATCGATCTTGCATGTTTTGCCTTGTTTTCCAATACATCTCGCAGGTCCCGCGTGTTGCCCCGGGCCTTGGTATTTTTTTTGAGTGGCGGCAGGGTGCAGGCTGGACTTTAGGCTGAAATGCCTCTCTGTGTCGGCCACGAGGTGGTCGATCAGCCGCATCATACGCTGCTGATGTAGGTTTCAATGCTTCTGCCTCGAGTTGAGGTAGCAACCTGCGCTTTAATTAGATAACTCTTGGTTGGGCGCTCGAGTTCGTATTCCTCGGCAGCCAGGACTTCGGTCCATCTATCCGCTAGCAGATCTTGATCAGCTTGAAGCTGTTGTTGCTTTTTCATTAGGCTGTTTGCTGTGGCTTTAAGCCGGTGCTTGAAGCGCTCCTGCTCGACGGGATCCTCAGGCACGAAAAATTCTTCATCGCCGAGGCTCACTTCGTCTTCGGAGAGAGGCATGTAATTGTCATCCTCTGATTCTCTGTTTGCTGCCTGTTCCGGAGGGCTAGCTTGTTCACCCTCCCGCTCGAGGTCTGGCTAGAGGGGATTATCATCATCTTCGGAACTATCCGGAGCGATATTGTCTCTTGTGCCGGTATCGCTGCCTTTGCTATGGCGAGACTTAGAGTGGCGCCGCCGACGTCGGTGCTTGGGTTGCTTCTTGGAGGGATTATCCTCCATTGTCTTATCGCCATCCCCTTCTTTGGGGGTGTCCACAATGTATATGTCATACGATGAGGTGGCAGTACAGCGCCCTGTGGGCGGTGGTTCTTGTTCGTCTCCTGCATCGTCGTCCATACCATCGATGTCTTCGGAGCCGAAGTCGAGCATGTTGGTTAAATCGTCGACAGTGGCTACTAAGTGGGTGGTGGGTGGGGCGCGAATTTCTTCGTCGTCCGCATCCCATTCTAGCCGGACATAGTTCGGCCAAGGGTCTCCCGACAGGGAGAGAGACTTCAGCGAATTTAGTACGTCGCCAAAAGGCGAGTGCTGAAAGATATCCGCGGAGGTAAACTCCATGATCGGTGCCCAGTCGGATTTGATGGGCACGGACAAAAGCGGCTTGGAGTCCGTGGCCGGGGACGAATCCAACAGTTCGACAACACGGGTCTCGTAGGAGGTGAAGTTAGTATTCGGCGCTATCGCCACTGAGTGTGCGGCCTCTATGGCGGGATCCATCCATCTGTCCACAGATGGCGCGATTTGTTCCCGATTGAAGGCCGGAGTAGTTGCAGGTGTGATCTCCCGAACACAGTCCAACGGCAGAGCTAAATCATGCTCGTCGTGATCGTGCGGCGCACCTGACATGGGCTCGAATCCGTCAAAGATCAAGTCTTCACGGATGTCGGCAGTATACTTCAAGTTTCCAAAGCTGACCTGATGGCCAGGGGCGTAGCTATCGATCTGCTCCAGATGGCCAAGCGAGTTAGCCCGCAGTACGAAGCCGTCGAATACGAAGATCTGTCCAGGGAGGAAAACCTCACCCGGGATCGCATCGTTGCCGACGATTGAAGGAGCCATCAAGCCTTACGGTGACGTCACAGTGGAACTCTCAATGAAAGCACCAATATCGGTGTCAAAACCGGCGGATCTCGGGTAGGGGGTCCCGAACTGTGCGTCTAAGGCGGATGGTAACAGGAGGCGGGGGAAACGATGTTTACCCAGGTTCGGGCCCTCTCGATGGAGGTAATACCCTTCTTCCTGCTTCATTGATCTTGATGATATGAGTATTACAAGAGTTGATCTACCACGAGATCGTAGAGGCTAAAACCCTAGAAGCTAGCCTATGGTATGATGGTTGTTGTCCTACGGACTAAACCCTCCGGTTTATATAGACATCGGAGGGGGCTAGGGTTACACAGAGTCAGTTACAAGGGAGGAGATCTACATATCCGTATTGCCAAGCTTGCCTTCCACGCCAAGGAGAGCCCGTCCGGACACGGGACGAAGTCTTCAATATTGTATCTTCGTAGTCCAACAGTCTGGCCAAAGGATATAGTCTGGCTGTCCGAGGACCCCCTAATCCAGGACTCCCTCAAGGAGTCCTACTCCCGGTGAGAGTAGGACTCCCCCCTTGGCGCACCCTCCTCCTTGGCCGGCGGCATCCCCCCTTGCTCCTTTATATACGGGGGTAGGGGGCACCCTAGAACACACAAGTTGATCATTGATCTTTTAGCCGTGTGCGCTGCTCCCCTCCACCATAATCCACCTCGGTCAAATCGTAGTGGTGCTTAGGAGAAGCCCTGCGTTGGTAGCATCATCATCATTGTCATCACGCTGTCATGCTGACGGAACTCTCCCTCGAAGCTCTGCTGGATCGGAGTTCATAGGACGTCATCGAGCTGAACGTGTGCTGAACTCGGAGGCGTCGTGCGTTCGGTACTTGGATCGGTCGGATCGTGAAGACGTATGACTAAATCAACCACATTTTTCTAACGCTTCCGCTTTCGGTCTACGAGGGTACATGGACAACACTCTCCCCTCTTGTTGCTATGCATCACCATGATCTTGCATGTGCGTAGGAATTTTTTTGCAATTACTACATTCCCCAATAGTGGCATCCGAGCCAGGTTTATGCGTAGATGTTATATGCACGGGTAGAACACAAATGAATTGTGGGCGATACAAGTCATACTGTTTACCAGCATGTCATACTTTGGTTCGGCGGTATTGTTGGATGAAGTAGCCCGGACCGACATTACGCGTACGCTTACGCGAGACTGGTTCTACCGACGTGCTTTGCACACAGGTGGCTGGCGGGTGTCAGTTTCTCCAACTTTAGTTGAACCGAGTGTGGCTATGCCCTGTCCTTGTGAAGGTTAAAATAGCACGTACTTGACGAAATATCGTTGTGGTTTTGATGCGTAGGTAAGAACAGTTCTTGCTCAGCCCGTAGCAGCCACGTAAAACATGCAACAACAAAGTAGAGGACGTCTAACTTGTTTTTACAGGGCATGTTTTGATGTGACATGGTCAAGACATGATGCTATATTTTATTGTATGAGATGATCATGTTTTGTAACGGAGTTATCGGCAGCTGGCAGGAGCCATATGGTTGTTGCTTTATTGTATGCAATGCAATCGCCCTGTAATTGCTTTACTTTATCACTAAGCGGTAGCGATAGTCATAGAAGCAATAGTTGGCGAGACGACAATGATGCTATGATGGAGATCAAGGTGTCGCGCCGGTGACGATGGTGATCATGATGGTGCTTTGGAGATGGAAATCAAAGGCACAAGATGATGATGGCCATATCATATCACTTATATTGATTGCATGTGATGTTTATCCTTTATGCATCTTATTTTGCTTAGATCGACGGTAGCATTATAAGATGATCTCTCACTAAATTTCAAGGTATAAGTGTTCTCCCTGAGTATGCACCATTGCGGAAGTTCATCGTGCCGAGACACCACGTGATGATCGGGTGTGATAAGCTCTACGTTCACATACAATGGGTGCAAGCTAGTTTTGCACACGCAGAATACTCGGGTTAAACTTGACGAGCCTAGCATATGCAGATATGACCTGGGAACACTAGAGACCGAAAGGTCGAGTGTGAATCATATAGAAGATATGATCAACATAGTGATGTTCAGTATTGAAAACTACTCCATCTCACGTGATGATCGGACTTGGTTTAGTTGATTTGGATCACGTGATCACTTAGATGATTAGAGGGATGTCTATCTAAGTGGGAGTTCTTAAGTAATATGATTAATTGAACTTTAATTTATCATGAACTTAGTCCTGGTAGTATTAGCATATCTATGTTGTAGATCAATAGCTCGCGTTTAGCTCCCGTGTTTTATTTTTGATATGTTCCTAGAGAAAAATAAGTTGAAAGATGTTAGTAGCAATGATGCGGATTGGATCCATGATGTGAGGATTATACTCATTGCTACATGGAAGAATTATGTCCTTGATGCACCGCTAGGTGACAGACCGATTGCAGGAGCAAATGTAGACGTTATTAACGTTTGGCAAGCTCGATATGATGACTACTTGATAGTTTAGTGCACCATGCTTTACCGCTTAGAATCGGGGCTTCAAAAACGCTTTTGAAACGCCATGGAGCATATGAGATGTTCCAAGAGTTGAAATTAATATTTCAGACTCATGCCCATGTCGAAAGGTATGAGACCTTTAACAAGTACTTTGCCTACAAGATGGAGGAGAATAGCTCAGCTGGTGAGCATGTGCTCAGAATGTCTGAGTACTACAATCACTTGAATCAAGTGGGAGTTAATCTTCCAGATAAGATAGTGATTGACAGAGTTCTCTAGTCACTATCACCAAGTTACTAGAACTTCGTGATGAAGTATAATATGCAAGGGATAACGGAAATGATTCCCAAGCTCGTGATGCTTAAATCGACGAAGGTAGAAATCAAGAAAAGCATCAAGTGTTGACGGTTGACAAGACCCCTAGTTTGAAGAAAAGGGCAAAGGGAAAAAGGGGAACTTCAAGAAGAATGGCAAGCAAGTTGCTGCTCAAGTGAAGAAGCCCAAGTCTGGACCTAAGCCTGAGACTAAAGTGCTTCAACTGCAAAGGGACTGGTCACTGGAAGCAGAACTGCCCCAAGTATTTGGCGGATAAGAAGGATGGCAAAGTGAACAAAGGTATATTTGATATACATGTTATTGATGTGTACTTTACTAGTGTTTATAGAAACCCCTCAGTATTTGATACTAGTTCAGTTGCTAAAACTAGTAACTCGAAACAGGAGTTGCAGAATGAACAGAGACTAGTTAAGGGTGAAGTGATGATGTGTGTTGGAAGTGGTTCCAAGATTGATATGATCATCATCGCACACTCCTTATACTTTTGGGATTAGTATTGAACCTAAATAAATGTTATTTGGTGTTTGAGTTAAGCATGAATATGATTTGATCATGTTTATTGCAATACGGTTATTCATTTAAAATCAGAGAATAATTGTTGTTCAATTTACATGAATAAAACCTTCAATGGTCATACACCTAAGGTGAATGGTTTATTGAATCTCGATCGTAGTGACACACATATTCATAATATTAAAGCCAAAAGATGCAAAGTTAATAATGATAAGTGCAACTTATTTGTGGCGCTGCCGTTTAGGTCATATTGGTGTGAAGCGCATGAAGAAAATCCATGTTGATGGGCTTTTGGAATCACTTGACTATGAATCAGTTGATGCTTGCGAACCATGCCTCATGGGCAAGATGACTAACACCCCGTTCTCTGGAACAATGGAGCACGCAACATACTTGTTGGAAATAATACATATTGATGTATGCAGTCCGATGAGTATTGAGTCTCGCGGCAGGTATTGTTATTTTCTAACCTTCACAGATGATTTGAGCAGATATGGGTATATCTACTTGATGAAACATAAATCTGAAACATTTGAAAAGTTCAAAGAATTTCAGAGTGAAGTTGAAAATCATCATAACAAGAAAATAAAGTTTCTACGATCTGATCGCAGAGACAAATATTTGAGTTACGAGTTTGGTCTTCATTTGAAACAATGTGAAATAGCTTCGCAACTCACGCCATCTGGAACACCAAGCGTAATGGTGTGTCCGGACGTCATAACCGTACTTTATTAGATATGGTGCGATCTATGATGTCTCTTACCGATTTACCACTATCGTTTTGGGGTTATGCATTAGAGACAGCTGCATTCACGTTAAAAAGGGCACCATCTAAATCCGTTGAGACGACACCATATGAACTGTGGTTTGGCAAGAAACCAAAATTGTCGTTTCTTAAAAGTTTGGGGTTGCGATACTTATGTGAAAAAGTTTCATCCTGATAAGCTCAAACCCAAATCGGAGAAATGTGTCTTCATAGGATACCCAAAGGAGACAGTTGGGTACAAATTATATCACAGATCCGAAGGCAAGACATTCGTTGCTAAGAATGGATCCTTTCTAGAGAAGGAGCTTCTCTCGAAAGAAGTGAGTGGGAGGAAACTAGCAATTGATGAGGTAACTGTACCTGCTCCCTTATTGGAAAGTAGTTCATCACAGAAATCTGTTCCTGTGACTCCTAGACCAATTAGTGATGAAGCTAATGATGATGATCATGTAACTTCAGATCAAGTTACTACCGAACCTCGTAGGTCAACCAGAGTAAGATCCGCCCAGAGTGGTACGGTAATCCTGTTCTGGAGGTCATGTTACTTCACGATGACGAACCTACGAACTATGAGTAAGCCATGATGAGCCCAAATTCCGCGAAATGGTTTGACGCCATGAAATCTGAGATGGGATCCATGTATGAGAACAAAGTATGGACTTTGGTTGACTTGCCCGATGATCGGCAAGCCATAGAAAATAAATGGATCTTCAAGAGGAAGACGGACGCTGATAGTAGTGTTACTATCTACAAAGTTAGACTTGTCGAAAAAGGTTTTTGACAAAGTTCAAGGTGTTGACTACGATGAGATTTTCTGACTCGTATCTATGCTTAAAGTCTGTCCGAATCATGTTAGCAATTGCCGCATTTTATGAAATCAGGCAAATGGATAACAAAACTGCAATCCTTAATGGATTTATTAAAGAAGATTTGTATATGATGCAACCAGAAGGTTTTGTCAATCCTAAAGGTGCTAACAAAATGTGCAGGCTCCAGCGATCCATCTGTGGACTAGTGCAAGCATCTCGGAGTTGGAATATACGCTTTGATGAGTTGATTAAAGAAAATAGTTTATACAGACTTGCGGTGAAGCCTGTATTTACAAGAAAGTGAGTGGGAGCACTACAACCTTTCTGATAAGTATATGTAAATGACATATTGTTGATTAGAAATGATGTAGAATTTTCTGGAAAGCATAAAGGAGTATTTGAAAAGAGTTCTTCAAAGAAAGACCTCGGTGAAGCTGCTTACATATTGAGCATCAAGATCTATAGATATAGATCAAGACGCTTGATAAGATTTTCAATGAGTACGTACCTTGACAAGATTTTGAATTAGTTCAAGATGGAATAGTCAAAGAAGGAGTTCTTGCCTGTGTTGCAAAGGTGTGAAGTTGAGTAGAGACTCAAAACCCGACCACAACAGAAAATAGAAAGAGAATGAAAAGTCATTCCCTATGCCTCAGTCATAGGTTCTATAAAGTATGCTATGTTGTGTACCAGACCTATTGTGTACCTCACCAAGAGTTTGGCAAGAGGGTACAATAGTGATCTAAGAGTAGATCACTGGACAGCGGTCAAAATTATCCTTAGTGGAATAAGGAAATATTTCTCGGTTATGGAGGTGATAAAGAGTTAAATCGTAAAGAGTTACGTCGATACAAGCTTTGACACCGATCTGGATGACTCTAAGTCTCGATCTAGATACATATTGAAAGTGGGAGCTATTAGCTAGAGTCGCTCCGTGCAGAGCATTGTAGACATACAAATTTGGAAAATACTTGCGGATCTGAATGTGACAGACCAGTTGACTAAAATTATCTCACAAGCAAAACATGATCACACCTTAGTACTCTTTGGGTGTTAATCACATAACGATGTGAACTAGATTACTGACTCTAGTAAACCCTTTGGGTGTTGGTCACATGTCGATGTGAACTATGGGTGTTAACCACATAAAGATGTGAACTATTGATGTTAAATCACATGACAATGTGAACTAGATTATTGACTCTAGTGCAAGTGGGAGACTCAAGGAAATATGCCCTAGAGGCAATAATAAAGTTATTATTTATTTCCTTATTTCATGATAAATGTTTATTATTCATGCTAGAATTGTATTAACCGGAAACATAATACATGTGTGGATACATAGACAAGCAGTGTCACTAGTATGCCTCTACTTGACTAGCTCGTTAATCAAAGATGGTTAAGTTTCCTAGCCATAGACATGAGTTGTCATTTGATAAACGGGATCACATCATTAGGAGAATGATGTGATTGACTTGACCCATTCCGTTAGATTAGCACTTGATCGTTTTAGTTTACTTCTATTGCTTTCTTCATGACTTATATATGTTCCTATGACTATGAGATTATGCAACTCCCGATTACCGGAGGAACACTTTGTGTGCTACCAAACGTCACAACGTAACCGGGTGATTATAAAGGTGCTCTACAGGTGTCTTCGATGGTACTTGTTGACTTGGCATAGATCGAGATTAGGATTTGTCACTCTGATTGTCGGAGAGGTATCTCTGGGCCCTCTCGGTAATGCACATCACTATAAGCCTTGCAAGCAATGCAACTAATGAGTTAGTTGCAGAATGATGCATTACAGAACGAGTAAAGAGACTTTTCGGTAACGAGATTGAGCTAGGTATTGAGATACCGACGATCGAATCTCGGGCAAGTAACATATCAATGACAAAGGGAACAACATATGTTGTTATGCGGTTTGACCGATAAAGATCTTCTTAGAATATGTAGGAACCAATATGAGCATCCAGGTTCCGCTATTGATTATTGACCGGAGACGTGTCTCGGTCATGTCTACATAGTTCTCGAACCCGTAGGGTCCGCACGCTTAAAGTTCTGTGACGATCGGTATTATGAGTTTATATGTTTTGATGTACCGAAGGTAGTTCGGGGTCCCGGATATGATCACGGACATGACGAGGAGGCTCGAAATGGTCGAGACATAAAGATTGATATATTGGAAGCCTACATTTGGACATCGGAAGAGTTCCGGGTGAAATCGGGATTTTACCGGAATACCGGGGGGTTACCGGAACCCCCCGGGGGATGTAATGGGCATATTGAGCCTTAGTGGAGAAGAGAGAGGGCTGCCAGGAGGTGGCGCGCGGCCCCCCTTGCCCCAGTATGAATTGGACAAGGGAAGGGGGCGGCAGCCCCCCTCTCCTTCCTTCTCTCCACCTCCTCCTTCCCCCTTCTCCTACTCCTACTAGGAAAGGAGGAGTGTCGGTGTCAAAACCGGCGGATCTCGGGTAGGGGGTCCCGAACTGTGCGTCTAAGACGGATGGTAACAGGAGGCGAGGGACACGATGTTTACCCAGTTTCGGGCCCTCTCGATGGAGGTAATACCCTACTTCCTGCTTGATTGATCTTAATGATATGAGTATTACAAGAGTTAATGTACCACGAGATCGTAGAGGCTAAACCCTAGAATCTAGCCTATGGTATGATTGTTGTTGTCCTATGGACTAAACCCTCCGATTTATATAGACACGGAGGGGGCTAGGGTTACACAGAGTCGGTTACGAGGGAGAAGATCTACATATCTGTATTGCCAAGCTTGCCTTCCACGCCAAGGAGAGTCCCGTCCGGACACGGGACGAAGTCTTCAATCTTGTATCTCCATAGTCCAACAGTCCGGCTAAAGTATATAGTCCGGCTATCCAAGGACCCCCTAATGCAGGACTCCCTCAGTAGCCCCTAAACCAGGCTTCAATGACGATGAGTGGCATTGCAAGGCGGTTCCTCCTCCGAATACTCCGTAGAAGATTTTGAACACGAGGATAGTGTCCGGTTCTGCAAAATAAATTCCACATACCATCGTAGAGAGAATAATATTTCCACAAATCTAATCTACTGACAGCTTTTCATAGCGTGATGTAATGCCGCGGTCTGGTCATGACGAACCGTTTTTCCGAGCCTGTCACTGCACGTGTTGCGAGGCGGTTTTATTGGCACATCCCGTCGAAGCAGAGATCGTGTCCCTATTTTCACGGGATTCTCATCAATACGGGTATGGGTAACCCAATCGTGCATGCTGGTACGACTCCTCAATTTTAGGCAAGTTCCAAACGGCCACGCGGAGGACGCTTGATATTCACCCTCTTTATAAAGGGGCCAAGGCCTGTCCTTTTCTTCTCGCGCTCAATCGAATCCTTCCCCCACCTCGAGTTCCAACACCCAAGGCTCAGGCTAGGTGCTTCGGACCTTCAGTCATGTCCGGATCCAACCTTCAAGGTCGGTGGATGCCTTCCTCTGTCACAGAGGAGGACATCAAGAAGCTAAGGGAAGCCAGGTATCTGACTGTCGAAATCTCGCACAGGCTGCCTGCTAGAGGGAAGGTCATTTCCCACTCCCGAACCCGGCGAGAGTGTCGTATTCGTCTCCCACTTCCTCCGAGGGCTAGGCTTTAGTCTAGATCCCTTTGTTAGAGGGCTCATGTTCTATTACGGGCTTGATTTCCATGATCTGGCCCCGAATTCCATCCTTCACATCTCGTCGTTCATCGTCGTGTGTGAGGCCTTCCTCCATGTCTCCCCACACTTCGGCTTATGGCTCAAGACCTTTAATGTGAAGCCAAAGATGATTGATGGGCGACACGCAGAATGCGGAGGTGCCGTAATAAGCAATGGCGTCGATGTTCCATGGCCAAAGGGTTCCTTCCCAGAGGTGTCCAACTTATGGCAATGGGAGTGGTTTTACATCACGGCTCCCCGGGGTAGTAAGTGGGTAGCCGCCCCTGCCTTCCACTCGGACCCCCCGCCACAACTGGCGTCATGGATCAACAAGGGGCTGGACTGGGGGCCAGTAAATGATGTGTCGATATTGCAGAGTCGCATCCGAGATCTCCTCGAGAGTGATGTCAGCCTTGTCAAGGTAATGCAAGTCATGCTAGTTCGTCGAGTCCTGCCTTGCAAACGTCGACCTCTCCATATGTGGGAGTTCAACCCGGAAGGAATGCGAACTATTTAGCACTTCTTCAGCGTGACGCTCGAAGGGATGTACAAATTGTTCTTCGGATCACAAATAAAGTATCCGGACACCACCGAGGATGCGGTTCTGAGCTGCAATCGTCCAGACACCAAAGTAACTAATTACGCGGCTGAACACGTTGTCTTTTAATTTATTGCAACATCATTCTGAAAAATCGCTCTTTGATCAGGACTGGGTAAAAAAGGCGAAGATCATCAGGTGTTCGGACCCCCTTCCCGAAGGCTCGACAGATCCGGTACTGGCCAGAATGCTTGAGCTCGTGCCTTATCAAGCGCCCTCAGGGGAAGATAAAGGGGGGAATAAAGAAGCCTAAAGCGGGCCTCACTCATTATTCATCCAGACCGGGGGAATTAGTGCCTCCACGAAGGAGGATAATCGGGGGGAAGAATCTAAAATTCCCTCTCCCCAGGGAAGGATAAGGACCGCCTCTGAAGACTTGGTAACAATGGTTTCCATGCGAGGGAAGAAATCTTCGTCAAGGGGTCCTACCCCGGAGGGTATCCTTACCGCACAGTACCCGCAAGGGGACCAGCCCTCCATCGAGTTGTAAGTAAACAAAAGTACTTTATAGTAAATATACCCTGCTTCATTTCTAAGAACAATAACCGAGACGTATGTCTTGTAGTTTGGATGATAGCCCCTCTCGACAGAGTTCATCTTCGGGGGATCTTCTTCCGGAGATGATGGAGAGTGAAACGCCTCCCCGTGCCTCCCCGCCTCGTGAAGCGGACGACCCTGAGGTGTCGTCATGGAGGATTTCTTCTGATCCGCCAAGGCCAGAGGGTAACCTTCGGCCACCCGAAGCCCGGGGTATTCGGCTCCTAAGGATAGCAACAGAAAGAGTCCGGGACTGTCCGGTGCGTGACCAGACGCACTAATGAATCTTCTGGAGCAAGCGGCTATCTCAGAAGGGCATCGTACGCTAATGGGTACGGTGGTTGAGAGGATTTTGTCTGCCGAAAGCGGGTTACATGAAGCTTTTATGAGCCTTCTAAGAGGCTTTGAGGTACGCATAGTAATATATATTTTTGACGGTACCGCACACGCTAGGTGTGCCCTATGCGGATAGTAGCCCCTGAGACTCTGGTTGCTGTCGAAAAAGGCGGCAAACAGAGGATCATAGTCCCAGGTAATGATCATGCCACTTTCATGTGCAGGCGGCTGAGGGTCCGGTGGCTAGCCGGACTGGTGAGTTTGCCGAACTGAAGCGGCAACTTGATGCGGCAGATGCCGACATCGTGCTTGTAAACAAGCGGCTTGACGAGGCACAGGGTATGTATTCTCCGGTGGTCAACATATATTAAGAGGAGCATGATGCTAGTATCTATAATATGTTGTAACTGCAGATGGAGCTGCCGCCGTGGAGACCCTTCGGGCGGAACTTGCCCGAGCCAAGGAACAAGCCAGGAGGAGTGATGCAGCCGCCCTAAAGGCGGTCGAAGAGCTAAGAGTCGAACAGGCTGCGCATTGCCAGAGCAAAGAAAAAATAGCCAAGATGGCTGTTGAGTTGAAAGATGCCGCCGACCGGCATGAGCTTCTTGAGAAGGAAAGACAAACAAAGACAGCGGACCTGGAGAAAGCCATGGTAGCAGCCAAGGAAGCCCGCTCTAAAACTAGAGTGGCAAAGGAGGAGCTACGTCAAGTCGGAGATATCGTGGCTGGGAAGCCCTTTTTGTTGAGGACGAAGTTCGGAGATCCTAAGTATGCCCTTCTGGATCAATTATGGAGTTCTGCGGACGCGTACCTGGATTTGGCAGCAAGTGCTGCTGATGTGACCAAGTTTTTCGAAGATCAAAAGGATCATGAAGTGGAAAGGTTGTTCTGGTCGTAGTTCAATGCTCCGGTGCGTCCGCTGCTGTTAAATGAGCAAATGGCCGAGTGGGGCGAGCTCCATAGGTTGTCCGGGCTTGCCATGAGGTCTGTTGTGGATCATCTTTGGCCGGAAGGACCAAGGCCGAATAGTTATTTTGGCTTAGTGCAACAATTCCTTGGTGCTATGCCACATATCGACGCTGTGAAGAGGTCGGCGTGCATAGAGGGTGCGCGGATGGCTCTTGCCCGTGTCAAGACATACTGGGAAGAGAAGGAGGCCACCGCTATTGCAACCTAGAGTTTGGCCGTAGGCCGGGTATCGGCCGAGCACTATCTTGAAGAAGTCTTAGAAGGCGCTCGTTTAATAGAGACTCGGTGCTTGAAGAGTATCATGTTCTAGTGACATGTATCCCAATTGTAAGAACAATGTTATTCGAATTATAAAGGCTGTGTTTATACTTTTTCCTGAAAGTATTATTATGCCTCCTGTGCGGTCGTTTATGTATATAGATATATATATCCTGAAAGTTTGCAGTCGTCGGCTTCAGCCCCCACGCATATAATGCGGGAGTGTTTGCAAAAGCGCGTCTTCACACTTGATCCAACGTCTTGGTCCATTAAGGAGGTGGTAGTGCGGCAAACGAGGCAATCGGACTATATTGCTTTAACACTTTCACTTAACCATAGGAGTTTGACAGTGGGGCTACTCTATAGCCCCTGGTATTTCCGCGGCTATCCGAATACGATGTGTGTACGTACATGACCGGGAAAACCGGCCCTTCGTTAATAGGGAGGAATCCCGAAGATTCCGATGAGTCATCGAGTGGTTGACCAGTCTCACGCTTTATCATGACAGTCAGTTTTCGGATTTGTCTACTGAGGTGTTCATCCGGATGAACCAGGGCACAATCGCAGTAGTTCTCCCGGTGCCACCTTAGTTGATAGAGCGGAACGTAAGGTAGCAAAACACGGGAGCCGGGCAAACCCAACATCTGACCAAAGACATGATTCGGAGCTGATGCATATAAGGCCAAACTCGCGACGCCGAACACTCCCTAAGGTATTCGGTCTTTACAACATATACCGGGCTGAGTAACGCCCCTGATAATGAACCCTGAGTGTCTAGGTACGTGCATTTCTGACATGGCGAAATGCCAATAACATCAGCATCCCTCGCCGTTATACTGAGTATCCGGAGGATGTGAAGCAACAAGAGACAGTAAAAAAGGTTTACACAGGGTCTTAATCTAAAAAGAAACCTTTGAGCGGGGCCCTGCTGCATGTCTGCGCCTGTGTCTCCGTTGTGCCGTATCCTGGACGGGTGTAGCACGATTATCATCTGTAAAAGAGAAAAACTTAGGTGAAAGTTGTCATGCGAAAAATTGGTTATTCTCGATAAACCATTAAAATTCAAGATAAGTAAGGTCGAGCCAAGCTGTAGTCCTTGTTACACGCGGGAAGCCCCTGGTACCGCCTATGGGGGTATATCCATCAATCTCAGGTTTATCTAAGCTGTTACAGCTAGTGATGCACCGGACTCATCTAGCCGTGTCCGCGGTCTTGATGACAGTTCATTTATTATGGTTGGAGAGGCCGTTTAGTGTTCGGCTGCTAAAGCCGCCACACGTTCTTCCGCGCGTAAGGAATGCTCGACATTTCTGCTAACTGTGATGATGCCACGTGGACCGGGCATCTTAAGCTTAAGAGAAGCGTAGTGCTTGATCTTGCATTAAAATGAGCGAAAGCTGTTCTTCCGAGTAGTGCTTGATAGCCGCTTCGGAATGGAGCGATGTCTAAGGTTAACTTTTCACTTCGGAAGTTGTCGGGAGAACCAAATACAACCTCTAGCACAAGAGAGCCCGTACAGCGGGCCTCTGGGCCTGGTATTACTCCTTTAAAGGTAGTATTGCTTTGGCTGATTCTTGTCGGGTCTATCCCCATTTTGTGGACTGTGTCCTGATATATCAGATTAAGACTACTGCCGCCATCCATGAGGACTTGGGTGAGATGGTATCTGTCGATAATTGGGTCTAGCACCAAGGTCGCCAATCCTCCATGCCGGACACTTGTCAGGTGATCCCTGCGATCAAAAGTGATCAGGCAGGCCGACCAAGGGTTGAACTTAGGGGTGACGTGCTCTACGGCGCGCATGTCTCGGAGTGCATGTTTGCTTCTTCTTTGTGTTACGTGAATCATGTTCACTGTTTTGACCTTTGGTGGGAACTTTTTCTGCCCCCAGTGTTTTGCTGACGAGGCTCATCTTCGTCTTCACTTGGTGTCTCCCTCCCCTTGTGTTCGGCATTTAGCTTACCGGCCTTCTTGAAGACCCAGCATTCTCTGTGGGTGTGATTTGCAGGTTTATCTGAGGTGCCGTGAATCTGACATAATTTGTCTAGAATCTTGTTGAGGCTGGACGGTCCATCCCTATTGCCTTTAAAGGGCTTTTTCCGTTGACCGGGTCGAGAGCCCCTAAATCCGGCATTTACCGCCATGTTGTCTGGGTTGTCTTCGTTATTTCGACGCTTGCCTTTACTGCGTCGTGGTTTTCCATTACCATCCCTGACTTCAGAAGTGCCTGGGTCGCTGGTGCTACTACGGGCCAGCCAGCTGTCTTCGCCCGCGCAAAAGCGGGTCATAAGGCTTGTTAGGGCTGCCATTGTCCTTGGTTTTTCTAGGCCGAGGTGTCTGGCGATCCATTCGTCTCGGACGCTGTGTTTGAAAGCTGCTAAGGCTTCGGCATCCGGATAGTCGACGATTTGGTTCTTCTTAGTGAGAAATATGTTCCAAAGCTTTCGGGCTGACTTTCCGGGCTGTTGAATTATATGACTTAAATCGTGTGCATCCGGAGGTCGGACATAGGTCCCTTGAAAGTTGGCCCTAAAAGCATCCTCAAGCTCCTCCCAACTTCTAATTGAATTTTCGAGGAGGCTCTTCAGCCAGTGCCGAGCTGGTCCTTTCAGCTTGAGGGGCAAGTACTTGATTGCGTGGAGATCAACTCCGCGAGCCATATGGATATGGAGAATGAAATCCTCAATCCAGACCCCAGGGTCTGTCGTTCCGTCGTACGCCTCTTTGTTCACGGGTTTGAATCCCTCTGGAAATTCGTGATCCAGCACCTCATCGGTGAAACATTTGGGGTGCGCGGCACCCCTGTATTTGGATGTGTCATGGCGTTCTGACGGTTGTAGTGTTCGGTTTTGATTATGCGTTGGTGCGCGCTTCCTAGATCCATAGATGGATCTGGTCATGCCGGCCTTTTGGTGCAAGCCCTCGCGTGGGTCATGTGCTGACTTATGTGTGGCCTCGTTAGCCGCACTATCGCGGCCACGAGGTGGTCGATCCGACCAGTCGGCCGTTTTGTTTGTCGGTTGTGTAGGCTCTAAGGCCTCATCATCGAATTCAGGCAACAGCTTGCGCTTTGGATAGCTCTTTGTGGGGCGACTACCACCATAGTTTTCTTCAGTGTCAAGCACTTTGTTCCATCTACTATTGAGTGTATTCTGTGCGGCCTTAAGCCTTTTCTTCTGCTTCTTCAGACTCCTCGCGGTGGCAATAAGCCTTCTGCGGAGGTTCTTTTGTTCCAAGTGCATTGGGATGATGTGTGTGTCATCGTCGTCTGGACTGTTTTCCTCTCCGGAGAGAGGTTGATGAGCTTTGATACGTCCATTTTGCATCATGCTTTTATATCGATATTTATTGCATTATGGGCTGTTACTACACATTTTGTCACAATACTTATGCCTATTCTCTCTTATTTTATAAGGTTTACATAAGGAGGGAGAATCTTGCATTTGGAATTACAGGCTAGAAAAGGAGCAAATATTAGAGACCTATTCTGCACAACTCCAAAAGTACTGAAACTCCACAAAAGTTATTTTTGGAAATAATAAAAAATATTGAGCAGAAGAAGTACGTCAGAGGGGGCCCCACCTGGCCACGAGGGTGGGGGCGCGCCCTACTCCCCTGGGCACGCCCCCTGCCTCGTGGGCCCCCTGTTGGCTCTCCGATGGCCATCTTCTGCTATATGAGGTCTTTCGTCAAGGGAAAAATCATAAGCAACACTACAAAAAAATACACTTCCGTGATGATACGTGTTTGTCACAGTAGGTCGCACTTTTTGTCATGCATGTACATCCACAACAAATTTATGACAGAATCAAGATAGTCATACATGTGTTGTCATAGAAGTGTTCCATGACATTACCAAAATTATCATCACGGAAGTGTCCACTTCCATGACGAT
Organism: Aegilops bicornis; assembly: GCA_021605145.1. NCBI lineage: Eukaryota > Viridiplantae > Streptophyta > Magnoliopsida > Poales > Poaceae > Aegilops > Aegilops bicornis. The sequence goes on from CM038671.1 coordinate 103,652,653, forward strand.
AAATCCTGCGTCACAGAAGTGCTTTCGTCAAGGGTGACCGACATGTGGCATCCACCATAACGGAACGACGTTAAACTATCGGGTCGGATTTTGGATCCGATAACCCGTTAACAGCCACGACCAATGCCGATTTTCCACGTGTAAAATTCTCATTGGCTGACGGATCCACGCGTCAGCTCCGCGTTGTCACAGGTGTCACTCATCCAACGGTCGAGATGGGACTATGATATGTTGACACGTGGACCGGCCCAACAGAGGCCCACAAAGTTTAAATGGGCCGGCCCAACCGAAGGCCCATAAGACTTAGCGGACCATAATGGGCCGGCCCAACTAAAGGCCCACAAAATTTAGCGAACCACAATAGGCCGGCCCAGCTAAAGGCCCACAAGATTTTGCAGACCATAATGGGCCGGCCCAACTAAAGGCCCACAAGATTTTGCGGACCACAATGGGCCGGCCTAGCTAAAGGCCCACAAGATTCTACAGACCATAATGGGCCGGCCCAGCTAAAGGCCCAACATTCTATGTCAAATCGGCCTGTCAACGGCATGTCCTAAACTTGCCATCAACGCGGCCCATGGTCACTTCTGGACCGTTAACAGTCCGCTAAGTAATTGGGCCGAATCACGGCCCGGTGTATTTCTGGCCTGTTAAAGGTCCGGCTTCATTTGGGCCCATTTACAGGCCATCAAAACTTTCGGCCTGTTAGAGGCCTACTATAGATTTGGGCCACTTTCTTCATGTTGTCATTTTCGGCTTGTTAACGCCGGACGTAAACCATGGGCCATATGTAGCCCAACGTCATATCGGGCCCATTAACGGCCCATATAAAAATGACGATAATCTAGCCCGACAGAAGTTCCGGCCTGTTAAAGGCCCGTGTATTAGGTCGGCGCATTTACGGCCCGTCCGAATTTCGGCCTGTCAAAGATCCGCGTCGTAAATGGGCCACCATTTCAGCCTGCTAAGTCTAGTGGGTTATTTTGCACAATCAGGGCCCAATCTCACTTTCGGTCTATTAAAGGCCCATGTTTTTTATGGGCTCGAGATATTTACACCTGTAAACGGCCTATTTTTACTGAGGGCCCAAATTATGTTTAGGCCTTTTAAAGGCCCACTATTGGCACAGGCCTACCAGAAAAATATGAAAGCTTATGCTGATTTAGGCCCAGATATTTTTAGTGGGCTACATGTCAATTTCGGCCCGTAATCGTTTTTAGCCCAATTGGAATGGCCCCGACGAATGTTGGCATGTTGGGCTCTCTGAAGCTTCGGCCGAATACATTACTAAGATAAACCTACACTATACAAAAATAGCGTCGTAATTATCGCACAGGCAGCATAATAAATGTTGTATCACAACAAAATAAATTCCAACCATACAACAAAAGGCCTGTTGGCATAAAGTTTACAGTCCTTCCAGATAAAAGCACCATCAGATGTATAGAAGCACAGATCATTTGACCTAAGTGCTAATGTTTCAGGCTGTAGAATCTGATGGAGCAGCACGATCTCCACCTTTTTCCGCCATTGCTCTTGAACAACGAAGCGAATGTCGATAGTCCGGTCTCAAAACCATTCATATCTTGACGACATTTCTCAACCACTATTCTTGTTTCCAAACAAAGTCCATTAGGGATTGGACTTGTGTCTGCGAACATGATATATCACTCTGTCTAGAAGGAAGATTTTGTTCAGTAGGCGATTTGGACGAGGTTACCTTGACAACCAACCCAGAATTACTCGGGAAGGTGCTTTTTTGCATTGTTAGTGGAGAGATACTGACACACTGCAGCAAGAGGTGACATTGTGCCTGTAGTAGCCTCGTCACCTTCAGGTGGTTGTGGTTGTTCAATCATTTGTTCCATAGCTTCCTGAAAGTTTGAACTTGTAGATTAGTGTACCGGATAAGTTACTAATGAGACAAAAACAAACAAAGTAGGTTAAACGCGTTTATACATAACTTATTTTGGTGAACTCTTTGTAATACATTAGCATGTATTGTAGTGCCAACTACATAATAAAATCACTTTCGGAACATATGGCCATGTAGCATGCCTACTGTATTGTCTATTTCCTCACATTTGTTGACATCTAAGGATAAAGAGACATGGTTTAAAGTAGGATGAACATAGTATGACATCATTCATATGATGGGAAAACAGATATAAAACAAACAACCTATTTTATCATTGTGTGCGCACGTGAACATATCAACAAGATTACAGATCAAGACAAAAAGAATATCCTTCATCTCTTTTAAACCATGTAAGGTGAAATGATACGTTAAGGCAACTGTGTATAAAAGTGAACAGAGTAACTGACATTGGCTGCAAACCAAGTAGTTAAATGAACACATCACAGTACCAATCAGTTCAAGGCAGGAGGAGTAAGGACTTACAACAGCGGCTTGAACTGGTGTGCACATGCCCTTCATCTTGCTGGTGTGGCAATCCTTGAAGATTTGCATTGCATTAGGTTCAGGTTCTTTTTGGTCCGCACGGGCTTTCCTCTGTACTTGGAACAAGTCAATATAGACACGATAATATGGCACAAAAAAAGAAGGAAGTAGCAGCTATTTACAAAAGCCTCGCAGTGTGCAATATAGCTACAGATCATGTTGTCTGTTGGAGTTTCACTTTAGAACGGTTGGTTTTGTTCTTCAAATAGTTAGCCTAGAAGAAGATACACTTGTAAGGCACATACATAAATACAAGTTCAATATGTGGTCTGATCAAATACATATAGCCTACGATACTTTGGATCGGACCGGTGTTTAATGAGGGCTGTCCGGTCTTCATCTGTAATATATTCCACTTTGGAGATGTTTGGGCGATTTCATTATTAGCCTTGCCTTCAAAGTGAGATTTTCTAAAGTGGTACCAATCTTTGTCGCAGAGCGGCATCGAAAACATGAGTGCATGCTTGTTTAGTTGCATCATCTTTCGGATCCAACTTGAACCTCATCTGTTGAAAAAAGAATGTGAGTCCTATTAGGAGGAAGCTAGAAAGTATTGCTCAGAGCAAAACAATATTACTAATTGAGATGAATAACATTACTTAAGGATATATTGTCAAGTAAGTTGTTAAACTGGGTATTGTCTTTATCATTCCTGTCTTTGGATCCACGTTGGGAGGATACGTGCATGACACCTAACGGCAATGGCTGCCTCGATACTAACTTGGGCTGACTCTCAGCAGCATCACGTGGCCTTCTTAAACCTGCCTCAAAATGGATCTCCATTCTTCCTCCTTTAGATTTTGTTAATCCGTCAAGCATTATCCACGATGTGCATTTCCGCTTGCACCATGGTGCTAGTTCAACAACGAATATGGAAAGTGTTAGTGTACATCAAACCGTGAGAGTACATATAAAGGAGCATGCAAGCGCAACTTGACTCGGTCAGTACCATCTTGGTGTTGATGCTCACGAGGTTCATCTGATCTTGCCAAGTCATGTTGTGTCGTGATGCTTGAAGTAGTGTTAGGTGCAAAGGCAGCTTGGGAACCGGCAAGTTCGGCACCAAACGAACGAGTAACTGGGTTGAGATCTTTGGTATGCAGTTGAAGCGGATGCTGCAGCTGGTGGAAGCAGGTGATCTTGTGTTTGTAGATTTAGCCAATGGACTTGGACCTTCTCGCACTATAAGTACCAGCAGAATCTCGACGGCAGAACCTTTTCCGTTTCACCCGACGAGTAACAGCACTCCCTACTATATTATTTTCCTTGCTCTTTTTTGACTTTGCCATGTCAAGCTGTACCCACAACCCAAAAGAATAAAATCACTCTTTAGAACTCATTGATGCATGATACAGACAAGCTATACTTTGATGTAAGACAACCATATGAGGATGGAATATGTAAAAGAAAACAGGACGGCATGACATATTCACAGCTACGATGTGCAAACTAAGCAGAAGGATTTTCAAGAAAATTGAAGTAATGCAAGCTAGACACCATATGAAAGATGCAACCAATATTACTCTGCCAAGTTAAAAGTGTCTTGTCATAAGTGGCAATTCGAAAAATTAGAAGCGACAACGAGAAATCAACGCAAGATGCAACCACTATCAAACTGCCATGTTAAAAGCGTCCAATCATGAGTGGTGATGCGGGATACACAACAGCAGTACTTTGATGTAAGAACATGGTATGATAGATAGATGCATGTATTCTAGACACGGAAAGCCATGTCATATGCACATGTATAACGTATAAACTCAAAGGTGCAATTTAATCAAAATAGAAGAAATACAGGCTAGACAACATATGCAACATGAAACCAATTATCATATTGTCAACTTAGAGCAAGCACTGCGATGGTGGAGTACGGAGATGAACTCATCATGTAGACTTGGGACTTCAACTTCATTAGCGATAGCAGGGCAAATCTATAGAGTCTCTGTTTGCGTGGTGCGGAGGACCACCAACATCCCCTAACTTACTCTTTTCCTTCCTATTTTACGATATTGCCTTATGAAGTCAAAACCACAAGAAGATGAATAAAATTAGCTCTGCATAACTGGTTGATGCATGATCTGCATTTAACACTACTTTGATGTAAGGCAAGCGCAGGATAGGAGGATGGAATATATACAAAAGACAGCGTTTCATATTCACACGCACGATAGGAGGATGGAATATGTATGAAAAAACAGTAAGCGGAAGGCATTTCAACAAAATTAGAAGAAATGAAAGCTAGGCACCAATGAACATGCAACCAATATCACTCTATCCGGTAAAAAGTGTCTCGTCGTAAGTGCCATTTCAAGAAATTAGAAGCAGTACAAGCTAGAAGACAATGCAAGATGCAACCTACATCACAGTCCCAAGTTAAATGTGTCTTATGGGTAAGTGATCGTTGCAGGTATAAGTTGTAAGCTATGCAGATGCAATTCAACATAATCAGAAGCAATACAAACTAGACATCATACAGAAAACGCAACCACATATAACAGTTCCAAGTAAGAGCAAGCACCTGTGATGGTGGAGTAGGAGAGATGTGCTCATCATGTACACGTATGTTCTAGAAACAGGAACACGTGTCATATTCACAGGCATTATGTGTAAAGTAAGTAGATGCAATTCAAGTTAGAAGCAATACAAGCTAGACATCATACGCAACATGCAACCACATATAATAGTGTCAAGTTAGAGCAAGCACCTGTGATGGTGGAGTAGGGGAGATGTGATCATCATCTACACAGCTACGTTGACTGTCCAGCCTTGTGTTGTCTTGCGAATCTTGTTGGGAGGATGGCGGAGTAGAATATGTAGAGACCCTCTGTTTGAGTTGCTCCGAAGGACCACCATCATCCACTACCGGACTAATTTCCTTCAGTTGTAATGATTTTGCATTTTGAAGTCAAACCGATAAGAAAAAGGAATAAAATTCGCTCTTCAGAACTCATTCATGCATGATACTAACGAACACTACTCGGATGAAAGGCAAACACATGATACGAGGATGGAATATGTATGAAAAACAGGATGGTGTGACATATTCACACCTATGATGTGGCAACTAAGCAGAAGGCATTTCAACAAATTAGAAGCACTGCAAGCTAGACACCATATGAAAGATGCAACCAATATCACTCTGCCAAGTTCAAACTGTATGGCGTTTCAACAAATTAGAAGCAATACATGCTAGAAATCATATGCAAGACACAACCAATATCACAGTGGCGACTTAAAGGTGCCTTATCATAAGTGACTGATGCGGGATATGCAAGAATAGTAGTCTGATGTAGAAACATGAACACATGTCATATTCACAGGCATTATGTGTAAATTAAGCAGATGCAATTCAACAAAGTTAGAAGCAATACAAGCTAGGCATCATACGCAACATGCAACCACATATAATAGTGCCAAGTTAGAGCAAGCACCTGTGATGGTGGAGTAGGGGAGATGTTCTCATCATCTACACAGCTACATTGACTTTCTAGCCTTGCGTTGTCTTGCGAATCTTGTTGGGAGGATGGCGGAGTAGAATCTGTAGAGAACCTCAATTTCAGTTGCTCGGAAGGACCACCATCATCCAATGCCTTGCCAATTTCCTTCAGCTTTATTGATTTTGCATTGTGAGGTCATACCGACAAGAAAAAGGAATATCATTCGCTCCTCAGAACTCATTCATGCATGATCTTGTGAACACTACTCGATGAAAGGCAAAGTCATGATACGAGGATGGAATATGTACGAAAAATGGACGGCTTGACATATTCACACCTATGATGTGGTAACTAAGCAGAAGGCACTTCAAAAATTAGAAACACCGCAAGACACCATATGGAAGGTGCAATCAATATCACTCGCCAAGTTAAAATTGTCTCGTCATAGGTGGCGTTCATCAAACTAGAAGCAATACATGCTAGAAATCATATTCAAGACGCAAACCAATATCACACTGCCAACTTAAAGGTGTCCCATCATAAGTGACTGATGCAGGATACACAAGAAGAGTAGTTTCATGTAAGAACATGGTGTGATAGACAGATATAGTATGTACCAAAAATAGGAAAGCATGTCATGTTCACATGTATCATGTGTAGGCTAAGCAGATGCAGTTTACACTAATTAGGAGCAATACGAGCTAGACACCATATGCAACATGCAACCAGATATCACACTGCCAAGTTAGAGCAAGCACCTTGGATGGTGGAGTAGGGGAGCGGAGACTTGGACCTTGTAATGCACTATCAATACAAGGAGAATCGGCACAGATGTCTCCGTTTACGTTCTTTGAGGGGACCACCATCATCTCCTTCCTTACTCTTTTCCTTCCTCTTTCTTGATTTTGCCTTGTCAAGTCAAACCCACAAGAAAAAGGAATAAAATTTTCTCTTCAGAACTCATTGATGCATGATAGTTGTAACACCCCAGATTTTCTGGCCAAGTTTTTGATATTAATTTTTTTGCCAGGAGTTTTAAATTTTTATTTATGTGGATTTTCAGAACTCTTCTTTATTATTAAGGAGTTTTGTATTTTTTTTCCCAAGTGGAGCTTTCCAGAATATATTGGACTTCTTTGCCATCTCATCAAAACAATTTCTAAATAAGTAGAATTGTTTATTAAATTATTTCACCCTGAGCTTTATTCATTAAAATGAACTGGATTAATTTTTTGGAGCTCCTTTTGAACTACAACCTTTTGATAGAATCACTTAAAATTCCAACCAAAATTTGGAGAGGTAATGTGATCTCTCTAAATCAATTATGTACATTAATAATATTATTTCATTGCTTATTTTGAGCCCAACAACCATTTTTCTTCTATGGTCCAGTGGGCAACTTTGCACTACAACCCTTGTAAATATTTGTTTCTAGCTTCCACCAAAATTATGGGAAGTCAGTAGGAGCATATGATTCCGTTATATGCAAAAACCCAGGGTTGTTCTTTGGAATTTTCGAGTGAATCAACCTCATCTTCATTCTGGCCTAACATGAAGGTTTGCACAGCAACCATAATCTTGCTTGCTCTTTGGCCCTAGATTCTTTTCCCTACTTGTAGTCTTCCCTGCTAAACCCCTAAGTCCAGGAGCATGCAACCATTGGCATATTTTTGGTTCATGAAATAATGCCATTCACATCCTGTCCAGATTTGAAGTTCAGCAAAACTTGCACTAGCAAGTTTGTGCTTTCCACCAACTAACCTCACCACCCTCTTGTGCATCCAAGGAGACACTGATCTGGAAGATTTGGCCCCTCCAAGAATAGCCTAAGTGCCTGTGGCATTTTGTCAAACACCTGGAGTGCATGATCGGATATGACATGAGTTGTTGTTGGCATTGTGAACTTGGTCTCCTGACCAAACCACCTTGTCCCCTGAGCTTCACTCTATCAACAACCTAGCCTGGTTCCTTGCCAGCCTCACCCAAGCCCTGTAGCAGGCCATGGCATTTCATCGAGCACCGCGGCGTGCTCGGCGCGCCAGAGCGGCGCTTGGCACCCGCATGCACCCGAGCCGCCACACACACCTCAAGACTCAAAACCCGGCCCCAGCCAGCTCCCGTGTCCCCTTGCACCGCCACGCCACCCGACCACCTCGGCACCTCACAGCGCCACCGCCAGATGGCCGTGGCGGCTAGTCACGCCGCCGCTAGCAGTTCGACCGTGGTTGGCGCCGCCAAAGCCACCCTAGCTCGCCACCTGCCCCCTGGAACAGTGCGAGCTCATCCGCAGCCTCGTCCGCTAGGGCTCGTCGCCGCCACGTCGCCCAAGCTATAGGGAGGCGGTTCGCCCCAGAACCGACCTCCACCGCGTATATAAGGACCCCGGAGCTCAACCGAGTCCTCGAGCAACCTCATTTGATCCTCCTAGTGTTGCCTTGGCCAGCTGTCAAGCAAGGGAAGGCCTTCTTCCCTGAGTCCGGCCGGTTCGGTCGCCGCCAAGCCCTGGCCGATTCCATCACCACCAGTGCCTCTCCCTCTCCACTCTCTCCACCAAGAACTCTCCCTTCCTCTCACGAGCACAACCCCTCGCTCAATTTTGGCCGGAGACCACCGCAGCCCCAAACTCACTATCCACCCGAATGCCCCCTCCGCCGCGGAGCTCGCCGCCGGCGACTCCCTCCACCCCCGGCTACCCTACGACCACCGGGAGGACCGCCTAGGAGTGGCTGATCCATCCCTGCACTCGGATGCCCTCGAGGAGCCGCCTAACGCCGGCGAAGATCGCCGGAGTTCCCACCTCCGTTCGGCCCGGAGGAAAGAGAGGGAAGGAGATCGGTCAAACTGACCAGTGGGGCCTCGACCCAATCGGGCAAAGGACTTAGGCGCAGTCCACGCTGGATAAGTGGGCGCATTTTCAAAATGCGCCTTCGACGTGTAATGTATATTTCAAACGTTTTTCTTCTGTTTTATTTTTTAAATATCGATTTTGACCAAACTTTGACCGGCTGTATCTTTTGAAAACAACTCCAAATGAACTGATTCTTTTTGCTACCTCTCTCAAATATTGTCTAGTTTATTTTAAGATTTATTTGAAAAAATTTCAAAACAACTTTTTGTGCTGTTTTTATTTTATGTGTTAATTCAAACATATTATTTTAAATAGGGTTTTTGAAGATTTCATGATGATTTGGATGCACCCTTCCTTCTCATGACCTGAAGGCAAGCATTCTGAACCCTGGTGTATTTTTGTGTGTGTTGCATAGCACCGTGGCAACACCACCCCGACACATACATGCGTCATTTTATGTGAGGATGTGATCCTATTCATGGGTGCATATTAATAAGTTTATGCTAACGAAGTTGACATGATTTGTGATGGAAATCACCGTCATACGACTTTCATGCATACCGGAAGGAAACACGGGAAGGCCTCTGTCTTGGGTAGACACGGGCTTGCCCCTAGTCCTCCGTCGAGACGGTCGTATCCGATATGACATGAGGAGATGTCGCGTGATGTTTCCATCTGTTGTTTGAGATATATGCATTGTTATGCTAAACATGCAGGAAATATTACCACCTCCTGAGTCGACCGTAGATCGAGTCTTGTGCCAGTAACCGCCATACTTGCTTCGTACTACCACTCGTCCCTACACCAAGTAGGGTATGGTTCAGTAAGTTGTCAACCCTTCCCTAGCACACACCGTACAGAGAGGCCATGGTGGAAGATACTGGAGGCATCCGGTAGTCATGCCACCGGGTCCGGGAGCATGGGTGTTTTGGTTATAGCCGAAAGGGGGTAGCTCCCCGCCACGGCATGTATAAATTTTGTGATCCCATGTTACGCCGAGGTTGTGGCCTCCCCACTTAGAGTTTTGCTTAACAGTGTGTCATGGGTGATTCCGGACACATGTGAGTTAAGTCGGTGTGTGCAAGTTAGGTGTGTTTTCAACAAAAGACCAGAGACGGAATTAGTCTCAATGGACTAAATAAATCCGTTACTCGTGGGTAAAGAGTACACCCTCTACGTAGATAAACCTATTCGAATAGCCGTGTCCATGGTTAAGGATTACTGCAGGATGGGTCAAGTGTCGGTCTTAGTGTCGGTCTTCGGGGGTGAAACTGTTAAACCAGAATTGAATTTCACAACTTGTGGATTGTGAAGATTATGATTATTATTATTACTGTTGACTAACCCATGATTTTATTGGTATTATTGAATATCCCTGGGATGGTTCTACCTCCTGGATATTCATTGCGGCATTTTCTTTTAAAGCCCTTTATGCGGTGTCGCTCAGACGCCCGACTGTGGCATTTCTTTTAAAGCCCTTTATGCGGTGTCGCTCAGACGCCCGACTGTGGCATTTCTTTTAAAGCCCTTTATGCGGTGTCGCTCAGACGCTCGACTGTGGCATTTCTTTTAAAGCCCTTTATGTGGTGTCGCCGGACACCCGACCGTGGCATTTCTTTTAAAGCCCTTTATGCGGTGTCACTCGACGCCCGATCGTGGCATTTCTTTTAAAGCCCTTTATGCGGTGTCGCCGACGCCTCGACCGTGGCATTTCTTTTAAAGCCCTTTATGCGGTGTCGCTCAGACGCCCGATCGCATGACATTGTTCTTGTTTATTTATAAGCCCTCTATGCGGTGTCGCCGACGCCCGATCGTGGCATTTCTTTTGTGTTATTTACTTCATGGTTTTTATACTACCATATTATTGCATATCCATAAATAACATGCTTGCACGCAGCAGAGTTTTACTTATCTCATGTGACTAACGCTTTTGAGCATAATATATTTTCCAGCACATCTTTATTAAATCATGCCTGTGTTCATTGTGTTTGCGAGTACATTCAAAGTACTCACTGGCTTGTCCCTGGCTATTGTCTTGGCCAGATTTCATGCTTGGAGAGGAGCGTTGCGGTGACTGTCCCAGAACCTAGGAAATGGTGATTTCAGCCACGCGGAGATAGGAGTTAACCTGGTCAGCTGTTCCTGTGGGAAATGGAGTCCCATAGACACTGATGATTTTCAACCCGCTTCCGCCGTCAACCACTAGAAACCTTTTGTTGTACTCACAGGCCAGAATGGTCTTGTGCTACATTCATTGTATTTTTTTGCTTGGATTTTCTGTATCAAGTTAGTGCCTTATCAGCTAACAGTTATCCTGGGGTTGATAAGCACAAGGACCATTTTTCCTGGGATTAGCACCCGGAGAATTCGGTCGCCACAATACTGACGAACACTACTTTCATGTAAGGCAGCCGCATGATAGGAGGATGGAATATGTATGAACGGCGCGACATATTGACATGTATGATGTATAAAATGTAAACTAAGCACAAGGTGCTTGAACTTGTTAGAATCGATGCAAGCTAGAAACCATATGAAAGATGAAACCAATATCACTCTGCCAAATTAAAAGGGTGCCCTAACAAATGTATTTGACCAACTTAGAAGCAATACATGGCAAGAGGCTCGAAATAATATACAATATGCAACGAATAAAGGTGAATCATCGTAAGTGATTGATGCAGGATACAGAAGAGAGGTAGTTTCATGTAAGAACAAGGTTAACACATAGATGTAGTGTGTACCAAAAATAGGAAGGCATGTCATATTCACAGGTATAGTGTGTAATCTAAGCATATGCAATTTACCTAATTAGAAGCATTACAAGCTAGACAATCAGATGCAACATTCAACCACATATCACACTTAAGTTAGAGCAAGCACTGTGATGGTGGTGTAGGGAAGTGCGGTCTTCGTGCATGTAGCTACGCTCAATGTCTTCATTTAGGCTTTATAAGAGTATTAAGTCTCATATTAACCCACGCCAAGGATCTGTCTCATCATAAGCGATAGACGCAGGATACACAAGAACAGTAGTTTGATGTAAGAACATGGTGTGATAGGCAGATGTAGTATGTACCAAAACAGGAAGGCGTGTCATATTCACATGTATAATGTGTAAGCTAAGGAGATGCAATTTAACAAAATAGGAGCATTGATGAGGGATACACAAGAAAAGTAGTTTGATGTAAGAACATGGTTAATAGAAAGACGTAGTATGTACCAAAAACAGGAAGGCATGTCATATTCACAGGTATAATGTGTTAACTAAGCAGATGCAATTTACCCTAATTAGAAGCATTACAAGGTAGACACCATATGCAACATGCAACCACATATCATACTGCCAACTAAGAGCAAGCACCTGCGATGGTGGTGTGGGGGAATTGCGGTGATCAACTAGAGAGCTACGTTGACTATCTTCATTCAGGCTTGATGTTTCTTGAGAATCATGTGGGGAGGATGACACTGCACTCTTTAAACGAGTAGGGCGTCTCACAAGAACTCCACCCGGTGACTGTCTCATCATAAGTGATTGACGAGGGATACAAAAGAGCATTAGTTTGATGTACGAACATGGTTAATAGACATATGTAGTATGTATCAAAAACAGGAAGGCATGTCATTATCAAAGGTATAACGTGTAAATTTAGCAGATGCAATTTAACCAAATTGGAAGCAATACAAGCTAGACACCATATGCAACATGCAACCACATTTGACAGCGCGAAGTTAAAGTAAGCACCTGGGATGGTTGTGTGTGGAAATTGAGATCATCAACTGCAGAGCTACATTTACGCTCCAACAGCTGACACTGCACCCATTAGAGTGCTGAAACGCTTAGCGCTTGTCTTCGAATTACACTGGAGCGACTTCTGTCTTTTCTTTTCTGCATTCATCAACATCACATGTAGTCTGAAATACCCATGCATAAAAAAACAATAGTGTGAGTATGGGTGAAGTGTGTGCACAATTACTAGAGTGTAAAGGTAGCAGATAGTAGGTCGGTGAGAAATAAATGAAGGGAGACATATGATAGCTCTACAACATGCATGGCACACTAAATTACTACAAGATTCTATGAAAATAACAGTCGACTGAAAGCAAATAGGTCAGTCCATTTTTTATGCACCGTCAGATGTACAAAGAACAGGCAGATCGCCTTCATCTACCTCCAGCCAGTCAGTGTTGACGATCTTCCTCGAAACGCCAGCGACCACCGGCCCAGATTCCTCCTGCTCAGTGCCCTCCTCGACCTCACCGCACCGTGCTTGGCACCCCCCCCCCGGGCCATCCATTCAAGCCCTGCCGACCTCCAGATCGGGCGCAAGCAGCTCCTGGGCCCCACACCCCTATGATAGATACCGATGCGCCGCTTCCCCTGGAACAGGCGGACTAGGTGCTCCGCGCGCCTAAGCGGGTGCTACTTATTTTAATTTCGGTTCGACTGACCCTGAATTGAAATCCAGGTGGGCTACTGACCTATAGCAAAGGTGAAATAGTGAAAGGGAGGAAACCTTGTGCATTTAGTATCACGAAGAAGATGCAGTAAGAAGCGCTCAACTAGTTTCTTTCGTGGGATGAATACGGTGTGAGCGGAGACGTAAGATTTGCACGAATAAGGCAAGAGGAGTACCTCTTTCTGCTGGCAGTGCTATGTCCTCCTTCTGTTTTTCCCACGATCTTCTTGTTGTTTGCCGGAAACCAGAAGTTGTGGAGGACGATGCAGCCTTGGACAAACCCATGGCCAAGTTGTTGAGTGTGGTGCGGTGGCCGTTTGTCGGCGGCGGGGAAGCAGATCCGAGGCGGCGAACGACGGCATAGCGGGAACAGCTCCGGTGCAGTGGACGGTTGCGACAGTGGAGCCGCAGCAGTGAGGCGCAGGACGGCGTGGTCGGAGTGGTTCTGGTACGGCGCACGTCGGCGTCGGCGTCGTGGAGGCAGCTCTGCCTCGGCTTCAGCTGCTAAGTCCTTGAGGGCGTTGCGGTTGCGGTTGCGTTGGACGACGACGTCGGGGTACCGGCTCCAGCGTGATGGAGGAGGGCGGCGGTGGATTGGCCGCTATGGGGTGGAGGACGGACCGACGGAGGAGGTTGGGGTTTCGCGGCTGGTGGAGTGGGCGTTTCAGCGCCCATGGAGTATGAATGGGGAAACGGAGGGATGCGGGGAACTAAGTGGGAACACTGTTCGGTTTGAGACGCGCTTGTTTGAAATTTGGGGAAAGTTACAAACTTTGCCCCCATCTAAAATTTCAGACATATTGCAGGTTGGGGGTAGGACAGTCATGTCAGGTGTCCCAAATGTGGGCGGGATAGATTTCGGCCGGGCACATGGGTGTTTAGGTGCCCATGGCGTATGAATGCTTCTCGGAGGTGGTTGAGACTGGCGTCTTGGTGAAGTTACAAACCCACCCCGGTTTAGAACTTTGGACATCGGGCCGATAGGCTACACGGGCCAGAGTCAGGACAGTAATTTCCTACAACCAAAACATTACTCTCGCGCGGTTTCGGGTGACCAGAGGCCTATTTGGCGCTTCGTTCAATATTTGGGAGCGTAAGCATTAACGCTTTCGGTTCTCTCTTGAACTGAACTTTCAGGATTTGTCAAACTTCACAAATCTTTACTCTTGAAAATCCTAAAGCTACGATTATTTTGGAATGGAGGGGTCACATTTGAATATACATTGTACACGAGTATATATTAAAAAATATGCAACTTACCTCAGTTCATGCATGGTTCCGTATATAATCTCCTTGGTTGCAAAAAAAAGTTAGATATGTGTATGAATATATATAGCATGTTGAAACTCACAACAAATATTGATGCCCCCTTTTACATCCGATTTACAAATGCCATTATCTCGGGTTCAAATAGATGAATGCACTTCCTATGAATTCGAATCTTCGAAACCCCTTTATGTTGAATTCGACATGTATTCTATTTCGTAGCTAGCAATTTGGAATGTATCCATGCAAGTGACAAATGTATAAAGTGCTTCACACTAACAACATGGAGTGCACTAATTAATGTTTATATATGAATTGCAAAAGCATCCATCGCCTGTATTTCAAACCGCTCTCACTCTATGGATCGATAATATGAAATAAACACATGCACATGCTAGAATTCAATAGAGTATGGGTGTCTGATAGACTGATTTTCGTCCATACGCAATTTGTAAATTCATGATCTCATCCAAAAATAACAATGCCATTATATTTTAATTTAATGCGTAGAACCGCCTTTTACACGTAGATGCACTATGCCTCGCCTGCTTCTCACAGACGCTGCTATATATCTCTATCTAGCATAAGTGCACACACTTTATATGCATCGGCATTTCTCTTTCACACATGCTCACAATCTCTCTCGTGGTGTCGGGGTGTCTCACGCACATGCTCTCTGCTTTCTCTCTCTCTTTTTTGACTACTATGTACCACTCTTTTCACTAATCTCGGTTGAAATCACTATTTCTCTCACATGCATATATACACATGCACGGTCTCTACTAGCCCTCTATACGCACATATATGTGCCTACGTGTCTCCCCGCACACACATTATCTTTAGGCCTCTCTACACATTTGCCCCCCTCCCCCGACACACCTCTTTCTTAGTAGTTGGCAGATATGATTTCATCATATCGTCATTCAGTAGGATATCCCTGGTTGTTAGGCTGGATGGTAATACGAGGCAAAGTTTTACCCTAGTTCGGATCGGACCCTTGCAGCTTGAAGAAAGAGCCTACTATCGGTGCTGTATATTACTGATAGGGGTGTGTACAAAGTACACGTGAATACCATGCATTGTGCGTGTGTGTATACTATCGATGAACTAGCCCCCAAGCTTGTATAACATACTAAGGGCCTAGGGTTACAAATCATATATAGTCGGCTTATCACTGGGGGATAGAGTCCTCCATGACTCTGGTAGCTTCGTGTCGCACGCCGAGTCCTCCACATGGGTCTTCAGATAACACGTCTCGGTCCAACCTATATGTGGCGCAGGATGGAACCGACCCATGAGTCTTGATGTTGACCCACCACAACTAGAAATGATGTGCCCACCACACCACACACGCAATGGGCCACTAAGAAAATAAGCATATACAATAGTACAACGGTATATAGCTCACGATACGTGTCCATATTTTGTTGATGACACTAATGGACTTTGCATTTGATGCGTGCTCCGTATTTTGTTGACGAAACTTACGGTCATTTTATTTGAAGCGAAAGCACAATATGGTCACTGGACTTCAGAATAAGCTCATCACGGTCACCACATACATTTTGTCGTGCTAACCAACATGTGGTTGGATGGTTAGAGGACAGTGGTTTCTCGAGCCCACCAAGGTTAAAGTCCCGTGCTCGCATTTATCTTGTGTTAATTTCAGTATTTTCCGGTGATGTACGCTCAGTGGGAGGAGACGTTCCACTCGACTACGAGGCACCTATGGTGACTTCAGAAATCTCAAGATCATATATGCTTTGGCCCACTCTCTCAAGGTGCTCATAGGGGTAGGGTTCATGTGTGCTCTTAGAGAGGTGAGTGCTTGCAGATATTTTATATATATATATATATATATATATATATATATATATATATATATATATATATATGAGCCCTTGCATCTGTACCATGTTAAACAAATACATGTCATGATTATATGGTCACTGGCTCACCCGTACAACTCCGTATTATGTTGATGACACAATCAATTGACCAGTCAAATGTTCCACGCGGCACAACTAGTGTTGCACCATCGGGGCGCGTAACCGTGCGGCCCACCGGTCAGCCCGTATATGAAAGAAAGAAATGATAGTTTGAGTCTGTACTATGTAAATAAAATAGGACTACATTTTAGGGTGATCATACGGTCACTGGCTCACCATACAGCTCCATAATTTGTTGATAACACGATCAATTGACCAGTCAAATGGTCCACATTCAGCAGCGCACATTACCATAGTGCCCACCCGTCAGCGCGTGTATGAAGGACAGAAATGGTAATAAATTAGTGGTCGGTGGGTATTCGAAGTCGTGAGACCTCTGGTTGGCAGTCACCGGCGGTTGGGGGCGTTCATTGGGCGGTGGGGTGGGGATCCCGGAGAAAAAGCTCGGCGCGGGGGGGGGGGCGAGAGGGATGGCCGGTGTGGCAGCGGACCAGCGGTGGGGACTGGTTTCGGGGAGGGCGGGCCGGCCGCGGGCGGAGGTGGTTGGCGATTCGGCCGGTGGTGGCTGGCGGCCCTTGATTTCGTATCCAACGGCTGGAAAATCTAATGACCAGAGATGAAAAAGTCTATCGACTGACGTGTAGCCTCACCCCACACGTACACATGCACGCACGCAAGACACGCATGCATGTAGGCGTGCAACACTGACACGTACACATAACATACACACGCACGCATGCTGGCGTGCAACACTGACACGTACACATGCACTCACGAACACACGCACGCACACCCATGCATGGAACACCGAACGCACTTTGCACGCACGCAACACTCGCGACGCCTACATGCACACAAAGACACGCACGAAGACACACGATCAACCTATACGTGCATGCACCCTTTGTTAAGGACATGGATTGTGATGGGTATTAATCAATCTTATCTGTGATAAGCAGAACATTGATGTTTGCAGCGGTCTTTATGAATCACAACATATTGAACAGGCTATCAACATAGTAGGCTTATCTACATGTAAAATATAACGTCGGACTCAATGAACAATCATCGGTTTATGAAATGCCCGCTTCTGACCGCCCTGGCCCACCAAAGGTTCCTCTGTTGTGTGCTGCCTGCGTTGGGTCACTGACATGCAAGCCATGCACCCAAAGAGCCCACACGTCAGTGGAAGAACGGTGCGGTGTCCTAGGTCAGAGTCGAGGGCACCACTCGCGGCACGCCCGGCTGAACACGCCTCCGTGCCGCATTCAAACGCCTCCATGAAACCCGCCCGTGTGGAAGCCGAGAAACCCACTCTGGACACACGTCCGTTCATGGCCGGGCTGCCGTTAAACGCAACGCCGGCCGAGCTCCTCTCGTCCGCCGTCTATTTAATCTCCTATTTAAACGAGGCCAAACACCGGCCAAGAATCGCACACCTCCGCCGCTCCCCTATCTCCTCCACCATTTTGTCCACTCTTACAATGGCTTACGAAGAGTAGTTATTCCGCATCCAAGCCGGCTGGGTAGCCCGCCGGGTATGAGCCAGTTGCCACCCCAAGCCGGCGCGCGGTTCAGCAACTCACCGCTCCAGGCCAGCTCGACGAGGAGCGGCGCACGGGCGTCGTTGCTGCCGTCCACGCCGCCGCCTCGTACCGCGTCTCCTGTTTATGTGGCCGAGACTCCCATGCCGGCGGTCGCGCCATGCAAGCAGTGACAGAAGTCGGGTGTGCGAAGAGTGACGGGTCGGTGGCCAGCGCCTCCGCGTCCGCCGCCATCATCGAGGAGAAGTAGAACACGGTGGGTCCCATGAAGGCCACCGCGAAGGCGACACCAGCATACACAACAGGTGTCTTGCCGGATCCTTTTGTTGCGAGGACCTTCGTCGACCCTGCATGGGCTCCACGGAAGAGGGGAATGTTAGGATGAACACGAGCCGGTGCCGGCCATGGCGAAGTAGTGGCTGGTGATGAACTCGAACCGGTGCCGGCCACCATCATCTTACGGCACCAGCCAATGATATCAGTTGGGCAGTGGGGAAGCGAGCCGTCCTTTGCGCTGAAGCATATACCTCCGGGGCTCCCGGCAGTCCGGTGATCGTGCTGCCGGACATGAGGAACACAAATCGATCGGCGGGCTGCCATTTAGGCCAGGTATTATATACCAGCTGTCCCGTAACTAGCAGCGCGTAGTTCATTTGAATGTAATGAAATCTGTCATGTTTGTATGAAAATCCAGTTTTTTATATGATTTCCGTCGTTGTTTATATGAAATATCAGTTTGTCTACATGTTTGCGTGAATTTCGTCCGGTTGGTTGAGTTGCTGTCATAATGTGTGCGGCTACGGTTGGATGGCGTAATTTGCGGGTCGCCGGTCGGTTCATGCGGCGGCTCAGCGGCGTTAGGGGACAAAAACACAACTTCGGCGAGCTCGTCTCCAACGTATGCTACTGGAGGATGCATGACAAAGATGAGCACCCGAGCCATTCCTCGTTCGGGTGGCAAAGGCACCGATGGACAAAAGGGTCGCCAATATTTTGGCTACCCCGGGCAAGATCCACACAGCCCCTCCCAACAGATTCAAATCCCTCATTCGCCGTGGAATTTTGCCATGTGTTGTTTTCATGGACTAGCAAGATGCCCGTGCATTGCACGTAACATCAAGATGCATTTTTTACGAACTCCCGCATGCATGCAAGGGATAATTAATGTCCTCCTTTGCTAGTACCACGAGGCAAACACCATTAATATTGCATTGATTAGTGTTAGTGGCCTTGTATATCTGCAAATTGTAATTTTGATAGTGGCCCCTTGTATATAAAAATGGAGGGAGAAAGATGAGAGATAAGGTGAGGAGGAGGGGTGTGGTGGTGACTGGTGGTCGGACTGGGCGGAGGCATGGGGATGGACGGCGCATTATGTCTAGGTTTGTATCTCTCTCACACACACCCACGTAGGTGGGGGACATGCACGAAGAGAAGAGGTGCACGCACGGCGCACGTACTCCCATCTCTTTCCCAACCACACCCGCGCGGGTACACGGTGGAGCTCATTTCTATACGAAAGAGGCAGCCCACGTGGTAATTTGGCACGTGTACTGGTTGTCCACTTGGTGGAGGGAGGATCGTCTACCACGGGTGAACAAACAAATTGCGACTTGACGCGTTATGTTAAATTAAAAGAAGAGGAAAACCATGTGGGGCCTACCTTAGAGGCAAGGCTCTATACACTGGAGTACGAGGAGAAGCTTGCTTAGTACGCCGTCTCCCCCGCCCACGGGCGCGGTGGCTCGCAGGATGAGGTGAAGCTTGCTTACGAGTACTACTACTACTATTGTACGCCTTTACGCCCGCTCCCTCGCCCACGCGCGCGGTGGCTCGCAGCATGAGGAGAAAATTTTACTACTCCCTCTGTTTACTGCTCGTCCCTACTACGTATACTTTGGTTAGTACTCCCTCCATTTACTTATACAAGGCCACTATAAAAAAATACATTTTGCATCTATACAAGGCCACAAATAGTAATTGAGACAAAATTTACTACTCCCTCCTTTCCGGTTTATGGCTCAATTTCAAAATCTCTCCAACCAAGGTAGACGGTGAGTGGTCGAATTAATTTCGTAGTTTGCACAAGTAATTAGTACACTCGTTTTTCTCAAGAAGTTATGTTTACCGAGGCATTAATTAGAACGAATGCATGAATGACCACTAAATTTCCATGAACTTGTACATGCATCGGTAAGTACAATAGTGCGCTTTACTACATGGCATTTTTGCATATGTGGAGGAAAGAGAGGCTAGGAAAATGTGGAGAAGTGGACTCTCATGCAAGAGCCAGCCTCTACTACATGGTGGAGCACCGGGAGAGGCACCTGTATGGAGGTGGTCAGAATCGAGACTCACGCCGGTCGAGCGCCACGCTTAAAATAATAATGGCAAGTCAAATCACGGGGCCACACCTCTCCAGCAGTAACTCGTTGTCAAATCACACAGCCCTACGTTTGCAGCAGCCTACTCCCTCGTCTTCTCGCATCTCAGTCGAACCGACTAGGCGGAACTGCCCCGCCGCCTACCGCGGAGGAAAAGCCCAGCCCTCGACTTTTAAATACAACTACATCCGCTTAAGAATCCAATGATATACTTTTTGTGACATAGTAAATCATATTTAGTTAGTCAAATTGATGACCTAGAACTACGTGCAGGCCCTATAAACCGAGACGCCTAAAAATAAAAAAACCGAGACGGAGAGGGTAGTTCAGCACATATCTTTTTAGATCAATATAGTCGGGATTCACCAAGGAGCAAAACCAAGTGGTAGGCTACTCCTGTCGTGTTGGCATAGCAACTCAAGCAGGGTCAGTCCGCACATGAAATGGCGACACACTTAACAGGACCCCTTTGGCCGACATGTGGCTCATCCACCGTCTTGTTCCACGCGATGCACCAAATTACAGTTCGAGCAGCGGTTGGAATTGGAGGCACCCCAACAGAAGCGCCTTGAAAGAGTAGAAAATGAGCGATGAGGGGTCAAATCACAAAGCCTCACCTTTCCCACATTAAGCTGGAGTGCTGGACAGACGAAGCAACCATCATTTCACTCTAGGGCGCAAGAGCATAAAGAAAACAGAAAACATTGATGCGTGCGGCAACTACCTAGGGCACCCTAGGGTAGGGGTCTCCACTACATGTCCTTTTTTTTAAAGCGCCTCCACTACAAATCGGCCTCTCCCTCGTCCTCTTGAAGAAAACCAATGAAGAGTGTGGCGGTAGGGTTTGTAGGAGTACTACGGCGTGCGGGGCCACGTCGTAGTAAATGGGTTCGAGTTGACGCCTTAAATATGTGTGGGCCACTTGGTTTTACGGGAACGAGGCAGTATTTTGGGTTCGGGGACCAGTGGAGATATAGTACGTACAAAAAAATGTGGACGTAGGTTCGACCTTTCGGCAATGATGCATGGGCCCTGCATTTTGATATACCCGGGGCCGCGTGAAATTTGCTAATCTACTCAAAACTAGTAAGGTACACATGTATTGAACGCATGAGATTTTGAAACCAAATTATGAATAAATACACCTTTGTAGCATGTAAAGCTTTGAGTCATATATGCATGATGTAGATGTTCTTTTAGTTCTTATAGTTCATCTCATTCAAAATCAATTAGTTTTATAAAAATGTTAAGATTCATGGGGTTGTGCATTGTAAATCATAAAGTAAAAACAAATAATGGCAATTCATTTAGAGAAAAAAATCAATTATGATACGTAAGATTCTAGAACAAAGGAGAAGTGCTTGTGTTTTGAGGTTTGTGCATTATGCTTAAGTTCAACCATGGAGTCTTCTAAATTGTACATGTGGCAGATCTGGTGGAATGTTGATGATATCCAACGGCCAATAGTGCTCGGATTTGCCTATCTCTGCCGTCGGGTTAGCTTCATCCAAATGACCATCTTTCAAAGTTATTGGCACACTATATAGTTCTTGTGCCATAGTTGCATGTTTTGGAAAAAACTACTAGTGGGTTGTACTATCTATTTAGGAATAGAAGATGTATACATGGAAGTTGTAGGGAAAGATATGACATGGAGCATCTCAATTCCTATGAGTAGGGATTGGAAAAGAGATGTTATTTGGTCACATCATAGTAACTTTTCTATTGAATCCAGAGATGACATGTATCTCAATTCCTATGAGGAGGGATTAGAAAAGAGATGTAATTTGGTTCATATCATAGGAATTTTCTATTGAATATACGCTAATGTTTATTTTCCTTTGAAATTAAGGGAGTATAGGAATCCATTCATATGAACCAAGTGGCTCTAAAGCTATAGAAATGATATCATGTTTATTTCCTTTGAAATGTGGAGTATATGAATCTATTCCTATGAACCAATTGGCTCTAAAGGAAAAAATCCTATAAAATCATATCATATAGAGTTCCTATGATATTCCTCGACACTAAAGGATGCTTGAAATTGCTGCGGGTGATACAATGGTCTTTATTTGTAGACTCCTCACCCATCTTTATAGTTACCTCTCGAAGATGAATGAAATGATATATACATGGTATTCTACATGTGCAATTTGGTACACGAAAACTCGGTAAAAGTTTGCGAGGTTCGAATTTTCAATAAAGCTATATGCACTGCATTTCGGAATGGAGGGAGCATACGGCAGTTGCTAACACTCACATGGAAGATTTGTGTGTAGGAGGAGTGGCTGTTCTGTTAAATGACATGGCAAAACTGACACTGTCGGATGCCGATCTAACGGTTCTTACGGCGTTAAATCGGGAAAAAGGCTTGTGGCGAACGTTTGTCGGATAATGATTTACGGACACATGCATTGCATTGATACGTGCCCCCCTCTCTCTCACACACACGCACCCTCACGAGTCACGACTCTCCCGAGTCCTCTCGCAGACTCGCACGTCACACCCATCGTCTATCTGCAGGTAGGCGTCACGCACATATGTGCTCTTCACACCCTACCCTCAGAACTTCTAAAAAACAAAAGACGGCGCGCACATTTTATTTTAGCTCACACGTCGCACACTTATACTATTACTCTTGCGGCAAACGTTCTTTGGGCATAGTATATTGTACTCTCACGAAGAGAAGTGGTGCACGCATGCACTAGTTCTCTCACACCCACTCGCGGGTACACATAGGAGCGCATTTTTTTTGAAGCTGGTTCAACAAAATCACTCCACTATATATAAAAGCAGGAGCCTTAGTGTTTGCTTTACTAGAGTTCCTCTCATTCACTCTCTCATGCTCTCTAGATCTAAGCAAGACATAGGTGGCCACACTCTCTCTCAGCTCACGGCTGGTCACAAATCCGGCCAGACAACCTCGACCGGGGCAGGGGTGTAGGTGCATCATTCACGCTGTCGTCAGTGGCGAGGGAGGAGACCAACGGCTGCCCGCGCATCCCGATCGGCGGCCGTGTCGTTCTCTCCGAGAGAGCGCCGTCTCGGGAGGGCCTCCGACCCCTTCTTCCTCCCTACGGTATTGTGTCCAAGATGCGGCCTCCCGATGCCGTCTTTGCCACATGCCGACAACCCTCAGGTATATATTCCTTCGAAACCTACCTTGCTCTACTGCCCCAGCTCCCTTCGTGTGGATCCTTTTCTACTTCCGTCCGCTATTCCAAAGCCACCTAGACTTCTACTATTATTAGAAGTAAAGCTAGTTCATACAGTCGACACAAAGCGTTGGTTCAAACAGGGAAGAAAGTGGGAAAGTTGTAGCATGAATCTAGGACTTGGTTCTAAGAGGAAACGGGGGAAAGTAGTAATATCTGTCACTGTCTAAATAACCGTATTTCGTATTTGCGCAAACAGGGATGTTTGTCTCCGTATCGTTTCTATCCACGCAATCAAAAGCACACACCTCAGTTTTAGTACAATCACAAGAAATGAGATGGCTATCCTCGTTGTCGTTGTCTAACCTCCCGTCTTCAAGGTATCCCTACATTGGTAGTAGTAACTAAGGTAGAATGACCAACACAATCTAAAAGAAGCTGATTCGTACGTTTTACTTCCTGATTGCAGTGCAGGGACGAGCGAAAACAACTGCATCCTAGTCCGGAATGCACTTTCTACCAGTTCATCCATGGACCGAGGACTAGCTGGCACGGCTGCACGACGGTTTTTTGGATAGGTGCGGACAAGAGGCATTGTGGTCTGGTTATTTCTGCAAATAGCGGTGCTTAAATTTAGTGGAATGCACAAGTATTTTAGCTGGTCAGTACACTGCATGGTTCAGTTCAGCATTCCAGTTGAGACCACAATTATAACTGGTTATTCTGGAATGAGCGAACCTAACCCTGGATGGCGGCAACAAGAAAAAACCAGAGTGAACTCCAGGAAATTTAAGCCTGCCGGGAGGCCCTTTGCTCAGAGAAGCCTTTTGCTTGTTTTTTCCTGATTTGTAAACCTTCTCACAACTTTGTCTTTTGATGTGAACTAGTATATGTTTCTTATGTTCTATGAATCCTTGAGATATATAAAATTGCAACTTATGTTTTCAAGTTTTTTATGAAGACGAGTTTAATGTGAGTGTTCCACATGAGCGCTGGACTAGCGTGTGAACGTTTGGAATTTATTACATTATGGCCTCAATTAACTGCATGAACCACTGTAACAACATACATAGTTGCTTATATGTCGATGTGCCAGATTGTTGATTGTTAGTTGGTCGATAGCCTAGTGTTGAAGCGAGCTGAGCCAATGTGCCGTGTTTTGCAGAACTGCTTACAAGTGGGGTAGCACCAACAGTGTTTACAAGTACTTTTGTATACGTCGGCGCATGGTTCTCGAACGAGTGCTCTATTTCATCAAAACACACAATGCTCGTATGATAAACCGTGACAACTTATGTCTTACCATGCCATATTCATGAAAACACTAGTGAGGATGCATCTGCTTTTAAGGCAACAATTACGATGGTTCTCACATGATTCACGGGCACACAAAAGTAGTAGCAGTTCCCATAGACGAATTCAAACAGAGTACTAGCCCCAGAGGGGTCGATAACAGGCAAGGTTCGGATAATTAGACACAATCCAAACTACTATTAAACACTAGCTGGAGAAACTATTGCATGCCTCGATCTAATTTGGGCTGGACACAAGACGGACCTTTCGAATTTCGGGTTCTGGCAGACCCTCAAGGTTCGAACTCTGGGGTGCACGCAGAGATCACACCTCCGACCTACCTACGTCTCGTCGCCTCGCAAGGATCTAAACTACATAAAGAACAACACAAGGGACACGAGGGTTTATACTGGTTCAGGCCACCATTGTGGTGTAATACCCTACTCCAGTTTGTGGTATGGTGGATTGCCTCAAGGGCTGATGATGAACAATACAAGGAATAACTGCCTCGCGAGGTGAGGAGTTCTTGTGGTGGTGGATCTGGCTAAGGTTCTTCCTCTTCTCTCTTATCTCTTCTCTCGCTTCTCGCCTCCTAGGGTTCTATCGGATGCCTTCTTTCAGATGCCTCCTGGGGTTCTATCCGCTTGCCTCTACTTTGTGGTGGCTAGTCCTATTTATAGAGCAAGGCCCTGGTCCTCTTCTCAAATATTGAGCGGGAAGGGCGCCAACAGTTGGCCATTTTGAAGGGGAACATCTAGTACACTTATCCTGACTAAAGTCGGTCCTCGACTGCCAAAGACTCTGACGGTGACGCCGGCTTGGGCTCCACGATGACCTCCTTCCTGCCGTTCTGCTGGTCTTGGTCTTGTTGCACCAAAATGGTTGCCTTTGCTTGATACTCTTGCCTGTGCTTGCTCCCTTTGCACCAAAGAGGAAACAAGGACTCTGCGCAGGCCGGCGCCCGCCTGGCGCCCGCCCGGCCTCGGTCGTCATGGCTTGCGTCATGGACACCTCGTGAGGTACCCCGCCTTGATCTCTCCCCCTCGCGAGCCACTGATGAGGCCGTGCACGAGGAAGCTTTTCATCCTCCGCCCATGAGGCTTGGCCCCTCGCGAGGGTCTTGAGCTTGTGTTGATGAAGATGGGCCATCTTGGGCCACTCCTCGAAACCACGCCGCGGGCGCAGGCGAGCAAGTCTAGGTACCCCGTTCCTAGAACGCCGACAGTAGCCCCGGGCCCAAGGCGGCGCTGGACTTGGCTTAGCGAAGAAGCGAAGGGCAAGTGGCGAAGTCATGGCCCCAACAGCCTGCGACCTTGGGCACCACGTGGCGGTTGATTGGACGCGGGCGTCCCTGCTTCCCCACGATGCCTCGGCAACTGCATGAATTGACAAGTCCCTGCATGCAAAACGGGTCATGATTACCTGAGATCATGGAGGCCGACGGTTGGCCTCCTTCGGCTATATGTACGGAACGGCGAGAGCCCTTCCGGTCCATCTCTTCTTGCTTCTCCTTCTTCTCCATCCTTGCCCTTGCTCCACATTGCGCCAATGGCTCCGATCCGCCAATTCTCCACAGAAGAGAAAGGAAAGGCCCCCCGAGAGGGTCCCGATCCTCTTCCGCCGAAGAAACGGCTAGCCCTCTGCCGCCGAGATGAGGGCGCCCGGCAGGAGGTGTCGAGGCCTGCACGAGCGGCCACAGCCTGAGTTCCCGCTGCCCTTGTACGCCCGCATTGAGGGCCCTGAAGGAGTTGACGCCGAGCGCCACGGACGACGCCGCCGTCGGCGTCGGCGGGTCACGGCGGTGCGCGTTGTTCCTCCCGGAGTCCATGCCGAGGGCTCCTCCCGAGAGCTTGTGCTCCACGCCGCCATGCCTCCTCAGACTTGGATTCGCCTTCCTCCCTTCTTCGCCTTCGAGATCCCGCAGAGGGGCTCTCTAGAGCTCTGGCTGCGGCACCCCTGCGACCGGAGCGGAGGTTGCGGTCGTCGCTCCGGGCAAGGTCTTCATGACCCGAGGCTGGGGCGAGATCGCCCGGGTCTGCCGGACGAGGGGCGCCCTTGTGATCCACCTGGAGTACGATGGCGCTTCCTTGATGTTATTCAAGGTCTTTGACGTGGAAGGACACCGGCTGGAATGCTGCCCCGAGAAGGGCGGTCGTGGCGTCATCGTCGCGAGGACTAGGCCCGCTGGTCGCCCCCTCGGCAGCTCTTCGAGCAGCAGCGAAGGGGACGGAGGGTCCAGCGCCTCTGCCGAGCTTCTGGCGACTCCGGAGATGAGCGATGACAGCTACGAGCCCCCGAGCTCGAGCCGCGCTCGGAGCCAGGCGGGCGCGCCAGGCTCCCAGCGCCAGTGATCTAGATGGGGTTGGCGCTAGTGCCTAACGGCCCACTATTGATGATGGCGTCTCTTGCGGAGACGCGCGTACTTAGCGCTCTTTAGTATTTGTTCCCTTTCGTTCCCTGCGAGGAATCGAAGAACACACCCCGTGGGGGCTTGTAAGGTGCCCGCAGTTCCATTTGTTAATATGACCCTTATCGTGAAGCGGTGCGAGATGCTCGTCCCGTCTTAGCTTAGTTCCTCCTTTCGAACCTCGCGAGGACTTGACGCTCTGCGCTGACAGGTCCCGGTCCCAAGGCAAGTCTCAGCCGTCGCTGGTATGCCAGGTCGTGATGCCGTGGTCAAGGCCAGGAGGTGAGCGGCCCGGGGTCCGAAGAGCCTCGAGTCGCGATGCTCGGGAGGTCCCTTTAGCGCTCAAGCAGCCGTCTTTCTGTGAGAAGGGAGCGCGACGTTGCCAAAACGGGACTGCATTAGGTGTGAGGTCGGTGCTGCGATAGCTAGTATTTTCGGAGGATGACTTATCTCGGGGGTCAGAAGCCACTCCTTGGCGCGGCGCCAGGCCCGCGATTGGCGGTGAGGAGTTGTCGAGGCGAGGTCCCCACGCGCCTCTTCCCTCTCGCCCGCTCCCTTCGTGCTCTACGTCCTCGTGTCCCGCCCTCGGCGAGCTTCGGCCGTCGCTGGTATGCCAGGTCGCGATGCCGTGTACAAGGCCAGGAGGTGAGGGCTGGAAAGCCAGTAAGAGTTCCTGAGTCGCGATGCTCAGGTACCCCCCCCCCCTTTAACATGCAAGCGGTTCGCGCGGACGAGAGCGAAGGAGACGCTGCGAAGGCCTCATCCGGCGCTGCTCCTTATAGTGATCCTGCGAGTTCATCACAAAGAAAGCGAGAGTTTACCGTTACAATTGCCGGCCAGCTGCTGGTTGCTCTGGGAGGGTGACGAGGCACTGAAGGCTTGGTGAGGTGGCGCCCTGCGGGGTTGCCGCGGCCAGAGCTCAGCCATCCAGGTTTGTTGACGTTGCAGGGACGGACCCATGCGCAAGCGCCGTGCCATTAGGGAGCAGCTCCATCAGTTGGCGTCAATCGAGCGGGCGATTAAGTCAAGCGCGTTAACCATGAAGGGGTGAATTCATTTAGATAGGTGCAGAAAAAGGTGAACACCGCTGGGTCAGGCCCGAGCGGCTTGGGGATGACGCAGCCCGAGGGGCGCCCCCAATAAAGTAAGCTAAAACATGAACAAAAGGGATACATGCCGCAGGGACGGACCCACGCGGCCTGGGAATGATGCAGCCCTGAGGGCGCTCCCAGCTGAAAAGTGAAGCTCGAAGGATGTCACCTGATGATGTTGAAGATGAAGGGACGCTGAAGTAGCGTAAGTCGTGCGCTGCGGAAGCCGATCTTCACGAGCCCCCAGGCCCAGGAGCCTCGGGAGGCTCCGGAGGCATGGGTGGCTCCTCGCGGACCATTTCCATCTCTGCCAGGACTGCGGAATGCCTGGCCTCCTGAGCCTCCAGGATGCTCCTCATGAGGCGCTGGCGCACAGCAACCGCGTTCGGTAGGCCGTAAGGTATGCGAACATAGTTGTGGGGCGGCCTTTCGCAGCGTCCCACGTGCGAGGGCCAGAGGCGCTCCTGAGAGGCGGCTCAGTTGAGCCCTGGTATGTCGATGCAGACGCGCAGCCCACCATCCTCGCCCGGATGGTGAGCCACGGCGGGTAAGCGGTGGCTGCCACTCATGACTCTTGACTCCTGCAGCTCCTGAATGATCTCGCTGACGAACTCCTGAGGGTTTGGTCCTCCTTGCCTTGCTCCTGCCTGAGGGAAACGTGCTTTGAAACACGCCTCCAAGTGGTGCCCGAACGCCTCCCTTGTGAGCTTAGCAAAGTGGATGGCCCTCCAGGAGAGAGCCCCCGAGCCTTGCTCGAGGAGGGCGTCGGGCGCACCTTACTATGCTACAGAAGGAGGCGTCCCTGGAACGGGCGCGGACTCTGAGGGGTCTGCCTCCCGAGGGTTATGACCAGGGGATGTCTTCTTCTTCTTCTTAGGGACCACCTCGGGAAGCCCTCTGCTCCTGCGATCTGGGTCTTCAATTGACGCGGCTTGAAAAGCACGCTCCAAGGAACACACTGCGTCTTTCTCTTCACAAGGCACCGTGATGACTCCACCGCTTCCTGGCATCTTGAGGACACTGTAGCCATGATGAGTCACGGCCATGAATTTAGCCAGAGCTGGGTACCCGAGGATGGCATTGTACGGCAGGCGAATATGCGCGACGTCGAAGTCAATGAGCTTGGTGCAGTAGTTGTCGCGCGTCCCGAAGGTGACAGGAAGGCGGACCTGCCCTATCGAAACTGTGGAACCATCAGTGACTCCGGAGAAAGGCTTGGTTGGCTGAAGCTGATTGTATGGCACTTGGAGATTGTTGAATGTCTCGACGGACAGGACATTGAGCCCTGCTCCGCCATCAATGAGGGTCCTGGTGACTTGCACATTGCTGATGATTGGGGAACAAAGCATCGGGAGGACTCCGGCTATGGCCGCGCACTTGAGCTGATCCGCCGAGCTGAACGTGATGGCGCATGCTGACCACCTGAGGGGGCATGTGGCTTCGAGCCTGGGGAGGACTGCATTCACTTCGCGAGCGAACTGCTTGAAGATGCGCTGAGAGGCTGGGGCTTGAGCTCCGCCCAGGATGCAAGCGATCGCGCGCGGCTCCTGGAAGCCCCAAGCCCCCTCGTCCTGATGATGGTCTTCATTTCTCCTTGGCTGCGGTGGCAGAGGAGGAAGGCCGGCGTTGCCTTGTGGGCGATCCTCGCGAGGCTAATCCCTCCAGCCTCCTTCGTGAGGCGGGTCCCTCCAACCTCCCTCGCGAGGCTGATCCTGCCAGCGGTCCTCGCGAGGTCGGTCACGCCACCCTTGGCGAGGGCCACGGTCTTCCCATCGTCCTCCACCTCTTCCCCCTCCTCGGCCATAGCCCCGGTCATTGCGCTCGGGGCGTCGGCCGGCGCGCACATCCTGCACGGCCCTGAGCTCTTGGCATTTGTTGGTGTTGTGGGTGTGGACGTCGTGGTACACGCAGTACCGGCTGCCCTTGGATGACTAAGGCTGATCCCTTCCTTGCTTGGTGTCCGGTTCTGCTGCAAGCACGGCAGCCCCCTTGCGCTTCACGTCCTTGACCTTGGGCTTCTTCTCTTCTGGGTCGGCAACCGGCAGCTCGAGGAGGGAAAGGCGTCCTTCCTCAGCCCTGGCGCACTTGGTCGCCAAGTTGAACAGCTCCAGGGATGTGCACAGGTCTTCATGGATCGCGAGCTCTTCTTTCATCTTGACGTCACGCACACCGTCGGAGAAGGCCGAGATGATGGCCTCCTCAGACACCCTGGGGATCTTAAGGCGAGCGTTGTTGAAGCGTTGGATGAACTTCTGCACTGCTGCTTGATGCGGCACAAGTCACTCATGGCCGGGGGGCGATCGCGGGTGCCTCGGAAGTTGGCGATGAATCGGGTGCGCATCTCGTTCCAGGAGGAAATCGTGCCAGGAGCCAGGTTCAGGAGCCAGGTGCGGGCACTGTCCTTGAGCGCCATGGGAAACCAATTCGCCATGACCTTCTTGTCCCCGTTGGCGGCTTCGATGCCCAGCTCATAGAGTTGGAGGAACTCCGCAGGGTCGGCCGTGCCATCGTAGCGTGGGGGCAGGTCTGGCTTGAACTTGCTCGGCCAGGCCATGCTGTGCAGCTTGGCGGTGAAGGCACGGCAGCATGCAGTGGCCACGGGAGGCCTTTGGTGATGGAGGGCTTGATCTTGGAGGTCCCCATGTGCTGCCGCCAGGAGCAACGCGGGGTCTTGGCGCTACCGGAAGCGGGGAGCGCTGGTCAGACGGGCGGTGCGGGGAGCACTCGGGCAGCTTCTTGGGGACGAGGGACCTCTTGGCAGCTCTTCTCTTGTTGTCTTTGGTCTTTGGGACGGAGTGGGTTCCGCCCAGGGGCCACGCGCCTTGCGGCCAAGGCGCCTTCTTGAGGGGGAGGCGGCTGAGGCGCCCCCGGAGCTTCATCGCCCGCACAAGGCGGGGCGCGGATGGCGCAGGGGAGCCCCCAGTGGCGCTGACGAGCTCGGTGATGCGGGCGAGCCACTCGTCATAGAGGTCGTCGACGGGATGGTAGTGCAGGAGTTCCCGCGCCAGGAGCAACACGGCGTGCGCGTCCGCAGGAGCGCGACGGGCGTGGGACGAGGAACCGGCTGGAGTCAACGATGGGGTGGTAGTGCGGCCTTCCCGCCGCACCAAAGGATGCAAAGACGACGCCTGGTGCTCGTTCCCCGCCGGGCCGGTGGCGGCGTTGACGGCAGGCGAGGGGGAACGGCGGCGGCACGCGCCAACGGGGGTCGTCTGGGCGAGGCGAGCAGCGAGAGCGGCATGGCGCTGGGCTCGCCGAAGGCCCCGACATGGATGCGAGGGGCGGCGAAAAGCAGGGCGGCGGAAGGCGGATTCCGGCACACCCCTACCTGGCGCGCCAAATGTCGAATTTCGGGTTCCGGCAGACCCTCTAGGTTCGAACTCTGGGGTGCACGCAGAGATCACACCTCCAACCTACCTACGTCTCGTCGCCTCGCAAGGATCTAAACTACACAAAGAACAACACAAGGGACACGAGGGTTTATACTGGTTCAGGCCACCATTGTGGTGTAATACCCTACTCCAGTTTGTGGTGTGGTGGATTGCCTCAGGGGCTGATGATGAACAATACAAGGAAGAACTGCCTCGCGAGGTGAGGAGTTCTTGTGGTGGTGGATCTGGCTAAGGTTCTTCCTCTTCTCTCTTCTCCCGCTTCTCGCCTCCTAGGGTTCTATCAGATGCCTTCTTTCAGATGCCTCCTAGGGTTCTATCCGCTTGCCTCTACTCTGTGGTGGCTAGTCCTATTTATAGAGCAAGGCCCTGGTCCTCTTCCCAAATATTGAGCGGGAAGGGCACCAACAATTGGCCATTTTGAAGGGGAACATCTAGTACACTTATCTCGACTAAAGTCCGTCCTCGCTTGCCAAAGACTCGACGGTGACGCCGGCTTGGGCTCCACGATGACCTCCTTCCTGTCGTTCTGCTGGTCTTGGTCTTGTTGCACCAAAATGGTTGCCTTTGCTTGATACTCTTGCCTGCGCTTGCTCCCTTTGCACCAAAGAGGAAACAAGGACTCTGCGCAGGCTGGCGCCCGCTCGGCCTCGATCGTCATGGCTTGTGTCATGGACACCTCGTGAGGTACCCCGCCTTGATCTCTCCGCCTCCTCGCGAGCCAGCCTGATGAGGCCATGCCTGAGGAAGCTTTCTATCGTCCGCCCCACGAGGCTTGGCCCCTCGCGAGGGTCTTGAGCTTGTGTGGATGAAGATGGGCCGTACTGGGCCACTCCTCGAGCCACGCCGTAGGCCGCAGGCAGGTAAGTCTGGGTACCCCCGTTCCCAGAACGCCGATAGGACCTTGCCATGAACATCATCGAGGACGTCCCGCAGCAGCTCAATCCTGTGAACCTTCATGAAGACAACCTTGTGGCCTTGCCACTGATAAACTTGTTTGTGGAGGCATGCCACGTCATCTTCCTGCATAAGCTTGACAAGAACAGTGTGCCTCACAAACGAAGGAGTATCTTTGAACTTCTTGTGCTTCAGTACACCCTGGACAACATGCCTGACAACAGTGTGGCTGGAATACAACTCTTCATTGGTATAACCGCAAATGGCTTCCAGGATCCAACAGCCTAAGAACTCTGTTTTCCCGGTCGTATATTCAGGTCGTCCGCCTCATAGCGAGTGACATGTACAACCACACAATCCTTATGCGCATCGGGCTCTAATCAAAGCAGAAACAAATTCTGAATTAGTTTTCGGTATAAGAAACACAAGTTATTTAAACCACTATGTATAGCATGGCATCGAAGCTAATCAAATTTTGCATTATTAATCACCACATACTTCCTTTTCTAAAAAAATCACCACATCCTTAGATGAAAAACCATAATCTAGATCGGCAAAGAAGGAAATCACCTTGGGCAGCTCGGTGAGGGGGGGACACATCCTCGAAGGGGGAAAACTGCTCTTGCAGTGCCACGGGGTCTGTAACCTCAAACGGGGCATTGACCATCTCAGTAGTGGCCGTGAGCGTATCTGGGGTCAGCTCGGTGGTTGCCTCCATCTTCTTGGAGCTCTATGTATCGTGGGGATCAGCCTCCCGCGTCTGCTCCAATATCGGCAGATCTTTGCCTGGTTCTCCTTGGTCCATCATGAAATTGACGAATACTAGGAGACCACCGAAAGGAAAACACAATCGCAATGACAATGAAACAAAAAAGAGATCGGTTACTGCTTTGCAAAAAGTTCTTTTTTTTCTCTGAACGAAAATATACCAACATCACGGATCCGCTTACCTTCCCTTCGTTCGGACAGAAGAACAGTAGCAAATGCGAGTGTTGCCTTTCTTGAAAACAGTGAGGGAGAAGGGGATTCAGTGAAGAGTGAAATGATGGTTGCTTCGTCCGTCAAACTTAGACTGCGGGGAGGTGGGGTTTTGTGATCTGACGGCTTATTCTTGCCCGGCGCTTCTGACAGGTGACTCTCCGCTTTGCATACTGCCTTCTAATTTGGTGGATGGCATTTGGGCCCGCGCGCTGCATGACCTGCATGTCGGTGAACAAAAGTATAACGGCATTTAGTAGAGGGAGACGTTTCAATGACCTAGGAGGAGCCAGAAGCGGTAGAGTGTCTCCACTGTACTAGTAGTAATTGTTTTTCTGGGTAGCAGTAGAGTGTATCCACTGTACTAGTAGTAATTGTTTCTCTGGGCCCAAGACAAAACAGCCCATCCACCCTAGTAAATAGTAAAATCAATTCAAAAGTCCATATATTTGCTGAATGAGAGGTGCTACCCACACCCAAAGACACCCCCCCAAAAACCTGGGTGCTCTTCTTCCTCCTCCCTCCCACCCACCTCACGTCACTCGCTCCACTCGTACCCCAAATTCCTCACCTCACTCCTCTGAAAACCGCAGCTCCCTTCTTCCTCACTCCTCTGAGAAAACCCCAGCTCCCCTTCTTCTTCGCACTACAACTAGGCTCGTCATTCGTTACTCTGCTCAAATCCGTGGCTGACGCGACGCCTCGAGGAAAATGGAGTCGGTGACCCCAGCCAAGAAGATGAGGCTCCCTCCAGCGGCGACACCTTTTGTAGATCCCGCACCCGGCAGCGCGGGGAGAAGCGGCGACCCTGCCCCCATCGGATCCCAGGAACCCGTAGAATCTCGGGTGGACCGCATCAGCGATCTCCCGGTCGCCGCCCTTGGGGAGATCATCTCACTTCTCCCCACCAAGCATTGCTACCGCACCCAAGTCCTCTCAATTCGGTGGCGCCCTCTATGGCGCTCCGTGCCCCTTAATCTCGACTGTCATCAACTATCTCTCTTCAATGATTTTGAAATCCCCAGAGCCATCATCTCGTCCCACTAGGGCTCCGCTCAAAGCCTCTGCATCCTGTCATGCTACCTGAGCAAGCATACCATGCCCTGCATGGTGGACGCCTGGCTGAAATCCCCCGAATTCATAAAACTACAGCTACTTGAGTTCTACTATTCCCCTGGAAATCACATACCACCACATGAACGCCATGAACTTGTGCCCTCGGCACCGATGTCCATCTCACGGTTTTCCTCCTCTCTCCACACCGCCACCTTTGCTGTTGTGATACCTACCAAACAATACAGTACTAAACCTTGACTCCATTTCTCAAGAAACTTTTACTTGTGCGGGTTCGTATATCGGAGGCCTCATTGCCTGACATCATCCACTCCGATTGCCTGCTACCGGAGTGCTTGGTGCTTGTTTTCCTGATTAGAATCGGTTGTCTTCAAATAAAGTCGCCTAACCTTGTAAGAATTGGAATTTCTTTTGACGGAAGGCAGCTCATCATCCAAGATGCCCCTTCACTTCAAAGGTTGATCCTTGATTCTAGTTATTCACCGTTGCAAATAACCATCCTCTCTGCGCCTAAAGCTGGAGACCTTGGGTGTAATACATGATCTCTGTGCTAATTTCAATATGGTGTTTGGCTCCACAGTTCTTCACGTACTTTATATTATCATCTACACTTGTAACCATAAGCTGCATTTTAAATTTCTGCGCATAATTTATATATCATCTTGGAGTACACATTTTGTACTAATATTATGTTCTATGCTCAATGAAGAGTTTCTCCATGGATGACCTATTAATGGTGCTGGATTACATCAAGATCTTATATATCCAAATGAATAGTTTTGATCTGAACAAGATTATTGGCTTGCTGCAATGCTTTCCATGTCAGGAGAAGTTGTATATAAAGGTGATAATTTGACGCAAATTAGAAGCCCGCTTATAGTGTACTAGAATTAACCGTTCAGCTTTTGCTCTTTCGACGCTCTTCTTTTAGACCTTAACTGTTTCAATCTTCATGTATATTTAGGCATGGGCGGGGTAAGAAAGTTATAACCAATCGGTGGATTCGTAAGCATCGGGATTTTCTCACTTCTCATGAGATTCGATTGAAGACAATAACGCTAGAACGATATGTAGCCAACCGTGCAAACACAAGAT
This sequence comes from Aegilops bicornis, assembly GCA_021605145.1. Classification (NCBI taxonomy): domain Eukaryota; kingdom Viridiplantae; phylum Streptophyta; class Magnoliopsida; order Poales; family Poaceae; genus Aegilops; species Aegilops bicornis. Next base: position 103,688,381 of record CM038671.1, read on the forward strand.
TTGTCACATTCTTCCTGCTTTGAATGCGAGGTTACTATTGTCCATCGAGGCTTAAGTTTATCAGACATGGTTTTGACGGATGGGTATGTCGAAGAGCAAAAAAGGAGGTTCGGTGGGCAAAAGAGCTTTTGAGCGTGCAGGCTTCTATTTACAACATATTGTGGTCATAATCAAGTAAATTTTACGACCGGGATGTTCATTCTATGGACTGACCGATCCATTTGACCGTGGATCACGAAAACAGTGTTGGAGTTAGATGTTGTTGCCCTTTTCAATCTGGGTTTTTGTAAACCTGATGAACAATTAACCCCGTGCTTTTGTACGGTTTGTAAGCTGGAGTTAGATGTTCTGCCCTTTTCAACTCGGCCGTGATCTGTCATATTTTCTTCGAAAAAGGCAAATGGCTTGCCATTCGTTTAATTTATAGTGAAATGTTGTAACAAGTCCCAACCAAGGAAATAACATCACTCTCGGCTGCTTGAGCTCACTTTGTGCATTCTGAAGCCAAGTGATTAGCCCCCACCAGCACCCACAAACTTATTTCGAACTAGCACATCAAATGGGCTGTAAATTTTCATAGGAAAGGCTGCATCACTGTGACAGATTTGGATTCTGATAGTTGGGACCCGCGAGGAAATAGCCTATCCAAGGTGGTGTCGACTTACTAGCCAGTCAACAAACGATTCTGCCTACCAGCCGTTGGATTGACATCCAACATATGTCGTGTATCTTCTATCTCTTGTCTTCTTCTTCCTCCAGCCGCCCAAACCAAACCACCACATCGACTCCGCCTGCTCCCGCCTCCCATGGCTGGCCGCACCTCTGCCGCCCTACCATACGTACCCTCCAACGTTTGCCAGTCCCTCCCTCTATTCCCCCACACGTCCTGTTATTCTCCGGCGACGTCAGCCCCAACACACACCCACGCCCGAACCAGTCAACCCTCGTACTCCCCTCCGCCTGCAACTGGACCAGCGCATGTTCAACGGTTCCTGTTCATTCCGTTTGAGGCCTCGCCGTCGTCCCTTGCGGCCTTGGTTCGCTCACCATGCGCGGTGCGCCGCCCTCTTGCATTGTCAACGTCGTCAACAACCGAGAGGAACAAGGAGATGATTGTACGTGGAGAGGATGACAGTAGGGACCCACTAGCGTCATGGCAGTACGCAAGCAAGTGCCTCTATAGTAAAGGCCCAAAATATGGTTCCTCCTAATGGTTTGACATCTGGGGCTCACGCCATTGTTAACGTAGTCAATAAGCGAGAGAATTACACTACGAGCCGGTGACACGAGGACCCAAATGAATCGCGCAGTTTTTTTTTTTTTGAGGAACAAGCAGTTGTTATTTATACTAGTTTTAGCGACGGATCAGGGTAACAACGGGGCTGTGCGGGGGTTGTGGCTCGTCTAGCCAGGGTTTTATTTATGTTTACCACATCATGAGCCCAGTTGTGTTTTTTTCTTGCTGAAAATGGCTAGCCTAGTTCTATTTTTTTTAAAGAAATACCCAAACAAGGCCTACTTGCTTTATCGGCCCTGCTGGGCTGCAAATCTTTCAAGACGAGGAGAGTTTCTTTCGGTTTGCCCAGAAATGGGATGTACATTTTTAAAACACATCAAACCGGGAATTAGTTACAAGTTTTTTCATTACAAGATCTTAAATTCGATTGATTTTTTGCATGGACAATTATTTGAATTTTATATTTATATAAATTATTTTTCAAAATAGTTTGAATGTGAATCGATATTTCTGGATTAAAAACAGTTGACCGCACCGAAATATGCAAAATTTCGTATACTTTTTAACCGTGGCCACAATATGGGGTGTAATGCTAACAAAAGAAGATGGGCTCCAAAAAAATTCTTAAGAATTAGCAAATGGGTTGTACATTATTAGAAATAATGGCAGATGGGTTGTATGTTGTTTTCCACAGATTTGAGGCTGACTTGTGCGCCTACTACAGGTTGACGCGTATGCTTTCATAAAAAAAGGTTGACGCACACGCAACGCCCTGTCAACTTAGTGAACACACGAGAGCAAAGGATCGTTGGATGTCCATCCAACGGTGTCGTCTTCTCCAATCTCACTCTTCATGCTCCGGCCGCTCAAACAAGCGTCGGTGAACTGCTTGCTCCCTCCTCCATGACAGCTATCTGCCTTGCAGACCTCCTGACCCCGTACTCCATCGCTGGCCTAGCCATCCCTCTACTCACCAGCACATGTTGTTATTCTCCGGCGACGGCAAACGAACCAGTAAACCCTGGTACTCCTCCGCGTGGGAAACAACTGCCGAGTATTCCCTTCCTAGGCCTCGCCGTCGCCACCGCCCTGGTGCTCTCGGCGCGGCCTGGTCAACGTGGTCAATGAATGACATCCATCGGAAGTGGATTGTACGTGGAGAGGCTGACAGCTGGGTCCACGGCCACACGCAAGGAAATGCCTCCTTATTAGGCGCAAAATAATGATTCCTCCACCTGACAGCTAGGACCCACAGGAAGGGCCTCTGTATTTCACGAAAAAAACGTTCCCCCCGCTGACAGGTCGGACCCACCAGCTATATCTTCGCACGCAAGGAAGTGCCTCCTAATTACGCACAAAAAAATGAATACCCCCATACTAGCTGGGACCCACCATATTGTTGCGCTGACTTGTGGGCCTACTAAGTTGACGGGGCCGGAGGGCTTTGTCAACTTAGTCAATACTCCGATGGCCGTCACGATGTCCATCCAACGGCCATAGTGCTTCTTCAACCTCTGGTCTTCTTGCTCCAGCCGCCCAAAGCAGCGTCGGTCGTGCCGCCTGCTCCTTCCTCCCGTGGCCGGCTGTGCTACCGCGAGGTGTCACCGCCCCGATACTACTCCCACCACTGGCCAGGCCATCCCTCCACTCACCCACACCCCCTGTTATTCTGCGGTGACGGCAGCCTCACATCGCAGTCGAACCAGTGAATGCTCATACTCCTCTCCGCGTGGGCATCCACTGCCGCGTCTTCCCCGGCTCCACGTCATCCCCTTCCTAGGCCTCGCCGTCGTCCACCGCTGTGGTGCTCTCGGCGCGGCGTGGTCAATGTGGTTAACGACCGACTTCCATCGGAAGAAATCAGACGTGGAGAGGTCGACGGTGGGTCCACGGCAGCCGCAAGGAAGTGCCTCCTTATTACGCGGAAAATAATTATTGCTCCACCTGACAGCGGAGACCCACCGGATGGGCCACCAGTATTTTGCGAAAAAAATCGTTTCCCCCTTACTACTGGGACCCACCAGACGGGCCACCGTATTTCACGAAAAAAAAACGTTCCCCCCGCTGTCAGCTCGGACCCACCGGAAGTGCCTCCTTATTACGCACAAAAAAATGAATACTCCCCCGGCTAGCTGGTACTCACCTTGGTGGGAGGATGACTTGTGGGCCTACTAAGTTGACGGGGACGAAGGGCTTTGTCAACTTAGTCAATATGAACGATTCTAGCTCCAGTGACCGTACGATGTCCATCCAACGGCCGTAGTGCTTCTTCAACCTCTGGTCTTCTTGCTCTAGCCGCCCAAAGCAGCGCCGGTCGTGTCGCATGCTCCTGCCTCCCGTGGCCAGCTTTGCTGCCGCGGAGGCCTCGCTGCCACCTATTATTCCAACCGCTGGCCAGGCCCTGCGGCGACGGCAGCCTCACACCATAGCCGAACCAGTGAACCCTCGTACTACTCTCCCTGCGGGCTTCCACTGCCGCGTCTTCCCTGGCTCCACGTCGTCCCCTTCCTAGGCCTCGCCGTCGTCCACCGCCGTGGTGCTCTCCGCGCGGCGTGGTCAACGTGGTCAAGGAACGACTTCCATCGGAAGAGTACTGTACGTGGAGAGGCTGACAGTTGGGTCCACGGCCACAGCCCAGTTTTTTTGTGATTTGCCAAGTAAGTCGCTTTGTCAGGCCTGTTGGGCTGCAAATCTTTCAAGACGAGGAGAGCTTTCATTCGGCTGGCCGATAAAATGGCCCATCAGTAATGAGAAATTGGTTGTACATTTTTATAACACATCAAACCAGCAATTAGTTTCAAATATCTTTTTTTCATTTCAAGATTTTAAATTACATTAATTTTTATGCGTGGAGAATTTGTTGGATTTTATATTGATATACATTTATTTTTAAAATCAGTTTGAATGTGAGTCAAAATCTCGGGATTAAAAACAGTTCGGACCGCACCGAAATATGAAAAATTTCGTATAATTCTTTAACCGTTGCCACGGTATGGGCTGTAATGCTAACAAAAAGAATATGGGCTCCAAAAAAAACCTTAAGAATTAGCAAATGGGCTATAAATTATTAGAAATAATGGCAGATGGGTTGTATGCTGTTTTCCACAGATTTGAGGCTTTCCTAAAAATAAGGTTGACGCGATGGCTCGTTGGATGTCCATCCAACGGCCGTCGTGCTTCTTCAATCTCTGCTCTTCCTGCTCCAGCCGCTCAAACAAGCGTCGGCGAGACTGCCTGCTCCCTCCTCCCCGCGGCCGGCTGTGCTGCCGCGCAGGCCTCACCACCCCACCGTACTCCCATCGCTGGCCTAACCATCCCTCGACTCACCCACACCTGCGGTTATTCTCTGGCGACGACAAACGAACCAGCAAACCCTCGTAAAGTCGTACTCCCCTCCGCGTGGGAAACAACTGCCGAGTCTTCCCTGCCTCCGTGTCGTCCCCTTCCTAGGCCTCGCTGTCATCCACCGCCGTGGTGCTCTCGGCGCGGTGTGGTCAATGTGGTCAACGACCGACTTCCATCGGAAGAGTACTGTGTGTGGAGACGCTGACAGCTGGGTCCACGGCCGCAGCAAGGAAGTGACTCCTTATTATGCGCAAAATAATTATTCCTCCACCTGACAGCGGGGACCCACCGAATGGGCCACTGTATTTCGCGAAAAAAACGTTTCCCCCCTGACTGTTGGGACCCACTAGCTACACCTTCGCACGCAAGGAAGTGCGTCCGGGCAAAAAAACAAAACGATTCGCCCCCCTGACTACTGGGACCCACCAGCTACATCTTTGCATGCAAGGAAGTGGGTCCAGGCAAAAAAATCGATTCGCCCCCCTGACTGCTGGGACCCATCAGCTACATCTTCGCACGCAAGGAAGTGCCTGACAGTCGGGACCCACCTGGTCGAAGCATACGTAGCGTTGTCATTCTGGTCGCGAACGTGTACGTACATACTGGTCATTGTAGAAGCGGCGCATGTCGTAGTAGAGGCGCGCATGTAGCATGTACACGTCGTCTGACAGCCGCCGTGGTGCAAGAAAGAAAATACGGCCACGTATGTGTACATACGGGCGGGGTCTCAAACGCCTACTCGCGCATATGTACGGCCGGGGCTCGTGTACATGGCTGGGTCGAAACAGAGAAACAGCGTCGTCGTCGTGTTCATGGGGAGGCAACGGAGTGCGTGGTGTTCATGGGGAGGCAACGGAATGCGTCGTGTTCATCGGGAGGCAACGGAATGTGTCGTGTTCATCGGGAGGCAACGGAATGCGTCGTGTTCATCGGGAGGCAACGGAACGCGTGGGAGCCAACCGGCTTGGACAGAACAGGCGATGGAAACGAGGCCTGGCATACCGCACAATGGAGGAAACGGACCTCCTACGTTCGGAACGGGGTCCTGTTGATCGGGAGGGGTGTGGCGTACCGCAAAACAGAGGAAACGGACCTCCTACGGTCGAAACGGGGGGTCCTGTTGATCGGGAGGGGTGTGGCGTACCGCAAAATGGAGGAAGCGGACCTCCTACGGTCGAAACAGGGGTCCTGTTGATCGGGAGGGGTTTGGCATACCGCAAAACGGACGAAACAGACTAGTGTTGGAGCGCTACGGTCGAAACAGGGGTCCTGTTCATCGGGAGGGGTGTGGCGTACCGCAAAACGGGACTCCACGGGATACTGTTCATCTCCACCGTCGACCTCCTCCAGCCTCCACAGGCTACCGTCAACCTCCTCCAGCCTCTACGGGCTCCTGTTCATCCAGCCTCCACCGCACGCTACTCCACCGGCTACGGTTCAACCACCCCTCCACCGTCTAATGTTCATCCAGCCCTCCACACCACGGGGTCCTGTTCAACCACCCCTCCACGGGCACCCCTCCACCGTCTACTGTTCATCCAGCCCTCCACCACACAACGGGGTCCTGTTCATCCAGAGGCAAACGCCAGCGCTCAATGTTCATCCGACCCCCCCGCAACGCCACTCGCTCATCCCAGGGCAGCATCGATCGGCTTCGTTAGCAGAGCGGCGAATCGCCGATCGGGTTCGATTAATAGCCATCGATCGATCGCTCGGGTTGATAGCGTAGCCTGCGGTCTGTCGCTTCGGGTTTAGTTAGAGCCCAACGCCTCGCTTTCGGGTTCGATTATAGCCAATGCCTCGCACACGCGTGCGATGCGTGTCTGAGAAAGCAGCGCATCGCTCGGCCCCCGACCTCCCACCATAACCGGGAACTCCCGAAATTTTCCTCGCCCACGCTTCTACCACAGTTTTTTCCATCATGGACGGCCCAAAGAATGTCATGCAGCTGCGTCTCCGGCCCGCCCAGGACGAAAAGCCCATTTTACATCATGATTTTTGTCATAGAAGTAGGAGCCCACCACATCTATGATGATACCGGTTTTGTCACAATTATCGTCATAGAAGTGTCATATGTATGACAGAAAAAAAATTGTTCGCCCAAAATGTCATGGATGTGTCTTTTTTGCGGTGCAACCTTCGGAGACGATACTCCGCCACGAGGCGGAACCTTGGCGGAACCAATCTAGGGCTCGCAGAGCTGTTCTGACGGGATACTTCCCTCCGGGAGGGAAATCATTGCCATCGTCATCACCAACGCTCCTCTCATCGGAGAGGGCAATCTCCATCAACATCTTCACCAAAGACATCTCCTCTCAAAACCCTAGTTCATCTCTTGTATCCAATTCTTGTCTCCAAGTCCGGGATTGGTACTAGTAGGTTGCTAGTAGTGTTGATTACTCCTTGTAGTTGATGCTAGTTGGTTTATTTGGTGGAAGATCATATGTTCAGATCCTATATGTATATTAATACCCCTATGATTATGAACATGAATATGCTTTGTGAGTAGTTACGTTTGTTCCTGAGGACATGGGAGAAGTCTTGCTATTAGTAGTCATGTGAATTTGGTATTTGTTCGATATTTTGATGAGATGTATGTTGTCTATCCTCTAGTAGTGTTATGTGAACGTCGACAACATAACACTTCACCATTATTTGGGCCTAGAGGAAGGCATTGGGAAGTAATAAGTAGATGATGGGTTGCTAGAGTGACAGAAGCTTAAACCCCTAGTTTATGCTTTGCTTCGTAAGGGGCTGATTTGGATCCACATGTTTCATGCTATGGTTAGGTTTACCTTAATACTTTTGTTGTAGTTGCGGATGCTTGCAATAGAGGTTAATCATAAGTGGGATGCTTGTTCAAGTAAGAACAGCACCCAAGCACCGATCCACCCACATATCAAATTATCAAAGTACCGAACGCGAATCATATGAACGTGATGAAAACTAGCTTGACGATATTCCCATGTGTCCTCGGGAGCGCTTTTCTCTATATAAGAGTTTGTCTAGGCTTGTCCTTTGCTACAAAAAGGATTGGGCCACCATGCTGCACTTTATTTACTTTTGTTACTTGTTGCTCGTTACAAATTATCCTATCACAAAACTATCTGTTACCACTTATTTCAGTACTTGCAAAGAATACCTTGCTGAAAACCGCTTATCATTTCCTTCTGCTCCTCATTGGGTTCGACACTCTTACTTATCGAAAGGACCATGATAGATCCCTTATACTTGTGGGTCATCAAGACTCTTTTCTGGCGCCGTTGCCGGGGAGTGAAGCGCCTTTGGCAGGTGGAATTTGGTAAGGAAAAATTTATATAGTGTGCTGAAATTTACTGTCACTTGTTACTATGGAAAGTAATCCTTTGAGGGGCTTGTTCGGGGTATCTTCACCCTGACCAGTAGAGCAAAGAATTGCTCCGCAACCTACTGAACCTACTGAAAATGAAAATGTTCCCTTTGAAGTTCCTTCGGGTATGTTAGGAAAACTGCTAGATAATCCTTTTGTAGGAGATGGAACAAAGCATCCTAATGAGCACCTAATCTTTGTGGATGAAGTTTGTGGATTATTTAAGCTTGCAGGTATACCCGATGATGTTGTTAAGAAGAAGGTCTTCCCTTTATCTTTGAAGGAGATGCATCGACATGGTATAGGCTATGTGATGACACGGGATCATGGAACTATAAACGAATGAAATTGGAATTTCATCAGAAGTATTATCCTATGCATCTTGTTCATCGTGATCACAATTATATATATAATTTTTTGCCTCGCGAAGGATAAAGCATCGCTCAAGCTTGGGGGAGGCTTAAATCAATGTTATATTCATGCCCCAATCATGAGCTCTCAAGAGAAATAATTCTTCAAAAAAATTATACTCGGCTTTCTAAAAACAATCGCACCATGCTCGATACTTCTTGTGTTGGCTCTTTTATGATGAAAACTATTGAATTCAGATGGAATTTATTGGATAGAATTAAATGCAACTCTAAAGATTGGGATCTCGGAGAAGGTAAGGAGTCAGGTATGACACCTAAGTTTGATTGTGTTAAATCTTTTATGGATACCAATATTTTCCGTAAGTTTAGCACTAAATATGGACTTGACTCTGAGATAGTAGCTTCTTTCTGTGAATCTTTTTCTACTTATGTTGATCTCCCCAAGGAGAAGTGGTTTAAATCATCCTCCCATATAAGTAAAAGTAGCTGCACCTACTAAAGTTGAAGAAAAGACGGTCACTTATAATGATCCTATTGTTCCTACTTCTTACGTTGAGAACCCACCTTTTCCTGTTAGAATAAAGGATCATGCTAAAGCTTCAACTGTGGTTCGTAAAAGCAATATTAGAACTTATACATCTCCTGAGCAAATTAAAGTTGAACCTAATATTTCTATTGTTAAAGATCTCTTGGTTGATAATATTGATAGGCATGTTATTCATTTCTGCGGTGAAACTCCAAGAATTGCCAAACCTTGTGATAAAGATAAACATAGACCTGTGGTGGGTGTGCCTGTTATTTCTGTTAAAATAGGAGATAATTGTTATCATGGCTTATGTGATATGGGTGCTAGTGCTAGTGTTATACCTATTGACTTATACAATGAAATTAAGCATGATATTGCACCTGCTGAGTTAGAAGATATTGATGTTACAATTAAGCTTGCCAATAGAGATACTATTTCACCAATGGGAATTGTTAGAGATGTTGAAGTCTTGTGTGGGAAAACTAAATATCCAGCTGATTTTCTTGTTCTTGGTTCCCCACAAGATAGCTTTTGTCCCATTATTTTTGGTAGACCCTTCTTGAACACCGTTAATGCTAAGATAGACTGCGAAAAGAATTTTGTTACTATTGGCTTGGGTGATATGATTCATGAGTTTAATTTCTCTAAATTTAGTAGAAAACACCGTGAAGAAGAATTTCTTAGTAAGGATGAAATTGTTGGTCTTGCTTCTATTGCCGTACCTCCTAGTGATCCTTTAGAACAATATTTGCTAGACCATGAAAATGATATGTTTATGAATGAAAGAAGGAAAATAGATGAAGTATTCTTTAAACAGGAACCTATTCTGAAACACAATTTTCCTGTTGAAATCCTAGGGGATCCTCCTCCAACCAAGGGTGATCCCGTGTTTGAGCTTAAACCGTTGCCTGATACTCTTAAATATGCTTATCTTGATGAAGAGAAGATATAACCTATTATTATTAGTGCTAACCTTTCAGAGCATGAAGAAGCGAGATTATTGAAAACTTTGAAGAAACATCGTGCTGCTATTGGGTATACTCTTGATGATCTTAAGGGCATTAGTCCCACTCTATGTCAACATAAAATAAATTTGGAAGAAGACGCCAAACCGGTTCGTGATCAATAACGAAGGCTGAATCCTAAGATGAAGGAAGTGGTAAGAAAAGAAATACTAAAGCTCCTTGAGGCAGGTATAATTTATCCCTTTGCTGATAGTCAGTGGGTAAGTCCTGTCCATTGTGTCCCTAAGAAGGGAGGTGTTACTGTGGTTCCTAATGATAAAGATGAATTGATCCCGCAAAGAATTATTATAGGTTATAGGATGGTAATTGATTTCCGAAAATTAAATAAAGCTACTAAGAAAGATCATTACCCCATACCTTTTATCGACCAAATGCTAGAAAGACTATGCAAACATACACACTATTGCTTTCTAGATGGTTATTCTGGTTTCTCTCAAATACCTGTGTCAGCTAAAGATCAATCAAAAACTACTTTTTCCTGCCCTTTTGGTACTTTTCGCTTATAGACGTATGCCTTTTGGTTTATGTAATGCACCTGCTACCTTTCAAAGATGCATGATGGCTATATTCTCTAACTTTTGTGAAAAGATTTGTGAGGTCTTCATGGACGACTTTTCCGTCTATGGATCCTCTTTTGATGATTTCTTGAGCAACCTTGATCGAGTTTTGTAGAGATGTGAAGAAACTAATCTTGTCTTGAATTGGGAAAAGTGCCACTTTATGGTTAATGAAGGTATTGTCTTGGGGCATAAAATTTTACGAAAGAGGTATTGAAGTTGATAAGGCCAAGGTTGATGCTATTGAAAAGATGCCATGTCCCAAGGACATCAAAGGTATAAGAAGTTTCCTTGGTCATGCCGTTTTTTATAGGAGGTTCATTAAGGGTGTGTTTGGTTGAGAAACCAACTGTCACGGAATGGAATGGTTCCATTCCAGAGGAATGGGTCGGTTCCGTTCCTGTGTTTAGTAGGTGCAAAAAAGTAGAACGGGTTGGTTCCGTTCTAGTGTTTGGTTTGGAAGAATGGAATGAAAAATTGAATAACAGAAATTCAAAAATTCGGCAGCATTTCATTTGTATTTCCAAGAAAAACAACACAATAATATATATTGACATAGAAAACAATTATCAGCAATAATATCATAAGGTAGAATCGGTAGCAAGTTCATTCGGCACATCCAAAAGCAATCAGCCAATACATGTCTCTCACATACAGCCATACAAGTTCACATTCCAAATATCCTAAAGCAAGCCAATGGCACTACAGCCATACAAGTCAAGTTCACATACTTGACAACCATACAACCATATTGAATTTAGAAGTTCTTCTTCACATACCTACTCACCCAAACAGATTTGTTGGTTTCGGAAAGCTTCATGAAGGCTCTTGTCGTCTTGGGGTTGTCAACGAGATGAGCATAATAGTGGGCAAGGTGCTCTTCATCAAATTCTTTCAAACTGGAGACTACATCCCAAAGGTCATCGGGTATATCATCATCATCTCCACCGGATTTCACAAGAGCTTCAGCCACAAGTTTAAAACCATCTTTGAGAATGGCACCTAGTGGATCCTCTAGAACTTTCACCACCTTGGCCTTCTTTTTTGGTGGTCCTTTGGGGTGAGAAGACTCACCAACTTGCGGTGACGTGTTGATCTCACCATTCACCTCACCATTCTCCTCATCATCAACGCCAATAGAAAGGAGATCATTTCGGACCTTGCATTCATCCCCTTAGCCCCGGTTGTTCCAAAAATGGTCGCGATGGCATGATAGTGTTCAATTGGGTTATTCAAGAAGGGAGCATCAGGTTTGTGGGTCTACAAAAAAATTGCAAGTCATTAGCATAATGAAGGCAGAAAATGGGATGATATTGTTCATATTACAAGAAGCTTACCATACAGTGACCTGCATAGTGTTCTTCGCTGAGCCTAATTGTGCAAGTATCTTCATCCCATAGAGCTCCACTTAAATTCTTCAAATTGACAATCCTGACCCAAATCTTCCTCCACTTCTTGAGATGGTTTCTAACTTGATCAGAGGTGATAGCTAGCTTGAATTGCTCGTTCAAAACAGCAGCACATTGTTTGAGATGTGTCTCCTTGAATCCACTAGAAGTTCTCATCCCTTTAGCAACAAGGTCGGCCAAAAAACCTAGCATAGTGTTGGTCATGGAAGTGGTCCATACCATGACCCCACTTTTCCCAGAGATCCCACTTGCAGCGGTAACTTCAACATTGTCCATTTCTGTTCAGCCAACAAAAAAATTGCAAAAAAATGGATGAAATCATCACAAACACATGATTTAAACATATATAAGACACAATCTGCCCAGCCATCAAAATGTTACAATAAAATGGATGAAATCGTCACAAATGTATTGTTTGACATAATAAATACCACAACTTGTCCAGCCATCAAATAAATACAAAGGTAGTTCCTTAAACATTACAAATACATAGTGCGGTGCACTCATAAATTTGCATACATGAGTTGCCTATCTTCCCACATTTGGGCGGCAATTTGTAGCCTATGGTCTACCAAGGCCCTATTGTCACTTAATTGTTGCCTTGATGTTCGAATTGGTTGGGTGGTCCATGTCACTTCCGGTATAATGAATTCATCGATCCCTTGTGATAGTGCATAATTATGAAGAACACAACAAGCTATAACAATGTCGACTTGGACCGGGAAAGTTAAGAACGGTTTGGCATCATCTAAAATTTTGAAACGCCTCTTGAGAGATCCAAAAGCCTTCTCTACCGTCACCCGTAGAGATGAGTGCCTAAGGTTGAATAGCTCCTTATCATTCTGGACCGGATTGTTGCCCCACTCATTCAAATGGTACCTCACGCCATGAAAAGGTGGCAAGAACCCTGGCTTGGCTCCATAACCGGCATCAACTAGGTAGTACTTTCCTAAAAAATAAAAATAAATATTGGTTATAATTGTTTCTTAAGGCAGTAACATATGGACAATTTCTATGTACGTCAACTTCTTACCATGTGGTACTTGTAAGCCTCTCTCACGAGTTAACGCATCAGCTAAGACGGTCGCGTCGTGTGCAGACCCTTCCCATCCAGCCAAAACATATGTGAAGCGGAGGTCAAAATCTACTGCTGCCATCACATTTTGAGTGGTAAAGGCTTTCCTACCACGAAAAGAAGGCTCCACATCTTTGGTAACACCTGCTCGCACATGTGTACCATCGATAGCTCCAATACAATCCTATATAGTGACCAGTATTAAATGGCATATCATATAGCCTAGATAGCTAAGGAATAGTTTCTGAAATTACCTTAAAATATGGGTCAAATCGATGATTTCCTGCAATTTTTTCGGGGGTTTCCAATGATGGTGGCCTTATATAATCATTACGAAGCTCGCCTATGGCATGAAGAGCCTTTCTAAAATAGATGCTTGTTGTGCCGTACGATCTACCAAAATTGGCTGAAACAACTCTATTCCGAAGGTTATGCCCAATTGTATGCAAAAACATTGCCAATTGTTGCTCCACACTAAGATGTGGACTGTCTTCTAGCAAATCGTGATCCCTCAATATACCACACAAACGAAAGAATGCAGCTCTTTCAAACCTTAGCATGTTTTTGCATAACACATCGCTTTGCCAAATTTTTTGGTTTAGATAATCAAATCTGATTCGATCTCTTTCATGCATTGGGCCATAGGTTATACGTGGTCTCCTCTTCCTTATTATAGCCCGAACAATGACTGCCATTGCAGCTAATGCAACAAAAACAGCTGCTCCCTAGCCATCCTTTTTCTTTTGCTCATCTTGACCATCTACAATGATACATACTATCAACATGTATATACAGAGACATAAATCTGTCCTAAGCATCTTGGGGAAGAACATTGCACACACAGAAACATAAATCTGTCCTAAGCATCAACATGTATATACAGAGACATAAATCTGTCCTAAGCATCTTGGGGAAGAACATTGCACACACAGAAACATAAATCTGTCCATACATACAGAGAGGGTAATGGAACCGTACCTTGCCTATGTTGCTAGCCGCCTTGCTGGTTCGTCGATGCAGCCTGCTAGGTCGCCGCCCTGCTAGGTCGCCGCCGCCACCGCTGCCTGCTAGGTCGCCTCTGCTGCTAGGTCGCGGCCAAGCCCTTGATGCGCGCCATCGCAGGGGGGGGAGATGATGGGGAGGAGAGGGAAGCCGGCGCCGGAGAGGTGCGTGAGGGGCGGCGCTGAGAGAGGAGCGGGGGCGTGGCAGATCGAGAGGGAGGGAGAGATGCGGGAGGGTGGCGGCGCTGGGAAGGAGAGATGGGATAGGATAGGGCTCGGGTGCGAGGGGAGAGATGCGCGTTCCTTGTCGTCCGCTCGAATCGGAGGTATGCGTCGGTTCCGCATATAGACCGAATATTCCCTTTTCTGGGACTGGTGGGTTCTGGTTCCATCTACTAACCGAACGTGATAATGGGCTCTCAGGACGGAACGGACCCATGCCATTCCATCTGGTGACAGCAACCGAACACACCCTAAGGGCTTCTCAAAAATTTATCGGCCTCTGACCAATTTATTACAAAAAGATATACCATTTGTCTTTGATGATGATTGTGTAGAAGCATTTGAGATACTTAAGAAAGCATTGATCTCTACACCTATTGTTCAGCCACCTGATTGGAATTTACCCTTTGAAATCATGTGTGATGCTAGTGATTATGCTGTAGGTGCTGTTCTAGGGCAGAGAGTTGATAAGAAATTAAGTGTTATCCATTATGCTAGTAAGACTCTAGAGAATGCTCAAAGAAATTATGCTACTACTGAAAAGGAATTCTTAGCAGTTGTATTTCCTTGTGATAAGTTTAGACCCTATATTGTTGATTCTAAAGTAACTATTCACATGGATCATGCTGCTATTAAATATCTTATGGAAAAGAAAGATGCTAAACCTAGACTTATTAGATGGGTTCTCTTGCTACAAGAATTTGATTTGCATATTGTTGATAGAAAAGGAGCTGAGAACCCCGTTGTAGACAACTTGTCTAGGTTAGAAAATGTTCTTGATGACCCACTACCTATTGATGATAGCTTTCCTGATGAGCAATTAAATGTCATAAGTACTTCTCGTAGTACTCCTTGGTATGCTGATTATGCTAATTACATTGTTGCTAAATTCATACCACCTAGTTTCACATACCAACAAAAGAAAAATGTTTTCTATGATTTAAGACATTACTTTTGGGATGACCCACATCTTTATAAAGAAGGAGTAGATGGTGTTATTAGACGTTGTGTACCTGAGCATGAACAGGAACAGATCCTACGCAAGTGCCACTCCGAAGCTTATGGAGGACACCACGCTGGAGATAGAACTGCACATAAGGTATTGCAATCTAGTTATTATTGGCCTACTCTCTTCAAGGATGCCCGTAAGTTTGTCTTATCTTGTGATGAATGTCAAAGAATTGGTAATATTAGTAGACGTCAAGAAATTCCTATGAATTATTCACTTGTTATTGAACCATTTGATGTTTGGGGCTTTGATTATATGGGACATTTTCCTGCCTCTAATGGATATACACATATTTTAGTTGTTGTTGATTACGTTACTAAGTAGGTAGAAGCTATTCCAACTAGTAGTGCTGATCATAACACTTCTATTAAAATGCTTAAAGAAGTTATTTTTCCGAGGTTTGGAGTCCCTAGATATTTAATGACTGATGGTGGTTCAAACTTTATTCATGGTGCTTTCCGAAAAATGCTTGCTAAATATGATGTTAATCATAGAATTGCATCTCCCTATCACCCACAGTCTAGTGGTCAAGTAGAATTGAGTAATAGAGAGCTCAAATTAATTTTGCAAAAGACTATCAATAGGTCTAGAAAGAATTGGCCCAAGAAACTTGATGATGCATTATGGGCCTATAGAACTGCATACAAAAATCCTATGGGTATGTCTCCGTATAAAATGGTTTATGGAAAAGCATGTCACTTACCTCTCGAACTAGAACATAAGGCATATTGGGCTATTAAAGAGCTCAACTATGATTTCAAACTTCTTTGGTGAAAAGAGGTTATTTGATATTAGCTCACTTGATGAATGGAGAACCCAAGCTTTTGAAGATGCCAAGTTGTTTAAAGAAAAAGTTAAAAGATGGCATGACAAAAGGATACAAAAGCGTGAGTTTAATGTAGGTGATTATGTATTGCTATACAACTCTCGTTTAAGATTTTTTGCAGGAAACCTTCTCTCTAAATGGGAAGGCCCCTACGTTATCGAGGAAGTCTATCGTTCCGGTGCCATAAAAATCAACAACTTCGAAGGCACAAATCCGAAGGTGGTAAACGGTCAAAGAATCAAACATTATATCTCAGGTAATCCTATAAATGTTGAAACCAATGTTATTGAAACCGGGACCCTGGAGGAATACATAAGGGACACTTTCCGGAACGTTTCAGACTCCGAAAAGGAATAGGTATGTGGTACGGTAAGTAAACCGACTCCAAAACAGTTTGTAAGGCAATATTTCTCCATTTCGGAATATTTAGAAAATAGAAAAATAAGTAGCAGTCTGGGAAGGACACGAGGGTGGAGGGCGCGCCCTACCCCCCTGGGCGCGCCCCCCTACCTTGTGGGCACCTCGTGTGCCTTCCGGACTCCGTTTTCTTGCACGATACGTATTTTGGTCGGTAAAAATTCATTATATAACCTCCCAAAGGTTTAGACTCCTGTATCACGCAAATATCCTCTGTTTTCGTTTCGAGCTGTCTTGCTGCAGATTAGAGCAACATGTCGTCCCAGGATTCTGAAGGAGAAAGCTATGTGGCTGATTACCTTGCAAATGCCAAGGTCTATGGAGATGTGGAGCATTGTGGTTGGACTACGGAAGAAGAAGAAGACTATGAGCCCAAGAGAAAGGAGGAGACGATCTCAGATGAAGATGAAGTCCCATTACCTCAACCTGGGGACATGCATGTGGAGTTCAAAAAGTCAAGCCTCCCTGATAGAGCAAAGAAATTTAAGATCAAGTTTATCCCTTTCCGTCTCTTGCAGGAAAACAAGCAGGAACTATGCAAAAAAGATATTAAGCCTGGAGCAGGAGATTGATGATTTGAGGGATCAAAATTCTGTCCTCAAGCGCAAATTAAGGAAGAAGACTACATCATCAACAACACCTCCACCTTCTTCACCAACAACAGAGAAGGAGACATAATCACATGGGTATGGGCACTCCCCTTGGCAACTACCAAGCTTGGGGGAGGTGCCCCGGTATCGTATCACAAGCACATCTCCTATCTTTACCATTTTTCTTAGTTCGATCCTATTAGTAGTATCTTGATCTAGTAGAATAAAGTTTATGGCATGATCTAGTTTGAGTTTTTGCTTTATGATCTCTCTATGTAATCGAGTCCGTGAGCTATATAATAAAGATTAGTGTTGAGTCAAGGGTTTGACTATTTTGCCATGATCTCGAGTGAATAAAAGAAAGAGAAAAGAATAAAAAGAAATAAAGAGTTCATATTGATCTTATCGAGAGTAATGACTTCACATAGAAAGAGTATGATGATTAAAAGTTGTTGGGAGTTGGCAAACATAGCTTTAGTCATCGTTGCAATTAATAGGAAGTAATAAGGAAAGAGAGGTTTCACATATAAATATATTATCATGGACATCTTTTATGATTGGGAGCACTCATTAAAATATGACATGCTAAAGAATTGATGTTGGACAAGGAAGACAACGTAATGGGTTATGTTTTCCTATATCTGAGATAAAGTATGTTGTCATGGATCATCCAACATGTTGAGCTGGCCTTTCCCCCTCATGCTAGCCAAATTCTCAGCACCAAGTAGAGATACTACTTGTGCTTCCAAAAAAACCTTAAACCAGTTTTTCCATGAGAGTCCACCATACCTACCTATGGATTGAGTAAGATCCTTCAAGTAAGTTGTTATCGGTGCAAGCAATAAAAATTTGCTTTCTAAATATGTATGATTGATTGGTGTGGAGGAAATAAGCTTTATACAATCTTGTGATGTGGAAGAAATAAAAGCGACGGACTGCATAATAAAGGTTCATATCACAAGTGGCAATATAAAGTGACGTTCTTTTGCATTAAGATTTTGTGCTCCAACCATAAAAGCGCATGGCAACCTCTGCTTCCCTCTGCGAAGGGCCTATCTTTTACTATTATCCTCTACCTTATACAAGAGTCACGGTGATCTTCACCTTTCCTTTTTACATTTTATCCTTTGGCAAGCACAGTGTGTTGAAAGATCCTGATAGATATATCTAATTGGATATGGGTCAGCATGAACTATTATTGTTGACATTACCCTTGAGGTAAAAGGTTGGGAGGCGAAACTATAAGCCCCTATCTTTCTCTGTGTCCGATTAAAACTCCGTAACCACAAGTATCGCGTGAGTGTTAGCAATTATGAAAGACTAAATGATAGTTGGGTATGTGGACTTGCTAAAAGGCTCTGACATAGACTCTTTCTGATGTTATGATAAATTGCAATTGCTTCAATGACTGAGATTATAGTTTGTTAGTTCTCAATAAAGTTTCTGATTCGTACTTTTGCATTGTGAATAGATTATTACTTGAGCATAAGAAATCATATGACAATATCTATATATGTTGCGGTTATGAGAATAATCATGATGCTTTCATGTCTGTATTTTATTTTTATCGACACCTCTACCTCTAAACATGGGGACATATTTATCGTTATCGGCTTCCACTTGAGGACAAGCGAGGTCTAAGCTTGGGGCAGTTGATACGTCCATTTTGCATCATGCGTTTATATCGATATTTATTGCATTATGGGCTATTACTACACGTTATGTCACAATACTTATGCCTATTCTCTCTTATTTTATAAGGTTTACATAAGGAGGGAGAATGCCGGCAGCTGGAATTCTGGGCTGGAAAAGGAGCAAATATTACAGACCTATTCTGCACAACTCCAAAAGTCCTGAAACTCCACGAAAGTTATTTTTGGAAATAATAAAAAATATTGAGCGTAAGAAGTACGTCAGAGGGGGGCCCACCTGGCCACGAGGGTGGGGGCGCGCCCTACCCCTCTGGGCGTGCCCCTGCCTCGTGGGCCCCCTATTGGCTCTCCTATGGCCATCTTCTGCTATATGAGGTCTTTTGTCAAGGGAAAAATCATAAGCAACCTTTCGGGATGAGACTCCGCCGCCACGAGGCGGAACCAATCTAGGGCTCCGGCAGAGCTGTTCTGCCGGGGACACTTCCCTCCGGGAGGGGGAAATCATCGCCATCGTCATCACCAACGCTCCTCTCATCGGGAGAGGGAAATCTCCATCAACATCTTCACCAGCACCATCTCCTCTCAAAACCCTAGTTCATCTGTTGTATCCAATTCTTGTCTCCAAGTCCGGATTGGTACTAGTAGGTTGCTAGTAGTGTTGATTACTCCTTGTAGTTGATGCTAGTTGGTTTATTTGGTGGGCGATCATATGTTCAGATCCTATATGCATATTAATACCCCTCCGATTATGAACATGAATATGCTTTGTGAGTAGTTACGTTTGTTCACGAGGACATGGGAGAAGTCTTGCTATTAGTAGTCATGTGAATTTGGTATTCGATTCGATATTTTGATGAGATGTATGTTGTCTATCCTCTAGTGGTGTTATGTGAACGTCGACTACATAACACTTCACCATTATTTGAGCCTAGAGGAAGGCATTGGGAAGTAATAAGTAGATGATGGGTTGCTAGAGTGATGTAAGCTTAAACCCTAGTTTATGTGTTGCTTCGTAAGGGGCTGATTTGGATCCACATGTTTCATGCTATGGTTAGGTTTACCTTAATACTTTTGTTGTAGTTGTGGATGCTTGCAATAGAGGTTAATCATAAGTGGGATGCTTGTTCAAGTAAGAATAGCACCCAAGCACCGGTCCACCCACATATCAAATTATCAAAGTACCGAATGTGAATCATATGAACGTGATGAAAACTAGCTTGACGATATTCCCATGTGTCCTCGGGGGCGCTTTTCTCTATATAAGAGTTTGTCCAGGCTTGTCCTTTGCTACAAAAAGGATTGGGCCACCTTGCTGCACTTTATTTACTTTTGTTACTTCTGGCTCGTTACAAATTGTCCTATCACAAAACTATCTGTTACCACTTATTTCAGTACTTGCAGAGAATACCTTGCTAAAAACCGCTTATCATTTCCTTCTGCTCCTCGTTGGGTTCGACACTCTTACTTATCGAAAGGACTACGATAGATCCCCTATACTTGTGGGTCATCAAGCTTTATCCTCAGCGTCGCCTTGATCGGACAGTGGATCCGTACTATGTTCGTCGTCCGCTGCTTCATCCTGCTCTGTCGCTGGGTCCGTGTGGTCGTTGTTTCCTCTGGAGTCGATCGGGGTATTATTTTTTCTTGCGCTGTTATCGCCGTTTTTGCCTAGGCGGGATTTGGAGCGGCGCCTACGCCGTCGCTTTGGTTGCTTCTCGAGGGAGCTATCCTTCGTTGCATCCATCTGTTACTCGTCATTGTTATCTTTAGGTGTATACACCATATATATATATATATATATATATATATATATATATATATATATATATATATATATCATGTGATGAAGTGGGTGTCCCATACATGGTGAGTGGTTCTGATAAATCTCCTGCATCGTCGTCCATACCGTCGATGTCTTGAGCCGAAAACGAGCATGTCGGTTAAATAAATCGTCGACAGTGGCTACTAAGTGGGTGGTGGGTGGGGAGTGAATTTCTTCGTCGTCCGCATCCCATTCTAGCCGGACATAGTTCGGCCAAGGTTCTCCTGACAAGAGAGAGACCTTAATGAATTTAGTACATCGCCAAAAGGCGAGTGCTGAAAGATATCTGCGGAGGTAAAATCCATGATCGGCGCCCAATCAGATTCGATAGGCATGGACGCAGGCGGTTCGGGGCCTGTGGCCGGGGATGAATCCGAGGATCCGGCGACACAGGTCTCATAGGGGGTGAAGTCAGTATTCGGCTCTATCGCCACTGAGTGTGTGGCCTCCGAGGCGGGGTCTATCCACCCGTCCTCGGATGGTGTAATTGACTCCGGATCTAGGGCCGGAGTAGGCACAGGTGTGACCTCCCGAACACCGTCCGGTGGCAGAGCTAAGTCGTGCTCGTCGTGACTGTGCGGCGCACCTGACATATGCTCGAATCCGTCGAAGATCAAGTCTCCGCGGATATTGGTAGTATAGTTCAAGTTTCCAAACCTGACCTGATGGCCAGGGGCGTAGCTCTCGATCTGCTCCAGATGGCCAAGCGAGTTGGCCCTTGATCTGAAGCCGCGAATACGAAGATCTGTCCAGGGAGGAAAACCTCACCCTGGATCACATCGTTGCCGATGATCGAAGGAGCCATCTAGCCTTATAGTGACGGCACAGTGGAACTCTCAATGAAAGCACCAATGTCGGTGTCAAAACTGGCGGATCTCGGGTAGGGGGTCCCGAACTGTGCGTCTAAGGCGGATGGTAACAGGAGGCGGGGACACAATGTTTACCCAGGTTCGAGCCCTCTCGATGGATGTAATACCCTACTTCCTGCTTGATTGATCTTGATGATATGAGTATTACAAGAGTTGGTCTACCACGAGATCGTAGAGGCTAAACCCTAGAAGCTAGCCTATGGTATGATTTTTGTTGTCCTACGGACTAAACCCTCCGGTTTATATAGACACCGGAGGGGGCTAGGGTTACTCAGAGTCGGTTAAAAGGGAGGAGATCTACATATCCGTATTGCCAAGCTTGCCTTCCATGCCAACGAGAGTCCCGTCTGGACACGGGGAAGTCTTCAATCTTGTATCTTCATAGTCCAACAGTCCGGCTAAAGTATATAGTCCGGCTATCCAAGGACCCCCTAATCCAGGACTCCCTCAAGGAGTCCTACTCCCGGTGGGAGTAGGACTCCCCCTTTGGCGCGCCCTCCTCCTTGGCCGGCCGCCTCCCCCTGGCTCCTTTATGTATGGGGGCCGGGGGGCACCCTGGAACACACAAGTTGATCATTGATCTTTTAGCCGTGTGCGGTGCCCCCCTCCACCATAATCCACCTTGGTCATATCATAGCGGTGCTTAGGCGAAGCCCTGCGTCGGTAGCATCATCATCACCGTCATCACACCGTCATGCTGACGGAACTCCCCCTCGAAGCTCTACTGGATTGGAGTTCGTGGGACGTCATCGAGCTGAACGTGTGCTAAACTCGGAGGTGCCGTGCGTTCGGTACTTGGATCGGTCGGATCGTGAAGACGTACGACTACATCAACCGCGTTGTTCTAATGCTTCCGCTTTGGGTCTACGAGGGTACGTGGACAACACTCTCCCCTCTCGTTGCTATGCATCACCATGATCTTGCGTGTGCGTGGGATTTTTTTTTAAATTACTACGTTCCCCAACAGCGGGATCTACGTATGAAGCGGAGTACATAGCTGCTTCAGAAGCAGCAAATGAAGGAGACTGGATGAAGGAGTTCATATCCGATCTAGGTGTCATACCTAGTGCATCGGGTCCAATGAAAATCTTTTGTGACAATACTGGTGCAATTGCCTTGGCAAAGGAATCCAGATTTCACAAGAGAACCAAGCACATCAAGAGACGCTTCAACTCCATCCGCTATCAAGTCAAGGAGGGAGACATAGAGATTTGCAAGATACATACGGACCTGAATGTCGCAGACCCGTTGACTAAGCCTCTCTCACGAGCAAAACATGATCAGCACCAAGACTCCATGGGTGTTAGAATCATTACTTTGTAATCTAGATTATTGACTGTAGTGCAAGTGGGAGATTGAAGGAAATATGCCCTAGAGGCAATAATAAAGTTGTTATTTATATTTCCTTATATCATGATAAATGTTTATTATTCATGCTAGAATTGTATTAACCGGAAACTTAGTACATGTGTGAATACATAGCAAACAGAGTGTCACTAGTATGCCTCTACTTGATCAGCTCGTTAAATCAAAGATGGTTAAGTTTCCTAGCCATAGACATGAGTTGTCATTTGATTAACGGGATCACATCATTCTCTTGACTTGACCCATTCTGTTAGCCTAGCACTTGATCGTTTAGTTTATTTGCTATTGCTTTCTTCATGACTTATACATGTTCCTATGACTATGAGATTATGCAACTCCCGTATACCGAAGGAACACTTAGTGTGCTACCAAACATCACAATGTAACTGGGTGATTATAAAGGTGCTCTACATGTGTCTCCAATTGTGTTTGTTGAGTTGGCATAGATTGAGATTAGGATTTGTCACTCCGATTGTCGGAGAGGTATCTCTGGGCCCTCTCGGTAATGCACATCACTATAAGTCTTGCAAGCAATGTGACTAATGAGTTAGTTGCGAGATGATGCATTACGGAACGAGTAAAGGGACTTGCCGATGCTTGAGATTGAACTAGGTATTGAGATACCGACGATCGAATCTCGGGCAAGTAACATACCGATGACAAAGGGAACAACATATGTTGTTATGAGGTTTGACCGATAAAGATCTTCGTAGAATATGTGGGATCCAATATGAACATCCAGGTTCCGCTATTGGTTATTGACCGGAGACGTGTCTTGGTCATGTCTACATAGTTCTCGAACCCGTAGGGTCCGCACGCTTATCATTCGGTGACGATCGGTATTATGAGTTTATGTGTTTTGATGTACCGAAGGTAGTTCGGAGTCCCGGATATGATCACAGACATGACGAGAAGTCTCTAAATGGTCGAGACATAAAGATTGATATATTGGACGGCTATATTTGGACATCAGAAGTGTTCCGGGTGATTTCAGAGAAAACCAAAGTCTTGGGAGGGTTACCGGAACCCCCCCCCCCCCCCCCCCGAGGAACTAGTGGACCTAGATGGGCCTTAGTGGAGAGAGAGAGGGGCTGCTAGGGCAGGCTGCACGCCCCCTCCCCCTTGAGTCCGAATTGCACTAGGAGGGTGTGCCCCCCCCCCGTCCTTCCCCACTCCTACACCTTCCATCCCCCACCTAGTAGGACTAGGAAAGGAGGAATCCTACTCCTACTAGGAGGAGGATTCCTCCCCTCCTTGGTGCGCCCTAGGGCCGTCCGGCCTCCTCCCTTGCTCCTTTATATACATGGTAAAACACAGCGGACAATGTCACAGTTCGATGTGACTGCCATGGGGCATATTTAAAGGCATACCTCTTTGATGAAGGCTCGGCCGTGCTGTCATTTGCCTTCCTCTTTGAAGACCCGCCCGGTGCAGGCGCCGCTCTCTTACGAGACACCTCTGGTGCAGCATGGTACGCCGAGCGCCTCCCCTTTGGAGCACAAGATAGTGCGGTGGGTGAGGCGTGATGAGGAAGCTCTTTCGAAGGAGATGTCTCCTGATTACTTACATATGAGGCAGGAAGGAGGCCCGGGTAATCGGCCATGATGGCCACTTCCGTGCCATCATAGCTCGCGTGGTAGAAGACTCCCTCCTTGAGCTCTACAAATATGTCCGGATCCTCTTCGAATCCGGGATCGAGGTCCCGGTTATGGTCCTCCGGCTATGGAGCGGGGCTATGGATCCCCGCGATAACCTTCCTCAATTTCTATTAAAAGTGGACGGGCTAATGTCAATTAAACATGACTCGGCAGAGGATTGAGTAAGGTGGCGGGATTAAAACTCACCCGGTTAGGGGGATTGTACATGGAAAATCCCTCTTGCCGCTTAAGACGAGTGAAATCCTCTTTATCCCCTTTATACAGATCGGCCAATATTGTGGCCAGGGCGGCGGGGCTGTCTGGACTCTTTCTTCTGCAGCATGAGGCGTCATCTTCCCCATTGTAGTGCCACATAGGGAGCCCTCTGGATTGGAGTGGCTGAACACCTCACACTATGGAAGTCGCCATTACCTCGATTATTGATAATCCGGACTGGGCAAGTGTCCTTATCTTTCCCATTAATTGTTGGACTTCTGCGCTATCTTCCGCCTCGAGGCTCCGAGGACGCCAGCTGTGGCGTTTCCTCAATGGAGCGCTGGAAAATTCGGGAAGGCCCATTCGGACTGGGTCGGGGAGAGCGACATCTTCAATAAAGAACCACTCTGAGGGCCACTCTTCGGACGCCTTCTTCGGCGTGCCGGACAGGTATCTGGTCCCGTCTATGCGCCATACCTCGGCGCCGCCCACCTCGAATACAGATCCCTTTTAGGTGCGAGGGACGAGGCACAAAAGCTTCCTCCATAACTCAAAATGGGCCTCGCAGCCCAGGAATAGCTCGCAAAGAGCGACAAAGCCCGCAATGTGCAGGATAGAGGTCGGCGTAAGATTGTGCAGTTGGAGGCCGTAGTACTCCAGGAGACCTCGGTGTAGTGATCCGACCTCAGACGATCAAATCTCTGTGTATAAGTGTCATCCCTGGATCGGTAATGCTGACACACATAGTACTCGAAGGATTTATAACAGAGTAGCAATCACACACTTATTACATCGAATGTCTCAAAAGAGAACTTATTACAATAAATATGGCTTAAGGCCATCTAAATAAGATAACAGTGGAAGGCTTGGAAGATAAAGTGAGTCCATCAACTCCAACGGCATAGGCGAGTGCACGACAACGACCTAAGCGCACCTTACTCTTGGTGCGAAAAGTACGCAACATGATATGTTGCAGCTCAAACGGGTCGACACATGGAATATCTTGGCAATGAAACATGATGAGCAATGAACAGAATAAATGCTATCACTACATGCACATATGGCTGGTGGAGGCTCTATGGTTACAATGTTTTGCGAAAAGCCAATTTTTCCCTACAACAAAGGAATATATTTTATTTAACTATCATGGTAGTTGAAACATTGAGAATGGTAACCCCATCTCAATCCCAATTAAAGGTAATCATTAACAACCCAACAAATTAATTTAGATAGAGTGATGAGATCCATATGATAATCCAAGAACCAGATACTCAAGATTGTCCATAACTGGGGACACGGCTAACCATGATTAGTTTGTACACTCTGCAAAGGTTTGCGCACTTTTCCCCACAAGACTCGATCTCCTCCATTGGATTTCTCGCACTACATGGTGTTTGAGAAACGGATGATCGAGACACGATCTTCGTAAACATTAACTCTTTACTCTGGGTGGGCAGTTACACCTACTTTCCCCTACATACGCTAGCCCACCTTTGAAAGAGGTCATGCAACATACTCAACTATGCTAGAGCCCATAATAGCTTGTGGCTGCACACGGAAGTTTCTAGCATGAATAATCTTATGATCCCTTTGAGCCTGGGTGGCGAACCAAAAAGGACGACACTGGTATATCCCCAGGTACCCGCAACCAATCCACCCAGATGTGTGTTTAAGTAGCCACATTAAGTTAACCATTAATTAACAATCTCACATCTGTCATGGATACACTCAAACTCAATCCACGTCTACGAGCATAGCGTGGCAATAATAGCATAACGTAGAAGTAACTCCCAAGGGTTTGATAAAAAAACAATAGGTTCTACCTCATCAACTACTTCCCAAAACCCACATGTTAAAAGATCCTACTCATGCAATGATTGAGAACTGTGACTAATGCATAAAAACTGGGTATGAAAAGAGTATGATCAATGTGTTACTTTCCTTGCCGACGATCTGCGAACCCTAGTGACTCGTAGTAGCACGCTTCGCACTCCAGGAATTCTATCGCAAACAAACAATAGCATACATAAGCACTCAAGCATAGATGCACAGGTAAAACTCAAATAAGAAAAATCAATCTGAAAACCCAATATGAAAAGATTCGATTTGCAAAAAGAATCAATCGAATCGGAGCTACGGAAGTGAAACTACGGTCAAAAGAACTTCGAAATCAAATATGCTTGAAACCAAATTTTAAATTGTCAAAACTTTGTTCAAGTTGGTTAAACAGAAAGAGGGGCTCGAGACGAAGATTTTGGCATTGGTTTCACTGGATTTGGAAAACGGTTTAGAAACGGCGAGGGTTTGAAGATCAGGGGCTAATCTGTGATAAAAATAATCACGGATAGGTCCCTGAGTGAAAAAATAAAAATAAAAGACTAACGAACGAACGTTCGCTGTCTGAACCTAACCCGTGAATAGCGTTCGTTAGAACGAACGAACGAACGTACGTCCGCTAAATAAATAAACCGAAGAAAAACCGAACCGGACTAAAATAAAAAAACGCATCTAGGGTTTGAAAAAAACCGGGCGGCGGTTCTTGCGGGTTTTTACAGGTTCTCTGACTAAAACCGGCGATGGCGGCAAGGTCAACGGCGGCGGCTCCGGCGTGATCGGCGAACGGTGAGGCGGCGAGGCGAGGCGGCGTGAAGCGATGGCGGGCGATGGCGGTGCGGAGGCGGGCGGCGGCTCGTCTTCTGCTATCATGCGGCTTGCGGCGGCTCGGGGTGAGAGGAGGGATCACAAGGCGGGTATTTATGAGAGGGGGCTCGGCTTGGGAGAGGGTCGAGGAGGAG
Organism: Aegilops bicornis; assembly: GCA_021605145.1. Lineage (NCBI taxonomy): Eukaryota > Viridiplantae > Streptophyta > Magnoliopsida > Poales > Poaceae > Aegilops > Aegilops bicornis. Next base: position 103,715,696 of record CM038671.1, read on the forward strand.
GAGTCCTCCTCGGACTCGGCAGCGGCGGCGTCTTGTGGTGGACTCAGTCGAGTCGGTCGGGGCGAGGCGGCCTGGCTCGGCTGGGCCGTCGGCCCATTCGGGCGCGCGACTTTAAAAAAAATTCCGCCGAGAAAATCCTAAATAATAAAAATAAAAATCTTAAAATGTCAAAACAAATTTTCACCGTCTAAATAAAATATTTAGAACTTAGTGAACATTTTCTTGGCCTAAAAATGCAATTTTGAAAAAAAAACAATTTTTCTAATTAAAATAAAATAGCAACAAAATCCAAATAATTTTTTTATTTTAATATTTTTCCTCCAATATTTCTTTTATTTTGGACAAGTCATATTATATCCTCTCATATATTTTAGCATGAAATATTTTCGGAGAGAAAAATAATTAAAACCAAAATGATCCTTGTTTCAATATTTAAGAAAATACAAATACGAAAACGGCGAAATCCCCAACTCTCTCCGTGGGTCCTTGAGTTGCTTAGAATTTTCGGGGATCGCAAAGCAAAATGCAACAAAATATGATATGCATATGATGACCTATGTATAACATTGCAAAATTGAAAATTTGGGATGTTACACTCGGTGGAAAGGGTGGATTGGAAATCCGACGCCTCTTAATAAGAAGGAGACGAAGCACACTCGCTCCCCCCTGGTTGGATTGGGGAAATTTTCCGCCAGGGCTTCGCCGGTGAAAGAGGTTAATTCTGCCCGAACGGGGACTAGATCCACGGGGGGAAGGAATCCCTGCGTTTGAAGCTTAACCAGCTGGTCATGGGATACTGAACATCTCTCCCAATCTCCTTTTTCGGAGCCATGAGGGCGAAAGGAAGAACTGGGAGCGCTAGCCATGTTTGAATGTTTCCTAGCAAGATCTAAGGATTTTCCGCCTGGTGTGGAATGGCATCTGAGATCCTATCCCTTTAAATAGACGCCTTTCTTACATGGCCAGGGCGTTATGTGCAAAAAATACATTGACCTTTTGTATTCGCTCGACATGTGGAAGCAGAAGCAACGGAGGCGCAGAAGCCAAAGGGTATGACATTAAATGAAAAGTCGAGTACAACTCTTTGGGTCAGATGCTTTGAAGTATTCGGAGGAGAAACTCGCCTTGCAATGCCAAAGACAATCTGCGCGTCGGACACATCGTCATTGAAGCCTAGTTCGGGGGATACTGAGGGAGTCCTGGATTAAGGGGTCCTCGTGCATCCGGGCTATGTGATGTGTTCCGGACTAATGGGCCGTGAAGATACAAGACAGAAGACTTCCTTCCGTGTCCGGATGGGACTCTCCTTTGCGTGGAAGGCAAGCTTGGCATTCAGATGTTAAGATTCCTTTCTCTGTAAACTGACTCTTTACATCCTAGGCCCCTCCAGTGTCTATATAAACCGGAGGGTTTAGTCCGTAGAGGTAATCATAATCATACACGCTAGACATCTAGGGTTTAGCCATTACGATCTCGAGATAGATCAACTCTTGTAAACCCCATATTCATCCAACATAATCAAGCAGGAAGTAGGGTATTACCTCCATCAAGAGGGCCCGAACCTGGGTAAACATCGTGTCCCTGTCTCCTGTTACCTTCGATCCTCAGAAGCACAGTTCGGGACCCCCTACCCGAGATCTACCGGTTTTGACACCGACATTCGTCTTCCTCTTGAAGATCCATTTTATTCTCTATGGCTTGCCGATCATCGGGCAAGTCAACCAAAGTCCATACTTTGTTCTCGTACATGGATCCTATCTCAGATTTCATGGCCTCAAGCCATTTTGCGGAATTTGGGCCCATCATCGCTTCCTCATAGTTCATAGGTTCATCATGGTCTAGTAACATGACCTCCATAAGAGGATTACCGTACCACTCTGGTGCAGAACGTACTCTGGTTGACCTATGAGGTTCGGTAGTAACTTGATCTCAAGTTTCATGATCATCATCATTAGCTTCCTCACTAATTGGTGTAGGCATCACTGGAACTGATTTCTGTGATGAACTACTTTCCAATAAGGGAGCAGGTACAATTACCTCATCAAGTTCTACTTTCCTCCCACTCACTTCTTTCGAGAGAAACTCCTTCTCTAGAAAGGATCCATTCTTAGCAACAAAGATCTTGCCTTCTGATCTGTGATAGAAGGTGTACCCAACAGTTTGTTTTGGGTATCCTATGAAGACGCATTTCTCCGATTTGGGTTCGAGCTTATCAGGTTGAAGCTTTTTCACATAAGCATCATGGCCCCAAACTTTAAGAAACAACAGCTTAGGTTTCTTGCTAAACCACTATTCATATGGTGTCGTCTCAACGGATTTAGATGATGCCCTATTTAACGTGAATGTAGCTATCTCTAATGCATAACCCCAAAACGATAATGGTAAATCGGTAAGAGACATCATAGATCGCACCATATCCAATAAAGTACGGTTACAACGTTCGGACACACCATTACGCTGTGGTGTTCTAGGTGGCGTGAGTTGTGAAACTATTCCACATTGTTTCAAACGAAGACCAAACTCATAACTCAAATATTCATCTCCACGATCAGATTGTAGAAACTTTATTTTCTCGTTATGATGATTTTCCACTTCACTCTGAAATTCTTTGAACTTTTTCAAATGTTTCGGACTTATGTTTCATTAAGTAGATATACCCATATCTGCTCAAATCATCTGTGAAGGTCAGAAAATAATGATACCCGCCGCGAGTCTCAACACTAATCGGACCGTATACATCAGTATGTATTGTTTCCAATAAGTCAGTTGCTCGCTCCATTGTTCCGAAGAACAGAGTTTTAGTAATCTTGCCCATAAGGCATGGTTCGCAAGTATCAAGTGATTCATAATCAAGTGATGCCAAAAGTCCATCAGCATGGAGTTTCTTCATGCGCTTTACACCAATATGACCTAAATGACAGTGCCACAAATAAGTTGCACTATCGTTATCAACTTTGCATCTTTTGGCTTCAATATTATGAATATGTGTATCACTACGATCGAGATTCAATAAACCATTTATATTGAGTGTATGACCATTGAAGGTTTTATTCATGTAAATAGAACAACAACTATTCTTTGACTTAAATGAATAACCATATTGCAATAAACATGATCCAATCATATTCATGCTCAACGCAAACACCAAATAACATTTATTTCAGGTTCAACACTAATCCCGAAGGTAAAGGGAGTGTGCGATGGTGATCTTATCAACCTTGGAATCACTTCCAACACACATCATCACCTCGCCCTTAACTAGTCTCTATTTATTTTGCAACTCCTGTTTCGAGTTACTAATCATAGCAACTGAACTGGTATCAAATACCCTGGGGTTACTATGAACACTAGTAAAGTACACAACAATAACATGTATATCAAATATACTTTTGTTCACTTTGCCATCCTTCTTATCCACCAATTATTTGGGGTAGTTCTGCTTACAGTGATTAATCCCTTGCAGTAGATTACTCAGTTTCAGGCTTAAGTCTAGCTTTGGGTTTCTTAACGGGAGTGACAACTTGCTTGTCATTCTTATTGAAGTTCCCTTTCTATCCCTTTGCCCTTTTCTTGAAACTAGTGGTCTTGTTAACCATCAACACTTGATGCTCTTTCTTGATTTCTACCTTCGCTGATTTCAGCATCTCGAAGAGCTCGGGAATTACTTTCGTCTTCCCTTGCATATTATAGTTCATCACGAAGTTCTAGTAACTTGGTGATAGTGACTAGAGAACTTTGTCAATTACTATCTTATCTGGAAGATTAACTCCCATTTGATTCAAGCAATTGTAGTACCGGACATAACTGAGCACATGCTCATTGGTTGAGCTATTCTCCTCCATCTTGTAGGAAAAGTACTGTCAGAGGTCTCATACCTCTCGACACGGGCATGAGTATGAAATACCAATTTCAACTCTTGGAACATCTTATATGCTTCGTGGTGTTCAAAACATTTTTTGAAGTCCCGGTTCTAAGCCGTAAAGCATGGTGCACTAAACTATCAAGTAGTCATCATATCGAGCTTTGTCAAACGTTCATAACGTCTGCATCTGCCCCCGCAACTAACTCATTAGTCACATTGCTTGCAAGGCTTATAGTGATGTGCATTACCGAGAGGGCCCAGAGATACCTCTCCGACAATTGGAGTGACAAATCCTAATCTCGATCTATGCCAACTCAACAAACACCATAGGAGACACCTGTAGAGCATCTTTATAATCACCCAGTTACGTTGTGATGTATGATAGCACACTAGGTGTACCTCCGGTATTCGGGAGTTGCATAATCTCATAGTCATAGGAACATGTATAAGTCATGAAGAAAGCAATAGCAATAAACTAAATGATCATAGTGCTAAGCTAACGGATGGGTCTTTTCCATCACATCATTCTCTAATGATGTGATCCCGTTCATCAAATGACAACACATGTATATGGCTAGGAAACTTAACCATCTTTGATTAACGAGCTAGTCTAGTATAGGCATACTAGGGACACTCTATTTGTCTATGTATTCACACATGTACTAAGTTTCCGGTTAATACAATTCTAGCATGAATAAGAAACATTTATCATGATATAAGGAAATATAAATAACAACTTTATTATTGCCTCTAGGAATATTTCCTTCAAGCCCTGTGCACAACCAGGGCTCATTATGTTCCTCCTGGTCCAAAAAAATCTCTGTGAAGTTTCGTTGCATTTGGACTCCATCTGATATTGATTTCCTGTGATGTAAAAAACATGCAGAAAACAGCAACTGGCACTTGGCACTATGTCAATAGGTTAGTACCAAAAAATGATATAAAATGATTATAAAACATCCAAGATTGATAATATAACAGCATGGAACAATAAAAAATTATAGATACGTTGGAGACGTATCATGTAGTTGTGTGCAAATATTGATCATTGCTTGTTGTTCAAGCACTCCTAGTAGTTAAATAAACTTTAAGGTCATCCACCTGAGGGAAATTGATGCTTACCTACAAACCTCCGCAATTGGGGGCCAACAACTTCCTAGAATAGAGGAAGCATTTTTTCATGTAAATTTCCTCCTCCAACCCTGCATCTAGTAAAGATATCTTAACATCCATTTGATGAACAATTAGATTGTTTGGGGAGGAATGAGAGTAGTACTCAAATGGTGGTCAATCCGATCACAAGTACATAAGTATCAAATAAATGTCTGGCTTCCTTTTGGTTATAACCCTTGGCTACAAGCCGAGCCTTCTACTTTTCAATAGTATCAACTAAGTTTTTTCTTGACCACTCACTTACATCCTACAATTTTACACCCATAAGGACGATCAGTGATCTTTCATGTCCCATGAGACATGATGTAATCCATCTCATTACGTACAACTTGCTTCTAGTAGTCAACATCAGGAGATGCATAAGTTCTACAATAGAAGTGGGGGTATCATCCGTGAGGTACACAATGAAAACCTCATCAAAATACTGTGTAGTCATTTGTCTCTTGCTCCCTCTTGGAGCTTCATTGTCATCATCCTCAGGGATCTCATTTTGTGTTCTCTCATAATGTTCCAACGAAGTAGTGGGTTCAAGAGTTGTGTATAATCTCTAACTAAATGAGATAGGCATATCTTTCATAGGAAAAAAATCCTCGAATAAAATCGCATCATTCAACTCAACATTCATGTCAAGTACCTCATATTTCATCACTAGAAATACATAGCTAATGCTATGGAAAGCATAGCCAAGGAAACACGCAATCAACGATTTTTGGCCCAAGCTTATACTTCTTGGGAATTGGCACATTGACTTTCACCAAACAGCCCCAAGTTTGTAAGTAAGAGAGTTTAAGCATTTCCCATTCCCATTTCTCAAATGGGGTAATGAGGTAATCTTTTTATTCTTTGTAGGAACTCTATTTCGGACATGACTTGAAGTCATCCCCCCACCATTTGATGGAAAGTCCCATTGTGTCTAGCATGTTGTCAACCAAATTAGTTAGAGTGTGGTGCTTTCATTTGGTAGCCCCTTTGACCGGGGCTAATAGGGAGGCATCATCTCATGGATTATATCATGTTCTCATAGAATAAATTGACCTAATATGGAAAATAGTCTCTACCACGATCTGACCTAAGCTCTTTAATCTTTTGATCAAGTTGATTTTATGCTTTAGCTTATAGATTTTAATGTAGTGAAAAACCTCATCCGTTTTCAACAGATATACCATGCAATGTCTAGTAGAGTCATCTGCCAAAGTCATGAAATACCCTTTTCAATCCTTCGTCAACGCACCATTCATCTCACAAAACTCTGAATGTATAAGTTCTATGGTGTCAAGCTCCTCGCCTCGTGATCGTATGAGACTTGCGAGGTTGCTTTGCTTGCACACAAACTTGACACTTAGAACCTTTGACAATGGTGAATTTCAGGATTAAACTTGAATTTGTTAGTCGCATCATGCAACAAAAGTTAATATGAAAATTTTATAAATGACAAACATTCAATTAAATATAGTGCAAGCTTGATTATAACTTTAGTACAAAATCCTCACAAAGATAGGTCGTGCAAGCCTCCGCACTAATATTATTTACCAAAAAATTGTCCATACTTACAGACTACAACCTTACTGGATTAAAACACCAATTTATAGCCATCTAGACATTTGCTGATAAAAAAATTATTTATCGTAGGGACATGTTGCACGTTCTTCAGCCGCACGGTCTTTCCCGAAGGAAACTTTAGATCAACCATACTAACACCATGAATAGTAGTATGCAACCCGTTCCCATCAGTATGAAAGTAGTGCTCGCAAACTGATAAGAAGAGAACATAGAAATGTCAGCCCCTACATGCATATTGTCACCCATGCCAATCCATAATACCTCCATGTTGCATCACTATTTCCTATTATAATTTATGCTATTTCAATGATATATTTCACATTAAGATGCAACTATAATGAATTTTCTATATTAAAATGCAAGGAATATAAGAGAGAGAGGAGTTGCCGGAAGAAGGAAATTTGGACTTGCAATAGAAGAAAAAGCAATTTTTTGGAGCACCAAATGCAGAGTGGATTATTGAGAATTATTGTAGAATATATAAGGAATTATGGAGCGAATAAGGGCTAGAGGGGGCCCACCAGGCCTCCACACGGCCTGGTGGCGTGGTCACCCCCTAGGCGTGCCCCATGGCCATGTGGGGCCCTGGTGGCTCGTCTTCCGAAGCCCTTTGGCCATAAATTCAGAAATGCACGGAAAAAATCACACAGAATTCTCGGGACTTTTCGCCGCGGTCCGCGAGGCAGAACTTTGGCAGAGCACATTTTCTCTCCGGGAGAGCGATTCTGCTGGGGAAACTTCCCTCAGGGAGGGGAATCGAATCCTTCATCATCACCAACACTCCAATCATTGTGGGAATAATCATCTTCATCAACATCTTCACCAACACCATTTTATATCTAAACCCTAGTTCTTTCTTTGTGTTCAATCTTTGTATCAAACCTCAGATTGGTACCTTGGAGTACTTATGTGCGTTGATTACACCTTGGAGTACTATTTGCCTTGTTACGTATTATCTTGCTATCAAACGTAGTGAAATCTTGCTTAAAACTACTTGTAAATTCCTTCTGCTCCTCACTGGGTTCGACACTCTTACTTATAGAAAGTACTACGATTTATCCCCTATACTTGTGGGTCATCAATCCACCATTCGGATGAATGACATACCAAAATAATAGTAGGAAAATTACCATACCTGACATCCTTCATCTCAGTATCACTAACAGTAAGATTAGAATATTGCCGATGTTCTCATGCTAACGCATGTCAAAGCAGTTCTTGCAGGCTAAATCCCAATGACTTCTTCTTCTTCTTCTTGAAGTTTGCAGACTGAGAGGTTGTGTTCTTGTCTTAAAACTTTTCTTACCCTCGTGCTTGTTCTTGTTCTTGAATTGCGGGAATGGAAATTCTCTTTGCGCACCATATTGGCACTAGAATTTTTCCTCGTAGACTCGAGCACGTGTATGTTTTTCCCTCGCCTTCTCTTCCACATCAAGAGTGTCAACTAGATTGACAACGGAAAACTCTTACCCTTGATTTTTAGAGAAGTGTTAAAATTCCTCCACAAAGGAGGACGTTCGGCAATAAATAAACTTGTCTCGTGATACACAAGTGAAATGCTCAAGTACCTTAGAAAGTGACTGAATCTCATGAGGCTGCTCAACCACGGAGAGGCCACCAATCATCTTGTACTCATGATATTGCTCCATGACGTACAACTCACTTTTGGTGTCTGAGATCCAATCTTGGCTTCCAGCGCATCCCACATATCCTTACGACCTTAACAACCTCAACGATCATGAAAGGATTGATGATCTTGTCACAAACAAGACTCATAACAACACCTCTAAAGAGGGTGTCAGTAGCCTGGAATGCTTGCTCTAGTCAAGGAGTAAGCATTCCCCCTGGCTTGCCCTTAGAGGCGTGAAAATAGTTCATGGTGGTTAGCCAAAGAACTAGCCTGAAACGCCATCTCTTGTAATTCACAGCCTCAAACGGAGGAGGTCTAAGGGTCATGGTGAAAGTAATTGAAGAAATTTGCCTACACATATTAGTTTTGGGGGTTGTTAAGTATTTGAGCAATTTTACATATAAATTAATCTTGAAATGCGATAGATAAATCATGAGAAACGAAATAAACATGATGATCGCATGGTAAACATGTAATCAAGTAGATATGATGAAAGCAACCTGTCCAGATCAATTAATAGTAGTAATAAGAAATCCCTAACATTAGGGATAAGAACACATACAATGCAGTGGATGACGAGGCATTCGCATTCACGATACCACACCAGCGAGCGGCATGTCGGTGAAGAGCTCATCGATCGGGGAAGAAGTCGTCGTTGGGGAAGTAGTCGTGTGAAACACGACACGGAAGAACCCAGCAGTAGCGCTAGAGCGCTCCGCAAAAAGACTTGATCGTCCCTCTCATGTACAAGATCGTAAGGGGTGAGTTCCGGAGACCTACTATCTCACTTCTCGGTGTGCGCCAACAAGAGAGGGGCAAGACGTAGGCGGCACAAAGCTTTGGGACGATGCGGCAAGCGCATAGAAGGCGAAGTGACTCACACGCACTCATCTGCATAGATGAACAACCTCTTATAGGTGAGTTGCAACTGACCTACTCAAAAGAGGAAGAAAAACAAACGCTCACTGAGGAGAGGAAGAGGAACACTCCACAACGGTTCAGTTTCATCTTTCACTAGCCAAAAAAGTTTCGACTTCTTTCTTGCATGACAATAAGAAGTTAGCAAACACGTGGCATATGTCCTAGCACGGTTCGATCATGAAACATGATGCGCGTGCAAGGCGTGGCTGGCGGCGGAGGAGGAGGGTTCATGTATATGCCCCCTTGTCAAGCTCTTAATGTGTGGAACAACCCACTATGTATGTTGGTCCCAAACAACCTCCACTAGCATGATGTAGCTAAACATACCACACCCGGGGGCATATTGGCCTATGTGATTTTCCCTAGGAATAAATGAAAGTAATAATGGGCAAAGCCAATAATTCTAATAGGTTAATTTGGCTAGAACTGATGGCACATTTAATAAGGGTATCAGCCACAATGTTAAACACCGGAAATATGGATTTCCATGCCAAAGACCTTTCTTAATATGGAAGTATTGACCAACATCATCATTGACTTATATGACTACCTTGCCACCAGACATGAAGCTACTTTTTGATAGGGGTGTTTTATTACTTAAAAGGTTTAAGTATTACACCTGACTTCTACATAACTAAGATCCACACGGCCAAACCAAGTCCAAACTCAAAAAATAAAAAAAGGTGAAATACAAGTAAACATAAGACTGTAAGACACCTAATCCGTGGGAGGGCCAATCCTAAAATCATGCTGCCATCCATGTCGGGTAAAAGTATCCCTCGCCGTGCTCTCCGATCGTGTACACATCTTCATAAACAGACCTCGATTCTCCACACATTATAGAGTCGACCATAAAGGAAGCGTGCCGGTACACCTGTAGATAACATGCATAAGAGAAGTGCTTTTATTGTTAAAAACCTTATCATTTCTACATAGCCAAAGCGAGCAAATAACAACAAGCGCTTTCACCCTGAGAAGAATTCTAAACATGTGATCAATCTCATGTAACTAGTTGCCAAATATATTAGCAACACTATGTAGAGGATACAAGCCAGAAACTATTTGGATGATTGTCCATATAGAAAGAGCTAAATTGCATTGAAAAAACAAGTGTTTTATTGTTTCGTCGTGATGACAAAAGACACATTGCGTACTTCCATGCCAATTCCTCTTAATAAGGTTATCTTTAGTACGAATGACTCCTCGACGAAGATACCACGCAAAGATTTTATTCTAAAATAGTGTCTTCACCCTCCAAATCTTCTTATTATTATCAATTGGTACCTCTGACTGGATCAAAACTCTATACATAGGGTCCAGCGTGAATTTACCAATTACATGTAGGTTCCAACGAAATTCATCGGTACCTTATGACAGATGTATCGTGGACAGTCTCTGTAACAAAGTGTTCCATGATTCAAGTCTGGTACCAATTAAATCTTCTTTTAAGGTCACATTCGGCGGAAAGGATTCCATAACCGTGACAATAGTATCACTCTTGTAACGCACAATGTTGTATAGACATGAAGCTATTAACATGGTCATACTTATATGAATAATTACACTGAAGTTTAGTTTAAACAACTCCAGGTGACCAACACGGAGGTCCACAAACAACTCCATGAGATCCTTCAGCCGGGCAACCATCAGAGGCGGAGCTACGTTATGTCATCCGGTGTCAATGGCACCGGGTAAAATACGTGTTCACCTTACAATGTCCAGATTTTTGGGCTGGACACCAGTAACTTTTGACCTGGACACCGGCCAGCCCAGCAAGACACACAAAGCGACGCAGTGCAGCCCATCTTCGTAAATGTCCACTCCTGATCGATCGATTAATCGATCCCTGGTCCCTGTACGTGCGCGTGTTGAAAAAAAAAGGTATCAATCTTGGTTAATCGATCCCCAATACGGCTGTACCTTACCTGTACGTGCGCCTGTCGAGTTGCTCGTCCGCTCAGCTTCTGCGCCTCAACCCTGGCAGCATCGCCATGCTCGCCCCTTCTCCTTCTCCGTCGCGGCCAGCCGCTGGTCCGCCCAGTCACCATTGTTCAAGCATCGCTAGCCGGCCGCCTCTACCCTCGTCCGCTCAGGGATTGTTGGAAATTTGAGGTACATCTCAACTCTCAACTCAGCACTTGGTAATTGCCGATCTTCCTCAATTCTGAAGTCTCAACTTTGTGTAGAAATCTCAAATTTTCCAGTTTCTGTTTTTCTAATTATATGGCTAGGATCATAAAATTTAAAGCTATCACAGTTGGGAACAATTCGCTGTGATTCATATCATTCAATCAATACGTTTTGTTTATTGTTTGACTCCCTAATCGTATCATTCAATCAATACGTTTTGTTTACTGATTCTATTTTGCATATGCAAACACAAATAATGTAACTTCGACATTTTTACTAACACAATAATAATTAATCACAGGAGAAATTATGGAAAAGTTTCTTCAAAAAATGAAGACTTCGGCACAAGATGATATAGCTAGCCTATCACATGAACCGGATGATCCTCCAGCTCCACCATATTCAAGTGAAAGTGAAGCAGATTATTTATTATGGTAAGAAATCTCTTTGCCATATAATTTGTGTTGTCGGGTGTGATATTTTATACATATTATTGCTTGGTTTCCATCCTTGCGTATATGATGTGCACGTGAACACCGGGACACTTTTGTTCTTAATCCGCCCCTGGCAACCATCATGACTTATGCTTAATCTTGATGTCAGGAAAGCATTAGACGGCTGGGTTGGGTGTTTCTGCTTTCGCCGGGCTATGGCGGGTGTGAATCTGCGGCATTCTCGCTTCGGCTTCAACAACAATGATCACCAATGGCATACCTGGCGAGGTCATCAACAACAAACGAGATTTGCGTGAGGAGATCCCCTCTCTGGAGAGACAAAACAATTATTTTGCCCATCTCCACAGACGCTGCCCGGTAGTAGAGCAGAGCCAAGCTACAGGGATCAATTGACGTAAGAAATAGAGAAACTAAGGCCCTGTTTGGGAATAGTCCGCTCCACGCTCCCGGAGCGGAGCAGACGGAGCTGTAGTATGAAATCTGGAGCGAGCAAACCACCGCTCCGCAGATTCTAGGAGCTGGTGAATCCCGGAACGGGGCCTAAATTTTATCCATGTTGATAGATTATAGATTTCAGCCGTTGCTCATAGCTCCACACAAAATAGTGAAAAGAATCCCAAACGCAAAAGCGTGATGCGCAATCATGGATGCCACTACAGCTTGGTGCATATGTGATTCGATTTGATTAGCAACTGGTTGCATCTTTGAACTTGCATTAGAAAAAGTAAGCGAAAGCTAGACGACCCCATGAAGAATCTGATCATGCAATAAATATTACCCCTTAGTAGATAAAAAGAAGCGCCAAAAATGTAAATAAACGAAACTGTTGGTATGAATCATTACGCACTTTGATCCCGTGATTCGACTCCTTTCGGCCGGATTTTTTTTTGTTTGAAACTTTAAGTATGCTTGAATACATGCAGTTCAACTAATCATTTTTCGGTTGTTCTTGGAGTCATAATCACCACTCCAGCAAGTGGTGGTTCTCCTGTTGATCGCTCTTCTCACTTTGTTGTTGCATTATCTAACCAGAGAGCAGGACCCGCCAGTAGACCCAGAATAATTAGCATTTAGGCAGCTGATACTGATCAATCGTAGTACTAGTAGTTATTAAACCCCACTGTATGATGCACATAGACATAGACGTCGATTGCAACAGCTTTCGTCTTGTCTTGGTATTTTCTGGCACACATCACTGACTCATTTTTGCAAAGAAAACAACATGCTTGTACTATGTGTCGATACATACTTCCCTCTAGCTACTGCTTCGAATGGGGTTCGGTGCAAGTCATACTCGGACGAAACACTGGGTCCGTAAAATCTCACCAACACAAGGTCTTGGGGTCACATACGGAGAAGTTTTGACGAGTTAAAACCCTTGTTAATTTAGAATGTGTTCGCCTGACAATGCCTTGTTAACTTGTTGTCTTGATCTTGTTAACAAATTTTGAATCTATGCGCAGTTCCAACGATGACCCTTGGGAGTGACAGGGGGACTCAAATAGCCCCATTTAAAAAAAATTGCGAGCAAATATCGCCCCAGATAATAAACAGACAAGAAGCGCAACACCGCATCACATCATGACGAAATTAACGAGAGATGAATAAGGCTGATGACCCAACAACATGAGCAAGAGAAGAGGCAGCGACAGCAACGGCAAGAACGACGACACGACGGCAGTGGTACGAGCAGCGCACGGCCGGCCACACCAATAACTGTACGCGCCAAGAGCTGCACGCCCTCGCCGGCCGCTGCTACCACCAGACTCACCACACATGCCCGCAGGCCGCAGCCAACCCGCTCAGCACGTGCATTGCTCCCGTTCCGGCACGTTGTCATGACCGGATTGGCGAGCGCACGCACTATCTTGTGCTAGTACGTACGAAGGGTGCTACTCTTCGCTACGACTAGCCATAGTGAGAAGCTTCAATAAGAATATCGAAATTCATTTCAAAGAAATTCATATGTGGCGATGAGTTAATGAGGAGAGAGGTAGTAGTAGTAATCTCAATGGCCATCGTAACATCACATGTCTCAATGCAATATGAGTCTACAACATAATAAATGAAGCTCTGCATGTTACTACACTTATGTTACTATCCACTATAAAGGTAGTAACATAGTCTAGGGATATGTGTATGTTACTAGTGTTTGTTACTCTTCATTGTGGCTAGTCTACCGGCGAGATTCTACGGAGAAGTCAAGGGGGACCGAAAGCGAGATCCTCCGGAAAACGTACGTGCCCAATCACTCGCTCGGTCACCCGTGCAACGTGTCGCCGTCTTCAGAGTTGCAATCGTAGTTCAATTTTTTTCCGACTTGGATCGTAATCCGTACGATTCTTAGAATTCATTTGCACTAGATTTTGAGCGAGGCGTTTTGGCTCCCAGAATCATCTACACCCGCGCTCAATCAAAAAATCAAAACAAATACTAAAAAAATTCTAAAAAAATTTGGCATGATAGATAATTTGGTGCGTGGTGTCCGCCCTAAATCTTAAATCATTTGAACATCTAAGTAGCTCTCGGCAAAAAAGACAAATTTAGGATCTATTAAATAGTGTGATGTTCATATATTGTTCTGACTCAATTTGTCTTTTTTGCTGAGAGCTACCCAAATGTCCAAATGCTCTGAAATTTGGAGCGCACCTCACGCACAAAATTATCTACCTTGCACAAAAAAATTGAATTTTTTTGAATTTTTTATGAATTGTTTCTTGAGCGGGTGCAGATGAGCCCGGGCTTAGAATTGGATATTCGCTAGATTTTATGCTATAGCAGATTCAACATCCCCTCCAACTACTCCGACCTTATGCAAAAATCATGTACTATCTTTTGCGCATTTTGTACAATCATATATTGGTATCCAAGATCCAACTCCAAAAAGTATATATAGTATCCAAGATGACAGAACACACCATTTCCGTGTTCATGCATTTGAGAGGTTCTACAAATCTTTTTTTTTTTTTTTTGCAGGGGAGAGGTTCTACAAACCAAAGAGGGAGGCCCTAGGGTGATGAAGAAAAGATGATCCTCCCGGTGTCCATATCATGTGATGCACGGTTGCACAGGCCGAACCCGAGTCCCATGGCCAACACGAGGTGGAGAACATCTTGGTTCGAAAAGATGAAGAAAACCAGAAAACGTGTGCATCCTGGAGCAGCAGTTCATAGCACTTCACAGATGCAAATTACCACTCCGACTCTTTCGGCCGCGGCCCACGGTAATGACAGCGACCCTTTCAGATCGGACCGAGGTAAAATACACGTTAAGAACGAGCTTTTGCATAGGTTCCTTGGGACGGTGCGGCATCAGGCAATGATGCGATGCGACCCAACCCAAACCCCACGCCACCAGAATGATTCACCTCACGCTCCAATCACTTGTTTGACTAGTCTCATGATCAAAAGCAGCATTCCCCCTACGTGTGTGTCCCTCCCCTTCCATTGTTTTTCCTAGGTTAACTTTGCAGCACTCAGCCACATACTACCTCCGTTCCTAAATAAAAGACATTGGGCCCCAACGTCTTATACTACCTCCGTTCCAAAACTGATGATGTTTTGGTAGGCTAAACAGGTACTAAGCAATGGTAGTAAGGAATGGAGGTAGTACTTTTTCAATAAAGGGAACATATATTAATATCATGAAGATACTGATTACACCCAGCCTCTGCAACAACAGAATATCCTAATGGCATTACGGATGCACACGGCTAAAAAAAAAATAAAAGCCCGCTATAGAATTCCAATCCTTGCAGCAGCAGTACAACCACCACCAAAACAACACCTTAAGTCCAAGTTCTTCAAAAATGATGCCTCGAAGAAGGAAACAGTGCATAAGCGCCGTCGTCACCCGTTCATACATCTTGGGTTTTCACCCTGAAGATAGTCCCCGCTCTCAAAACAATGCCTTCAACAAGGCCATTGCCAGGCACAACCAATTAAGGCCAGACCTTAGTTTTTCACCCTCAGACGTAAGACTTTGAACTGCACTTGTGTTGTCACCCTCACTTACATACTGCTGCTACAAAATCCGAAACTCCAAGCAAGTTCCTCATCGCCACAAAGGCTCCAAGCACCATTACTAGTCCTCCAATCTCGGCTTCCGTGACATTCTCCGCGTCTGACTTCACCATGGAACAAAACATATCCCATGATGGCAACAGATAGCAAAGCTTCGCACTGCTCCCTCCTTAACGGAGAACCAGTGGGCACGACCGAATCCCACTCGATCCAACAATCTCCAGGCATAGCACGCCCATGGTAGTTTGCCGACGGAGCCTTCAAGAACCCGACACTCCTACCAGATCAAGGAGGACAGGCGTCAGACAGATCTTCGTCTTGTCACTTGAGGAACCCTAGGACCGCTCCCTTAATTCAGGCCGAGCACGCAGCCCCCACGCCCCCACGCCACCCCGGATCCGATCGGAGGGATCCGCAGGCACCTGCACCTCGACGCGAGGACGCCCGTCGAGCCCGCCGCAGGGAGGACAGACGACGACCCAGGGATGCACGGATCTGGCGCCGCATCGGGAGCAGCAGGAGCACCAAGAAAGGGTGCCTCGCCGGTAGCCAACGACGCGCCATGGAAGAGCCTGAGCACATCCACGCATGGACAAGCACCAACGCCATGGGTGGCCGCCGCCTTGGCCTTGAACCTGAGGGGAAAACGCCGCGCATCGAGAGAGAGCTCGCCCCGCCGCTGTCGTCCGCGACACAGGCTTAGCCCGGTCACCTCCGACGACGATGACCGGGGGAGGGGGGGGGCTTGCGGTGGCCGGCGGCTTGGTCTCCCCGTGTCGCTCTCACGGGCGACGCAGGGGTGGGGACGACTAGTATGGATTCTGGAGATAGTACTAAGCAATCCAAACAATTCAAAAAAAAAATGTAAGCTCTAGTGGGGTCACAGGACTAGTCGCCATTCATTTGTCAGCGACGTCAGTCAGACCTTGAAGAAACATCAGTCCCCATTCACTCGTCAGCAATCTCAACCTGATCCAGCTAGAACTGAACTTCGTTAGTCTAGGTAAATCGGTGGGACCCTGCACTTGGCATTTAGCAAGCAAGCATGTGGGTATAAGAACGAGGCAAAGACCAAAGAGAACGGTGCCTGCGAGCGTGTTGGCTGTGTTTTTCGTTGATTATAGCCGAATCCATGAGCGGAACAGATGTATATAAAATCTTGTGCTTTGAACCTAGTGTGTTACAAGTTGCTGCATCTGGTATTATGCGTTCTTTCGCCGGTCCGAAAAAGCATCCTCGAATGAATGTATTTAAGACTAACTTGGTAGCGTTCGTTTGAGGAATAACTAAGACAAGCTTTTTTCGGATGGAGGAAGTACTAGATAGCAAATCCCCCCTTTTCAGATCTTTCAATACTTAGTTCCTTTCCAATTCATATCTCTGAGAAGTAGCAAAGACGCGATCTTCATAGGAAAGAACTGAAAACTAGAAATAAGCAACTGACTTCTTGCCTGAATTTGAAGTCGACTGCATAAGAACAGTTTGCCGAGGAAGCTTCACAGCAATTGCTGGTAGCGTGGGCCTTCAAATTCAATATGCATCAGCCACTTGACAGCAAAAGATATGAGAAATTAAAGCTTTGGTTCATGCACACAGCAGCACTCGATTGTTGATGTGGCCCATCTATGCATTGCACGCCGATCATCATTATCACTTGCCAAGAATTTCCGGTCAAAGCAATGGCGAGTGCCATCTTCATTATCACCCCAACAATCCTTTGAATATTAGCTAAAAGCCCTAACAAACAGAGCAAGCTAGTGAGCAACCTATAAAGAAAGGAATCAAGGGATTATGAAATTTCAGCTGCCGATTCGACAACGACCTTGACAGCATTGTTTGAAACGTGGCATTGGCAGTGTTAGTGGAAGAACACAGGAGGAAGGCCACAAGCAAAAAAACAAAACAGGCCGGTCGTGTACGCACAGATAGATGGGCATCAGCATCACCTTGGGATTGACAAGGCAGGCAGGAACAAAAGGAATCAATGGCGGGGCGAGTGCTCTGCTAAAGGACAGCCGCTGGAACAACATTTCTTCATTTCCGGGCAGTGTGGTAGGGCGGCAGTAACCATCAGCAGGCCAAAGGGGGGGGATCTCAATAGCGACCTTGCACAGAGCCGTGCTCCTGTTGCATGCAGCTGACGAGGACACTGGCGGGTTGCAGTTCAGAGCTTTACGGGGTGTGGGTACATGGGGCATGATGAACAGGGGCGAGATGGGCTCGGACGGAGGCTGATGGATCGAGGCCAGGAGGAGAGGATCCCTGTATGGGGCAACAGAAAGCGGAAGTACAGGCTCGTTCTCGGTCCTTGGAATGAGTGCCCACAAATGATCCTGCAGTCTCCGTGCAGTGCAGTGCAGTCCTGCATATCATTATGCATTTCCCTGTTACCACGGAGATGCGCCTAAACGGTAAAGATAAAGATGTCTGACAGGGTTTTGTGCAATTATGCACTTGCCGGCTGTGAAAAGTTATGTCGAATGTCCACCCTCCCCCTCAAGAAAAAGCTGTGCTGAATGACAACGGTGAACGTGTGAGGTAACCCTGTTGTTCAACAGGAGAAATTGCTCACCAAATGATGAATGGAGGAGCAACAGGAGGCTTGGCCCCTTTGGCCATGGGAATTATTTGCCTACAGATTAATCTGCTGGAAGATCCTGCAGCTGCTTGCAGTACGCCTGTTTCTCCTGGCCGACCACCACATATTACCACAGCATCTCCAACTCTGCGCCGTGAATAGCACGCGCATGATACAGGGAGGCTCTGCAAGAGGAGTGCAAAGGTGAAAAAATATGAAATGAGGAATCATTTGCTCAGCATAACCAAGATATCTGTAGAGCACAAACGCTACTAGTTTTGCACAAGTAGCAGAAAAAAGATGCACTCTCTTGGAAAACATGAGGCATGCAGATATTATTTGTCCTGGTAAGAGTCAATTATGAGTGGAGTTTAAATAGTATCAGAAAAAAACGGGATGATACTGCTTAGTACAGACTTCTGCAAACAATGGAACAGTGACAGTGGTGGTAAAAGGGCCTACAGCTTTATATTTGGCAGATCCAGTCCGTGCAGTGAAGCATTTCTAAGGTGAACTATAACATAGATATGCACATTAATATGGACTAAAAGAAAATTACCAGACAGCATTGCAGAGCCTATTAAAACCAACAACTTGGGTGGCAATTGGACCCTCTTTATTTATGGCCCCTACTATTGCACTATTTCCATGTAACCGGGTCCCTGCAAGATGCATCGCATAATAAAGTCACGTTTGCTAGTGTTCATCATTTAGTGTCTCCATCTGTTCATGGTATAGTTTAGGAGACCAGATTATGGCAGCTCTAGCACGCAGGACACCGTCCAACAATGTTGAGAGGTCCACTGGATTGCATGTCCATCGTGCTTGTGCCGGATTGCATTTATCACGGGACTGGGGAGAAAATTATCAGGATACAGACCCCACTCATTATAAGCACTACTATGAACAGACAATAATAATGAGATAAAGTTAAAACCAAGATAAAGAAGCATTGCTGTAAAAGAGAGCAACTGTTCACAAGTATATGACTTAAAAAAGGCGCAAACAATGTACCAGAATTAGCGCTACCATTTCGATCATTGGCTGTTCTTGCTCGGTTGTGCATGGATATGTGGAGGATAGAATACATATCATGTCATCAAGATCACTTTGAACGCTATGGTGATGAAGTTAAAAAAAACACTCAGCGCCCGTGTTTTAAGGGGGCCTTCGCAACTTATCTTGTTCGTCCTGAACAGATAAGAATAATGGAAACTCATTAACCGAATTTCAACATAGGAAAGGACCAAAAGTGTTGTATTTAGCATGTCCAATTGATGGATCTATCATGCTTTTTAACTGGTAGGTTTCTGGGCTAACAACATCGTAAACTAGTTCAAGAAAGTTCAATTGAACAATGTACAACAAAAGAAAAATATCCGCTAAAATATGGATGTCTAACTCCTTTCTATGAAGCTACTTTATCCACTTAAGCCCTGACTGGTAGCATATGTACACACAGAACCCAGCACATGCAGTTGAGAAGGGACTGTTAGTTCACAACAAGCATCTACATTTCCGCCCTGCAGCTCCAAGAGTCTCATAGACTATGAACTCTAGCAGGATGCAGTTCAAGATATGGTAGGGTTAGCAGAGGACTTTTATGTGGTAGCTAGATAAAACCTGTGCATTCAACACAGCCAACTGAAAATGCCTTCTTTCTTGATAAACTTACAGATTCAAGTTGATCAAACTACAGGTGTATTTAAGCAGATGTTGTGCTCACTTACAAGCTAGCATATAATTTCCCCACAAAACCTTCCTCAACAACAACAAACACATATATATACATAAAAAAAGAGCAATATAAGCTTAGGAGGCAGAGACAAACAACGAGGAAGGTCTAATTACAATAAGGCAAGAAAATGGAACTTAATGCCTAGAGAAACTGTGCACATAATGCCCTTCTGAATTGATAGTGTTACTAAGGTTTGTGTGCTGGGAATGCCCTGCTTGCCAAGCCAAGCCAGCAGTTATAATCATGTATACCCCACATGAAAGTTGACTAAAAAATGAACCAAGCTACCTTGTGCAACTTTTCACAGTTTAACTGCAAGTTTCCAAAATAACCTTACAGAAATAACACAAGAAAAATATTAGAAGCTTGTGTTCATGGCTCAACAGGCCATTGAATTTTGTATGTTCCGGCAGAGAAAAATCATGAATCTCCTCTGACTATATCACTCCAAAAGTACTTTCAGTATAGATCAGACAGAACCAAAAGCATAACCACGGCATTTCACACATTGTACAATTTAAAGACCACCCACCTAAATAGTTGGCAAAACTGGCAATGTAAAAGATTTATACCCCCAATCATCAGTTACCAAGTTTGGGGAGCTCTCCTAGAGGAAATGGCTAGCGACACAAGGTTTCACTCTGCACACGAGTCCCCCCCCCCCCCCACACACACACACATTCTATCTTATAATGAAAACTGGGGGGGATTCTTCCCCCTCAGTCTCATCTAACTGCCAAGTTGAAAAAGCAAAATATCTTCCTATTTTGCGGTAAAAAAAGAAAATAAGTAGAGCATTAATTATATGTTGAACTAATGCTTCAAGACAGTGACATCAGAATGGGCGATGAGAGTAAACTCAAAAAAACATGAGAACCTTTTCAACCGTGAAGAGCTTCTGCCTTAGCATGATTGCATCAATGAGACAAATGAACTTCTAGCCACCAACAGGCAAAAGAAAGGTGGGCAAACCTTAGGTGAAACCCCTCTCAATGCAACCTCTGTGGAAACCATGTGTAGAAGTTATAAAAGATTCCAATAAAAATACCATATGTATGGCAGTTATATTCTATAAACCTGTAAAATTTCAAGATAAAACATCAATTTTGGAAATACGGTATTAAGAAAAAAAATGATATGAAGAGTGATAGTGAAAATCACGTCATATTTTGTCTTTTCTGTATCTTTCGAATTAATCTTAAAATTACAGATTTAGACAACGTCACCACATCTATATATAGTTATTATTGAGATTTTTTAGAACTTCACACATGACTTACAGAGTTTCCACGGAGAGGGTGGTTTCAACCTGATAATTACCCACAAAAGGTGGCACAAATGAAATAAATAATACAGCTTAAGTACTCTCAATAGGTACTCATGCTAGCTCATATGCACACAAAAAACATTACTCCCTCCGGAACTAAAACCACGACAAGAACTATGTAACAGAGGGAGTAGGAACATAAAGAAGTCCTTCTGAGAACAAGAAATGAATTTCTGACACTGTTGTTTTGGTAATTTTGGCTATATACAAAAAGTGACAAGCACACAAAACAGTCATGGTGTTACAATGCATTCATCACAGTTATTAAAGTGTAACTGAATTGTCCAAGACTCTTACATAGTTTTGCAGCCTTACAAACGATGATCTTGAGAACTTTATTCTTCTGGTCATGGAAAACAGGAACAGTACATTCATACACATATTTGTGATATGAAGGGTAAAAGGAAGGCCAAAAGTAGTCTTAGAGACCCAACAAGGTAAAATTATTCACTGCTCAGTTATACATTATGCTACGAACAACCTATACAATTTGCTGCCAAATCAAATTACGCTGCGTGTTTATTGAGGAGCACAAATTCAATAGTTCAGTGCATGCCACATAACAGAAGACATGAAACAAGAGCAGATGTTCTTATAAAAAAATTGTGAAATAAATAAATGAGACTACTGCAGTACAATCTCTTTCTATAGGTTGAGTAAGCAGTTGAACCAAAGTCTATACCCTGGGACTAGGGTAAGATATAACTGAATGTACTGTAAGGTAATTTCTACAAAATTCTGTGAGAGTTGCATGGACCTATAAATAAGAATTATATAAAGAACTAAGGCTTACTTTTAACAACAACAAAAAACATGTGGGATCAAAAGACCCCAAATGTTTCACTTGCATCCACCATTGGATGGACATCGTCATCATTATCAACTCAAGCAGAAAACATGGGACTTAAAAGAAGTGGCATCATACATTTAGCATCACAGAAGATGAAAAGGTTAGATGTGATTTGCATTGGCAAATGACATCCTTATGGAAAAGGATTCTCTGCTTGCAGTATTAGCAGTAGCGAATAGCTGCACGTCGCAGAATTTGAATTTAAATAGTGTACAAATACAACTACAACCGGAAGATAATACCATCAGTGGGTTTTTCTCCTCCAGAACCACAGCCCTCACATACACCGGTGATCATTCACTCGGTAAAAGAACTGTTCCAGGGAAAGAACTGGAGCCATTGTTTGGAGCTGGCTTCAAACTGAGAATGGAAGCAATGACATTGTATATCTCCACATTAACAAACGAGGGCACAATTTTACCCTCTTCGAAACGAGGCCCATGTGCGATGAATATGGTCCTCATTGAGAAGAAGGCATTGTCATACCCGTGCGCCCCTCCACACTCATTTTTCTTTGATACTTTCATCTCCACCTTATAACCTTCAGCTACCAGCCCAATAATTGGTGGTATCCTATAGCTTTCCGAGTAATGCAGGCGAGAAGGCAAATCCTCCTTCAAGTACATCTTCAGATATTGCCCATTCTTCACCTTCCCAGAGCTCAGCCCTTCATTCATCTTGGCCACCACCTCTGCCGGGGATACACCATCTGGTGGCCTGATTGCCAGCAATGGTGTCCTCGAAAGAACCCAATCAGCCTTCACCTCAATCCATGGAGCCAATTCCTCGAGAAACAGTAGCTTCTGGTCGCAGGTCCCAACCATCCCATGATCCCCAACCAAAATAATGTTGACATCCTCGAACACCCCCCTAGCTTCCAAACCAGCAATGAGCCTCCCTATCATCTCGTCAATGTGGGTCACAGCATCGGTGATGGCTGGGTCATCGGGACCAACCTGGTGCCCCTGGTGATCTGGATCCTCAAAGTACAGTGTCAGAAACTGCGGCATTTCATCAACCGGGAGATCAAAGTAACCAAGGATGGCGTCAACCCTATCCTCAAATGGCACAGAGCCATTATAGTGGCGGCAATACTTATCAGGGCAGTCCCAGGAGCCCTTCTTCACCTCCGAGCCTGGCCAGAAGAACGTGGAGGCCTGGACCCCCTGGTCGGCGGCGGTGACCCAGAGGGGCTCCCCGAGCCACCACTTGGGCTCGTGGGAGCTCATGTTGAAGCTGTCCCCCGAGATGGGGTCGGGGAAGAAGTTGTTGACGATGCCGTGGGAGGAAGGGTGGAGGCCGGTGACGATGGAGTAGTGGTTGGGGAAGGTGAGGGTGGGGAAGACGGGGATGAGGCCCTCGGCGGCGGAGGTGCCATTGGCGATGAGGCGGCGGATGTGCGGGGTGGGGGCCTTGTGGTGGTAGCCGAAGCGGAAGCCGTCGGAGGATATGAGGAGCACCACCGGCTTCGGGAGCCTGGACAGCGGCCGTGCGAGGGACGCGGTGGAGGAGGCGGCGGCGGACAAGGTGGAGAAGGGCGGGCGGAGGAGGAGGAGGTAGGAGGTGGAGACGGCGAGGGCGGCGGTGAGGATGATGAGGAAGCGGGAGGCGGCGGGGGGCTGGGGCGCGGGGGCGGAGGGGGGTCGGGGGTGCGCGAGGAGGGCGTCGGTGGGGAGCGGCAAGTCGCCGGGGGAATGGGGGTGGTCGGAGATGGGCGGAGCTGCCATTGGGGGGAGCTCGAGTTCGCTGTGGCTTTGGGGGTTTGTGGTAGGTGGGGGTGAATCGTGTGGATCTGATTCTGTAGTCGCCATGGTGTTTTTTTGAGACAATCGTGTTAGTTAATGGGCCTGTCTCGTGTATATACTATTAGCTCGGGTTTTGGGCCAGTCAAAGCCCGTTATTAAACAGAGTGCCGGATATGGACGGGTACTGCTCGGTTTTTTTTTCTCTGAACCATATTTTTCCTCAGTGCGTATTGACGAAATCACTAGTTGAGGAGTACTCGTTGCAAAGATCACTCCAACTCCCAGGTTGCAACAAGTGGCGCACATGCAGCGCGCCACTTGTCGCAACCTGAGAGTTTTCTCTTTTTTCGTAGATCTATTTATTCAAAATGTTTTATCTCTCAAATCGTGCGTCCAAATCTCAAACCGCTTTCACCGTTGGATTCTTCGCGTCGAGATCTTCAAAACTAGATCCCATGTTGATAGATTTTGACGAAAAAAATTTTCATGAAAAAAACCAGACGAAAAAACCAAACCGGGAGCACGGGTTTTTTCCCTTTCCGAAAGAGGCACGCCCGTGCCTCTCACGAAATCACAACAGTACCTCTCACCGAAGCAAAACCGTGACTCTCGCGGAAGGAAAAAAAAAGAGAAAACGCGTTTTTTTCGTTTTTCGAGGAGGCACAGCCGTGACTCTCGCGAAAGCACACCGGTGCCTCTCGCGGAAGCAAAACCGTGACTCTCGCGAAAGGAGAAAAACAGAAATGACGTTTTTTTCCGTTTCCGAGAGGCACGGCCGTGACTCTCGCGAAAACACAACCGTGCCTCTCACGGAAGCAAAACCATGACTCTCGCAAAAGGAAAAAAAAATAGAAAACGTGTTTTTTTCTTTTTTTTCGTTTCCGAGAGGCACGGCCGTGACTCTCATGAAAGCAAAACCGTGACTCGCGAGAAAGGAAAAAAACAGAAAACGCATTTTTCCTTTTCGTTTTCGAGAGGCACGGTCGTGACTCTCGTGAAAGCAAAACCGTGTCTCTCGTGAAAGAAAAAAAACGCGCAAAAAAAATTTTTGGTCGAAAAGCTAAGGACGACCGGTGGAAAACCAAAATGTCGAAAAAAATAAAAAGAACCGTTTAAATAGCCGAAAATGCGTGCGGAAAAATAAAAAAAATAAAATCCGAAGAAAGCGTCCAGAATGCGACACGTGGCGAATGGCTGAGAGCGCGCCAAGTGGCGCTGATTGTTGCGAGGCTCCCGAAGAAACACTCGTTAACTAGTGGCTCTCACGTATTGGTCCCATGAAATGCTCCCCTGATCTGGATTGGAGGCACGGGTTTGCCTTACTTCCCAATGTCAAATACTCCCTCCGTCCGCGAACAAGTATACATCTAGCTTTTGTCCTAAGTTAAAATTTTAAAACTTTGATCAACTTTGTAGGGAAAAGTAGTAGCATTTATGACACTAAATTAGTATCAGTAGATTCATTTTGAAATGTAGTTTTAAAATTTTAACTTAGGACAAAAGATAGAAGTACACTTATTCGCGGACAAAGGGAGTATACAAAAGCCAACGATTGGTAATTCTGCAATTAAGGGATAAGTGCATATCCCAATGGGGCATGCCCTGTTCTGTTACGATCTGTTCCTTTGCCGTATAGATGAATAATGGCACAAAGAGGAATGCTTCAATAAGCTCATCACTGACGGTGTAGAAACCCGTAAGTAGTCTCGATAGGGTGGTGCATGTGACTGAAAGTATCAGAAGAGATCGCACAACGAGACTTTTACCTAGGTTCGCTGTCGGGGCCGTTTTACGTAACAGCATAGGTGAGGCTGTTGCTGGTACAGCGAGCTATTTAAGCAGTGAGGCCTTTACTCTGATGAAAGGGATCGAGCTCATTGAGACGTTGGGGTGCACAAATGTTAACATTGAGTCCGATTCTTTGGAGTTGATCAGTGCATGCAATGGAGAGTTGGAGATCTTCAGCCCCTACTCTGCAATTTTGGCACTGTTTTGGGAAGGCCCGGTTCATCCAAGGAATCGCCTTTAATCATTGCCCCAGGAGGCCAACCGAGTAGCTCATCAGCTAGCAAAACATTCAGATTTTATTTGGGATGGTGATCCACCCTCTTTTCTTTTACCATATGTACCCATTAAACATGTAACTTTGTTGGCTGAACAATAAACACCAAGAAATTCCCCGTTCATAAAAAAAAAGGAGAGACTGTATTCACATGCAAAACAAAATGGAACAGACCCCCATATTGCATCCACTGGTCAGGATACAAGGAGCAGCAGTGCTCGGGCGAAGAAACTCCATGTCTACACCTTGTAAACTCTTTAATTTGATGCACTGCGTACTCTCAGGAAAAGGAAAAAATGAAACAGGCGCTGGGAGACAATGAATGGTGCAATACACGATGAACTGTCCACTTCTTCAGCAATTACAAAGGGGTTGTTCCTGAGGCTTGACACAATTTTCTAAACTTTTCAGCCTTGTGGGCAGCAAAATTATCCAGTGAAGGCTGCCCGAACCAATTATTCCAAATAATTAGCATCGAACGCTACAAAATTCTTCAGTGACAGCGCGCCAATCACCGCACCTCTGGGTGAATGCCCAGTCTGATTTGCGCGCAGCTACATGATTACACTACATGAGATGACACTCTGGCCAGGTCCCAATCTGAATGAGACTATTTGAGTCTGTCATCTTCTCTATGACTTCTCTTCGTCTGATTGAGTCCCGTTGATGGCATCGGCGAAGTACTCAACTGGAGATAATACCACAAATCATTAAGTCGGGCATGATAATCAATTGACACTTCACGGCCGACAGAAATCACAAACACAACCAAAATTACCTATGTCATCATTATGGTCTGGGGAATCAAGTAAGAGATCCGAGTCCGAGGGCAGGAAAGGGTACCTTCATAGTTCTCAAGAGCCTCCAAATCTGAACATGAATGTGGAATACAACAGTGTGATTATAAATTTAGAATGACAGGCAAATAAGACGCACAAAATAAATCTGACAGTACAAATGTTGTGTTACTTGACAGCAATCAGAAGCAGAGAAATAGCTAACCAAAGTAGGCTATGTGTTCAGCTTTTCATCCTGAGTAGATCACAGTTTCATTTTTCGAAGAACTGATCATCAAAAGAAATACTATCAAATAAAGTCAAACTACCAAAGCCAGAAGGTCACCTCCTAAACTTGTCAAATCAGCTGTAAGATCAGAAAGGCTGAAATTCCAGAGCTGCCCCAAGGATCGGATGGAATCCCTTGACGACCCATCTGGCCCTAATTGCAGAGGTTCTGTGTTCCCTATGTCAGAACCGAATGCTGAATCTAGCATCGATGTATCCATGGCCATCCCTGGTATCTCCGACGGAGTGAAAGGAGCATGGTTGCTTGATGCTGCCGATGAGGGACTAACAGCCATCTCAGATGACACGGCACCATTATGTCCAACTTCAGGTGCACCGTTGTCAACAACCATGCTTCAGCCAACATCAGGTAATCAGGTTAAGATAATATTAGCCATGAATGTGAATAGCAAGAGCAAAATATAATAGAATACACGATTATGGATAAGACTATTTGCAAGACAACAAGTCAGAAGGCTGCAACCTACAATCCTAATTCCTACATTTGCAGCAATAACAGCTTAATGTACATTGGTTTAAAAAAACATGTTCAAGCAACATCAGATTACATCATGTGAAACAGATATGGATAACAACAAAAATGAACAAGATATTTTTCTAGTGACAAGTACCTTTCATGAAACATTTTTAGCAGAAGAATGATTAAAAAAACAATCAATAAATAAGCATCGTAGTTAAAGTAGATAAATAAGTGAATAACATCCTGTGACATTATTCCAAAGAATCGACCACTTGAGTAAGCATTTGCTCCCTGGCAGTTTGACAAGTGCAGCAACAAAAATAACTGTATGTGCCTTACCTCAGTATGTGTATATGCAGGATGTGCTACAACTATGTGGACAGAAGCAACATCAAAGATAAAAGGTCCCAATCTTTCAATGTGCATACATAGAGAGAAAATGATTTGCCAGACAAAAATATTATCAAGAACATGATTAAACTAATATATCCCATGTGGAAAAAAGAACATGGTTGAACTGATAAAGATAATGCTTACTCATTTCCGGAGTTCATGCGAATTGGTTGATAGCCACCTGGTGCAGGGATCCCATTCACCACATGACCGCCGGATAGACCGCAAACCATCGGATCAATGTGAGGCTGGCCAGGAGCAGGCATCAGAGGTTGCTGAAGTACTGGATACCCCATTGGTAGATTGTTAACTGCACCAGATTCGGACTTGCATTCAATAACAATGATAACGATACTTTCATAAATGTCTAAACCAGTCGACGATTAAAGCTAAACCTGAAACTTGTCTAAATCATGCTAAGGATAATATGCACCATGAAACTCAATACAAGTGCAGAAAAAACCAATCTGTTATGATCGGCATATTAGGGGCTTAGCCCAGTGGGCTGTGGCCCAAGTTATCTTATCGTTATTAGAGGCTTAGCCCAATTATCTTATCGTTATTAGGGTCGTTTGCTTAAGAGTCAAGTAAAACTCTCTATATAAAGAGAGGAGATGTATCAATCTAATCAAGCAAGAAGCAATCAGTATTTGCTCGGCTTCCCTTAGGGAGCCGGGAGACCTAACCCTAGCCGCCTCTTGCGCCGCCGCCGCCTCTTCTCCACCACGCAAGGACGCCGCCCAGCCGCCGGCCGCCGCGCCCTCGACCTCGTCTTCCTCCTTTCCCCTACAATCTCTGCCCTAGAACCGGCAGAACCCTAGCTCCTAACACCTTGGTATCAGGTAGCTCAGTTCCGATCATGTCTTCGCCGCCGCCCATCCCGTCGCTTCCACTGCCGACCGTCACCACCGCGCCGCTGCCCTCCCCGTCCGCGCCGCTGGTCGCATCCTCCGGCGCCGCAACCACCCAGATAATGGCGCCCTCCACCACCACCGCCGCCGTCTACTCCCGGCGGAGATCACCGGGTCCTCAACGATCTCGTCGCGTCGTCCGGGGATACGGCTATACCTAACCGGCCCTACGAACGCCGCCGCCCTTGCCGCCCGGCCGCGGCCGGGCAACCGCCTTGCCGTGGTATTCGGCACCAGCGGCGCCGACCGAACCTCTACACCACCATCGCCGCTTCAGCCGCGCCGCCGCCGCCTAATGGCGCGATGGCGGCGCCGCCCTCGCCGCGTCACCCACGCCACCCGGGTCCTCGCCGCCACCGCCCTGGCAGCCCTGGCAGCCGCCGCACCCCGGGGCCACCGCGACGCTGGTCGGGCCGCTGCAGCCCTCGCTGCAGCTACAGCCAGCCCCCGCCACCGCCCCGATCTGGCCACAATGGCCGGACGCAGCCATTGCCGCGCCTGCCGCCTCCGCCGTTCGAGCGGCGGCTGCCATTGCCGCGCGCCTCCGCCGCCAAAGACCGAAGCTGATTACAACCGTGCGGCGGCGTGCCGATTCAGCAAGTGCGGTTCCGCCCTCGCCGTCCGGCTTCCGGCCTGGTTGGCGGGACGTCGCCGCCGCTTGATCTACACCATGGCAGCGGACCGGCCGGCGCCCTCACCGCCATACGGTGGGCCCTCCGGCTCGCGGTTTCCAACCCGGCGGCCACCGCTTTCCCTCTGAACCACACATGCACGCCGGACTAACGCCATCCTCGGCTGCTCCGTGCCGCCGAGCCGTACACTCACGGCGGTCTGCTCGGTTTCGCCGCGCCGCCAAGCTTCGCCGCCCGCCACTGACGGCGTCGAGACCCCCTCAAGTAGGCTCAACCGGTGCGGCGATTCTTTGAAGCGGCGGATGCTCGCGTCGGACCGCACCTAGCTCGCCTCTCATCACCTCCGCGGCGCCCGACAGAGGCGTGGTACTACGCCCTCGAAAGCAAGACGAGCGGCATGCCCCATGGGAGCGTGCGAAGTTCTCGCCTCCTTCGATTCGGACTGCCGATACGTGGGAGCCGGCTGGCGGAGTTGGGCCGCCTTCCCTTCACCTCTACGGTGCAGGACTACACCGACCGCTTTCAGGGCATGGTGTGCCACGCGTCCAGCGTGACGGCTCACCAGCGGGCCGAACTCTTCGCCGGCGGTCTGCCAGATCATATCCGCGTGGACGTCGAGCTGCAGGAACCCCAGGACCTCCAGACGGCCATGTACTACGCCCGCGCGTTCGGCGTAGCGGTGGCCATCCGGCAGCATCACCGTCTCGGGCGGCTGGGCCGCCACTGGCCGGATGTTCCCGCCAGGTCGGCTCGCCGAGCTTCGCGGCACCTTGCCGCGACCGCGGCGCGCCGTTCCGCCGCTCACCTCGGCCGAGCTACTCGGCGTCGCCGCCAAGGGTTGTGCTTCAACCGCGACGAGACCTACATGCCCGCCACGTCGCCCCAAACTCTTCTACGGAGGCTGCAGACTACACCGAGGAGGACGCCGTCGCCGCCCGGGCTCGGCGACACAGCCGCCCGGTGTCGCGGAGATATTTGGCGCTAGTTGATCACCTCGAGGAGTTCAAAGCGCTTCCGCCTTACAGCTCGAGGACGAGCTGTTTGTGCAAAGGGAGAAGTGTTATGATCGGCATATTAGGGGCTTAGCCCGGTGGGCAGGCCCAAGTTATCTTATCGTTATTAGAGGCTTAGCCCAATTATCTTATCATTATTAGGGTCGTTTGCTTAAGAGTCAAGTAAACCTCTCTATATAAAGAGCGGAGATGTATCAATCTAATCAAGCAAGAAGCAATCAAGATGTTGCTCGGATTCCCTTAGGGAGCCGGAGACCTAACCCTAGCCGCCTCTTGCCTTGCCGCCTCTTCTCCACCACGCAAGGACGCCGCCCAGCCGCCGGCCGCCACGCCCTCGACCTCGTCTTCCTCCTTTCCCCTACAATCTCTGCCCTAGAACCGGCAGAACCCTAGCTCCTAACACAATCATTTTAAGATCTTTACTCCTATAGATAGAGATATCATTACAGAGTCTTCCCATACCCAGCCAACACCACTGCAATAAATGATGGATAATATGGACCCGAGAAAGAAGAGGGCGAGCATAGTTGCTTATGATGATAAGATATTTTGATATAAGATGTGGACTTGCAAAACCCTTTCAGTAGAATCACATGAAAGGGGAGAAAATTATCTGATAGAAAAAGTAAACTGTAGTAAAAATAACAGCCAAGGAGAAAAGGCAGCATATACTAGAAATCTTAAACTACAATGTACTTGTTTAGCCTCTTTTGAGCGCTAGACATGTAAAACACGGACATTACCTGGCATAGGATGCATCCCATTTTGCGTTGGAGCCAGTGGAACATTCGGATGTGCTGGATATTTCATCAAATTACACTGGTGCTGCAACAAATGGTTGAACAAGATAATCTGTCTTTTCAGTTTCAATCTTATATAGTAAGCCCGAAAGAATTCAGGGTTCTCTTCTTGAGTTTCTGCCATACTGAAATACAAAAATATCAAAGAAAGTAAGCAGAAAGACTTCAGAACTCCAATAGATGTATATCTAGATGCTTGAGGTTCAAGAAATATAGTATAAAAGAACTTGAGCTCAGAGAGGATTTCAGATTTTCCGTCTGTCCTGAGAAATTACTATCCATGTAGGTATCTATGATCATAGGTCAAACCGGTAAGTACAGGGCTACAACTTCATTATATCAAGCTAATTTGTTCATCAATCTGATGGGCAGGATTTGTGCATACTGTAGTAGTATTACTGATGTGCTCTGAATTACATGAAAGAAGCAAACAGATAAATAAACTAGTAAGTACAAAAAAGAACCCCAAACAGGAATATCATCAGCAACTGAATTTGCAACATTACCTAAAGTAGTGAAGCCAGGTTCTATTCTCGCGCGAGTAGAAAGCGTCCTAACAACCTCTCCTTTGGTCATGTATAGCTGCAGACAGCGCTCTATCAAATTCTGGACCTGCAGGAGGATGTCAAGTTTCATTAATTAGTTGACACAAGAGTGTGGGACACCCACTGTAGAGGGATGCAATATGGTGATAAATTAGCATTAAAAAAGCTAAAGACTACAGAATAACAGCTAGACATCTTACAAGTTCTATGTCTTCAAGGAGACTTTTCTATTGTCATTACTAGCGACTGTCAAAGAACCAGGATCTCCTGCAGGAGCATCAGTGGCCATTGTGTTTAGTTGGTTACTTTGCACTTCATTGGTACCTTGGGGTGACATCTGCAGCTCTGTTGTGCTCTGAATATCCTGTAGGAAATTTGCATAAGTAACATAAATCAATCACCTGCTAAAGACAAAACAAAAATGGATGCTAATACTGAAAACAGTATCAGTCAATTAGAGTGCTATTAACAAGAAAAAAAAAGATGCCTTGGCATTGAGGAAAGTCTCTAATATTAGAGGTAACAACGGTACCTTGACTGGTACCTTTAATGCCGAATAACAGAGAACTGTAGGCTAAAGAAAGTGTCGCAGCAGTACCTCATATTCTTGATATTAAGCGCAAATATTATGTGTTCAATGCCTAATCCTATATTCACCTGATAACTATAGACATGTTGTGTTACCAATTACCGATAAAAGCTGTAGCAAAATTCTGGTTCATGCAATGCATAATGTATAATTATATTACTCTCTAGTCTAGTAAATTGAAGTTCTATGCAGTTCCACCATCTGATTAGACTAACCAGACAATTTTTTAGTATTTTTACGCTCAAAGCTAAAAATAATTAAAAATAGTATTTTCATCAACTGAAAATAGCAAGCAAATTCACCTGAGAATCCTTCATTGCAGTTTATCTGCTTATCACATACAAGAAATAGCTAAATCCAGGATCAATGCTTATCCTGGTAGGAAAAATATATCAATGGTTATGCTAGAATGCATGCAAATGGTGTTACATTTCAGACGGGTAGAAGTTAAAAATAAACATCAAACAGTTGCAGTGCGCTCTAAAATAGTCTTGCTGGAAATTGCCATGTTAGCTTTCCCATTTATTTCATTGTAGACTAGGAGGCTAATGATTTTCAAATTTGTTGTTCTGTAAAAAGGAAGAAAAATAATCGCAGTGACATCATAGAGAGAATGAAGTATGAGGTCCTTCAAGGTATAAGGAAACAAGTAGTATTGATACTCTACTTCAACAAGTATGGCATTCTGACATTCATAAGATAGAACAATACTGGATGCTTAAATAAGAACATGTTGCAATGCTTATAAAAAAACATGCGTATGCATCTACCGAACATACTGTGAGCTCAAAGGAAATGCATAATTTAGGTTTAATTTTTAACTGATAATATCCATAACAGTCTTGCTAAGTCTGAGACTTCATTAAGTCTCAGTCAATGCTATATCCGTGAGATCTTACATTAAGATCTGTGTAAATTTTTCTTTTCACCTTTTCTTATTCTTTCTTGTATATTATATCACTTGACTGAGACTTGATTAAATCTCAGTCGGCTGAGAACTAGCCACACCCTATCCATAATCGGTAAAAAAAGAGGTTTGAGATTACTAAATGGCACACAACAGGAAGCGATACTGTGCCCAAGAAGTACCATTCATAAGCTGAGAGAAATCGCTGAACTTAACTTGACTCTGGTGTACCAAAGATGGCAGTGCAATCCTAATCTTAGAAATTGAACTGGATTTGTAACATTGACCATCTAGAAATCACGGAAACAGAACAGCACGCCGAATACTAAATTGTTGACAGTAGGTACTCAATTAACATCAAATTTAACATATGAGTCCGAACTAGCACTTTTTTTACAAAAAATAAAGAGCGCTGGTTTTGAAAACAAAGCACATATTATGATAATTCTATGAAATGCAAAAACCTGGAAATGTAAAAGGGGGAAACAAGAAAATGGTGGGACAAAATGAACGGTCCACAATCACTTGTGCCAAAATTAACCGATACACTTACAGTACGGCTCGCGTAAAAGGAATTGCTCAGCAACCTAACACCGAGAAGGGGCGGACTGAGCGTGCGGCATGGAAATTCAGTTCAGAGCAGAAATTGTTAAGACAAGATGGTGTGCCGGGTGTGCACCGGCATAACCAAAAATTGTGAAGGTCCCCTCCCTACCCTAGTGGGATTGATTGATTTAACAGCACGGCACGGACCACGGAGAATTGCTACTGCGGTGGATGAAAGCAACCTAGCTGCTCATACCTCGAAGGAAGGAAGGAGCCCAATGGCGAGAGACTGGGACCGGTGGAGACAGCAGCAGGATGTCCTGTGGGGCAAAGAAGAAAGTGAACGGCGATGGCGGCGGCGGCGCGCGTCCCCCGGAGGCGACAGGAGGGGGCGGGATTGAGGCGGCCGCTGCTGTAGGTGCCTCCGCCGCGAGGAAGGGAAGGTCGGGAGGGAGGGGCCTGGGAAGGGGGAAGTGAAAAGAAACGGAAAATGTACTACCAGGAAAAGAGGAGTAAAGCTTGGCTCTCGATAAGACAGTTTTAAATTTAATTAGGAGAGCATGTGTAAAATACTCCTAGATTCTCCTAGGATATTGAACCCATATTTTCAATTAGAAGTAGTAGTATTCTTACGGAAAGCATAGATAATACTCTCTTTTTTAAAAAAATTCTACGCATTACAATAATATTTAATTAAAAGTAGATAATAATTTATTGACGAACTAATCGTACTTTAGATGGCTAGATTCCTTTGGATAAAACCATCTCATCCATGTACAGGTCTTAGGCCCAATTATGTTGGTCGATTCTGTCAGAATTTTGAGAATTGCCCACCCTCTAGATTCTCTTAGAATATTGAAACCATATTTTTTTCACAATCCTAGCTAGTTATATGGGCGAAGGTTCGATTCTCAAGAACTGGACCTTAGACTTGGCACGAGTGCTCACAACTTTTTTAAAAAAATTGTACACATTTGCGATGTTTGTTTTGTGAGAGACGATGTTCAAGGTTTTGTCGATGCTTGGTTCACATCCCCCCACCCCCCCACCCCCCTCTTTCATGTGGATCAGGGTTCGCTAAATCTTCTCTAGTGCCGGCATGTCCCCCTTCCCACCCTAAGTTTCACCCTCGCCTCCGTGTTGGCTATGCTTCTAACCCAACCCATTCTCCACATTTTGCAGCAAAAAACAAGGCCAACCACGTCAGCCTTGACTCCATCTTAGTGCAACCACAAAGCTTTTCGGACAACCAGATCCAGATAGGGCAATATAGCCCAAGGAAAGGCCATGAAACTTAGGGGCATGAGGAGGAAAACAAACTCCTTCGAAGTGGCCTAAACACCCAGAGGCAACAGATTATCTAGAAGCACCTTTGGTTTCCAAATACCTTGAAGGTATCGGATGGACAATCTCGAAATTGCGAGCTAAGGAAAAGCTCGACACTTTCACAAATAAGCCATTCACTCACAAATACTGTGGCATGCAGCTTTGCATAACTAAGTGACACTAGAAGAACGCCCTTGCGTTGCAACGGGACCACATTAACTTTAAGAGTTTAATATTAATATTCTCATACATATCAAGTGACATTGTCGATCTTTTTTACCATCAAATCCTCACACACACACTCTCCCTCCCTCTTCCTCACTCTCTCTCCCCCTCTCACTCTCTCTCTCTCTAACACACATACACATCCATCTTATTGTGTACGGGACCATAATCCATCTATTTCACACACACACGCTAGTGCATAACAATATGGATTATGTGTATTATATTTGCCACCACAGCTGAGAGAATTAATTTCATGTAAATGGCCACATTCAAGAATACGCAGAGGAGGTGGCCGGGTCGTCGGCGCGCCGTCCGGCGGACCAGACCGCTTCCAAGTCTTCTTGCCGCCACCCATGCCGGGTCCTTCAAGTGCCGCTTCCACCGCACCAACTCCTGTACGGCCATGCCACGCCAGAAAGCCGCCCTTCTTCGCCCCTTCACCGGCCGCGGCCAACGCGGTGCCGCGGCATCCGGCCTCGCCGTCCTCGTCCTCCGGCCCCGTCGCGACCCAGTGACGCAGCCCAAGCATCGGCCTCGAGAATCAAGAACGCTCAACAACGGAAAGGGAAGGGAAGATCATATACATGTCATAAGAAAAGGGAGTTTATTTACTGCTCCCTCGATGTATTGTTTCCTTTGTTTGGAGATTGATTACCATCCGTGAGTTAAGGTAAGATTAATGTGATTGAGCGATTTTTCTGAAAATCAATTATTTGTTTTCTAATTAATGGGATTGAGTGATTTAAGGTAAGGTTAATTAATTTAGATTTGATCTTTAGAGATTGTTCGTGATTGATTCTACATTACTAAATAACTTGCGCCAGTATAGAAAGTTCTGATCTGTTTAGATTTCTTTCATTGTGTGAGAGGGTGACGTGAAAATAAACCGATGAAGTGGGGGGAGGGGACGAAAAAAATCTACGAAAAAACTCAGCAAAGGTGGGAGAAGGTACCAAAAAAACCATGAGAGGTAGGACGAAAAAAAACCTGAAAGCGAGACTACCAACTGCTTCATTAGAAGTAGAGATAAGGGAAATAACTCAGAGGTACCAAAGGTGAAGGAGATAACATTTCACTAGAGGGGAGGGAAGGGGGTGCCCGGACTTACCGAAAAATGGCTAAACACCTCTTTTGTTGGCTCGGTACAGCTAGTTGGTTGGTCTAGAGGAACCCGGATAGTGTTGTGTTGGCGGATAGGAGTGTTTTTAGGAGAACGGCGTTTTGGTGCCCGGGTGCACCTGCACCCGGTCAAAAAAAATTCATAGAAAATTCAAAAAATTTCAAAAAAGTTTGGGTGGTAGACAATTTGATGCGTGAGGTATGCAATTTTTAAAACATTTGGACTTCTGTGCAGCTCTCAGCAAAAAGACAAATTAGACTAGAACAGTATATGAACAATACACATTTTTACAGACCTCCGATTTGTCTTTTTTGCTGCAATACACATTTTTACAGACCTCCGATTTGTCTTTTTTGCTGAGAGCTGCAAAGAAGTCCAAATGTTTTGAAAATTAAAGCGTACCTCACGCATAAAATTGTCCACCACCCAAAAAAAAATTGGAATTTTTTAATTTTTTCTAGTATTTATTTTGATTTTTTTTGTGAGCGCAGGTGCAGATGAGCTCGGGCTCAGATTCGAATTTTCCTGTTTTTAGTCGACAGCTTAAAGGATACATACTTTGAATCCTCAGCGAGGTGTTTATCCCTAGATCTTTTGCATGTGTTCCATTTTATAATACAACTATTCTTCTCAATGTGTCTCTTTGGTCCATTGAAACCCTAATAAAAAGTCACAAACGACAATCCTTCGGCTCTAACCTCCCTGCATGTTTCCACTTACCAAATGGACTATACCTCAAATATAACTTGAAAATATTACTTCTCTTAGTTACCTTGTTGTTAATCATGAAAACTTATAGGGGGCCTAGATGCGTTTTCACACACTCATGTGTCCTAAGTGACATGATAAAAAACTGCTTAGGACGGTAAGCATTATGTAGCAAATATTTTTACGAATACGCCTTTTGGACATTTGAGTACGCTTTCTTTTGAACTGTCATTCAAAAAGAAAAATACCTTTTTCTTCTAGTTGTATGTGAAAGACATATATTGCCGCAAATCAATAATTCTTTCTTCTTTTTCTTAGCATTTATACTTAGATACTGAAATTCTGAATTACTCACGCACGACACGATTGTTGCTATTCAATGAGATTTTGTACCCCATAAACTTTTACTCCATCCGTCCTAAAATATAAAATGTTTTTTGACACTATCAAACGTCTTACATTTTGGGGTGAAGGGAGTAGGACTGTTTCAATGCTACAGTCTGAAAGATTAGCTTCAAACCGCCAAATGGTATAAGCCATCCTTCCTGCACGAACAAAAACCCAGTGGCACCAATAAATGGAGACGTCGGCATCCTGCACGTGAGCGTGCCAAACCCTTCGCACATTGGAGTGTTACATATGTACTATCTCTTCTCCACTTGCCGATGGTCGATGGATGAAGTAGAAAGGTGCCAATTAATTCCATCATGTGTCTCCATCCAGATCAGGCCAGCATGGCTGCATATCTCTCTGAGTCCCCCGAAAACAACGTTGCTCAGTCGTTTGCCGCTGCTGCAGGTCCGGTGAGTGAGTCCTAGCCATTAAATATCTCGGAGGAGCTCTGGAAGCGCGACTGATGGCAGCACTGGCCACGACGCTCGCGCACTGCAGCTCCACTGTGCCTGGATTATTATTTTTTCTGAAACAGAGGCAAAAGAATTACTTCATCGATTAATTAAAAAGAAGAGAATTGCCCAGTTAATTTATGGAAACCGGACTAAAACCAATACAATCAGACCATAATTGGACTACTCACCAATCATGAGACCCCATGAGTACACCTGCAACCCACCAAACCCTCCCAACATACTACA
Source organism: Aegilops bicornis (assembly GCA_021605145.1). Classification (NCBI taxonomy): domain Eukaryota; kingdom Viridiplantae; phylum Streptophyta; class Magnoliopsida; order Poales; family Poaceae; genus Aegilops; species Aegilops bicornis. The sequence continues at coordinate 103,754,106 of CM038671.1, forward strand.
AACATAACTCCTGACGCTTGTACACCACGATTGAACCCAACAAGAACATCCCAACAAAAGATAGTGGACCACACCAAAACCACAATGACGACCCAACCCGAGGACGCCAACATGCGAGGATGAGCCGAGGGACCGAGAATCATCCACTAAGCGAACGGGCACCTTACCTATGACGCCACTCTTCTTGCTTTTGCACCTTAGTGACTTCTCCCAGATTAAACCGGTCCGAGGGCAATCGCCGCCTTTCTTGCATTTGCCCTTGAATGTCGATCCTGTCAGAGGCGTGCAATCGCCCTTCCAGCCTGGGACTAATAGCCTCCACACTAGCGAGCAAGTCACAAAGCTCTTTTGCAAAGAGAGCATTCAAGTATCCGTCGGCGGGGTGGAGCAGGTGCCAAAATCACATGTGAGCGTAAGCGAGTTCACCTCACTACGCTCACATGTCACAGCTTGAATCATGTCCCTCACTCGTGGTTGCTTGCGTGTCCACCAACGCTTGCTCCATTGATAGAGGCAACCGAGCTCGCACATATCACTTGAAGCTCGGGCATCACTGCAGACCGGAGGCACAACCACGGCAATGGTCCCGCCCTCGGTGATGAACAACACGATGGGCAAGGCGGGGCGAAGGTGACGAGTTGTCCACAGCTCTAGGGAGAAACAACCATAGAGCTCCGCAACACTGTTCTCCACTGAGCCACCAACATCGACCTCACTAGGAGGACGTGGCGTAGGAGCGGATTGCAACACAGCCGGGACAAGAGAGAGCTTTCCCAGAGCAGCCTCTGCTCACTCCAGAAAGCTCCCAACGCGCACCAGGAGCTCCGCCTGTGCTGCTGGATTATATATTATCCACTCAGTCGTTTTCTGGGAGACTAATAGCGATTTCGGATAACTACGTAATCTGTAATGTGCCTGCAGCTCTTGGACAAGGGAAGAAAATGACAGCCCACTTGACATGTGTTATGTGAGGTGTTTCTCTTGCATTCTCCCCTGTCAATTCTTCACTTCCTTCTCAACCGTCTACTGTGATGTACTGTAGTATATATTGTTACAAAAAATAACCAGAGAGAGGGGAGGGGAGGGGGAGGCTAAAATTTGCACTGCTTTGCCTCCGTATTGGAGATAATGGTTCTTCATTGCCTTTTCTCTTCTTAATAACACTCACAATTGACATTTCCTCAGAGGGTATTCAGAGCAACCAGAGTTGCTAATGTCACTTCAAGGTGCCGATAAAGTGTAAAGTAACCAAACTAAATAAACACAATGGGCATTGATGCTCCTGCAGGAGATCCCGCTACTCGCTAATAATGATGATGTAAAAGTATCCTACTAAAACACCGAACTTGCAAGATGTCAAGCAAATCGGTTGTAATAAGGTCTTATATTATGGGGCAAAGGGAGTAGCTTTTTAATCTGCACTGCGTGAGTGTGACAAACTCTTGCACATTGAGTGTTACAAGCTCTATCTCTTTTCCACTTGCCAAGTTGCCAATGAAGGAAGTAGAAAGACGTGCCAATTAACCCCATCATCTGTCTACATCTAAACCAAGCCAGCATGGTCCTCCATGGGTAGCTAGCTAGCTAGCATGGGGGTGTGTACAAGTGCAATGATGCTTTAGTGTTACAACAGTGTCGAATGAGTGAGTTGATGAGATAGGTCACAGGAAATACTAGTATTCTTGTTGCAATCATCGACCAGTGATCATCTCTCCCATCGAAAATTATGTTGCTCGATCGTTTGTCACATCTGCAGTTCATGAAGTCCCGATCATTAAAAATCTCAAAGGAGCTCTGCAAGCGCCACCGATGGCAAAGCAATGGCCACGACACTGCGCACCGCAGCTTCACTGTGCTCGGATTATGTTGTTCACTCAAGTCATTTTCGGAAGACTTAGTGGCGATTTTGGATAACTACTCAATCTGTAATGTGCCTCAGGACCATCGGACAAGGATGTAAAATGACGGCCCATTTGACATGTGGTTTGTGGGGTGTTTCCTTCCATTGCTCTCCTGTCAACTAGACTGCAAAGACCACACCGGCGACGGTGCCCGGTCCTAACACTTTGACTAAGCATGTGTGTCTGCTATACTTTAACAAAGGAGGCGAGCTAAGTATGTATAACCAGCACAATAACTCGGTCGCCCGGTTAAAGTGTAATGGCAGCGCCTAAACGAAAAGCTCATAGTAAGGATATACCGAAAGCAAGTATTGTTGCTACTTGGTATAAGATTTTTTTATTAAAGTCATGGCAAAAGGCAAGGAAATTAAATGTACCAAATGCAAGGTAAGTTAGATACAAATATCATACTTATTACATACTTATTACATAGCAACAAAGAAGCCATAGCGGCAAATAAATAAGGAGCTTATATAGTTCCACATAAGCATACTCTTAGATAGCTTCACTTGATCGTCTCGTCATTACGACACTTCACAGGACACATCACATGAACCCGATGTGAGTAATTTGTTTAGTCGGTTAAAAAATATGATGTGTTCTTCATGGACAACAGAATTATCAATCTTGAACCAAAAGTCGGTTATGTAATACTGCAGCAAGCATCACTAAAAAGTAAATAAGAAGGAAACATACAAATATATACACTCATATTCTTGATATCATGAAAAAGCAGAATCTGACTATAGGGATTCCCCACGAATCCATGGTAAATTTGGAGGCAATGCGATCATCCCAACCCATTTGCCTCATCTCCCTATAGAACATAATTAATCAAGTGAAGAGCAGGGCTCATCTTAAAAAGAATAACTTGAAGGTGCTCGTAGATACACATAATTGACTCTTTCTTGATCAAACGTTAGGTGAAAGCGGATTCAATTGTTCGGTGATGAATTTAACAGCTTGGTTTGGAAGCAAAGACTGTCCTATGCCATGTTTTTCTATATAACTAAATAACATACATGATGACAATCCTATGGCCTAAGAATTGTTTGAGATCATGCCAATGTACAAAAACATAAAAAAAAACTATCTACAAATCCAGGTACATATTTGTTTTAGAGAGAACACCTCGTCTTTTGAAAGAAGCAAATCTGTAACCCATCCAGTACAACCAACTTCAGACTATATACGAATCAAACTCAGTATGGGCAACATAGTTCAAGAAGATTCCATTTTAATCTCTTTTGAAAGTAAGGTTTTCTCTTCAAAGACACCATTTTGATTTAAACCATGAAAAGGTCCCTCGTCTCGAGTTTGCCTCCAAGCACAAACCAGAATTTTTCGCATCATCACATACCTTTAACATCCGGCCCGAGTAAAATGATGTGTTCATCGAGAGATAGAGAGAGAGGTGAACCTGGACGAAGTAGAGATGGGGGCTGGAGTTGGAGGCGCCAGAGCTCGACCATCTCCAAGGCGACGTTCCTAGAGGCGGCTCGCCGTTGGGGAACGGAGCTGAGAGCTGGAGTAGGCCACTCTAGGGACTGGATGTGCTGGCCGCCCCTCAGCAGTGCGAGAGAAGGGCCGTGCTCTGATGACCCACATGTATAGGGGATCTATCGTAGTCCTTTAGATAAGTAAGAGTGTCGAACCCAACGAGGAGCAGAAGAAAATGATAAGCGGTTTTCAGCAAGGTATTCTCTGCAAAATCTTTGAAATAAGTGGTAACAGATAGTTTTGTGATAAGATAATTTGTAACGAGCAACAAGTAACAAAAGTAAATAAAGTGCAGCAAGGTGGCCCAATCCTTTCTGTAGCAAAGGACAAGCCTGGACAAACTCTTATATAAGGAAAAGCGTTCCCGAGGACACATGGGAATATCGTCAAGCTAGTTTTCATCACGTTCATATGATTCGCGTTCGGTACTTTGATAATTTGATATGTGGGTGGACCGGTGCTTGGGTACTGTTCTTACTTGAACAAGCATCCCACTTATGATTAACCTCTATTGCAAGCATCCGCAACTACAACAAAAGTATTAAGGTAAACCTAACCATAGCATGAAACATATGGATCCAAATCAACCCCTTACGGAGCAACGCATAAACTAGGGTTTAAGCTTCTGTCACTCTAGCAACCCATCATCTACTTATTACTTCCCAATGCCTTCCTCTAGGCCCAAATAATGGTGAAGTGTTATGTAGTCGACACTCACACAACACCACTAGAGGCTAGACAACATACATCTCATCAAAATATCGAACGAATACCAAATTCACATGACTACTAATAGCAAGACTTCTCTCATGTCCTCAGGAACAAACGTAACTACTCACAAAGCATACTCATGTTCATAATCAGGGGTATTAATATGCAAAAAGGATCTGAACATATGATCTTCCACCAAATAAACCAACTAGCATCAACTACAAGGAGTAATCAACACAACTAGCAACCTACTAGTACCAATCCCGGACTTGGAGACAAGAATTGGATACAAGAGATGAACTAGGGTTTTGAGAGGAGATGGTCTTTGGTGAAGATGTTGATGGAGATTTCCCTCTCCGATGAGAGGAGCGTTAGTGATGACAATGGCGATGATTTCCCCCCGAGGGAAGTGTCCCTAGCAGAGCAGCTCTGCGGAGCCCTAGATTGGTTCCGCCAAGGTTCCGCCTCGTGGCGGCGGAGTTTAAATCGAAAGGTTGCTTATGATTTTTTTCCTTGACGAAAGACCTCATATAGCATAAGATGTCCATCGGAGAGCCAACAGGGGGCCCACGAGGCGGGGGCGCCACTGGGGGGGCGCCCCACCCTCGTGGCTGTGTGGGTCCCCTCTCGTGAACTTCTTCCGCTCAATATTTTTATATTTTCCAAAAATGACTTTCGTGGAGTTTCGTGACTTTTGGAGTTGTGCAGAATAGGTCTCTAATATTTGCTCCTTTTCCAAATTGACCCAAATTCCAAGGCATTCTCCCTCCATGTAAACCTTGTAAAATAAGAGAGAAAAGGCATAAGTATTGTGATATAACATGTAATAACAGCTCATAATGCAATAAATATCGATATAAAAGCATGATGCAAAATGGACGTATCATGCTCCCCCAAGCTTAGACCTCGCTTGTCCTCAAGCAGAAGCCGATAACGATAAATATGTCCCCATGTTTAGAGGTAGAGGTGTCGATAAAAATAAAATACGGACATGAAGGCATCATGATTATTCTCATAACAGCAACATATATAGATATTGTCATATGATTGCTTATGTTCAAGTAATAATCCATTCACAATGCAGAGTACGAATCATAAACTTTATTGAGAACCAACAAGCTATAATCTCAGTCATTGAAACAATTGCAATTTATCATAACATCATAAAGAGTCTATGTTAGAGCTTAATAGCAGGTCCACATAATCAACTATCATTTAGTCTTTCATAATTGCTAACACTCACGCGATACTTGTGGTTACGGAGTTTTAATCGGACACAGAGAAAGACATGGGCTTATAGTTTCGCCTCCCAACCTTTTACCTCAAGGGTAATGTCAACAATAATAACTCATGCTCCCCTACATCCAATTAGATATATCTATCAGGATCTTTCCAACACAATCGTGCTTGCCAAAGGATAAAATATAAAAAGGAAAGGTGAAGATCACCATGACTCTTGCATAAGGTAGAAGATAATAGTAAAAGATAGGCCCTTCGCAGAGGGAAGCAGAGGTTGCCATGCGCTTTTATGGTTGGATGCATAAAATTTTAATGCTGAAAGCACAAGTGCTCCCTAGGTGGTTTTGGTAATTAATGTCAACATATCTCTTGTTGGACTAACACTTTTATCTAGTATGTTTCAGATAAGTTCAACAATGGAGTGGCATGGACTAAAGGATGTGGGAACTCCTTCAAGATGCTAAGGACAAAGGATTGGCTCAAGCTTCAAGCTCAAGACTCTTCATTTTACATTTTAGTGATCCAAGATCACATTGAGTCTATAGGAAAAGCCAATACTATCAAGGAGGGATGAAGTGTTGCTTAATGAGCCTCTTGTTTCATGTGCTTAGTGATATGCTCCAAAACCCTCGACTACTTTCCCACTTCCACACATATGACCTAAACCTAAAGTCAAACTCGGCACTACCGATTCTTTCTATCCGGCGCCACCGAGTTCAGGTGGCATAGCCACTGCCACAAACCCCTAGGCAAATCGGTTTCACCGATAGGGATCTCGGTCTCACCGAGATGGGATTGCAATCTCTTTGTGTATGTCCATTACCAGAATCGGTCTCACCGTGTCTGTGTAATAAGTACTACCGAGATTACAATGCAAACTCTTTGGTTAACTTATTACCAAAATCGGTCCCACCGAGTTTGAGTAATCGGTCCCATCGAGTTTGAGTAATCGGTCCCACCGAGTTTGCCTGACCAACTCTCTGGTTAGCTAATTACCAAAATCGGTCTCACCGAGTTTGTGTAATCGGTCTCACCGAGATTACGTTATGCCCTAACCCTAACCATATCGGTCATACGGAGTTGCATATCGGTCCCACCGAAAACCCTAACGGTCACTAGGTTTACTAAATCGGTCCGACCGAGTTTGATGATTCGGTCCCACCGAGTTTGGTAAATTGTGTGTAACAGTTAGATTTTGTGTGGAGGCTATATATACCCCTCCACCTCCTCTTCATTCGTGGAGAGAGCCATCAGAACAAGCCTACACTTCCAGCATCCTATTTCTGAGAGAGAACTACCTACTCATGTGTTGAGGCCAAGATATTTCATTCCAACCACAAGAATCTTGATCTCTAGCCTTCCCCAAGTTGCTTTTCACTCAAATCTTCTTTCCACCAAATCCAAATCCTGTGAGAGAGAGTTGAGTGTTGGGGAGACTATCATTTGAAGCACAAGAGCAAGGAGTTCATCATCAACACACCATTTGTTACTTCTTGGAGAGTGGTGTCTCCTAGATTGGCTAGGTGTCACTTGGGAGCCTCCGACAAGATTGTGGAGTTGAACCAAGGAGTTTGTAAGGGCAAGGAGATCGCCTACTTCGTGAAGATCTACCGCTAGTGAGGCAAGTCCTTCGTGGGCGACGGCCATGGTGGGATAGACAAGGTTGCTTCTTCGTGGACCCTTCGTGGGTGGAGCCCTCCGTGGACTCACAAGCAACTGTTACCCTTTGTGGGTTGAAGTCTCCATCAACGTGGATGTACGATAGCACCACCTATCGGAACCACGACAAAAACATCCGTGTCTCCAATTGCGTTTGAATCCTCCAAACCCTTCCCTTTACATTCTTGCAAGTTGCATGCTTTATTTTCCGCTGCCTATATACTCTTTGCATGCTTGCTTGTTATGTATTGTGAGTGTTAAACTTGTGCCTAAACTCCACTTAAACCAAAAGAAGTTAAAAACTGCAACTTTGGTACTTAGTGTCTAATCACCCCCCTCTAGACACCTCTTCTCAAGATCCTACAAGTGGTATCAGAACATTGGTCTCCATTGCCTTGGTTTAATCACCATTGGAGGAAGATGGATGAGTCTACTTTGGGGAGTCTTAGACATAGAGTGCCTATCCTTGATGGAGAGTATTTTCTTGAGTGGAAAAATGAGATGCTTGTAATTTTCAGTCAATATCATTTGAACAAGTACATTGCTAGCCCTTGTGCACCTCATGTTGATCCTATGCATCCTACCCTTGATGAATCAATTGACATGACTAGAAATCTTAGAACTGTTAATCTCATCACTAGAGGCTTGAACAGAAACTTAATTAGAATCCTGCGTTGGTTTTCCCCGAAGAGGAGAGGATGATGCAGCATAGTAGCGTAATTATTTCCCTCAGTTTTTCAGAACCAAGGTATCAAACCAGTAGGAGGCCACGCGCAAGTCCCTCGTACCTGCACAAAACGATAGCTACTCGCAACCAACGCGATTAGGGGTTGTCAATCCCTTCACGGTCACTTACGAGAGTGAGATCTGATAGAGATAATATTTTTGGTATTTTTGGTATAAAGATGCAAAGTGAAAAGTAAAAGCAAAGCAAGTAATTTAAAGTGATGGAGATTGATATGATGAGAATAGACCCGGGGGCCATAGGTTTCACTAGTGGCTTCTCTCAAGAGCATAGATATTCTACGGTGGGTGAACAAATTACTGTTGAGCAATTGATGTAATTGAGCATAGTTATGAGTATATCTAGGCAATGATCATGTATATAGGCATCACGTCCGAGACAAGTAGATCGAAATGATTACGCATCTACTACTATTACTCCACTCATCGATCGCTATCCAAAGCATGCATCTAGAGTATTAAGTTAAAAAGCAGTAACGCCTTAAGCAAGATGACATGATGTAGAGGAATAAATTCATGCAATATGATAAATACCCCATCTTGTTATCCTCGATGGCAACAATACAATATGTGCCTTGCAACCCCTTACATCGGGTAAGGACGCCGCAAGATTGAACCCAAAGCTAAGCACTTCTCCCATTGCAAGAACTACCAATCTAGTTGGCCAAACCAAACGGATAATTCGAAGAGACTTGCAAAGATAACTCAATCATACATAAAACAATTCAGAGAAGATTCAAATATTTTCCATAGATAAGCTGGATCATAAACCCACAATTCATCGGTCCCAACAAACACACCGCAAAAAGAAGATTACATCGAATAGATATCCACGAGAGAGGGGGAGAACATTGTATTGAGATCCAAAAAGAGAGAAGAAGCCATCTAGCTACTAGCTATGGACCCGAAGGTGCAAGTAAACTACTCACACTTCATCGGAGGGGCTATGGTGTTGATGTAGAAGCCCTCCATGGTCGATGCCCCTCCGGTGGAGCTTGAACAGTGCCCCAAGATGGGATCTCGTGGATACTGAGGAAGTTGCGGTGGTGGAATTAGGTTTTGGCTCCGTCTACGATCTGTTGGGGGTACGAGGTATATATAGGAGGAATGAGTACGTCGGTGGAGCGTCAGGGGGCCCACAAGGCAGGGCGCGCGCCCAGGGGGGGGCCCTCCACCCTCGTGACCGCCTCTGGCACTTCTTGGAGTAGGGTCCAAGTCTCCTGGATCACGTTCGGCGAGAAGATCACGTTCCCGAAGGTTTCATTCCGTTTGGACTCCGTTTGATATTCCGTTTCTTCGTAACCTTTGAAATAGGCAAAAAACAGCAATTACAGGCTGGGCCTCCGGTTAATAGGTTAGTCCCAAAAGTAATATAAAAGTGGAAAATAAAGCCCATTATAGTCCAAAACAATAGATAAAGTAGCATGGAGCAATCAAAAATTATAGATACGTTGGAGACGTATCAGGCATCTGCAAGCTTAATTCACCTTTCGTCCTCGAGTAGGTAAATGATAAAAAGAGAATTTTTGATGCGGAGTGATACTTTGGCATAATTTCAATGTAAATCTCCTTAATTGTGATATGAATATTCAGATCCGAAAGATTCAAGACAAAAGTTCATATTGACATAAAAATAATAATACTTCAAGCATACTAATCAAAATAATAATGTCATCTCAAAATAACATGGCCAAAGAAAGTTTATCCTACAAAATCATATAGTTAGGCTATGCTTCATTTTCACACACAAAGATGTTCCCAACTTCTATACCCCGATGACAAGCCAAGCAATTGTTTCATACTTAAATAATCTCAAACTTTTTCAACCTTCACGCAATACATGAGCGTGAGCCATGGATATAGCACTATGGGTGGAATAGAATATGATGATGGGGATTGTGTGGAGAAGACAAAAAAAAGGAAAGTCTCACGTTGACGAGGATAATCAACGGGCTATGGAGATGCCCATCGATTGATGTCAACATGAGGAGTAGGGATTGCCATGCAACGGATGCACTAGAGCTATGAATGCTCAACAAAAGAAAACTAGTGGGTGTGCATCCAACTTGCTTGCTCATGAAGACCTAGGGTATTTGAGGAAGCCCATCGTAGGAATATACAAGCCAAGTTCTATAATGAAAAATTCCCACTAGTATGAACAAGACAACTTATAAGACTCACTATATGAAAAACATGGTGCTACTCCCTCTGTTCCCAAGTATTTGTCTTTCTAGCCATCTCAAATGGACTAGAACATACGGATGTATGTAGACATGTTTTAGAGTGTAGATTCACTCATTTTGCTCCGTATGTAGTCACTTGTTGAAATCTCTAGAAAGACAATTATTTAGGAACGGAGGGAGTACTTTGAAGCACAATATATGAGACTCACTACATGAAGAACAAGGTGCTACTTTGAAGCACAAAATATGAGACTTACTACATGAAGAACATGGTGCTACTTTGAAGCACAAGTGTGGAAAAAGAGATAGTAGCATTGCCCTTTTCTTTTCTTTTTTTGGGCCTTTCTTTTTTTTATTTTGGCCTTTCCCTTTTTTTGGGCAATGCTCTAATAATGATGATCATCACACTTCTATTGATTACAACATAAAGATTACAACTCGATACTAGAAGAAGGTATGACTCTATATGAATGCCTCGTGATGTTAGGGATGGTGCAATGAATCAAGAGTGACATGTATGGAAATAATGCATGGTGGCTTTGCCACAAATACGATGTCAACTACATGATCATGCAATGGCAATATGACAAAAGTAAGGTATGTCATGATGATGATGAACGGAACGGTGGAAAGTTGCATGGCAATATATATCGAAATGGCTATGGAAATGCCATAATAGGTAGGTATGGTGGCTGTTTTGAGGAAGATATAGGGAGGTTTATGTGTGATGGAGCGTATGATATCACAGGGTTTGGATGCACCGGCGAAGTTTGCACCAACTCTCAGTGTGAGAAAGGGCAATGCACGGTACCAAAGAGGCTAGCAATGGCGGAAAGGTAAAAGTGCGTATAATCCATGGACTCAACATTAGTCAAAAGAACTCATATACTTATTGCAAAAATTTAGAAGTCATCAAAAATCAAGTACTACGCGCATGCTCCTAGGGGGATAGATTGGTAGGAAAAGACCATCGCATTCCCCCCGACCGCCACTCATAAGGATGCACAAGCCGTGTACACTTCATGTTTCAAATTTGTTACATAACTTTAACCATACATGCATGCTACGGATTTGCTAACTTCAACACAAGCATTTCTCAAATTCACAACTACTCAACTAGCATGACTTTGATATTATCACCTCCATATCTCAAAACAATTATCAAGCATCAAACTTATCTTAGTATTCAACGCACTCAAAAGAAAGTTTCACATATCTTGAATACCAAGTATATTAACATTAAGCAAATTACCATGCTATTAACGACTCTCAAAATAATCTAAGTGAAGCATGAGAGATCAAGTTTCTTTAAAACAAATCCACCACCGTGCTCTAAAAGATCTAAGTGAAGCACTAGAGCAAAAATTATCAAGCTCAAAAGATATAAGTGAAGCACTATGAGCAAATTATCAAGCTCAAAAGATATAAGTGAAGCACATAGAGTATTCTATCAAATTTCAATTCATGTATGGCTCTCTCAAAAGGTGTGTACAGCAAGGATGATTGTGGTAAACTAACAATAAAAGACTCAAATAATACAAGACGCTCCAAGCAAAACACATATCATGTTGGGGAATAAAAATATAGCTCCAAGTAAATTACCGATGGAAGTAGACGAAAGAGGGGATGCCTTCCGGGGCATCCCCAAGCTTTGACTTTTTGGTGTCCTTGTATTATCTTTGGGGTGCCATGTGCATCCCCAAGCTTAGGCTTTTGCCACTCCTTGTTCCATAATCCATCAAAAGAATTCACCCAAAACTTGAAAACTTCACAACACAAAACTCAATAGAAATCTCGTGAGCTCCGTTAGAGAAAGAAAACAAAAGAATACTTTAAGGTACTGTAATGAACTAATTCTTTATTTATATTGGTGTTAAACCTACTGTATTCCAACTTCTCTATGGATTATAAACTATTTTACTAACCATAGATTCATCAAAATAAGCAAACAACACACGCAAAACAGAATCTGTCAAAAACAGAACAGTCTGTAGTAATCTGTAACTAACGCAAACTTCTGGAATCCAAAAAATTCTACCGAAATTCGAAGACCTGGACAATTTGTTTATTGATCAGCAGCAATTGGAATCAGTATTTTATCACGTTCTGGTGATTTTTAACAATTCGGGCACTGAGCACAAAGATTCTGGAAATTACAGCAAGATCAAATAACTATCATCCAAGAAGATCCAATAGGTTCAACTTGGCACAAACACTAATTAAAAGATAAAACCACATCTAAACAGAGGCTAGACGGATTATTTATTCCTAAACAGAAGCAAAAACTAAAAGCTAAAAATAAAATTGGGTTGCCTCCCAACAAGCGCTATCGTTTAACGCCCCTAGCTAGGCATAAAAGCAAGGATAGATCTAGGTGGTGCCGTCGTAATAAGATAGATCGGTGAAACTCATTCATATTCTCTACGTTCGGCAGAAAGTTTTATTTAAGGCAAGCAAAAGTAATCAAAAGGGCTGAATTTAATAGGACAAAAGTCCCCAAGATCAATTTTAGGAGGTATAGGTTCCTCTTTCGGCCCTTCGTATTGCACAACCAATTCATCATTATAAGCATTCTTTTGACAGAACTTGGTGAGCCTATACTCAAGAGAGCATCCTAGATCATTATTTCGAATAGCCAAATTATCATTAAGCTCAGAGATTCTATCAATTAAAATATTGGTAGGCACTTTTTTTCTAAGATTTTCATTGAAAGCAACATAGTCGATAGATTGAAAACGCATTATTTCTTCTTGATCAAAAAGGATAGATTCTATGGGAGGACGGCCGGCGTCCACCCTATAATGCGCAAATATTTCTTTGGCTTTTTTTATTATAAATCTGAATTCATGAGCCAAAAAGATAGTAACGGCACGCTTAACAGAGGAGTGTTCAATATTAGAAAATTCTAGGAAAATTCTTTGCATAGAAGGGTGCATATGCATAAATTGCCTTTCAAGTTCAATGATAAGCATGGCAATAGCATCCGCAAGACTACTAGTTATATGGAGAATAGAACCACCCATAGAGGGTAAAGCACCAGCACAAGTAAAGAAATCTTGAATAAGTCATTTTCCAATAATATTACCACTATCGATTCGAAATCTTTTTGTGTGATAGGTAGGGGATTCTTCAGCAGGAGCTTCAGAATTTTCCATATTATTATCACCCATATCGGTGATAATTTCCCCAATTTCAGACATAGCGACAAGCAAGCAAACTAACACACGAGCAAACAAAAAGGCAACGGGAAAAAGGAGGAGGAGATTGGGAAAGAGAGGGCAAATAAAACGGCAAGGGTGAAGTGGGGGAGAGGAAAACGAGAGGCAAATGGCAAATAATGTAATGCGAGAGATAGGGATTGTGATGGGTACTTGGTATGCTGACTTTTGCATAGACCTCCCCAAGAACGGCTGTAAATCCTTCTTGCTACATCTTGAGCTTGCGTTGGTTTTCCCCGAAGAGGAGAGGATGATGCAGCACAAGATGGCGTAAGTATTTCCCTCAGCTTTTGAGAACCAAGGTATCAATCCAAGAGGAGGCCACGCAGCAAGTCCCTCGTACCTGCACAAAACGATAGCTACTCGCAACCAACACGATTAGGGGTTGTCAATCCCTTCACGGTCACTTACGAGAGTGAGATCTGATAGAGATAATATTTTTGGTATTTTTGGTATAAATATGCGAAGTGAAAAGTAAAAGTAAAGCAAGTAAATAAAGTGATGGAGATTGATATGATGAGAATAGACCCGGGGGCCATAGATTTCACTAGTGGCTTCTCTCAAGAGCATTGATATTCTACGGTGGGTGAACAAATTACTGTTGAGCAATTGATGAATTGAGCATAGTTATGAGTATATCTAGGCAATGATCATGTATATAGGCATCACGTCCGAGACAAGTAGATCGAAACGATTACGCATCTACTACTATTACTCCACTCATCGACCGCTATCCAAAGATGCATCTAGAGTATTAAGTTAAAACAGAGTAACACCTTAAGCAAGATGACATGATGTAGAGGAATAAATTCATGCAATATGATAAATACCCCATCTTGTTATCCTCGATGGCAACAATACAATACGTGCCTCGCAACCCCTATACATCCTTTGGGTAAGGACACCGCAAGATTGAACCCAAAGCTAAGCACTTCTCCCATTGCAAGAACTACCAATCTAGTTGGCCAAACCAAATGGATAATTCAAAGAGACTTGCAAAGATAACTCAATCATACATAAAAGAATTCAGAGAAGATTCAAATATTTTCCATAGATAATCTGGATCATAAACCCACAATTCATCGATCCCAACAAACACACCGCAAAAAGAAGATTACATCGAATAGATCTCCACGAGAGAGGGGGAGAACATTGTATTGAGATCCAAAAAGAGAGAAGAAGCCATCTAGCTACTAGCTATGGACCCAAAGGTCTGAAGTAAACTACTCACACTTCATCGGAGGGGCTATGGTGTTGATATAGAAGCCCTCCATGGTGGATGCCCCCTCCGTGAGCTCGAACAGGCCCCAAGATGGGATCTCGTGGATACAGGAAGTTGCGGCGATGGAAGTAGGTTTTTGGCTCCGTCTCTGATCTGTTGGGGGTACGTAGGTATATACAGGAGCAAGGAGTACGTCGGTGGAGCGTCAGGGGACCCACGAGGTGGCGCGCCTGTGGGGGCGCCCACCTCGTGATCGCCTTTTGGCACTTCTTGGAGTAGGGTCCAAGTCTCTGGATCACGTTCGGCGAGAAGATCACGTTCCCGAACGTTTCATTCCGCTTGGACTCCGTTTGATATTCCGCTTTCTTGAAACATCAAACAGCAAAAAACAGCAATTCTGGGTTGGGCCTCCGGTTAATAGGTTAGTCCCAAAAGTAATATAAAAGTGGAAAATAAATCCCATTATTGTCCAAAACAATAGATAAAGTATCATGGAGCAATCAAAAATTATAGATACGTTGGAGACGTATCAAATCCTGCCTACTCTTGAGTGTGCCTACACTATATGGAAATTTCTTGAGGAACGCTTTCCAAATTATTCCTTGAAAAATCTAGATGAGATTCTCCATAAGTCTATTGCCTTGAGTAAGATGAACACTAGTGATCCTATGTTTGGTGATCGTCTATTTGAACTTACAAACCTTATGCGTGCCAAAGGAGATGTTGGAATTATTGGTGATATTATTTCCGAAGCTATAAGAATTCATAAGCAAGATCATTGTCAAACTCACTCTAACGAATTACCCTCTCTAGGACTTAATCCACCACATGACGATGTTGAACATGGATACTATGATGAGGATGATGATAGTGACTTCGATCTTGATGATGCAATGAGACATTTTGGTCTTATGGCAAATCTTCAGGGATATGTGTCAGGAGGAAAGGAATGGGTTCTTGACAGTGGATGTACCGATCACATGACCGGAGATAAAGACATGTTTCGTGAGCTTGCTGAAAATGATAGTCCTCGAAAGTATGTCACTTTCAGTGACAACTCAAAGGGTAAGGTGGTTGGCCTCGGTAAGGTGGCCATCTCACATGATAGCTCCATTCAGAATGTTATGCTCGTTGAATCTCTTGGCTACAACTTACTTTCAGTATCTAGACTTGCTGATTTCGGTTTCAATGTCCTATTTATCAAGTAGATTGCCAAGTGTTTCGTCGAGACAATCATAAAATGGTCTTTACTTGGTATAATGAGAGGTGATCTTTACATTGTTGACTTCTCTAAAAAGGCACAACCTAAAACTTGCTTAATTGCTAAATCCTCAAAAGGTTGGTTATGGCATAGACGACTAGGTCACGTTGGCATGAGAAACCTTGACAAACTTATTAAAGGGAATCATATCCTTGGTGTTAACGATGTCATATTTGATAAGGATAGACTCTGCAATGCTTGTCAAGGTGTAAACAGGTTGGAGGAAGGCATCCCGTGAAGAACATCATGACCACAAGGAGGCCACTCGAGCTACTTCATATGGATCTCTTTGGTCCCAACGCTTACAAAGTCTTGGTGGAAATTCTTTTGGTCTAGTTATAGTTGATGATTTTTCAAGATTTACGTGGGTTTTCTTTCTCGATGATAAATCGCAGGTCCAAAAGATCTTCAAAAACTTCGCCAGGAAGGCTCAAAATCAGTTTGAAGTGAAGATCAAGAAGGTTCGCAGCGACAACGGAACGGAGTTCAAGAATTCAAACATGGACACCTTTCTTGACAAAGAAGGGATTTCACACGAGTTCTCAGCTACGTACACACCTCAACAAAATGGAGTTGTTGAGAGGAAGAACCGGACGCTCATCGAAATGGCGAGAACGATGTTTGATGAGTACAAGACGTCGAAGCACTTTTGGGCAGAAGCGGTTGAGACAGCTTGTCATGCAACAAATCGCTTGTATCTTCACAAGCTACTCGGCAAGACGGCATATGAGCTCCTCACCAGTAACAAACCCCAAGTTGGATACTTTCGAGTATTCGGCTCAAAGTGCTACATTCTTGATAAGCATCGTCGTTCAAAACTTGCTCCTAAATCACATGAAGGTTTCCTACTCGGTTATGGCTCAAACTCTCACACATGCCGTGTCTACAACAATTTCACCCGAAAGGTTTAAGAGATGGTAGATGTGAAGTTTGATGAATGTAACGGCTCGCAAGTAGAGCAATTGCCAATTGATGTAGGAGACAAAGATCCTTCGGAAGCAATCCAAGACTTGTCTATTGGCAAGGTCCGTCCAACGGAGGTGAAGGAGAGTACCTCATCTGTACAAGTGGAAGCTTCTACTTCACGACAAGGTGAACCAAGAGTTGATACTGAAGCATCCACAAGTGGAACACACCAAGATGAAGAAAACAAGGAAGAACATCACGAACGTCAACAACCTCCTTCTCCACCACGACAAGAAAACGACTACGCCAACAATGAAGAAGATCAAGAAGAAGAAGAATAGCAAGATGAAGAAGATGTTCAACCAAAACCCAAGCAAAAGCTTTCACGAGTTCGAGCAAGAATTGCTAAAGACCATCCCGTGGAGCAAATCTACAATGATATTCAAACCGGGAGAATCACTCGCTCTAAAACTCGTTTAGCTAAATTTTGTGAAAACTATTCTTTCATCTCTAGCATTGAACCTATGAAGGTCGAAGAAGCATTGGAAGATCCGGATTGGATAAATGCTATGCATGAAGAGCTACACAACTTTGAGAGAAACCAAGTTTGGACGTTGGTTGAGAAGCCCGACAACAACCACAACATCATCGGTACCAAATGGGTGTTTCACAACAAGCAAGATGAAGATGGACAAGTAGTTCGCAACAAATCACGTCTCGTCGCCCAAGGCTACACACAAGTCGAAGGTATGGACTATGGTGAGACTTATGCTCCCGTTGCTAGACTTGAGTCCATTCGCATCTTACTTGCCTATGCTAATCACCATGATATCACCTTGTACCAAATGGACATTAAAAGTGCGTTTCTAAATGGTGAAATAGAGGAGGAAGTTTATGTTAAACAACTTCCCGGCTTTGTCAATCCTAAGAAACCAAATCATGTTTACAAACTTCACAAAGCCCTTTATGGTCTTAAACAAGCTCCTAGAGCTTGGTATAAATGCTTGACCAAGTTTCTTCTTGAAAAGGGATTTGAAATTGGGAAAATTGATTCCACACTTTTTACTAAAAGGGTTAATGGATAATTATTTGTATGCCAAATTTATGTTGATGACATCATATTTGGATCAACTAACCCTCATTTTAGTGAGAAGTTTGGAAAGCTAATGTCGGAGAAGTTTGAGATGTCAATGATGAGTGAACTCAAGTTCTTTCTTGGGTTGCAAATCAAGCAAAGTAAGGAAGGTACTCTTGTTTCTCAAACGAAGTACACTAAGGACTTATACAAGAAGTTCAATATGCAAGAGTGCAAAGGTATGTCTACACCCATGCCTACTAGTGGACATCTTGATTTGACCAAAGATGGTAAACCAGTTGACCAAAAGGTTTATTGCTCTATGATTGGTTCATTGTTATACCTATGTGCTTCACGTCCCAATATTATGCTAAGTGTGTGCATGTGTGCAAGATATCAAGCTGCTCCTAAAGAATGTCATCTTAAGGCCGTAAAAAGGATAGTGAGATACTTAATTCATACACCAAATTTTGGCATTTGGTATCCTAAGAGGGCCTCTTCGATCTTGTTGGCTACTCCGACTCGGACTATCTGGAGACAAGGTTGATAGAAAGTCCACTTGGTACTTGTCAATTTCTTGGTAGATCTCTTGTGTCTTGGTCCTCCAAGAAACAAAACTTGGTATCCTTATCTACAGCCGAAGCGGAGTACATTGCTGCTGGTTCATGTTGTGCTCAATTACTTTGGATGACCCAAACTCTTAAAGATTATGGATATATGTGAAACATGTTCCATTGCTTTGCGACAATGAAAGTGCTATCAAAATTGGTCATAATCCCGTACAACATTCTCGAACTAAGCATATTGAAGTTCGTCATCATTTCATTCGAGATCATGTTGCTAAGGGTGACATTAAACTTAAGCATGTTCGCACCGAAAAGCAATTAGCGGATATATTTACTAAACCCCTTGATGAGAAAGTGTTTTGCAGGTTGATAGGAGAATTGAACATCATTGATGCTTCAAACTTGGAGTAGAAACTCCATTGGATACATGCAAGACATGAGCTTATGACTAATCCATGATATCTCTCTTATGATGAAAATATTATATCTTGGATATATTTGCATCTTGCATGTTATCTAACCCATGTAGGTACTTGGTTGAATCAAACTCCATGAGATTGTAATCTACTCACATCTTGAGCAATCTCTACATCACCAAGTCTCTACACTATGGTGGTTGATGACAAGGAAGCACGGAATCATTCAAACATATCCTTTGACAAACTCTATGGTTGAGCTTCATGATTAACATTTTTTTTGATACACAAGTGCTACTCCTTGCAAGAACTAACTCATGTAGGTAGATGACTCAAATTCCAAGTGGTGCTCCCAAATCTTGACGAGATACATCAACCTTGAGCAACCCACACAAGTTCAACTACATGATCAACACCACCAACCAAGGTATGTTATTCCATCTTAGAGAAGCTTTAATCCGAGTCATGAGCTAAAGCAACTTGACAAGATGTGAATACATCAAGATGCTTAAACGAAAAATGGTAACCCCATTTTGAGCTTAAACGATGAGTATGACCTATGATCAAGTGATCTCACTTGACTCCTAAGTCAATATACTCTAACATAGGTGACTTTGTAGCCGACCATCTCTAGATGAAGTTCTCTCGTGTTCTTTTCTGTGTTTTTGCATCTGTCTCTTGCATATTTGTTTCCCCTTTCAAAAAAAAACTTCATCTAGATTTCTTTCTTTTCTTTTCAGTTGCTCTGCATTTCCAGCATCCAATTCATTGCATATCATTCAATAAATTCCTTGCAAATATTTGTGAGATCTTACTAGTCTAGTGAGCTGAGGTGACAAGTGTTTTCTCTGCGATGAACTCGGTTTCACCGATTTGTTGTTTTCGGTCCAACCGAATCCTTTCGGTACAACCGAAGCATACCACTCGGTGCCACCGATTTCACAACAGGAAAAACAGTTTGCCACTTATTCTGTGTTTCTTCTGATCCAGCTCCACTCAATGAATCTTGTCCTCTACAAGCATCACATTTTTATCTAGTGCTTTGTGTTGTGACTCAAGGACCAAACCCATTCACAACAAATTCCAGAAGACCCTTCTTGGAAATTGATGTCAAAGGGGGAGAGAGAGATCACATCAAATCTTATCACTTCCAAAGGGAGAGAGAGAGAAATCTCCAGGGGGAGAGAATACTCAAGGATCCCAGATGCTTGATGTTCAAGAGGAGAGATGCCACATGTCTTTTTGGGGGAAAGACATGTTCATATGTGCTTATTTGCATCAAGCTCTATTCATTTATATCTTTCAGCCCTGATTTTCTGTTCCCTATCTTCTCCCAGTATCCCATGCTAGATTCAGGGGGAGCAAGACATCTAAGGGAAAGAAATCATTTAAATTCATTGCATATCTTTACTCTTGGGGACATGTCTAATCCAACGTGGTACCTAGTACTCACTCTCTACATGTCATCCCAGTCTTGGTATTCTTGTGGTTTCTTCTGTTTGCTCTGGCTAGTAGATGTACCTGTGTTATCTAACCTTGTTTGCGCAGGTTCATTCCATCCTAAGCCAACTCAAGACTACAAGGTAAGTATATGCATCACAATCATGTGTATGAGGAATTCTTGCTGATGTACATACTGTTTGCAAGAAGGACTCATGAGCATGAAGGTACTTTCTTTAATATTCTTTGCTCTGATGCATATGGCCAAGATACATGTAACACATTGCCTACTCTATCATGGTTATGCTCTCACATGTTTCTATATTCCATATTCACATGATTGCATACATATAGGGGGAGCCTATGCTTGTTACATGTCTTTCCGAAGCTTTACTTGCTACTCTTTATATCTTTATCTAAAGCTTTGATGTATGTTGTCATCAATTACCAAAAAGGGGGAGATTGAAAGCACAAGTGATCCCTAGGTGGTTTTGGTAATTAATGTCAACATATCTCTTGTTCGACTAACACTTTTATCTAGTATGTTTCAGATAAGTTCAACAATGGAGTGGCATGGACTAAAGGATGTGGGAACTCCTTCAAGATGCTAAGGACAAAGGATTGGCTCAAGCTTCAAGCTCAAGACTCTTCATTTTACATTTTAGTGATCCAAGATCACATTGAGTCTATAGGAAAAAAGCCAATAATATCAAGGAGGGATGAGGTGTTGCTTAATGAGCCTCTTGCTTCATGTGCTTAGTGATATGCTCCAAAACCCTCGACTACTTTCCCACTTCCACACATATGACCTAAACCTAAAGTCAAACTCGGCCCTACCGATTCTTTCTATCCGGCGCCACCGAGTTCAGATGTCATAGCCAACGCCATTGCACCTAGGCAAATCGGTTTCACCGATAGGGATCTCGGTCTCACCGAGATGGGATTGTAATCTCTCTGTATGTCCATTACCGTAATCGGTCTCACCGAAGTCTGTAATCGGTACTACCGAGATTACAATGCAAACTCTCTCGTTAACTTATTACCAAAATCGGTCCCATCGAGTTTGAGTAATCGGTCCCACCGAGTTTGCTGACCAACTCTCTGTTAGCTAATTACCAAAATCGGTCTCACCGAGTTTGTGTAATCGGTCTCACCGAGATTACGTTATGCCCTAACCCTAACCATATCGGTCCTACCGAGTTGCATATCGGTCCCACCGAAAACCCTAATGGTCACTAGGTTTACTAAATCGGTCCGACCGAGTTTGATGATTCGGTCCCACCGAGTTTGGTAAATTGTGTGTAACGGTTAGATTTTGTGTGGAGGCTATATATACCCCTCCACCTCCTCTTCATTCGTGGAGAGAGCCATCGAACAAGCCTACACTTCCAAAGCATCCTATTTACGAGAGAGAACTACCTACTCATGTGTTGAGGCCAAGATATTTCATTCCAACCACAAGAATCTTGATCTCTAGCCTTCCCCAAGTTGCTTTCCACTCAAATCTTCTTTCCACCAAATCCAAATCCTGTGAGAGAGAGTTGAGTGTTGGGGAGACTATCATTTGAAGCACAAGAGCAAGGAGTTCATCATCAACACACCATTTGTTACTTCTTGGAGAGTGGTGTCTCCTAGATTGGCTAGGTGTCACTTGGGAGCCTCCGACAAGATTGTGGAGTTGAACCAAGGAGTTTGTAAGGGCAAGGAGATCGCCTACTTCGTGAAGATCTACCGCTAGTGAGGCAAGTCCTTCGTGGGCGACGGCCATGGTGGGATAGACAAGGTTGCTTCTTCGTGGACCCTTCATGGGTGGAGCCCTCCGTGGACTCGCGCAACCGTTACCCTTTGTGGGTTGAAGTCTCCATCAACGTGTATGTACGATAGCACCACCTATCGGAACCACGACAAAAACATCCGTGTCTCCAATTGCGTTTGAATCCTCCAAACCCTTCCCTTTACATTCTTGCAAGTTGCATGCTTTACTTTCCGCTGCCTATATACTCTTTGCATGCTTGCTTGTTATGTATTGTGAATGTTAAACTTGTGCCTAAACTCCACTTAAACCAAAAGAAGTTAAAAACTGCAACTTTGGTACTTAGTGTCTAATCACCCCCCTCTAGACACCTCTTCTCAAGATCCTACAAATGCGAAAGAACGTCACTTTATATTGCCCCTTGTGATATGAACCTTTATTATGCAGTTCGTCGCTTTTATTTCTTCCACATCACAAGATCATATAAAGCTTATTTTCTCCCACACTAATAAGTCATACATATTTAGAGAGCAATTTTTATTGCTTACACCGATGACAACTTACGTGAAGGATCTTACTCAATCCATAGGTAGGTATGGTGGACTCTCATGGCAAAACTGGTTTAAGGGTTTTGGAAGCACAAGTAGTATCTCTACTTGGTGCTGAGAATTTGGCTAGCATGAGGGGGAAAGGCAAGATCAACATGTTGGACGATCCATGACAATATACTTTATCTCAGATATAAGAAAACATAACTCATTACGTTTTCTTCCTTGTCCAACGTCAACTCTTTAGCATGTCATATTTTAATGAGTGCTCCCAATCATAAAAGATGTCAATAATAGTATATTTACATGTGAACCTCTCTTTCTTTATTACTTCCTATTAATTGCAACGATGAACAAAGCTATGTTTGCCAACTCCCAACAACTTTTAATCATCATACTCTTTCTATGTGAAGTCATCACTCTCAATAAGATCAATATGAACTCTTTGTTTCTTTTTATTATTTTCTCTTTTCTTTTATTCACTCAAGATCATGGCAAAATAATCAAGCCCTTGACTCAACACTAATATTTATTATATAGCTCACGGACTCGATTACATAGAGAGATCATAAAGCAAAAACTCAAAACTAAATCATGCCATAAACTTTATTCTACTAGATCAAGATACTACTAATAGGATCGAACTAAGAAAAACGGTAAAAATAGGAGATGTGATTGTGATACGATACCGGGGCACCTTCCCCAAGCTTGGCAATTGCCAAGGGGAGTGCCCATACCCATGTGATTATATCTCCTTTGCTGGTGAAGGTGGAGGTGTTGTTGATGACGCGGGCTTGTCATCCATCTTCCAAGGCATGGGCTCACCATCATAGAAGGATGATCGAGTCTCCGGGATCCTCAAATCTGCAGCCAAACTCATCCTTTTGAGTCTATATTCATACTCGCAGTTTTGGTTTTGCGGGTCATAGATTTGGGCTTGAAGGTGTTCGATCTTCTCGTGAAGCTTGAAGATGGTCTCCCCGATGTTGTCGGCATCCAGCTTGTGTTTGTTGGTAAATTCCGCGATCATCATGTGGTTGGAGTTGAGTCCACGTTCCACCATCCCTTGGCACTTGAAAACTTGTTGCTCCATTGCTTCAAGCCTCGTCTCAATGCTTCCGGTCCCCTTGGGTCCCTCAACATCGCGAATGTGCAGCAACCCATCATGCATCTCAATGGTTTGAGGGTGTCGTGACACCTCCATGAGGTAAGGGTTGATGACCTTCTCGAAGAACTTGTCCTTGGAGGCACTTGGGGGCGTCATTGATAATCTAGATCTGTCAGAAAAACAGCTCGAAACAAGAACAGAGGATAATTGCGTGATACAGGGGTCAAAACCTTCGGGAGAATATATAATGAATTTTTACCGACCAGAATACGTATCGTGCAAGAAAATGGAGTCCGGAAGGCACACGAGGTGCCCACGAGGTAGGGGGGCGCGCCCTCCACCCTCGTGGGGCCCTTGTGTCCTTCCCGGACTGCTTCTTATTTTTCTATTTTTTTAAATATTCTAAAACAGAGAAATATTGCCTTAAAAGCTGTTTTGGAGTCGGTTTACTTACCGTACGACATACCTATTCCTTTTCGGAGTCTGAAACGTTCTGAAAAGTGTCCCTTATGTATTCCTCCGGGGTTACGATTTCAGTAACATTGGTTTCAACATTTATAGGATTACCTGAGATATAATGTTTGATTCTTTGACCGTTTACCACCTTCAGATTTGTGCCTTCGAAATTGTTTATTTTTATGGCACCGGAACGATAAACCTCCTCGATAACGTAAGGGCCTTCCAATTTAGAGAGAAGTTTTCCTGCAAACAATCTTAAACGAGAGTTGTATAGCAATACATAATCACCTACGTTAAACTCACGCTTTTGTATCCTTTTGTCATGCCATCTTTTAACTTTTTCTTTAAACAACTTGGCATTTTCATAAGCTTGGGTTCTCCATCATCAAGTGAGCTAATATCAAATAACCTCTTCTCACCGGCAAGTTTGAAATCATAGTTGAGCTCTTTAATATCCCAATATGCCTTATGTTCTAGTTCGAGAGGTAAGTGACATGCTTTTCCATAAACCATTTTATATGGAGACATACCCATAGGATTTTTATATGCAGTTCTATAGGCCCATAATGCATCATCAAGTTTCTTGGAACAATTCTTTCTAGATCTATTGACAGTCTTTTGCAAAACTAATTTGAGCTCTCTATTACTCAATTCTACTTGACCACTAGACTGTGGGTG
Source organism: Aegilops bicornis (assembly GCA_021605145.1). NCBI lineage: Eukaryota > Viridiplantae > Streptophyta > Magnoliopsida > Poales > Poaceae > Aegilops > Aegilops bicornis. The sequence goes on from CM038671.1 coordinate 103,778,693, forward strand.
ATAAGGAGATGCAATTCTATGATTAACATCATACTTAGCAAGCATTTTACAGAAAGCACCATGAATAAAATGTGAACCACCATCAGTCATTAAATATCTAGGGACTCCAAACCTCGGAAAAATAACTTCTTTAAGCATTTTAATAGAAGTGTTATGATCAACACTACTAGTTGGAATAACTTCTACCCACTTAGTAACGTAATCAACAACAACTAAAATATGTGTATATCCATTAGAGGCAGGAAAAGGTCCCATATAATCAAAGCCCCAAACATCAAATGGTTCAATAACAAGTGAATAATTCATAGGCATTTCTTGACGTCTACTAATGTTACCAATTCTTTGACATTCATCACATGACAAGACAAACTTACGGGCATCCTTGAAGAGAGTAGGCCAATAAAAACCGGATTGCAATACCTTATGTGCAGTTCTATCTCCCGCGTGGTGTCCTTCATAAGCTTCGGAGTGACACTTGCGTAGGATCTGTTCCTATTCATGCTCAGGTACACAACGTCTAATAACACCATCTACTCCTTCTTTATAAAGATGTGGGTCATCCCAAAAGTAATGTCTCAAATCATAGAAGAACTTTTTCTTTTGCTGGTATGTGAAACTAGGTGGTATAAATTTGGCAACAATATAATTAGCGTAATCAGCATATCATGGAGTACTACAAGAAGTACTTATAACATTTAATTGTTCATCAAGAAAGCTATCATCAATAGGTAGTGGGTCATGAAGAACATTTTCTAATCTAGACAAGTTGTCTGCAACAGGGTTCTCATCTCCCTTTCTATCAACAATATGCAAATCAAATTCTTGTAGCAAGAGAACCCATCTAATAAGTCTAGGTTTAGCATCTTTCTTTTCCATAAGATATTTAATAGCAGCATGATCAGTGTGAATCGTTACTTTAGAATCAAGAATATAAGGTCTGAACTTATCACAAGCAAATACAACTGCTAAGAGTTCCTTTTCAGTAGTAGCATAATTCCTATGAGCATTGTCTAGAGTCTTACTAGCATAATGGATAACATTTAATTTCTGATCAACTCTTTGCCCTAGAACAACACCTACAACATAATCACTAGCATCACACATAATTTCAAAGGGTAAATTCCAATCTGGTGGCTGAACAATAGGTGCAGAGATCAATGCTTTCTTAAGTATTTCAAATGCTTCTACACAATCATCATCAAAGACAAAGGGTATATCTTTTTGTAATAAATTAGTCAGAGGCCGAGAAATTTTTGAAAAGTCCTTAATGAACCTCCTATAAAATCCGGCGTGACCAAGGAAACTTCTTATACCTTTGATGTCCTTGTGACATGGCATCTTTTCAATAGCGTCAACCTTGGCTTTATCAACTTCGATACCTCTTTCAGAAACTTTATGCCCCAAGACAATACCTTCATTAACCATAAATTGGCACTTTTCCCAATTCAAGACAAGATTAGTTTCTTCACATCTCTGCAAAACTCGATCAAGGTTGCTCAAGCAATCATCAAAAGAAGATCCATAGATGAAAAAGTCATCCATGAAAACCTCACAAATCTTTTCAAAAAAGTCAGAGAATATAGCCATCATGCATCTTTGAAAGGTAGCAGGTACATTACATAAACCAAAAGGCATACGTCTATAAGAAAAAGTGCCAAAAGGGCAAGTAAAAGTGGTCTTTGATTGATCTTTAGCTGACACAGGTATTTGAGAGAAACCATAATAACCATCTAGAAAACAATAATGTGTATGTTTGCATAATCTTTCTAGCATTTGATCGATAAAAGGTAAGGGGTAATGATCCTTTTAGTAGCCTTATTTAATTTACAGAAATCAATTACCATACTATAACCTATAATAATTCTTTGCGGAATCAATTCATCTTTATCATTAGGAACAACAGTAATACCTCCCTTTTAAGGGACACAATGGACATGACTTACCCACTGACTATCAGCAACGGGATAAATTATACCTGCCTCCAGAAGCTTTAGTATTTCTTTTCTTACCACTTCTTTCATTTTAGGATTCAGCCGTCTTTGATGATCACGAACTGGTTTGGTATCTTCTTCCAAATTTATTTTATGTTGACACGGAGTGGGACTAATGCCCTTAAGATAATCAAGAGTATATCCAATAGCAGCACGGTGCTTCTTCAGAGTTTTCAATAATCTCTCTTCTTCATGCTCTGAAAGGTTAGCACTAATAATAACAAGATATATCTTCTTTTCATCAAGATAAGCATATTTAAGATTATCAGGCAACGGTTTAAGCTCAAACACAGGATCACCCTTGGGTGGAGGGGGATCCCCTAGGATTTCAACAGGCAAATTGTGTTTCAGAATTGGTTCCTGCTTAAAGAATACTTCATCTATTTCCCTTCTTTCATTCATAAACATATCATTTTCATGGTCTAGCAAATATTGTTCTAAAGGATCACTAGGAGGTACGGCAATAGAAGCAATACCAATAATTTCATCCTTACTAGGCAATTCTTCTTCACGGCGTTGTCTACTAAATTTAGAGAAATTAAACTCATGAGTCATATCATCCAAGCCAATAGTAACAACATTCTTTTCGCAGTCTATCTTAGCATTAACGGTGTTCAAGAAGGGTCTACCGAATATAGTGGGACAAAAACTATCTTGTGGAGAACCAAGAACAAGAAAATCAGCATGATATTTTAGTTTTCCCACACAAGACTTCAACATCTCTAACAATTCCCATTGCTGATATAGTATCTCTATTGGCAAGTTTAATTGTAACATCAATTCCTTCTAACTCAGCAGGTGCAATTTCATGCTTAATTTCTTGGTATAAAGTATGTGGTATAACACTAGCACTAGCACCCGTATCACGTAAGCCATGATAACAATGATCTCCTATTTTAACAGAAATGACAGGCACGCCTACCATAGGTCTATGTTTATCTTTAGCACAAGGTTTGGCAATTCTAGCGGTTTCACCGTAGAAATGAATAACATGTCCATCAATATTATCAGCTAAGAGATCTTTAACAATAGCAATATTAGGTTCAACTTTAATTTTCTCAGGAGGTGTATAAGTTCTAATATTACTTTTACGAACCACAATTGAAGCTTTAGCATGATCCTTTATTCTAACAGGGAAAGGTGGTTTCTCAACATAAGAAGTAGGAACAGCAGGATCATTATAAGTGACAATCTTTTCTTCAACTTTAATAGGTGCAGCTACTTTTACTTCTATGGGAGGATGATATTTAAACCACTTCTCCTTCGGGAGATCAACATAAGTGGCAAAGGATTCACAGAAAGAAGCTACTATCTCAGAGTCAAGTCCATATTTAGTGCTAAATTTACGGAAAACATCGGTATCCATAAAAGACTTAACACAATCAAACTTAGGTGTCATACGACTCCTTACCTTCATCGAGATCCCAATCTTGAGTTGCGTTTAATTCTATCCAATAAATTCCATTTGAATTCAATAGTCTTCATCATAAAAGAGCCAGCACAAGAAGTATCGAGCATGGTTTGATTATTATGAGAAAGCCGAGCATAAAATTTTTGAAGATTCATTTTTATTGAGAGCTCATGATTGGGGCATGAATATAACATTGATTTAAGCCTCCCCCAAGCTTGAGCGATGCTTTCTCCTTCGTGAGGCCAAAAATTATATATATAATTGCGAGCACGATGAACAAGATGCATAGGATAAAACTTCTGGTGAAATTCCAATTTCAATCGCTTATAATCCCAAGATCCAGTATCATCACATAGCCTATACCATGTCAATGCGTCTCCCTCCAAAGATAAAGGTAAACCTTCTTCTTGATAACATCATCGGGCATACCCGCAAGCTTAAATAATCCACATACTTCATCCACATATATTAGGTGCTCAGTAGGATGTAATGTTCCATCTCACGCAAAAGGATTAGCTAGCAGTTTTTCTAACATACCGAAGGAACTTCAAAGTAGATATTTTCATTTTCAAGAGGTTCAGATGGGTTGAGGAGCAACTCTTTGCTCTTACGGGCCGGGTGAAGGTACCCGAACAAGCCTCTCAAAGGATTACTTTCCATAGTAACAAGTGATGATTAATTTCAGCACACTATATAAATTTTTCCTTACCAAATTCCACCTACCAAAGGCGCTTCACTCCCAACAGCGCCAGAAAAGAGTCTTGATGACCCACAAGTATAGGGGATCTATCGTAGTCCTTTCTATAAGTAAGAGTGTCGAACCCAACAAGGAGCGTATGAAATGGTAAGCGGTTTCACAAGGTATTCTCTGCAAATCTTTGAAATAAGTGGTAAAAGATAGTTTTGTGATAAGATAATTTGTAACGAGCAACAAGTAACAAAAGTAAATAAAGAAAGAAGGTGGCCCAATCCTTTACTCAGCAAAGGACAAGCCCGACAAACTCTTATATAAGGAAAAGCGCTCCAAGACACATGGGAATATCGTCAAGCTAGTTTTCATCACGCTCATATGATTCGCGTTAGGTACTTTGATAATTTGATATGTGGGTGGATCGGTGCTTGGGTCTTTGTTCTTAATTGAACAAGCATCCCACTTATGATTAACCTCTATTGCAAGCATCCGCAACTACAACAAAAGTACTAAGGTAAACCTAACCATAGCATGAAACATATGGATCCAAATCAACCCTTACGAGCAACGCATAAACTAGGGTTTAAGCTTACATCACTCTAGCAACCCATCATCTACTTATTACTTCCCAATGCCTTCCTCTAAGCCCAAATAATGGTGAAGTGTTATGTAGTCGACGTTCACATAACACCACTAGAGGCTAGACAACATACATCTCATCAAAATATCGAACGAATACCAAATTCACATGACTACTAATAGCAAGACTTCTCCCATGTCCTCAGGAACAAACGTAACTACTCACAAAGCATATTCATGTTCATAATTAGAGGGGTATTAATATGCATAAAGGATCTGAACATATGATCTTCCACCAAATAAACCAACTAGCATCAACTACAAGGAGTAATCAACACTACTAGCAACCTACTAGTACCAAAGTCCACTTAGAGACAAGAATTGGATACAAGAGATGAACTAGGGTTTTGAGAGGAGATGGTGCTGATGAAGATGTTGATGGAGATTGCCCTCTTCTGATGAGAAGAGCGTTGGTGATGACGATGATGATGATTTCCCCCTCCCGAAGGGAAGTGTCCCCAGCAGAACAACTCTGCCGGAGCCCTAGACTGGTTCCGCCAAGGTTCCGCCTCGTGGCGGCGGAGTTTCGTCCCGAAAGGTTGCTTATAATTTTTTCCTTGACGAAAGACCTCATATAACAGAAGATGGCCATCGGAGAACCAACAGGGGGCCCACGAGGTAGGGGGCGCGCCCTGGGTGGGTAGGGCGCGCCCCCACCCTCGTGGCCAGGTGGGTCCCCCTCTGGTGAACTTCTTCCGCTCAATATTTTTTATATTTTCCAAAAATGACTTTCATGGAGTTTCAGGACTTTTGGAGTTGTGCAGAATAGGTCTCTAATATTTGCTCCTTTTCCAAATTTCTGTAATTCCAAACCAAGATTCTCCCTCCTTATGTAAACCTTGTAAAATAAGAGAGAAAAGGCATAAGTATTGTGATATAATATGTAATAATAACCCATAATGCAATAAATATCGATAGAAAAGCATGATGCAAGATGGACGTATCATGCTCCTCCTGCCGAGTGCACACGAGCATGCGGCCAGCCGCACCACACATGGTTTTATTTTAGCTAACCCTGCAGCATACATTGTACAAAACCACATGGAAATGCAAAGCAAACAGATAAGTAGATCGTAGATAATAGACAATATTAACTTATCGGACACACGGTCCTGTGTATCGAGTATAAGAGTATAACCACAGAGAAGCGATAAACATGTGTTTGATGGCAAGAGATAAATTATACGACAAGTCACTACACCTTATGAACAACCATTGTTCTCTTATTTATACTAAATTACCGTGCCACCCATCTTTGTCGGAGAAAATTCGAGCTATTATTTTTTCAGATTATATGACCTTCTTTTGTTCATTTTCTATGCATAGATTTTTCACTTCCTTGATCTATAGTTTTATATTGCCAACAGCTGATCCAAACAGCAGAAAGTCAAAATTTAGGCATGATATATACATACATTTTTCTGATGAATACAGATAATAAGGGTTGATCACAACTATAGGTTGTTATGATCCAAATGCTAGTGCATATTACTACTCTAGGCTAGTGTGTTACCTCTGGTGTCTTGGTCCTCTCACAAAGGCTCAACCATCGCACGAGTTTCAACCCTTGGCTTTTTAACATGGTGGCGCTTACGAAGGCATCTACCTGAATAACCGAACCGACCAACATGTCAAACACAACATCATCGATTGAATTCAAAGATAATGGCGCCTGCTACTCAATGTATACATACATACTTTCGTCATCATTGAAGTAGATTGGGTCATCGACATTGACCCCTTTCATAATGTACCTAGTACTCGAACCATAGTAAAAGTGAAATTTAAACACAAGAGGATTGTTATTAGCATGGGCCTAGCAAGAATAGTCTTAATTTAAATATCAAACAATCACATTGACAACCAAAAGCTGGAGTTAATAGAGTACACCGTAACCCGAATCTATGCATGTTTACCAAATCAATTCATATTAATTAGGTGAAAGTAATATTGGCAAACTAATCTCCTAATAAAATTGAATCAGAGACAAATATCCAAAGGCCCTCCTAAATTCTGTGTGTTTCTCCGCATTCTTGTAAGTTAGAAAGGGGGGACCATAAATTCCTCGATCAGAAATAGCCAATATATAAAATACAGTTTCATAGGTTATCTTGCTATGAACACTTGAACAGAGCAAGCACAAATTAAGGTAGGGAAAAAAACGAGGAAGCTACCTCTGTGCCAAAGACAAATAGAGCATGAGGCAAATGCTAGTAACAATGAGTTCACAACAAAGAATGAATTCAATGTAAATGTATATTATCATTTGTATATGCACGATTGCTACGAGTCCTAAAAAGAGTGGAATAAGTGTGAGCTGAGAGAATGGACGAAAACAAATTTAAAAATTATTTCTTGCACAAGTCTATTTGCATATGATTTTTAATTTGGAAGCCACCTGGCATGATATTTTTAACTGAATTAAATGTCCAATACTATGTCCAGAATTAAACCTGGCATTGGCCGAAATCATGGGATTACTGAAATTATATTTGTATCCGAAAACCCAACTATCTATAGAAAATCAGAGAGAATCTAAAAGGACCATCTGACTAAATATTCTCGTACGACAGAGTCTACCATGCCACAGCGATGTGCATTCTACTTTGACACTTTTTTCTTTTCTTTCACTGAAGCGTGCAACTAAAAATACCAAACCAGGGTTTACAATCAAAGACAAGATTGCATTATTGTACTTGAGCAGAAACCAATACAACTACTCAGGCATTGGTGTGGCAGTGTTTTATGCACGAGACCATTTATAGAAGCTAACGAAATGTGTACACTGAACCAGGACATTCTTTTTTCTATGGTGCACATAAATAACTATGCACTCTTGGCCTTCTTCTGGCCATATAAATTCTCAAGCACTTTCAGATTTCTCAAACATTGCTTTTCTCTGACAACATATCCATTATCCAACTGATTCAAGCAATTAACTCTGAACATGGCAGCTGAGAGCCATTGTCTTCCTCAACAGAAAGGAAGAGCAAACTAAGCACATGCTTGACCTAGCAAAATACAATTAGCGAAAAACCAGGATGCACATATTCCAGTCGCCGTCCTTATCCATGTATCTGGGCACATATTCCGTCCTGCTGAATATTAATTAAAGCGCTGCAAGCATGGAAGGGAGGAAGGAAAGGTCGTCACTTTACCACTACCGTATAAATTGATGGTTGCCGTCGCCGTGCTTTTGCTGGTGTAGGGGAGTGAGCTCGCCGGAGATGGCTGGTTTCACCGGGTCGTGGTTGACGGCGCCTGCAGCTGCTGGTCTTCACTGCATCTGACGATGGTGGTGGTGGTGCTGTGAAGAAGAAGGTCCTAGACTAGGCAGCAGCTACACGCCTCCTCTGCTGCTCGCCGCAGCTCGACCTCCGCAGGCTGGATGGTACCTCTTCCATCTCCGTCAGGTGGCAAGTTGGCAGCAAGCGATGCGCACGACGAAAGTGTCACAACCCGCCGATCTAGCTCCAAGACGAGACACGAATCGGGAACATGTATACACAACAGATAGCTAGGAGAGGACCATACGAGATCGAGAGGAAGAGCACCTGAAGGACAACGACAATAGCGACGTGGATGGCCGTCTCGGCGGCCGATGCTCCTCCCGTGATGGCGAGGCGCGGCTGTCGCCTTTGGCCCTCCGTCGCTGGAGACACGCAGGTCGTCCCACGCGCAGACGTGGCTATCGGTCGAGAAGACGAACCAGAGGCCGTCGGGGCGTGCTCGACGCGACCCTTGTACGGTACTGCCCAGTCACCAGCCTTGCTCCTATGCTGCCGCTTGCTGTCGCCGTGTCCAGGGAGGAGGAGGGGGTGGCCGCGCGAGAGGGACGGGGAGAGCAGCGGCGGAGACCAGCTCGGTGACGGGAGAGGAGACTGAACGGGAGCGCGGCGGCGGCTACAAGAGCCGAAGGGAAGGGACGCGATGGGGATGGTGGCTAGGGTTATCACCCAATCGATGCCCTTCTCTCCTTTACAGACAGACACGACCCACCCATAGATCGCCACGCAGGGGTAAGGACGCGAAATCCCACTAATGCCCTCGGTGGGATAAGGGAATTACAGGCGGTGGCATGCAATTTTGACCGCGGGCCAACCACACCGGACCTCTGCGCACCCATAGTCGCAGACAGAGGTGGCCCACCAGCCGTGCCCCCACGAGTCAGAGAGAAAGGACCAATATTCCGAGATAAGAGGAAAAAAGAACTGTCCATTGCTCCGGTTGCAAATTTTATCCAACGGCTCAAGTCATCCCAGGGGTAGATCCGATGGTCCAAAACGCATCAAGATGCAGATCCAACGGCCCAGAAGCCAAAATCACTGAGAAGCTCCAGGTTTAGACGTGAATCTAACTATGGGATTCTTCACTCGTTTCTCGACCGTCTATTGTGACTAGCCGCTAAAGGTGCAAAAATTCTGGTTGATGATATTTACTGATGAGTTCTCTACCAGAGAAAATGTATAATATTTACTGATGAGTTCTCTACCAGAGAAAATGTATAACGACATGTTTATAGACTGTTTTTTTTTTTTTGCAAGGAAGACAATTTTTACTCCATTTTATTAATTTTGTTGCACGACGAAAATCATCAGAACAGACCACAAAGAACGACATCAACCGACTTGATGACCCACATGAAGGCACAACATGCCGCCGAGAAGAAAAACATATTCCTTCATCCATTAAAATTAGCATGCTTTATATTTATACAGATATGAATGTATCTAATAATAAAATGTGACTTGATACATTCGTATTTAGACAAATCTACGACAAAATTTTTAGAACAGAGGGAGTAGTTGAGATTGTCATCAAGTGTCATACCAGTGACTACAACTTCACCAATCGATGACAAGCAACGATGCCCTCGCCGCAATAAACCTTAATCGATTACCCATCCATATGCGCATACACTTACCTCTATGAATACATACACGTTGAAAATTTTAAAATAAATCTAAAAATATTGTGAGCACCAGGAATTGAATCCTCGTAGGTTGGGAATACCACTGTTCCTCTAACCATCCAACCACAAGTTGGTTCGCGGCACGATAGACTCTTGTACGGTAAAAATTGATGTATAGGGCATAGTCTCAATAAATCATTGCACTTGTTGACATGTAGCTAGGGCCATTTCGCAAAAGAAATGTAGCTAGGGCCGCCACGTTGGGTCCACTCCACGCGTGTCAAGCCAACCAGCCATCTCAAAAAAAAATTGCGGAAAATTTTTCAATCTATTCATTTTCAATCATGGCAGTACAACGAACATTAGAAATACAAATTGCATCCAGATCCGTAGACCACCTACCGACGACTACAAGCATTGAAGTGAGCCGAAGGCGCGCCGCCGTCATCGCCCCTCCATCGTCGGAGCCAGGCACAACTTGTTGTAGTAGACAGTCGGGAAGTCGTCATGCTAAGGCTTCATAGGACCAAGACCTCGTAACAAAGAATCGCCAGCCGATGAAAAATAACGTAAATCAGAAGGATCCAAACCAAAGACACACGAACGTAGACGAACAACGACGAGATCCGAGCAAATCCATCAAAGATAGATCTGCCGGAGACACACCTCCACACGCCCGCCAACGATGCCAGACGCATCGCCGAAACGGGGGCTAGGCGGGAAGACCTTTATTTCATCTTCAGAGAGCCGCCGCCGCCTCGCCTTCCTGAGTAGGACACAAACACTAACAAAATTGAAAAAAAAAAATTAAAAACGGAGCCCTCCCGCCGGCCCTTGCCAGGATCCACCGCGCCTCCATGATCCTAGGGCCACCGAAAACGAGGCGGACCTACGCCGGCGCCGGCGAGAGGCATGAACCCTAACTTTCTTTCTTGAAGAAGGAGGAGGCGAAGCCCTGGCTCTAGGTACGTCCCAGCCATCTCAAATCTTGAGCTCAAGAACAGACGCATGTGTTTAGCTAGCAAAAGAGGAGAGCTCCTCCTTTAGTATGCGTGGCCAAAAATGGATTTGATTCAATCAGGGCCGGGACCACATATCCTTGCAGCAAAGAGCTCGACCAGAAATTCAGGGGATGATATCCTTTTGTATTTACCTAGGAACTCTGAAAAACTCATCCCAGTGAAACAAAATTGACCCAGTAGGGTGGTACCGGACAGGGGATGCCTTCAAAACGCCGTCATCATCCGGTGCGCGGTCCTCCTGGTATGCAGCAGTCACGTGACCTCTCACATCTCGTTTATTTTTTGCCGGGGCTTATCTCGAATTATTGGAAGAAAAAAAGGTGCACAATCATAGATGTTGGCATTTTCACTGTCATGTACTAGTACAATAATTTCGTAAAGAAAAATGTACTAGTGCAATCACGCTGGGTTATTTTTTCACGACCCTCTCCCAACTGCACATTAGAGCATCTCCAACAGCCGCGCTAAAATAGCGCCGCGACACAAATTGGTCCGTTTTAGCACGCGCGCAACGTGGTGGATCGCTTCAGCGGGCGCGCAAAAACGGCGCGCGCGCTATAACGAGTTGGACGCGCGGTCGAAAACACTCTCACGCGTGGTGTATTTTGGGCGCCCACTACAGCGCGCGGCACACTCGAGCGCTCGCTCTCGCACTTCCTCTCCCGCTTCCATCCCCATCCGGCCATTGCTGCCGCCGCCTCGCCTCCCGGGCGATCGCTCAGCGCTTCGCCTATCCCACAAGGCTCCGCCCCCATCCCTCCTAGTCCTGGCCAAGCGCTATGCCTCCGTCGTTCGAGGAACAATACTGAAGGCCGGCCACGCTGCGCCATAAGGTGTTCGACAAACGACTACAAGGTATGTATTGCTCAAACTTCATGAATTTGGTGCATGTTTTGAATTGTAGTTTTATAGTATAGTATTGAACATTGTAGATGAGTTCGTCGTATGATTCTTTCGAAGAAGAATTTGATATGGAAGAGGAGGAGGATCTTGCAATGATCCTAGCTATGCATATAAAAAAACTGAAGCACGGTGGTTCGGTTATGGGTCGGCAGAAAATTTGGAGAGATAGGATCGATGCCACAACAGATTGATCAGGCATTATTTTGCGGAGAATCCCACATACCCCGAGTCGTATTTTCGTTGCCGGTTTAGGATGAGCACCGAGTTGTTCAGGCACATTGCAGAGAAACTAGCGAGTCATGACCGCTTTTTCAAAGAAAGGAGGAATGTCACGGAGAGCGGGCATAGCACCTTTCAGAAGATGACAGCCGCTTATGGCGTATGTTGGCATACAAGATACCGACCGATCTTGTTGATGATCACTTGGCTATGGGTGAGAGCCAAGCCATCATGTGTGTCAAAGCTTTGCGGTGGGAATTGTGCAAGTGTTTGGCGAGGAGTATTTGAGATCTCCCAATGTCAAGACGCCGCAAGGCCATTGGCGATGAACAAAGCTCGCGGCTTTTCCGGTATGCTTGGCTCAATAGATTGCATGCATTGGAGTTGGAAGAATTGTCCAAAGGCATGGCATGTGCAATTCCACGCCAAAAAAAGGGTTCCACTATAATCCTTGAAGCGGTGGCCAATCGTGAGATTTGATTTGGCATGCATTCTTTGGAATGCTGGATCTTTGAATGACATCAATGTTGTCAACGGTCACCACCGATGAATAAGATTGCAAACGGCGAGTTGCCACCGTGCGCTTTGTAGCAAATGGCCGTGACGCATAACTATGGCTATTATCTAGCGGATGGCATCTATCTAAAGTGGCAAACCTTCGTGAAGCCGTTGAAAAAGCCGGAAGGTAAGAAAAATCTTGATTTCCACAATGCTCATGCGGCGGCTAGAAAAGATGTGGAGAGAGCATTTGGGATTTTGCAAGCCCAATTTGCTATTGTGAGAGGACCGGCTAGATTTTGGGATCAAAAAATGCTTTGGTACATCATGCACGCTTGTGTAATCATGCACAACATGATCATCGAGAATGAGCGTGGCCAAGATTTAGACTACTCACAGTATGAGCTCTTGGAACACCTCGTGCGAGTGCGATGGAGGGCTGAAAGGGTAGCCCGTTTTATTGCCTCCTATCATGCCATTCGGCGCCCCGCAACGCACAATGAATTTCAGAATGATCTGATTGAAGAGTGGTGGGCATGGCATGGACGACAAAGAGCATGATGATTTCTGCATTCGACATTATATTGTTCATGAACTATTTGTTGTGTTTATTGCATTATTTGTTGTACTGAACGATAAACTATTTGTTTGAGTTGTAATGATAACGAAATTGAACTATTTATTGTTGATTTATTTTATTTGTTTGATCATTTTTGCTCCTCTTCTTTAAAATATATGTATGATTTATGCTTGTGTATTTTTCTTGTATTCTTTGGGCGGGGCCTTGTATTGCGTTAGTCATGTTCTTGGCTATTTGGCCATATTAAACCAGCCGGCCTTGCAGCAAACATGTTTTTTGCGTGCGGCGCTTAGCGCGGCTGTTGGAGATGCTCTTAGGTTCGACTTCGGCAGGGGCGGCGGCGATGGTGAGTGGTGGGTGGTGGGTGCTGAGAGCATAGAGGCGAGAGGCGATGGGAGAGAGGAGTGGTGGTTTTCTGTGCGAGCGACATGACTGGCACTGGATGCGGTGTGAGGAGGAAGACGAGGGTCTTTTGGATTCAGTGGGAAACGAACGGACGGGGCTACACTGCGAACAGGCGATGGCTAACTGAAAAAGAAGCGAGCAGCCCGACCGCGCGCGCCACGGGACGAACGAGCCAGCTAGCCAGCTCGTCAACCGGCCCACGTCGGGCGCTCCCGAACGGCCGTTAACGGTTGTCGCCCGCGAGCGATTGACCACATCAAAATGAGATCAAAATTTGGTTTAGTGTTTTTTGCCACTGTTAATTCTTTGGTGCGGTGTAGAGTGTTACGTTTTGTAAAGTGGTGATTTTTCGCAAGTTGTGACACGAAAGTGGTAGTTATGTGCAAAGTGTCATGTTTTTTAAAGTGACGATTTTCCGCAAATTGTGACACAAAAGTGGTAGTTATATGCATTTTACTCTTTACTTTGGGACAATTGTACTTTCGCTATCTGCATGAAGAACAAGTTTTACTCTTCCCATTGCTTGAACAAATTGTTATGTAAATGTAATTTTGACAAATTGTGAACACACATCTCCAGTCTTTTGAAGTCAGTAGTTCAGGCTTTGTTTTGAAATAGCTTCGACCATACAGTCTGACTAAGGATTAAGTGCTGCATCAGTTCGATAAAACCTTGGATGAAACAGTGACAAAATGGAATGCAGCACCCTGAGAATGTCACTATAAACATTCCTTTTTCCCCACAACTCTTCTATAAACCCTTCAACCAAACACTGAGAAAATGGCCAAAGCAGTTGGGAGGCACACATAATGCACCTCAGTTTATTTGGGAATTGTTCTGCACATCTGGTTAAGTAGTCTTATATCCCAACTGTTGTTCATTGCCATATTTCCTTGCCACCAGCAGTGCAGCATAGTGTAAACAGATAAACCTATTGTGAGTGGTCTCCTGCTATCCTGACGTGCTGAAGTTGCTGCTGTGTTTTCAGGGCCAACTTATGCAAATGATCATGAGTCCATGATGCCACCTTCCTTTACTCAAGAACTGCACCATCTATTCTAAACAACAGGGGTAAACGCTGCATAGTCCGGAGTTGTACAACGACACTGGATTGCCATTTATTCATCAATATATTATGTACAGAGCGCCAAACTCCCAAAAGCATACACAAATACAGAACTACAGTAGTACTATATCACAGCACAATGGGCGGCCAAGATTGATCGGTCAGAAGCGACGCGCCAGCCTCCAGAGCCACGCCATGATCCCGTACTCATTGTCTTCGTCGTCTGATCCGAGTCGCTGTCGGTGTCCGAGAAAGAGTCCTCGCCGGGCCACTCCTGTTCCGTCCCGTGCTCCTCCAGCACCTCGCTCTTCAACGCTGGATGGCCCAGGCCGCCGAAGGACGGCGACTCGTCGGAGACCGCCACGTCGTCGCCGTCAACCACCATCTCCTCCTCCGCTGTTATGGAGTGGACTTTGGTCGGGTTGGCCGCCTCGGACTGCTTGGCCAGAAGCGGCTCGGCGGTGACCACGCGGTCAACGGCGTCGGGTACTACCTGCGTCGGAAGCTCGACGGGGAGGCGCGCCGGGACAGAGCCCACGAGGAGGCAGCAGACCAGCACGAGGAGGGCAGCGGCGGCGCCGGTGCGCGCCATGGGTGTTGCTCGTGGTGGCGCGTGATAAGTGTGGTGGTGGAATGGAAGCGTGGAAGGGAATAAGCTGGGCTGGGAGCTATGCAGAAGAGTGAAAGACCAGTTGGAATTTTCGATGTATTTAGAGTCGGGGATTATGAAAGGTGGTTTGATTAGTCGCTTAGGAAACGTTCCCTTCACTTGTCGCCTTCATGTTACGAGAGGGAGACGACTTTGAGCGAGAGCGACCTATATAGAACCCAGAACAATCTCTTGCGCACATTGTTTAGCTTGCTACAGGTTTCATGGTGTCGCTGGTTATTCTTTGCGAGGCACATAGTATTGAGTCTATGAGACATGTAGATATTTTATGGAACACAGGAACAACACCCAAAGGGGCGCAAACGCGCAGGTCAACGCTCTCCCGACGGGTTATTGGTCTGACCCGTTGCTTCAAAAAATGTTCGCGGACTTTCAAAAATCTTTATGAATTTTAGATTTTTTTGTGAATTCACAAACTAATCGAGGATGTAGAAAATGCTAACGATTTCAAGAAAATATTCAAAAATACTTACAATTTCAAAAAAATATTTGAGTATTGGAGAAATGTTCATGATTTCGAAAAATATTGACGAATATATAAAACGTTCACAAATATAAAAAATGTTCAGGAATTCAAAACATGTTCATCATTTTGAATAATGTTTGCAAATTTAAAAAGGAGTTCATGAATTTGAAATATGAGCGCATATTAAAAAAACATGAATTGAAAATATTTACGAACTAAAAAATGGTCGAAAATTCAGAAAATGTTTGAAATTCAAAAACATCATGAATTCAATTTTTTTTAACGAATTCAAAATATGCTTGTGATTTACATAAATGTTCATAAATATAAAACTTCTTCGAAAATTCAGAAAACGTTCAGAAATGGAGTCATGAATTAAAATAATGTTCGTGACTTCAGAAAATGTTCAATAACTTAAAAAAATGTTCGTGATTATAAAAAATCTTCATAAATTAAAAAAATTTCGAGACTACAAAATATATTTAGGAATTTGAAAAATGTTTGAAATTTCAAAAAGTTGTTTCTGCATTCCAAAAATGTTCACAAACATAATGATGAATTCAAACATTGGTCACGACTTCAGAAAATGTTTGAAAATTAGAAAATATTTGAAAACTAAAAGTTCTTTGTGAATTCAATTTTTTTTAAACATGAATACAAACAATGTTCACGACTTCAGAACATGTTCGAGAATTATAATTTTTTGTGATTCTGGGAAATATCCAGGAATTAAAAAATGTTCACAATGCAAAAATAATTCACAAATTCAAAACATGTTTGCCAATTAAACTGTTCTTCGTCAATCCAAAAACGTTAAAAAAAACTAAAAAAACCAATCAAATTCAAACAATATTCAAGCCTTCAGAAAATGTTTGAGAATTAAAAAATTTGTTTGTAATACTCGAGAATGTTCACAAATACAAAAAAAGTTCACGATTTCGAAAAATG
Source organism: Aegilops bicornis (assembly GCA_021605145.1). NCBI lineage: Eukaryota > Viridiplantae > Streptophyta > Magnoliopsida > Poales > Poaceae > Aegilops > Aegilops bicornis. The sequence goes on from CM038671.1 coordinate 103,795,114, forward strand.
TTTGCAAATCCATAAAGTCTTCAGGAATTCCGAAATATTCAAAATTTCAGAAAAATCATGAATACAAACAATCTTTTGGACATTAGAAAAAGTTCGAGAATTAAAAAAATTTGTTCATCATTTCGACAAATGTTCATGCATTCAATAAACGATTATAAATAAGAAAACACTTGCTATTTTGAAAAATGTTAGCTAATTCAAAAAATATTCAGGAATTCAAAAGATGTTAGTTTTTTTAGAAAATGATAAATTCCAACAATGTTCACGGCTTCAGAAAATATTTGAGGATTCAAAAAAAGTGTTTGGGATTTTTGAAATGTTCACGAATACATAAAATTTGCCAATTCAAAATAGGTTTGCATGTAAAAAATGTTGGCGAATTCAAAATTTTCTCCGGTAATTTAAAAGAAAATCTTGAATTCAAAGAATGTCCTTCAGAAAATGTTCGACGATTAAAAAAGTGTTAGTGATTTTGAAAAATGTTTGTGAATAGAAAAAATGATCACGATTTAGAAAATATATTCACAAATTCAAAAAGTTCATCGAGAATTTCTAATATGTTAAAAAATCCATAAAGTCTCAAATTCAAACCATGTTTGCGGCTTTAAAAAATGTTCGTAAATTAAAAAATTGTTCGTGATTATGAAAAATCTTCATGAATTAAAAAGTGTTAATGAATAAAAAAGTGTTCCCGAATGCAATATATATCCACGATCTAAAACAATTGCAAACTCAAAGAAAGTCCATGGTTTCAAAAATGTTCAGAAAGGTAATCATGAAATAAAAAATGTCCGCGAGCTCGAAGAACATTTTGAATTCAAAAATGTTCATGGTTTCAAAAAATGTTCGGAAATGTAGTCCTGATTTCAAATAATGTTCACAACTTCAGAAAATGTTCGATAACTTACAAAAACATGTTCGTGATTTTGAAAAATGTTATGATTTTAAAAAATGTGAATATAAAATATATTCTGATTTTAAAAAATGTTCAAAAATTTAAAAACTTGTTTCTGTATTCCAAAAGTGTTCTAAAAAATAATCATGAATTAAACAATGGTTGCGACTTCAGAAAATGTTTGATTTTTTTAAAAAATGTGTACGTGATGTAAAATTTCCAGGAACACAAAATATGTTCATGTTTTCTGAAAATATCATAAATACAAAAGGTTCTTTGTGAATTTTTTTCCCGAAAACATGAAAACAAACAATATTCACGACTTCAGAAAAATTTCAACAATTAAAACAATTGTCATGATTTTGGAAAATGTTCATGAATAGAAAAAAATTCGAAACATGTTCGCAATTTTGAAAAAAGTTGTGGTGAGTTCTAGGCGCCTCCCCCACCCTCATATATATAGGTGGGAGGGAGAGGGAGCAGCCAAGGGGGGCGGCCCAAGTAGGCCGAATCCTACTTGGGGTTCCTCCCCAATTCGCCCCCCCTTTCCTTTTTCACCGGAGGGGGAAGGAAAGAGGAGGGAGGAGGGAAGGAAGGGGAGGCAGATCCTCCCTTCCTTCTCTCTTCCCTCTTTCCTTTCTCCTGCAGTGCGGCCCATATGGGCGCAGTGACCCTATTGGTGATGTGTTTCCCCTCTTGGTCCATTAGGCCCATATCTTTGCCGGGGGGTGATACGTCCATTTTGCATCATGTTTTCTTACTGTTATTTATGATTTTTATCCATAATAATACTTTTTGAAGTAATTCTAATGCCTTTTCTCACATAACTTGCAAGGTACACACCATGAGGGAGAATTCCGGCAGCTGGAAATCTGGACCTGGAAAAGCTACGTCAGGCTACCTATTCTGCACAACTCCAAACAAGCTGAAACTTCACGGAGATTTGTTATGGAATATTTAAGAATTACTGGAGCAAATAACTACCAGAGGGGCCCACCAGGTGGGCACAACCCATCGGGCGCGCCAAGGAGCCTAGGCGCCACAGTGGGTTGTGCTCACTCTGCCCACCTCCGTGGCCATCTTACAGTATATAGCTCATTTTGACCTAGAAAAAATAAGGAGAGGACTTTCGGGACGGAGCGCCGCCGTCTCGAGGCGGAACTTGGGCAGGAGCACTTTTGCCCTCCGGCGGAGCGATTCCACGGGGGGAACTTCCCTCCCAGAGAGGGAAATCATCGTCCTCATCATCACCAACAAATCTCCCATCTTGGGGAGGGCAATCTCCATCAACATCTTCAACAACACCATCTCATCTCAAACCCTAATTCATCTCTTGTGTTCAATCTTGTTACCGGAACTATAGATTGGTGCTTGTGGGTGACTAGTAGTGTTGATTACATCTTCTAGTTGATTACATCTTGTAGTTGATTACTATAGTTCAGATCCATTATGCTATTTAATACTCCTCTGATCATGAGCATGTTTATCATTTGTGAGTAGTTACTTTTGTTCTTGAGGTCACGGGAGAAATCATGTTGCAAGTAATCATGTGAATTTGATATGTGTTCGATATCTTGATAGTATGTATATTGTTATTCCCTTAGTGGTGTCATGTGAACGTCGACTACATGACACTTCACCATATTTGGGCCTAAGAGCATCTCCAACAGACGTCGAACGCGCCGCGCGCTAAAAACAACTTTTCCGCGCGCCGTTCGCCTGGTTTTGCGCGGCCGGCAGCGCTGTAGCTAACGCGTTAAGTATCCCGCCTGGGGAGTACGTTCGCAAGAATGAAACTCAAAGGAATTGACGGGGGCCCGCACACGTTCTTCCTGAAAGGAAGGGAGGATTAGGAAAGTCCTATTGATTGCTGCTTTCTCCAGACCGCCGGGAAAAGCATGAAAAAAAGGCTCGAATGGTACGATCCTGCCTCCAACAGCCGCGCTAAAATGCACAGCGCGTACCGCTCCAGCAGCGCACAAAAATGCAGCGCGCGCGACTCGCCGGCGCATGCCATATGTTGCATTTTGGACACAAAATGGATTTCAAACATTCAAAATGCAATGAACATGGCATATAAACACAAACAAGTTGATGAATAAAAGTTCATGCCCACAAATTCAAAATCATGCCCACAAGTTCATCCAACCAAGTTCAAAATGCAAACCAAATTCATGACACAAACGAAAGACACATCAAGCCTCGTCCTCATCTACGGAAGATGATTCTTCCTCCTCCGAAGATGATTCTTCCTCCTCCTCCTCATCATTGTCGCGCTCCGCATCATGTGAAGCTCCGACGGTGTTGGCAAGATCTTCAACGGCATCTTCATGGGAAGGTGTGTGAGGAGGCACACCGGAAGACATTCAGCCCATGGCGGCCGGAGGTGCACCCATGCCTCCCATGAGAGAAGCAAAACTCATGCCTCCCATGGCGGCCATGGCGCCGGGCGGTGCTCCAAAGCCACCCATGGCTCCCATGGTCTCCATGGTAGCTCCAAAGCCATCCATGGCACCTAAGCCGCCCACGGTAGGTCCGAAGCCACCCATGGCGCCAAGGCCACCGCCAACCATTACACGGACCATAGCTCTTTTTTGGATCAAGACTTCTTCACGGGCAAGATTGACATACTCCTTTTGCGCCACATTGAGGATAGATGTGTCCAAGAAGAACAAGTGCTTCTCCCATTCCAACAATCCAGTTTGCTCCTCATTGAAACCGAGTTGGGTGTAGGGCTTCTCTTGCCGTCATCACTTGATGCATCATCCTCCTTCTCATCATCATCATCCAACTCAATTGTTCGCTTGCGTTTGTTGCTCAAATCCAAATCATCCAAATCATCACGCTTCGTCCATTTCTCATCATCCTCCAACACTTCATAGCAATGAGGCAAGGTAAATATCCTTCCTTTCTTGATCTTCCCCTTCTTGGTTCTCTTCTCCTCTCCTTTGAACAAGTTTTGTGCAATGTTGTACTACATGAAAACAAAGCAAGTTAGCACTTCAAACACCAACAACAAGTATGATGAACATGGATGAAATGCCACTTACTCTATCGTCCTCATTGGTGCCACTTGGGTTCAACTTGTCAACGGCCTTTTGTGCGGCCGCCCACTTTTGACAATCCTTGTTGATTGTCAACCACCGGGATCGAAGTGATCGCTCAAAGCGGTCAATTCCACTCACGTTGCGAACATCAAAGTGTTCTTTCATCCGCCCGCAATAAGCATCTCTACTTTGATCACCCCCAACGGATGGATCCCTCGACACTTGCAACCAAGTATTGCGTAGTAAGATGTCTCCGGCGTTTGTGTAATTGCCTGCTCTTCCTTTCGTTGCGTCGACAATGCCCTCACCATCCTCGTCCACCTCGAACTCATGGTCATCGAAATGCAAGTCATTGGTTTGAGACCAATGCGAATTGTTGGAGCCAATAGCCATAATTGACATGTATGCATCATCGTTGAGACTACAAAATATATAGAACAATGCAAATAAGCTATCTATATGAATGCATTCAAAAAATAACAAGAAAAGAAAAGTTGGAAAAAATTTCTACCTTTGGGGCATACCGTCGAACATGTTGTGCGCGTCGGCCGCCGGCTCAACGAGTGAGCTCGCCAGCTGCAGTCAGCCGCTACCACACACACCCTGCAAGCTTCTTCCTCCTCGCCTTCGAGGTGCCGGAGCCGTCCGCCGCCTTGTTCTTCTTCACGGATGTCTTGCCCTTCTTCGCCCGCCCCACATTGGGGAGCTTGGGCGGCGGCACGGGGTGGCGCCGGCATGACGCCACCCGCCGCCGAGGTCATCCGCGGCGGCATGAAGAGGCCGCGCGCGAGGACGATGCTCGAAGGAACTCCGGCGGAGGTGAGGCCAACGCTCCCCGCGCTAGGGTTTGCGGCGGCGGCAGCGATGGAGGGGTCGCGGCTGTAGGATGGGGTGAGCGGGGTGCCGGCACGTGCGTCCATCAGGTCAAGTTAAATCGGCCTTGGCCTTGGTGAAGTTGGCGGGAGGAGAGAGTGCGTGCGAAGGCGCTGTGTGTGCTGTGGAAGCGGGCGCCCAAATACAGCTGAAGTTGGCGATTCGGACCACAAGACCTAACTCCATATGTCAGCGGTTAGTGCGCGCCCGCTGGAGCCACTCTACCGGTTGCGCGCACGCTAAAATGGCCAAATTTGCGGCGCGGCGCTTGTTTAGCGTGGCTGTTGGAGATGCTCTAAGGGAATGCATTGTGGAGTAGCAATTAGATGATGGGTTGCGAGAGTGACAGAAGCTTAAACCCCAGTTTATGCGCTATTTCGTAAGGGACCGATTGGATCCAAAAGTTTAATGTTATGGTTAGAATTTATTCTTAATACTTTTCTCGTAGTTGCGGATGCTTGCGAGGGGGTTAATCATAAGTAGGAGGTTTGTTCAAGTAAGAACAACACCTAAGCACCGGTCCACCCACATATCAAATTATCAAAGTAGCGAACACGAATTAAACCAACATGATGAAAGTGACTAGATGAAATTCCCCTGTACCCTCAAGAATGCTCTACTTATCATAAGATACCGCTTTGGCCTGTCATTTGCCTCAAAAGGATTGGGCTACCTTGCTGCATTTTTGTTACTACTATCGTTACTTGCTCGTTACAAATTATCTTGCTATCAAACTACCCCACTACTTACAATTTCAGCACTTGCAGACATTACCTTACTGAAAACTACTTGTCATTTCCTTCTGCTCCTCGTTGGGTTTGACACTCTTACTTATCAAAAAGAGCTACAATTGATCCCCTATACTTGTGGGTCATCAAGGCTATTTTCTAGCGCCGTTGCCGGGAAGTGAAGCGCCTTTGGTAAGTGGAATTTGGTAAGGAAACATTTATATAGTGTGCTGAAATTTATTGTCACTTGTTACTATGGAAAACAATCCTTTGAGGGGTTAGTTCGGGGTATCTTCACCTCGTCCGGAGCCACAATTAGCTACCCCTCAACCTACTGCACCTACTAAAAAATATTGAATATGAAATTTCTTCGGGTATGATAGAACAACTGCTAGCTAATCCTTATGCAGGAGATGGAACCGAACATCCTGATATGCACTTGATATATGTAGGACAAATTTGTGGATTGTTAAGCTTGCAGGTTTACCCGGAGATGAAGTTATGAAAAAGGTTTTCCCTTTATCTTTGAAGGGAAAAGCATTGACATGGTATAGCTATGCGATGATATTGGATCATGGAATTGGAATCGCTTGAAATTGGAGTTCCACCAAAAAAATTATCATATGCATCTAGTTCATCGTGATCGGAATTATATATATAATTTTTGGCCTCGTGAAGGAGAAAGTAACGCTCTAGCTTGGGCGAGGCTGAAGTCAATGTTATATTCATGCCCCAACCATGAGCTCTCAAGAGAAGTTATTATCCAGAACTTTTATGCTCGGCTTTCTCGTAATGATCAAACCATGCTTGATACTTCTTGTGTTGGTTCTTTTATGAAAAAGACTATTGAAATCCGGTGGGATCTTTTGGAAAGAATTAAAGGCAACTATGAAGATTGGGAACTCGACGAAGGTAAAGAGTCAGGTATTATGCTTAAGTATGATTGTGTTAAATCTTTTATGAATACCGATGCTTTTCAAAAGTTTAGCACTAAATATGGACTTGACTCTGAGATAGTAGCCTCCTTTTGTGAATCATTTGCTACTCATGTTGATCTCCCTAAAGAGAAGTGGTTTAAATATCACCCACCTGTTAAAGAAGAAATCAAAGAACCGGTACCAGTTAAAAAAGAAACTATAATTTATAATGTTGATCCAGTTGTTCCTTCTGCTTATATTGAGAAACCACCTTTCCTTGTCAGGATAAAGAAACATGCTAAAGTTTCAAATGTGGTTAACAAAAGCTATATTAGAACACCTAAGCCTGATGAACAAATTAAAGTAGAACCTAGCATTGCTATGGTTAAAGATCTCTTGGAAGAAGATATGGATGGGCATGTTATTTATTTACTTGAAGAAGCTGCTAGAACCGCCAAACCCGATAAAAGGGATAAACATAGACCTGTTGTTGGCATGCTGTCATCTCGCTTAAAATAGGAGATCACTGTTATCATGGTTTATGTGACATAGGTGCTAGTGTGAGTGCTATTCCTTACACCTTATATCAAGAAATTATGAATGACATAGCACCCACAGAGATAGAAGAAATATATGTCACTATTAAACTTGCTAAAAGAGACACCATATCACCAATTGGGATTGTTAGAGATGTTGAAGTCTTGTGTGGGAAAATAAAATACCCTACTGATTTCCTTGTTCTTTGTTCCCCACAAGATGACTTCTGTCCCATTATTTTTGGTAGACCTTTCTTGAACACCGTTAATGCTAAAATAGACTATGAGAAACAAACTGCCGGTGTTAGTTTTGGTGATGAATCTCACGAGTTTAATTTTTTTCCAAGTTTAGTAGAAAACTTCATGAAAAAGAATTGCGTAGTAAAGATGAATTAATTGGTCTTGCTTCTATTGCTGTGCCACCTACTGATCCACTAGAACAATATTTGCTAGACCATGAAAATGATATACATATGCATGAAAGAAATGAAATAGATAAGATTTTCTTTGAACAACGTCCTCTGCTTAAACACAATTTGCGTATTGAAACTCACGGAGGTCCTCCTCCACCTAAATGTGATCCTGTGTTTGAATTAAAACAATTGTCAGACACTTTGAAATATGCTTATCTTGTTGAAAATAAGATATATCTTGTTATTATTAGTGCTAACCTTTCAGAACATGAAGAAGAAAGATTATTAAAAGTTCTAAGGAAGCACCGAGATGCTATTGGATATACTCTTGATGATTTAAAGGGCATTAGTCCCACTCTATGTCAACACAAAATTAATATGGAACCTGACGCTAAACCCGTTGTCGATCACCAACGTCGGTTAAATCCGAAGATGAAAGAAGTGGTAAGAACGGAAATATTAAAACTTCTGGAAGCAGGTATAATTTATCCCATAGCTGATAGTAGATGGGTAAGTCTTGTTCATTGTGTCCCTAAGAAAGGAGGTATAACTATTGTTCCTAACGATAAGAATGAACTTATCCCACAAAGAATTGTTACATGCTATAGAATGGTAATTGGTTTTAGAAAACTAAACAAAGAAACTAGAAAAGATCATTACCCTCTGCCTTTTATTGATCAAATGCTTGAAAGATTATCTAAGCACACACATTTTTGCTTCCTTGATGGACACTACGGTTTTTCACAAATACATTTCTCAACCTGATCAAGAAAAGACCACTTTTACTTGTCCCTTTGGAACTTATGCTTATAGACGTATGCCTTTTGGTTTATGTAATGCACCTGCTACCTTTCAAAGATGTATGACAGCTATATTCTCTAACTTTTGTGAAAAGATTGTTGAAGTTTCCATGGACGACTTCTCTGCTTATGGGAAGTCTTTTGATCATTGTTTAAGCAATCTTGATCGAGTTTTGCAGAGATGTGAACAAACGAATCTTGTCTTGAACTGGGAGAAGTGCCACTTTATGGTTAATGAAGGCATTGTCTTGGGTCATAAGATTTCTGAGAAGGGTATTGAAGTGGACAAAGCTAAGGTTGATGCAATTGAGAAAATGCCATGTCCTAAGGACATCAAAGGTATTCGTAGTTTCCTTGGTCACGCTGGTTTCTATAGGAGATTTATCAAAGACTTCTCTAAAATTTCTAGGCCTCTTACAAATCTTTTGCAAAAGGATATTCCTTTTGTTTTCGATGATGATTGTTTAGAAGCTTTTGAAACACTCAAGAAAGCCTTAATTTCTGCACCTATTATTCAACCACCTGACTGGAACTTGCCTTTTGAAATTAAGTGTGATGCTGGTGATTATGCTGTTGGTGATGTTCTAGGACAAAGAGTTGATAAGAAACAGAATGTTATTCATTATGCTTGTAAAACTCTAGACAGTGCTCAACGAAATTATGCTACTACTGAAAAGGAATTTCTAGCAGTGGTATTTGCTTGTGATAAATTTAGATCTTACATTGTTGATTCCAAAGTTATCGTTCACACCGACCATGTTGCTATTAAATATCTTATGGAAAAGAAAGATGCTAAACCTAGACTTATTCGATGGGTTCTCTTGTTGCAAGAATTTGATTTACATATCACTGATAGGAAAGGAGCTGAGAACCCCGTAGCTGATAATTTGTCTAGGCTTGAAAATGTGCTTGATGACCCACTACCTATTGATGATAGTTTTCCTGATGAGCAGTTAGCCGCAATAAATGTTGCTCATAGTACTCCTTGGTATGCTGATTATGCTAATTACATTGTTGCTAAATATTTACCACCTAGCTTTACATACCAAGAAAAAAAATCTTCTATGATTTAAGACACTACTTTTGGGATGGCCCACATCTTTATAAAGAAGGAGTAGATGGTATTATTAGACGTTGTGTACCTGAGCATGAACAGGGACAAATCCTACGGAAATGTCACTCCAAAGCTTATGGAGGGCATCATGCTGGAGATAGAACTGCTCGTAAGGTATTGGAGTCTGGATTTTATTGGCCTACTCTCTTCAAGGATGCCCGTAAGTACGTCTCATCTTGTGATGAATGTCAAAGAATAGGTAATATCGGTAAGTGTCAAGAAATGCCTATGAACTATTCACTTGTTGTTGAACCATTTGATGTTTGGGGATTTGACTACATGGGACCTTTTCCTTCCTCTAATGGGTATACACATATTTTGGTTGCTGTTGATTATGTTACTATATGGGTAGAAGCTATTCCAACTAGTAGTGCTGATCACAACACCTATATTAAAATGCTTAAGGAAGTTATTTTCCCAAGGTTTGGATTCCCTAGATATTTAATGACTGATGGTGGTTCACACTTTATTCATGGTGCTTTTCGTAAAATGCTTGCCAAGTATGATGTTAACCATAGAATTGCATCACCCTATCATCCTGAGTCTAGTGGTCAAGTTGAACTTAGCAATAGAGAAATAAAATCAATTTTGCAAAAGACTGTCAATAGGTCTAGGAAGAATTGGTCTAAGAAATTAGATGATGCACTTTGGGCTTATAGAACAACATATAAAAATCCTATGGGTATGTTTCCTTATAAAATGGTTTATGGAAAAGCTTGTCATTTGCCTCTTGAGTTTGAACATAAAGCATATTGGGCAATTAAAGAACTCAAATATGATTTCAAACTTTCTGGGGAAAAGAGGTTATTTGATATGAGCTCATTAGATGAATGGAGAACCCAAGCTTATGAAAATGCAAAATTATTCAAAGAGAAAGTTAAAAGATGGCATGACAAAAGAATCCAAAAGCGTGAGTTTAAAGTTGGGGAATATGTTCTTTTATACAACTCTCATTTCAGATTCTTTACAGGAAAACTCCTCTCAAAATGGGAAGGCCCCTATGTCATCGAGGAAGTTTATCGGTCTGGAGCCATAAAAATAAATAATTCCGAAAGTACTAACCCGAAGGTTGTCAATGGGCAACGAATAAAACATTATATCTCAGGTACGCACATTAATGTTGAAAGTAATATTATCCAAACTTTGACACCGGAAGAACACATAAAAGAGTCCTTCCGGAACACTCCAGGTTCATGAAAATAAGGAGGTATGTGATACGGTAAGTAAACGGACTCCGAAAAATCTGCAAAAATATTTTTTGTTAGTTTTGGAATATTTAGAAAATTAGGAAAATAAGAAACTACCGGGAAAGTGACCCTGGTGGGCACAAGACACCAGGGCGCGCCTGGCTTGCCTGGCGCGCCTAGGTGGGTTGTGCCCACCTGGGACACCTTCCTGACTCCATTTTTCTTCCGTATGCTTGTCCTCCAAGATAAAAAAATCTATATATACTTCCCGAACATGTTTATCACCGTATCGCAAAGAAATTCTCTGTTCTCTTTTCTTGCTGTTTTCTGTCAGATTCCATCTACCATGGCCTCTTCAAATACCTCCAAGGACAAGTTCTTCAAGAACGTCGTCAACCCATATCTGCGGGAGGTGGTGCAACACCCTCAAACCATCCAGATGCATGAGGGGGATGCTGTACATCCGTGATGAGCAAGGTCCTAAGGGCACGGGAGCCGTGGAGGCCAGGCTTGAAGCCATGGAGCAGGAAGTCTTCCGGTGCAAGGGGATGGTGGAACGTGGGCTCAATGCCAATCACCTCATGATCATGGACCTTTCCCATGACCTCAAGGTGGATGGCAAGCCCATGAAGGACATCATCTTCACCCTCAACGAGCAAATCAACTTTCTCCGAAGCCAGATCTATGATCTTCAAAACCAAGTCTTTGAATATGAAGCGAGGTTTAAAGGTATGAGCTTGGCTGCTAGTTGCAGGACCCGTGAGACTCACTCCTCCTCTTTTGATGGTGGACCACTGCCATGGAAATCCAAGGACAAGATCTCTTCTTCTTCACCAACATCACCTTCTTCACCACCAAAAGAGAATTGAGTATCGGGTATGGGCACTCCCCTTGGCTTCCGCCAAGCTTGGGGAGGTGCTTGATCGTATCACCCCACTATCTTTTTTACTTTTACTTATCTTAGTTCGATCTTTTGCTTTGGTTGAATAAAAGTTTAGTTTGATCCTTTCTTCTTTGAGAGTTTGCTTAGTGATCTATCCTTGTAATCGTGTGCAAGTTATATAATAAAGTTTAGTTTGAGTTTTTGCTTCTTTACTTTCATGTTGCAAATAAAGAAAAGAAATAAGAAAGAAAAAGAGAAAGGAAGTGAATAAAAGAAAGGAAATAAATTAAGAAGATCATATACCAATCCTATGGTAGGTGATGGCACCACATAAGGAAAAGTATAAGTAGAAAATTTTATTAGGGATTGACAAACATAGCATTAGTCAATGATGCAACTCATGAAAGAATTAATAAGGTAAGGGAAGATTCACATATAATGCCAAGTTGCAAAGTTGACTGAGAACATAGTTTGTTGGTTTCTAATAGAGTTTTTGCTTTATACTTTGATGTCTACTACTCAACCTTCTCCTTGTAGATGTTGTTGGGCCTCCAAGTGCAGAGGTTTGTAGGACAGTAGCAAATTTCCCTCAAGTGGATGACCTAAGGTTTATCAATCCGTGGGAGGCGTAGGATGAAGATGGTCTCTCTCAAACAACCCTGCAACCAAATAACAAAGAGTCTCTTGTGTCCCCAACACACCCAATACAATGATAAATTGTATAGGTGCACTAGTTCGGCGAAGAGATGGTGATACAAGTGCAATATGGATGGTAGAGATAGGTTTTTGTAATCTGAAAATATAAAAACAACAAGGTAACTAATGATAATAGTGAGCGTAAACGGTATTGCAATGATAGGAAACAAGGCCTAGGGTTCATACTTTCACTAGTGCAAGTTCTCTCAACAATAATAACATAATTGGATCATATAACTATCCCTCAACATGCAACAAAGATTCACTCCAAAGTCACTAATAGCGGAGAACAAACGAAGAGATTATGGTAGGGTACGAAACCACCTCAAAGTTATTCTTTCCAATCAATTCATTGGGCTATTCCTATAAGTGTCACAAACAGCCCTAGAGTTCGTACTAGAATAACACCTTAAGACACAAATCAACCAAAACCCTAATGTCACCTAGATACTCCAATGTCATCTCAAGTATCCGTGGGTATGATTATACGATATGCATCACACAATCTCAGATTCATCTATTCAACCAACACATAGAACCTCAAAGAGTGCCCCAAAGTTTCTACCGGAGAATCACGACGAAAACGTGTGCCAACCCCTATGCATATGTTCATGGGCGGAACCCGCAAATTGATCACAAAAACATACATCAAGTGAATCACGTGATATCCCATTGTCACCACAGATACGCACGACAAGACATACATCAAGTGTTCTCAAATCTTTAAAGACTCAATCCGATAAGATTACTTCAAGGGGAAAACTCAATCCATTACAAGAGAGTAGAGGGGGGGAAGCAACATAAGATCCAACTATAATAGCAAAGCTCGCGGTACATCAAGATCGTGCCAAATCAAGAACATGAGAGAGAGAGATCAAACACATAGCTACTGGTACATACCCTCAGCCCCAAGGGTGAACTACTCCCTCCTCGTCATGGAGAGCACCGGGATGATGAAGATGGCCACAGGTGAGGGTTCCCCCCTCCGGCAGGGTGCCGGAACAGGGTCCCGGTTGACTTTTGGTGGCTACAGAGGCTTGCGGCGGCGGAACTCCCGATCTATTCTCGTCTTCAAAGTTTTTAAGTGCATTGGGTATATATGGGTGAAACAAATGCGTCGGTGGACCTCGGGCTGTCCACGAGGCGGGGCGCGCCTAGGGGGTGGGCGCGCCCGCCTCGTGGGAAGCCCGGGACTCCCAGTGAGCTTCCGGTACTCCGTGGGCTTCTTCTGGTCCAAAAATAAGTTCTGTGGAGTTTCAGGTCAATTTGACTCCGTTTGATATTCCTTTTCTTCGAAACACTGAAATAGGCAAAAAAAAACAGCAACTCTGGGCTGGGCCTCCGGTTAATAGGTTAGTCCCAAAAGTAATATAAAAGTGGATAATAAAGCCCAATAATGCCCAAAACAGTAGATAATATAGCATGGAGCAATCAAAAATTATAGATACGTTGGAGACGTATCAAGCATCCCCAAGTTTAATTCCTGCTCGTCCTCGAGTAGGTAAATGATAAAAAAGATAATTTTTGATGTGGAATGCTAGTTGGCATAATTTCATTGTAATTCTTCTTAATTGTGGTACGAATATTCAGATCCGAAATATTCAAGATAAAAGTTCATATTGACACAAAAATAATAATACTTCAAGCATACTAACAAAGCAATCATGTCTTCTCAAAATAACATGGCCAAAGAAAGTTATCCCTACAAAATCATATAGTCTGGCTATGCTCTATCTTCACCACACAAAGTATTTAAATCATGCACAACCCCGATGACAAGCCAAGCAATTGTTTCATACTTTTGGTGTTCTCAAACTTTTTCAATCTTCACGCAACAATGTTGGAAAAAGCGGTAGGCGTAAGCGAAGCGGTTAGCCTTCGCCTAGTGCCTAGGCGGTGCTTAAGCGCCCTAGGCGCAGCCTAGGCGGTTATATAAATTTTACTATCAGGGTGTATATGTGGTTATTATATGTGTATTTATTAATTTAGGGCATAAAAGTATGTTAACTATGAGCTACTACGATTGGAATATGGTCCTTTTGGCATATCAGTGCAATATGGCATGATTTCTCGCTTAGGTAGAGAATTTCTTACTTGCTCTGCCTAGACTACAGCTTATGCCCTAAGCGAGGCGTTTGGCCATTGCCTAGTGCCTAGGCGTGCCTAAGCGCCTCCTAGGCACTGCCGTGAGCCATGTACATAGCACTATAGGTGGAATAGAATGGTGGTTGTGGAGAAGACAAAAAGGAGAAGATAGTCTCACATCAACTAGGCGTATCAACGGGCTATGGAGATGCCCATCAATAGATATCAATGTGAGTGAGTAGGGATTGCCATGCAACGGATGCACTAGAGCTATAAGTATATGAAAGCTCAACAAAATAAACTAAGTGGGTGTGCATCCAACTCGCTTGCTCACGAAGACCTAGGGCAATTTGAGGAAGCCCATCATTGGAATATACAAGCCAAGTTCTATAATGAAAGATTCCCACTAGTATATGAAAGTGACAACATAGGAGACTCTCTATCATGAATATCACGGTGCTACTTTGAAGCACAAGTGTGGTAAAAGGATAGTAGCATTGCCCCTTCTCTCTTTTTCTCTCAATTTTTTTATTATTTTTATTTTTTTATTTGGGCATTTTCTCTTTTTTTATGGCCTCTTTTTTTCTTTTCTTTTTATTTATTTTTCGTTTGGAGTCTCATCCCGACTTGTGGGGGAATCATAGTCTCCATCATCCTTTCCTCACTTGGGACAATGCTCTAAAAATGATGATCATCACACTTTTATTTTCTTACAACTCAACAATTACAACTCGATACTTAGCACAAAATATGACTCTATATGAATGCCTCCCGTGTGTACCGGGATATGCAATGAATCAAGAGTGACATGTATGAAAGAATTATGAACGGTGGATTTGCCACAAATATGATGTCAACTACATGATCATGCTAAGCAATATGACAATGATGGAGTGTGTCATAATAAATGGAACGGTGGAAAGTTGCATGGCTATATATCTCGGAATGGCTATGGAAATGCCATGATAGGTAGGTATGGTGGCTGTTTTGAGGAAGGTATATGGTGGGTGTATGATACCGGTGAAAAGTGCATGGTATTAGAGAGGCTAGCAATGGTGGAAGGAGGAAGAATGCGTATAATCCATGGACTCAACATTAGTCATAAAGAACTCATATACTTATTGCAAAAATCTACAAGTTATCAAAGCAAAGTATTATGCGCATGCTCCTAGGGGGATAGATTGGTAGGAAAAGACCATCGCTCGTCCCCGCCTGCCACTCATAAAGAAGACGATCAATAAATAAATTATGCTCCGACTTCATCACATAACAGTTCACCATACGTGCATGCTACAGGAATCACAAACTTTAACACAAGTATTTCTCAAATTCAGAACTACTCAACTAGCATGACTCTAATATCACCATCTTCATATCTCAAAACAATTATCAAGCATCAAACTTTTCTTAGTATTCAACACACTCATAAGAATTCTTACAAATCTTGTATGCTTAGCATATTAGGATTATTTAAGCAAATTACCATGCTATTTAAGACTCTCAAAATAATCTAAGTGAAGCATGAGAGATCAATAGTTTCTATAAAACAAATCCACCACCGTCCTCTAAAAGATATAAGTGAAGCACTAGAGCAAACAACAAACTACTCCAAAATGTATGAGTGAAGATCAATCAGTAGTTGAATAATTATGCAACTATGTGAAGACTCTACCATTTAATAATTTCAGATCTTGATACCTTATTCAAACAGCAAGCAAAGCTAAATAAAACTACCTTGCAAGGATAGCACAACTCATGTGAAGAAGCAAAAACTTAGGTTCAACCGATACTAACCGATAGTTGTTGGAGAAGAAAGGTGGGATGCCTACCGGGGCATCCCCAAGCTTAGATGCTTGAGACTTCTTGAAATATTATATTGGGGTGCCTTGGGCATCCCCAAGCTTGAGATTTTGTGTCTCCTTAATTCCTCTCATATCACGGTTTCCTAAATCTCAGAAGCTTCATCCACACAAAACTCAACAAAGACTCGTGAGATAAGTTAGTATAAACCAATGCAAAAACCTTATCATAATATACTGTAGTAAATCACTAAAATTATTATTCAACATTGCACACTAAACGCCTCTTCATATTTAATACTCCTATCATCAAATAGAATCATTAAACAAGCAAACATATGCAAACAATGCAAACATAACAGCAATCTGCCAAAACAGTACAGTCTGTAAAGAATGAAAGATTCATCATACTTCCTAACTCCAAAAATTATGAAAGAAAATTCCCACTGTAGTAAATTTATCAGAGCTTATTATGCAAAAGGTTTCAACATTTTATCACATTCTGACTTTTCTAGGGAATTTTTGCAACGGCGGTAAACTTTCTGTTTTGAAACAGCAACATGTATACTTGCAAAATAAGCATGGTAAAGGCTATCCTGGGCATTTTTATTGAAAATAGAGATGCAAAAAATTATTCTAAGTAAAAACAAGCAAATAATAACAAAATAAAATGACGCTCCAAGCAAAACACATATCATGTGGTGAATAAAAATATAGCTCCAAGTAAAGTTACCGATGAACGAAGACGAAAAGAGGGATGCCTTCCGGGGCATCCCCAAGCTTAGGCTCTTGGTTATCCTTGAATATTACCTTGGGGTGCCTTGTGCATCCCCAAGCTTAGACTCTTGCCACTCCTTATTCCATAGTCCATCAAATCTTTACCCAAAACTTGAAAACTTCACAACACAAAACTTAACAGAAAATCTCATGAGCTCCGTTAGCGAAAGAAAACAAAACACCACTTCATGGTACTGTAATGAACTCATTATTTATTTATATTGGTGTTAAAACTACTGTATTCCAACTTATCTATGGTTTATAAACTATTTTACTAGCCATAGATTCATCAAAATAATCAAGCAACACAATGAAAACAGAATCTGTCAAAAACAGAACAGTCTGTAGTAATCTGTATCAAACGTATACTTCTGGAACTACAAAAATTCTAAAATAAATTGTTGGACCTGAGAATTTGTCCAGTAATCATATTCAAAAAGAATCAACTAAATATCACTCTCCAGTAAAAATTTGAAGCTAATCTCGTGAGCGCTAAAGTTTCTGTTTTTTACAGCATGATCATAAAGACTTCACCCAAGTCTTCCCAAAGGTTCTACTTGGCACAAACACTAATTAAAACATAAAAACACATCTAAACATAAGCTAGATGGATTATTTATTCATAAACAGAACCAAAAAGCAAGAAACTAAAATAAAATTGGGTTGCCTCCCAACAAGCGCTAATGTTTAACGCCCCTAGCTAGGCATGATGATTTCAATGATGCTCACATAAAACATAAGAACTGAAACATAAAGAGAGAATCATGAAGAATATGACTAGCACATTTAAGTCTAACCCACTTCCTATGCATAGGGATTTTGTGAGCAAACAACTTATGGGAACAAGAATCAACTAGCATAGGAAGGCAAAACATGCATAACTTCAAAACTTTAAGCACATAGAGAGGAAACTTGATATTATTGCAATATGTAGAAGCATATGATCCTATCTCATAATAATTTTCAGTAGCATCATGAATGAATTCAACAATATAACCAGCACCTAAAGCATTCTTTTCATGATCTACAAGCATAGAAATTTTATTACTCTCCACATAAGCAAAATTCTTCTCATGAATAATAGTGGGAGCAAACTCAACGAAATAACTATCATGTGATTGAAAATTAAGATCAAGATGACAAGTCTCATGGTTATCATTATTCTTTAAAGCATACATGTCATCATAATAATCATCATAGATAGGAGGCATGCTTTCATCATAGTAAATTCGCTCATCAAAGCTTGGGGGACAAAAAATATCATCTTCATCAAACATAGCTTCCCCAAGCTTGTGGATTTGCATATCATTAGCATCATGGGTATTCATAGAATTCATACTAACAACATTGAAATATTGCTCATCATATAAAGATTTAGTGCCAAACATTTTATAGACTTCTTCTTCTAGCACTTGAGCACAATTATCGGAATCCTTATTTTCACGGAGGACATTAAAAAGATGAAGCATATGAGACAAAGTCAATTGCATTTTTTTTGTAGTTTTATTTTATAAACTAAACTAGTGATATGATACGTCTCCGTCGTATCTACTTTTCCAAACACTTTTGCCCTTTTTTTGGACTCTAACTTGTATGATTTGAATGGAACTAACCCGGACTGACGCTGTTTTCAGCAGAATTGCCATGATGTTGTTTTATGTGCAGAAAACAAAAGTTCTCGGAATGACCTGAAACTCCACGGAACATCTTAGAAAAAATAATAAAAAATTCTCGCCAAAGAAGAAGACTAGGGGCCCACACGCTGTCGACGAGGGTGGGGGGTGCGCCCCCCCTCTAGGGCGCGCCCCCTACCTCGTGGGCCCCCTGGAGACCCTCCGACGCCAACTCCAACTCTATATATTTGCTTTAAGAGAGAAAAAAATCAGAGAGAAGAAATCATCACGTTTCACGATACGGAGCCGCCACCAAGCCCTAAAACCTCTCGGGAGGGCTGATCTGGAGTCCGTTCGGGGCTCCGGAGAGGGGGATTCGTCGCCGTCGTCATCATCAACCATCCTCCATCACCAATTTCATGATGCTCACTGCCGTGCGTGAGTAATTCCATCGTAGGCTTGCTGGACGGTGATGGGTTGGATGAGATTTATCATGTAATTGATTTAGTTTTATTAGGGTTTGATCCCTAGTATCCACTATGTTCTGAGATTGATGTTGCTATGACTTTGCTATGCTTAATGCTTGTCACTAGGGCCCGAGTGCCATGATTTCAGATATGAACCTATTATGTTTTCATGAATATATGTGTGTTCTTGATCCTATCTTGCAAGTCTATAGTCACCTATTATGTGTTATGACCCGACAACCCCGAAGTGACAATAACTGGGATACTTCTCGGTGATGACCATAGTTTGAGGAGTTCATGCATTCACTATGTGCTAATGCTTTGTTCCAGTTCTCTATTAAAAGGAGGCCTTAATATCCCTTAGTTTCCATTAGGACCCCACTGCCACGGGAGGGTAGGACAAAAGATGTCATGCAAGTTCTTTTCCATAAGCACGTATGACTATATTCGGAATACATGCCTACATTACATTGATGAATTGGAGCTAGTTATGTGTCACCCTATGTTATGATTGTTACATGATGAACCGCATCCGCACAATTATCCATCATCGATCCAATGCCTACGAGCTTTCCATATCTTGGTTTACGCTTATTTACTTCCCGTTACTCTGTTACAATCATTACAAAACACCAAAAATATTACTTTTGCTTTCATTACTCTTTTGTTACCGTTACCAATACTATCATACTACTTTGCTACTAAATACCTTGCTGCAGATATTAAGTTATCCAGGTGTGGCTGAATTGACAACTCGGTTGCTAATACTTGAGAATATTCTTTGGCTCCCCTTGTGTCGAATCAATAAATTTGGGTTGAATACTCTACCCTCGAAAAGCTGTTGCGATCCCCTACACTTGTGGGTTATCAAGACTAACTTACGGCGCCGTTGTCGGGAGCATAGCTCTATTCTTTGAGTCACTTGGGATTTATATCTGCTGGACACTATGAAGAATTTGAAAGACGCTAAGACAAAAATTTATCCCTCAACTACGAGGGAAGGTAAGGAAGCGCCATCTAGCTCGCACTTGATTCACCATCTGTTATGAGTAAGCTTGCGACACCTAAACCTCGCTTACGCTATTCGTTACGATATGTTGCATGTTATTGATGATGCCACTACGCTATGCATGATACTTATGATGAAACTACTTCTATGCTTGATACTACTGTGCCCTTAGTGAATTTCTTGATGAACAAATTGCTAGGGCTAGAGAGAAAGAAATTATTGAAACCGATAATGTTGATGAAATTGATGATGAAGATATGCCTGTTATTCACGAGGGTTATGTTTTTGATATGGAATCTTCTGCAGCTATTTTTGCCTGCAAAGATAGAAAAGAACTTAAGAGGCTATTAGTTAAATGGAGTAAAGAATCTCTTAGAGATAGAACGAAACCTGACCCTGCTTTTGCTACTTCACCTATTTGTGTTCCCGATAAGGATTATGATTTCTCTATTGATCCTGACATAATTACTTTGGTTGAATCCGATCCTTTTCATGGCTATGAATCTGAAACTGTTGTGGCACATCTTACTAAATTAAATGATATAGCCACCCTGTTCACTAATGATGAGAGATCCCGCTACTTTTATATCCTTAAAATATTTCCGTTCTCATTAAAGGGTGATGCTAAGATATGGTTTAATTCTCTAGATCCTGGTTGTGTGCGTAGTCCCCGTGATATGATTTATTACTTCTCGCTAAATATTTCCTGCTCATAAGAAACAAGCTGCTTTAAAGGAAATATACAATTTTACGCAAATTGAAGAAGAGAGTCTCCCACAAGCTTGGGGGAGGCTTCTCAAGTTACTTAATGCTTTGCCTGATCATCCTCTTAAGAAAAATGAAATACTTGATATCTTTTATAATGGACTAACCGATGCTTCCAGATATTACCTGGATAGTTGTGCTGGTTCTGTTTTCAGGGAAAGAACACCGGATGAAGCTGAAATTCTATTGAATAATATGTTGACAAATGAAAATAATTGGGCACCTCCTGAGCCAGCTCCTGAGCCAGCTCCTGAGCCAGCTCCTGCTCCAATTACTGATCCTATTCCTAAACCAACTCCGAAGAAGAGAGGTTGTCGGTGTCAAAACCGGCGGATCTCGGGTAGGGGGTCCCGAACTATGCGTCTAGGCGGATGGTAACAGGAGACAAGGGACACGATGTTTTTACCCAGGTTCAGGCCCTCTCGATGGAGGTAATACCCTACTCCTGCTTGATTAATATTGATAATATGGGTAGTACAAGAGTAGATCTACCACGAGATCAAGGAGGCTAAACCCTAGAAGCTGGCCTATGGTATGATTGTTATTCGTCGTACGGACTAAAACCCTCCGGTTTATATAGACACGGATAGGTTAGGGTTACACAGAGTCGGTTACAATGGTAGGAGATCTACATATCCATATCGCCAAGCTTGCCTTCCACGCCAAGGAAAGTCCCATTCGGACACGGGACGAAGTCTTCAATCTTGTATCTTCATAGTCTTGGAGTCCGGCCGTGACGATAGTCCGGCTATCCAGACAACCCCTAGTCCGGGACTCCCTCAGTATCCCCTGAACCAGGCTTCAATGACGATGAGTCCGGCGCGTTGATTTTCTTCGGCATTGCGAGGCGGGTTCCTCCTCCGAATACTTCATAGAAGGTTTTGAACACAAGGATAGTGTCCGGCTCTGCAAAACAAGTTCCACATAACACCGTAGAGAGAATAATTTTTGCACAGATCTGCTGACGTATTCCGCGGCGTGACATCACACCACGGCAAGGCCTTTATATGAATCGTTTTTTACTGTTCCCACCTCGGCGTGTTTAGCAAGGCGGTTTCCTCGGCACGTCTTATCAAAGCGTAGATCGTGCCCCCTTATTCCGGGATTCTCATCAATACGGACGTGGGTAACCCAACCGTGCCCGTTGCCCTGCCTTCTCTATCAAAGGCGAGTCCTAATCGACCACGGGGTGGGCTCTTGGTATTCAACCTCTTTATAATGAGACCAAGGCCCTCTTCTTTTTACACCCTCCATCGAGTTCGCCTCGCGCTTCGAGTTCCAACACCCAAAGCTTCAGATTTAGGCGCCGGACTTTCGACGATGTCCGCCCGACCAAAGACGGCCGATGGATGTCTTCCTCCGTCACAAAAGAGGATGTGCTAAAGCTGCGAGACGCCAGGTATCTAACCGGCGAGATCTCGCATAGGCTGCCTGCTCCAGGGCAGGTCATTCCCACTCCGGAGCCCGGTGAGAACGTGGTGTTCGTGTCCCACTTCCTTCGGGGTTTAGGCTTCCCGATGGATCCCTTTGTGCGGGGGCTCATGTTTTATTATGGGCTTGATTTCCATGACTTGAATCCGGAGTCCATCCTCCATATCTCGTCATTCATTGTCGTATGTGAGGCCTTCCTCCATATTACCCCCACTTTGGATTGTGGCTCAAGACCTTCAAGGTGGAGCCAAAGATGATCAAGGGGCAGCAAGCGGAGTGCAGAGGGGCGGTCATAAGCAAATGTCTTGATGCTCCGTGGCCCGAGGGCTCTTTTCAAGAGGAGCTTGGTTTGTGGCAACGGGAGTGGTTTTATATCACCGCTCCTAGGGGCACCAAATGGGCGGCGCTCCCTGCCTTCCGCTCAGGTCCACCACAGCGGCTGGCATCATGGGTCAACAAGGGGCTCGACTGGGGGCCGTCCAAGGACGTTCCCCTGCTGCAGGGCCGTATTCGAGATCTCCAGGAAAGAGGGATCAATCTGGTTGCAGTGGCGCAGGTTATGGTGATCCGGCGCCTCCAGCCCTGCAAACGTCGCCCCCTCCGCCTGTGGGAACTCAATATGGAGGGACCACGAGCTCTCCAAAATTTTATGGGCACGACGCCCGTGGAGATGTATAAACTGTTCTTCGGATCACAAGAGAAGTGTCTGGACTTGACCGAGGACGCAGGACTAAGCTGCAATCGCCAGGATACTCAAGTAAGTAGTCCCAGAATCGGACAAGCCGTTCATTCATTTATTTCATATATATATGCCCTTTAAAGGAGCCGTTTCTTGAACAGGAGTGGATAGCCAAGGAAAAGTTAATAAGGTGTCTGGCTCCCCTCCCAGAGACCACGCCGGATCCCATGTTGACCAAGATGTTGAAGGTCGCGCCTTTTGAAGAAGGCGAAGGGGGGAGTGGGGGAGCAACTGCCTCTGCGAAGGAGGCTATCAAGGAAGGATTGATTAAGAGTCCCACCTTCCAAGGAGAGAAGAGGACCGCTTCGGAAGATCTGGAGGTCAAGGCCTCAAAGAGGGGAAAGGAATCTTCGGCAGAGAGTCCGGCGCTGCGAAGTAACCCAGCTGCATTATTTCCCCAAGGAGATCAGCCCTCCAGTGATCCGTAAGTAAAAAGAAGGGGTCTTGTAAATAAGGAACATCCCTGTGTTTATTCATGAGGATAACCGAAATTGTACCTTGTAGTTCGGACCTCAGCCCTTCTCAGCAGAGCTCGTCTTCGGGGATCTTCTTAGGAGATGATGGAGAGCTTAAACGCCTCCACTGTCGCACCCTCATGTGAGGCGGACGACCCGGAGGTGCCGTCGCGGAGGGTTACCCCAAGTCCGGCGGGGCCGGAAGGTTCGGCGCCAAGTGGCGTGCGGTCGGAGGAGCTGAAGGATCTGCTCGGGCGAGCGGCTATTTCAGAAGATCACCGTGCTCTAATGGGTACGGTGATTGAAAGAATTGCATCCACGGAGAGCGGATTGCATGAAGCCGTCGAAGCTTACCGACGGGGTTTGAGGTACGCAAAAATGATGTACCTTCTGACAGTTATGCATATAAAATGCGCCCTGTATGGATAGTAGCCCCTGAGACTCGGTATGTTGTCAAAATTGACAATGTGCCGAGGATCAAATTCTCAGTTATAACATATCGCCGCTCCTAAACAGGTGGCGGGGCGTCCGGAGGCCAGCCGGACTGCTGAATATGCCGAACTAAAGCGGCAACTTGACGAGGCGGATGCGGACATCGCTACCGGTCAATAAACGGTTTGACGAGCCACAAGGTATGCGACCTCTATCACGGACACCTTGTAAGGGAGCTTGACTCCATGTCTTACTATTCGTATGCTTAATGCAGATGGTGCATTGCCGTGGAGGAGCTGCGGCGAGAACTTCGCCCGAGCGAAAAGAGCAAGCGAGAATTAGTAATGCGCGGCTGCTTTAAAGGCGGCGAAGAGCTAGAAGCTGAACGGGCTGCTCCTTTGCCCGAAGCAAAGAGGAGATGGCCGATATGGCCAAAAAGTTAAGGAATACTACCGATCGCTGCGAGGTTCTTGAAAAGGAACGTCAAGAGGAACAAGAGGGCCTAAAGAAGGCCGCCGCCGAATCCAAGAATGCCCAATCGGCTTTGAGAGCTGCCAAGGAGGAGCTGAGTCAGGCCGGGGAAATTGCGGCTGGAAAACCGTTTCTGCTGTGGAGGAAATATACAGATCCAAAGTATGCTCAGTTGGATAAGTTGTGGAGTTCAGAGGATGCTTATCTCGGACTTGGCGGCGAAAGGCCGCGGACGCTGTTGAGCACTTCCGGGGCGGAAGGGGCCTGAAGGGAAGAGCTATATTGGTCGCAATTCCATAGTCCGGGCGTCCTCCGCCGACCGATCGGTTGGTCGAATGGGCGAGCTGAATCGATTATGCGGATTTGCCATGAAGCATGTCTTGACTCACTTGTGGCCGGACGGACCCCACCAAGAGCTATTTTGGTTTAGTGTGATTTCTTAGTGCGGTGCAGCGTGTCGACGCAATGAAGCGATCGGCGTGTATTGAGGAGCGGATGGCTCTTGCCCGTGTCAAGACATACCGGGCAGAGATGAAGGCCACCGATGTTGCATCCCAAGATTCGGACGAAGAGAGTACCTGCCGGGCGATGCTTTGAAGAAGTCTGCCGGCGCTCGCTTAATAGAGACGCGATGCTCGAAGGATATTATATTTAAATGACATGTATGATTTGTGAAAACAATGTTTCAATATAATATAAGGGATTTTTATACTTGTGCGTTCAAGTAGTAAACTACTCCTGTCGGCCGTTTATGTATATGTTTATATAACACGAAAGATGGCAGTCCTTGGCTTCAGCCCCCACGCACATAGTGAGGGGTGTTTGCAAAAAGCGCTTTTTCACACTTAATCCAACGTCTTCGTCCTGTTAAGGAGGTGATAGCGTAGCAAACCGTGCAACCGGACTATAATGCTTTATCACTTTCACTTAGTCATAGGAGTTCGAGGGTGGGGCTACTATATAGCCTCGGGGCACCGCACTCTCCCGAATCGGGTGCGTATGTGCTGACCGAAACCAGTCCTTCGTTAATGCGGAGGAATCCTAAACATTCCTGTGAGTCATCGAAAGTGGTTGACTACCTCTCGCTATATCATGACGGTCAGTTTTCGGCTTTCTCTCTTGAGGTGCTCGCCCGGCGAACCGGGCACAATCGCAGTAGTTCTCCACAGTGCCACGTTAGCCGTGAAAGCGGAACATAAGGCAGCAAAACACGTGAGCCGCAACCCAACATTTGACCAAAGACATGATTCGGAGCTGATGCATATAAGGCCTAACTCGAGACGCGAATACTCCCTAAGGTATTCGGTCTTTGTGAAAATGGGCAGAATAATGCCCTAAGCCCTCGTGTCCAGTGCAGCCAAAAATTCTGGTGCGGCCAATGCCAAAGCACCAGCCTCCTCCTCGGTTATATTAAGGAACCAGGGGGATGTATATCAACAAGAGACAGTGAAAAAAGGTTTACGCAGGGTCTTAATCTGAAAAGAATCCTTGCAACGGGTCCCTACTGCACGTCTACGCCTGTGTCTCCGTTGTGCCGTATCCTGGACAGGTGTAGCACGTTGTTCATATGTATGCGGCCCCTCGTATGGGGGTATGCCGCTAGTAGGTGCTAGACTCGTCTAACCGTGTCCGGGGTTTGAATGACCGATTCAGGTTCTTTTCCTAGCAGAGCCGGATAGCTGTGGGGCTGTCAAGGCAGTCTCCCGTTCTTCCGTGCTCAAGTGACACTTAATACTTCCTTTTAACAAGAAGATGCCGCGCGGAGCGGGCACTTTAAGTGTTAGAGATGCATAATGCGGTATTGCGTTAAAGCAGGCGAAAGCTTCGCGTCCCAATAGTGCTTGATGGCTACTTTTAAATGGGGCGACATGGAAGAGTAACCTTTCGCGACGGAAGTTGTCGGATGAACCAAACACAACTTCTAGCAGTATGGAACCCGTGCAAAGGGCATGTGGGCCTGGCATTACTCCTTTAAAGGGGGTGTTGCTACGGCGAATTTTGGTTGGGTTTATCCCCATCCTGCGGATTGTGTCACTGCCGCCATCCATGAGGACATGTGTAAATTGGAATCCGTCGATTATAGGATCCAATATCAAGGCAGTCCATCCTGCGTTCCGGATATTATAGGAATAGTCCTGATGGTCGAAGGTGATTGGTTTTGACAACCAGTGTGCGGCGTGCCTTTTAGGGGGCGCCGCTCTGTTCTTCCTTTTGATCACGTGAAGTGAGTTTACTGTTTTGACCTCCTGTGGGAAAGTTTTTTGATTTCTGAGGCTCTGCTTGTGGTGCTCGTCGTCATCTTCACTTGGTGTGTCGAGCCCCTTGTGTTCGGCGTTGGTCTGCCGGACTGTTTGAAGACCCAACAATTTACGTGGGTATGGTTGGCAGGCCTCCTGTGAGTACTGTGGATTTGACATATCTTGTCCAAGATTTTGTTGAAGTTGGATAGCTCATCGCTCTTGTCCTTAAGGGGCAGTTTTTGTTGTTCTCGCCGTGAGCTTTTGAATCTGGCGTTGACCGCCGTGCTCTTTGGACTGTTCCTTTTAATCCGGCGCTGGTCCTTGTTGCGCCGTGGTTTCCGTTCCATCCCTGATTTGGATGTATTTGGGTCATTGGTGCTGCATCTTGCTAGCCAGACTATCCTCTCCCGCACAAAAGCGGGTCATGAGGCTTGTTAATGCGGCCATTGTTCTTGGCTTTTCTTGGCGAGGTGTCTGGCGAGCCATTCGTCTCAGACGTTGTGTTTGAAAGCTACTAAGGCTTGACGTCCGGACGATCGACTATTTGGTTCTTTTAGTAAGGAACCTGTTCCAGAATTTCCGGGCTGACTCTCCGGGCTGTTGAGTTATGTGACTTAGATCGTCTGCATCCGGAGGGCGGACATAGGTCCCCTGAAAATTTTCCCGAAATGCATCCTCGAGCTCTTCCCAGCTTCCAATGGTATTTTCGGGGAGGCTCTTAAGCCAATGCCGAGCTGGCCCTTTGAGTTTAAGGGGTAAGTATTTTATGGCGTGGAGATCATCTCCTCTAGCCATGTGTATGTGGAGGATGTAATCCTCAATCCAGACTCGAGTGCATTGTTCCGTCGTATGCCTCTATGTTTACGGGTTTGAACTCGGCTGAAATTCATGATCCGGCACCTCATCGGTGAAACATAGGGGTGTGGGCGCCCTATATTTGGGTGTGCCGTGGTCTTCGGAATTTTGGCGTGTTGCATTGCTTTGACGAGCGTGCTTTCTTGGCCCATAGATGGACCTAACTGGGCCATCCTTTTGATGTGAATCCTTAACCGGATCGCATATTGGCTTGTGTGTGGCACCATTCGCCGCTCTCTTTTTGCCGTGAGGTCATCCATCTGACCGGGTGGCCTTCTTGCTTTTTAATTGTGGGGGCTCTAAGGCCTCCTCGTCAAATCAGGCGATAGCTTTCTTTTCGGGTAGCTCTTTGTTCGGTATCGCCGCCGTACTTATCTGCGGTGCTGAATACTTTGCTCCATCTAATCCTCGAGTGCATCTTCCGCTGCTTTGAGCTTCCGCTTCGCTTTTTCAAGCTGCAGCGATGGCGGCGAGCCTTTTCTCGGAGGTCATTTTGCTCCAATGGTTTGTCCGGCGTGAGATTGTCCGGACTGTTGTCTTCTTGGGGACAGATTGTTTATCCCAGTTGTCTTGTTCGGACGATTGCTCGATAGCTTGTTCATTGTCCACCGGTTCGCCCTGCTCTATGGCTGGGTCTTTGTTGAGGCGGGACTTTGTTCGGCGTGTACGTTGCCGTTTTGACTGTTTTTCGAGGGATTTATCCTTCGTGGCGTCCCGTTGTTCCTCGTCTTCATTTCCTTTAGGTGTATCCACCATGTATACATCATGGGATGAGGTTGTCCAGCATCCTATAGGTCCTGGTTCATTGTTGTCTCCTACATCGTCGTCCATACCGTCGATGTCTTTGGAGTCAAAATCGACCACGTCGTGTAAGCTTTCGACAGTGGCTATGAAGTGGGTGGTGGGTGGGCATTGAATTTCTTCATCGTCCGCATCCCAACCTTCCTGACCGCAGTCCGGCCAGGGCTCTCCGGATAAAGAGAGAGACTTTAGTGAATTCAGGATGTCGCCAAAGGGTGAGTGCTGAAAGATGTCCGCGACCGTGAACTCCATAACGGGCGCCCAATCGGATTCGATTGGCAAGGGCGCGGAGGGTTCGGAGTCCGACACCCTGGAGTCGAGGTCTTCGCCAAGGACAGGGATGGAGTTTGGCTCGATCGCCGTAGAGATTGTAGCCCCTGAGGCGGTGTCCAACCACTCGTCCTCGATCAGGGAATCCGGCTCCGGATTAAGGGTCGGAGCGGATACTGGTGCGGCCTCCAGGGCCTTCGCTCTTGCAGAGCTAGATCATGCCCATCGAGGCGGTGCGGCGGCTTGGCTGCGGCTCGAATCCGTCGAAGATCAAGTCTCCGCGGATATCGGCCTTATAGTTTAAACTTCCAAATCTGACCCGACGTGTGGGCGTAGCTTCGATCTGCTCCGGATGGCTGCGAATTGGCCCGATGCAAAAGCCGCCCGAACACGAAGATCTGTCCGGGGAGAAAAGTCTCACTCTGGACCACGTCGTTGTTGATGATCGAAGGAGCCATCGGGCCTATTGGTGACGACACAGAGGAACTCTCAATGAAAGCACCAATGTCGGTGTCAAAACCGGCGGATCTCGGGTAGGGGGTCCCGAACTGTGCGTCTAGGCGGATGGTAACAGGAGACAAGGGACATTATGTTTTTACCCAGGTTCGGGCCCTCTCGATGGAGGTAATACCCTACTCCTGCTTGATTAATATTGATGATATGGTTAGTACAAGAGTAGATCTACCACGAGATCAAGGAGGCTAAACCCTAGAAGCTAGCCTATGGTATGATTGTTGTTAGTCCTACGGACTAAAACCCTCCGGTTTATATAGACACCGGATAGGTTAGGGTTACACAGTCGGTTACAATGGTAGGAGATCTACATATCCGTATCGCCAAGCTTGCCTTCCACGCCAAGGAAAGTCCCATCCGGACACGGGACGAAGTCTTCAATCTTGTATCTTCATAGTCTTGGGGTCCGGCCGTGACGATAGTCCGGCTATCCGGACACCCCCTAGTCCGGGACTCCCTCAGAGGTGTTCTATTTCTCAGTCCTGAAGATATGCAAGAGGCAAATAAATCTATGAAAGAAAAAGGTATTAAAGCCGAAGATGTTAAGAATTTACCTCCTGTTGAAGAAATACATCGTCTTAATTTACCGCCTGTTGAAGAAACATACGATCTTGATCCATTACCTATTGAAGAACCTCCTGATCCCGATAACCCGACACAGGTAATAAAGGTAAATTCTCTCTATAGATATGATAAAACTGAAGTCCCTCCTACTAAAATTGCTAGTCAGTGCTTGGATGAGTTTGATAACTTTATGTTTAAGCAAGAAGACTTCAATGCTTATTTTGGTAGACAATTAACACAAAATGCTTATATGATTAAACACTTGGGTGATTATATGGCTAATATTAGAGGTGAACTTAAACTTGTTAGCAAGCATGCTTCTATGGTTACCACTCAAGTAGAACAAGTACTTAAGGCTCAAAATGATTTGCTCAATGAAATGAATAGTAAGAAAAATGATTATCTTTGTTAGAGTGGCTACTAGAACTGGTAGAATGACTCAGGAACCTTTGTATCCTGAAGGCCACCCTAAGAGAATTGAGCAAGATTCTCAGAGAAATAATATTAATGCTCCTAGTTCTTCTGAAAGGAATAAAAAGAAAAATGATAGGACTTTGCAAACTTCTAGCGAACCTATTGCTGAACCACCTGAGAATCCAAATGATATATCTATTTACGATCTTTGAAACACAATCTGCGGTAATGAACATGAACCTAGTGAAAATAATAATGATGATGTTCATGATGATGCTCAACCTAGTAATGATAATGATGTAGAAGTTGAATCTGCTATTGATCTTGATAACCCACAATCAAAGAATCAACGTTTTATGATAAGAGAGACTTTGTTGCTAGGAAACATGGTAAAGCAAGAGAACCATGGGTTCAGAAACCCATGCCTTTTCCTCCCAAACCATCCAAGGAAAAGGATGATGAGGATTTTGAGCGCTTTGCTGAAATGATTAGACCTATCTTTTGCGTATGCGATTAAGTGATGTGCTCAAAACAAATCCTTATGCTAAGTATATGAAGGATATCATTACCAATAAGAGAAAGATACCGGAAGCTGAAATTTCCACCATGCTTGCTAATTATACTTTTAAGGGTGGAATACCAAAGAAACTTGGAGATCCAGGAGTATCCACTATACCCTGCTCCATTAAAAGAAATTATGTTAAAACTGCTTTATGTGATCTTGGAGCCGGTGTTAGTGTTATGCCTCTCTCTTTATATCGTAGACTTGATTTGAATAAGTTGACACCTCTTGAAATATCTTTGCAAATGGCTGATAAATCAACTGCTATACACGCCGGTATTTGTGAGGATGTTACTGTTGTGGTTGCAAAGCGTTACTATTTTAACGGACTTTTGTTATTCTTGATATTCCGAGGGCGATAGTATGTCTATTATTCTTGGAAGACCTTTTACGAATCTGCGAGGGGCTGTTATTGACTGCACCAAAGGCAATGTCACTTTTCATGTTAATGGTAATGAGCATACGGTACACTTTCCGAGGAAACAACCTCAAGTTTATAGTATCAATTCTATTGGAAAAGTTCCATCGATTATATTTGGAGGTTTTGAATTTCCTCTTCCCTCTTGTCAAGAAGAAATATGATATTCTTATTATAGGGGATGTGCATATCCCCGTTGAGGTAGCATAGTGTTATTCGAAATTTCTCCGGTTCCATGTTATTCGGAATGAGTTTGTTAACAAGACTTGATCAACCTTGTTAATGGATTCCTTTTGATGATCATGAGACAGATGAAACAAGAAGGCACAACCTTCTGTACCCTCTTTATACTTTCTGTTATTTAGTTGAAATAAAGTAAAAATAGTATTTTTTTTCTGTTTCCTGATTTATCCGTGCAATATAAAAATATCCCGAAAATAGAAGTTCTCAGAATGCCATGACCAATTTAATATGATTTTTTCAGGAATATTTGAGGATTTATGGTGCAAAAATCACCGCAGGGGGAGCTGCCACCTGGCCACGAGGGTGGAGGGCGCGCCCTACCCCCCTGGGCGTGCCCCCCTGCTTTGTGGGCCCACGGTGGCCCTCCTCCACTTATTCCTACACCCATCATCTTCTTCTTCCTCCCCCAAACACGAATATCTGGCTCAAACACGAGTTCCAGCCCCCATTGCTGTGATTTTCGATCTCCTTGCTCAAAGCACCTCTCACAAAACTGCTTGGGCAGATTGTTCCTTGGTATGTGACTCCTCCATTGGTCCAATTAGTTTTTGTTCTAGTGCTTTATTCATTGCAAATTTGTGCTGCATAGGTGACCATGTTATTGAGCTTGCATGTCAAATTTATATGGTTCCAAGTAGTTCTAATGCATGATATATTCTCTAGGTACTTGTAGGAGTAGTTGCTATCAATTTTATTGAAGTTGGTTCACTTTTGTTTGAAGTTACTAAAAATTTCAGAAACTTTTCAGAAAAGACAATATGTTTAGGAAGATGTTCCAAGGTGGTTCTTCAAGGAAGCAAGGCCCTAGGCTTGCAATGCGCGACGCCGATGAGGAGCCCCCAAGGGACGCTTCCGTGAGGCCCTGTGAATGGCCTTTGGAAAATTTTATGGATCGAGCGGGAATCAAAGAAGAATTTAACGCATATATGCATAACGCTGGTCTTGTGGACTTCGAGGCAGACAAATGCCCACAGTATCATGATCTCACTAGTTCATTTGTGAGGAGGTTTGAGTTTTCATCTTCGCGTAATTCTCCTTCTGTCATGTTTGATCTTTTTGATAAATCTTATACCATGGACTTAGAGGACTTTACTTTTGCTTGCAAACTCCCACAATGGGGTAATCTTGTTGATCCCCGTAAATCTGAATTTTGAGACTTTCTTGCTAGTATAAGCGTGGGGAATCTAGAGATATAACGCAAGCCACTATAGGGAGCATTCACTTTCTGCTATACATTATTTTGCTCTTTTCATAGGTAGGTGCATAAATGCTAAGGATGAAGCATGTCACATGTGTGTCCACGACCTTAGCATTCTCAGTGAGTCTTTGTGTTAGGAGACCAATCTTATCATATAGGGAGCCATTGTAGCTCGTAGTTTGCATCATAATAGATATAACGGAGATTTCTTTGGAGGAATTTATGCAACCCGCTTAGCTAATTTTCTTGAGATAGACATTCGTGAGGGTGATATGGAGTTACCCCCTACTTATTTAGATTTTGATTCTATGGTTTCCCACCAGCTTGTCGAGAGGACTGAATCACCTCTCCAGTATCGACTAATCTTTAACAAACGGCATGTTGTCCGTATTACTCTCCACCTGCCTTCTTTGATTCTCAGACAAAAGGAAGACATGTTATTACCAGAGAGGAGGCAGATGAGTACGAGAGGAGAGCGGAGGCAGCTCGACGCCACGCTGCAGCTCAGGAGGCGATAGCCGCTGCATCGCAATACGACCCCAGCTACACCTACGGGTATCAGCCAGGCTATCCCTGGCAATGAACCAACTTAGGCCAAAAGCCTAAGCTTGGGGGAGTACGTTTTTCCCACCGACATTACATTTATGTTCACACACACTCATTACTAAATGTCGGTGCTCATACTCTTTCACTATAGTATCCATGTTAGTTTATTTTCTTTTTCCTGCTTTCTTCTTGTGTGTCTGTTAAACTTTAAGAAAAACCAAAAAAATTTAGTGTAGCTTCTAGTTAGTTTACTTTTCCTGCTGTAGTAGTAATAATTAAAAACAAAACCCAAAAATATTTCCCGTTCTTCTTTTGCTTGTTGGGAGCTTTCCCGTGTAAATAGTTTTATTTCTTTTCTTTTCTTTGGGGGTCGATAGGAGAAGACTATGATTAAATTGTTGAAGTGACTCTTATATGCATTATTGTTGATTTAACCAAGAGCCCATATTGCCTTGTCTTCTCCTGCTTATTGAATGCTCGCAGATTCCAGCTTAGTCCAATGCACGTACACTCTTATTATTGTTCACACCGTTCGGTCGTGCAAGTGAAAGGCAATTATGATGATATATGATGGACTGACTGAGATGAGAAAAGCTGGTATGAACTCGACCACTTTTGTTTTTGTAAATATGATGAGTTCATCGTTCTTGATTTAGCTTATTATGAATAAACATGTTTGCAATGACAATTAGAGATCATAGTTGGTCGTGCCATGCTTGATTAGCTATGAGTTATAATGGTTTACCTTGCGTGCCAACATGCTATTAAAGTGGTTGTGATGTGGTATGATGGGGCGGTATCCTCCTTTGAATGATTTAAGTGACTTGACTTGGCACATGTTCACACATGTAGTTGAAACAAATCAACATAGCCTTCACGATATTTATGTTCATGGTGGATTATATCCTACTCATGCTTGCATCCAATGTTTATTAATTTTTATGCATGTTCATGGTATTTGTCGCTCTCTAGTTGGTCGCTTCCAGTCTTTTGCTAGCCTTCACTTGTACTAAGCGGGAATCTTGCTTGTGCATCCAATCCCTTAAACCCCAAAGTTATTCCATATGAGTCCACTATACCTTCCTATATGCGGTATCTACCTGCCGTTCCAAGTAAATTTGTATGTGCCAAACTCTAAACCTTCAAATAAACATTCATTTTGTATGCTCGAATAGCTCATGTATCAACTAGGGCTGCCCTTATCTTCCATGTTAGGCGGGTTATTCTCAAGAGGAGTTGACTCCGCTCCTCACTCACGAGAAAATGGCTGGTCACCGGGATGCCCAGTACCATGCTTTATGCAAACTAAAGGGCTGGTGCGCCCCTCCCCAAGGGCCCAAGGTGCCTAGGGTTGGAAACCCTAGGGGAGGGGGCGCCTCCACCTTGCTTGGGGGGCAAGTTTCCCCCTCCTGGCCGCCGCCCCTCCCCTCTAGATGGGATCTGGAGGGGGCCGGCCCCCTCTCCCCTTCCCCTATATATAGTGGGGGTTTTGGGGCTGCCATGGACATGAGTTTCCCTCTATCCTGGCGCAGCCCTACCCCTCTCCCTCCTCGTCTCTCGCAGTGCTTGACGAAGCCCTGCTGGAGTGCCACGCTCCTCCATCACCACCATGCCGTTGTGCTGCTGCTAGACGGAGTCTTCCCCAACCTCTCCCTCTCTCCTTGCTGGATCAAGGCACGGGAGACGTCACCGGGCTGCACGTGTGTTGAACACGGAGGCACCGTTCTTCGGTGCTTAGATCGGATTCGCCGCGATCTGAATCGCCGTGAACGACTCCACCGACCAGCGTTCTTGTAACGCTTCCGCATCGCGATCTTCAAGGGTATGAAGATGCACTCCCCTCTCTCTCGTTGCTAGTATCTCCATAGATTGATCTTGGTGATGTGTAGAAAATTTTGAATTTCTGCTACGTTCCCCAACAGATGATGCTTTTCCAGTGGTGCAGGTGAAGACGGCGGTGTGGGAATGGAGGTGGCGCGAAAGATGAGGGGAACGTCGGGGCAGCTCCTTGGAGGTGGAGGACGGGGTGGCTGAACCGGCAGGATGATGAGATCGACGACGGATCCTCATCCGGTACGGTGGATGAGGGACGTCGAGGTGTTGATGTGGACGACGTCGTCGGGGAAGAGGCTCATTTGGGTGGCGGACGGAGCAGGTGTGGGGTTTCATCGCGGGTTTTCGCGGCCTCGGTGTCTGAATGGGTGGGGCGGATGGGATGGCGGTGGGGAACCATGGCTTAGAGACGCGCTTGTCCGAAATGTGGGGTAAGTTATGAAAGTACCCCCACCAATTTGAGGCGGTTCTTTCGGTTCAGGGGTACCACGGGCATTTCGCGTGTCGGGATTTCACAGGAGGTGGGAGTTTTCGCACGCGTTGTAATTTTGGAATAGCAAGGCACGGGTTGAGATGGAGGGAGTTGTCGGAGCACAACGAGACAAAGATATATCTTAAATATTTCGGGCTAACAAGGCGCGGGTTGAAGAGGCGGGAGTTTCGCAGTTCGCAGCACGATAGACAGAGACGCTAGCTTCAATTTTCGGCATAACAACACGTGGCTTGAAATTTCGGAAGAACAAGCTTAACGTGTACCAAGAAAAAGACAATTTGCACCTCAACACGCACAACACACACACACACAAACACCATTTAGACTAGAGTAAGGTACACGTGCATTGCACGCATGGGATTTGGCAACCAAATTATGGATAAATACCACATTATAGCATGCAAGCTTTGAGTCATATATGCATGATGTAGATGTTCCTTTAATTCTTATAGTTCATTTCATTCAAAATCATCTAGTTTTTATAAGAAAGCTAATCTATTTTAAGATTCATGGAATTGTGCGTTGTAAGACATAAAGTAAAAACAAATAATGGCAAATCATGTAGAAAAATATTTGGGCAATTCTGATACGGAAGATTCTAGAACAAATAAGAAGTGCTTGTGTTTTGATGTTTGTACATTATGCTTAAGTTCAACCATGGAGTCTTCTAGATTATACATGTGGCGAAATCTGGTGGAATCTAGATGATATCCAACGGCTGGTAGTCCTCAAATTTGCCATATTTGGTCCATCGGATTCGCCTCATCCAGCAACCATCTTTCAAAGTTAAAGTTACCCGCACACAATATAAAAAAATAATATATATATATAGGGGTATAGATATAGATATGTGATGCGAAAGCCGCCCATCATCTCCAATTAGAATAGTGTGTCCATGCACGGATGCGACGTGGGCAAATGATGTCTGCCATCGGTATCTCAAATTCAAATCGGTGCGACCTTGTTCAATGTGTATACATTACAACATGCTCGTTTCCAAACCACACCGTGCAGATCTCCATTATATTCATGCATGCATGGGTTTCAAACATCAGGATCTCTTATTCAAATATTTGAATTCAACTTTACATTGATTATGACCTCACCTATTCTTTTACACCCACACAATATTCTTCTCTTTATAATTGTACCACTAACTTTCTCTCGTGCATGCATGCACACACACTACCGATCGGCATTATCCATCATACGCATGCAATCTTTTTCTTCAGGTCGGTCTCCCATGAAGGCACACACCCACGCACATCCCCTCTCCATCATATCGGGCATTCTTTATCTCTCACGCGTGCATGCGCAATGATCGATGTTCCTCTATGTATGTGTGTATATAGCTAGGTCTTTCATAGTTTTCCACACAAACCGATCAATCGATATATCCTGTGAGGTCTCACCCTCTTTCCCACGTCCACATCGATCAATCTAGACCTCTCTATATAGGATTAACTTATATAGCTAATACACCCACATTAATTATATATCCAACGTCCCCCTCTCATCATCCATGCCTTCCGCTTCATCTCTCAGACGCGTGCATAATGGCGAAGACAGGGGCAGTAAGGGTCCTGCCCCCTAACATCACTATATATCGAGGCTAATATGAATGTGATCATTAGACAATTGCTGCTAAAAAAGGTTTAATTTCATGAATTGACCCTCCTCGTAAAGGATTAGCAATGCTTGGCCCCTAGCTCATTTATTTTTCATGGCTCCGCCACTGCGTGCAACAACATGCGTCTTCGCCCCTCTCTCTAAATATCGATCTCGACTTGTCCATTCCTTCATAGTCTCCCTCCACTCGGCCCCTCGCACCATCTTATAGCCCCCACGGATTTTGCCACATGTACAATCTAGCAGACTCCATGGTTGAACTTAAGCATAATGCACAACCTCAAAACAACGGTGGTTCTCTTTTGTTCTAGAATCTTCCGTATCATAACTGCCCAAACTTTTTCTAGTTGAATTGCCATTATTTGTTTTTACTTTATGCTTTACAACGCACAATTCCATGAATCATAAAATAGATTAAGGGCTTCTTTGATTCAAAGGATTCTCAAAGGAATTTTGGAGGATTCTAATCATTAGGAATTTTTCCTATCTTGGTTGTTTGATTCAGTAGGATTGTAAACCATAGGAATTTTTCCATATGATTCATTTGCACTAGATTTCATAGGAAACATCCCATCCACTCAAACCTCTTTGAAAGAATTCAGGGTTTTTCTATGCACAATCAAACACTCGTACAATCCTGTAGGATTCAAGGCGACATTCCACTATAATCCCATGTTTTTCCTATTCACGCGTTCTTAGCTTTTTATAAAAACTAATTGATTTTGAATGAGATGAACTATAAGAATTAAGCGAAGGGCTACATCACGCATATATGACTCAGATCTTACATGCTATAGTGTGGTATTTATTCATAATTTGGTTGCAAAATCTGATCGTGCAATGCACGTGTACCTTACCGATACTTGAGTATGTGCAAAACACGTAAATTAGAATACCAATGGCACGCTACGGTGTCTCTCTTACAGTTCATGAAGCCATGTGGCACATGTGGAGGCGTTGTCGCGACCTCCTTGCGTGGATTGATCACGATGACGTCTGCTGGTTCCGGAAGAATGTACTCGCCCTCCACGAGCCATCTTGGCGGTACATGCCTGAAGCGAAGATGTGCACGCGCCGCCATGCACGCACTCATTCCCTCGCACGCTGCAGCAGTACACGAGCGGACACAATTTTGTACCAAGATCCACCCCATGTGATAATTTGTGGCGTGTAAAGTCGTTCACTTCCGTTGATGATAAATTAATACAGCGCATGCAAATTGAGTGGGCGTGAGGGCGGAAGAAAGACATTATTACTCCCTTTGCGGCATGCGAGTAGTTAAATCGTGGGTTGCTAGTAGTACTTCCATTGGTCTCCTTCGTATTTTGTGCCAATTTTTGTGATAACATAATATTTACGCATTTGAGCAGTGTAATACTTGAAATTTATGTTCCGCTAAACTCATCGGGAGCCGTTTCGGGCCTCGAAACCAAAACCATCAATTAATCTTTACCTTGTTCCCATCAAATTCAAAAGCCTGCTCACACCTACTAGTACGTACCAAACCTGAACGTGTTCCCACTATGCAGGTATTAGTACTACTAGTGCTAGTACTTAGGTTATAAAAAGGGGAACTACCTAACCAAAAATTACTCTACCTTTCCTCCTCATAAGTGCTTCTTCTTCGTCGTTGCCATGGCCGGTGAGCAGAGCTCTAGGTCGAGAACTACTCGTAACAAGGGAGAGGCAACCAAGGTTGCGGAAAAAAAAGTGAGGGCTCGCCGCCACGCAGAGACCTCGAAAGATCTCTCATGGGCAGGCGATGGCTCCCAGGAGCGCCCTAGCTGCGGAGGCGAACATGCCGAGCCGGTGGAGGTGGAGTCGTTATCCTGCGATGGCATGCCCGATCAGCTCAATAAGCACCTCAATAAGCAGAAGGAGTTCATCCAAGGCTTGACGGAGTTGCTGAAGGAGAGCCTCGACGACATGCCCGCTGAGCTCAATCAGCAGGGGGAGTTGACCGCCGGCTTGGTGATGCTGCTGAAGAAGAGTATTTTCTCGGAGAAGAAGGCGACCGGCGAAATCATATGACTTCAGGAGGACAAGGCGAAGCTCTGCCACGAGATCGACCTGTTGAAGGAGAAGAACGCCGGCTGGAAGAAGCTGCATGAGAATAGTAGTTCCTCGATGAAGATGCTGCAGGCCCTCATCATGGAACAAAAGGAGGAGTTGGTGAAGCTCCGCATCGAGCACCCGGCTGCTATCAAGGTACGTAATGCGGCCGTGGAACATATGATGAAGGCTCGCGTCGAGAAATCCCGCGTCATGGACAGAATGAAGAAGATGGCGGAGGAGACGCGCAAGGAGATGGAGGTCGTGGAGGCGATGAAGAAGCGATTCACGACTCCGCGGCGAATTAGATCATTTGGGGTGATAATCTTCCTTCTTCTTTTGCTGCTGTGTTTCATCTTTTGCTTCGGGTGTTTCACCGCACGTGTCATGTTCTCTGCGAGGCATGAATAGAACAATGGTTTTTGTTTTTTAAGGGCATGAATAGAACAATGCTAACAATGAGATGACTAGAAAATTAGATCATTTTTTATCGCCATATGGCACTGAGCTGCCGTGTTTCGTGCTCCTCCATCGCAGTACTACTCCAGTGGAAAACTTGAGTATACCGCACGGTTCTTTGCTCCTCATCGATTAGGTCGTCGGCGCATTTATATGAGCAGTCAAATCACAAGGGCCCGCCTTCTAGCAGTAATGAGCCGTCAAATCACAAAGGCCCTCGCCTCTCGTGAAACCGACCAAGCTAGACTGCCCCGCCCTCTAGCCTTTTAAAAATTGTATACTTTTGTACAACAGTAGTATCGATGGATTGCGCCATGGTGCAAAACTTGAAATTAAAAAAGGTGGTACTACCTCCGTCGGGTTTATTGGTCCCCATTATATTTCGTGCCAAATTTTGACCATAGATTAAACTAACAAAATGTCTACGCATGTCACCAAACATTATATTTTTGAAAACTATGTTCAAGTACGAATCCAATGACATAATTTTTCTTGACATGCATTAACATTTTGTTAGTTAAATCTTTAGTCAAAATTTGACACAAACTACAAAGGGGACCTATAAACCAGGATGGAGGTAATACATATAGAGAGCGCTAAATCGCCAAATTATGCATATAGTACTATTAAAAGGCTAGTCACAATAATGGTGTCCCACAACCCACCCCTCAAATAAAACTAAGCACCCTGGAATTCTTTGACAAAACTAAGCACCCTGAAATTCTTTGACAACTAAATTGCTGGCTATATGATGTTGGCCATATATATTGTACGTATATAATGTGAAGAAAGGAGTGGTAATACTATACCAACTAAAAGATGAAATGTAAGAAATACTAGTATGTACGTACTGAAGAGTTAAAGTAACAAGAAGAAACATAACATAGTTCTTTGGGGCTCAGCACAACACACCCTCAAATTAAACTACGCACACCTGAAATTAAACTATGCAACTAATCCGGTGACACCGCATTAGAAGTTTAGAACCGCCATGAGCAACGACAACGCCACCTTACTCGGATTCCTCGTCCACGCCCTCGACTTCGTCCTTGTCCCTCTTCCTCTTGGCCGATACTTCTTTGCTTGAACCGCCAACTTGGCTGTTGCTCTTCATCCAACCCTTGTAGATATTGAAACAAAGGTAGCCATCCATTGCAGCGTACTGGATGTGGTCTATATCTAGTACATTCCGCTGCCATGCATGACGAAGAAACGTGTATGGAGGTTTCTCCAGTTTACCATACGAAGGATGAACCATGGCTCCTGCCAGGGTCAACATTGAAGGCTGACGAGAGGACACAAGCCGATTCTTTTGGAGGTCGAAGGTGTTGCCTACAATGAGGCCTATCCGACGCATGACTTCTTGGTCGCTACAAAAGTCTACAGTAACGAATTTGACTAGGTTGCTCTTGAGGAAGTCCTTAAAATCCTGGCACTCAACGTCGGCATGACATATGTGGTAGACCAAGCATAACTCATGCACGCAAACCTGGATCACGGCGGGCTTCTTCCTCTCTTCGTCCTTTAGATCCTTCTCTCATCCCACGACTGTGGTGTACTCAACATCTAGCCAAGTGATCCACTCATCATTTGAGTCTTCGAACATGCGTCTGAAGCGAGAAAGGCATCCTTTCACTGTCGCGGAAGTACGGGTGTAGATGACGTCAAACTCATTGCCGGTGATGGTTCTAACCTTGTACTCACCGCCGATCGGGGAGATTTGGGACGCCATGGATTTGGGAGGAGGGTTAGGATTAGTGGAACTGCCGTAATGTGAATGGGCCGGGGCGACTAGGAAGCGAACCGTCGTAGTATTAAAGGGCGTGCGTGGGCGAGTAGGAGCGAACTGCCCGGCGTCACGAGCAGCAGGGTAGTGGCTTTCCATTCTCCCATGATCTGAGCTTCCGAGAGCCCTTGGATCTGAGATCGAACGGTTGCATGGCGTGATTCTAGACCTATGGGTGAATATCCTATCCTGGAGGGTTATTTTGCAAATTTTCAGCAACTTAGCATGCGATCATTTGATCTCAGATCCAAGGGCTGCCAGCAACCCGTATCATGGTCGCGCCTACCACGACCGTCGCGTCGCTCGAGCGGACGCGCCCTTGGAGATTTAACACGGTGCGTTAGGCTATCTAATGTTGGCATGTCATACATACTCATCACTTAGTCACTCATACTACAACAAGGTTGGCTATAAGGTTGGCTATAAGTGTATATTTTTTTTACTCCTCTCTATCTCTTTCTTTGTACTCCCTCCGTCCCATAATATAAGAACGTTTTTGACACTAGTGTAGTGTCAAAAACGTTCTTATATAATGGGACACGAAGTACTAGTATTATTGCATTTGTCAAGGAGTGACCTCTTCCAATGAAATGGTGTTGCTAAGTTTGCTTCATTTAATTAGCTATAGACTCAAAATTGCCTTTTCACCTAGGTACACGCT
This sequence comes from Aegilops bicornis, assembly GCA_021605145.1. Taxonomy (NCBI): domain Eukaryota; kingdom Viridiplantae; phylum Streptophyta; class Magnoliopsida; order Poales; family Poaceae; genus Aegilops; species Aegilops bicornis. Next base: position 103,836,783 of record CM038671.1, read on the forward strand.
GCTTAGCACCGCTTTCTTCCTTGGGTCACCAAACTAGTCTCTCTCTTCTTGATTAACTTGCCACATCAGACTTTATGCCTATGTGGCAAGCTTAAGCACCTGTAGGAGCAAGTAAGTACAATAGTGCGCTTTACATGGCATTTTGCATATGTGGAGGAAAGAGAGGCAAGGAAAAAGTGGAGAAGTGGGCTCTCATGCAAGAGCCAGCCTCTACTACATGGTGGAGCATTGGGAGAGGCACCTCTATGGAGGTGGTCGAGAATCGGGAGACTCACGCCCGGTCGTGGCGCTTGATTAAAATGATAATGGCAAGTCAAATCACGGGGCCCCACCTGTCCAACATAACTTCATTTGTCAAATCACACAGCCCTCACGTTTGCGACAGCCTACTCCCTCGTCTTCTCGCGTCTCTGTCGACCCGACTAGGCGGAACTGTCCCGCCGCCTACCGGGCAGGAAAAGCCCCGCCCTCGACTTTTAAATAGTATATAGTATACTAATTTTGTATCCATGGATTGCGCCCGCGCCATGGAGCAAAGCGTCTAGAAAACGGCGGTACACATGTATAGAGTATACAACACGCCCATCGCGTTCGCGTCGCACCCCAGACGGTCGGTCGGTCTGGCACGCTGCTCTCCAAATGGAACGCGCGTCATATTGCGTTCGCACACACATGTGGGACGACAATTGAGAATCGACCATAGGCAAACTCCCGGCCGCAAGTCGGGTGACTTAATAGAAGAGGGAGACGGCGATAGTACTAGAGAAGTGTTGTACTACGTTGGTGCTCGGACGATCCACGCAAGACATGTAAGATCGGTTCGTCCATGCATGTGACCAGACTCCAGCAGACACACCTGGATTGGCTATCGTCTACATATCGTGCAGGTTGTGTTGTACAGGGTTGTAGTTCTGGTGAGAAATCTAAAAAAGGTTTCTTGTCATCTCGCAAAATTAGGTGTCATGTGCTTCGGATCACCGTGAGGGTTAAGCGGTGACAACCGAGTTGGGCTAGTCATTGGGGGCACATGCACGACAGTGACTACTCGGATGCCATCTAGGTCAAGCCGGCTATGTTAATTAGGACATCTATCGGCGGACCCCTTTTCTACGAGTTTATCTTTATTTTGAGCTTTGTTCCTCGTCTAGTTTGTCCATCGGGATTCATGTTATCTCCTTTGGGCAGTGAGGTTATGATTTCTTGTCATGTGGCATTTTTTCGTGTTATATGTTATAATCCGGCACTTCAGATCAAAATGACGACAACTGCGCCTCGGGACCACGTGCATGAAGACTTCTCGGCAGTCATTGACGAGGTCAAGCCCGGCTCGTAGACAAAAGAAAACTAAGTACTACTCCACTATATAGGCAGGAGCCTCGCGCTTGCTTGCTAGTGTTGCTCTCTTCACCTTGTCTTGTCCTCTCCAGATCTATACACGACACGGGTGGCCACACACTCTCTCTCTCTCGCTCACCGCTGGTCACAGATCCAGCCGGATCCTCTCCGTCGGGGAAGGTGAGAAGGTGCAACGCGTTCACGCGGTCGCCCTCGATGTGGCTCTTACCCACTGCTAGGCGCGTCCCGATCAGCCTGCCTTGCCGTTCTCTCCCAAGCACCGCTGGCGAGGGAGGGCCTCCGACCCCTTCTTCCTCGCTGCTGTAGTGTGGGTAGATCCAGCCTCCCGCCGCCCACCTAGAGACATCCCAGCGACCATCAGGTATAACTTCCTTCGAAACCGGCCTTGCTCTACTTCCTGAGCTCCTGACATCGCTGCATTTGTAACTTTTACTATTTCTCAGGCCCCCTCGTAGATAGGATCGATCGGCTCGAAAACCACTTATTTTTTTATGTTTAAGAGGTAAAACTAGTTCATGCACTCGAATCTAGTACTACTTGGTTCAAACAAGGAAGAAAGGGGTGGGGGTGGGGGAGGATTTGTTACCTGAATCTAGGACTTGGTCGAAAGAGGAAATAATGGGGCGAAAAGTAGCAGAGGCGGCTATCCAAGCTGGTCTCTAGGTCTAATAGGGAAATAAAGGGAAACTTATAACAAACTCAATATAAACACGATCTATAGATTTAAAAAGGAAAGAAAGTGGGGACTGGGGGACAAGTCAATAGAGTAAGTCAAGCACTAGATTTGCTAGCCTCACACAGTATAAGGTGGCTATACCGAACAAAAATGGGACCAACCCAGATATCCTGTTCTGATGTTTGTTGCCCCGAGCCACTCTTATGTAATGCCCTTTGGTAAAATGTAGCGATCGCCTTTGTTAAAAGTAAGGACACGTTAAACCAATGTTGTTTTCAATGTAATGCCTCCAATAATATGAATCAATGGCACTTCTTTACATGTCCTGCTAAAATTTCCCATTAAGATAAGTTGGTTCTTTTAGTTAGAAATGCAAGCATCTGGTCCGCCTACTCTCCCATGCCCAAAGTAATGTCGTATTTAACGGTTTTCATAGTTAATCCTAATGCCCACACTAATATCTAGCAATGCCACTTTGCTTTAGAAATTGCTACTGTCCTTGTAGGATTGCCATTGAGATAAGGAACATGCTTCTTTTCATTTGATGCATGTTTCATCACTTGTTAGTCACCGTCCTTTCCACCTTTTTTGTGCAAACAGAGATATACATTTCACGCTCCATCTTAGTTGAACTGCACAAATGATATCCAAATTATAGTTGAGCATTCCAGGAGCTTCACAACCAACCTTGATGTTGCTCAATTTTATTGCAACTAATGAAGAAGAAGCTCTGTGGGTTTCGTTTTACGATGGAAATGGAACCGGGCTGGAGCCCTTTCTTAAAAAAATTGAAGAAGAAGCTGCTAGCTCACGGGACATTGCTTCATTTTAGGCGAATCGCACCAAAAGGTCCCATGAATTGAATCATCCATGTTGGTGGTGAAAGAGCCAGCTTGACATCGATCTAAGCACCCCGCCTCCATCCTTGCGGCCACGGTACACCTTGTTTGCCACACCTTGACCCTAGTGTCACTGATAAAATGAAGTAATAATATAGTTAAAATAGAGCGAGTGTCATCTCTATCATTTCATTTCCAATGTAGATAAAGAAAGTGCTTCTCTTTGTTAAAGTATGTTTCATCAACTAGTCATTGTTAATGTTTAAGCGTTTCTGCAAACTGGGATGCTTAATTTTAGTTGATATTTACAAAAATAGAGATTTGAATGTCTCAAGGCTCCTCCTTGTACTCTTCTTTGTAATCGATGTTCATCACTGGCAGAAGGTGTATCTGGGAGACTTGGGACGATGTCCAGTATGAGGCGTCGCAGGGCCCATCTCGCCCTCGCGGCATGGCATACTATGATACTATCGCAATATTTTCTTCTATTTATTTTGTGTGTTTCATCAACTAGTGCCACTATAATGTAATCACGCTTTTTCATTATCTGTGCAAACAGGGTTATTCAGCTGCATTTTGGTGGAACTGCACAAATGTACATATGGAACCGGCATATATGCAGAGTGCGAGGTGTGCCAAGTAAGAATTACCGACACCAACCATGCTGCATGCACGCATTGTCATCCACCACCACCAGCTTGGATGTGTGGCGCTCTACGTGGGACGGATCTTTCTCGGCAGCAAATCCTCTAACCAAATACTAGTAGCTTATATTGGTAGTTTTCTAGGGAGTACTCTTTTCTGAAAGAAGCACCAATCTATTTTTTCTTTATTTGTACACTGTGTCACAACTTTGACCCAAAGGTCCAGAGCTATTTTAGGGTGATTGGCGTAGTACTGGGAGACTGATTGTAAGCATGATTTTCATTAGCTATCACTGCGATTGTAAGCATGAGCAGGTGGAAGATTAGGTTAGTGCGAAGCTTACCTTAAACCCTACCACCGCCGTTGAAACGAGGCGAGCGTCGAGGGAACCGTGGAGAACGGCGGGGAAGCGACGTCGCGCCATCCGGCCTCCTCTTGCGGTGGGAGAACGAATACTCCTGTGGCTCTGGCTGGCTCTGCACCCTCACGAACGGCACACCATACTCGATCGATTCGTTATCCTCTGGGTGCTCGACCTTCGACCTGTACACCCACCACCTCTGCCTGACTGTCACCTCGGGCGAATCTGTCTACTCCATCACCCATAGGAGATACTCGATGAACTCGGAGGACTGCGGCGTGATTGCCACCAAGGAGTACATGTACATCGCCGCCGTCTCGCTCTTTCGCATACATTGCCACATGGCCCGCACCATCCTCGAAATCTCCCACTCATTGTCAAACCAACTAAGGATCTCCTTCAACCTGGCTAACTTTGCCTGGTCGCCGCCGGTGATCTGCCTGATTTGCTGGTGCATCCTCTCCATAGATGTCGTTCTGAGTGGTCCGGTGCTAGCTTTGGAAGATGGGAGGAGAGACGGTGGTCTTGCAATAGAGAAGAGGGAGAGGAGAGGAGGTGGTTTTGGAATGGAGATGATGGAGAGGAGAGGAGGTGGTTTTGCAATGGAGAGAAGATCAGAAGAGGGAGAGGCGAGACGTCTTTTTGGAATGGAGATGATGGAGAGGAGAGGAGGTGGTTTTGGAATGGAGATGATGGAGAGGAGAGGAGGTGGTTTTGCAATGGAGAAGATCAGAAGAGGGAGAGGCGAGACGGTGGTTTTGGAATGGAGATGATGGAGAGGAGAGGAGGTGGTTTTGCAATGGAGAAGAGGGAGAGGAGCATGCGGCATCGATTTAGGATTGGACGAGAGGGCATGCTGTGGATCGGATCAAAATCAAAATCAATTTACCCTTCAATTAAGAAAGCGACCCCACATTAACTAGTCTCCCTTTTATTCTGGGTCATAATTGACCATGATTTTCGCACATAAAATATATGTTATACATTGCAAAAATAATATAATTTGAAAGTACATTCAGATATGAACCGAACGATACAATTTTTGGTGACATGCATTCACATTTTGCTTGTCAAATCTGATGCGTGGTCAAACTTTGACCCAAAATACACAAAACAACAAAAAAATACTTCCAAGACCAGCGCTCTTCCGCTCTTCTCCTCTTAAACCACCGCCGCTCCTCTCCTGTTCCAATCTAAATCCAGCGCCGCTCCTCTCCTCTTCCATTTCAAAACCACCGCCCCTCCTCTCCTGTTCCAGTCCAAAACCAGCGTCGCTCCTCTCCCGTTCTAATCCAAAACCAGCGCTGCTCCTCTCCTCTTCCATTCAAAAACCACCCCCGGCGAGTGAACGTGCTATGGAGAAGTTGATCGATGGAGGAGTACAACCGATACGCGAGGATAGCAGACGGCGACCCTGTGAAGCTAGCTATGATGTTGGAGATACAGTCTTGGTTTGACAACAAGGACCAACTAGCGGCGACGGCGACATCCATGGCCAAATATCTGCAACAGAGAAGCGAAAAGGCGGCGATACTCCCGTGAGGGAGTCGCTACTGAGTACATAGAGCTGCTCCTCCGGGCCATGGAGCAAACAGATTCACCGAATCCGATCGTGAGGGAGCGGTGGTGGGAGTATCGATCCCAGATGGAGCATCCACCAGAGATTGAAGGATCGAGCATCTACAGGGTGCCGTTTGTGAGGGTGTCCTGCCAGAGCGAGCCAGTGGAGTCTTTGTCGACCGAACCCAACTGCAAGAGGAGAAAAGCAGTTGGCCCGACGACGCTTCCCCGCCATCGTATCCCTCGCCGTTCACAACGTCTCACGGGGCGGCTATCTGCCGCCGAGGAATAGGAGGGGACTGCCCCCCAGCCCAATAGTCGGGCAGGTTGTGAATTGTCAGGAGGAGCTTAGGGTTGTCAGTATTTGCAGGTTGTGAATTGTGTTTTGTGTTGTGTATTTTGAGAGTACTTTCAGATATGAATGTCTTTTGAATTTCAGATTTGCAGTTGAGCATATGAAGAATTTTATGAATTCTAGAGATCTATTTTTAGCACTTAAAAAAATGTAGTTTCATAGGAGTATAAAAGTGCAGACAAGAAGAAACTGCAAGTTTCAGTATCAAATAAGAAACTGCAAGTTCAGTTTCAGAAAAGAAACTGCAACTTTCAGAGGCAGAGCATTTATATTAACACGGCCTTTTCAAACAGGTTAACATCATGTTGGAAGTTTTATTCATGGTCGAAAATGGAACTACCAGCCAGTTAACATCATGCTGATCAACATTCATGCATAGCACATCTTCATATGATGCACAGTCAAAATGCCCACACAAAGGTCGAGTGTGCGAAACACGAGAAAACGAGGGACGAAGTTTTGGCAAGTGTTGGACGTGGTTTTGGGCTGCCCTGCCTAGGCTTTCATTTTTAACATGCGCAGCCCACGACCTCGAGATGGGAGGGCCTGTTTGTATTTTCTTAGGGCCGTCATGTATCGACCGCCTATGGACCTCCCATCCGAGGTTTTATTTTGGCAGCCCAATTTATGTATTTTTTGAAGAAAAGCGAGAGGTTTGTTCTATTTTTCTATATAAGAATAGGAACGCCAGGTACAACTTATGTTTCCCTTCTAACTATATTATATATATTTAAATTAATTTATATGTTATTATATATTATTTTTATTGTCATCATATATTTAATAAATACTTACATATGTAAGAAAACAACATCCCACATCTTATTAACTTATAAAAATAATTTCTTAACAAATAAAATCCTCGATTGTTTTGGCACGAAAATCCTAGTGATTGTGTACAAAAGCTTGGTAAGATTTAAGGACGAATGTAATAATATCACATATTATTTAAATATATTTATAACAAAATGCTTAGCCCTTTTTATTTTTTTGATAACATTGTTGGCCCAACCCAACATTATAATTAGAATCAGCCCAAAGAAAATTGTGTATTTCGAGAAAGTGAAAATGGCCTGTAATTTTTAGGAAATAAAATAAATGGGCCGCATGGACGCTACATTAATTGTTCACCCAGCCCAGCTAATGGCTGTAATTCAAAAAAAAGATCAAATTGACTGTAAATTCTACCGTGCAAAAAAAAGACTGTAAATTTTGAAAAAATTGGTTGAATACGTGCCAAATTTTTAGAGGCTGAAATGTGGGCCAATAGGTTGAAGCCAACGCAAGTCGTTGTCAATTTAGTCAACAAATGATTCTGATATGTTAGCCGTTGGACTTACATCCAACGACCGGCATCCATCTTCAATCTCTCGTCTTCTTCTCCGCCCGCCGGGACCACCTCCCCTCCTCGCTGCTAGCAGCTCGCTTAGCACCCTTCGCTATGAAGCGCTACTCCACCGTTGGCTGTGCCATCCCTCCACCCTCCACACCTCCTGTTCTTCTCCACCGACTCACCGAACCACACCGCACTAGAACCCGATTAACCCTCAGACACCTCTCCGTCTGCGACTCTACTTCGCGTCTTCCCATCTCCGGCTCGTTGCTTTGTCGGGGCCTCGCCGTCGTCCACCACCTTGGATGCGCCGTGGGCGTGGTCAACGTGGTCAATGAACGACACCATCGGAAGTAGACCGTGCGTGGAGAGGCCGATACCGGGTCCACGGCCGCACACAAGGAAATGCCTCCTTATTACACGCAAAATAATGATTCCTCCACCTGACATCTGGGACCCATCGGAAGGGCCTGTGTATTTCATGAAAAAAATGTGCCCCGCCTGACTTGTCGGACCCACCAGCTATCTTCGCATGGAAGGAAGTGCCTCCTTATTACGCACAAAAAAATGAATACTCCCCCTGCCAGCTGGAACCCAGCATACTGGGAGGCTGACTTGTGGGCCTACCAAGTTGACGGGGACGGAGGGCTTTGTCAACTTAGTCAATATGAATGATTCTAGCTCCCGTTACCATACGATGTTCATCCAACGGCCGTAGTGCTTCTTCAACCTCTGGTCTTCTTGCTCCAGCCGCCCAAACCAGCGCCGATCGTGTCGCGTGCTCCTGCCTCCCGTGGCCGGCTGTGATGCCGCGGAGGCCTCACCGCCCACTACTACTCCCACCGCTGGCCAGGCCATCCCTCTACTCACCCACACCCCCCTGTTATTCTGCGGCGACAGCAGCCTCACACCGCAACCGAACCAGTGAACCCTCGTACTCCTCTTCGCGTGGGCATCCACTGCTGCGTCTCCCCGGCTCTGAGCCGTGGGCATCCACTGCTGCGTCTTCCTCGTACTCCTTCCTAGGCCTCGCCGTCATCCATCGCCGTGGTGCTCTCGGCGTGGCGTGGTCAACATGGTCAAGGAATGACTTCCATCGGACGTGGACTGTACGTGGAGAGGCTGACAGCTGGGTCCACGGCCGCAGCAAGGATGTCGGGGGTTGGGTGCGATATATGCCAAAGGATGGCTTATCATGGAGGGGGCGAGTAGAACGTCGCCGGTGCCTGGAAACGGGATGAGGCGTAGACATGCACGCCGACGAATCTTACCCAGCTTCAGGGCTCTCTGAGGAGATAACACCCCTACTGCTGCTCTGCGGGGTCTCCGCATGATCACTAGTGCAAGATGAGTACAAGATTGCTCCTTGAGCCGTTCGGGGTGAGGAAGGAGAAGGGCAGGACTAGCTCTTCTCTTCCATCTATATGTGTGTGTCAAACTACTGGGTTCCAACCCTTTGCATGGGTGCCCCGGGGGGTTTATATAGGCCTACCCCCCGAGGGTACAATGGTAATCCGGCAGGGCACGGGTCCCAGCCGTCAGTCTCTTTAGTCGCCGTCTTCTCCGCCGACTCCTGGGGCCCGCCGACTAGTGGGCCTCGCCGACGGGCCAGCATGGGGCCGACAGCCCTTGTCCGCCGTGGGCGGGTCTTGCCGGCTGCAGGTTACCGTAGCCGCGCTTCTAATGACGCGAGATTGGTCGCGGGGTCATGGCAACAGTGTCGCTGCCTGGCGGGCGATCACTGTTGCCATTCCCTGTCTTGTCAGGTTAATGGCGCTTGGAGCTCGTGAGAGGGGCCGGCCGACTCTCGGAGGCTGACTCCAACGGGTCCGTCTTAGGGGCGCTCTCGCCGTCTTCTGTACTCCCGCCGACAGGCGGGTCCCGCCGTCTTCGGGTCGTACAGACAGGCCATCGTGGGTACAGGAATCTGCCCACGGGGTTGACGTCAGGGCTGGCGTGGCTACAGTGCCGCGCCGGACGGAGATCTCCGTCGGTACGGCGCCCTGTGGCCATGCCAGCTCTTTATGAGTGGGGCAGGGACGGGCCTTAAGGCGGCTTTATCTCATCCTGCTCGTGGTCACTCAGGTGAGAGGTGAATGGAGTCGCGGGCCGACTCCCTGTAGCCGGCTTCGCCGAAAGTCGCCAGCTTGGAGTCGGCTTGTCTTGAGGCCGTCTCTGGGACTCGGCTGGGAGGGGCAGTCGGCGACTCCGTCGCTGACTCTCAGAAGGCGGCCCTTTGTCTTGGGGTTTTGAGGGGCGCAGCCTGCCCCGATATTTTGAAAGGTCCTGGGGCTCGGGTTTGCCTACCCCTGGCCCATTACTCCGACAGTAGTCCCCGAAGCTGGTGAGGCGCCGAGGGCGACATGTCAAGGAGCCTCAGCAGTTTCATCCCTTTAGTGGAAGAATCTGGGCTTGGTCTTGCCGTCTTTATCTTGAGCCGACTAGCTGGAGTCGGCCTTGCAGGAGGCCGTCTTGATCCTCTAAGGTTTCGAAGGTCGCGGCGGGGTCCGAGCGGCGGTCCTGATAAGCTTCCAGGCAGCTGCCCATTGCGGGCCCGCCACGTGACGCCATGCGGCAGGGCCAGTCTGCCCGCCCACGCGCGTGACTAGACTGGCCTGTCAGGCGGGGCCCGCCACTACCGCGCCTCGGCACACGTGCGGATACGTTGCGGCCGTGCGAGCGGTTGGGCTCCTGCTATTCTTGCACGCGATAACGTCGTGGGTTAAATCGTGGGGGCGTGGGGACGTGGACGCAGTTAATCCCACGCCCGCCCCCTCGGCGGGGGGAGGGGGGCGGCGACGCACGCGCCCCATTCTTCCCCGCTTCCTCTCGCTCCTTGCCTCTTCTTCTTCCTCGCTCCATCTTCTTCCTCGCTCCGCCGCGCCGGACCTCGCCGCGCCGTGGAGATGAGCTCCTCCTCCGCCGCCGCGCCTCCCGCCGCGCGCTCCGGCGTGTGGGACGGCTCCATCATCGACGACGACATTATCGAGTTTCTCTGCCAAATGCGCCACATCCCCGGCAGCCACCTAGTGCGGACCCGCGCCGCGCCGGAGGGCGAAATCACGTCGGCGCCGGAGGAGGGCGAGCGGGTCATATTCCGCTCGCACCTCATGCGCGGGCTAGGGCTGCCGGGCGACCGCTTCTTCCGTAGCGTTCTTGAGTTCGCCGGGCTCCAGCCGCACCACCTCACTTCCAACACAGTGGTGCTGCTGGCCGCCTTTGCATCCTTATGCGAGGGCTTTCTTGGCATTCTCCCCACCATCGAGCTGTGGGGGAAATTCTTCCAAGCTAAGCTCGGAACCCACGTCGCTCGCGTGCCAGCTCTGTGCGGCACGTTCATCGCCAAGAGGAGGCCGGTGCCCGAGAACCCTTTTCCTGCCATCCCTCTCATCAAATTGGTGAAGATGTGGTAGCGCACATACTTCTACGTCAAGAACGTCGCCACCGAGGGCGACTGGGTCAACTTGTCGCCTTACGCGGCCGGCGAGTTGGCGGGGCGACCTCCCAGCTGGTCCCATCGGGCCCGGACGCTGACTCCCGCGGGCAACGCCGCCGTCGCGCGACTCCGCGTGATGACGCAGTCGGAGGGCCTGATTGGGGCGGACTCGCCGCCGCCGTGGCGCCGAAGTCCTTCCTCTTCAAGGCCGACCTCATCCGGATCATCCGATGAGCGGCCGTCGGGACCGGCTGTGCTCCAAAGACATGCCCCACGCGGAGGTGGTGGACACGGTGAACTTCTTGGCGAACTGCAGCCTCACGGAGGAATGGCAGTTCGGCAAGGAGCCATACTCGCGCGCCAACCCCCCGCCAATGGTAAGTCATCTCTTTCTTCTCTGTTTCCTTCTTCAGCCGACTCTGGCTCTAATTTTCCTTGGTCTTCTCCGATTCAGAATCCCCTCATGCAGCCCTCGGCCGGCGCCGCGGGCGGCTCAGGAATTCATCCCCGACCGGGCGGAGAGCGACGCCGACGACCGACTGGGCGTGGCGGCGATGGAGACCGACGCCGAGGAGGAGGAGGGGCCGACGACTTCAGCCTTCGCAACCTTGCCAACTCGGCCCGATGATGACGGCGAGAAGGAAGTCGCCCCGCCGCCAGAAGCCGGCCATCCAGCGCGAGTTCCTCCGCCGCCTTTGGTGGTCGAGGCGGGCGCCAAGAAGCGCTGGCCGGGCCGAGTTCGCCAGCGGCCGGGCGAAGAAATTGTGGGAACGGCCGCGACTCAGCGCGAAGAGGCGGTCGCGAAGGCTAACCGCTTCCGCAAGGAAGTGAAGAAGCCATCGCTGATCTCCGCGTAAGTAATCTTTATTTTGTCTTGTTTTCTTCTAGTCCGTCTTGTCCAAGTCTTCACATGTCTTTTTCTCATCAGGGCTCCCCTCACCTTGGAGAGGGTCGCCGCCGCCTCCGTCATGGGGTCGGCAGTGACGTCCGCCAATACTCGGCGGGTTGACCCTGTGGCCGCCCTCCGGGAGGCAACGGAGCAGAATGTGCAGGAGAACCGCGACGAGGAGGAGGCCGCCCGTCTGGAGAAGGCGGAGGCTGAGAAGGCGGTGGCTTCCGCCCAGAAGAAGCTGGAGGGGGTCGAAGCCGCCGCTGCAGCCAAGAGGCGAGCCGAGGAGGCCGCGTGCCTCCGGGGCCGGCGCTGCTCGTCACCCGCTGAGCTCTGCGACACCGCCACGGAGTTCATGGGGCGGTCGGTGGGAGTCGGCGGAGAGGTCCCGTCGCGAGAGAAGGAAGGCGGCGAGGCCTCCCTATCGGCACGGGCCGCGCCACCTCCGCCGCCTTCCACCGCAGTCCGAGAGCGCCAAGGCAAACAATCGGGCGGACTCCGCTGCAGGCCGCCGATCGACGACGCAGGCGTGGCGCAAAGAACTTCTTCAAGTCGCCTCACCGGTAGCGACGCCGTCTTGAGAAGGCGACTTGGCGCGCGCCCCTTTTGAGACCGGCGCCACCAGCTTGGCCATATTCTCGACGCCGAGGCGACAAGTGCCGCGCCATTGGGTGGTGCGAGGAGGCGCCACGGCCCGCTGAACACGGCGCTTCGACGCCCAGCGGCCGCAAGCCGAGGGCGACGCCATCCGTAACCTCACCAAGGCGCACCTGGCATCGCGATCCGCCGTGCGGGTATGTTTCCTTTTTTGAACTTTCTCTCGCTCTTCTCGTGGGCACGCCAGCACTCCACCGGGTGTAGCCTCGAAGTTTCGGGCCGGTCAGCCGAGCAAAGTGACTCGGAACTTTATTTGCTTACTTCCAAGTTTTTACCTTTGTCTAGAATTCTTGTCGGAGGAATATCACAACCTCCGCGCCACTGCCTTCAACCGCAACGTTGAGGAGCTGGGCAAGCGGACTGTTGACTTGGCGAGGAGCCGAGGTGAGTTTTCTTCTTCGTGGGGGGGCGCTGGCGCACCCACGGGCTGTAGTCCTCGAGATTCGGGTCGACTGCTGCGCAGTCGGGCCGGATCTTCCTGGCGACCTTCTTAGCTAATGACTTCTCATCCTTCTTCTTTTTATTCTTCATTGGCCAGCGCCACTCTTCGGCGGCAGCTGGGCACGGCCAACACTGCTTTCCGCGCCAAAGAGGAGGAGTGCGGCAAGCTCGCCGCAGAACGCGACCTGCTGGCAGCTGGTGGAGCAGAGGGAGCTGCTCAAGGCGGCGCAGGACGAGGCGGAGAAGAAAGAGGCCGCTCTCCTAGCCGAATTTGAGAGCGAGCGCTCTTCCTGGACTGACAGGGAAGCGCAGCTGACCTCCGGCTTCCACGAAATCGAGGATATCATCGATGGTGAGTTTGCTTTTACTTCTTCTTTTGGGTCGCCGACTATGGGTCAGGCCGACTCTTATTTTTCTGACTTGCTTTTTCTTCTTCTTTGGCAGACTTCTTCCCCGGTCACATGCAGGCGGCCAATCAAGCCATCGAGGCTGATCGCGAGGCGCTTGAAAAGGCGGTGTGGTGCCGAGATCGCAGCTAACGCCCCGGACCCTTGACGAGCAGCTCCGAGCATTGAGGCTCGTCTGCGGCCGCCCATCGGATGCCACGCCGTCTTTCAGCGTCGGCGCCAGCGATCGCTGCCTGCGGGCCGGACATGCCGTTCACAGACTTCAGCCGGACCACCGACTGGCTGGAGGTCGCGGCTAGCCGTCTTGAGGCCTGGAAAGGTTCCGCGGCCCGGGCCAGAGCTCGCCGAGCCCTGGAGTTCGTCAAGGCATGGTATCCAGGGCTGGATCTGGACCGGCTGGCCGCGTTCCGGTCGGAGGCCCAGGCGGAGCTGCTGGCCGCGGAGGACGCCCTTGTCGAGCATGCGGCGGCGATTGCCGACTACACGGACACCAGCGTCTTCGTCCCTGAGCGGGCTGAGGACGGTGGGGAGGCACCGCCAGAGTGGTTTGGGATGAACCCGCACTACGACGAGGATTCGGCGGAGGTGATTGACTCCAGCATCGAGGAGGAAGACGAGGCGGAGGAAGGAGACGACCTGGAGGCGCCAGAAGACGGAGCGGGCGACCAGCCTCACCGACCGCGCTTCAAAGAACGAGCCGCCCGTCTGGTCGATTGCCGCCGGAGACGATCAAACCGAGACCGCCTCAGCCGCCGCCGCTCGACGCGCCGCCGCCTTCGGCCTTCCAACCCATCTGCCGCTTCTTAGGTCGCTGCCTCGCATTTATTTTATCTGTCTTGCTAGTCTTTGAAAAGAACTTGTTAATTCGCACAATTCCACCCGCGGGGTGTATTCTGAACCTCTGTCCGAAGATCCGGCCAAGGGTCTAAGCTTGTGTAAATATTATTCTAATTTTATCTTTCCTTGCTTATTGCTCTTGTGGCTTTTTCCCTTTGCCGCCTTCCCTTAGATGCCGCCTTGCCCGTCGGGCAACCGCTCTGCGGACTGCCGTCCTAGGTCAAGTGCTTGGCTACCTTCGAGAAGGCAAGTACTTGGCCATTTTTAGAGTCGTTAAGCAAATTGGGTAGAAGCGGCAAGTCGACTACTTAAGAGTCGGTTTTTTAAACAGGCCGGAAGCCGATTTAAACTATGTTTATGCTTTGGGTCCTTAGCCATTTTTTCGTAGGGCGCCCGTTCTTCCTTACTCCCTACCACTAAAACAATCGCTTCATGCGAGCTGCAGCTTCTGACAGGAGACGGCTTAGGCACCGCACGTTACTTGTCTAACTGCAGGAAGCATTTCATAGCCCAAAGGCGGCGAGTCCCCAGGCCGACTAGTCGAGCCCGGTGCCAAATAGCATAACAAAGAGTAACATACTCAAAGGCATAATTCTTATCATACAGATAACAAAGAGGGCAGTCCCCTCGAGCTCGCCTCGGGGCCCAAGTCTTGGTACTTTAAACACAAAGGGTAGCGTGGTACATACTGCATCAACTGTAAAATCTTCGGAGGAGATTCACATTCCATGGCTGTTCCATCTCTTTGCTGGAGTCGTCCCTCTTGCGTGCTCGGGTTTCGACGGCCGATCGATAGTAGGAGTCGCTGTCAAAGACTTTGCCGATGATGAATGGGTTTTCCATGGCAAACAACTTGTGCTGGCCGGTTGTTTGTTTGGATCAGCCGGAGCACAAGGTCGCCCTCTAAGAATGATCTTGGCTTGACTTCCTTATTGTAGTATCGGCGCAGGCTCTGCTGGTAGATGCTGGACCGGCTGAGTGCCAGCAGCCGGCCCTCTTCCAGCAGATCGACGCCGTCTTGACGTGCTTCTTCTGCTTCCTCTTTGGTGTACATGGTGACTCGCGGGGAGTCGAACTCTATATCCGTTGGGATGACGGCTTCGGCACCGTAGACGAGGAAGAAGGGTGTGAAGCCGTTTGACTTGTTTGGAATCAGCGCGCAGACTCAGAGGATGGTCGACAGTTCCTCAAGCGGCTGACCGGCGAACGCTTCCAATGGTTCGACCAGTCGAGGCTTGATGCCGCATGTGATGAGGCTGTTCGCCGCTCCACCGGCCGTTTGACTGCGGATGGGCAACAGACGCTAAGTCCGGCCGGATGCCTTTGCGTCAGCAGAACGGGCTGTGGCGCCTTTGGCAAAATTTGTGCCGTTGTCGGTGATGATGCTGTGTGGTACACCGTACCGAGTCGTGATGTCGGCGATGAAAGTTACTGCAGTAGGACCATTCAACTTCTTGATGGGTTTTGCTTCTACCCACTGGGTGTAGGGCGGCTGGGCTGGGAGGCGGCGGGTTGGAGTCCGCAGCAGCTTGCTGGGTTGAAGAAGTCCCCGGGCCGACTGGCGCAGTCCCCGGCCGAGTAATCGAGTTCGCAATGGTCGCCGGGTCCCGGCCGGGTTCTGAAGTCCCCGGCCGCTTCGACCGCCGCGTTCTTGGGGCGTCTGCAAGGATTCTTGTGCCGTCTCTTTGAGGCTTTGAGTCGGACCCGACTTCTTCGTGGGAGCCGACACAAAATGGAGTCTCACTCTGGTGACGGCTTGATGATGGCTTGAGGAGGCGAAGGGCGACGCCGGATGGTATTGCTGGCGGTAGAGCCGATTCTTGCTGTGGCATCTGCTTGGTCGTTGTCGCTTTTTTGGCACGTGGAGGAATTCGCATCCCTCAAAATATCCACTCACCGCTGTACTGTAAAACGGTAGCTTCGCCATATTTGCATCTTTAGGCGTCGAGTCAACGGATGACTGTTGGACCACCAAGTCGGAGTCGCCATAGCATAGGATCCGCGAATGCCAAGCTCTTTTGGCAAGCCGGAGCTCGTGAATGAGCGCCTCAGATTCGGGCGACGTTGTTGGAGGCGGCGAAATGGATCTGCGGCTGCATTTGAGCTTGTCGCCCTTGGGGAAAGTGAGGACCACGCCGCTCCCAAGCCGGGTGCGCATCTTGGAGCCATCAAAGTGCATCCGCCAATGGGTGGAGTCGGTGTCAGTGGCGTGTATCGGTCTCGACCTACCGACGAGGAAGTCGGCCAAGCTTGTGACTTGATGGTGGTGCGGGCTGGTAATAGATGGTGTAGGGGGCCAACTCTATGGCCCATTTGGCCACTCGCCGTAAGCATCTCGGCTTCGATGATCTCTGCTAGTGGGGCCGTGCAAACCACGGTGATTGGATGCTCTTGAAAGTAAGTCTTCAACTTCTTGGCGGCAAAGTGCACGCCGTAACACATCTTCTGGTAGTGGGGGTAGTTCTGCTTGGAGGTCGACAGTACTTCGCTCAGGTAATAAACCGGTCTTTGGACAGGTAGCGCCTTGCCTTCCTCCTTGCGTTCAACTATGATAATCAGGTCGACTACCTACCGGTGGCGGCAATATACAGGAGCATGGGCTCCTTTGGAGTCGGAGCCGCCAGCACTGGGGGAGTAGTCAACATTTTCTTCAATTGGAGAAAAGCCTCGTCCGCCTTCGAGTTCCATTCGAAGAAGGTGGTCTTCTTCATGAGCTGGTACAGAGGAAGAGCTTTCACCAAATTGATCGATGAATCGACTGATAGACGCCAAGCAGCCGGTGAACTTTTGCACATCTAGCGGTCGGCGGGGTACTTCCATCCTTTCGATTGCCTTGATCTTCACGGGGTTGCACTCTATGCCGCGCTCAGAGACTAGGAAGCCAAGGAGATGGCCGGCTGGTACTCCGAAGACGCACTTCTCTGGGTTGAGCTTGATCTGGAATCGGCGCAGATTTTGAAAGGTCTCCTTGAGATCTTCCAACAGCGTTCCTTGCTTCTCCGTCTTCATCACCACGTCGTCCACGTAAACGTGGGCGTTTCTGCCAAGCTGCTTGAGGAGGCACTTCTGCATGCAGCGCTGAAAGGTGGCGCCGGCATTCCTCAAGCCAAACGTCATGGTCAGGTAGCAGAAGGCTCCAAACGGCGTGATGAAGGCGGTCTTCAATCTGTTGGCCAGGTTCAGCTTGATCTGGTGCTATCCTGAATATGCATCTAAGAAGCTCAACAACTCGCATCCGGCTGTGGAGTCTATCACCTGATCAATCCTTGGCAAAGCAAACGGGTCCTCGGGGCAGGCTTTGTTGAGGCTCGTGTAGTCAATACACATCCGCCACTGCTTGTTCTTCTTTAGTACCAAGACCGGGTTCGCTAACCACTCTGGAAAGAACACTTCCATGATGAAACCGGCTGCGAGGAGCCGGCCTATCTCTTCTCCAACAACTCTTCTTTTTTCTTCTGATAGGCGGCGCAAGGGCTGCCTGACGGGCTTCACATCAGATCGGACATGTAACTTGTGCTTGGCGAATTCCGTCGGTACACCTGGCATGTCTTTGGGGGACCATGCGAAAATGTCCCGATTCTCACGGAGGAAATCGACGAGCTCGCCTTCCTATTTGCTGTCGAGGTTTGCACCTACGACAGTGTATCTCTCCGGGTGCTCCGGTCCAAGGGTATCTTCTTGGTCTCTTTGGCCGGCTTGAACGAGCCCTCAACTTCGCTCCTTGGGGTCGGCGACATCTCTAGCTGCTTGTCGCCATGGCCACAACCCGATCAAGGAGCCGCTTCACCTGCGATCACCAGGGACTTCGGCCAGCCGATCGCTTTCACCGCATTGTGGGGACGACTTTTCTGAGTCGCGGCTATGGTGAATCCTTTGGTACTCGGCATCTTCATCTTGAGGTAGGCGTAGTGGGGATCGCCATGAACTTGGCCGAGCAGGTGTCGGCCAAGCGAGCATGGTAGGGGCTTTCAAGGTCCACCACTTCGAACCGTGCCCGGCTCTCGGCGAAAGTGATCCTTGTCCCCAAAGAGGACGTCTATCGTAATCTTGCCGATCGGTGAGCAGGAAAGGCCGTGTACAATTCCATGGAACACAAATCCGACTATGTCAAGCTGCCTTTGCTTGATTCCTAACTTCTCCATCGTATCCTTGTACAGGATGTTGATCTTGCTGCCTTCGTTTATCAGCACTCGCGAGAAGCGAGCGGCCCGCCTATCCATGCAAGGGTGGCTCCCAAGACCAAGGCGAGGAGCCCGGATTCGGCATCACCTCCGGGTGATCAGCTCGGCTCCAAGCGATGGGCTTCTCGGACGGTGCATGAATTTCGAGTATCCGATGCTTATCGCATTCACTTCTTGTCGTTGCCGCTACCGCGCGGCAATCATCACCACACCGGTAAACACTACATAGGCACCATGCTCTTCCGGTACTTTCGTCTTGTATTGCACCGACCGGCTCGACAGCCGCCGGGCGATGGTGGAGGCGGGCGGCCCAAAGCGGAAGGAGGGACAAGGCCGTCTCCTTGGCGATCTGGTGAGCGGTGGCACTTCCGGTGGTGTGATTCGACGGCTTCAAGGCCGCTATGGAACTTGCAGGATCCATCCAGAGTCTCGCTTTCAGAAGAGAAGGCCGGCAACCAGTTGGCCTTGCCGCTTTCGCCGCTTGGCAAGAGGCTGCCCTCTGGGCTGCTTGGTCTTTGATCGCCGCCACCGCCGGCTGTTGGAAGCCGGGCTGCGGGCCTTTGCGCTTGTGGTCATTCTGCTGTCGCCGACTGGTGTCGCATGACCGGAGTTCTTGGAACTCCGAGGAGCCACCTTGCCGCCGTGACCGACTTTGATCTCCGTCTTCATGGAGGAGTCGGCCGTGGCGTATTTGTTCCGCTATGATCAGCAGCTCGTCGAGGGTCTCTGGCTGCCGCAAAGGAGCTTGTGCTTGAGGAGGGTGCCTTCTCGCACCCGGGCGGTGAAGTACTGGACATCAAGCACCTCATGCACTCCTTCGGCAGGAGTTCCTGAGCTCGCCCAGCGTGAGGTAGTCGCGAGTAGACTTCGTTGGGGCCTTGCACGCACAAGGAAAGCTGGCGAGGCTTGGGAGGTCGCTTGTATGTGCTCGTGAAGTTGCGGACAAAGGCCTCGGTGAAGTCGACCCAGCTGTTGATGCTGCGGGGCTTCAAACTGTTCAACCAGGTCCGGGCCGTGCCCTGGAGCATGAGGGGAACATATTTTACGGCAACGCGCTTGTTGCCGTTCGCTATGCTGATGGCCGTGGAGTAATCCACTAGCCAGTCCTCCGGCTTCACGGAGCCGGTGTACTTGGGTGTGTCTCAGGGGAGTGTGAATCCTCTGGGGAAAGGCTCGTCTCGGATGCGAGGTCCAAAACAGGGCGGGCCCAGCTCGTCTTCTTCTTCCAGCGCCAGGGATCGGTGGAGTCGCTCGATCCGGTGGCGGGCGTTGTTTTCTCCGACTCCCTCTCGGCGGCCAAGGCAGTCGCCGAGAGTCGGATGCTCGACGGGTGGCGGGGAGACTCGCCTTTCTCCGCGGGGAGGAGGAGGCAAATAGTTGTCCCGCCGCTCGACTGCTCTCGGGCGGCCGTCTTCGTCGCGCTCGATGGAGATGTGAGTCCGGCTATGGCTGACAGCCAGATCCTTGTTTTTTCTTCCACGGACGCCGCCACCGGGCGCCCGAGACGCCGCGCTTTGATCTCGGCGGGAGGCAAGTCGCCATCTTTGTCGCTGCTATGGGCGCCTGCGTGCGGCAGCCGACCGTCTTCTTGCGCGGCAGCCGTGTTGAGGAGTTCTTGGACTTCGCCCGTTATCAGCGGCGCTCTCGCCGAAGTTATCCAGCACAAATGTCGCCGCTGGCGGGCGGCGCGGATGTTCTCCGCGGGCGTGAGTACACGGGCGATTGGCCCAAAGCAAATGGGCGATAGCTACGCGCGCTATCGGACGCGCGCTTAGGCGGTTAGGCCGGGCCGAGCAAGCATACAGCCAGCGATCCATCTCGCTACCGGTAGGCTTTTGACAAGCGTCTCATGCTTGCCCGGCTTCAGGCGCCCACAAGGAGCCGGAGGCGGCGCGCTTCGGCGTCCTAGCGTCGGCGTCTTCCGGAATGGGGGCGGTCGAGGTCTTGCGAGAACGCGTCCGAGAGGGTCAAGAGCTCCTCGCCGGAAGGCTTCGCTGTGACCAATGACGAGCACCTCCGTGGACGGTAAGCTTCCGCCGCCTCCGTAGCGAGGGAGCGCAGACGTCAGAGACCACCACGTTAGGGGGGAACGTCGGCCAGCGACGCAGTGTCTGAGTCGACCAACATCGGTCGGTGGAGCCCACGGACTCTGTGTCGGCGGCAGGCTCGCCCGGTGGCGTGACGTGAAGTTGCTCGGGAGAGGCCCGCGAGGAGGCTCGGGGCCGCCCATGCCTGCGTCGGATGCAGGCTCGTCGGAGAGGCGAACCTCACCGACAAGTTCGGCGAGGCAGCTTCGCACAGGCGACCTTTCGGCGCCATCGTAGCTTGCCAGCAGAACTCCGTCTGGCGTGCCGGGCTGGCTGCGCTTCGCCAGGAGGAAGAGGGTTCCCGCCTAGAGCAGGTCTCCTGACGACGGTGCACCTAGCCCCAAGGTGGGCGCCAAATGTCGGGGTTGGAGTGCGCATATATGCCAAAGGATGGCTTATCATGGAGGGGGCGAGTAGAACCTCGCCGGTGCCTGGAAACGGGATGAGGCGTAGACATGCACGCCGGTGAATCTTACCCAGCTTCAGGGCTCTCCGAGGAGATAACACCCCTACTGCTGCTCTGCGGGGTCTCCGCATGATCACTAGTGCAAGGTGAGTACAAGATTGCTCCTTGATCCGTTCGGGGTGAGGAAGGAGAAGGGCAGGGCTAGCTCTTCTCTTCCCTCTATATGTGTGTGTCAAACTACTGGGTTCCAACTCTTTGGATGGGTGCCCCGGGGGGTTTATATAGGCCTACCCCCCGGGGGTACAATGGTAATCCGGCTGGGCATGGGTCCCAGCCGTTAGTCTCTTTAGTCGCCGTCTTCTCCGCCGACTAGTGAGCCCCGCCGACAGGCCAGCATGGGGTCGACAGCCCTTGTCCGCCGCAGGCGGGTCTTGCCGGCTGCAGGTTACTGTAGCCGCGCTTCTAATGACGCGAAGCTTGGTCGGTGGGGTCATGGCAACAAGATGCCGCCGCTGGCGGCGATCACCGCTGCCATTCCTATCTTGTCGTTAATGGCGCTTGGAGCCTGTGGGAGGGCGGCCGACTCTCGGAGGCCGACTCCAACGGGTCCGCTTTAGGGCGCTCATCGCCTTTTTCAGACTCCACGACGGTATGGTCCCACCGCCTTTCGGGTCATACAGACATGCCATCGTGGGTACTGTGAATCTGCCCACAGGGTTGGCGTCAGGTGGCGTGGCTACTGATCTGCGCGCCCGGGAATGAATCTCCGTCGGTATGGCGCTCGTGGCCATGCCGGCTCTTTATGAGCGGGCGGGGACGGGCCGCAAGGCGGCTTTATCTCATCCCGCTGTGGTCGCCAGCGAGAGGTGAATGGAGTCGCGGGCCGACTGTGGCCGGCCACGGGAAGTCGCCAGCTTGAGTCGGCTTGTCTTGAGGCCATCTCGTGGACTCGGTACAGGGAGGCGCCGGGCGACTGTCGCCGACTCGTAAGGCGGCGCTTCGTCTTGGGGTTTTGAGGGGCGCAGCCTGCCCCGATATTTTGAAAGGTCTTGGGGCTCGGGTTTGCCTACCCGTGGCCCATTACTCCGACAAAGGAAGTGCCTCCTTATTACGCGGAAAATAATGATTCCTCCACCTGACAGCGGGGACCCACCGGACGGGCCACCGTATTTCGTGAAAAAAAGTTTCCCCCTGACTGCTGGGACTCACCAGCTACATCTTCGCACGCAATGAAGTGTGTCCGAAAAAAAACAATTACGCCCCAGCTGGGACCCACCAGCTACATCTTCGCACGCAAGGAAGTGCGTCCGGGCAAAAAAATGATTCGCCCCCCTGACTGATGGGACCCACCAGCTACATCTTCGCACTCAAAGGAAGTGCTTCCGGGCAAAAAAAAACGATTCGCCCCTCTGACTGTTGGGACCCACCAGCTACATTTTCCATGCAAGGAGCTACCTGACAGTCGGGACCCACCTGGTCGAAGCGTACGTAGCGTTGTCATTCTAGTTGTGAACGTGTACATACATATATACTGGTCGATGTAGAGGCGCGCATGTGTCGTAGTAGAGGCGCGTACGTGTCGTAGTAGAGGCGCGCACGTAGCATGTACACGTACGTACAGCGGCCAGGGTGCAAGAAAGAAAATATGGCCACGTACGTACATACGGGTGGGGTCTCGAACACCTACTCGCTTACGTACATGGCTGGGTCGGAACGGAGAAACATAGTCGTCGTCGTGTTCATGGGGAGGCAACGGAATGCGTCGTGTTCATGGGGAGGCAAAGAAATGCGTCGTGTTCATCGGGAGGCAAAGGAACGCGTGGGAGCCAACCGGCTTGGACGGAACAGGCGACGGAAACGAGGCCTGGCGTACCGCAGAACGGAGGAAACGGCCTTGTGTTCGACCGGCCACATTCGAAACGGGTCCCGTTGATCGGGAGGGTGTGGCGCATCGCAAAACGGAGGAAACCGACCTCCTACGGTTGAAACAGGGTCCCGTTGATCGGGAGGTGTGGCGTATCGCAAACGGACGAAACGGACCTCCTACGGTCAAACGGGGTCCCGTTGATCGGGAGGGTGTGGCGTATCGCAAAACGGATTTAAACGGACCTCCCTACGGTCAAACGGGGTCATGTTCATCGGAAGGGTGTGGCGTGCCGCAAATGGGACTCCACGGATATCGTTTCATCTCGACCGTCGACCTCCTCCAGCCTCCATGGGCTACCGTCGACCTCCTCCACCTCCATGGGCTCCTCGCTCATCCGGCCTCCACCGCGCGGCTTACTCCACCAGCCCATCGCTCAACCACCCCTCCACGGGCACCCCTCCACCGCTCATCGCTCATCCAGCCCTCCACACCATGGGGTCCTGCTCAACCACCCTCCACGGCCACCCCTCCATCGGCTCATCGTTCATCCAGCCCTCCACACCACGGGTCCTGTTCATCCAGAGGCAACGCCCACCGCCATCGCTCATCCAACCCCCCGCAACGCCACTTGTTCATCCAATCGATCGGCTTCAGCTTAGCAGCAGAGCGGGCGAATTGCTCCATCGGGTTCGATTAACACCATCGATCGATCGCTCGGGTTGATAGAACAACTGCAGCCTGCAGCAATCGCCGGGTTGATTAGAGCCCAACGCCTCGCTCTGGTTCAGTTAGAGCCAACGCCTCGCACACATGTGCGTACGTGTACGAGAGAAACGCGCATCGCTCGGCCTCCGACCTCCCATCGTAACCGGCAACTCCTCGAAATTCCCCCCCCCCTCGCTTCTACCACGGTTTTTTCCGTCATGGACGGCCCAAAGAATGTCATGCAGCTGCGTCTCCGGCCCGCCCAGGACGAAAAACCCATTTTCTGTCATGATTTTTTTCATAGAAGTAGGAGTACACCACATCTATGATGATACCGGGTTTTGTCACAATTATCGTCATAGAAGTGTCATACGTATGACAGAAAAAAATTCGTTCGGCCCAAAATGTCACGATTGTGTCTTTTTTTTGTAGTGTGTAGACATTACATTACTGAAAACTACTTGTCATTTCCTTCTGCTCCTCATTGTGTTCGACACTCTTACTTATCTAAAAGAGCTACAATTGATCCCCTATACTTGTGGGTCATCAGGGGTGTCGGTGTCAAAACTGGCGGATCTCGGGTAGGGGGTCCCGAAATGTGCGTCTAAGGTCGATGGTCACAGGAGACAGGGGACACGATGTTTACCCAGGTTCGGGCCTTCTCTATGGAGGTAATACCTACTTCCTTCTTGATTGATCTTGATGAATATGAGTATTACAAGAGTTGATGTACCACGAGATCGTAATGGCCAAACCCTATAAGTCTAGCCTGTATGACTATGGTAATGAATCTCCCCCCTGCGGACTAAGTCCTCCGGTTTATATAGACACCGGGAGGATCTAGGGTTACACAAGGTCGGTTACAGAGAAAGGAATCTACATATTTGGTTGCCAAGCTTGCCTTCCATGCCAGGGAGAGTCCCATCCGGACAAGGGTGCAGTCTTCGATCTTCGCATCTTCACAGCCCATTAGTCCGGCCCATGGCTAACAGGCCGGACTCCCGACGACCCCTTAGTCCAGGACTCCCTCAGTAGCCCTGAACCTGGCTTCAATGGAAAAGTATCCGGCGCGTAGATCTTTCTTCGGCATTGCAAGGCAGGTTCCTCCTTCTGAAATCCAAGATAGTCTTCAGATGTATTGAACGTGTCCGGACCTGTAACACACACACCACACACCACCGCAGAAGTATATAATATTCCATGAGCCCAATCCGCTGACAACTTTTTGTAGCACGACATCACGTCTGCCCGGTCATAATTTTGAACCGTTTTTCGTCTACTCTCCATGTTTTGAGATGCAGTTGCTATTGGCACGTATTGTCAAAGCAGAGATAGTGTCCCCTTATTGCGGGATTCTCATCAATACGGACATGGGTAACCCAACAGTGCCGTTTACACAATTCTTGGGAATAGGCGAGTTTTAAGGCGAGTAGGGAGGCGTACAATATTCATGGCCTTTATAAGGAGATAAGGATTCCCCTGCTTCACCCACGCCTTCTCTTCCATTCTTGAGCTCCACCGCCCAAGTTCCCATCTTCTCCATCTCTAGGAAGCACTCAGCCATGTCCGGATCCGGAGGCCAAGGCAAGTGGATGTTCTCCTCCATCAAGGAGAAGGACATCACCCAGCTCCGGGCGGCGGGGTACCTGGCAAAAGGAATCACCCATCATCTGCCCTCCAAGGGGCAAGTCATCCCCACCCGAAAGCCTACTGAGAGGGTAGTTTTCCTCCCTCACTTCATCCGCGGATTGGGGTTTCCACTTCACCCCTTCGTCTGCGGACTGATGTACTATTACGGGCTAGATTTCCATGATCTAGCCCCGAACTCCTTCATCAACATCTCGACATTCATTGTCGTGTGCGAGGCCTTCCTCCGCATCCATCCCCACTTCGGCCTATGGCTCAAGGTCTTCAACGTGAAGCTGAAGGTGGTGGATGGCCAGCATGCGGAATGCAGAGGCGCCATGGTGAGCAAGATGCCCAATGTCACTTGGCCCACAGGCACTTTTGTGGAGACTATCAAGGAGTGGCAGAAGCAGTGGTTCTACATCACAGAGCCACGCGGTGCCAATTGGGCGGCTGCTCCATAGTTTAAGGCCGGAGCGCCAATGCGGCTCACCTCCTGGACGGAGAAGGGCCCCAACTGGTCTGCGTCAGACGAGCTGATAGCGCTGCAGACGCGCATTCAAAGCATGGTGGATAAAAACATCAAGCTCGTCGACATGATCCAGGTGATGCTGGTTCGCCAGATTCTCCCCTGCCAATGCCGAAGCTTCCCTTTATGGGAATTCGATCCGGAGAAGCACCAGACCCTGGGAGGGCTCTTCGGAACTACTCACGAAGATGCCTGGAAGTTTCTCTTCAAGGGCAATGAAAAGCCACCGGTCATAGATTCGGACCGTGGGCATGATCACACCCATCCCGCCAATGAGGTAAGTCCTTTAAAGCGTGCCTTCCACTTGTTTGTTCAAGGATGATGCCTAACTCTTGCTGTATATTTTTTCAGGCGTGGACGGAGAGGGCGGAGCGGATCCATAGTTCGGCTCCGCTGCCCGAAGAGCCAATCATCCCGCTTTTGGCGAAGATGCTGGTCCCAGCGCCCTATAGGCCGCCGGAAAAGAAGGCCAAGGGGGCCAAAGGTGGCCCCCGTCGCAAGGGTGCTTCTGATGTGACGTCCGAAGACTAAGTGACCCTTTCCTCCGCCGCCGAGGACGACGACGACAAGGAGGAGGAGGAGAACAACCCTCCCCTGAGGAGGGAAAGAAGAAAAGGGCAGCCTCCACGAACCTGGAGGCGGAGACGTCGAAGAAAGGGAAGGGCTCCCTCGCGGATAACTCCGCGTGGGACGTCGACAGCAGTCCGGAGCGACGCCCCCGCCCTAAGCCTTGGGCTGTGTCGTAAGTCCTAGGACTTGTACATACCCATATATCCGGCCTCTCTTCTTTATTGTATTGACATGATTAATTATGCACTTGCAGTCCGGGCCCATCGACAGCCTTCCAGCGATCCTCAACAGGAGGTTCGTTGGATTCAAGGGCGATGGCCAGCGCGTCACCGCCGACCGCTCACTCCTCCAAGGCCGAGGACGTTGCAGAGGTGTTGTCCCAAAGGACTTTCCTAGGCCTTGGAGAGGCCCAGGAGGTGCCAGGAGGCGAAGCCTCCGTCGCCGAACACCAGGGGGACCCGATCCCCCTGGAGACTGGTGATGAGGGTTGTATTCAGTTCGACCCTCAGCCGGACTCAATTTCAGAGACCGATATGGCTCCAGAATCCGGCACGCAACCTCCTTCGAAAGAAGAGGGTATGCCTATTCCGCCGGTGACCCCTGTCCAACTGGGGGCACCGGATAATCTGCTGGAAGCGCTGCGAGGCGCTTCCATTGTGGATGAGCACCAAGTCCTTATGGGCATAGTAATTGAAAGGGTTCAGTCTGCCAAGGGCGGACTAACCGAAGCCTGCAGCAGCCTGCTGACAGGTTTTGAGGTAAGTGACGCAAAAAGAGAAAACCCCGATATAGACAGTAGCCCCTGAGACACTGTCCGGTGTTTGGAAAGAAATAGTCGGACAGAGGATCAATCATTTATTGCAGGAAACTAACTAAATTTGTCTGAAATGCATACACAGGCGACGCTGTTGGCCGCGGCCTCGCATACTGCCGAAGTCTCTGGACTAAAGCAGAGGCTGGAGCAGGCCGAGGAGGAGTTCGGCCAAGTGAGGAGGCAGCTCCAAGAAAAACAAGGTATGTGATAACCCATTATATATTTGAAAAAAGTAGCATGACATGCATTGACCAAAGTGTCATGATATGTATAGAAGCGACGACCGAGGTCGAGGCCCTAAAAAAGGCCCTGGCCAAAGCCGAGGGGAAGGTTGTCAAGGAGCAAGCCGCCCGTAAGAAGCTCAAGGCCCGGGTCAACGATGTCCAGCAAGAGCTCCAAGACGCGGTGAGGAAGTGCGAGACCTTGGAGCGTAATGTGTCAATTCAAGAGACCGAACTCGCCAAGGCTCGTCAGAGCGCAGAGACGGCCCGGAATGAGGCCCGGGGTGCCCTCCAGGAGATCCAGGAGGCCGGGAAGATTGCGGCGGGTAAGGCTTTTAGCATGCAAAGCAAGAATGTGAAGAGGAAATATCTTTTACTAACCCGGATTCGGAGTTCTCCAAGGGCTTTTGCCGATCTGCCACGCAGTGTGTCCAACGCCGCGGAGTTCTTCCGATCCGAAGAAGGGAGCTCCACGGAGAAGCTGTTCTGGTCGCAATATCTTGCGCCAGAACATCCGGTGCCCTTCACCGATCAGCTAAAACAGCTGATCGAGCTGCACAGGGTGGCCGAACTAGCCATGAAGGATTTAATAATCCGGCTGTGGCCAGCCGAACCTATACCCAGCAGTTACTTTGGCCTCATGAAGCGGCTGGTGGATGTCTGTCCTCGACTGGACGCCGTCAAGCGGTCCGTCTGCATCGAGAGCGCGCTCCTGGCCTTCTCCTATGTCAAGTTGTGGTGGGTGAAGATGGACGATGTCAAGTTGGCGACCAAAGGGCCGCCTGAGGGCAAGGAGCACCGCACACCCGAGCGATACTTTGGAGATGTCTTGGAGGGGTCCCGCATTGTTGCGGATCATTGTGCGAAGGACGTGATCTTTGAATGAATACATTCATATTTCTCCTCACCCTGTATTATGGAACAAAGATAATTGTATGATATGAAGTTTGTTATGTTAAAAAATTTACCTCGCAGGCGGCCGTGTTATATGAAATCGAGGGTTGGCTACCGTGGCTTCCGCCTTGACGCAGTAGTACGGGGTGTTCGGGATGGAATCTAAACACTCTTGATCAAATTATATGGTCCTTGAAGGAGTTGTTTAGCGCATCGAACCAGGCAATCAAACTATGCGGCTTTAACGCCCTCACTTAGCCATAGGAGTTTGAGAATAAATTTTTTGGCACAACCTCTAGTATTCGAACTGGAGCACTTATCAGCGCCTGATCGGGAAGTACGATCCTTCGCGTAACACGCAAGAAATCTCCAACGATTTGCAACCTCCGAAGAGCTGACCGGCTCTCGCCGCATCATGACAATCAGTTTTCGGATTTCTCTACTGAGGTGCTCCTTTGGGTAAACCAGGGCACAATCACAGTAGTTCTCCCTTTACTACCTTATCCAATATAGTGGAACGTAAGGTAGCAAGCACAGGAGCCGGGCAACCCAACTATTGACCAAAGACATGATTCGGAGCCAATGCATATAGTGCTAAATTCGGGGTGCCGAACTATACTATAGAAAGTGTTCGGACTTTTGTTGCCATAGTGCGGGGTGCTATGAAGCCCCTAGAAAATACGAAACGTACCAAAGTGTACGGGTGCTGTCTGATAAGGATTATGAACAAAGAATAAAACATAAAAGGAGCAAAGGTAATGAGCTAGGGCCACAGAATTTGGGCCGCGATCTGTTCTCATTGCGATTTTATTAATACGTCAAAGCGCATTGATACAAATAGTGCATTAAGAAACCGGCTATTTAACATGCCAAAAACCAAGGAAGAGCTGCATGTGGGTCCTGAAAACAGGTAGAGTGATTGTTAACGAAACCACCTTGAAATTCCCCAATACGCTTGTGCTTCTTGCCATCTTGGTGTATTTGTCCTTCAAGGGGACCGGTGATCTATCCACCAGGGAAGGTCTGCGGAAAGGAAACCTGTAAAGGAAATGAATAAAAGTGAAAGTATGTGTGTGTCCGGTGCCGGCTGAGCCGTACCGTGGATCAGAAGCTAGCTGCCTCCGTTGATGCCCATGGAATTTTGAGTGCGTAGTTATGTATGTGCGGCACAAATGCCACCACTTGATCGGGGCTGAGACGGAGGCTGGATTGCTAGTCAAGCTCCTGACGAGCCGAGTTGTCATGTCATAGATGGTCCTGGACCCTCTTGGATGTTGTCCGGGAGCTTGGCCGCTGAATTAAGGTTCTGCTTAAAAAGGCCGCTATGTGCTTCTGCTGCTAAGGCAGTGGTGTGTTCCTCGGTACGGAGGGAACGTTCCATGTTTCCATTAACTGTTATGATGCCGCGTGGCCCGGGCATCTTGAGCTTGAGGTAGGCGTAATGAGGCACCACATTGAATGGAGCAAATGCGGTTCGTCCGAGCAGTGCGTGATAGCCGCTGCGAAAAGGGACGATGTCAAAGATTAAATCCTCACTTCTGAAGTTGTTCGGGGATCCGAAGACAACCTCTAGCGTAATTGAGCCTGTATAGCGAGCCTCTACACCTGGTATGACTCCTTTGAAGGTGGTCTTTGTGGGCTTGATCCGTGATGGGTTAATGCCCATTTTGGCGACTTGTATCCCGATAGAGCAGGTTCAGGCTGCTGCCGCCATCCATAAGGACTCGAGTTAGGTGGAATCCGTCAATTATTGGGTCAAGGACCAATGCGGCTGAACCACCATGATGGATATTGTTCGGATGGTCCTGTCGATCAAAAGTGATCGGGCATGATGACCAAGGATCAAATTTTGGGGCGACTGGCTCTATCGCATAGACGTCCCTGAGCGCGCGCTTGCGCTCCCTCTTGGGGATGTGTGTAGCATATATCATATTCACCGATTTGACCTAGGGGGAAACTTCTTTTGTCCCCCTGTCTTGCCGGGGTTCCTCGTCATCGTCCTCACTTTGCGATCCCTTTTCTTTGTTCTCGGCATTTAACTTGCCGGCCTATTTAAAGACCAACAATCTCTGTTGGTATGATTGGCTGGTTTATCAGAGGTGCCATGGATTTGGCACGGACAATCGAGTATGCGATCCAAGCTTGATGGTCCCTGATTGTTTCTTTTATATGGCTTCTTCCGCTGACCGGACTTGGAACCACTGACTCCGCATTGACCGGCCGTGTGGTCATCGGTGTTGTCACCATTACTTCGACATTTGTGTTCCGCCATGGCCGAGCTTGCCGTTGCTATTTCTGGCCTCGGAGGTGCCCGTGTCACTTGCAGTATTTTTGCTACGGGCCAGCCAACTATCCTCTCCCGCGCAGAAGCGGGTCATGAGTGCCATGAGGGATGCCATGGATTTTGGCTTTTCCTGGCCGAGGTGGCGGGCGAGCCATTCGTCACGGATGCTATGTTTAAAGGCCGCTAGGGCTTCGACATCCGGACAGTCGATGATCTGGTTCTTTTTAGTTAGGAACCTAGTCCAGAATTTCCTGGCTGACTCTCCAGGCTGTTGGACTATGTGACTCAAGTCATCGGCATCTGGTGGCCTGACATATGTACCTTGGAAGTTGTCGAGGAAAGCTTCTTCCAAGTCCTCCCAGCTGCCGATAGAATTCTCGGGCAGACTGTTTAGCCAGTGCCGAGCTGGCCCTTTGAGTTTTAGTGGGAGGTATTTGATGGCGTGAAGATAATCCCCGCGGGCCATGTGGATGTGGAGAATAAAATCCTCGATCCATACCGCGGGATCGGTTGTTCCATCGTATGATTCGATGTTTACGGGTTTAAACCCTTCTGGGAATTCATGATCCATTACTTCGTCAGTGAAGCAAAGAGGGTGTGCGGCGCCTCTATATCGGGCCGCCTCACGACGTAGCTCTGATGGAGTATGTCTGCGGTTTTCGGCCCGGGCGTGACTAGGTTTGTCACGTCCGAATAGATAGCCGTCCTCGCTTGTCAAGGCACGTCCTCGCGATCAGTAGATCGATCTTGTATGTCCTGCTACTGTCTAGGTCGTGACGAAGGTCATATGTATAGCCCCGAGCTGTCTTATCCCTACCTTTACGGTAGGGTGGGACAGTCTGGTTTTCGCCTCGGGTTGTCGTTTTATGCCGACCACGCGGTGGCCAATCAACCACCTTGCGTGATGCTGGTGTGGGGTCTGGTGCCTCATCGTCGAACTGAGGTAGCAATCTGCGCTTCGGGTAACTTTTGGTTGGGCATTTAAGGCCGTATTCCTCGGCTGCCAGGACATCGGTCCATCTGTCATTGAGCAGGTCTTGACCAGCTTGAAGCTGCTGCTGCTTCTTTTTCAGGCTCCTCGCAGTGGCTATTAGCTGAAGCTTAAAGCGCCTCGCTCCAGAGGTTCCTCGAGCACGATGAAGTCTTTGTTCTCGAGGCTCACCTCCTCCTCGAGGCGGCTTAATGATAACTACCGTCCTCGAGTCTTCTTCTATGGCCTGCTCGCTGTATCGACATGCCCCGATTCCCAATTGTCTTGTTCGGCAGTTTGTTCATCGGGTTCTTCTGTGTCTTCCGCACCATCCGGAGTGTTGTCGTCTCCTATGCCGGTGTTGCCATCTCTCCTACGGCGTGATTTAGAGCGGCGCCGCTGACACCGACGCTTTGGTTGTGTTTTAGGAGGGTCCTCCTTTGCTGGGTTTTCCTTGTCATTGCCGCTATTATTTTTCGGCGTATCTACCATGCATACGTCATATGAGGAAGTGTCCGTCCATCATCCAGTGAATGGTGAGTTTTGGGCCTCCTCATCTCCGGCATCGTCGTCCATACTGTCGATGTCCTCGGAGTCATAGTCAAGCGTGTCGGTTAAGTCTTCGACAGTGGCTATGAAGTGGGTGCTGGGTGGGAAGCGAAATTCTCACCCATCATCAGCCTCCAGTTCAAACCGGACATAATTCGGCTACGAGTCCCCCACCAAGGACAAATTTCTTAATGAATTTAGCACATCGCCCAAGGGCGAATGCTGGAAGATGTCTGCGGCGCTGAATTCGAAGATCGATGATCAATCATGTTCGGTGTCCGCGGACACACATGGTTCAGAACTTATAGCCGGAGGCGAGTCCGGAACTCCGGTGACACAAATGTCGTGTGATGTTAAGACTGTGTGCGGCTCCAACTTCGCGGAATCTATGACCTCCGCAGTGGGGTTGAGCCTCCCGTCCTTGGAGGGTGCGGTCTGCTCCGGATCTAAAGCCAGAGCAGTTACGGAAGCCATCTCCTGGATGCAGTCTGATGAAAGATCTAAGTCGTGTACATCAGGGCGACAAGGGGCGGTCGCCACAGTCTCAAATCCATTGAAGATCAAGTCTCCACGGATGTCCGCGGCGTAGTTCAAGCTTCCGAATCTGACCTGATGTCCATGGGTGTAGCTATCGATCTGCTCCAGATGGCCAAGCGAGTTGGCCCGCAGTGTGAAGCCGCCAAACACGAAGATCTGTCCAGGGAGGAAGGTTTCTCCTTGGATAGCATTGTCATTGACGATTGAAGGGGCCATCAAACCTTTTGGGGATGGCACAATGGAACTCCCAATGAAAGCACCAATGTCGGTGCGGCGGATCTCGGGTAGGGGGTCCCGAACTGTGCGTCTAAGGTCGATGGTAACAGGAGACATGGGACACGATGTTTACCCAGGTTCGGACCCTCTCTATGGAGTTAATACCCTACTTCCTGCTTGATTGATCTTGATGAATATGAGTATTACAAGAGTTGATCTACCATGAGATCGTAATGGCCAAACCCTAGAAGTCTAGCATGTATGACTATGGTAATGAATCTCCCCCCTCTGGACTAAGTCCTCTGGTTTATATAGACACCAGGAGGATCTAGGGTTACACAAGGTCGGTTACAGAGAAATGAATCTACATATTTTGTCGCCAAGCTTGCCTTCCACGCTAGGGAGAGTCCCATTCGGACACGGGTGCAGTCTTCGGTCTTCGCATATTCACAGCCCATCAGTCCGGCCCATGGCTAACAGGCTGGACGCCCGAGGACCCCTTAGTCCAGGCCTCCCTCTAGGGGATGCCCGGAACCCCTTCCGGTGACCCAATATGTACCTGGTACCCTCCGGAACACTTCCGGTGTCCGAAATTGGAATACTATCGTCCTATATATCAATATTTACCTCTCGACCATTTTGAGACTCCTCGTTATGTCCGTGATCTCATCCGGGACTCCGAACAACATTCGGTCACCAAATCACATAACTCATATTATAGAAAATCGTCATCGAACGTTAATCGTGAGGACCCTACGGGTTCGAGAACTATGTAGACATGACCGGGACACCTCTCCGGTCAATAACCAATAGCAGAACATGGATGCTCATATTGGTTCCTACATATTCTACGAAGATCTTTATCGGTCGAACCGTTATGACAACATACGTAATTCCCCTTGTCCATCGGTATGTTACTTGCCCGAGATTCGGTCGTCGGTATGTTCATACCTAGTTCAATCTCATTACTGGAAAGTCTCTTTACTCGTTCCGTAATACATCACCTCGTGACTAACTCCTTAGTCGTTCGCTTGTATTACCAAGAGGGCCCAGAGATACCTTTCCGAAACTCGGAGTGACAAATCCTAATCTCGATCTATGCCAACTCAACAAACACCATCGTAGATACCTGTAGAGCATCTTTATAATCACCCAGTTACGTTGTGACGTTTGATAGCACACAAGGCATTCCTCCGGTATCTGGGAGTTGCGTAATCTCATAGTCGAAGGAATTTGTATTTGACATGAAGAAAGCAATAGCAATAAAACTGAACGACGATCATTATGCTAAGCTAATGGATGGGTCTTGTCCATCACATCATTTTCCTAATGATGTGATCCCGTTATGCTTCCTTGGAATCATCCCAAGTTAGTCACACATGTGCGAAGTGCTCTATGGTTTGATAGGTTGGCCGCCTCCATTATATATGTATTTCCTAGCACACCAAGCCACTGATTGATTTGTTCAAGGAGAAGAAGTTCCTTCTTAAGAATCATGACTTATGTAGGACTTTGTTATCCTTGATGATGGTTCCCCAACCTGAACTTGGTAGTATTTTATTATAAGACTACCACGTGGCCACACTTGTCTCGGACAACGTGTTCACATGTTTGTAGCAGAACCAGCTCATATTTTGGAGCTTACTACCGCAGTCCATTTCCCGAGAATCTCGCAACACCGTCTCGTCGATTTGTGTTGCAAACTATCATTTTTCTCTCTAGACTTGATGAGTCTGGAATATCCTGACACCAACCAGATCTGAATCCCAGGCAGAAATGATGGTTGGAACATTTCCCAAGAACTATAATATTGGTCTCTGTGTAACCCGGTAAAGTGGGTGTCGTGGCTGACACACCCAGACGGAAGACCTATTATTGTAGTATCTTGATTGAAGAAGTTGGCCACATCCCCATAAGGATTTCGCAGGATTTACCTTCGTAGTTATTCCTTATGGATTCTTGAGCTCCCGAAGTCTGACCTATTACTTGATGTTCTAGATACCAA
Organism: Aegilops bicornis; assembly: GCA_021605145.1. Lineage (NCBI taxonomy): Eukaryota > Viridiplantae > Streptophyta > Magnoliopsida > Poales > Poaceae > Aegilops > Aegilops bicornis. The sequence goes on from CM038671.1 coordinate 103,871,036, forward strand.
ACCATCTCAATGAATGGGTTACGCTAGCACATCAAGGAGAACATTAGAACTGGAGTGCTAAATGTCTCTCGGTCAATCATCCAGATTTTTTCCCCTTGGCCCCGCCAAGGTGAAATCTGAGAGGTGATATTTTCCTTTGCATCTGCATCTTCCACCGGTATTCATCATGGTAGTACGTTGTGTTGCCAGGATCCTTGACATGGATATTGTTAAAACCTTCATGAATATGGAGATGCTCAAGTTCTTGAGAGCACACACAAGCACTAGGTGTTATCACCGGCACTAACTGGGATTGCTCCTAGTTTCCTCGGTTATGCTGTAAATTTTCAACAGTGGACTCACTCTCTACTGTTGAGCCTCTCCCCAGTTACCAGAATCATTCCCAACATTTGCATTTTGTTCCCAGCTAGCACCCGTCATTGTGCCAGTCTACCATGGGTCTCATCCATTTTCGGTGATAAGCAAATCACCACTTGTATTGTCTTCAACAAGGTAGTCCACATCATCCATACTAGTCCGAGTATGCCATTCTACCGAACTCCGCCAAACGATTGTTGGTAATTTGCCTTAGGCTGGTATAGAAAGTCTCAATGATCACTATATCAAAAGTAATTCTTTTTCCCACTTAAGGTATTAATTCTACGAGCCACTTCCTTTAAGATGTCTCGTTATGGTATCATGGCAATTCAACTCCTCGCTACGTTGACAACTGTTTGTCACCTTCTTAAGTGTGAAATTGTTGTCTACCTGGTGCACCCTCGTCATCTGTTCCACTCCATCCCTCTAGATGTGTGCTTCGTGTCTCAGCTCGAGAGATGTTGCTATGCGTCATCCCATGAGTTGATCCTGAGTTGTTTGATCTTCGAGAAGATCGATCCTTCTAGAGTTTCCTTCTCCTCACATTGTCATGTTGGCTGGAGTTCTCAGAGCAAGACGACGAGACAAAGATAGTGACCAATCAACGTTCTTATGAAGTGCAACCTGGATTGTGAAGATTGTGCTAGCTTTGTGTCCCCTCTGTCTTCTTACCTCACATCTTGAATCTCGGGACAAGATTCTTGTTTAGTGGGGGTGAGTTGTCACAGCCCTAGAATAATGTTTGTAAATAGTGGCTTTGCATCCATGCATCATGTCTAAATTTCTGAAACTTGAATTGAGGAATTTTCAAATCCTCAAAAACTTAATTAAAAGAACGGCAAAGAACCCTAGAAATTTCATTCTTTATTCCAAGATGTCCTTTTGCAATGTTTGAGAATTTTGGCAAGAGCTATATATCAAACCAAAATTTAGGAACATTTTTAAGGAATTATTTTGGGACTTTGAATTTAAATCAATATTATATTTGAATTTGAACTTATATTCAAATATATACTGAATATATGTTCAAATAAATGAAACAATTTTATGTGCTTTGGTATAATTCCATTGTGCTAAATAAAATGTTCAAGGGAATTTTGTCACTGTTTTTGAATTTGTTTTATTTAGAAACAATGGCAAAAAGAAGTAAATTAAACAAAACGGAAGAAAAATTAAAAAAAGAGCAGAGGCCTACCTAACTTACCTGGCGCCACCAACTGCCCAAAGATCGCACCGGCCGCCCAGCCCACGCACCGCCTCCTGTCGTCTTCCTTCCTCCTCGGGGAAGGATTGAGGCGCTGTGGCCGCCCAAGGCCAGCCACCTCCTGCGTCTGCTGACGCCTCGACGACCCTGCATACGCCACGCACCCACTGAATCCCCTCGACCTCTCCCGTGCCTCTCCTCCTTCGTCTCTCTCACGCCCTTGAACCCGCCCGTCGCACCGCTCGCCGTTCCCGCGGCCACCGGCCACCCCACGCCTCACCGACGCGCCCAGAAGCTCTGCCACTTCGTCCTCGACCCCCTCACCGAGCCACGCCCCGCCGGACGCCCTCGAACGCCGACCATGCCGTCTTCTTCAACCTCGGTTCGCCGAGATCGCCTCCGCCGCCCCGCTCGCTTCGGACCTCCTCCGGGCTCGCCGTCTGCAGTGCTTCAACCGCCGTGAGCCACTGCACCTTCCCCCCCTCTCCGTTCTCGCTCTCGTGCGCTGTAGCCGCTACACCCTGCTCACCCGCATGCGCCGCCGCCTGTGACCGCCGCCGTCGTGCCTCCGGCCACCTAGTGGTCCGGACGTCGTGCTCATCTCCCTTCCCGCACCATGTAGAGCACGTAGGTGCCCTGCACGAGCCTCCCCTGGCCATCAGAAGGCCGACCCCCGAGCTCACCTGAGCTCCAGCGACCGCCAAGGTCGACAACAGTGACGACTCCGCCACCTCAGCCCAACCACCGCCACTACTCGACGCGGATGAGTGCCGCGTCCACGTGAAGCGCCCTCACGGCCATTTGGTCACGGGAGGAGGAATCCCGACGCCCTCACTTGCGTCTCTGGCGTCGGCGGCTGACGAGTCATGGGTCAACTCGGCCGAGTTGACCCGGGTTTGACTCTATTTGACCCTGTGGTCATCGGCGAGTGGGCCGCCCTACGGTAATTCCTAGTTAGGTTTAGTTAGTACTAATTAACCTAGATTAGTGCCTAATCTAACACTAACTAACGCTGTTAGTTAGATGTGTCACTGACCTATGGGCCCCACTGGTCAGGTTTGACCCGGACCTGGTCAGTTGACCTGCTGACCTCAGCCTTACGTCATGCTGACGAAGTAAGTGATTTTCTGGTTTTAAAATAAATTAGAAAATAATTAGAAATTCTAGAAAATAGTGCTAACTTCTAAAAATCATAGAAATTAATCTGTAACTCCAAATACAAAGTTTTATATATGAAAGATGATCAGAAAAATCCAATCTATCCATCTGTACTGGTTTCATGCATGTTAAAGCAAATTAAACCTGCTGTTTATATCATAACATGATAAAGCACTATTTAAATTCATAAGATGAGTTTGGGGTTGAACCTTTGGTTCAAAATGGCTCAAACCCATCTGGTTGTAGTTGCATTAGCCCAACACACTCATATTGCCATGTCATGAGCATGCATCATATCGTTCCATTGCATTGATTGTGTTTCTTCCTTGTTTGCCGGTTTTTTCCCCTCTCAGTAAACGTGGTTCCGACGCTGAGATCGATGACACCGATGAAGAACTATACTATCTTCAGAAGTGCCAGGCAAGCAAAACCCCCTTGTTCATTCCTATACAATCCTACTCTCTCACTCTTGCTCTCTTTTACTGCATTAGGACAACAGCGAATCATCTGTTACTTGCTGCGGTAGCTGAACCCCTTTATCCTCTGCATGACCTGTCATTGCCACAGTAAATAGATGAAACCCACTAGCATGAGTAGGAGTTGTTTGAGCCCTGTTGTGCCTACTCATTCATGCTTGTTTGTCATGACTGCTACTGCTTAGAGTTGAGTCAGGTCTGATTCATCGGGGATGAATCAGAGGTGTGTGAACTAAGTGCCTACTCATTCATGCTTGTTTGTCATGTCCTTCTGTGTGTGAGCTAAGTGTGTGAACACGATTTGGTAAAGGTAGCGGTGTGAGGCCATGTAGGAGTACATGGTGGGTTGTCTCATTGAAGCCGTCCTCAAGAACTGAGTGTTGTGTTTGTGATCCATGAAACAGTTACTACCACGCATTGGGCCCGAAACCAATGGACCCTCTCGGCTTCTTAATCACCCTTGTCCTCTGTCCAGGAGTTGCAAGTAGTTTCTGGTGTTTGTAGTATGCCGGAGGCCGTGGGTAGCGCTGACCGGAGGGGTGGGCTGTGATGCGGTAGGCACGTGGCCGGGTATGCCGGGCACCCGTTTGGTGTCACGGAACCCTGTACACATCGTTCGGGGCCGTATGTGGAAACCTCGGCCGGACTCCCTGCGGATGGAACCTGAATAGGCGATAAACCTGGACTAGACACTTGAGTGTTTAGGTAGGCCGTGGCCGACACCCTCGTTGGGCTTCCGCTTGAAGGTTGCCGAGTACATGTCGTGTAAACAGCGGTAAGTGGTGAGAGCGTGTGTGAAGAAGTACACCCCTGGAGGGTTAACATCATCTATTCGAATAGCTGTGTCCGCGATAAAGGACCTCTGGGTTGCCTATACAGTTCATAGACAAGTGAAAGTGGATACTCTAAAATGCGTAAGATAAGCGTGAGTGCTATGGATGGCGTTCTCGTAGGAAGACGGGAGCGGATCCATAGTGGTGTATTGGAATGGTGAATATGTGGACTCGTAAAGCGCCACCTCAAAAGAGTTACTTGCAGTCGTAGTTCAGGATAGCCACCGAGTCAAAGCTGGCTTGCTGCAGTTAAACCCCACCATCCCCTTTGTTGATAATAATGCATATGTAGTTAGTTCTGATGTAAGTCTTGCTGGGTACATTTGTGATCACGTTTGCCTATTTTATGTTTTTGCAGAGAGACTTCAATCTCGCTAGTAGTTCAGCTTGGACTTAACCATTTAGCTTGTTACCTCAGCTACGATCTTGTGCCCTCGGCAGTATCTGGTAGATAGTCAGGCTTCTCAGACTTTTTTCATTTATAGTTGTCTGTACTCAGACATGTTAAGCTTCCGCATGTGCTTTGACTTGTATGCTCTGAATGTTGGGTCGTGAGACCCATGTTTGTAATATCTTGCTCCTTGGAGCCTATTGAATAAATACTTTGAGTCGTAGAGTTTTGTTGTGATGCCATGTTGTATTTACACATATCGAGCATATTGTGTGTATGATTGAAATGCTTGGTATGTGTGGGATCCGACAACCTAGTTGTTTATCCTTGGTAGCCTCTCCTATGGGGAAATGTAGTCTTGTGCTTCCATGAGCCATAGTAGTCCGCTACATACCGGTTCACCGGAGTCCCGCTTAGCCCAAAGACTACTGCTTCCTAACACTTGATCGGCCGACATGTGATTCACTTCTGCCTGTGGTTCCGCCCTTCGGGAAATGTCACGCGGCGACATCCGAAGTCCTCGCTTAGCTCAAGCTGGCTTCACCGGAGTCCTCGTTAGCCCAAAGTGCTGTACTCGAGGATTCGCAAGACATCGCCGACCGACATGCTCGATGTTGATTCATGTATGCCTGTCCTCGTAAGTTAGTGCCACTTTTGGGTTCACGACTAGTCATATCGGCCCGGGTTCTCTGTCATATGGATGCTAGCGACACTATCATATACGTGAGCCAAAAGGCGCAAACGGTCCCGAGCCATGGTAAGGCGACACCCGTGGGAATACCGTGCGTGAGACCGCAAAGTGATATGAGGTCTTACTGGCTAGATCGATGTGACTTGGAATCGGGGTCCTGACATGAGTAGGAGACACTGTTCGCGTTGGTCGCGGAGGAAGTCGGTGAGGCCTGCATTCTCTGCTAACTCGTAAAAATCATCATAAATCCCGGCTGCTCTCAAGAAATCATCACAAGGCCATTCACATGGCCGAACCTCCGCGGTGTGAGGGAGATTATATTTGGGCCTCTTGTCTTCTTCACTTTGCTTATCCTTCGAAGCTTCTATCAAGAGCCCTCAAAATCTCTTCATCATTTTCTGAAAATTTCTGAAATTTTTAGTAACTTCAAATAAAAGTGAACCAAACTCAACAAAATTAATAGCAACTACTCCCACAAGTGCCTAGAGACTATATCATGCATTAGAACTACTTGTGACCAAATAAATTTGACATGCAAGCTCAAGAACAGGGTCACCTAGGCAGCAAAAATTTGCAATGAATAAAGCACTAGAACAAAAACTAATTGGACCATTGGAGGAGTCACATACCAAAGAACAATCCCCCAAAGCAGTTTTATGAGTGGAGCTTTGAGCAAGAAGATCAAAAATGGCAGCAAGGTGAGCTAGAACTCGTGCTTGAGCTAGCTGGTGATTTTTTTGGGAGGAAGGAGTGTGTGGATGCTGGGATAAGTGGAGGGGGGCCACCATGGGCCCACGAGGCAGGGGGCGCGCCCTGGACCCTCGTGGCCAGGTGCTTGCTCCCCCTGCTGTGTTCTCAGTGCCAGATATTCTCAAATATTCCAAAAAATCATATTTCAATTTCAGGGCATTTGGAGAACTTTTATTTTCGGGGTATTTTATATTGCACCTGATAACTCGTAAAATGTATGTGAAAGTACTATTTTTGCTTTAATTCAACTAAATAACAGAAAGTAAAAGGAGGGTACAAAAGGTTGTGCTTTCTAACTTCATCTATCTCATGCTCATCAAAAAGGAATCCACTAACAAGGTTGATCAAGTCTTGTTAACAAACTCATTCCGAATCACATGAAACCGGAGAAATTTGGAATAACACTAGGTTACCTCAACGGGGATATGCACGTCCCCAATAATAAGTATATCATATTTCTTCTTGATAGTAGGATGAGGAAATTCAAAACCTCCAAAAATAATCGATGGAATTTTTCCAATAGAGTTTATACTATTAACTTGAGGTTGTTTCCTCGGAAAGTGTACCGTATGCTCATTGCCATTAACATGAAAAGTGGCATTACCTTTTTTGCAATCAATAACAGCCCCTGTAGTATTCAAAAAGGGTCTTCCAAGAATAATAGACATACTATTGTCCTCGGGAATATCAAGAATAACAAAGTCCGTTAAAATAGTAATGTTTGCAACCACAACAGGCACATCCTCACAAATACCGGCAGGTATAGCAGTTGATTTATCAGCCATTTGCAAAGATATTTCATTAGGTGTCAACTTATTCAAATCAAGTCTACGATATAAAGATAGAGGCATAACACTAACACTGGCTCCAAGATCACATAAAGCAGTTCTCACATAGTTTCTTTTAATGGAGCATGGTATAGTTGGTACTCCTGGATCTCCAAGTTCCTTTGGTATTACACCCTTAAAAGTATAATTAGCAAGCATGGTGGAAATTTCACCTTCCGGTATCTTTCTTTTATTTGTGACAATATATTTCATGTACTTAGCATAAGGATTCATTTTTATCATATCAGTAAAACGCATACGCAAAAAGATAGGTCTAATCATTTCAGCAAAGTGCTCAAAATCCTAATCATCCTTTTTCTTGGATGGTTTGGCAGGAAAATGCATGGGTTTCTAAACCCATGGTTCCCTTTCTTTACCGTGCTTCCTAGCAACAAAGTCTCTCTTATCATAACGTTGATTCTTTGATTGTGGGTTATCAAGATCAACAGCAGGTTCAATTTCTACATCATTGTCATTACTAGGTTGAGCATCAACATGAACATCATCACTAACATATCACTAGGTTCATGTTCATTACCAGATTATGTTTTAGCATCAGAAATAGAAATATCATTGGGATTCTCAGGTGTGTCAACAACAGGTTCACTAGAAGCATGCAAAGTCCTATCATTCTTCTTTTTCTTCTTTTTAGAAGGACTAGGTGCATCTAAATTATTTCTCTGAGAATCCTGCTCAATTCTCTTAGGGTGGCCCTCAGGATACAAAGGTTCCTAAGTCACTTTACCCCCTCTAGTTGCAACTCTAACAGCAAAGTCAATATTCTTACTATTAAATTCATTGAGAAAATCATTCTGAGCTTTAAGTACTTGTTCTACTTGAGTGGTAACCATAGAAGCATGTTTACTAATGAGTTTAAGTTCACCTTTAACTCTAGACATATAATCACTCAAGTGTTCAATCATATAATCATTGCATTTTAATTCTCTACCAAAATAAGCATTGAAGTTTTCTTGCTTAAGCGTAAAATTATCGAACTCATCTAAGCATTGGCTAGCAAACTTAGTAGGCAGGATTTCAGCTTTATCATATCTATAGAGAGAACTTACCTTTATTACATGTGTCGGGTTATCAAGACCATGTGTTTCTTCAACAAGCGGTAAATTAAGACCATGTATTTCTTCAATAGGAGTTAAATTCTTAACATCTTCAACTTTTATACCTTTTTCTTCATAGATTTCTTTGCCTCTTCCATATCTTCAGGACTGAGAAATAGAACACCCCTTTTCTTCGAAGTTGGCTTAGGAGTTGGTTCAGGGAGTGTCCAATTATTTTCATTGGTCAACATATTACTCAATAGAATTTCAGCTTGATCAACAGTTCTTTCCCTGAAAAGACAACCAGCACAACTATCCAGGTGGTCTCTGGAAGCATCGGTTAGTCGATTCTAAAAGATATCAAGTATTTTGTTTTTCTTGAGAGGATGATCTGGCAAAGCATTAAGTAATTGGAGAAGCCTCCCCCTGCTTGTGGGAGACTCTCTTCTTCAATTTGCACAAAATTATATATTTCCCTTAAGGCAGCTTGTTTCTTATTAGCAGGGAAATATTTAGCATAGAAGTAATAAATCATATCCTGGGGACTACGCACACAACCAGGATCAAGAGAATTATCCATATCTTAGCATCACCCTTAAATGAGAACGGAAATAATTTAAGGATATAATAGTAGCGAGTTTTCTCATCATTGTGAACAGGGTGGCTATATTATTTAATTTAGTAAGATGTGCCACAACAGTTTCAGATTCATAGCCATAGAAAGGATCAGATTCAACCAGAGTAATTATCTCAGGATCGACAGCGAAATCATAATCCTTATCAGTAACAAAGATAGGTGAAGTAGCATAAGCAGGGTCATATTTCATGCTAGCATTCAGAGTTTTTTCTTTCAGCTTAGCTAATAATTTCTTAAGATCACTTCTATGATTGCAAGCAAGAAAGTCTCTAGCAGTTTCTTCATCCATAACATAACCCTCAGGCACAACAGGAAATTCATATCTAGGGGGAGAATCTTCATCATCACTTTCATCAATATTATCAGTTTCAATAATTTCATTCTTTCTAGCCCTAGCAAGTTGTTCATCAAGAAATTCACCTAGTGGCACAGTACTATCAAGCATAGAAGTAGTTTCATCATAAGTATCATGCATAGCAGAAGTGGCATCATCAATAACATGCGACATATCAGAATTAATAGTGTATGAGGTTTAGGTGTCGCAAGCTTACTCAAAACAGAAGGTGAATCAAGTGCAGAGCTAGATGGTAGTTCCTTACCTCCCCTCGTAGTTGAGGGATAAATTTTAGTTTTCTCGTCTTTAAAGTTCCTCATAGTGACCAGCAGATATAAATCCCAAGTGACTCAAAGAATAGAGCTATGCTCCCCGGCAACGGCGCGAGAAAATAATCTTGATAACCCACAAGTATAGGGGATCGCAACAATTTTCGAGGGTAGAGTATTCAACCCAAATTTATTGATTCGACATAAGGGGAGCCGAGTTGTCAATTCAACCACACCTGGATAACTTAATATCTGCAGCAAAGTAATTAGTAGCAAAGTAGTATGATAGTAACGGTAACGGTGGCAAAAGTAACAGTTATAGTTTTGTAATGATTGTAACAGTAGCAACGGAAAAATAAATAAGCGAAGAACAATATGTGAAAAGCTCGTAGGCATTGGATCGGCGATGGAGAATTATGCCGGATGCGAATATTCATGCAACAGTTATAACATAGGGGTGACATAGAACTAGCTCCAATTCATCAATGTAATGTAGGCATGTTGTCGGTGTCAAAACCGGCGGATCTCGGGTAGGGGGTCCCGAACTGTGCGTCTAGGCGGATGGTAACAGGAGACAAGGGACACGATGTTTTTACCAGGTTCGGGCCCTCTCGATGGAGGTAATACCCTACTCCCGCTTGATTAATATTGATGATATGGGTAGTACAAGAGTAGATCTACCACGAGATCAAGGAGGCTAAACCCTAGAAGCTAGCCTATGGTATGATTGTTGTTCGCCCAACGGACTAAAACCCTCCGGTTTATATAGACACCGGATAGGTTAGGGTTACACAGAGTCGGTTACAATGGTAGGAGATCTACATATCCGCATTGCCAAGCTTGCCTTCCACGCCAAGGAAAGTCCCATCCGGACACGGAATAAGTCTTCGTCTTGTATCTTCATAGTCTTGGAGTCCGCCGTGATGATAGTCCTGGCTTATCCGGACACCCCTAGTCCGGGACTTCCTCAAGAGCTCCCTCGAACCAGGCTTCAATGACGCATTTAGTCCGGCCGCGATATTGTCTTTCGCATTGCAAGGCGGGTTCCTCCTCCGAATACTTCATAGAAGGTTTTGAACACAAGGATAGTGTCCGGCTCGCAAAACAAGTTCCACATACCACCGTAGAGAAAATAACTTTGCACAGATCTGCTGACGTATTCCGCGGGCGTGACATCACACCACGGCAGGCCTTTATATGAATCGCTTTTTACTGCTCCACCTTAGCGCGTTTAACGAGGCGGTTTCCTTGGCACGTCTTATCAAAGCATAGATCGTGCCCCCTTATTCTGGGATTCTCATCAATACGGATGTGGGTAACCCATCCGCGCCATTGATTACGGCGCTTGGGAGATAAGCGAGTTTTACCAGGCTGGTGGGGAATGCATAACTTCATCCGTCCATATAAGGGGATAAGGATCCACCTTTTCACCTACGCCTTCTTCCTCCTTTGCTCATCCATTTCAAGACTCAAGCTCCAGGCCGCCTAAGTCCGCACATTCCACCTCAACCTTCTCCAACCATGTCGAGCGGGAGGCGGTGGATGGCCTCCTCCGTCACGGAGGGGCACATCACAAGACTGCGAGAGGCCGGATACTTGTTCGGCGACATCGCAAGACTGAGGCTGCCCGATGCGTGGCAGCTTATTCCAACCCGGGCCCCATGAGAGGGTGGTGTTTCTCCCCACTTCCTCCGCGGACTAGGTTTTCCACTTCACCCATTTGTCCGGGGCTCATGTTCTACTACAGCACGGACTTCCACGACTGGCCCAATTTCATCCTCAACATCTCGGCGTTTATCGTCATGTGTGAGGCCTTCCTCTGCATCCAGCCCCACTTCGCTTATGGCTGAAGATCTTCAACGTCCTATCAAGGTAGTGGGCGGCCGTCAGCTGGAGTCGGAGGCGCCATGGTTGGCAAGATGGCCAAAGTCCCATGGCTCGAGGGCCTTCGTGGAGACAATAAAGGGGTGGCAATCGGGTGGTTCTACATCACCGAGCCACGCGACCCGAATGGGTGGCGGCCCCCGAATTTAGATCTGGCTTCCCCACACGGCTCTCGTCATGGAAAGATACGGTCCTGACGTGGGGGAATTCGAAAGAGCTATCCGGACTCCAAACATGCGTCCGAAACCTGATGGACAAGAATCTCAGGTTTGTTGACGTAATCCAGGTGATGCTCATCCGCCGGATTCTCCCCTGCCAACAACGAGCCTTCAATTTGTGGGAGTTTGATCCGGCACAACATCAATTTGAGCCGGCTCTTCGGCTACTCACGTCGAAGACGCCTGGAAGGTGTTGTTCAAGGGCGCCGAAGCCCCAGCATCCGCTAACAAAGATCGCGGATACATCTCGCGGCGTCAAGCCGGCGAGGTAAGTTATTTTGCCCTTTACGGGACTCTTTTTTCATAGATTTACTCTATGTGGGATCTAAAAACTCCCTATTCTTTGTGACAGATCGGTGAAGACATCCGGACAGATTAACTGTCCGGCTCCTTTGCCAAGACTCAGCCGACGCCCGATTGACGGGCTGCTGGCTCGGCACCCCATGTGGTGCCGAGAAAGAAGGCCAAGAAGGAGGCCACGGGAACTCGAAGGAGCTCCCGACGCCAGGTGTTGTCAGATTCTGAAGCAGAATCTTCTCCTGAGGACGAGGAGGAAGAAGAAGAAGCTCCTCCCCCAGCGGGAGAGGAGAAGAAAAGGAAGGCCGCCCCAACTAGGGAGGCCGGAGGGTCCAAGAAGGGGAGAACCCTTCCTCCGAACTTCTCCACCAACGTCGACGACGACGAGGAGGATTGGCCTACGAGGGCCAAGCCCCTGGCGAGATCGTAAGTGTCCGGATACCCATGGCTTTTTATTATTGCAGAGTGTTCTCTAATGTCGAACACCAGTGCAGCCCACCCAAGGGCGAAGTTCACGATTCATCGAGCGGGTCCTCGGGCTCGCCGGAAATGGACAAGATTGCCGCTTCCGACCGCCTCGCCTCGCCTCACGCTGCGGACGACGCGTGGGTGGGGCCCCAAGGGGGGCTTGGTCAAGAGGAGGTGGCGCAGGAGGTGCCACAAGGCAACCTCCTGACTCCAGCGCTGGGGGGCAAGACCTCAGGTTTCTAAGCCCGACCCATGTCCGGACTCCATGCGGAACCATCGGGCCGGGTTCAAGTCCGGCCGATGGATCCTTCACAAGAAGGGTAAGACGCCGGTGTCCTCCGGCCCAACCGGAGGCACCGGATAGCATCGGAGGCGCTTAATGGCCGCTTCTATCAGGAGGAGCACCGCACTGTTATGAGTGCGGTGATCCGGACAGATTCAGTCCGCCAAGAGCGCATCGATCAAGCTTTATACCAGCCTTCTAACAAAGTGCTTTGAGGTAAGTTTTAGAATATGTAAAAATATTACCGCATAGACAAGAGTCTCTCGATGCTTAGTTCCTAGTTCGAAAAGAAAAGCTTTACTAAGGATCTAAAAGATATCTGCAGGAGTCTAACATAAGTATGTCAATATGGGAATGCAAAGGCCGCGCTGTTCACCTCTCGGCCAAGAGACCGATCGCGGAGGTCAATGCATTGAAGCAGAACCTCGAGCGGTCCGAGAACGAGCTCGGACAAGCCAAGAAGCAGCTCGAGACAAGGAAGGTAAGTAATACCTTATTAAAGAAATACCTTATAGAAAAGGTTTTGGTTGCAAAAAATAACAGGAATAACTTGGGTACTACAGGGGCCACGAACAAGGTGGCGACCCTGAAGGAAGCGGTGTCCGTGGCCGAAAACAAAGCGGCTGCGGAACACACTGAGCGAGAGAAGGGGGAGGCGCATGGCCACAGACGGCAAGAGCTCCAAGCTCTCGTGGAAAAACACGAGGGTTTGGAGCTTGACTCGAAGACTCGAGAGTCCGAGCTCGCCTCGGCTCTTGAGAGTGCCAAAGCTGCTAAGGCCGAGGCCCAAAAAGCCCTCCAAGAAATTGAGTCGTTGAAGAAGATAGCGACGGGTAAGGCATTCTTTATGCAAAGCAAGCATGTGAAAGTGAATTACCTATTACTTACCCGGATTCGGAGCTTTCCAGGAGCATTCGCAGATTTGCCCCGTAGTGTGTCTGATGCTGCCGCATCCTACCGCGCCAAGGAGGGGAGCTCGACGGAAAAGGTGTTCTGGTCCCAGTATGCTGAGGCCGGACAGCCGGTGCCTCTAAGCGACCAGCTGAAGCAGCTGGTCGAGCTCCACAAGGTCGCCGAACAGGCCATGAAGGGCCTTATAGCGCGGCTGTGGCCATTGGAGGCCATGCCCGGGAGCTACTTCGGCTTGGTGTAGCGGCTGGTGGATGCTCGTCCACGGATTGAAGTCATCAAGCGCTCCAGATGCATTGAAGGTGTCCGTCGGGCCCTTGCCCATGCTAAAGTGCACTGGGCAAGCTGGATGCGGAGAAGCTTGTGACGACGGGCCAATCGAAGGGCCATAGCGAGCGCCGTGACGCCAAATGTACTATGAGGGCCTCCTAAGGGTGCCCGCCTGAATAGCGGATGAGTGCTCCAAAGATGTAATTTTGAATAGGCTCGCATTTGTTATCCTGCAGACACTGAAAAACTTGTTCATATGCGCTAAGCAACGCTTTGTTAATTTAAAATATTACCTTCAGGCGGCCGTTTATCAAATTTGAGAGATGGCAAGTCGCTGGCTTCATTTCCCCATGCCACGAAAGTCTTTGGCGTGTTCGGGATAAACTTGAGCGCTCTTGTTCCCATTCTTGGGTCCATCTAGGGAGGCGCTCAACACAACGTAACAAGGCAACCGGGACTTATAATGCTTGAACACTCTCACTTAGCCATAAAATTCTATAATTTTAAATTTCGGCGAAGCCCCTAGTATTCGGAAGACCGAGTTCGGGCGCTATCCACGCCTTGGCCGGACAATTCCGGTTCCTCGCTCTAAGCGGCATAAGTCTTTAGGGACCCGAAAAAACCTCTCGAACAGCGACCGACTCTCGCCCTATCATGACGGTCATTTTTAGCTTTCTCCATTGAGGTGCTCAACCCAGCTCAACTGGGGCACAATCGCAGTGGTTCTCCCGGTGCTACCTTAGCTGATATAACGGAATGTAAGGTACCAAAACACGGGAGCCGGGCAAACCCAACTATTGACCCAAGACATGATTCGGAGCCGATTCATATAATGCTATAAGTTCGGGTGCCGCACTTGTGAAAGTGTTCGGACTTATCACACCATAATTTTGGGATACTTAAGCCCTGGTGTATTGGCGTGCACTAAAGTGTACGGTTGCAACATGTCATGAAATGAACATATGTATAGATAAAGCAAGTAGTGCAATCATAAGCAAAAGCTATGTATTGTTTATTCAAAAAGGTACTGCAATGAAAGCGAGCGATACAAATAGTGCTATAAGAAAGGGATGGGCCTATCTAACATGTCCTTCCGTGGGTAAGCTGCGGGATGGTATGTAAAACAGGTATAATGCTCGTAATAGAGACCACTGAACATTCGGCGTGGCTTTCCGCTTCCACGGCTGTTGCGTCGTGAGTTCGGGCGATTCAAGTGCCGGGCATGACTTCTCAAAGACGGAGTCCCGAAAGTAAGAAAAAGGAAGAAAAAGGAAAAAGAAAAGAATGACACAATCGGAGCCCTCAGTGCGGTCGAGCCGCATTCTTGGCGTGGCCGTGGTCTTGCCCCTCCCCATATGCCCATGGTATCTCGGAGCGTAATTATATGCACGTAATACTAACCATAATTTTGCGAGGGCGGGCTTGGGACCGGATTACTCTGGCGTGCTTGAATCGTACAGGCGGTCTTGTTGTAGGTTACTCCCGGCAGCTTGATGGTGTCCTGGACGCTCAATGGCCGGACACGAGAATTGTTGTGAGAGGCTGCTTTGTACCTCGGGCCATGTAGGTCAGCCAGGTGCTCCTCCATTCGGAGAGAGCGTTTGGTGTTTCCATTGACCGTGATTACTCCTCGAGGGCCTGGCATCTTGAGCTTGAGGTATGCATAGTGTGGCACCGCATTGAACTTTGCAAATGCGGTTCGTCCGAGCAGTGCATGATAGCCGCTGCGAAATGGGACGATGTCGTTTGTAGGTTTAATCCTTGAGGGGTCTATGCCCATTTTGCGCACTGTATCCTGATAAAGCAGGTTCAGGCTGCTACCGCTGTCCATCAGGACTCTGGTAAGGTGAAATCCGTCGATAATTGGGTCAAGAACCAATGCGGCAAAGCCGCATACGACGGATGCTAGTGGGGTGGTCCTTCGATCGAAGGTGATCGGGCGAAGACCATGGGTTGAACTTCGGGCGTGGCTGCATCGCATATACGCCCCTTAGTGCACGCTTCGCTCCCTTTTGGGTATGTGGGTTGCGTATATCATGTTCACCGTCCGCACTTGTGTAGGAAAACCCTTCTATCCTCTATTGTTCGGGCGGTCGGGCTCTTCCTCGTCATCGCTATGCAGCCCCTTGTCATTGAGTTCGCACTTAACTTGCCTGCTCGCTTGAACACCCAACAATCCCTGTTGGTGTGATTGGCTGGTTTTAGGGGTGCCATGTATCTAGCACAAGCGATCGTAGTATTCGGTCCAAGTTGGACGGGCCCTGGGTATTTCTTTTGAATTGCTTCTTCCGTGACCGGTTTAGAGCCTCAATCCGGCATTGACGGGTCAGATCTTCGTGATATCGCCAGCACGCGGCGCTTGTTCTTGTTGCAACGCCGACCTGCCATTGCTGTCCTTGGTATCCGAACTATCGTGGATGTTTGGCCAAGTTGTTGCTTCGAGCTAGCCAGCTGTCCTCTCCCGCACAAAAGTGGGTCATGAGTGTTGTGAGGGCTGCCATGGATTTTGGCTTTTCCTGTCCTAGGTGCCGGGCGAGCCACTCGTCGCGGATGTTATGTTTGAAGGCTGCAAGGGCCTCTGCATCCGGACAGTCAATGATTTGATTTTTCTTTGTGAGGAACCGTGTCCAGAATTGTCTGGCCGATTCTTATGGCTGCTGGATTATGTGGCTAAGGTCATCGGCGATACGGTGGTCGCACATATGTGCCTGGAAGTTATCAAGGAATGCGGCTTCCGTGTCCTCCCAACAACCAATTGATTACTGGCTGGCAAGCTATTGAGCCAATGCCGAGCTGGTCCTTTAAGCTTGAGTGGGAGGTATTTGATGGCATGTAGATCATCACCGCAGCCATGTGGATATGGAGGAGATAGTCCTCGATCCGGACCGCAGGATCTGTGGTACCATCGTATGCTTCGATGTTTACGGGTTTGAAGCCCTCGTGGATTTGATGATCCATTACTTCATCTGTGAAGCATAGTGGGTGTCTTGGCGCCTCAGATTAGGCTATATCACGACGTAACTCATATGAGCTTTGTCTCATCGTGTTCGGCCCGCCGAGTTTGTCAGTATCCGCGCTGACGGTAATCATCCCGTGTCGTTAGGCCCACGCGATCCGTAGATCGATCTTGTATGTTTTGCCTTATCCTCCAATATATCTATAAGTCCGGCGCATTTTCCGTGCCTTGGTACTTTTTGAGTGGCGTCGGGGTGTGGCTTGAGCGGAGGGCCGAGAGGTTTCTTCTGCCGCGCTGGCTGTGGTGGCTATCGCCATGTCGTCTTGTTTGGTGACTTGGGTGCTTCCTCCTCTGATCGAGGCAACGGCTGCGTTTGGGGTAGCTTTTGGATTGGCGTTGAGTTCATACTCTTCGGCTGCAAGGACTTGATCCATCTGTCACTAAGCGAGGTCTTGGTCAGCTCTAAGCTGTTGCTGCTTTTTCTTGAGGTTGTTTGCCGTGGCCATAAGCCTGTGATTGAAACGCTCCTGTTCGGCGGGATCCTCAGGGACGACAAATTCGTCGTCGTTGAGGCTTGCCTCATCTTAGGAGGGAGGCGCATAATTATCGTCCTCGACCTCTCTTTCTGCCGCACTGTCATGCAGACTTGCTTCTACCTCCTCCTATGCTGAGTCCTGCTGGAGGGGGTTCTCTTCGGCACTGTCTGGGGTGTTATTATCTCCCATGCCGGAATCACCGTTTTTATTGTGGCCGGATTTAGAGCGGCGCCGCTGATGTCGGTGCTTCGACTGTTTCTTGGAGGGGTCATCCTCCGTTGTTCCATCGCCGTTCCCATTTTTTGGGATGTCCACCATGTATATGTCATATGACGAGGTGGCCTTCCAGTGCCCTGTAGGAGCTGGGTCTTGGTCGTCTCCGGCGTCGTTGTCCATACCGTCGACGTCTTCGGAGTCGAAGTCGAGCATGTCGGTTAGATCATCGACAGTGGCTACAAAGTGGGTGGTGGGTGGGCGTTGAATTTCGTCGTCCGTATCCCAATCTTCATCGTCTGCAGTTCGGCGTGGCTCTCCGGATAAAGAGAGAGACTTTAAGCGCGTTAGAGAATGCCGCCAAAGGCGAGTGCTTTGAAAGATGTCCTTGGCGGTGAACTCCATAACGGGCCCCAATCGGATTCGATTGGTAGGGCGCTGAGGGTTCGAGTCCGGAGAGGAGTCCGGCACCGGAGTCAAGGTCTTCGCAGCGACAGGGATAGAGTTCGCTCAATCGCCGAGAGATTGTAGCCCCGAGGCGGTGCCCAACCACTCGTCCTCGATCGGGAATCCGGCTCGGGATTAAGGGTCGAGCGGATGTCGGTGCGGCCTCGAGGCACCGCTTTCAGCAGAGCTAGATCATGCCCATCGAGATAGTGCGGCACGCAGCTGCGGCTCGAATCCGTCGAAGATCAAGTCTCCGCGGATATCGGCCGTATAGTTCAAACTTCAAATCTGACCTCGATGGCGGGGCGTAACTTTCGATCTGCTCCAGATGGCCAAGCTTAATTGGCCCGCGAGCAAAGCCGCGAACATGAAGATCTGTCCGGGGAGAAAAGTCTCACTCTGGACCGCGTCGTTGTTGATGATCGAAGGAGCCATCGGGCCTATCGGTGACGACATAGAGGAACTCTCAATGAAAGCACCAAGGTCGGTGTCAAAACCGGCGGATCTCGGGTAGGGGGTCCCGAACTGTGCGTCTAGGCGGATGGTAATAGGAGACAAGGGACAAGATGTTTTTACCCAGGTTCGGGCCCTCTCGATGGAGGTAATACCATACTCCTGCTTGATTAATATTGATGATATGGGTAGTACAAGAGTAGATCTACCACGAGATCAAGGAGGCTAAACCCTAGAAGCTAGCCTATCGTATGATTGTTGTTCTTCCCTCTGGACTAAAACCCTCCGGTTTATATAGACACCGGATAGGTTAGGGTTACACAGAGTCGGTTACAATGGTAGGAGATCTACATATCCGCACCGCCAAGCTTGCCTTCCACGCCAAGGAAAGTCCCATCCGGACACGAGACGAAGTCTTCAATCTTGTATCTTCATAGTATTGGAGTCCGGCTGTGACGATAGTCCGGCTATCCCGACACCCCCTAGTCCGGGACTCCCTCACATGTATTCCGAATATAGTCATACGTGCTTATGGAAAAGAACTTGCATGACATCTTTTGTCCTACCCTTGTCGGATTTCGGGTTCCGGCAGACCCTCTAGGTTCGAACTCTGGGGTGCACGCGGAGATCTCACCCCCTACCTACCTGCACCTCGTCGCCTCGCAAGGATCTAAACTACACAAAGAGCAACACAAGGGACACAAGGTTTATACTGGTTCGGGCCACCATTGTGGTGTAATACCCTACTCCATTGTGTGGTGCGGTGGATTGCCTCAGGGGCTGATGATGAACAGTACAAGGAAGAACGGCCTCGCGAGGGTCTGCTCTTGGCCGGTGCGACGAACTGCTAGGGGGAGTTCGGTCGCTCTCTCTCTCTAGATTACTTGACCTCTAGCTCTGTTCTGGATTCCGGATCCCTCTACCATGTGGGTGGCTAGTCCTATTTATAGGCAGAGGCCCTGGGCCTCTTCCCAAATATTGCGCGGGAAGGGCGCCAACAATTGGCCATTTTGAAGGGGAACATCTAGTACACTTATCCTGACTAAAGTTGGTCCTCATCTGTCAAAGGCTCTGACGATGACGCCGGCTTGGGCTCCACGATGACCTCCTGGCGCCCTTGGTCGTCATGGCTTGCGTCATGGGCACCTCGTGAGGCACCCCGCCTTGATCTCTCCGCCTCCTCGTGAGCCGGCCTGACAAGGCCGTGCCTGATGAAGCTTCCTGTCGTCCGCCCCGCGAGGCTTGGCCCCTCGCGAGGGTCTTGAGCTTGTGCTGATGAAGATGGGCCGTGCTGGGCTACCCCTTGAGCCGCGCCGCAGGCCGCAGGCAAGCAAGTCTGGGGTACCCCCGTTCCCAGAACGCCCACAGTAGCCCCCGGGCCCAAGGCGCGCCTGGACTTGGCTGAGAAGAGAAGCGAAGGGGCAAGTGCGAAGTGCCGCGGGCCCTAACAGCCTGCGGCCTTGGGTGCCGCGTGGCGGTTGATTGGACGTGGGCGTCTGTGCTTCCCCACGACGCCTCGGCGACTGCACGAATTGACAAGTCCATGCATGCAAAGCGGGTCATGATTACTGTGATCGTGGAGGTCGCCGGTTGGCCTTCCCGATTATAAGTCTGAGCGTAACGCGTGCCCTTCCAGTCCATCTCTTCTTGCTTCTCTTTCTTCTCCATGGCTCCGCCGAAGAGGTTCTCGGCCGCGGAGAAGGGAAAGGCCCACCAGGTGGAGCCTGACTCTCCCCCAGCCAAGCGCGGTCGAGGCCGTCCTCGCAAGCACCCTGTGGTTCCCGTAGCGGCTTCTCGCGACCGTGGAGGCGATCTCCCGCACGGTGACGGGCGTCAGGCCGTTGATGGGGGGCGCGCTACGGCCGCGCTTCCATTCGGCAGAGGTGCTGCCGGAGTTTGTCGTATGGTTGGCAGATATGACCAGCACCTGGCTCCAGCTTCCCCGCTTCCTTTTAGGTGAACTTCCGGCGGCGCCCGGCGCCTCGCTCCAGCGGACGGTTGCTGCAGCCGGGCCTCTTGGGCTTATTTGGAGGTCTCCGCCGCCGAGCGTGGTTTCACCCGCTGGCCGGCAAACGCTTGTTCGCCATGAGGTCCGGAGCCGGTGGTGCACCCTGCACTTCAAGTTCGACGGCGACGCCACCCTCTACGTGAGGGTGTTCAGGGAAGACAGTCGCCGTGCTGGGTGTTGCCCCGAGGATGACGACCGCGGCTGTGGGCCTAGCCCTGGCGACGATCGGGACGAAGATGACGGCGTGCGCGTGGTTGGCGGCGCTCGGGGTTCGTCAAGCTTCGGTGACTCTTCTTCGAATAGCGGCTCCTCTAGCGGTGGCCGTGACCAGCCTCCGCGCTGCCGCGCCCGCCTGGAGGGAGGTAGCGGGTCCTCCTGCCATCGCGCCTCGGTGAAGCGCGAGATGGAGTCCGCTTGAGCTCCGGAGGCAGTTCGAGCTTCCGCCACGAGTTGGTGTCAAGCGAGCCGCGCCTGTCTTGTTATTTTCCTTTTCCTGCGCAAGGAGACAGTAGTGTAGGGCCCCACGGGGGCGTGCTTGGACTGTTGCTATTTAATTATCGTAATATTTCTGCTATTTTTGTATTAGGCTTCTGTGCCACACGCCTGCGCGTAGAAATTACTTAGCTTGGGGGCGACCTCTCGCGGTCTTCGCCTCTCGAGGCCGAGGTCTTGTCGAACGCTTCATGCCCTGCAAAGATTAGCCAGGAGAGGTAGTTTCTGGCCTCAGTCGTGGAGGCGACCGACCCAAGTCCTGTGTTCGCGTCGCGGTGCCCGTGGGGCATGGACTGGAGGGGTGCTCCCGTAGCGAACCCGGTTAGGGAAGCCTCAAACAGTAGGGGCAGAAAACACTCGCGAGGGCGCCCGCGTTGCTCCCTCACAAGACTCACGCGAGAGAAATCGATGTAGGAGAGAGAAGAAGGCAAAGAGTCGCAAGCCAAAGACGGCAACACCTTCAATAAAACTTCAAATGGGAATGAACAAGCCAACTGCAGAAAGCAAATGAAAAAAGCCGCGTCCGGCACCTAATCTAGTCTTCGACGTCTTCTCACCAAATAGCGGAGCTAAGTGCTGCCCTTTGGGCGTGGGAGGGAGCCCCAGGGCCTGAGGCCGGCACTCCTGAGACTCCGGGGCGTGTACATCCCCAACTCATTATTACGTGAGAGTGTCACTGGCGGCAAGCTTCACAGGCGTTGGCCTTCTTCACAGGCACCGGGCCTTTCTCAAAAAGATAAGCTTCACAGGCGTTTGCCTTCTTCATAGGCACCGGGCCTTTTCCAAAACGCAACAACTTCACAGGCATTCGCCTTCTTCACAGGGACCGGGCCTTTTTAGGGGTAAGATAAGCTTCACAGGCATTTGCCTTCTTCACAGGCACCGGGCCTTTTCCAAAACGCAACAACTTCACAGGCATTCGCCTTCTTCACAGGCACCGGGCCTTTTTAGTGGTAAAACCTCCGGAGGTGCTGGATGTTCCACGCTGCTCGACGGGCACCCCTCCCGAAGTCTCCAAGCCAGCTGGAGCCGGGCCTGGAAACATGAACAACCTTGAACGGGCCCTCCCACATGGGAGAAAGCTTATGCAGTCCCTCCTGGAGAGAACCTGTCTGAGCACGAGGTCCCCTACCTCAAGAGTCCTGGGGAGAATGTTGCAGTAGTGGTATCACCGCAGTGCTTGTTGGTACCTTGTCGCTCGTAGCGCGGCTTCTCGACGATGCTCCTCCCCCAGCACGAGGTCCGTCCCCCGCATGGCGTCCTGCTGCGCCTCGTCGAACGCCAAGACCCGTGCGGAACGACGTCTAACCTCGTGAGGGAGGACTGCTTCAGCTCCATAGACCAGGAAGAATGGGGTCTCGCCAGTCGGCTTGGTCGCGGTCGTGCGGATGGACCACAACACGGACTAAAGCTCGTGCATCAGCCTTCCTCGCCGCAGGCCTCCAGCTTCTTCTTGAATGTCCTGGTTTTGAGGCCCCTCAGGACCTCTGCGTTGGCCCGCTCGGCCTGACCGTTGCTCCGTGGGTGCGCTACCGAAGCGTAGCATACTTGCGTCCCAAGGTTAGCACAATATGTTTTGAAGAGGTTACTGGTGAACTGCGAACCGTTGTCGGTGATGATGCGGTTCGGCACCCCGAACCGGCTCACGATGCCCTTGATGAACTTGACCGCAGAACCTGCGGGGATGGTGCGGACGGCTTCCACTTCAGCCCACTTGGTGAACTTGTCCATGGCGACGTAGAGGTAACGATAGCCTCCTGGCGCCCGAGGAAACGGGCCCAGGATATCCAGCCCCCAGACTGCGAATGGCCTAGAGGGGTATAGTTTGCAGACCTCCCGCCGGCTGATGGATCTGCTTGGCATGGAATTGGCAGGCCTCGCAAGCCTTCACCAGCTCCACGACATCATTGAGCGCAGTGGGCCAATAGAATCCGCTGCAGAACGCCTTGCCAACGAGGGTCCGTAATGACGAATGATGCCCACAGTCTCCACCGTGTATATCTGCCAGCAGCTCCTTCCCTTGCTCCCTGGAGATGCAACGCAGGGACACATCATTTGGTTGCTTCCGGTAGAGCTCTCCATCCCTGATGCAGTACGCCGTGGCTTGCCGCGCCACACGCTACGCTTCCTCCTCTTTCTAGGAAAAGGTCCCTTGCATCAGGTAGCTCCGGAGCTCTGTGATCCAGTACCCCTCCTGAGGCTCCAGTGTTAGGAGCAGACGCGCTCCCGAGGCCGGGCCATGCACTGGGCTCCCAAGGCAGGTGGCTGGGGGAGCTCTTCCCGAGGCTGCACCGTGCTTGACAGCGATGGCGTTGCCGAGGGCTTGAAGAGCCGCTCCTCGAAGACGCCGGGCTCCTGAGGTAGCCGCCTGGATGCCCGTTTGGCGATGTCGTCAGCCTCTTGATTGGTGCCACGAGGCACATGCTGCAACTCCAGTCCCCAGAACTGCTTCTCCATCCTGCGGACCTCCGCGAGGTAGGCTTCCATGTGCTCATCCCTCGGCTCGTATACTTTGTTGGAGAAGTTGACGAGGAGTTGTGAATCACCCTTGATGGTAAGGCGCTTCACTCCTGTGGCATCAAGGCCTTCAGGCCTGCTATCAGGCCCTCATATTCTGCTATGTTGTTGGAGACCTTTTCTCCGTGCTAGAAACAGAGTTGCACGGCGTAGTAGAGCTTGTCTTGAGTAGGAGATATAAGCACTGCGCTAGCTCCCGTGCCGTGTCTGGAGAACGCCCCGTCGAAGTACATGATCCAACCGTCCGGTGCCTCGCTTCCCGAGGAGAGGGATCGATACTCATCAGCCTTGAGGCCCGGCGCCTCCGTCCATTCCGACATGAAGTCCGCTAGCGCGGCTCCCTTGATGACTCTGGTGGGCTGAATTCTAGCTAAAACGCTTGCAACTCGATGTTCCACTCAGCGACTCTTCCAGCCGGGTTGGGGCTCCTGAGCACCCTTTCCAAGGGGTACGCCGAGACAACCTTGATGGGATGGCCCTGAAAATAGTGCCGTAGCTTACGCTAGGCCACCAAGAGCGCGAGGAGGAGTTTCTGGGGCATGGGGTACCGCGCCCTTGCGTCCCGCAACACTGTGCTGACGAAGTACACAGGGTGTTCGACGAGGTTGGGAGTGTTGGTGTTGTTGGCGTCCTCCAGAGGCCGTGGCGCCTCCTGAGACAGTGGAGCCCCAAGTGGCTGGTCGTTAGGGAAGGGGTCTCTTACAGTGCAGGCGCTTCCCTGCGGCGGCTGATCCTTCTCGGCTGTGGTAGTGGTCTCTGTGAGGCCCCTTGATCTGCTCGCCTTGACCCGGGCAGCTGCCGCGGCTTTGGTCCAACGCTCCTCCCTAACCGCCACCAGAGTTGCGCTAGCAGAGTAGGGGGTGGCTGCAAGGTAGAGCACCAGGGGCTCTTGGGGGCGCGGAGCCACCATTACCGGTGGGCTAGTTAAGTACCTTTTGAGATATTGGAACGCCTTGTCGGCCTCTTCAGTCCATTCAAAGGGGCCCTTTTTCTTCATTAGCTTGAAGAAGGGTAGCGCTCGCTCCCCCAACTTGGAGATGAAGCGTCCTAGTGCGGTCACTCGCCTAGTGAGCTTCTGCATTTCTCTGAGGGTCTTCGGCGGGCTCATGTCCTCGACTGCCTTGACCTTTTCTGGGTTAGCCTCGATGCCCCGATGGGACACGAGGAAGCCCAAGAGCTTGCCCGAGGGGACCCCAAACACACACTTCTCCGGGTTGAGCCGCAGGTTGACTGCGTTGAGGCTCGCGAAGGTTTCCTCCAGGTCTTGTATCAGGGTTCTGGCCTCCTGAGACTTCACCACAATGTCATCGACGTAAGCCTCAACATTCCTCCCGAGCTGCGGGCCCAAGGTGATATGCATCAGCCGCTGAAAGGTCGCTCCTGTGTTCCGCAGCCCGAACGGCATGCATGTGTTGCAGTACACTCCACACGGGGTCAGGAAAGCCGTTTTTTCCACGTCTTCTACCGCCATCTTGATCTGGTGATAGCCAGAGAAGGCATCCAGGAAACATAACAGGTCGCACTCGATGGTGGAATCGACGATCTGATCGATACTAGGGAGCGGGAATGGATCCTGCGGGAAGGCTTTGTTGAGGTTGGTGAAGTCGACACACATGCGTTCCTTCCCCCCTTTCTTTGGCACGGCAACCGGGTTAGCCAACCAATCTGGGTATCGAACCTCGCAGATGACCCCTGCCGCTTCTAGCTTGCGGGTCTCTTGGACGATGAAAGCCTGCTTTTCAGTGGACTGCCGTCTCGCTTTCTGCTTCACGGGGCGTACGTTAGGGCACACGTTGAGGTGGTGCTCGATTACGCCTCTCGGGATCCCTGCCAATTGATCAGGTTCAGAATACCTTCTTATTCGCGCGTAGGAACTTGATCAGGGCCTCTTCCTACACGGGCTGGAGGTTGGCGCCTATGGTGAAGGTGGCGTTAGTGGATCCGTCCTCGTGGACCAGTATCTGTTTGGTTTCTGCCTTATCTTGGGTGAACAATTGCTTCTTCTTGGCGGCAGCCCCTTGGCTCAGGCGCTGAGTCGGTGGGCTGTGCCGCCGCCTGATCTTGAAGGCGAGCTTGAGCACTTGCAACGCATCCCGGCGTCTCCGGGACACGGTGAGGACGCCGCTGCTCAGGCATCTTCATGAGGTTGTACGCGGGGTGAGTCGCGGCCATAAATCGGGCTAGTGCGGGTAGCCGAGGATGGCGTTGTATGGGAGGCCGATGGGGCGATGTTGAAGTCGATTAGCTCCGTCGGAAGTTGTCGAGGTGCGAAGGTCACCGGAAGACGGATTCTGCGCCACTTGAGCGGGCCGAATGACCTCCGACGCCAAGAAGGGCCTCTGGGCTGAAAGCGCCCGGCGGTATATGGAGGAGGTGAAGGCTTCAACCGAGAGCACGCCGAGGCCAGCGCCGCCGTCGATGAGGGTCTGGTGACGGCCACTGGCGGATGGTGGGTGCACAACATTGGGAGCGCGCCTAAGCAGGCTGAAGTTGGAGGTGGTCCTCGAGTGAAGGCCAGATCGGCCTTGGGCGCCGACCGACCCGGAGTTGCCCCATGCTGCGCGGAGGCAGCGCCGATCTGGCGGATGAATGGCTTGACGTGGCGGCCTGAAGGTGGCGCCTGCGAGCTGCCCAGGAGAGTTGCGACGACCGGGCGCCAAGCGACATCTTTGGGCGAGAAGAGGTCACGCAGCTCCTCCCAAGAGGCCACGGAAGCTGCTGGCAGGTGGAGCAGCCACATGCATGGGGCGCCGGTGAGGGCCATGGGAAGCCAGTTAGCCATGACCCTGTCGTTGCCTCCAGCCTCGAGGACGGCCTCCTCGTACGCCAGCAGAAATGCCAGTGGATCTGTCGTGCCGTTGCCAGCAGTGGCGTCTCCGGCTTGAACTTGTCGCCATCGCACTGCCGCGGGGGCCAAAAGGCTCGAGCCGCTGGCCTCGCGCGCCTGCTAAGCATTGGCGACGGAGGGCGGCGTGGTTGCTCATCATAGGGCGAACCGCGATGTTGGCGGAGAGCGGTCGTCATGAAGGAAAGCTCCGGCGCACCCTACCGGGCGCGCCAAATGTCGGATTTCGGTTCCGGGCAGACCCTCTAGGTTCGGACTACAGGGGTGCACGCGAGATCTCACCCCTACCTACCTGCACCTCGTCGCCGCAAGGATCTAAACTACAAAAAGAGCAACACAAGGGACACAAGGTTTATACTGGTTCGGGCCACCATTGTGGTGTAATACCCTACTCCAGTGTGTGGTGTGGTGGATTGCCTCAGGGGCTGATGACGAACAGTACAAGGAAGAACAGCCTCGCGAGGGTCTGTTCTTAGCCGGTGCGACGAACTGCTAGGGGGAGTTCGGTCGCTCTCTCTCTCTAGATTACTTGACCTCTAGCTCTGTTCTGGATTCTGGATCCCTCTACCCTGTGGGTGGCTAGTCCTATTTGTAGGCAGAGGCCCTGGGCCTCTTCCCAAATATTGAGCGGGAAGGGCGCCAACAATTGGCCATTTTGAAGGGGAACATCTAGTACACTTATCCTGACTAAAGTTGGTCCTCGCCTATCAAAGGCTCTGATGATGACACCGGCTTGGGCTCCACGATGACCTCCTTCCTGTCGTTGTGTTGGTCTTGGTCTTGTTGCACCGAAATGGTTGCCTTTGCTTGATGCTCTCGCCTGTGCTTGCCCCCTTTGCACCAAAGAGGAAATGAGGACACTGCGCGGGCTAGCGCCCTCCTGGCGCCCTTGGTCGTCATGGCTTGCGTCATGGGCACCTCGTGAGGCACCCCGCCTTGATCTCTCCGCCTCCTCGCGAGCCAGCCTGACGAGGCCGTGCCTGATGAAGCTTCCTGTCGTCCGCCCCGCGAGGCTTGGCCCCTCGCGAGGGTCTTGAGCTTGTGCTGATGAAGATGGGCCGTGCGGGGCCACCCCTTGAGTCGCGCCACAGGCCGCAGGTAGGCAAGTCTGGGTACCCCCGTTCCCAGAACACCGACAACCCTCATCTCTTATTTACAGAACTGTGCCAACGTGTGCCTACATTGTTTGATTTACCAGTTCCGGCTATTGGATTTTGGAATAGAAAGAATGAAACTTAGCTGCGGGGTCCTAATGGAAACTAAGGGATATTAAGGCCTCCTTTTAATAGAGTACCGGACCAAAGCATTAACACATAGTGAATACATGAACTCCTCAAACTATGGTCATCACCGGGAGAGGTCCCAATTATTGTCACTTCGGGTTGCCGGATCATAACACATAGTAGGTGACTATAGACTTGCAAGATAGGATCAAGAACTCACATATATTCATGAAAACATAATAGGTTCAGATCTGAAATCATGGCACTTTCGGGCCCTAGTGACAAGCATTAAGCATAGCAAAGTCATAGCAACGTCAATCGAGAACATAGTGGATACTAGGAACAAACCCTAACAAAACTAACTCGATTACATGACAAATCTCATCCAACCCATCACCGTCCAGCAAGCCTACGATGGAATTACTCACGCATGGCGGTGAGCATCATGAAATTGGTGATGGAGGATGGTTCATGATGATGATGGCAACGAATTCCCCTCTCCGAAGCCCCGAACGGACTCCAGATCAGCCCTCTCGAGAGAGATTAGGGCTTGGCGGCGGCTCCATATAGTAAAACGCGATGAATCCTTCTCTCTGATTTTTTTCTCCCCGAACGTGAATATATAGAGTTGGAGTTGAGGTCGGTGGAGCACCAGGGGCCCACGAGGCAGGGGGCGCGCCCCCCACCCTCGTGGACAGGGTGTGGGCCCCTGGCCTTGATTCTTTTGCTAGTATTTTTTATTATTTCCAAAAAATCTCCGTGAAGTTCAGATCATTCCCAGAACTTTTATTTCTGCACAAAAATAACAGCATGGCAATTCTGCTGAAAACAGCGTCAGTCCGGGTTAGTTCCATTCAAATCATGCAAGTTAGAGTCCAAAACAAGGGCAAAAGTGTTTGGAAAAGTAGATACGTTGGAGACGTATCAGTCCCGGATGAGATCACGGACGTGACGAGGAGTCTCGAAATGGTCGAGACAGAAAGAGTGATATATTGGACCATGTTATTCAGACACCGAAAGTGTTTTGGATAGTTTTGGGTAAAAACAAAGTGCCGGAAGGGGTTAACGGAACCCCCCCCCCCCCCCCGGGAGTTGATGGGCCTTAGTGGGTAGTGGGAAGGATAGGCAGCGGCAAGGAGGTGCCCCCCCAAGCCCAGTCTGAATTGGACAAGGGGTTGGGGGGGGGGCGCCCCCCCTCTACTTCCTTCCCCTTCTCCTTTAGGTGGAAACCTACTAGGACTTGGAGTCCTAGTAGGATTCCCCTTCTCCCGGCGTGCCTAGCTTGGCCGGCTGGCCTCCCCCTGCCTCCTTTATATACGGGGGCAGGGGGCACCCTAGAACACACAAGTTTCTCTTAATCGTGTGCGGTGCCCCCCTCTGTCGGATTTCGGGTTCCGGCAGACCCTTAAGGTTCGAACATTGGGGTGCGCGCGGAGATCCAACCCTCCACCGTCTCGTACCTCGCCGAATCGCTGGGACCTAAACTACTAAACGGAACAGCACAAGAGACACGGGATTTATCTTTGGTTCAGGCCACCATTGTGGTGTAATACCCTACTCAGGTGTGTGGTGTGGTGGATTGCCTCTTGGGCTGATGAGGAACAATACAAGGAAGAACAGCCTCGTGAGGGTCTGTTCTTGGCGGGTGCGATGAGCGCAAGGTGGTGTTGGTCGCTCTAGCTACTGGTTTCTTGATGAGGATTCGGCTCGGATCTCCACCCCTTACAGGGGTGGCTACTCCTATTCTGATGAAGGCCCTGGGCCTCTTCCCAAATATTGAGCGGGAAGGGCGCCAACAATTGGCCATTTTGAAGGGGAACATCGGTACACTTATCCTGACTAAAGTTGGTCCTCGCCTGCCAAAGGCTCTGGTGATGACGCCTGCTTGGGCTCCACGATGACTCCCTTCCAGCCGTTGGGATGGTCTTGGTCTTGTTGCACCGAAACGGATGCCTTTGTTTGATGCTCTCGCATGCGCTTGCTCCCTTTGCACCAAAGAGGAAAGGAGGACACTGCGCAGGCTGGCGCCCGACTGGCGCCCCTGGTCATCATGGCTTGCGTCATGGGCACCTCGCGAGGTACCCTGCCTTGAAGTCTCCGCCTCCTCACGAGCCAGCCTGACGAGGCCGTGCCTGAGGAAGCTCCTTGTCGTCCGCCCCGCGATGCTTGGCCCCTCGCGAGGGTCTTGAGCTTGCGTTGATGAAGATGGGCCGTGCTGGGCCTCCTTTGAGCCACGCCGAGGCCGCAGTGAGCAAGTCTGGGGACCCCGTTCCCGAACGCCGACAGTAGCCTCCGGGCCTGGCGCGCTGTAACTTGGACGAGGCGAGAGGCGAAGGCGGCGTCGCGGGCCTAACAGCCTGCGGCCTTGGCGCCGCGTGGCGGTTGATTGGCCGCATGCGCACTGCTTCCCCATGATGCCTCGGTAACCACCCGGATTCGACAAGTCCCTGCATGCAGAGTCGGTCATGATTACCGGTGATCGTGGAGGCCGATGGTTGGCCTTCGCCGGCTATAAGTACGGAACGGCGCGCGCCCTTCCAGTCTATCCTTCCGCTTCCCCTCCTCCTCGTTTCGTCTGGTTGCCATGGCTTCGATCCGCCGGTTCTCCACGGAAGAGAAGGGAAAGGCTCCTCAAGAGGATCCTGACCTGCTCCCCCCAAAGAAGCGGCTTGCCCTCTGGTGTCAGGGCAAGAGCGCTCGCCAGGAGGCGCCCGTGCCCTGGTGCGAGCGGCCGCCACCAGGGTTCCCTCTTCCCTTGTACGCACACATCAGCGGCTCTCAAGGAGGCGACGCCTGGCGCCACGAGCGGCGCCGCCGACGACGCCGGCGGGTCACGAAGGTGTGCGTCTTCCCCCCTGGAGTCCACGCCGAGGGCTCCTGCCGGGAGTTTGTGCTTCACGCCGCCACGCCTCCTAAATCTTGGATTCGTCTTCCTTCTTTCTTCGCCTCCGTCGCAGGGGGAACCTGGGACTCTGGCTGCAAAGACGCCGGCTGCGGCACCCTCGCGACCGGGGCAGAGGTCGCGGTAGTTGCCTCGGGCGAGGTCTTCATGACTCGAGGCTGGGGCGAGGTCGCCCGGGTCTGCAGGACGAGGGGCGCCCTCACGATCCACCTGGAGTACGATGGTGCTTCGGTGGTGTCCTTCAAGGTCTTCGACGTGGAGGGTCATCGGCTGGAGTGGTGCCCCGGGAGAGGTGGTCGGGATCCTGCTGCGGTGAGACAGAGGCCGGCCGATCACCCCCTTGGCCGCTCCTCAGGCAACGAAGGCGCCGGAGGATCCAGCGACTCCACCGAGCTCTTGGCGGCAGCGGAGACGAAGCGGCGGCTACTCTGAGCCTCCGAGCCTGCGCCGCTCCGAGCAGAGGCGGGCTCGTCAGTCGTCGCCGCCCTGATCTGGATGGGGTTGGCGCCGGACCGGGTGGCCTTGTTGATGATGGCATCTGCCGCGATGCCCCTATAGTTAGGATTCCTTAGGATGCGCGCCTTTTGTTCCTGCGAGGGGCCAAGAATATACCCCACGGGGCTTGTAAGATGTTTGTAGCTCCATCCGTCAGTATAATCCTTTTTATGAAGCAGTGCGAGATGCTCATTCCGTTCTAGCTCAGTTTCCTCCTTTCTGTCCTCACGAGGGCACGATGCTCAGGTCGGCTGTGTCCCGATCCCAAGGCGGCTTCACTGCCGCCGGTATGCCGTGTCGCGATGCCGTGGTCAAGGCTGGGGAGGTGAGCGGCCCGAGGTCCGATAAGAGCCCCTGAGTCGCGATGCTCAGGGGGTCCCCCTTGGCGCTCAAGCAGCCATCATTCGGTGAGAAAGGAGAGCGACGTTGCTAACACGGGGTTGCATTGAGTGTGGGGATGGTGTTGCAATAACTAGTATGTCCGGGGGGTGACTTATCTTGAGGGTCAGGACAATGCTTCCTGGTGCGGCACTAGGTCCGTGCCTAGGCCGGCGAGAGATTGTGTGGCGAGGTCATTTTGTGCTCCTTGGAGGGACCCTGCAGGTTCACCACAAAAGGAGCAAGAGCTCGCCGTGGCGATCGTTAGTTCTGCCATTAGTTGCTTGGGAGAGGCGCGAGAGGCCTCGAGAGGTGTGTTGGGGGTACCCATGAGCCAGCGCAGGGCTCACGGGGCCCTACCTCAAGGCGGGTTGCGCCTGGCTCTGGGCCTTATCTTCGAGTGTATTCCTGCAAATTTGGCGGATGCCGATGCTCTCGTCTTGGTCCGGCTCTCGGGCTGGTCTCGGCCGTCGGCTGGCAAGCCAGTCGCGATGCCATGGACAAGACCAGAGGGTGAGGGCGGAGAGCGGTAGGAGCCCCGAGTCGCGATGCTCGGGCACCCCCTTTAACGCCAAGAAGTCAAGTTAGATGACGAAACTCTACGTCCTCGGGTCCGGCTCTCGGGCTGGTCTCGGCCGTGTTGGCAAGCCAGTCGTGATGCCATGGACAAGACCAGAGGGTGAGGGCCGGAGAGCCGGTAGGAGCCTCGAGTCGCGATGCTCGTGCACCCCCTTTAACGTGCAAGATTCCGTCACCCAGAAAAGGCACCAAATAACAAGCATGGTGGAGCGAGAGCATAATCCTAAGGAAAGCGTAAGAAGGATACATGCGGCTGGACAGGCCCGAGCGGCTTGGGGATGATGATGCAGCCGAGGCGCCCCAACAGGATAGGCTAATGACATGATATAAAGGGGTACATGCCGCAGGACGGACCCACGCACCGGGAATAATGCGGCCTGAAGGCGCTCCCAGTAGGAACAAAACTTAAAGGTGTCACCTGGTGATGTTGAGGACGAAGGGGTATTGGTGTAGCAGACTCGGTGGGCTGCGGAGCCGATCCTCACGAGCCCCAGGCCGGGGCCTCGGGGATCCGGGAGGCTGGCGGCTCCTCGGGGCCATCTCCATCTCCGCCCGAGGCTGTGGCGTGCTGACCTCTCGAGCCTCAGGGATGGCCCTCATGAGATGCTGGTGCGCAGCAACCGCGTTTGGCATGTGCCGTGAGGCATGCGCACATAGCTGTGGGGCGGGCCTCGCATAGCGTCCCACTCGCGAGGGCGAGGCGCTCTTGAGATGCGGCTCGGTTGAGCCTGGTATGTCGATGCAGACGCGCAGCCCACCATCCTCGCTGGATGGGGGGCCACAATGAGTGGCGGCGGCTGCCCCTCATGACCCTTGACTCCTGTAGCTCTGAATGGCCTTGGCAGCGAACTCCTAAGGGTTCCGCCCTCCTTGCCTTGCTCCTGCTTGCAGGAAGCGTGCCAAGCACGCCTCACGTGGTGCCCAAGCGCCTCCCTCGTGACCTTGGCGAGGTCGGCGGCCCTCGAGGGAGAGCCCCGAGCCCGGCCCGAGGAGGGCGTCGGGCGCGCTTTCTATGCGATGGAAGGAGGCTCCCCTGGCGGGCGCGGGCCTGAGGGGCCTGCCTCTTGAGGAGCCGGGCCGGTCGATGTGTTCTTCTTCTTGGGTGCGGCCTCGGGGAGGCCTCCTGCTGCTTGTGGTGCAGGTCTTCTAGCGATGCGGCCTGAAAGGCTCGCTCCAGGGAGCACACTGCGTCTCTCTCTTCACAGGGCACCGTGATGACCCTGCCGCTTCCTGGCATCTTGAGGACGTTGTAGCCGTGGTAGGTTACAGACATGAATTTGGCCAGCGCCGGGTACCCGAGGATGGCGTTGTACGGCAGGCGAATATGGGCGATGTCGAAGTCGATGAGCTCGGTGTGGTAGTTGTCGCGAGTCGAAAGGTGACAGGAAGGCGGACCTGCCCGATCGGGACCGTGGAGCCGTCGGTGACTCCGGAGAAAGGCTTGGTTGGCTGAAGCTGACTGTAAGGCACTTGAAGATTGTTGAATGTTTCCACGGACAGGACGTTGAGTCCTGCCCCGCCGTCGATGAGTGTCTTGGTGACCAGCACGTTGCTGATGATTGGGGAACAAAGCATCGGGTGAACTCCGGCTGTGGCCGCGCACTTGAGCTGATCCGCTGAACTGAACGTGATGGCGCACGCCGACCACCTGAGAGGGTGCATGGCCTCGAGCTTGGGGAGGACTGCATTCACTTCGCGGGCGAACTGCTTGAAGATGCGCTGAGAGGCTGGGGCTTGAGCTCCGCCCAGGATGCAGGCGATCGCACGCGGTTCCTGGAAGCCCCCAGCCCCCTCGTCCTGATGACGGTCCTCATTTCTCCTTGGCTGCGGCGGCAGCGGAGGGAGGCCTGCGTTCCCCTGCGAGCGATCCTCGCGAGGCTGATCCCTCCAGCCTCCCTCGCGAGGCGGGTCTTGCCAACGGTCCTCACGAGGTTGGTCGCGCCACCCTTGGCGCGGGCCGTGGTCTTCCCAGCGTCCTGCATTCCTTCCTCCTCCTCGGCCGTAGCCCCGGTCGCTGCGCTCAGGGCGTCTGCCGACCCTTCCTTCGCGCTCTGACCCGGAGCTCTTGGCATTCATTGGTGTTGTGGGTGTGGAGGTCGTGGTACACGTACCGATCGCCCTTGGAGGACTCGGGCTGATCTCTACCTCGCTTGGTGTATGCGGATTGGCGCGAGTACAGCAGCCCCCTTGCGCTTCACGTCCTTGGCCTTGGGCTTCTTTTCTTCGGGATCCGCGGCAGGCAGCTCGAGGAGGGAGAGGCGCCCCTCCTCAGCCCTGGCGCACTTGGTCGCCAAGTTGAACAGCTCCAAGGAGGTGCACAGATCTTCATGCATCGCCAGCTCCTCCTTCATCTTGACGTCGCGTACGCCGTAGGAGAAGGCAGAGATGATGGCCTCCTCAGTTACCCTGGGGATCTTGAGGCGTGCGTTGTTGAAGTGTTGGATGTACTTTTGCAGGGTTTCCCCTGGCTACTGCTTGATTCGGCGCATGTCGCTCACGGCGGGTGGCCGGTCGCGAGTACCCTGGAAGTTGGCGATGAAGCGGGTGCGCATCTCGGCCCAGGAAGAGATCGTGCCTGGGGCCAGATTCAAGACCCAGGTGCGGGCTCCGTCCTTGAGCGCCATGGGAAACCAGTTCGCCATGACCTTTTCATCCCGGTTGGCAGCCTCGATGCCCAGCTCGTAGAGATGGAGGAACTCCGTAGGGTCAGTTGTGCCGTCGTAGCGAGGAGGCAGGTTTGGCTTGAACTTGGCGGGCCACGCGATGCTGCGCAACTCGGAGGTGAAGGCGCGGCAGCCCGTGGCCGCTGGGGCCTCGGCGACGAAGAGCCTGGTCTTGCGGGCCTCCTTGCGCTGGCCGGGGCAGCAGAGGTCTGACGTCTTTGGAGCGGGGAGCGCTCGGGCAGCTTCTCGTGGGCGAGGAACTTCTTGACAGCTCTGCTCTTGCCGCGCCGGCGCCTGGCGGAGCGGGTTCCACCCAGGGGCCGCGCGCCTTGGGGCCAGGGCGCCTTCTTGAGGAGGAGGCGGCTGAGGCGCCCCGGGAGCTTCATCGCCCAGCGAAGGCGGTGCGGTGCTGGCGAGGCGGACGGTGCTTGGCGCCTCCTGCAGCGCGGACGAGCTCGGCGACTCGGTCGAGCCATTCTTCGTAGACGTTGTCGACGGGGCAGTAGTGCAGGAGCTCGTTTGCCGCGATGAGTGCAGCTCGGGCCTCCATGGCCGCGTGGGGCGCGCGTGACGAAGAACCAGCGGGGGTGAGCAAAGGTGTGGCGATGCGGTCGTCCCGCCTCATGGACGGGTGCTGGGACGATGCTTGCTGCTTGTTCCCCGCCGGGCCGGTGGCGGCGTTGACGGCAGGTGACGGGGAACGACGAGGGCGCCCGCCGATGGGAGCTGTCTGGGCGACATGGGAGGCGAGGGCGGCTTTCGGCGCTGTGCGGGCGACGGGCGCCATATGGTTGCGGTGGTCGGGGAAGAACGAGGCGACGAAAGGCAGATTCCGGCGCACCCCTACCTGGCGCGCCAAATGTCGGATTTCGGGTTCCGGCAGACCCTTAACGTTCGAACACTGGGGTGCGCGCGGAGATCCAACCCTCCACCGTCTCGTACCTCGCCGAATCGCTGGGACCTAAACTACTAAACGGAACAGCACAAGAGACACGGGATTTATATTGGTTCAGGCCACCATTGTGGTGTAATACCCTACTCCAGTGTGTGGTGTGGTGGATTGCCTCTTGGGCTGATGAGGAACAATACAAGGAAGAATAGCCTCGTGAGGGTCTGTTCTTGGCGGGTGCGATGAACTGCAAGGTGGTGTTCAGTCGCTCTAGCTACTGGTTTCTTGATGAGGATTCGGCTCGGATCTCCCTGCCCTGGGGGTGGCTACTCCTATTTATAGGCGAAGGCCCTGGGCCTCTTCCCAAATATTGAGCGGGAAGGGCGCCAACAATTGGCCATTTTGAAGGGGAACAGCGGGTACACTTATCCTGACTAAATTTGGTCCTCGCCTGCCAAAGGCTCTGGTGATGACGCCTGCTTGGGCTCCACGATGACTCCCTTCCAGCCGTTGGGCTGGTCTTGGTCTTGTTGCAATCAAAGCGGATGCCTTTGCTTGATGCTCGCATGCGCTTGCTCCCTTTGCACCAAAGAGGAAAGGAGGACAACTGCGCGGGCTAGCGCTCGATCGGGCGCCTCGGTCGTCATGGCTTTCGTCATGGGCACCTCGCGAGGTACCCTGCCTTTAACTCTCCGCCTCCTCATGAGCCAGCCTGACGAGGCCGTGCCTGAGGAAGCTCCTTGTCGTCCGCCCCGCGAGGCTTGACCCCTCGCGAGGGTCTTGAGCTTGCGTTGATGAAGATGGGCCGTGCTGGGCCTCCTTCGAGCCACGCCGCAGCCCGCAGGCAGGCAAGTCTGGGGACCCCCGTTCCCAGAACACCGACACCCTCCACAGTTACACACCTCGATCATACCATCGTAGTGCTTAGGCGAAGCCCTGCACCGGTAACATCATTGCCACCCTCGTCCTCAACAGGATCAAGAGCACGAGGGACATCATCAAGCTGAACGTGTGCTGAACGCGGAGGTGCCATACGTTTGGTACTTGGATTGGTTGGATCGCGAAGAAGTTCGACTACATCAACCGCGTTACTAAACGCTTCCGCTTTCGGTCTACGAGGGTACGTGGAGACACTCTCCCCTGTCGTTGCTATGCATCTCCTAGATAGATCTTGCATGATTGTAGGAATTTTTTTGAAATTACCTCGTTTCCCAACAGTGGCATCCGAGCCAGGTCTATGCGTAGATGTTATATGCATGAGTAGAACACAATGAGTTGTGGGCGATAATAGTCATACTGCTTACCAGCAATGTGTTACTTTGATTTGGCGGTATTGTTGGATGAAGCGGCCCAGACCGACATTACATGACCGCGTTCACGAGACTGGTTCTACCGACGTCCTTCGCACACAGGTGGCTAGTGGGTGTCTGTTTCTCCAACTTTAGTTGAATCGAGTTTGACTACGCCCGGTCCTTGTTGAAGGTTAAAACATCACACTTGACGAAAAATCGTTGTGGTTTTGAAGCGTAGGTAAGAATGGTTCTTGCTAAAGCCCGTAGTAGCCATGTAAAACTTGCAACAACAAAGTAGAGGGCGTCTAACTTGTTTTTGCAGGGCTTGCTGTGATGTGATATGGTCAAGACATGATGTGATATAATTTGTTGTATGAGATGATCATGTTTTGTAACAGAGTTATCGGCAACTGGCAGGAGCCATATGCTTGTTGCTTTATTGTATGCAATACAATCGCCATGTAATTGTTTTACTTTATCACTAAGCGGTAGCGATAGTCGTAGAAGCAATAGTTGGTGAGATGACAATGATGCTACGATGGAGATCAAGGTGTCGCGCCAGTGAGGATGGAGATCATGACGATGCTTCGGTGATGGAGATCATGAGCACAAGATGATGATTGCCATATCATGTCACATATTTTGATTGCATGTGATGTTATCTTTTATGCATCTTATTTTTCTTAGTATGGCGGTAGCATTATAAGATGATCCCTTACTAAATTTCAAGGTATAAGTGTTCTCCCTGAGTATGCAACGTTGCTACAGTTCGTCGTGCCGAGACACCATGTGATGATCGGGTGTGATTAGTTGTACATTCACATGCAATAGGTGCAAGCTAGTTTTGCACACGCAGAATACTCGGGTTAAACATGACGAGCCTAGAATATGCAGATATGGCCTCGGAACACTGAGACCGAAAGGTCGAACGTGAATCATATAGTAGATATGATGAACATAGTGATGTTCACCATTGAAAGCTACTCCATCTCACGTGATGATCGGACATGGTTTAGTTGATTTGGATCACGTGATCATTTAGATGACTAGAGGGGATGTCTATCTAAGTGGGAGCTCTTAAGTAATATGATTAATTGAACTTTAATTTATCATGAACTTAGTCCTGATAGTTATTTTGCATGTCTATGTTATTGTAGATCAATGGCCCGTGCTACCATCCTTTGAATTTTAATGCGTTCCAAGAGAAAGCTAAGTTGAAAGATGATGGCAGCAACTACACGGACTGGGTCCGTAACTTGAGGATTATCCTCATTGCTGCACAGAAGAATTACATCCTGGAAGCACCGTTAGGTGTACCACCTACGCCAGCAACTGCAGACATTGTGAATGCCTGGCAGACGCGTGTTGATGACTACTCGATAGTTCAGTGTGCCATATTTTACGGCTTAGAATCGGGACTTCAAAGACGTTTTGAATGTCATGGAGCATATGAGATGTTCCAAGAGTTGAAGTTAATATTTCAAGAAAATGCCCGAGTTGAGAGATCTGAAGTCTCCAACAAGTTTTATAGCTGCAAAATGGAGGAGAATAGCTCTGTCAGTGAACACATACTCAGAATGTCTGGGTACCATAACCACTTGACTCAACTGGGAGTTAATCTTCCTGATGATAGTTGCTACCTCTTGAGCACTGCGTTGGATTTCCTTGAAGAGGAAAGGATGATGCAGCAAAGTAGCGTAAGTATTTCCCTTAGTTTTGAGAACCAAGGTATCAATCCAAAGAGGAGGCTACGCGAGTCCCTCTGACCTGCACAAAGCAAATAACTCCTTGCAACCAACGCGATAAGGGGTTGTCAATCCCTTCATGGTCACTTACGAGAGTGAGATCTGATAGAGATGATAGATAATATTTTTGGTATTTTTGTGATAAAGATGCAAAGTAAAATAAAAAGCAAAGTAAAAAAACAAAGGCAGTAATAAAGTGATGGAAGATTAATATGATGAATATAGACCCGGGGGCCATAGATTTCACTAGTGGCTTCTCTCAAGAGCATAAGTATTTTATGGTGGGTGAACGAATTCTTTGTTGAGCAATTGATGAATTGAGCATAGTTATGAGAATATCTAGGTATGATCATGTATATAGGCATCACGTCCGAGACAAGTAGACCGACTCACCTGCATCTACTACTATTACTCCACTCATCGACCGCTATCCAGCATGCATCTAGAGTATTAAGTTTATGAAAACAGAGTAACGCCTTAAGCAAGATGACATGATGTAGAGGGATAAATTCATGCAATATGATAAAAACCCCATCTTGTTATCCTCGATGGCAACAATACTATACGTGCCTTTGCTGCCCCTCATCCTTTGGGAAAGGACACCGCAAGATTGAACCCAAAGCTAAGCACTTCTCCCATTGCAAGAAAAACCAATCTAGTAGGCCAAACCAAACTGATAATTCAAAGAGACTTGCAAAGATAACCAATCATACATAAAAGAATTCAGAGAAGATTCAAATATTGTTCATAGATAATCTTGATCATAAACCCACAATTCATCGGTCTCAACAAACACACCGCAAAAGAAGATTACATCGGATAGATCTCCACGAGAGAGGGGGAAAACAATGTATTGAGATCCAAAAAGAGAGAAGAAGCCATCTAGCTACTGACTATGGACCCGAAGATCTTCATCGGAGGGGCTATGGCGATGATGTAGAAGCCCTCCATGGTGGATGCCCCCTCCGGTGGAGCTTCGGAACAGGCCCCAAGATGGGATCTCGTGGGTACAGAAGGTTGCGGCGGTGGAATTAGGTTTTTGGCTCCGTACCTGATCGTTTGGGGGTACGTAGGTATATATAGGAGGAAGAAGTACGTCGGTGCAACATCATGGGGCCCACGAGGGTGGAGGGCGCGCCCTGGGGGGTGGGCGCGCCCCCCTACCTCGTGCCCTCCTCGAAGCTTCCTTGACGTAGGTTCCAAGTCTCATGGATCATGTTCGGTGAGAAAATCACATTCCCGAAGGTTTCATTCCGCTTGGACTCCGTTTGATATTCCATTTCTTGAAACTCGAAATAGGCAAAAACAGCAATTAATTTGGGCCTCCGGTTAATAGGTTAGTCCTAAAAATAATATAAAAGTGGAAAATAAAGCCCAATATTGTCCAAAACAGTAGATAATATAGCATGGTGCAATCAAAAATTATAGATACGTTGGAGACGTATCAGGCATCCCCAAGCTTAATTCCTGCTCGTCCTCGAGTAGGTAAATGATAAAAATAGAATTTTTGATGCGGAGTGCTACTTGTCATAATTTCAATGTAATTCTTCTTCGTTGTGGTATGAATATTCAGATCCGAAAGATTCAAGACAAAAGTTCATATTGACATAAAAATAATAATACTTCAAGCATACTAACTAAGCAATTATGTCCTCTCAAAATAACATGGCCAAAGAAAGTTCGTCCCTACAAAATCATATAGTTTAGTCATGCTCCATTTTACGTCACACAAGAATGCTCTCATCATGCACAACCCGATGACAAGCCAAGCAATTGTTTCATACTTTAGTAATCTCAAACTTATAAACTTTCATGCAATATATGAGCGCGAGCCATGGACATAGCACTATGGATGGAATAGAATATGATGATGGGGGTTATGTGGAGAAGACAAAAAAGGAGAAGATCTCATATCAACGAGGCAAATCAATGGGCTATGGAGATGCCCATCGATTGATGTTAATGCATGGAGTAGTGATTGTCATGCAACGGATGCACTAGAGCTATAAATGGGGATGCAGGATGGAAGGGCTCCTCTCCTCTCCTCCCACCTGCTCCACCTTCCCCCATGGATCTAGCCTGTGATCCACGCTATGGAAGGGCTCCTTCACTGGGATTTCAACCCTGGCCTTGCAGTGGCCGATCAGGTACGTCGTCTGTTTGGAGAGACGGTGCACTTCTCTCCTTCTCGCAAGACCAAGGAGTTTTTCTTGGTTGTCTCCTTTTCTTCGGCCTCTTTCCCCCTCAATGAGGAATCTGTGGGTGTGGCTCTACAATGCTGCATTGGTGGTCATCATCTTGGTTTTAAGGTCTCTAAGATTTTTGAGAGGTCCTTTCGCTTCTCTGTGGCCGGAAACAAAGTTGGTCATTTCATACATGGCCTCAAGGATCGTATTTGGCCGGACTTCATTTGTCACTTTCATCTGTTCAATGGTCGTTTCAATGGGTTTAAGCATTTGGATTATCGTTGGCATGCGGATGAAAGAATAGAATCTATTGCTCATCGAAGTCCCGTGGCAGTGCGCACTGCTCCTACTGTTTTTTCACAACCTTCAGGAAATGATCCTTCATCCTCCAATGAGTTGCGCAAATTTGGACTTGTGCCTATGGCTTCTATGGATTTTGCTGATAAGAATAGGCATGAAGCTTCATGTTCTTACAAAGCACAGCAAGCTCAGGCACACGACGTTCGTACCATGGTAACTTCGGAATCAGCGGACACGGACATTCAATGCCCCGAAAATTCTTCGGTGCCTTTACTTTGGATTGGCTCTTTCTAGTTTCCTTGTAATATCGTGTACCCGAAATTACCTCAAAGTTTCCTTGTGTCGGCATTCAAATATGCGCCTCCTTTTACTTCCTGGCCGCCTTTGCTTTCCAAGGCACATATCGCGGATTTAACGCGGGCAGGATATAATCCCAGGGAAGTAAATGATTTGGTTCTTGCTTGGGGCATTCTTTGTGCAAAATGTTTACAATGGGGGCACGACAAATTCAGCTGTCACGCCCGGATTATTTGCTTGCACTGTTCGGCCCCGGGGCACATTGGAATTAATTGTCCGTCGAGGCTTCAGGCTTCTCTAATTGGAAAGGCTTTTATTGGTTCGGATTCGGATTTTCCAGTCAAATCATCTCTCTCTGGGCAATCAATCAATCACCCGTCTGTGCAGCAACCTTGCCCATCTACGGCTTCCAAGAGCCAACCCCCCTCCACCGTTCGATGTACTGCATGCGGGCACTACGAACACCTGGCGCAATCTTGCTGGCGGCGTCGCTGGGCCCAACGCTGGCAATGGAGACCAACCCCCCCCCGTCCACCTTTGACGCCCCGCCTTCTCCCTCGTTGCCCGCCCTGCTTCCCAATGAAACATAGCGCTCTTCTCTAGCACCACCTCCGCCCCTGCAAACCTCCGCCGCCGTCAGCACCCCCGCCCTGTCCACCGCCATGGCCAACTACCCTGTCAACCCCCTCCCCTTCCTTCCGCCGAGCTAGTCCATTGAGCCAGGGCCTGCAGATCGCAAGGTTAGGGCGGACATGGCGATCAATCCCATCCGCCCTCAACAACAACTTCCTCGCCATTGCCGAGGCCAGCCGGTTTGTGCCATTGCATCTCCGGGAAGATCTTCGCATAACATGATTGAAGGCATGCCGCACGAGGCTGGACCGCACATCATCGAGACCTCGACCATCCGTTGGGAGTGGGTATGTTTGCTTTTGCCAATTCTTTCATCCGCGACAACTGCAGTAAACACCACTTTCCAGCTTGATGATGAGGATCTAGTGATTTCTTTTGTGCGTCACAATGCTGCTCTTAATATGTGCAACACCACCTATGGTCCTGAACTTTGGCTTATGTACATTGGATTTCGGATGATTATCGGTGATTTCTATCTTGGCGCTTCGATGGGCGATTATGGCAGACTAGTTACTTGGAATAGTCCTAATACCGATCGCTCTGTGGTGCTTATTAAGGTTAGAGTGATTCACATGCGCCTCATACCCAAGAGTATTGTCATCCGTCAGTTAGGTGGTGATAGAGCTTGTTGGACCGCTGATGTTTTCATTCTCCGTGGAACTGATTGGAATGCTCATGACCCCGAGGTTCCAACTGCTGATGAAGAACCCCCTCCGGTTAATGGTGTTCCTCATCCTATGTTTGGGGAGGGCCTCACAGCGGAACAACTATACCAA
Source organism: Aegilops bicornis (assembly GCA_021605145.1). Taxonomy (NCBI): domain Eukaryota; kingdom Viridiplantae; phylum Streptophyta; class Magnoliopsida; order Poales; family Poaceae; genus Aegilops; species Aegilops bicornis. The sequence goes on from CM038671.1 coordinate 103,913,172, forward strand.
CAGCAGCTTCAGAATTGGCTGCTGCAGAATGGGATTGGTCAGGATCAGGCGCCCCACATGGCTCCTCAGCACGATGGGCCGCAAGATGCTCAATGGGATCCATGGCCGCAGCCTCCGGTCCCGCAAATGCCTGCTGCTCTGGTTAACTTTCAGTCCTGGCTTGCTGCTCAAGGTCTCCGTGTTCAAGATGGCATTCTACCTGAAGATAATGTGTCTGACAGTCTGAACTCGGTTTGGTATGAAACTGCATCCTCGACAAGCACTCATGGCTCTTCTTTGGATTCCATCAGTCAAGTAAGCACCTTGCTTGTGGCTCCTCCTGAGACTCAAAATGTCATCAATGTGGATGTGGCAATTTCGGCTGCAACTATGAATATCAGTATCCTTTGTTGAGGGTTTCGAGTCAAGCATGTTGCTTACTTCAGATTGGATCCCGAGGAATGTCTTCACCGCTTATCTTTCCAGTCCATTTTGTCTCAGAATCGCTGCTTTTGGGCCCTGGAGCTCTGGGTATGGATTGCCTCCCCTGGAATTTCAGTTAGCACCTACTCGCTCGGTCCTTCAGGTGATTAATCAGTCGACCACTCGCATCTTGTGCTTCTCACCACGCATTCTGCAGGCTGCACCATCTTCGGTGCAGATCAGTGAACTGACGCCAGACGAGGAGCATCTTGCAGTCTGCCTTCCGAACAGCCTGGAGTTCTCCCTGTAGACAACACTGATATGATTCTGCTACCCTCAATTGACACTATTACCCTGGATAGTGATCACTCTGATATGATTTCTATGCCGTCACATGCTGATTCTTCGGGTACTATTCCTACCTTGGTGCCATCTGCTGCTTCCATGGAGGGACCTCCTTTGGCCTCTAACTGCCCCCTCGAGATTACCTCTGATTTAGGCCTCGCTCGAGTCTTGTCTGATGCACCGGAAACCTCGGCAGCCCGTACTCGACGCTCAAAGCTCAAAGCCCCTGTGGTGACTACTGAGGTTAGGCGCAGCACTCGATCGACGCGTTTTGATGGCTTCAGAGTGCCACAAATTTCTGATGCACGCCCTCCTGTATCCAAAGTGAAGCCCAGGGTGATACCTTCTGCTACTCCAACCTCCAGCTCTGCGATCATGGATCAGGCCCCAACACCTACTCCTCTCCACACCATGCAGGAAATTGGAATTACTCGCTGCGCTGTCCCGCCTCAGGAGCTCACCGAAGCTGCCCTGCTTGCTATTGAAGATGCGGCTACCATCCACAATAGCCAGCCAGAAGGCTCCTCTTCATCTTCAGCTTAACTTCACGGTTTTCTATGCCACTTTTGCGTAGCTGGAACGTGCTATGTTGGAATGTGCGTGGGTTAACTTCAGACAAAAAGTTGTTAGCTCTGTCAACGCGATTTCTGTTAGTGGGTGTGCCATCGTTTGTTTACAGGAGACTAAAAAACCTGTTACCGATCTAGCGTTTATTAAAACTTTCTGCCCTAAGCGTTTCGATAAATTTGCTTATATTCCTTCTCGTGGGGCTTCGGGTGGATTACTCATAGTTTGGAACAGCTCCATGTTCTCGGGCTCGGTTATTGTCCAGGAAGATTTTGCTCTAGGCATTCAGTTCACTAGCACCATTTCTGCCCAAGCTTGGACACTTTTTAACATCTATGGTCCTTGTAATGGGCCTGCTCGGGACATCTATACCCTGTGGTTATATGACAGGGACATTCAGGCAAATGAGGATTGCTTATTCCTTGGGGATTTTAATTACATCAGAGGGCCAGATAATCGAAACAAGCCAGGGGGGATGTCAATGATATGTCCACCTTCAACGACATCATTCGCAAACTAAACCTAGTGGAATTACCCATTAAGGGTAGGCTATACACTTGGAGTAACATGCAACACGATCCACTCCTCGAGCAACTCATTGGTTCTTCACTTCCATGCCTTTGGACAAGTATTTACCCCAATACCATGGTCAAACCACTATGTAAACCCACATCTGATCACACACCATGCGTGGTCACCATTGAGACTAAAATCCCTCGTGCCAAGTTATTCAGATTTGAGTCATTTTGGCTTATGCACCCGGGCTTTATGGACATGGTTAAAAGTGTTTGGGATAAACCAGTTGCGGTGCAGAATGCTGCTATTGTGCTCTGCCGAAAATTCAAACGGCTCCGACAGGAGCTCAAAACTTGGAGCAAAAATATCTCAAGACTATCGGTGGCTATTGAAAACACCAACAAAACCTTGGAAGAGTTGGATGCACTGGAAAATCTAAGGCCTCTCACAGTACCTGAGAACAATTTTCGCAAGATTATTAGAAACCATCTCCTACGGCTCTTGGAGTATCAGAATCGGTATTGGAAAGAAAGATGTACTGTCCGGTGGGTTAAGTTTGGTGACGAAAATACCAAGTTCTTCCAAGCGATGGCTACTGATAGATATCGTCAAAACAACGTTGCTACCACCGCAAACTCCGGAGGGATTAGTCGTGGAAGATCATAATGGGAAGGAGGCCCTGCTTTTTCATGCATACTCGGACAGACTAGGCACTTCTAGCCCTACTCAGATGCGTTTTGATCTCCCGTCTTTAATCACGCACAATGCAAACTTGGATCACCTCACGCTTCTTTTCACGCATGAAGAAATTGACTTGGTGGTTAAAGAGATGCCAGGCGATAGGGCACCTGGTCCGGATGGATTTAGTGGTATTTTTCTTAAAGCTTGTTGGCCAATCATTAAAAATGATTTCTACACGCTATGTGATCAATTCCATGAAGGAACACTTAACCTCCACAACATTAATGATGGACTGATTACTCTTATCCCGAAGAATGGATCCCCATCCACAGTTAATGACTACAGGCCAATCACCTTACTCAATTGCTGTCTTAAGCTCATTACCAAACTTTTGGCTAACCGTCTCCAGAAAGTCATTTTGCAAATTATCCACCGTAACCAGTATGGATTCATCCGTGGGAGATCTATACAGGATTGTCTTGCATGGACATTTCAATACATTCACCAATGCCAAGCCTCCAAGCGACCGATTGTTCTACTTAAGTTGGATTTTGCTAAGGCGTTCGACACAATTGAGCACGATCCCATGATCAACATCATGAAGCATATGGGCATTAATGACAGATGGCTTTCCTGGATAAAGGCTATTTTTTCCTCGGGCCAATCCTCGGTGCTCCTAAATGGTGTTCCCGGAAGACAGTTTCATTGCAAGCATGGGGTTAGGCAGGGCGACCCATTATCTCCGCTAATCTTTGTGTTGGCTGCCGACCTCCTTCAATCGGCCATTAACGAAGCTTATAGAGAGGGCAGAATTCAACTACCTTTCCCTGCCACGGGTCAAATGGACTACCCAATTGTCCAATATGCCGATGATACAATCTTGCTTATGCATGCTTGCCCTCAACAAGCAATGATTATTAAAGACATCCTCACCAAATATGCTCAGTCCATCGGCCTTAAAATCAATTTCCACAAGTCCACACTAATTCCCATAAACTTGGAGGATGATCTAGCTGCCCAACTTGCTGCTATCTTTGAGTGTACAATTGGATCCATGCCTTTCACCTACTTAGGGATGCCGCTGGGCACGTCTCGACCTACACTTCAGGATTTTATGCCCCTTGTCGGCCCGCGGTTGAGCGAAGCTTGTCGTCAACGTTGTCCCTTATGTCCCATCTTTGGCAAGCTGACCCTTCTCAACTCCACAGTTACCTCACTTCTCATCTATGCCATGTGCACGCTACATTTTCCATCAAAACTCATTGAGCTCTTAGACAAAATTAGGCGTCGATGTCTATGGATTAAAAAGACTGAACAAGGTGATAAGTGTAACTCTCTGGCGGCTTGGGACATGGTATGTAAACCTAAAAAGAAGGGAGGGCTGGGAGTGCTTAACCTTCGTGTCTGAGAATGAAGCTTTGCTTGAAGTTCCTACACAAGTTATATAACAAGTTGGATATACCACAGGTGCAACTCACATGAGACTCCTATTACACCCAAAAAATTCCTCATGCCTCGGATCCAGTCGGCTCATTCTGGTGGAAGGACGTACTCAAGCTCACACCTAAGTTTCATGGGATTTCTCAAATCAATATTGTGTGTGGCACCACGGCTTTGTTTTGGAAAGATTTGTGGTCAGGGCAAATTCTTCAAGACTCCCATCCTAGGGCCTTCTCTCACTCTCTCGATGAGGATGTTTCGGTCAAAAAGTTCCTGGGAATAACTTCATTTGGAAGAAGCGTTTCACCTGCCCTTGACCCCTCAAGCCCTTGGGGAGGTTAGAGACTTCTGAACAATTACGGCTCATCTACAACCATCCTCGTCTTCCACGGATATTTGGCACTACACGTGGGGTAAAACCATCTACAAATCAACGGACTACTACAAATTCTTCTTCAAAGATGTCCATGTGCAGCAGATATTTGGATGGATTTGGGATTCCAAATGCACGATGAAGTTGAAAGTCTTTGCTTGGCTGCTCTTCCATGATAGGCTCAATACGAGGAACATGTTGATACAGAGGCACTACAACATAGGAGATGACCACAACTGCCTCCTATGTGGTTTGAACATTGAGGAAACAGTGGAACACATGATCTTCACATGCACTTTCAGTAAACTCTGTTGGGCCAAAATTGGGCTTCGTTGGGAACCTTTCCTTCGCTGAATACAAGCTGTTGAAGATCACAGCAACTCTCATCCCACCCCTCTGTTCCTTGAGAAATTCATTGTGGCAGCCTGGAGTATTTGGAAGGAAAGGAATAACAAGCATTTCCGAGCGATAACACCCTCACTAACCTCCTGGCTGGACAGATTCAAGAGAGACTTTGGGCTTCTTCAACATAGAGTCAAGGAGGAGCATAGGCTCCTTGTGATGAACCTTGTGCACTCCCTTTAGTGGTTTCTCTTTGTTTTTCTTAGTGCTACTTTCCACAAAGTTGGCAACTTGTATCTCCCCCCCCCCATCATGTACATACCCATTGTACAGCTTACTTATTATTATAATATAGTAACACAGTAGGAGCCTTTCCTACTGTTCCTGGTCAAAAAACAAAAGAAACTAAGTGGGTGTGCATCCAACTTGCTTGCTCACGAAGACCTAGGGCACTTCAGGAGGCCCATTGTTGGAATATACAAGCCAAGTTCTATAATGAAAAATTCCCACTAGTATATGAAAGTGACAAAACAAGAGACTCTCTATCATGATGATTATGGTGCTACTTTGAAGCACAAGTGTGGCAAGGGATAGTAGCATTGTCCCTTCTCTCTTTTTCTCTCATTTTTTGGGCCTTCTCTTTTTTATATGGCCTTTTTTTATATTCCTCACTTGAGACAATGCTCTAGAAAATAATGATCATCACACTTCTATTTATTTACAACTCATTGATTACAACTCGATACTAGAACAAAGTATGACTCTATATGAATGCCTCCGTGATGTGCGGGATATGCAATGAACCAAGAGTGACATGTATGAAAGAATTATGAACGGTGGCTTTGCCACAAATACTATGTCAACTACATGATCATGCTAAGCAATATGACAATGATGAATGTGTCATGATGAGCGGAATGGTGGAAAGTTGCATGGCAATATATCTCGGAATGGCTATGGAAATGCCATAATAGGTAGGTATGGTGGCTGTTTTGAGGAAGATATAAGGAGGTTTATGTGTGAAAGAGCGTATCATATCACGGGGTTTGGATGCACCGGCGATGTTTTGCACCAACACTCAAGGTGAGAAAGGGCAATGCACGGTACCGAAGAGGCTAGCAATGATGGAAGGGGGGAGTGCGTATAATCCATGGACTCAACATTAGTCATAAAGAACTCACATACTTATTGCAAAAATCTACAAGCCATCAAAAACCAAAGCACGACGCGCATGCTCCTAGGGGGATAGATTGGTAGGAAAAGACCATCGCTCGTCCCCGACCGCCACTCATGAGGACAATCAAAGAACACCTCATGTTTCAAATTTGTTACATAAAGTTTACCATACGTGCATGCTACGGGACTTGCAAAATTCAACACAAGCATTTCTCAAATTCACAACTACTCAACTAGCACGACTTTGATATTATTACCTCCATATATCAAAACAATCGTCAAGCATCAAACTTTTCTTAGTATCCAACACACTCATAAGAAAGTTTTTACTATTTTAAATACCTAGCATATTAAGATTATTTAAGAAAATTAACATGCTATTTAAGACTCTCAAAATAATCTAAGTGAAGCATGAGATATCAATAGTTTCTTTAAAACAAATCCACCACCGTGCTCTAAAAGATATAATTGAAGTACTAGAGCAAAACTATATAACTCAAAAGATATAAGTGAAGCACAAAGACTATACTAATAATTTCCAAATCATGTATGGCTCTCTCAAAAGGTGTGTACAGCAAGGATGATTGTGGTAAACTAAAAAGCAAAGACTCAAATCATACAAGACGCTCCAAGCAAAACACATATCATGTGGTGAATAAAAATATAGCTCCAAGTAAAGTTACCGATGGAAGTAGGCGAAAGAGGGGATGCCTTCCGGCATCCTCAAGCTTTGACTTTTGGTGTCCTTAGATTATCTTGGGGGTGCCATGGGCATCCCCAAGCTTAAACTCTGCCACTCCTTGTTCCATAATCCATCAAAAGATTTCACCCAAAACTTGAAAACTTCACAACACAAAACTCAACAGAAATCTCGTGAGCTCCGTTAGCGAAAGAAAACAAAAGACCACTTCAAGGTACTGTAATGAACTCATTCTTTATTTATATTGGTGTTAAACCTACTGTATTCCAACTTCTCTATGGTTTATAAACTATTTTACTAGCCATAGATTCATCAAAATAAGCAAACAACACACAAAAACAGAATCTGTCAGAAACAGAACAGTCTGTAGTAATCTGTAACTAACGCAAACTTCTTGAACTACAAAATATCAGCAAAAATAGGAAGACCTAGGCAATTTGTTTATTGATCAGAAACAATTGGAATGACTATTTTATCACGTTCTGGTGTTTTTTAACAATTGTTTTTGTGAACAGAAAGTTTCTGGAAATTAGAGCAAGATCAAATAACTATCATCCAAGAAGATCCTATAGGTTTAACTTGGCACAAACACTAATTAAAACATAAAAACACATCTAACCAGAGGCTAGATCAAAGATTTATTCCTAAACAGAATCAAAAAAAAAAACTAAAAATAAAATTGCGTTGCCTCCCAACAAGCGCTATCGTTTAACGCCCCTAGCTAGGCATAAAAGCAAGGATATATCTAGGTATTGCCATCTTTGGTTTTCAACTTTTTAGCAGAGTCAAGCTCGAATCTGGGAGGTTCTTTACGTTTCCCTTCATATTCCGAAATGTTTAGATCTAAAGAATCCAACCGCTTATTGCAAACAGTAATCAACATGTTCGTGTGGTGAATATTTCCGCTAACGTTCTTAAGAGGTTCAAGAGACTTTTGTAAATTCTTAGTAACTTCACAAATTTTTTCAAGAACTTGTGTCTCTTCCTAGGTAGGATGAGGCCCCTTTTGTTGAGGTAGTGTTCCCACTATACCTTCTATAATTTCAAGTGCAATATGGGGATCAATTTCAATAAAATTGCCTTTGGCAGCATAATCCAAAAGTTGTCTATGAGACAAATTTAATCCAACATAAAAATTGCGAAGCAAAATTCTCAGATTTACTTCAAAGGTACAATTACGATAAGACTCCATTATTCTCAACCAGGCATCTTTTAAGTTTTCTCCTTGCCTTTGTTTGAAGTGAAAGACTTCAAACTCAGGGGACAACAGTGTGGATAAGGGACTAGCCATAACGTCAGAGCAAGCAAACGAAGAAGAGGCGAAACGGAAAAGAGAGGGCGAATAAACGACAAGGGTGAAGTGGGGGAGAGGAAAACGAGAGGCAAATGGCAAATAATGTAATGCGGGAGATAAGGGATTGTTATGGGTACTTGGTATGTTGACTTTTGCGTAGACTCCCCGACAACGGCGCTGAAATTCTTCTTGCTACCTCTTGAGCCTTGCGTTGGATTTCCTTGAAGAGGAAAGGATGATGCAACAAAGTAGCGTAAGTATTTCCCTCAGTTTTGAGAACCAAGGTATCAATCCAAGAGGGAGGCTATGCGCGAGTCCCTCGTACTGCACAAAGCAAATAACTCCTCGCAACCAACGCGATAAGGGGTTGTCAATCCCTTCACGGTCACTTACTTGAGTGAGATCTGATAGAGATGATAGATAATATTTTTGGTATTTTTGTGATAAAGATGCAAAGTAAAATAAAAAGCAAAGTAAAAAGCAAAGGCAATAATAAAGTGATGGAAGATTAATATGATGAAGATAGACCCGGGGGCCATAGATTTCACTAGTGGCTTCTCTCAAGAGCATAAGTATTTTACGGTGGTTGAACGAATTCTTGTTGAGCAATTGATGAGAATTGAGCATAGTTATGAGAATATCTAGGTATGATCATGTATATAGGCATCACATCCGAGACAAGTACACCGACTCCTGCCTGCATCTACTACTATTACTCCACTCATCAACCGCTATCCAGCATGCATCTAGAGTATTAAGTTTATGAAAACAGAGTAACGCCTTAAGAAAGATAAATTCATGCAATATGATAAAAAACCCATCTTGTTATCCTCGATGGCAACAATACTATATGTGCCTTGCTACCCCTACTGTCACTGGGAAAGGACACCGCAAGATTGAACCCAAAGCTAAGCACTTCTCCCATTGCAAGAAAAACCAATCTAGTAGGCCAAACCAAACTGATAATTCGGAAGAGACTTGCAAAGATAACCAATCATACATAAAAGAATTCAGAGAAGATTCAAATATTGTTCATAGATAATCTTGATCATAAACCCACAATTCATCGGTCTCAACAAACATACCGCAAAAAGAAGATTACATCGAATAGATCTCCACGAGAGAGGGGAGAACATTGTATTGAGATCCAAAAGAGAGAAGAAGCCATCTAGCTACTAACTATGGACCCGAAGATCCGAGGTAAACTACTCACACTTCATCGGAGGGCTATGGTGATGATGTAGAAGCCCTCCATGGTGGATGCCCCCCTCACGTGAGCTCGGAATAGGCCCCAAGATGGGATCTCGTGGAGTACAGAAGGTTGCGGCGGTGGAATTAGGTTTTGGCTCAGATGTCGATCGTTTGAATGCGAGGTATATATAGGAGGAAGAAGTACGTCGGTGGAGCATCATGGGGCCCACGAGGGTGGAGGGTGCGCCCTGGGGGGTAGGCGCGCCCTCCTACCTTGTGCCCTCCTTGAAGCTTCCTTGACATAGGGTCCAAGTCTCCTGGATCATGTTCGGTGAGAAAATCACGTTCCCGAAGGTTTCATTCAGTTTGGACTCCGTTTGATATTCCATTTCTTCGAAACTCTGAAATAGGAAAAATCCAGCAATTCTGGGTTGGGCCTCCGGTTAATAGGTTAGACCCAAAAATAATATAAAAGTGGAAAATAAAGCCCAATATTGTCCAAAACAGTAGATAATATAGCATGGAGCAATCAAAAATTATGGATATGTATCAATAGTGTCATTGACAGAGTTCTTGAATCACTGCCACCAAGCTATAAAGGCTTCGTGATGAACTATAATATGCAAGGGATGAACAAGACAATTCCCGAGCTCTTCGCAATGCTAAAGGCTGCGGAGGTACAAATCAAAAAGGAGCATCAAGTGTTGATGGTCAACAAGACCACTAGTTTCAAAAAAAAGGGCAAAGGGAAGAAGGGGAACTTCAAGAAGAATGGCAAGAAAGTTCTTTGCTCGGGAGAAGAAACCCAAGTCCGGACCTAAACCTGAAATTGAGTTCTTCTCTTGCAAAGGACTGGTCACTTTGAAGCGGAACTGCCCCCAGTATTTGGCGGATAAGAAGGATGGCAAAGTGAAAGGTATATTTGATATATATGTTATTGATGTGTACCTTACTAATGCTCATAGTAGCGCGTGGGTATCTGATACTGGTTCTCTTGCTCATATTTGCAACTCAAAACAGGGGCTACGAATTAAATGAAGATTGGCTAAGGACGAGGTGACGACGCGCGTGGGAAATGGTTCCAAGGTCGATGTGATCGTCGTCGACACGCTACCTCTACATCTACCTTCGGGATTAGTTTTAGACCTAAATAATTGTTATTTGGTGCCAGCGTTGAGCATGAACATTATATCTGGATCTTGTTTGATGCGAGACGATTATTCATTTAAATCAGAGAATAATGGTTGTTCTATTTATATGATTAATATTTTTTTATGGTCATGCACCCTTGATAAGTGGTCTATTTTTGTTGAATCTCGATCATGATGATACACATGTTCATAATATTGAAACCAAATATGCAAAGTTGATAATGATAGTGCAACTTAGTGGCACTGCCGTTTAGGTCATATTAGTATAAAGCGCATGAAGAAACTCCATGCTGATGGGCTTTTGGAATCACTTGATTATGAATCACTTGGTGCTTGCGAACCGTGCCTCATGGGCAAGATGACTAAAACTCCATTCTCCGGAACAATGAACGAGCCACTAACTTATTGGAAATAATACATACCGATGTATGTGGTCCAATGAGTGTTGAGGCTCGTGGCGGGTATCGTTATTTTCTTACCTTCACAGATGGTTTGAGCAGATATGGTTATATCTACTTAATGAAGCATAAGTCTGAAACATTTAAAAAGTTCAAAGAATTTCAGAGTGAAGTGGAAAATCATCGTAACAAGAAAATAAAATTTCTATGATCAGATCATGGAGGTGAACATTTGAGTTATGAATTTGGTCTTCATTTGAAACAATGTGGAATAGTTTCACAACTTACGCCACCTGGAACACCACAACGAAATGGTGTGTCTGAACGTCATAACCGTACTTTATTGGATATGGTGCGATCTATGATGTCTCTTACTGATTTACTGCAATCGTTTTGGGTTATGCTTTAGAGACGACTGCATTCACTTTAAATAGGGCACCATCAAAATCCGTTGAGACGACGCCTTATGAACTGTGGTTTGGCAAGAAACCAAAGTTGTCGTTTCTTAAAGTTTGGGGTTGCGATGCTTATGTGAAAAAGCTTCAACCTGATAAGCTCGAACCCAAATAGGAGAAGTGTGTCTTCATAGGATACCCAAAGGAAACTATTGGGTACATCTTCTATCACAGATCCGAAGGCAAAATATTGTTGCTAAGAATGGACCCTTTCTAGAGAAGGAGTTTCTCTCAAAAGAAGTGAGTGGGAGGAAAGTAGAACTTAATGAGGTAATTATACCTTCTCCCGAATTGGAAAGTAGTTATCACAGAAATCAGTTCCAGTGATTCCTACACCAATTAGTGAGGAACCTAATGATGATGATCATGAAACTTCAGACCAAGTTACTACAGAACCTCGTAGGTCTTCCAGAGTACGGTCCGCACCAGAGTGGTACCGTAATCCTGTTCTAGAAGTCATGTTACTAGACCATGGTGAACGTGCGAACTATGAGGAAGCGATGATGAGCCCAAATTCTGCGAAATGGCTTGAGGCCATGAAATATGAGATGGGATCCATGTATGAGAACAAATTGTGGACTTTGGTGGATTTTCCTGATGATAGGCAAGCCATAGAAAATAAATGGATCTTCAAAAAGGAAGACCGACGCTGACGGTAATGTTACTGTCTACAAAGCTCGACTTGTTGCAAAAGGTTTTCGACAAGTTCAAGGAGTTGACTACGATGAGACTTTCTCACCCGTAGCGATGCTTAAGTCTGTCCGAATCATGTTAGCAATTGCCGCATTTTATGATTATGAAATTTGGCAAATGGATGTCAAAACTGCATTCCTAAATGGATTTCTGGAAGAAGAGTTGTATATGATGCAACCAGAAGGTTTTGTCGATCCAAAGGGTGCTAACAAAGTGTGCAAGCTCCAGCGATCCATTTATGGACTGGTGCAAGCCTCTCGGAGTTGGAATAAGCATTTTGATAGTGTGATCAAAGCATATGGTTTTATACAGACTTTTGGAGAAGCTTTGTATTTACAAGAAAGTGAGTGGGATCTCTGTAGCATTTCTAATATTATATGTGGATGACATATTGTTGATTGGAAATGATATAGAATTTTTGGATAGCATAAAGGGATACTTGAATAAAAGTTTTTCTATGGAAGTCCTCGGTGAAGCTGCTTACATATTGGGCATCAAGATCTATAGAGATAGATCAAGACGCTTAATTGGACTTTCACAAAGCACATACCTTGATAAAGTTTTGAAGTTCAAAATGGATCAGTCAAAGAAAGGGTTCTTGCCTGTGTTACAAGGTGTGGAGTTGAGTCAGACTCAATGCCCGACTACTTCAGAAGATAGAGAGAAAATAAAAGGCATTCCCTATGCTTCAGCCATAGGTTCTATCATGTATGCAATGCTATGTACCAGACCTGATGTGTGCCTTGCTATAAGTATAGCAGGGAGTTATCAAAGTAGTCCCGGAGTGGAGCACTGGACAGTGGTCAAGAACATCCTGAAATACCTAAAAAGGACTAAGGATATGTTTCTCGTTTACGGAGGTGACAAAGAACTTGTCGTAAATGGTTACGTCGATGCAAGCTTTGACACTGATGCAGATGACTCTAATTCAAAATCCGGATATGTATTTTTATTGAATGGTGGAGCTGTCAGTTGGTGCAGTTCCAAGTAAAGCGTTGTGGAGGGATCTACGTGTGAAGCGGAGTACATAGCTACTTCAGAAGCAGCAAATGAAGGAGTCTGGATGAAGGAGTTCATATCCGATCTAGGTGTCATACCTAGTGCATTGGGTCCAATGAAAATCTTTTTGTGACAATACTGGTGCAATTGCCTTGGCAAAGGAATCCAGATTTCACAAGAGAACCAAGCACATCAAGAGACGCTTCAATTCCATGCGTCATCAAGTGTCGGAAGGTGACATAGAGATTTGCAAGATACATACGGATCTGAATGTTGCAGGCCCGTTGACTAAGCCTCTTCCACGAGCAAAATATGATCAGCACCAAAACTCCATGGGTGTTAGAATCATTACTTTGTAATCTAGATTATTGACTCTAGTGCAAGTGGGAGGGAAGGAAATATGCCCTAGAGGCAATAATAAAGTTATTATTTATTTCCTTATTTCATGATAAATGTTTATTATTCATGCTAGAATTATATTAACCGGAAACTTAGCAATGCGTGAATACATAGACAAAACAAAGTGTCCCTAGTATGCCTCTACTTGACTAGCTCATATATCAAAGATGGTTATGTTTCCTAATCATAGACATGTGTTGTCATTTGATGAACGGGATCACATCATTAGGAGAATGATGTGATGGACAAGACCCATTCGTTAGCTTAGCATTATGATCGTTATAGTTTCACTGTTTTCTTCATGACTTATACATGTTCCTCAGACTATGAGATTATGCAACTCCCGAGTATCGGAGGAACACTTTGTGTGCTATCAAACATCACAACGTAAATGGGTGATTATAAAGATGCTCTATGGGTGTCTCTGAAGTTATTTGTTGGGTTGGCATAGATCGAGATTAGGATTTGTCACTCTGTATTTCAGAGAGGTATTTCTGGGCCCTCTCGGTAATGCTCATCACTATAAGCCTTGCAAGCAATGTGACTAATGAGTTAGTTGCAGGATGAAGTATTACGGAACGAGTAAAGAGACTTGTCGGTAACTGATACGTCTCCGTCGTATCTATAATTTTTTATTGTTCCATGCCAATATTCTACAACTTTTACATACTTTTCGCAACTTTTTATACTATTTTTGGGACTAACATATTGATCCTGCCCGGTGCAGTTCTGTTTGTTGCATGTTTTTGTTTCATGAAAATCCATATCAAACGGAGTCCAAACGGGATAAAAATTGACAGAGATTTTTTTGGAATATATCTGAATTTTGGGAAGTGGAATCATCGCAAAACGATGCTCGAGGGGGCCACGAGGCAGGGGCGCGCCCCAGGGGGGCAGGCGCGCCCCTGACCCTCGTGGACACCCCTTAAGGCATTTGTTGCCCTTCTTTCTCCGCAAGAAAGCTAATATCCGGATAAAAATCGTGTTCAAATTTCAATCCAATCGGAGTTACGGATCTCCGGTTATAAAAGAAACGGTGAAAGGGCAGAATTCAGCACGCAGAAACAGAGAGAGATAGAGAGACAAATCCAATCTCGGAGGGGCTCTCGCCCCTCCCACGCCATGGAGACCATGGACCAGAGGAGAAACCCTTCTCCCATCTAGGGAGAAGGTCAAGGAAGAAGAAGAAGAAGGGGGGCTCTCTTCCCCTCGCTTCTGGTGGCGCCGAAACGCCGCCGGGGCCATCATCATCACCGCGATCTACACCAACACCTCCATCATCTTCACCTTCTACTTGAACATGGTGCTTTATGCTTCATATTATTATCCAATGATGTGTTGCCATTCTATGATGTCTGAGTAGATTTTCGTTGTCCTACAAGATGGTGGTGAATTGCTATGATTGGTTTAATTTTCTTGTGGTTATGTTGTTGTCCTTTGGTGCCCATCATATGAGCGCGCGCATGGATCACACCATAGGGTTAGTTGTATGTTGATAGGACTATGTATTGGAGGGAAAGAGTGACAGAAGCTTCAACCTAGCATAGAAATTAATGCATACAGGATTGAAGGGGGACCAATATATCTTAATGCTATGGTTGGGTTTTACCTTAATGAATGTTAGTAGTTGCGGATGCTTGCTAATAGTTCCAATCATAAGTGCATAGAATTTCAAGTCAGGGATGACATGCTAGCAATGGCCTCTTCCACATAAAACTTGCTATCGGTCTAGTAAAGTAGTCAATTGCTTAGGTACAATTTCACAACTCCTACCACCACTTTTCCACACTTGCTATACTAACTTCATTGCTTCTTTACCTAAACAGCCCCTAGTTTTTATTTACGTGTTCTTTATATTCTTGCAAACCTATCCAACAACACCTACAAAGTACTTCTAGTTTTATACTTGTTCTAAATAAAGCGAACGTTAAGTGTGCGTAGAGTTGTATCGGTTGTCGATAGAACTTGAGGGAATATTTGTTCTACCTTTAGCTCCTCGTTGGGTTCGACACTCTTACTTATCAAAAGAGGCTACAATTGATCCCCTATACTTGTGGGTTATCAGTAATGAGATTGAACTAGGTATGATGATACCGACGATTGAATCTCGGGCAAGTAACATACCGATGACCTTCATAGAATATGTAGGAGCCAATTGACCGGAGATGTGTCTCGGTCATGTCTACATAGTTCTCGAACCCGTAGGGTCCGCACGCTGAACGTTCGATGATGATTTGTATTATGAGTTATGTGTTTTGATGACCAAAGTTTGTTTAGAGTCCCGGATGAGATCACGGATGTGACGAGGAGTCTCGAAATGGTCGAGACATAAAGATTGATATATTGGACCATGTTATTCGGACAC
The DNA here is from genome assembly GCA_021605145.1 of Aegilops bicornis. Lineage (NCBI taxonomy): Eukaryota > Viridiplantae > Streptophyta > Magnoliopsida > Poales > Poaceae > Aegilops > Aegilops bicornis. Next base: position 103,928,659 of record CM038671.1, read on the forward strand.
CTGAAGTGTTCTTTGGATAGTTTTGGGCAAAAACAAAGTGGCGGAAGGGGTTACTGGAACCCCCCCCCCCCGGGAGTTGATGGGCCTTAGTGGGAAGGAGAGGCAGCAGCTAGGAGGTGGCGCCCCCCCCCCCCGCCCCACCAAGCCCAGTTCGAATTGGGCAAGGGGTTGGGGGCGCGGCCCCCCTCTCCTTCCTTTCCCCTTCTCCTTTAGGTGGAAACCTACTAGGACTTGGAGTCCTAGTAGGATTCCCCTTCTCCCGGCGCCGGTCTCCCCCTCCCTCCTTTATATATGGGGGCAGGGGGGCACCCTAGAACACACAAGTTTCTCTTAACTGTGTGCGGTGCCTCCCTCCACAGTTACACACCTTAATCATACCATCGTAGTGCTTAGGCGAAGCCCTGCGCCGGTAACATCGTCATCACCGTCGCCACATCGTTGTGCTAACGGAACTCACCCTCGTTCTCAACTGGATCAAGAGCACGAGAGACATCATTGAGCTGACCATGTGCTGTACGCGGAGGTGCCGTACGTTCGGTACTTGGATCGGTTGGATCGCGAAGAAGTTCGACTACATCAACCGCGTTACTAAACGCTTCCGCTTTCGGTCTACGAGGGTATGTGGACACACTCTCCCCTCTCATTGATGTGCATCTCCTAGATAGATCTTGTGTGATCGTAGGATTTTTTTTTTGAAATTACCGTGTTTCCCAACACTTATCAACCTTGGAATCACTTCAAACACACATCGTCACCTCGCCCTTAACTAGTCTCTGTTCATTTTGCAACTCCTGTTTCGAGTTACTAATCTTAGCAACTGAACCGGTATCAAATACCCAGGGGTTACTATGAACACTAGTAAAGTACACATCAATAACATGTATATCAAATATACCTTTGTTCACTTTGCCATCCTTATCCACCAAGTATTTGGGGTAGTTCCGCTTCTAGTGACCATTCCCTTTGTGGTAGAAGCACTCAGTTTCAGGCTTAGGTCTAGCTTTGGGCTTCTTCACAGGAGTGGCAACTTGCTTGTCATTCTTCTTGAAGTTCCCTTTCTTTTGCTTTGCCCTTTTTCTTGAAACTAGTGGTCTTGTTAACCAGCAACACTTGATGCTCTTTCTTGATTTCTACCTTCGCCGATTTCAGCATCGCGAAGAGCTCAGGAATCTTTTTCGTTATCCCTTGCACATTATAGTTCATCACGAAGTTCTAGTAGGTTGGTGATAGTGACTAGAGAACTCTGTCAATCACTATCTTATCTGGAAGATTAACTCCCACTTGATTCAAGCGATTGTAGTGCCTAGACATTCTAAGCACATGCTCACTAGCTGAGCTATTCTCCTCCATCTTGTAGGCAAAGTACTTGTCAGAGGTCTCATACCTCTCGACACGGGCATGAGTCTGAAATACCAATTTCAGCTCTTGGAACATCTCATATGCTCCGTGACGTTCAAAACGTTTTTGAAGTCCCGGTTCTAAGCCGTAAAGCATGGTGCACTAAACTATCAAGTAGTCATCATACCGAGCTTGTCAAACGTTCATAACGTCTGCATCTGCTGTTGCAATAGGTCTGTCACCTAGCGGTGCATCAAGGACATAATTCTTCTGTGCAGCAATGAGGATAATCCTCATATCACAGACCGAGTCCGCATTATTGCTACTATCGGCTTTCAACTTATTTTTCTCCGGAACATATCAAAAACAAGGGAGCTATATCGCGAGCTATTGATCTACAACATAGATTTGCAAATACTATCTAGACTAAGTTCATGATAAATTGAGTTCATTTAATCAAATTACTAATGAACTCCCACTTAAATCAACATCCCTCAAGTTGTCTAAGTGATACATGATCCATATCAACTAACCCATGTCCGATCATCACGTGAGATGGGGTAGTCATCAATGGTGAACATCTCTATGTTGATCATATCTACTATATGACTCATGTTCGACCTTTTGGTCTCCAGTGTTCCGAGTCCATGTATGTACATGCTAGGCTCGTCAAGTTTAACCCAAGTATTCCGCATGTGCAAAACTGTCTTGCACCCGTTGTATGTGAACATAGAGTCTATCATTCCCGATCATCACGTGGTGTCTCAACACGACGAACTGTAGGAATGGTGCATACTCAGGCAGAACACTTTTACCTTGAAATTTAGTTAAGGGGTCATCTTATAATGCTACCGCCGTACTAAGCAAAATAAGGTGCATAAAAGATAAACATCACATGCAATTATAATATGTGACATCGCGGTCAATTTTTTATATAATATGTGACATTATATGGCCATCATTATCTTGTGCTTTTGATCTCCATCTCCAAAGCATCATCATGATATCCATCTTCACCGGCTCGACACCTTGATCTCCATCGTTGTGTCGTGGTCGTCTCGCCAACTATTGCTTCTACAACTATCGCTAACGCATAGTGATAAAGTAAAGCAATTACATGGCGTTTGTATTTCATACAATAAAGAGACAACCATAAGGGTCCTGCCGGTTGCCGATAACTTTTAAAAAACATGATCATCTCATACAATAATCTATATCACATCATGTCTTGACCATATCACATCATAACATGCCCTGCAAAAACAAGTTAGACGTCCTCTACTTTGTTGTTGCAAGTTTTATGTGGCTGCTACGGGCTTCTACCAAGAACCATTCTTACCTACGCAAAAAACCACAATGATGCTTCATCAAGTTTGCTGTTTTAACCTTCTTCAAGGACTAGCCGTAGTCAAATTCGATTCAACTAAAGTAGGAGAAACAGACACCCGCCAACCACCTTTATGCAAAACTAGTTGCATGTCTGTCGGTGGAACCAGTCTCATGTACGTGGACATGTAAGGTTGGTTCGGGCCGCTTCATCCCACAATATTGCCGAATCAAAATAATACATTGGTGGTAAGCAGTATGACTATCACCGCCCACAACTCCTTGTGTTCTACTCGTGCATATCATCTACGCATAGACCTGGCTCATGATGCCACTGTTGGGAAATGTAGCATGCAATTTCAAAAAAATTCCTACGCTCACGCAAGATCTATCTAGGAGATGTGTAGCAACGAGAGGGGGAGAGTGTGTCTACGTACCCTCGTAGACCGGAAGCGGAAGCATTTGACAACGCGGTTGGTGTAGTCGAACTTCTTCTCATTCCAACCGATCAAGCACCGAATGTAGGACACCTCTAAGTTCTGCACACGTTCAGCTTGATGACGTCTCTCGAATTCTTGATCTAGTAAAGTGTCAAGGAAGTAGATGAGTTTTGTCAGCACGATGACGTGGTGACGGTGATGGTGTAGTGATCCGCGCAGGGCTTCGCCTAAGCACTACGAGAATATGACCGAGGGTGTAATCTGTGGAGGGAGGTGCCGCACACGGCTTACAGATGTTGTTGTGTGTTCTAGGCGCCTCCCCCCTCATATATATAGGTGGGAGGGAGATGGAGCAGCCAACGGGGGCGCCCGAATCCTACTTGGGGTTCCTCCCCAAGTCGGCCCCCCTTTCGTCTTTCACCGGAGGGGGAAGGAAAGAGGAGGGAGGAGGGAAGGAAGGGGGAGGCCGAATCCCTCCCCTTCCTTCTCTTTTCCCCTATTTCCTTTATCCTCTAGTGCGGGCCATATGGGGGGTGCAGCTGCCCCTGCTGGCTGCTGTGTTTCCCCTCTTGGCCCATTAGGCCCATATCTTTGCCGGGGGGTGCCCGGAACACCTTCTGGTGACCCGATATGTACCCGGTACCCTCCTGAACACTTCCGGTGTCCGAATACTATCGTCCTATATATCAATCTTTATCTCTCGACCATTTTGAGACTCATCGTCATGTCCGTGATCTCATACGGGACTCCGAACAACATTCAGTCACCAAATCACATAACTCATATAATACAAAATCATCATTGAACGTTAAGCGTGTGGACCCTACGGGTTTGAGAAGTATGTAGACATGACTGAGACACCTCTCCGGTTAATAACCAATAGCGGAACCTGGATGCCCATATTGGTTCCTACATATTCTACGAAGATCTTTATCGGTCGAACCGTTATGACAACGTACGTAATTCCCTTTGTCCATCGGTATGTTACTTGCCCGAGATTCGACCGTCGGTATCTTCATACCTAGTTCAATCTCGTTACTGGCAAGTCTCTTTACTCGTTCTGTAATACATCACCTCGTTACTAACTCGTTAGTCATTTGCTTGCAAGCTTATGATGTGTATTACCGAGAGGGCCCATAGATACCTCTCCGAAACTTGGAGTGACAAATCCTAATCTCGATCTATGCCAAATCAACATACACCTTCGGAGATACCTGTAGAGCATCTTTATAATCACCCAGTTACATTGTGATGTTTGATAGCACCCAAGGCATTCCTCTGGTATCTGGGAGTTGCATAATCTCATAGTCGAAGGAATATGTATTTGACATGAAGAAAGCAATAGCAATAAAACTGAACGATCATTATGCTAAGCTAACGGATGGGTCTTGTCCATCACATCATTCTCCTAATGATGTGACCCCGTTATCAAATGAAAACACATGTCCATGGTTAGGAAACCTTAACCATCTTTGATTAACGAGCTAGTATAGTAGAGGCTCACCAGGGACACGGTATTTGTTTATGTATTCACACATGTATTTAAGTTTCCGATCAATACAATTCTAGCATGAATAATAAACCTTTATCATGAATAAGGAAATATAAAATAACAACTTTATTATTGCCTCTAGGGCATATTTCCTTCAGCTTTGTCAATTAGCGGTAGTACCGCTGGTCGTAGGCGGTGGTACTGCTCCAGCGAAACTATCGTTCTTGTATTGGTTCAATACTCGTGGGCCACAGATAAACTATCGTGCTAAGTGGTAGTACCGCTCCCCTGAGCTGCAGTACCGCTTGAGTACGGGCAGAGCACATGATGGTTGGATTTGAGCCCACACTATATAAAGGAGGTCTTTTCCCCCAAGAAAACCCACCTCTTATCCCCATTGCTCCATTGTTGCCCTAAAGCTCAAACTCGCCCGATCTCTCTCCCTAGCCATCGAAACTTGTTGATTCTCTAGGGTTTGGAGGAGAAGGCCTTGATCTACACTTCCACCAAGAGAAATTTGATTCTCCCCTGATCCCTTGCAGATCTTATTACTCTTGGGTATTTGGGCACCCTAGATGGAAGAGGTCACCTCGGATACACATTCCATTGTGGTGAAGCTTCATGGTGGTGCTGGGACCCTCCAATTAAGTTGTGGAGAGAGGCCCAACCTTGTTTGTAAAAATTCGGTTGCCGCCTTCAAGGACACCGCTAGTGGATTCATGACATCTTGCATTGTGCGAGGGCGTGAGGAGAGGACGGTGGCCCTAGTGGCTTGTTGGGGAGCATTGTGCCTCCACACCGCTCCAACGGAGACATACCTTCCACAAAAGGAGGGAACTTCGATAACACATCCTCGTCTTCATCATCTCCATTTGCGGTTACTTCTTACCTTTACTTTGTGCAAGCTTATATCATTTTCGTATCCTGTGCTTGCTTGTGTTCTTGTTGTTGTGCTTGTCAAATATGTTGTTGCTACTTGTGAGCTATGTTGGGATTTCCTCGAAGAGGAGAGGATGATGCAGTACAGTAGAGATAAGTATTTCCCTCAGTTGTGAAACCAAGGTTATCAATCCAGTTAGAGAACCAAGCAACGACTAGTGAACAACACCTGCACACAAATAACAAATACTTGCAACCCAACACGAACAAGAGGTTGTCAATCCCTTGACGGTTACGAGCAAGATTAAATGGTATAGTTTTTGATAGATAGATCAGACACAATGGAAAAAAATTAAAAAAATTGCAGCAAAGTATTTTTTAGTTTATTTGAAGGAAATATGCCCTAGAGGCAATAATAAAGTTATTATTTATTTCCTTATTTCATGATAAAAGTTTATTATTCATGCTAGAATTGTATTAACCGGAAACTTAGTACATGTGTGGATACATAGACAAACAGAGTGTCACTAGTATGCCTCTACTTGACTAGCTCGTTGAATCAAAGATGGTTAAGTTTCCTAGCCATAGACATGAGTTGTCATTTGATCAACGGGATCACATCATTAGAGAATGATGTGATGGACTTGACCCATTCTATTAGCTTAGCACTTGATCGTTTAGTTTGTTTCTATTGCTTTCTTCATGACTTATACATGTTCCTATGACTATGAGATTATGCAACTCCCGAATACCGGAGGAACACTTTGTGTGCTACCAAACTTCACAACGTAACTGGGTGATTATAAGGTGCTCTACAAGTGTCTTCGATGGTACTTGTTAAGTTGGCATAGATAAAGATTAGGATTTGTCACTCCGATTGTCGGAGAGGTATCTCTGGGCCCTCTCGGTAATGCACGTCACTATAAGCCTTGCCAACAATGTGACTAATGAGTTAGTTGCGGGATGATGCATTACGGAACGAGTAAAGAGACTTGCCGGTAACAAGATTAAACTAGGTATTGAGATACCGACGATAGAATCTCAGGCAAGTAACATACCAATGACAAAGGGAACAATGTATGTTGTTATGCGGTTTGACCGATAAAGATCTTCGTAGAATATGTAGGAGCCAATATGAGCATCCAGGTTCCGCTATTGGTTATTGACTGGAGACGTGTCTCGGTCATGTCTACATAGTTCTCGAACCCGTATGGTCCGCGTGCTTAACGCTTGGTGACGATCGGTATTATGAGTTGATGTGATTGATGTACCGAAGGTTGTTTGGAGTCCCGGATGAGATCACGGACATGACGAGGAGTCTCGAAATGGTCGAGATGTAAAGATCGATATATTGGAAGGCTATATTCGGACATCGGAAAGGTTCCGAGTGGTTCGGGCATTTTTCCGGAGTACCGGGAGGTTACCGGAACCCCCCGGGAGAAGTTATGGGCCTTATGGGCCATAAGAAGGAAGCACACCAGCCCACAAGGGGCTGGTGCGCCCCCTTGGGCAGGAGGCCGAATTGGAATAGGTTTGTGGGGCGGCGGCCCCTTTCCTTCTCTCCTACTCCTCCTTCCCTTCCTCTCCTACTCCAACTAGGGAAGGGGGGGAATCCTACTCACGGTGGGAGTAGGACTCCCCTAGGGCGCGCCATAGAGAGGGCCAGCCCCTCCCCTCCTCCACTCCTTTATATACGGGGGAGGGGGACACCCCATGGACACACAAGTTGATCATTGATATTTTAGCCGTGTGCGGTGCCCCCTTCCACCATAATCCACCTTGGTCATATCGTAGTGGTGCTTAGGCGAAACCCTGCGTCGATAGCAACATCATCACCGTCATCACGCTGTCGTGCTGACGAAACTCTCCCTCGAAGCTCTGCTAGATCGTGAGTTCGTGGGACGTCACCGAGCTGAACGTGTGGTGAACTCGGAGGTGCCATGCGTTCGGTACTTGGATTGGCCGGATCGTGAAGACATACGACTACATCAACCACGTTGTCATAACGCTTCCGCTTACGGTCTACGAGGGTATATGGACGACACTCTCCCCTCTCGTTGCTATGCATCACCATGATCTTGCATGTGCGTAGGAGTTTTCTTGAAATTACTACGTTCCCCAACAGTGGCATCTAAGCCAGGTTTATGCGTAGATGTTATATGCACGAGTAGAACACAAGTGAGTTGTGGGCGATACTAGTCATACTGCTTACCAGCATTTCATACTTTGATTCGGCGGTATTGTTGGATAAGCGGCCTGGTCCGACATTACGCGTATTCTTACGCGAGACTGGTTCTACCGACATGCTTCGCACACAGGTGGCTGGCGGGTGTCAGTTTCTCCAACTTTAGTTGAATCGACTGTGGCTACGCCCGGTCCTTGTGAAGGTTAAAACAACACATACTTGACGAAATATCGTTGTGGTTTTTGAGGCGTAGGTAAGAACGGTTCTTGCTCAGACCATAGCAGCCACGTAAAACTTGCAACAACAAAGTAGAGGACGTCTAACTTGTTTTTGCAGGGCATGTTGTGATGTGATATGATCAAGACATGATGCTAAATTTTATTGTATGAGATGATCATGTTTTGTAACACAGTTATCGGCAACTGGCAGGAGCCATATGGTTGTTGCTTTATTGTATGAAATGCAATCGCCATGTAATTGCTTTACTTTATCACTAAGCGGTAGCGATAGTCGTAGAAGCAATAGTTGGCGAGGCGACAACGATGCTACGATGGAGATCAAGGTGTCGCGCCGGTGACGATGGTGATCATGACGGTGCTTTGGAGATGGAGATCAAAGGCACAAGATGATGATGGCCATATCATATCACTTATATTGATTGCATGTGATGTTTATCTTTTATGCATCTTATTTTGCTTAGTACGACAGTAGAATTATAAGATGATCTCTCACTAAATTTCAAGGTACAAGTGTTCTCACTGAGTATGCACCATTGTGAAAGTTCGTCGTGCCGAGACACCACGTGATGATCAGGTGTGATAAGCTCTACGTTCACATACAACGGGTGCAAGCCAGTTTTGCACACGCAGAATACTCGGGTTAAACTTGACGAGCCTAGCATATGCAGATATGGCCTTTGAACACTGGAGACAGAAAGGTCGAGCGTGAATCATATAGTAGATATGATCAACATAGTGATGTTCACCATTGAAAACTACTCCATCTCACGTGATGATCGGACATGGTTTAGTTGATTTGGATCATGTGATCATTTAGATAACTAGAGGGATGTCTATCTAAGTGGGAGTTCTTAAGTAATATGATTAATTGAACTTTAAATTTATCATGAACTTAGTCCTGGTAGTATTTGGCATATCTATGTTGTAGATCAATAGCTCGCGTTTAGCTCCCCTGTTTTATTTTTGATATGTTCCTAGAGAAAACTAAGTTGAAATATGTTAGTAGCAATGATGCGGATTGGATCTGTGATCTGAGGATTATCCTCATTGCTGCACAAAAGAATTATGTCCTTGATGCACCGCTAGATGACAGACCGATTGCGGGATCAGATGCAGACGTTATGAACGTTTGGCAAGCTCCATATGATGACTACTTGATAGTTTAGTGCACCATGCTTTATGGCTTAGAATCGGGGCTTCAAAGACATTTGGAACGCCACGGAACATATGTTCCAAGAGTTGAAATTAGTATTTCAGACTCATGCCCATGTCGAAAGGTATGAGACCTTTGACAAGCACTTTGCCTACAAGATGGAGGATAATTGCTCAGCTAGTGAGCATGTGCTCAGAATGTCTGAGTACTACAATCACTTGAATCAAGTGGTAGTTAATCTTCCAGATAAGATAGTGATTGATGAGTTCTCTAGTCACTATCACCAAGTTACTAGAACTTTATGATGAACTATAATATGCAAGGGATAACGGAAACGATTCCCAAGCTCTTCGTGATGCTGAAATCGACGAAGGTAGAAATCAAGAAAAGCATCAAGTGTTGATGGTTGGCAAGACCACTAGTTTCAAGAAAATGGCAAAGGGAAGAAGGGGAACTTCAAGAAGAACGGCAAGCAAGTTGCTGCTCAAGTGAAGAAGCCCAAGTCTGGACCTAAGCCTGAAACTGAGTGCTTCTACTGCAAAGAAAATGGTCACTGGAAGTGGAACTGCCCTAGATACTTGGCGGATAAGAAGGATGGCAAAGTAAAAAAAAGGTATATTGGATATACATGTTATTGATGTGTACTTTACTAGTGTTTATAGCAACCTCTCGGTATTTGATACTGATTCAGTTGCTAAGAGTAGTAACTCGAAACGGGAGTTGCAGAATGAACAGAAACTAGTTAAGGGCGAGGTGACAATGTGTGTTGGAAGTAGTTCCAAGATTGATATGATCATCATTGCACACTCCCTATACTTTCGGGATTAGTGTTGAACCTAAGTAAGTGTTATTTGGTGTTTGCGTTGAGCATGAATATGATTTGATCATGTTTATTACAATACGGTTATTCATTTAAGTTAGAGAATAATTGTTGTTACGCTTTACATGAATAAAACCTTCTATGGTCATACACCCAATGAAAATGGTTTGTTGGATCTCGATCGTAGTGATACACATATTCATAATATTGAAGCCAAAAGATGCAAAGTTAATAATGATAGTGCACCTTATTTGTGGCACTGCCGTTTAGGTCATATTGGTGTAAAGCGCATGAAGAAACTCCATATTGATGGGATTTTGGAATCACTTGATTACTAATCACTTGATGCTTGCGTACCATGCCTTATGGGCAAGATGACTAAGACTCCGTTCTCCGGAACAATGGAGCGAGCAACTGACTTATTGGAAATAATACATACTGATGTATGCGATCTGATGAGTGTTGAGGCTCGCGGCGGGTATCGTTATTTTCTGACCTTGAGATGATTTGAGCAGATATGGGTATATCTACTTGATGAAACATAAGTCTGAAACATTTGAAAAGTTCATATAATTTCAGAGTGAAGTGGAAAATCATCGTAACAAGAAAATAAAATTTCTACGATCTGATCGTGGAGGAGAATATTTGAGTTATGAGTTTGGTCTTCATTTGAAACAATGCGGAATAGTTTTGCAGCTCACGCCACCTGGAACAACACAGCGTAATGGTATGTTCGAACATCGTAACCGTACTTTATTATATATGGTGCAATCTATGATGTCTCTTACCAATTTACCACTATCATTTTGGTGTTATGCATTAGAGACAGCTGCATTAACGTTAAATAGGGCACCATCTAAATCTGTTGAGACGACACAATATGAACTGTGGTTTGGGAAGAAACCAAAGTTGTCGTTTCTTAAAGTTTGGGGTTGCGATGCTTATGTGAAAAAGTTTCATCCTAATAAGATCAAACCCAAATTGGAGAAATGTGTCTTCATAGGATACCCAAAGGAGACAGTTGGGTACACCTTCTATCATAGATCCGAAGGCAAGACATTCGTTGCTAAGAATGGATCCTTTCTAGAGAAGGAGTTTCTCTCGAAAGAAGTGAGTGGGAGGAAAGTAGAACTTGCCGAGGTAATCGTACGTGCTCCATTATTGGAAATTATTTCATCATTTATATCTGTTCCTGTGACTCCTACACCAATTAGTGAGGAAGCTAATGATGATGATCATGTAACTTCAGATCAAGTTACTACCGAACCTCGTAGGTCAACCAGAGTGAGATCCGCACCAGAGTGGTACAACAATCCTGTTCTGGAGGTCATGTTACTTGACGATGATGAACCTGCGAACTATGAGGAAGCGATGATGAGCCCAGATTCCGCGAAATGGCTTGAGGCCATAAAATCTGAGATGGGATCCATGTATGAGAACAAAGTGTGGACTTTGGTTGACTTTCCCAATGATCGGCAAGCCATAGAAAATAAATGGATCTTCAAGAGGAAGACGGACGCTGATAGTAGTGTTACTATCTACAAAGCTAGACTTATCGAAAAAGGTTTTTGACAAAGTTCAAGGTGTTGTCTACGATGAGATTTTCTCACTCGTAGTGATGCTTAAGTCTGTCTGAATCATGTTAGCAAATTGCCACATTTTATGAAATCTGGCAAATGGATGTCAAAACTACATTCCTTAATGGATTTCTTAAAGAAGAGTTGTATATGATGCAACCAGAAGGTTTTGTCGATCCTAAAGGTGCTAACAAAATGTGCAAGCTCCAGTGATCCATCTATGGACTGGTGCAAGCATCTCGGAGTTGGAATATACGCTTTGATGGGTTGATCAAAGCATATAGTTTTATACAGACTTGCGGTGAAGCTTGTATTTATAAGAAAGTGACTGGGAGCACTACAACATTTTTAATAAGTATATGTGAATAACATATTGTTGATCGGAAATAATGTAGAATTTTCTGGAAAGCATAAAGGACTATTTGAAAGGAGTTTTTCAAAGAAAGACCTCGGTGAAGCTGCTTACATATTGAGCATCAAGATCAATAGAGATAGATCAAGACGCTTGATAAGTTTTTTCAATGAGTACATACCTTGACAAGATTTTGAAGTAGTTCAAAATGGAACAGTCAAAGAAAGAGTTCTTGCTTGTGTTGCAAGGTGTGAAATTGAGTAAGACTCAAAGCCCGACCACGGCAGAAGAAAGAAAGAGAATGCAAGTCATTCCCTATGCCTCAACCATAGGTTCTGTAAAGAATGCCATGCTGTGTATCAGATCTATTGTTTACCCTACACTGAGTTTGGCAAGGGAGTACAATAGTGATCTAGGAGTAGATCACTGGACAGCGGTCAAAATTATCCTTAGTGGAATAAGGATATGTTTCTCGATTATGGAGGTGACAAAAGGTTCTGCCGTAAAGGGTTACGTCCGATGCTAGTTTTGACACCGATCCAGATGACTCTAAGTCTCAATCTGGATACATATTGAAAGTGGGAGCAATTAGCTAGAGTAGCTCCATGCGAGCATTGTTGACATAGAAATTTGCAAAATACATACGAATCTGAATATGGCAGACCCGTTGACTAAACTTCTCTCACAAGCAAAACATGATCACACCTTAGTACTCTTTGGGTGTTAATCACATGGCGATGTGAACTAAGATTACTGACTCTAGTAAACACTTTGAGTGTTGGTCACATGGCGATGTGAACTATGGGTGTTAACCACATGGTGATGTGAACTATTGGTGTTAAATCACATGGCGACGTGAACTAGATTATTGACTCTAGTGCAAGTGGGAGACTGAAGGAAATATGCCCTAGAGGCAATAATAAATTTATTATTCATTTCCTTATTTCATGATAAATGTTTATTATTCATGCTAGAATTGTATTAACCGGAAACTTAGTACATGTGTGGATACATAGACAAACAGAGTGTCACTAGTATGCCTCTACTTGACTAGCTCGTTGAATCAAAGATGGTTAAGTTTCCTAGCCATAGACATGAGTTGTCATTTGATTAACGGGATCACATCATTATAGAATGATGTGATTGACTTGACCCATTCCGTTAGCTTAGCACTTGATCGTTTAGCTTGTTGCTATTGCTTTCTTCATGACTTATACATGTTCCTATGACTATGAGATTATGCAACTCCCGAATACCGGAGGAACACTTTGTGTGCTACAAAACATCACAACGTAACTGGGTGATTATAAAGGTGCTCTACAGGTGTCTCCGATGGTACTTGTTGAGTTGGCATAGATCAAGATTAGGATTTGTCACTCCGATTGTCGGAGAGGTATCTCTGGGCCCTCTCGGTAATGCACGTCACTATAAGCCTTGCAAGCAATCTGACTAATGAGTTAGTTGGGGGATGATGCATTACGGAACGAGTAAAGAGACTTGCCGGTAATGAGATTGAACTAGGTATTGAGAAACCGACGATCGAATCTTGGGCAAGTAACATACTGATGACAAAGGGAACAATGTATGTTGTTATGCAGTTTGATCGATAAAGATCTTCGTAGAATAAGTAGGAGCCAATATGAGCATCCAGGTTCCGCTATTGGTTATTGACCGGAGACGTGTCTCGGTCATGTCTACATAGTTCTCGAACCCGTAGGGTCCGCACGCTTAACGTTTGGTGACGATCGGTATTATGAGTTTATGCGATTTGATGTACCGAAGGTTGTTCGGAGTCCCGGATGAGATCACGGACATGACGAGGAGTCTCGAAATGGTCGAGACATAAAGATCGATATATTGCTATATTCGCACATCAGAAAGGTTCCGAGTGGTTCGGGCATTTTTCCGGAGTACCGGGAGGTTACCAGAACCCCCCGGGAGAAGTTATGGGCCTTATGGGCCATAAGAAGGAAGCACACCAGCCCACAAGGGGCTGGTGCGCTATGGGCAGGAGGCTGAATTGGAATAGGTTTGGGGGCGGCGGCCCCCCTTTCCTTCTCTCCTACTCCTCCTTCCCTTCCTCTCCTACTCCAACTAGGGAAGGGGGGAATCCTACTCCCGGTGGGAGTAGGACTCTGATGTCTACTACGCAACCTTCTTCTTGTAGACGTTGTTGGGCCTCCAAGTGCACATGTTTGTAGGACAGTAGCAAATTTCCCTCAAGTGGATGACATAAGGTTTATCAATCCGTGGGAGGCGTAGGATGAAGATGGTCTCTCTCAAACAACCCTGCAACCAAATAACAAAGAGTCTCTTGTGTCCCCAACACACCCAATACAATGGTAAATTGTATAGGTGCACTAGTTCGGCGAAGAGATGGTGATACAAGTGCAATATGGATGGTAGATATAGGTTTTTGTAATCTGAAAATATAAAAACAGCAAGGTAACAAGTGGTAAAAGTGAGCGTAAACGGTATTGCAATGCTAGGAAACAAGGCCTAGGGTTCATACTTTCACTAGTGCAAGTTCTCTCAACAATAATAACATAATTGGATCATATAACTATCCCTCAACATGCAACAAAGAGTCACTCCAAAGTCACTAATAGCGGAGAACAAACGAAGAGATTATGGTAGGGTATGAAACCACCTCAAAGTTATTCTTTCCAATCAATCCGTTGGGCTATTCCTATAAGTGTCACAAAAGGCCCTAGAGTTCGTACCAGAATAACACCTTAAGACACAAATCAACCAAAACCCTAATGTCACATAGATACTCCAATGTCACCTCAAGTATCTGTGGGTATGATTATACGATATGCATCACACAATCTCAGATTCATCTATTCAACCAACACATAGAACCTCAAAGAGTGCCGCAAAGTATCTACCGGAGAATCAAGACGAAAATGTGTGCCAACCCCTATGCATAGGTTCATGGGTGGAACCACAAGTTGATCACCAAAACATACATCAAGTGAATCACGTGATATCCCATTGTCACCACAGACACGCATCGCAAGACATACATCAAGTGCTCTCAAATCATTAAAGACTCAATCCGATAAGGTTACTTCAAAGGGAAAACTCAATCCATTACAAGAGAGTAGAGGGGGAGAAGCAACATAAGATCCAACCATAACAGCAAAGCTCGCGATACATCAAGATCATACCACCTCAAGAACACGAGAGAGAGAGAGAGAGAGAGAGAGAGAGAGAGAGAGAGAGATCAAACACATAGCTACTGGTACATACCCTCAGCCCCGAGGGTGAACTACTCCCTCCTCGTCATGGAGAGCGTCGGGATGATGAAAATGGCAACCGGTGAGGGTTCCCCCCTCCGACAGGGTGCCGGAACAGGGCCCCGATTGGTTTTTGGTGGCTACAGAGGCTTGCAGTGGAGGAACTCCCGATCTATTCTGTTCCCTGAAGTTTTTAGGGTATATATATATATATAGGCGGAAGAAGTACGTCAGGGGAGCCACGAGGGTGGTGGGCGCCCCCCCCCCCCCCTACCTCGTGCCCTCCTCGAAGCTTCCTTGACGTAGGGTCCAAGTCTCCTGGATAATGTTCGGTGAGAAAATCACGTTCCCGAAGGTTTCATTCCATTTAGACTCCGTTTGATATTCCATTTCTTCAAAACTCTGAAATAGGCAAAAAAAACTACAATTCTGGGTTGGGCCTCCGGTTAATAGGTTAGTCCCAAAAATAATATAAAAGTGGAAAATAAAGCCCAATATTGTCCAAAACAGTAGATAATATAGCATGGAGCAATCAAAAATTATAGATACGTTGGAGACGTATCAGGCATCCCCAAGCTTAATTCCTGCTTGTCCTCGAGTACGTAAATGATAAAAACAGAATTTTTGATGTGGAGTGCTACTTGGCATAATTTCAATGTAATTCTTCTTAATTGTGGTATCAATATTCAGATCCGAAAGATTCAAGACAAAAGTTCATATTGACATAAAAATAATAATACTTCAAGCATACTAACTAAGCAATTATGTCCTCTCAAAATAACATGGCCAAAGAAAGTTCATCCCTACAAAATCATATAGTTTAGTCATGCTCCATTTTCGTCACACAAGAATGCTCTCATCATGCAGAACCCCGATGACAAGCCAAGCAATTGTTTCATACTTTAATAATCTCAAACTTATAAACTTTCACGCAATATATGAGCGCGAGCCATGGACATAGCACTATGGGTGGAATAGAATATGATGATGGGGGTTATGTGAAGAAGAAAAAAAGGAGAAGATCTCACACCAACGAGCCAAATCAATGGGCTATGGAGATTCCCATCGATTGATGTTAATGCAAGGAGTAGGGATTTCCATGCAACGGATGCACTAGAGCTATAAATGTATGAAAGCTCAACAAAAGAAAATAAGTGGGTGTGCATCCAACTTGCTTGCTCACGAAGACCTATGGCACTTGAGGAGGCCCATTGTTGGAATATACAATCCAAGTTCTATAATGAAAAAATCCCACTAGTATATGAAAGTGACAAAACAAGAGACTCTCTATCATGATGATTATGGTGCTACTTTGAAGCACAAGTGTGGCAAAGGATAGTAGCATTGTCCCTTCTCTCTTTTTCTCTCATTTTTTTGGGCCTTCTCTTTTTATGGCCTTTTTTTGGGCCTTCTCTTTTTTTATATGGCCTTTTTTTATATTCCTCACTTCGGACAATGCTCTAGAAAATGATGATCATCACACTTCTATTTATGTACAACTCAATGATTACAACTCGATACTAGAACAAAGTGTGACTCTATATGAATGCCTCCGGCGGTGTACCGGGATATGCAATGAACCAAGAGTGACATGTATGAAAGAATTATGAACGGTGGCTTTACCACAAATACTATGTCAACTTAATGATCATGCTAAGCAATATGGCAATGATGAATGTGTCATGATGAACGGAATGGTGGAAAGTTGCATGGAAATATATCTCGGAATGGCTATGGAAATGACATAATAGGTAGGTATGGTGGCTGTTTTGAGGAAGATATAAGGAGGTTTATGTGTGAAAGAGTGTATCATATCACGGGGTTTGGATGCACCGGCGAAGTTTGCACCAACTCTCAATGTGAGAAAGGGCAGTGCACGGTACCGAAGAGGCTAGCAATGATGGAAGGGCGAGAGTGCGTATAATCCATGGACTCAACATTAGTCATAAAGAACTCACATACTTATTGCAAAAATCTACAAGCCATCAAAAACCAAAGCACTACGCTCATCCCCGACCGCCACTCATAAGGAGGACAATCAAAGAACACCTCATGTTTCAAATTTGTTACATAACGGTTACCATACGTGCATGCTACGGGACTTGCAAACTTCAACACAAGTATATCTCAAATTCACAACTACTCAACTAGCACAACTTTAATGTCACTACCTCCATATCTCAAAACAATCATCAAGCATCAAACTTCTCTTAGTATTCAACACACTCATAAGAAAGTTTTTACTATTCTTGAATACCTAGCATATTAAGATTAAGCACATTACCATGCTGTTTAAGACTCTCAAAATAATATAAGTGAAGCATGATAGAATAAAAGTTTCTATAAAACAAAACCACCACCGTGCTCTAAAAGATATAAGTGAAGTACTAGAGCAAAAACAAACTACTCCGAAAGATATAAGTGAGGATCAATGAGTAGTTGAATAATTATGCAACTATGTGAAGACTCTCTTTAAGGATTTCAGATCTTGGTACTTTATTCAAACAGCAAGCAAAACAAAATAAAATGACATTTCAAGGATAACACTCATCATGTGAAGAAGCAAAAACTTAGGCTCAACCGATACTAACCTATTAACCGGAGGCCTAGTCCAAAACAGTAGATAATATAGCATGGAGCAATCAAAAATTATAGATACGTAGGAGACGTATCAGACTCCCCTAGGGCGCGCCATAGAGAGGGCCGGCCCCTCCCCTCCTCCACTCATTTATATACGG
The DNA here is from genome assembly GCA_021605145.1 of Aegilops bicornis. Taxonomy (NCBI): domain Eukaryota; kingdom Viridiplantae; phylum Streptophyta; class Magnoliopsida; order Poales; family Poaceae; genus Aegilops; species Aegilops bicornis. Next base: position 103,946,440 of record CM038671.1, read on the forward strand.
GGGAGGGGGACACCCCATGGACACACAAGTTGATCATTGATCTTTTAGCCGTGTGTGGTGCCCCCTTCCACCATAATCCACCTCGGTCATATCATAGCGGTGCTTAGGCGAAGACCTGCGTCGGTAGCAACATCATCACCGTTTTCACGCCGTCATGCTGATGGAACTCTCCCTCGAAGCTCTGCTGGATCGTGAGTTCGTGGGACGTCACCGAGCTGAACGTGTGCTGAACTCGGAGGTGACGTGCGTTCGGTACTTGGATCGGTCGGATCATGAAGACGTACGACTACATCAACCGCGTTGTCATAACGCTTCCGCTTACGGTCTACGAGGGTACGTGGACGACACTCTCCCCTCTCGTTGCTATGCATCACCATGATCTTGCGTGTGCTTAGAAATTCCCAACATTAGTAGATGATAAAAGATAGACCCGGGGGGCATAGATTTCACTAGAGGCTTCTCTCATAAAAATAGCATACGGTGGTTAAACAAATTACTATTGGGCAATTAATAGAAAAGCAAATAATTATGACGATATCCAAGGCAATGATCATGTATATAGGCATCACGTCTGAGACAAGTAGACCGAAGCGATTCTGCATCTACTACTATTACTCCACACATCGACTGCTATCCAGCATGCATCTAGTGTATTAAATTCATGGAAGAACAAAGTAACGCTTTAAGCAATATGACATGATGTAGACAAGATAAACTCACGTATGAAATAAATCCCATCTTTTTACTCTTAATAGCAATGACACATGCATGTCATGTCCCTTTCTGTCATTAGGATTGAGCACTACAAGATCAAACCCATTACAAAACACCTATTCCCATGGAAAGATAAATCAATCTAGTTGGCCAAACCAAACCAATAAATCGGAGAAAAATACGAGGCTACAACAGTTATGCATAAAAGAGTTGAGAGAAAACTCAAATAATATGCATGGATAGACCTGATCATAAACTCACAATTCATCGGATCCCAACAAGCACACCACAAAAAAGTCATTACATCGAGTAGATGTCCAAGAACACCGAGGTGAACATTGTATTGAAAATCAAATAGAGAGAAGAAGCCATATAGCTACTATTGATGGACCCATAGGTCCATGGTAAACTACTCACGCATCATCGGAGGTCAGCAAGGATGATGGAGAGCCCCCTCTATGATCAAATCCCCCTCCGGCAGAGTGCCGAAAAATGCCTCCAGATGGAATCTCGTGGTTCTGGAACTTGCGGCGGTGGAAAAAGTATTTCGTGAACTCCTTTGTTGGTTTCACGATTTTAGAGAATGTATAGAGGCGGAGTTAGGTCAAACGGAGCCAAGTGGGCCCCACAACATACCAGGGCACGCCCTGGTGTCTTGTGGCCCATGGTCCATCGTCTGGTCTTCTCTTGAAGCTTCTAGTGTCTCTTTTGTCCAGAAAAAAATCTCTAAAAAGTTTCGTGGTATTTGGACTTCGTTTAGTACTAATATTTTGCGAAACATAAAAAAACAGAAAACAACAACTGGCACTGGGCACTAAGTTAATAGGTTAGTCCCAAAACATGATATATACTTGCTTGAAAGTGTATATAAAACATCGAAGATTGATAATATAATAGCATGGAATAATAAAAAATTATAGATACGTTGTAGACGTATCACTTGTCAACCTAGTTGCATATCTAGATAACATGTTTCTTGTCAAGCCTTAATTTGCAAAAGAAGTGAAAAATTGTTAGTCGACTATTCACCCCCTCTAGTCGACCATATCGATCCTTTCAGTTGTGTTAATGCTTGTATGCGTAGTGTCTTGATCTCCGTGGACCAGTTTGAGCACCTTAGTAGCTGTGTGTGTACTCTCTACCTCTCTCTTTCTCTAGTGTATTGTATTGACCTAAATGTGCAGTGTTGCATGCTTGACACAGTCTCATATGCATGGTACTTAAAACCTATGATTAGTATGGTACATAGTGCTCTTCGGTCGTGAGCCACCGTTGAAGATTCATATAAGTACGCACATGATTGGGGCTGGACAGATAACACCATGCTTAGGTTTCAATCTGGTGGGTCCCAGATGTCAGCATCATAGTAGGAGGATGCATTTTTTTTGAAAGGAACACATTGTATTCCATTACATTAGAACATTTGGCATATCGCCAACAACAGCATCGAGTACAAATTCTGGGAAATTACCAAGCCAAGTCTCAAAGCAGTCATTTTCCATGCCTAGACCATGCATAGCTAAAATGTGTGTTGCTCTGTTACACTCTCTATTACAATGTTCAAAGCTTACAACAATCAGACCTACACGCATATGAAATTTTACATCTTGGAATAAGGATCCCAACTTTGATAAATCATACTCCGTACTGGTGATTGCCTGCTTCAAAGATCATGGAATCCGTTTTGAAAATTACCTGGCATCCCATTACGATCGCAATATTTGTAGCATGTTGCATGGCAGCGCTTCCGCGTGTAGCGAGTCGACATACATGCTTGACTTACCTCGCACCAAAGCAGCCAATAAAACTCCTTGATCATTTCTCAACGTGAAACCCCAGCCTCCTATTTTTGATGCCTCGATGAAAGCCCCATCTGTATTAATCTTCAGGTTTCCCTCTAGAGGTGGTTTCCATTTCTGCATTTTCCTGTTGCTCTTCTCTTTTTCTTGAGTCTTATCCTTCATACAGTTAAAAACATGATATTCAGCAGAAGATGAAACTTCCCCTATGGATCTAATTTGATCGCCATTATTGGCTTTATTTCTCTCATCCACCACAGCCACATTAAGAAGCAGACTTTGAGACATTCACCCAGTTCTAATTTAAAAATTTCCTCAAGAACCTTTTTCGAATCTGGACAATCAAGAAGTTTAATTCTAATGTGTTCTAACATGGATGTTCTCCACAATTCTCTTACTTTTTTGCATTTCAAAAATATATGTCCACCATCTCCATCGAATCTAAAACATACTGGGCATCTAGTATCAATAGGCATACCTTTCCTTTTTAGCTTTGTCCTTAGAGGTTTGTATGTTGCAATTCTCCATAGAAAGTGCCTCACTTTGCTTGGTAGGGAAGCACCCATAACTTCTTCCACCAAAACCTGAATTCTCTGCTTACGCATTAGAAGTTGAAATTAGTCCTGAAGATGATTCTCTTACTACATTATCTACAAAGAACCCTCAGACGCCGATTTTACCGAGAAGAGACCGTTTTTATCATAATGCCAAGCAAGGAAGTCACCTGTTTGTTCTTGAATAGGTATATGAAGGATGATATTTGCATCCTTTGGCCAAAATGTTTGCTTTATTAGGTCAGCATCCCATTGTTTTGTTATAGGATTTATCAATTCAGAAATCCTTCCTATTAAGTTTCTTCCTTTGGGCGAACTAATCTTCCTCGTACTTCCCCTTGGGATCCATGGGTCCTCCCATACTCGAATGTTTTCTCCATTTCCTACTCGCCAAATGATTCCCTTTTTGAGAAACTGTACCCCTTTGAGAATACTTCGCCATGAATACGAAATACCCTTCATTGGCTTCGCTTCTAGTATTGAACCATCTGGAAAGTATTTAGCAGCAAGAACTTGTGTGCATAATGAGCAAGGATTTTGCAATATCCGCCATGCTTGCCTGGCGAACATGGCCAAGTTAAAGTAGTGCAGGTTCCTGAATCCTAATCCACCTTCTGCCTTTGTTTTTGATATTACGTCCCAACTCACCCAATGTATATTATTTGTTTTATCCATTTGGCTCCACCAGTACCTCCCGATTATTGCACTTAACTCTTCACAAAATGATTTTGTCAAGTCAAAACAGGCCATTGCATATACTGGTATAGCCTGTGCTACAGCTTTGATCAATACTTCCTTGCCAGCCTTTGATAAGAGCTTTTCTTTCCATCCATGTATTATTTTCCATACTTTCTCTTTTATGTAATTGAAAGCCCTTGCTTTGTTCTTCCCAATATATACCGGCAGGCCTAAGTACTTCCCTCTAAACCCTTCAACATTTATCCCTAGAATTCTCTTCATCTCATTCCTCTTGCTTCCAACAGTGTTTTTGCTGAATAGAATGCCTGACTTCTCTTTATTGATCATTTTCCCAGAGCATGCTTCATAAGTGCTTATGATATTATTCACTTCCCGCGCTGCATTTGCATTTGCCTCCATCAACAGAAGTGAATCATCACCGAATAGAAGGTGACTCACACTTGGGGCTTGTCTACATATTTGTATCCCCTTTAGTCTTCCATTGGCTTCAGCTTCGTTAAGTAGGGCGGAGAAACCTTATGCGCATATCATAAATAGATATGGGGAAAGGGGGTCTCCCTGACGCAGTCCTCTTTGTGGGATAATTACATCCATGACTCCCCTATTCACCTTAATTTGGTACTTAACAGTGGTGACGCACTTCATAATCAGATTGACCCAGTTTTGTTGAAGCCCATCTTTGTCATCATGTCATGCAGGAACCTCCATTCGACCTTGTCATATGCTTTGCTCATGTCTAGCTTTATGGCTGCATAGGCATTTGCACCATTCCTTTTCCTCTGTAAAAAATGTGTGAGTTCATAGGCCAATAAAATATATCAGTGATAATACGACCTGGTACAAATGCACTTTGATTGGGTCCTATGATGTCTGGTAAGATATACTTTAATCTATTTGTTATTACCTTGGACACCATCTTGTAGAGGACATTGCAAAGGCTGATTGGTCTATAGTCATTTGTTTTTTCTCGCCTTGGTGTTTTTGGTATAAGCACCACCATCGTATTATTCCACTCCTCAGGCATCTCTCCCCCATTAAGTACATTCAGCACCTCTCTCGTTATTTGGTCACCCATGATATGCCAAAACTTTTTGAAGAATATAGCAGGCATTCCATCGGTCCAGGTGCTTTGAGATCCCCAATGCCGAGAAGTGCCTTCTTCACTTCTTCCTTTGTGTATTGGGCACACAACATATCATTTATGCCTTCGTGTACTCTTGGAGTAATTGCTTCTAGGATGCATGTATTATTATGCTCAGCCGTGGAGGAGAAAAGGCTATAAAAGTAGCCTGAAGTATGTTCTTTCATAGAGTCTTCGTCCTCCACCCATCTACCATCCTCTCTTTTCAATTTTTGAATTGTGTTCTTCCTTTTCCTCTCGGAAGCAAAGGCATGGAAGAACTTTGTATTCTTGTCTCCAAATTATAGCCATTTAACATGTGCCCACTGTCTCCAGTGTATGTCTTTTTGATGTTCCATTCTATCTAGCTTTTCCTTCAACAGATGCTCTCTTGAGACTCTTTCCTGATTTATATCTCCTTTTCTCACTTTCTCTAACTCAGATTTCATTTGACTGATTCTTTTCTCAAGATCACCGAGAACATTGTGATCCCAGTATTTTAAGTCTCTTGCCACTGCCTGTAGCTTGCTTGTTGTACCGACATCACCCATTCTATTGGCAGTGTTCCATGCTTTGTTCACCACAGCTTCATATTCTTCTTCCTCTAGCCACCTTGCCTCAAATCTGAAGTTGTTCCCGTAGCTCCTTGGTCTCAAGTGGTTCTTCCTGTTATCTACCCGAACAGTGACTGGGCGATGGTCCGAATGCCTTGGGTCTCCATTCATCACCGTATATGAGGGAAATCAGTTGCACCAGCTTTGATCACCCACTGCTCTGTCTAACCTCTCCTTTATATACCGACTAGCTATATGGTTGTTGTTTCGCCAGGTGAATTTGTCTCCTGTACAGCCAAGATCCCTTAAACCACATTCAGCAAGTGCTAGTCTGAATTTCTCCATCGCTGATTGTGGTCTATTTGGCCCTCCTTTCTTTTCATGAGTGTAAAGGATTTCATTAAAGTCAACTACGCAAAGCCACGGTAGGTTGAGCTGTTGATTCAGAATACTCAGTAATTTCCAAGTTATGTTCTTTTTTTCAGTAGCAGGTTCACCATAAATTCCAGTAAATCTCCATCTGAAACCATCTCCTTCAATTATCACCACATCTATATGATATTTGGAGTAGTTATGGAGTTCCACTTTAATATCTTTCTTCCATAAGAGTGCAAGGCCTCCACTTTTTCCTTCACAGTCCCTCGTCACTAGGTTATTCATTCCCAATCGCAATTTCAGATTTTCCATTTTCCTTCCATTCAGTTTGGTTTCTGACAAGAAAAGAATATCGGGGTCCTCCTGCTTCTGCAGATCCAGAAGCCCTCTCACTGCCGGGTCGTTCCCCAACCCCGGCAGTTCCAAGCCGTGATCCTCATTTGACCTCGCGGGATTGGTTCGCCAATCCCGCTTTCACATCAAATTTGGGTTCTCCGGCCTTGGTATTTGCTTCCCCAGTTCTCCCTTCACCGATCATGGCATTTATCTCTACCTCCATTTTCATCTTTTTCTCAATGACTGGCTCCATGTCAATTTCCATATCATCTGCACCACGCTTCTTTGCTTCTGCGGCCATATTCACTTGAGTTTGTGTTTTATTCGCTCTATCCTGTCTCATAATTTTGACTGTTCTTCCCTTCTTCTTTTCCATTGATATGTCACCTTCATTGGCATATTTATGTAATTCCTTCATCTTCATCCCTGTCCCCGTTTCTACTTGATTTGATGTTTCTTTGCTTTCTTGTTGATTGATCTCCGTTTGACCGCATCCTTTTGCAACACGATTTGCTTTTGTGGTAGTATTATTTTCCTCTTCAGCCTTACTTGATTCTATTGAAAGTGTTTGATCCTTTCCAGAGGCCTCTTCTACCACTTTTTCGTTGGAATCCAATCTCTTTCTCTCCCCTACTCCTTGGTCTCCGCACTCCTTTAACGTGAAAGGGCTTGTCACTTCTTTTCCTTCACTCCTTCCTGCTCCTTCCTCGTCATTTCCACTCGATACATTCCTTCTCCATGACGGTCCATCACTTCCTTGTCCGCTCCCTTATTTCCTGCACTATTGCTTGGCCAAAATTTCCCTTTTATCATTCGAACCCCTACTTCTTTCTTCACTTGAGCTCCCCTTGTAAATATTTGCACGCAACCATGGCCCAAACTGTCTGGACCCTGTTCTTCTAGATCTAGTTGGGCATGATTTCTCAGTATGTCCAATAATTCCACAGCTGTAGCAGAAGTCGGGAAGATACTCGTATGTGAAGGAGACAATTTTTTCCTCCATTTCTCTCTTCTTTCTCCTTAGTTCTATCCCCTCATCATCTCCCACAGGTATCATTACATTTTCCTGCTCTTGTTATTCCTCGTCGTCAATAAAAGATGTTACAAACCTCATAATTGGCACGGTGATATCTATTCTCACTTTGATCCGCATAAATGCTCCCATAGAATCACCACTAATTTCTGGGTCTACATCAATAACTTCCCCAATTTGTTCTCCTATCAAATCTCCTGTTTCTTTGCTCATCATCCCCATTGGGATGCCATACGCTCTGACCCATATGCGTATTGTCCTGAATTCGTATTCATCTATTGATTTACTAGGCACAAAATCTTCCATCACCAACAGGTCATTGTTAAATCTCCATGGTCCAGCATCTAGTGCTTTTTCCTTGTCAGCTCTTTGTTGGAAAATAAACAAAAATCGATTTCTGCCCAGGTCTTTCCAATCCACTCCAAATAATGGACTCCAGACTCCCCCTAAGGTTCTTCCCACATGTTCTGCCCTAGCAGGCCTCTCTGAAATTAGTTTACCTACTGCTTGTAGCTTGCTCACCTGTGAGGAACATGCCTGCTTTCTGCCAATCTTGATCCCCTTCTTCTCCGCTTCGGATAGCTGCAGATTCTTGAGCTTGCCCTCCACTCCTCCAAGGTATACTGCCTTCAGGTCCCCCATTGCAGCTGGGAGCAGCTGGGTTCACCACTCCCGAGCAGTCCCCTCTACGCCCCCAAATCCGCCGCCGCCGCCACACACACCAGATCTTGTTCCTGAAATCCTTTTTGTTCCTCACTCACTTATTCCAACTCAGATATGTTCAGAGCTCTCATAATCGCTAGAATAGGACTGGAAATAGACTCGAGATGGGAGGAGAAAGAACTAGGATTGTTGTGTGTTTGTTTTGTGGAAGATTGGATGGAGATTGAACGGCAAGAGTTGCCGACGAGGTCGCGTACAAAGACGCCAAGAAGTCGCCAGAACCAGCGAGACAGCTGTCACGTGGAGGATGCATTTTTTAGCTAGAAGTAAGGACACACTTGCTCGGATATGGCATGTGAAACCGGTTGCGTCCTTGGTGTCAGTTTCTCCTTGTATATTACTCCGTTTGTTAATTACGTTGACAACCTGGCAGGTCCGAGATGTCAGCAACTCATGAGGCATTTTTACACCTTTGCTATTTATCAGGTGCATGAATTTTTGTTTCCCGCGAGTCGATTCAGCGGTATCCCGAGCCCGAAGATGATGGCAAGCACAACAAGGCATGACAACTATGGCGAGGCCTCGAATGGTCTCATAGGTACGGAGTTAAGAGAGTTAACTGGTTCGGATGTCGGGGGTCTAGACTGCCAAAGCACATGAATTGAAAAAATAAATATTATGGGTTAATTTGGTAAATGCCACCCCAAATTTGGCGATTCCGAGAAATGCCACTGCAATTTCCAAACTTTGAAAATTGCCATTTCATGCCATTTCCAGTGGCATTTTTTGAAGTCTGCAGTGGCGTTTTTCAAAGTTTGCAAAAATTGCAGTGGTATTTTGCAAAGTATGAAAAATGCAGTGGCATTTTTATAAATCGCCATAATTGGAGTGGCATTTATCTAATTAACCCTAATATTAAAGAAAGTCAAAACATTCTAAAAAATTATAGTCATGTGAAAGGATTCGTGAAGGAATTAATTTTATGGTATATTTGGAAGAACAAATACTATAAAAATTATTATTCGTATTTTTTAACTAATGCAAGTGAATTGGCACTCATGTTCCAAAAATCGGCATAAAAAGAATGAACTGTTCGTTTCCCACATTAGATTGCATGTAGCTTTCCTCCTCCACGATCGACTCCTCCCACGATGAGGGTTTCATCGCCTCCCACCGACGTTCCCACCTTGTCTTTGGTGGCCTTAGGGGCATGGAGGAGCAATGGATCTCGGCCCTTGCCGGTGGGAGGGCTCCCCCTCTGCTTTTAGGTCTTATTTAGGTTGATTAGGGTTTGTTCCTGCTTAAAAAGGCGAGACGGCGAGGCTCTCATAAGGTCCTCCCTGTCTTGCCCCTGTCCCGGCGGTGCAACCAACGTCATTGGAAGGCGTGCGGAGGTGTGTCTCTGACGCATTTCATGGGATTCGGTCAGTGCTGGTCTTTGATGGATCTCCGGATCCATCAAGACTGTGTACATGTGACTACATGTTGGATTTTTTTGATGTACGCTTTTCTTCATCCGTCATGGTTGTTGTTCTGATGCGTTGATTCTGTGGGGCTTTAGGGCCAGTTCTTTTGCAACTTATTTCAGCTTATTTTAAAAATTAGCCAAAAGCCCAAAAGAACTCATTTTAGGAGTGGAGCTTAACTTATTTCCACAGCCCTTTCCTTCACAATGGAAAAAAGCTAGGGGTATGGCAGCTTCCCACAGCTTCTCGCGGCAATCACTTAAAAAACGAAATGGTATATTCCTTTGCCCTCGCACTTGAACACAATTACGCAGGAAATGCCACCGCGCCCCTCCAGTGTACCATCCCGAAGGAAAATCGCTCGCAACGCCCCGCGCCCCTGTCGTCCCTCTCCTCCCGCGATTAGGGTTTCCCCGCTGCCGCCGCCACCGACCCCTTTGTCAAGCAGGACGGCTGCCCGCCTCCGGCGCCCATGGACGTCGGCTTTCGAGCTCGACTGGATGGACGCTGACCCCCTTCTCCGCCGATATCGACGGCGGCTGCTCCTCCCCGATGCCCCACTCCGCCCCACTCTCCTTCCATGGCTGAGACGCCCCTGGTTCGTCGCCGTCGTCGTCAACGCACGGCCCTGACGCCCGGCACCTGCACTTCTCTGGACGCCATGGCCACCCACTGCTAGTTCTCTGATTTCCATCGAGTAGCAAATGCTTGACAATCTCATGGCGATTAGGAGTAGTATTCTGATATTCTCTTTGCCTATTTCAAATTCTATTTTAGAGATGCATATGAATTTTGCTGACATATCTTCAGAAGTGCAGTGCTCATGTGCACCTTAGTTTTTGGTCATGTCCAAGTTTCTATCTGTTGTAAAAAAAAGGATAAATGTTGCTAGTGAATGTTTAGAAATTTGTATGCAAACACTACAATTTTGTTTGTTGTTTGGTTTGGTCCTGCTATACCTTTTGCAAGTGCAAGAGAGTATGAATGAAGTTGTCCAAGTTGCTGCTACAATTCATATAAACTGCTGTTAAATGTCATACAATTACATATTAAGGGTATTGTAGACTTTTCATCAGAGAACCCAGAACATAAGCTTGGACAAAAGAACTGGATGGCTTATGCTAGGGGGCTTATTTCCATTGCAGCTTATTGATGACTTATTTCCAACGCAGCTTGTGCGTAAGCCACACCTCAAAAGAACTGGGCCTTAGCATCAGGACTTCCTGACAGTCTATTACAATAAACTTTGCCTAGTTCTGGTGAAGGAGGTGAGATGACGGCGGCATGCCTTCAACTCACTCCAGTGCTTGTAGACGTCACTAGGTGGTTGATGAATCTGGATGTAATTTTTATTAATTCTTATGTTTCTTATACTGCCATGAGAGTTTTTTTAACACAGTACATACGCGAGCACTCATATATACACACATACACTATGCACCATGCACACCTTTCCTTTTTTTAAAAGAGAATATATTAATATTGTAAAGATACCAATTACATCTAGCCTCTGCACCAACAAGATATCAAAAGACATCAGGGATGCACACAACCAATAAAAAAAATAAAAAAGAGAGAAAAGTAAAAAACAAAGACCCCGTCATAGTGATGAAACACTCGCAACAACAACACTCTAACCACCACCAAAGATAACACCTGGACTACAAAAGATTTTTTCCAAAAAAGACGCCTCCAAGAAGGAAATAATGCACAAGCGTTGTTTGCCTGATCAAAGATCTTGAGTTTTCGCTCTGGAGAGAGTCCGAGATCCCCAAAACAATGCCTTCACAAGACCATTGCCAGGTTCAACTAATGAAGGCTAGGCCTTGGGCTTTCACCCCCGAGATCATGGCTCTGTACTCGAGAAGCACACCCAAAAATGTAGTTTACCTATGTTGTCGCCCTGTTGTTAAGGCCGCTGCTACAAGACCTCTACACCTAACACACAGGAAAAGAACCCTGTGCTGCAATTCTTCAACGCAACCAAAACTCCTCTCCGCCATTACAGGTCTTTGACCACAGTCACCATGACTTTCTTCACCAATGTCAACACCGTGGAAATCTATACTTAGACATGTCCCATGGCACCTACAAGACAACGAAGCTTCGCGCCATGCCCTCATGAAGCCTCTCTGGCCGAAGATGAGGGCTCGCTCGACCGGATCAATTCCGATGCAGATATCCAGTGAGGCCATGCACCAAGAGCTGAGATCTCCGAGAAGAAGACCGAAACTCGTCGGTGTCCAGATTGAGAAGGCCGGAGCAGATCAAAATTTTGAAGATTGAAGAAGAGCAGGGCCAAAACACAGTGGGGCTCCCCTGGATTCCGACGGGCTAGATCTGGGCAGTGGTCCCGCCGGCCGTTGCCGCGACCAGCCTTCCACAACCTGGATGAAGAACTGAAGACTGGCTGCCTCCAAGCTCCGCCCTAGCACCACCGCGCCCTAGCCCAGCGCTGCGCCTCTGCCCGAGATCGCTGGCCCACATCGAACCCACACACCCGGAGAGGAGAGAGGGCCCCGTCACACACCCTATCCCTAAGCACCTTTGAGAGACCGAGCCAACATATCATCTTGAGTCATTATAGACGTCTTGTATTTGACGAGAACATCTCCTCTCACTGAACAGGCATCGCCGAAAATTTAAAAAAAAATTAAGAAAAATGCGAGCATCAGGACTTTCTATAAACTCTAATGTGATAGGATACCACTATCTTTCTAACCATCCAACCACATGTTGGTTCGCTACTACCCCTGAGAATTGATCAATAGAGAAGTTCTCTCAAAAAAGAAATTTCCAAACACCGGCACCGGTAGCGATGATAACATTGTTTTCTTTGTTCCATACGGTGGTGAAATTCGGGAAAATCGCGAATTTACAAAACACAACACAGGGGCCGTCGCCATCTAGAATGCCCTCGAAATTCACGTCGCAGTGTCGTGTAACGGGAGGGCATCCAGCACGGCAGCGTTCCCCACCCTCGAGTCGCATCCCAAATTCGTTAATCCCATCGCCTTTGCCCGATCCCTCTCGAGTCTCCTCCCTCTCCTCCCCCGTCCGGCCGTCCCCTTCCCCTTTCCCCTCTCGGATCCGACCCCCCACGGCCCGCCCCTCGCCGCCGGCGACCATGTCCAAGTACGGCACCATCCCCACCTCCTCCTCCGCCGCCGCGGGGGCGCCCCACCTCGGCGGCGCCTCCCCGCTCGACTTCATCTCCCGCGCCAAGGCCCGCGGAGCGACGGCGCTGGCCACGCGCCGGCCATGGCGCGAGCTCGCGGACGTGCACGCCGTCGGGCTGCCCCCGAGCCTCGGCGACGCCTACCTGCGCGTGCGCGCCAACCTCGCCCACTTCGCCATGAACTACGCCATCGTCGTCCTCGTCGTCGTCTTCCTCTCCCTCCTCTGGCAGCCCATCTCCCTCATCGTCTTCCTCGTCTGTATGGTCGGCTGGCTCGTCCTCTACTTCCTCCGCGACGAGCCCATCGTCCTCTTCGGCCGCGTCGTCGGCGACGGCGTGGTCCTCGCCGTGCTCGCTGCTGTCACGCTCATCCTCCTGCTGCTCACCGGCGCCACCACCAACATCCTCACGTCGCTGCTCATCGGCTTCGTGCTCGTCGTGGTGCACGCCGCTCTGCACAAGGCGGAGGACAACGTTGACGAAGAGGTCGGCCGCTGGTACGCGCCGGTGCCAGCGCAGTAGTGTGGGATCGCTCGCCCTCCAACTCTTGGTTCGTGGTCCGTCCATATTATTGTTCAGTCCCGTGTATGCATTTCGGTTCTTCCTACTGCTGGATGGTGTACAATTTGTCAATGTGTTCTTGCTGTGCTATTGTCACATGAATGCAAGTGATGGTGCTTATCTTCCCGAATTTTACCTGTGTAGTTGATAGCTGCGAGCAGCTGAGTGTGCAATTGGGTCTCAAAACAGTCACGGTCATGTGAAGTGTTCAGTTTGTTTGTCATAAAAATTACCTGGTCAGGCAGATTCCTTTTCTGTTCCGTAGGTAATTGAGATATTGCCTTTACAAAGTGAGATTGAGACGTCTTGCAGTTCCAGAAGTCCCTTAAACTGCATTGTACCTGACTTTTCACTAACTTATAGAAAGGAAGAAAAGAGATATCTAAATGGTGGTTGGTCTAAAATATCTCTAAATGTATCTGCTAGCTCTGCCAGAATTTCATAAAAGGTTCAGTGAATTTAGTTTGCTTGACAGAGTTTGCGGTATGGCAAGCAGTTGTCACGATCAGGCTGTCCAATCTGATACAAATAGTTTTAGCAATCATATCATCTCTTTACACCCTGTAACCATAGTGTAGTTCCCTGTTTATAGTTGCGGATCGTGTATCTATGTGCTTGTTTTTCATGGAGGGCAGAATCATTGTAAGTGCCAGCCAGAAGAAGACGGATATATGCAATTTGGAAATAATCCAAGAGACAACCCTGGCCTGACAGGCCCTACACTAAGAGTCTTCTGGAAGTAGTGGGAGGCAATTCCTTGCCCACTGCTCTTCCCAATTAGGGAGGTACAGCTAACTAGCAATTGAATTGAGTTAGCTTAGCTGTTTGTTGGGTGCAGAGTATTTTAAACTTTGAAATCTGAAGAAATCTAAGGTTTAGAGCTCAATCATCATGCTGTCAAAATCATTTCGGTGGTAGGTACTTACACCACACTTCTGAAGGGTCTGTATTTTGCAGTTTCTTTTTTGAGTTGCTTTGTATTCTTTCTAGATTTAGTAACCATCCTTATGATTATTTAGAGGAACAAATTTCTGTAGTTACAGTTTTATGATTTTACTTAATTTGATGGCAACGTGAGTAAATTATTTCACTTGTTTCTCAAGTTGGTGATTGTTGGTGTGATTTAAATGAGATAGAGTAGTTTATTTCTTCGACATTTATCTGGTTGTCTGTTAGGTCTGGTCACTAGCATTTCATTTACCATGGTGTCATCACCATTCTTCGCGTTCTGGTTGCAGTTCACAACTAGCATATGCATTATTATTATTCTCTTTAACTTGAGCGCGACAATATTATGTTACCAAAGTTTCAGTAAGGTTGAGGCAGCTACTGGCCCGTAACTGAATGATGCTATTTCATGAATGTGAAAACAACAATTAGCATGAATGTAAAAAAGAACAATCTCATCCATATCTATTGTGCTGAATAATTTTACCATTTATAGCTTCATTCAGCTACGGGCCAGTAGCTGCCTTCTTTTAAGAAACGAGTCTAGATTGTGGGGGACTTGCAGGCAAACTTCGTAAGACAAGACTTCTAAAGAGAACCGAATGAGCAAATGTTGGGATGCTTAATAGCCTTGAAGAGAGTGCTTGAGAGAGCAAAATAAGCACCAATGTTAAAACGCACAATGGTGTGCAGTTTTGTTTTGATATGCTAATTTGCTTGTGTGTGTAGTCTATCTGAATACTGACTGAGATACCCACCTTTCGTTCTTTGCAGGGCCTGAGTGTGCTCGATTCTCCTGGTGTCCTCCCTTCGTTCTCAAGTATTCTATGAGTGTAAGTTTAGCATTGGTATATGGTCTCGGCCCAGTCAGGATGAAGAACTTGTAGCTGGTGGTTCGTCTTCCGCATGACGCTGGTTCATCCGAAGCTTTTGATCCAGTGATGATGGAAGGTTGTAAACTTTGGTCGTCGCGTACAGTTCAAAGATTTTCTCTTGTTACATGTACCAATTATGGGAGAGAACGAATCTGCACTCTGAAGTGTGAGAACTCAGCTGGCAGGGGCCCTCTGCGAGGCTGGTATACATTACTTGGTGCTGGCAATTTCTGATCTGCTCACGTGGTTTCATCTTGTATGCACACGGTTTTGTTTGAAAGAGATTGTCCGTTCCGTGCCAATTAACTGTGCGGCTACTATCTGCAACCTGCCGGACATCTTGGGAAGTCTATGTAGGAAATTGTTTTACTCTGTTCATTTTATTTAACATATCTTCTGAAATACAGGATGTGTGCTGTTGATCTTTTCTTTTATACCCTCTGTGTAACTTGATACAAGACGTTTTTTTGACGCTATGATGTCAAATGACATCTTACATTTTAATACATAGGGAGTATGTTCCATTTTATCTGCGCCTCCGCCATCGGTATGTACTTATGCCTCACAAAGCCCAACGTCCAGTGGCTGAGACGCAGGACATAAATCCTCTTTTGCTTAGATGAGGTGTTAAGTGCATGAAAGGGCTTACCTACTAATTACTAAACTCCTCAATGTATCTTACCTTCTTGCAGATAAGCTTCTTTCGTCTAATTGCTTAGCAACTAAACTCCTCTATGCATACGCGTTTTGCATAGGTCTGTATGCTTGGTAGTTTTGCATAACTCTATATACGCTTGGCATCATTTCTTTTCGGGCACCAAAATGTTCTATCTCCTTAATTGCTTTGCCATGTTGGTATTTCAACTATGTGGCATGATTAGCACTGGTACACGCAGTCACCATCAATCCCCCATCCCTTTCCTGCTAGTACGGAGTACTTGTGAGAGCTCATAAAGCACACCCGCAAAAAAGAAAAAAAAAAGAGAGAGCTCATAAAGCAAACGTGCACGCGCCGCTGTGCTGGGTTGGCTCAAATCCTAGGTAGCACCGACCATGGAGCTAAAATGGGTCAGGCCCATGTCCCAAGTTGAACAAAAAGGTTGTAAATGTTAATGGTTTAGATAGAAAGAAAATTTGAAATTTCAGAAATGTTCACAAAATGTTGAAATATCATGGATTTTAAAAATGTTTGCAAACCTAAAATATTTGGGCAACGCTACGCGTCGGCCGGCGGATCTTTTTAAAAGATCCGCCCCTCGCGAGCCGTGGGATCAGGCAGATTTAGTGGCTGAGCGTCATCCTCTATTACTGCAACAAAGGTGGTGTTGCAGAAAATTCCTGCAACACGGATCATGTTATATAAATTTTTGCAAACAAAGGTCAAGTTGCAGAATTTTTTTTGCAAGAGGCCTGTTGCAAAATAATTATTTTTGCAACGAAAGCTCTGTTACAGTTTTTCTGGCAACAGAAGCCTTGTTTCGAAAAAGAAATTGCATCGGATCCGACAATTGAGCGACTGAGCGTCACCCTTTTATCATGCAACATAGGTCATGTTGCCGAAAATTTCTGCAACACGAGTCTTGTTGTAGAAATTTTTGTAAGATTTTTTTTTACAAGAGAGGTCTTGTTGCAATTTACTTTCATCGTAGTGGGCATTGAGCAGCGAGCAACAAGCGGTGGCCAGGCTGACCGAAAGAAAGAAAAAAGACTGCTCCCAGGGGACACGTGTCATACGGACGAGTCGGCGGATGCTCGCGTGGGATCTGCCAGTAGAAGCCAAGAGTTTTCCAAAATATTTCTGAATTTTAAGAAAGTGTTCACAAATATTAAATAATCTAGAATGTGTTCACAAGTTAAAAATGTTTTAAATTTTAAAAATTCTCACGAATTTTAAAACTTGTTCTCACATTAAAAAGTGTTCACAAATTTTACTGGAATGTACTTGTACTAAAAAGTGCTGACAAAATTTTTAAAAGAGGAAAAACGTAATAGAGAAAAGAAGCGCAAAAACAAAAAAGGGCAGAAACAATTGAGCCTTCTCCGAAACGATTTTCGGTAGTACTAAGAGTCCATACACCGAAGCCCAACAGCCGACGAAACAATGCAAATAGGCGAGCCGCGATCGATCGTGGAAGCCTGCACTTTTTTTATCCCCAGCCGCCTGTTCTCGCCTCGATAGATCTTGCTGCAAGAAGTCTGCCGCCGTCCCGCCCCCCCTGCTCCTGCTCGCAAGCCGCCGGCCGTGGAATCAATCGGCGGTTTGTCCACGCAGCAGCGAGTACTACGGTCACCTCTAATCGTCGTTGCCTGCTTGCCGGACGTCCGCCACCATCCAGTTAACTCACCAGTCACCACCAGTTATCTGCCAAGGTACACACGATCTACCATGAATACCTATCTGATCCAACTCCCCTTCCGTTTCAGTTTAGCCATGCCTTGTCAATCGGAAGATAAGAAAAAAATGGATATATATATTGTCCTTTTCATGCCAATTGCTCAATCTCAAATCTGGCCTAGTGCTAAATAACTAATATCAGATCATTGGTAATAGTACAGCTGTACTTAAACTTGAAAAGAATTATGTTGGGTTTGTCTGTGTAAATGGTTAAAGTGCTCCTACGCGTCGGCCGATCCGCCGGCTCGCGAGCCGTTGGATTTGATATAATCGACCAGTCAAATGTCTTTCTCTACTTTGCAACAGAGGCCTTGTTGCGGAAACATTTGTTGCGTTTTTTCTTTGCAACATAGGTTGTATATCCGGATTTTTTTTGCAACATGGGTCGTGTTGCAGAATTTTTTTTGCCCTCCGTAGTGCGAACCGCAACAGTATCTAGCCGCTGGCCGGTTTCAACAAGAGGACTGATTAATAGTTCATTCGACGGACATAGAGACGGTGGATGCTCGCACAAAATCAGTCGGTTGAAGGAAATCGTTTCCCATATAAAAAGGGGCGTGCTACGCGTCGGCTCGCGAGCCATTTGATCTGGCAATCTAGCGACCCAACTTGTGCTCTAGTTTTGCAACAAAAGTCAGGTGCAGAACCCATTTGCAACAGACATAGTATTGCAAAAATATTTGTAATAGAAGTTGTGTTGCGGAAGACATTTGCAACCTATGTCATGTTGCAGAAATGTTTTTGATCTTCATTTTTTTCTGCAATATAAGTGATGTTGCGGAAAAACTTTTGCAACATAGATAATGTTGCAAAAAAAATTTGGTCTTCATTTTTCTTGCAACATAAGTGATGTTGCAGAAAAACTTTTGCATCATAGGTACTGTTGCAGAAAATTTTGCCCGCGTCCAGACCTCATCTGCGGTCTCATTTGCTCAGGACCTCATCCATTCGCTTGTGGAGATATTGAAGAGGAACAGGAACCTCCCGTTGTAGTGGTTGGTGGTCCCACGCAAGGCACGCGTCGCGTGGAAGAGGCGGCAGACAATGGCGTGGAAATCGGCCGGTTGAAGCAGAGCGTTTCCCATGGTTAAAGCATTGTTTATAATGTAATGTTATTGTTAAACTTGTGATGACCCGTACCTGCCTTCCTAGGAATCTTTGGCTAGGGGTGGGCAATTGTAAACCCAGAAAAAGATTAAACCAAATCATTTTAACATAGTT
Source organism: Aegilops bicornis (assembly GCA_021605145.1). Classification (NCBI taxonomy): domain Eukaryota; kingdom Viridiplantae; phylum Streptophyta; class Magnoliopsida; order Poales; family Poaceae; genus Aegilops; species Aegilops bicornis. Next base: position 103,964,931 of record CM038671.1, read on the forward strand.
ATTGGTTAAATCGGTCATTGATGCGACTTGAAGCTACGTCGGTATTTCCCCAAAGAGGAAGGGATGATGCAGCACAACGACGATATGTATTTCCCTCAGTGATGAAACCAAGGTTATCGAACCAGTAGGAGAACCTAGCAACAATACGTAAACGACACCTGCACACAAATAACAAATACTCGCAACCCGACGTGTAAAAGGGGTTGTCAATCCCTTTCGGGTAGTGGCGCAAGAAATTGGCAAACGAACGTGAATAAATTGTAGTGGATTGATAGATCAAACGCTAAATAAAATAAGAATAAATTGCAGCAAGGTATTTTTGTATTTTTGGTTTAATAGATCTAAAAATAAAAGCAAAGTAAAATAGATCGCAAAGACAAATAATATGAGAAAGAGACCCGGGGGCCGTAGGTTTCACTAGTGGCTTCTCTCGAGAAAAATAGCAAACGGTGGATAAATGAATTACTGTTGGGCAATTGATAGAACTTCAAATAATCATGACGATATCCAGGCAATGATCACTATATAGGCATCACGTCAAAAATTAGTAGACCGACTTCTGCCTGTATCTATTACTATTACTCCACACATCGACCGCTATCCAGCATGCATCTAGTGTATTAAGTTCATGGGAAAACGAAGTAATGCAATAAGAACGATGACATGATGTAGATAAGATCTATTTATATAGAAATAGACCACATCGTCTTATCCTTAGTAGCAACAATACATATGTGTCTGTTCCCCTTCTGTCACTGGGATCAAGCACCTCTTGCCGTTGCAAGATAAATAGATCAAGTTGGCCAAACAAAACCCAAATATCGGAGAAGAAATACGAGGCTATAAGCAATCATGCATATAAGAGAACAAAGAAACTCAAATAACTTTCATGGATAAAAAAAATAGATCTGATCATAAACTCAAAGTTCATCGGATTCCAACAAACACACCGCAAAAGAGTTACATCATATGGATCTCCAAGAAACCATTGTATTGAGAATCAAATGAGAGAGAGGAAGCCATCTAGCTACTAACTACGGACCCGAAGGTCTACAAAGAACTACTCACGCATCATCGGAGAGGCACCAATGGAATTGGTGAACCCCTCCATGATGGTGTCTAGATTGGATCTGGTGGTTCTGGACACTTCGGCGGCTGGAATTGATTTTTGTCGACTCCCCTAGGGTTTCTGGAATATTGGGGTATTTATAGAGTAAAGAGGTGGTCCGGGGGCACCCAAGGTGGGCACAACCCACCAGGGCGCGCCCTGGTGGGTTGTGCTCCCCTTGGAGCACCCCCAAGCGCTTCTTCGGCCCACTAGATGTCTTCTTGTCCAAAAAAAATCTTCGAAAAGGTTTGCTGCGTTTGGACTCCGTTTGGTATTGATTTCATGCGATGTAAAAAACATGCAAAAAACAGCAACTGGCACTTGGCACTATGTCAATAGGTTAGTATCAAAAAATGATATAAATGACTATAAAATGATTATAAAACATCCAAGAATGATAATATAACAACATGGAACAATAAAAAATTATAGATACGTTGGAGACGTATCGGTCATATGTTTCGGTTCAGCGTAGAATTGTGTGATATCAGGTGTTTGGTGGTGAGTTCGATTCCCGGTGCTTAGAAACATTGTATACCCAAGAAGCCAAACTGGTAGAGACACCTTGTAACCTCTTTCTTCAATCAGAATAACAAACACAATTTGTTGGTTAACCTAATAGTTAGAGCACTCCACCTTTCGTCATTAATTGCCCGATCACCCCATGTCCCCACGTACCTATGTTTACCACAAAACCTAGCCATCAGGCAGCACCCTCTCCGTCATAGGCTTTCAGATCTGTTTCACAACCTCTACCGGTGAGTCCGGTCCAAGTGTTATTAAGCCGGAGTGTCATAGGTGAAGTATTCAATCATATCAAGGGACATGAAGTAAATTGACACAGGGGAGTATAGATGATTCTTTCTTTATTAATGATTGAACCAACATACAATGATTACTCCTCGTCTAAATATAAAGTGGTAAGGAGTAAAGTGATAAGCACATGACTTAATGTAAAGTGGGGGAAATGTTACAATCAACATGGGGCGAGTTGCGGCCCACCCTTCGTACGACCCGTTGCCCCCCCGAGAACTTAGTAGTATAACCATGCCTCAAAACTCTGAAAAATCCTATGGGAAAAACATGGAGAAAAAGCACAAAGTATACATTGTTGTATTGCATGAATTGTCTCGTGAAAACCTCGCATGACAAACATCAGGAAAACGCACTCAAGGTAAAAGTAGTACAATCCACTCAACTATCAAGTTGAGCGTTCGATCACCGAGACCGAGCTTTGTTGATGAGTTCTGAAGTTTCTCTCAGCGTACCTTGCATCTTCCGGAGTCTCCTCATACCGATTCCACACACATATCTCTTGAAGGATGTAACATGACTGGCATAAAAAATTCTCACGTTCTTCATCTTCTTCAATTCATGTGCATAGAAGAACACTTGGTTTACCCAAATCCTTCATCTTGAATTCCAACATCAAGTAGGAACTCACTTCCTCAATATCCTTAGACGTCAAGTGTATCGTTTATGTTTAAATCATCCACGTACACCGAGATTACAAAGAATCCACATGTATAGGCCCCTATTTGCTCTATGATGGTCCAGAATAGGGATACCTTTGGGTATCTTCATGTATATGTTCGAATCCAAGTTACCATATAGATAAGTGGTGACAACATTCACTATTTTCATTTTATAGCCCATATTTACTGCCATTGAGATCAAGTATCTAAATGTAATTTCATCCATGATCGGGGAATAAGTCTCCTGAAAATCAACACCTAGTCGTTGACTGAACCCTTGAGTGATAAACCTTGCTTTGTACCCTATTACCTTATTATGCCCTGAGTGAACCCTCAACTTTGATTCCCCTTACCATGTCATAATCATCGAACGCTTTCGAAATAAATTCTCTAGGATTGTCCATTTCAATAGACTTTATACAATAAACGGGGAAACTATTCCTCATTTGTACGATTTGAGAGATCAACTTTGCAAAGGCATGGTTACTTTTTGATATGAGGAAAACATTGGACCATTTAGAGGAATCGTTGATGAGCACCTTGCAGTACCCAAACAACCTCGAGAGGGGCTGAGTTGAACCGCATATTGTACACTTGGATGCGTTATAAGAACGCGAGCATTCATCCTTCACTTTGAGTGTCAATGGTCTAATCTTTTTGTACTAACTTCCTTGTAAGCATGTGGAGCATACGAAATCATCGGGATTCGGGAAGTTTTTTGCGTTAACATTATGAACTTCTGAATTATTGATTATATTACTCACCATCCTAAGTCCGGACTGGCCTAATTTATCATGCCAGAGGTAGAAAAGTTCAGAGCTTCTAAAAAATGTCTTAAGGGTAGTGTACACGGGCGGTGCTATGATTTTACTGTAGTATAGCCCTATGTCGAGTGAAGGGAGCCTTTTGAGAATATGTTTATCATTTGTATCCCGCTTAGTGATGAGTAGGCACTCCTTGCTATTGTCATCATCGATCTCAACATGGAGACCATTAGTGTTGATGCCGTTAAAGCGTAAAAGAGTAAACTTGGTGTACAACAATGCATAATTAATGATTAAAGTTGTTCCCATAGGAAGTATCATAGTGGCTCGCCCGGAGCCAACTGTGTTCCAATGCAGTCGGCGATTGTCGTAGTACTTCCCGGAGATTTATTATTAGACCTGAACTACTTAGTTTCCCGTAAAACAGGGGAAATGTGGCTTTTGGTAAGGGGGAGGGGGCGGGGAGGTAGATATTTCTGCAGAAGCTGAAAATTTGGAATCGCTTTAGCGGAAAAACTGGCGCGCAAAGTGTCATCAGACACGGTCCCTTATTTAGAACTGTGTACGATATGTGAACATCAATAACGATTCACATAGCTTAACCAGTGTGTGATGTGTTTGAACGTCAAAAATTTTGGTTCAAATTTCCCTGGTTACAGTGGTCATCCACGTCATTGCATAATTTGGGTACACAAAGGAGACTACAGCACACCCACACTTCTTAATCGAGCAAGTTCAGCAATTAAACAGAGCTAGCTGACCTAACCATTACTCTAAAAAATTAAAGACCAGCGCTCTTAATTAAATAAAACAAAGAGTACTACTACGGATGGTGCTCGTCGATCTCCGCCGCCGCCTCCATGTCTAGCTCGCACCCGACGGTCTCCTGGGGAAGGGGCTCCATGGCATCAATCACACCATACTCGGCAAGCATCTCGCCATCCACGTCCACCATATCTTTGGAATAGGCCGCCATGAGCTGGGCGTGGGAGGCCGCGATCTGGGCTTTGCCGGGGCTCCATCATGGCAAGGTATGCCGCACAGGAACGGACGACTGCTCGAACTCTCTCGGCGATTGCCAACTCTTTGGCTGTGGGTTGCCGACCGTTGTCGGAGAAGCTTCATTTGATTTGTGCGCTGACCGCCATGAGCTGGGAGTGGACGACCTCGACATGGTCGTGGGCGGCCTCCATCAGGGCTCACTACAAAAAAAATACACTTCCGTGATGATACGTGTTTGTCACAGTAGGTCACGTTTTCTGTCATGCATGTACATCCATGACGATTTTATGACAGAATCAAGATAGTCATACTAGTGCTGTCGTAGAAGTGTTCCATGACATTACCAAAATTATCATCACGGAAGTGTCCACTTCCATGACGATAAATCACGCATCATGGAAGTGCTTTCGTCAAGGGTGACCGACACGTGGCATCCACCATAACGGGTCGCCGTTAAGCTATCAGATTCCGTTTTGGATCCGATAACCCGTTAACAGCCCCGACCAATGGGGATTTTCCACATGTAAAATTCTCATTCACCGGATAATGCACGTGTCAACTAATCGTTGGGACAGATGTCATTCCTACAATGGACGGAAGACGCCTATGATAGGTCGACACGTGGCACAACCCAACAGTGCCCATTTTAGGTAAAAAGGCCGGCCCAGCTAAAGGCCCACCATGTTTTTTAGACACTCGTGGGCTGGCCCGTTAACAGTCTGCCATGTTTTGGGTCAAATTGAGGTCCATACCAGATCAGGCCCGTTCACAGCCTACCGTATTTTGGGCCAAATTACGGCCCATATCGGATCAGGCCCGTTACCAGGCCACTGTTCTTTTGGGCCCATTCTAAGACAGGTTTGTATTTCAGCCTGTTAAATGCCCGTTTACTAGTTCAGCCTGATAATAGTTTTGGTCTGTTAGCGGCCCATGGTGCATGTGGGACGTTGTCGGCCCGGTTTAACTTTAGGCCATTTAACGACCCATGCAGAAACTGGGCTATTTCTTATCCGAAGTAATTTTAGGCTTCTTAACGGCCCGTAGTCTTCGTGCATAAATTTCAGCCCAACTGGCCTATCGGCCTGTTAGTGGCCCGTGTAACAGTTGGGCCTAATTACAGCCCGTGTTGAATCCGGCCTTCTTACAGCCCATCTGATAATGGCCCGTGACATGTTTGGGCCTATGGCCCGCGTGGATACCGGCCTGCTTAAAGCCCATAATTTTATTGGGCCAAACAGTTCGAGATATATTTTGGCTCGTTAATCGCTTTCGTCCTATTTGGGCCTAACATGGGCCTTAGGCAGTTTTGGCCTGTGATCTTGGCCCGTGAAATTTTCGCTCAACGCTAGCCCAATCTAGGTTTTAGCCTGTTAAAAGCCCATGGTATTCTCTCGCCCACCGGCCGTAACTTTACTCGCCCGTTAAAGGCGGGAAACTACTATAGGTTTAGAACTGCTAATGGCCCAAGATGATTATAGGCCCACGTTTTGGCCCATATGAGTAGCGGGCCGGCCTGAAAACCGACAACACTAAGATCCATTGAACCTTCCGGCCTAAATTACAACATATCGACCAAAGAATAAACCTAGACTATACAATAAAGAAATTACGGCATATTACATCCACTGGGAATCAAAGTTCGCTACCGGTGATAATAAAGTGCAACGTGACCATGGATTACATAAACTGGGCATCAAAGGTCGCCACCAGTGTATATAAACGCGCCGACAAAAGAATATACAAAACTGAGAGCACTTCAGAAGGCACTAGGCTTGGCCAGGACAGGCCCCGCAAGCACCCGAACAAGCTGATGAGACCTCAGTTGTGTCAACGACAAATGCTCCATCCCTAACTGTATAGCACCATAGTGCACAAGGCAGTCCTCTAACATCTTCATTGCATCTTGGACTTCAAGTCGGAGCTGAGCTGAAGCAAGCCTTTCCGCTTTAAGTTGAGACTGAAGAAGTCAAACCGATTAAGGCAGCGATCGACAGAGGTTGTCTCACACCCGCCGTGAGTAGCTTCAACTTACTGTCTTCATCAAGACAGGACCTTGGGGTCATCTCGCTCTCCTCAAGATGGTTTGGCTCACTATCTTCCCTAAAGTTCTTCCTGGCATAAGAGATACGACTCTGAAAGAGAAACAAGGAGACACGTAACATGTTTCACAATTATATAAGCAAATAAATGGATTTGTTCTGCAAAAGGAACATGTTTTTACAACTACAATTTAAAACTGGTAGTTGTTGCAAACATCCAATCAGATGTAAACAACAAAGTAAACAACAGTGGAGGAAATGATGCCTATCCAAATCTATACTAGAACAAAGTTTGAAGGCTTGAGAAGGATGAACTTACATTACATGTTAACAAGGGCGGGACAAAGCCCTTCTCCATGTTGATGGAAGGATAATTCAATAAATTCCCCAAAGAAAATTCTTTATAAGCGTTGCCATTATTCTACAATTTGCAAAGCGTAAATATAGATCAAATAATATTGGAAGAAATAGAGGATAATGAAGCTCAAAAGTGCATCGATGATACATAATCAAATAGCAATTAATTAAGTACATCATTACAAGGCAAAAGGTACTGACAAGAGGAATGCAAACATCAACGTGTGTAGTGGCATTGGCTTTATTCAACATTTTGGTAAGAGTAAATGTAGATATGATAATTTGGAGAAAGTGGAGGGCAAGGCAGATAAGATGCAGAGTAATGCTAGACAATCAACTATCTCGCGATGCAAGTACAGTAATACCACCACCATCTGTTATTACTTGTCGCTCTGGATGTATCTAGCACTATTAAGTTCTAAATACATCCAATTGATCAACAATTAATTCAACACAGAGGGAGTACATGACAACAGGTACTTACATGAGCAATCCAAAACTTCATAACCATTGTGTTAATTTTACAATCATCTAAGAGTAAATATAGATCTTATAATTTCAAGCAAATGGAGGATAAAGAAGCGAACATTTACAGTGATGCTACATAATCAAACAACAATGAGTGTAAGTATGATGACAAAGGGCAAGAGGTACTAACAAGAGCAATGCAGAGCCCAGTATTGTTGTGATATCATATGATCCTTTGAGCAAGGAGATTCATCTGAAATTAGTTTTCATACAAGAGAGAAGGTAAGGCACATGCATAAATTTAGGAGTTCAAATTTTGAATTGATATCATGGACAGTACCTGACGCTGGGCTCTCAACAGCTCTAATAGGGGTTTGGCCAGTGGAGTAGGGGTAAAGTGTGGTACAGTTGGGCCTATGTTTTCTGTGGCTGCTGATCTATCTGATTTAACATGTATCACTACCTTTTCCAAATACCTAGTTTGTACTCCTTGAGCATCTGCACTCACCCTCTTCCTTTCGGACATCTATTACGAAAGAACAACATTTGGCTGGAAAAACATAGTATGACGACACATGGAATAGGTACAGAAAATGGATAGGTATGGCATATACTCATATATGATGCTTAAACTAAGCAGATGGTGTAACAAAGTAGAAGTAATGCAAGAGGTAAGATGCAAAATATGTGTGACCAATACAACCTTGCCAAGTTAGAGCAAGCACCTTGATGGATGAATCAGATATGCCATCCTCCACCATGCCAACTTTGTTAACCGGTGGATCGTTCCGCAATATTCCTCTCGTGCGCCCATTCTCATATTCATTTTGATAATGTTCAATACCTGACATGCATGAAAACATAAAAACAAGTGAGATTATCTTTGTAATCCAGAAGTGATTCTAATCCAATACTGCCTCCCTATAAACTCCTTTGTGCTATCTCTGCAATTCTTCTGAGAGATGCCATGCATGCTGTAATTTGGTGTGTGCATTAATATAATGTGGCCTACTACTCAAAGTACGAGAGCTCCAGAAGTGATGATACTTCATAGATGACAGCTTCAACATATAGTAAAGAACAAGTCGACCTGAAGTGACAGATTCAAAATATACTAAGGGAGAACAACTCGACCTGACCAGTCGACCGCAAATGTCTCTGCTACTCTTCCCAACAAGGAACATACTTATTAAAGAAGAGAAGAGGATCATCTTAAAGAAGAGCAGAAGAGCAAGCAGATTGAAGATATTACAAGTCTTTCTATACAATGTCGGTTGCCCACCCATGATGAACCAGAGCGCACAGAGAAATACTATTCCTTCCGGTCTCTCCATATGTGGCTCACATGCATTTCAAAACTAAAATAGGAACATTTAGTTTAATTAATTAAACATCTCTCAGTTTTACTAATATCAACATAATATCATATTTGAATTTGTAAAACTAAGCTTGTTTAGCTCGATGGGTGGAGCAGTGCTATTACGACACGAACCACGTAGGCTATTCGTGGTCATCATAAAATGGGGAAACCGTAAGCATGATGAGTATAGTGTTGACTGTGGCAGTGGGATGGCAGATCTGAAGCTGCAAACCGTGCAAAGGGTAGTTAGCAACCGATGTTTGCTTTGAAATAACAACTAAGATTTGGTATGGACAAGAAAGTATAGTCAACAAGTGACAAAGAAATGCAATTTTGCTGTCTCTCTATATGTCGCGACATGCATTTGGAAACTCAAGTGGGACCTTTAGCCAACCAATTAAATGTGTCTGTTAACTAATATCAGTATCATATCACAATCATATTTGAACAACTAGAATTTTGAGTGTTGTGTTGTTTAGCTTGAAGGGTGGAGTAATGCTAGTATGACAGAAAGCACCTACGCAGATCATAGTAGAGTAGATAAAAGGGGAAAACCCTAAGCTTCAAGAGTAAAATCAGAAAAGTGAAACTAGCTGGACCAGTGGGTGGCGCACATGCTTTTCGAAATGAATATAGGAACATTAGGTGACGAATTAAACATTCTCTGTTTTAGTAATATGAGCATCATATCAGATTCGTATTTCAACACCTAAGCTTTGGAGTTATGAGTGGCATGTTGTTTCGCTTGATGGGTTGAGGTTTTGAGGAGCAGTGCTAGCACGACACGAAGCACATACGATGATGGTAGTGAATATAAAGGGGGGAAACCATAAGCTTTATGAGTATAGTGACCGTGCCATGGCGGATTTGAAGGTGCAAACCGGACAAAGCTACTTCGCAACCAATGTATGCTTTCAACTAGCCACTACGATTTGGTACGAACAAGAAAAGTACAGTAAACAATTTACGATCTATTTTCCGGGTGAGATCAATAACTTAAGCACATATGGAAGAGTACCACCTCTCTTGTGACGCCGTGTAGGCCTCTGCTGATACGTTGAGGGTGCTGCAGGTGTGATGGCTGTCGGCGGCGGGGAAGAAGACTTTAGACGATAGACGGCCGGGTCGGGGGATAAATCGTGTTGCCGTGGACGAGGCGGTCGTAGGAGCGGCAACGACAAGGTGGACGATGGCGCCGATGAAGCGAGAGGACGCGATGAAAGGATCCTGGTCCGACGCTGTGGATGAGGGACGTCCATCTCTTGCAGTGGACGACGGGGTAGGGGTAGCGGCTCAGGCAAGGTGGAGGATGGGGTGGCGGCCGGAGGAGGCTGGCCGCAGCGGGGAGGTTGTTGTGGCGCCGACAATGTATGAATGGGGAAATGGAGGGGGAGGGGGATCTCAAACTTTGGGACGTGCTTGTCTGAAATGTGGGAAAGTTACGAACTTATCCCCCGTTTAAAATTTCGGACATCACGTCAGTTGGGGATAGGACGGTAATCTCGCATCTCCCAAATATTTGCTAGTAGCGATTTTGCGCGAGGAGAGGGTGTTTTTCCGTCCACCGTTGGCGCCCATGGTGTATGTACGGTGCTGACAGGTAGGGCGGTTGTGTCACGTCTGAGGCAAGTTACACATCTGCCCCTATTTAAAATACTTGCCTACATCGATTTCGGACGAGGAGAGTTTGTTTTACCGCCCACCGTGTATGAACGGGGAAATGGAGGGAGGGACACATGTCTTTCGGATGAGCTTGAATCAAATGTGTTTTGCAGCCCATGTTTGGCGCCCACCGTGTCTGAATGGGCTCAAAGGCGGTCGTGTCACGTCTGATTGAAGTACTACTCTACCCCTATCGACAGCAGTGTAAATCCGGTCGATAAGGATGTCAAGTGTCAGGGGTAGACAGTAATTTCCATCTTGCGAACACTTGCTTCGGGCAGCCCACAAATGATAGTGGGTGTTTAGCCGCTTCGTTCAAAACTTGGGAGAATTAGCATTCACGTTTGCCCTGGGCCCTGACAACTAAATTCAAATCCAATTTGTATTCGATTACGAATATCCACAGATAATTCTATGACTTGTTATTTATTTCTTCAAAACCATGACAAAGATTTATTCCACCTTTATATATGATTATGATTTAGAAATGCCGTGATCTTCGAATTCAGTAGGTTGGATACACTCTGAGTCAAACAGTTATTTCATCCAATACAATATGCTCACACGAAAAACAGTTCACCTTTTGTCAATCATACAAGTACTGAGGATTACTTCGCCTAAAAAATTCGGATCATTACAACACATGGACAACATAGGGGGTCTTACAACATAATCCATTCAGAGACATGACACAACATGCAAGTACAATAATCTAATGACAATTTCAACTGGTATCTAAAGAAGAACTGGGATTACTCTGGGCTTCAAATAGCAGAAACAATAGGGCCTCCTCCGTCTTCAAATGCAACATTCTTACTTCCTCCAATTCTTGGGTTGCTTGCATAATGCGTGCAACTAATTGCATAATTTCCAGCCTCAAGATTAAGATTACCTCATTCATGGCAGCCACACCATCTCTTTCTGCCTCTAGTAGAGCCTCAAGAACTATAATATCTGTGCTCAGACTGCTCTCCGGCGGTGTTGCCTCCGAACTGCTACCATTTGGTAACATGGATGGCACACTGCTTCCACAAATAGATTCTGGGGTTGTACATTGTGTCCTAGTGTGAACGGCATCCTGAAAGGTTTCTGCTGCACATAAGTAAGAGATAGTTATCACATGATCCTGGCAGTAGGCTTACATGGTAAATGACATACGAATTATTGCCGAGCATGGCAAGCTATATTTAAATGGTTCGAAGCAGCATCAAATTAAAAGAAATTAAAATGGTAAGATGAAACTAGGGATGTAAGTGGCAAATAAACAACATCCGCCAATCCCATCTAGTTAGTTTTTGCTAGCTCCCTAGTTCATTTTCCTCAAAAAACAAAAACTCTTTGAACTATCATACCACTAGTGGACTTCAATCGGGATTAAACAAGACCCAGTTGACATCCCTAGTTGAAAGGGAGTGTACCACCACTATATTTAAGTTGCCAAGGCATCTAAGCAGTTGAAATAATCTAAGAAAGCACTTAACAGTGTGGCCTCATATAAACTACTCCCTCCGGTCCCTTTTACTATGCATATAAGAATTGTCTGAAGTCAAACTTCATAAAGTTTGACCATATTTATGTGAAAAAATATTAAAATCTACAATGCTAAGTTTATACAATATGAAAACTAAAGTCATGATGCATCTAATGTTGTTGATTTCACATTCTGAATGTTGGTATTTCTTCTATAAACTTGGTCAAAGTTCACGAGGTTTGACTTCAGACAAATCTTATATGCAAACTAAAAAGGACCGGAGGGAGTACGAAGACAGTCTTGTGATGAAGTTCATAGGAAAAGTTAAGGACTCAAATGAACTAGGCATGCATTTCTTTACGATAGTACAACATGCACTGCAGACATATCGGCCAACTCAGGTATAGCCTAACAAGTAACAAACAAGCATCCGAATCAAGCAATACAGCAATGCAGACAATTGAACTATTTGTAATTCTGTCTGTTTACAGGTTTAGGGCACAAGCCAAGAAAGCAGCCCACACGCATTACATTTCACATGTACTAAAACACACTGTCTTACCATATGTTGCTGTGAAGCCTTGCTGCTGTTGCAATGTTCTTTGAAGATATCGTCAGCATCCCGTGGTTGCAAATCTAGTTGTTGTAGTTTATTCTGCACCCTCTATTTAGGTAAAATTAATTTTAATCGCATGCACTGGTTCGAATTGATCATCAATGGTTCATATAAACTAATGAAAGAAGGGTGCGTGTGCTTACATGACAATATATGTGCTTCACTCTATTTTTATGCTTGTTCGAGGTGCCAGCCCCGAAAGAACAAATATTTTGCTTGATGGGGTTGGCAGCTCCATAATTAATATAAGCATCAAATTAGTTGTCGGGGATATACCCCGCGGTATGACCCATTGGGGACTTATGCTTTCACCGGTAAACCGCTCAAGAGTGGTGACTCACTGATGACCCGGCCGGGCCTAGTGACTCATTGTTGAACCGGCAGGTGTTTCAGATGGATGACAAGGCCCAAGGCCTAGAAGGTCGGCTCATGTTATGGTGGGCCGGCTTAAGAGGAAAGGCACGAGGAAAAAGTTCCTTACATCAAGACCCGGACTTGTATCCGGCTTGTATTAGAAGATAGACTAGTCCTAATCCTACTAGGACTCCATATGTAACCCGCGCCTTCACCTTATATAAGGAGGGGCAGGGCACCCCAAGAGGGACATGAGAAATAATCTCTAAGGCTAGACACAACTAGAGGAGAGCCGGTTTATGCGGCGACTCCCTCATGAGCATAATGAGACCTAGCCACAAACAGCATGTTGGGCTATTACCAGATGTTTCCCGGGGCCCGAAGCTATCTAAATCTAGTCTCGTGTGTTAACCCGCCTCGACGATCTCCTCGCGTCTCTCATCCCGATCAACCCCTCTCAAGCTACCACATAGATGCATTGGCCTCATGACTAAGTCCTCACACTAGGACATCTGCCGTAACAAATCTACGACAGTTGATGCCCACCATGAGCCTGTGCACGGTGGTGTTGAGTTCTTGGAGGGATCTCTCCTAGGGATCGAGAGTGCACAATTTTCTGGATGAAGAAGAGCCAGATTTAAAGGATCTGCCTCAGTTCGTCGGACCAGATTTATGATCGGTGAGGTTTAAAGGTTAAAACAAAAATTTAGGGCTACGCCGCGAGCCGCTGCCTTTGCAAGTCGGATCCGAGAGGAGATCAATTTCCACTACTGCTACCGCGCATCGCCGAGACCAACAGGCATTGTTCCTTGTGCAATTAAGGAATCTGAGCCAGATCGATATTGGTGCAAGGCACCAGGAACGAAGGCCAAGACCAAAAAGAGTTTAAAAAAGCGGAAGCTTATCAATGCTAAAAGACAAAAAAGAAGGAAAATAACATTGTTTGCCTTACGTGAACATGCATGTTGGGCAAGGACTCCAACACCTGATCGGATTGACAAAGTCAACGCCAAAACGGTCACTTGGCCAGCTCCACACCTTGCCTCTGAGCCGCGGTAACACACACCTCGTGCCGGTTCTACTGCTCCTCCGCGTGACTCCGATGTCGCGCCGGGTCAAGCCGGCCTTCCTCACAGGCCGCACCTTCGCTATCGCGCCAAGTCACTTCTGCAGCCCCTTCAAGCCGCCTTCGGTTCCGGTGTGAGCCGCTGTCGCCGTCCGTTTCTACCGCCACAGATAGCGGGCTGCCATCTTGCTTATTCCTCCGGTCGCTAGCGCAGATGCATGGCTGGCAATGGATAGACTAACTCCATGTGCCACCACTCTACTTCCGTCGAGCCACTGCCGTTGAGGGCCCTTGCCTTGCTCGCCGGTGCGTTTCCTTGAGCCGACCGCGTCATCAATGGTTTCTTGCGAGCTGCTCCGATTTCGCCAAGCCGCTTTGCCTCAAGTTGCCATCACCGGGTGAATTTACCTCCCGGCTCATCGTTAACTCTGCTTTTTGCTCGCCACGGTCGCCCTGTTTGACTCCTCTTAAGCCGGGCCTTCGACCTCGGCGACTTCGGCCGGGCCTTTGCTACTCTTGCCACCGCAAGACGAGTCCGACCGTCCTCTAAGCCGCGGACCTGTTCTCGCATCGCCTCTTGAGCCGCCACCGTCCTTACCGTCATCGACCATTGCTTTGCCGCTTCCGATGAGCTCGATGAGTGTTTCCGCCGCTACTTCGCTGGTGTTGCAACCGCCTTGGTTATCGCTGGCTCCGTGCCGCGCCGAGCTACTGACGTTTGTGGGGCGTTGTGAGTTTTTAAGGATCAATTACGGAGTAGTGCTAGTTGACAGGGACACCCAAGTTCGATGCATTGCTTGAGGGGTGTTACTCATTTAAAAGCTGGATGGATGCATGATTATTTATTTGGACGGGAAGGCCATCGTTTGGTCAAATTACTACGCAATCACTTTGTCCCAAAGACACATCAGGTGATACCCATCTTATATACTTCATCTATATACAGTAATTTGTCCGCGAACAATTACTTTGGTCTGTATATTTCTATGTGCAGGACAATGATTTATTATAAAGATTGTGCCATGTTGCGCCTGTGGAGTATGCGTTAGCATCATCATGCACCGGCGTTCGCATCCGCTTGTTGTTGAACGGGTGTGCGTAAGCCGCCGTCTGGGCAGCTTGATTTATATCAACACAATGCGATTGACTCGCCCGTCCGCGCGGCTTACCGCGCCTACGATTGACTCGCCCGTCCGCGTGGCTTACCACGCTTGCGATTGCCTTGCCCGTCCGCTTTGGCTTACAACGCCGCGGCAGGTTCATTTGTCTGCTCCCACGGCCGACTCGGCCGTGATTGATTTCAGCTTCACCGTGGTGATCATCAACTCCGCGATGGATAATTTCCGGCCTAACATATCAGGTGAAATCCATCCAGTATATTTTTATATTACATATTACTCTGGCTTGCGATGTTTTTTGATGCAGGACAAATTGTCTACTGCAAAGGTGACCATCATGTCATGGAGTTTATTGAATAACTCATACCGAAAGTGTGCAATGAGTATTGCGAAGATTGTCAATTCGCTTCAAGCTTCTGATTTACATGAATTTCAGCGTTCCGCTGTTCAACTATACGTCGGTTTACATCACTTCAAGTATGGAGAATCTCAAGCCAATTCCTCGAGTCGTCTTGAGACTCGGGGGCTACAATGACATGACTCGGCCGAATTGGCCGGTTTCAGCAAATTCAAGAACCCCAGATCATTGGAGGGAAAACAACCCGGTCCTGGAGGCTACTACCACATTGGTGAAAATTTAAAGGCTGCCAGAAAAATTCCGGCTTAAAAAGTGCCTCGCAATTAAAATTCCGGCTCAATGGAAGATTTCTGGGTTATCAGAAAAGATTCCGGTCTAAAATCCAGTTCAAAGGAAATCTGTCTCTCACAAAAGCTTTGAAGCTCTCAATATCCGGTTTAAAGTTGTGGC
Source organism: Aegilops bicornis (assembly GCA_021605145.1). NCBI lineage: Eukaryota > Viridiplantae > Streptophyta > Magnoliopsida > Poales > Poaceae > Aegilops > Aegilops bicornis. The sequence continues at coordinate 103,980,599 of CM038671.1, forward strand.
TCAAGAAGAATTTATCTCTTGCAAAGTTTGAGTTCTCAAAAAGTTAAAGGTTGCCGAAGAGGACCTGTTGCCATGATGTGTGGTTCAAACATGGGCATCCTGCCTTATTGGCTTATCATATTATTGATCACTTGGGGGCTTCCTGCTTATTGAGCATAGCTGTGACTACCCTCTTGATCCGGCTTACACGCGTTATTACAAATCACTTGGGGGCTTCCTGCTCACCGAACATAGCTATGACTACCCTCTTGTTCCGGCTTACACGCCTTGTTACAAGTTACATGGGGGCTTCCTGCTCACTGAGCATAGCTGTGACTACCCTTTGATCCGGCTTATACGCCCTGTTGCAAATGACTTGGGGGTTTTCTGCCCAAGTTAAAAGGTTACCAAAGAGAACTTGCTACAATGTGCAGTTCAAACATAGGTAACCTGCCTTGATGACTTATTATAGTTCATTTGGGGGCTTCCTGTTCAGTGAACATAGCTATATTTACCCTCTTGATCCGACTTACACACCTTATTACAAATCACTTGGGGTCTTCCTACCCAAATTGAAGGATTACCAAAGAGAACTTGCTGCACTGCGCAGTTCAAACATAGGTATCCTGCCATGAGGCTCATTATATGTCATTTGGGAGCTTCCTGTTCAAACATAGATGTATTCACCAAAGAGAACATAGCGTTACTACCCTCTTGATTGGCTTGGAACACCAGGTGTATTCACCAAAATTTCCGGGTTATCCTGCCTGTATGTCATTGGTACTCCGCCCAAGTAATCCTGGCATGACCCGCCGTGTTTTTAGCAAGTCAATCTTTTAAAATAGGACCCTAAACTTGTTAAAGTTAGACCGGCGGTTTGTCATGTGAGGACCGGCTTACGGATAGCGAGGAGAAACCCAGGCTATTAAGCCGCCTTCATTGAAACTTGGTTAAACCTGCCTATTTGCAAGATGCTACTCCGAACCCCGTGTACTCTCGGTAAGTCAATCCATATGGACCCTGAACTTATCTAGGTTAAAACATCGATTGGGTCATGTGAGAGCTGGCTTATGGAAAGCAAGGATACTCCAGTGACTATCATGCTAATTTCATTGAAGTAAGACTCAAGCTTCGAAAGCCGACAATTTTTATACTCTGTTATCATACCCAAACATCATCATACATTGCATCATACGTTGCATCATCATTGCATCATCATAGCATGCATCATATATGCATGGATATACTGGTTTATATGGCAGTAATCGGTTTTCAAGCCGAGCTATATTATTCAAATATTTAATAGTCAACATGGCTGGATATTTATTATGGTTATCAATAACCAGTATTACGATTGAGATTTTCAAAGCCACTCCAGAGTAATGGCTATTATTTCTTCATTCAAGAATACCAGCTCACAACAGAGAGCATGGTTCAATATTAAATGTGCAAAGACTTTCTGCGAATTCATCCAGACAATGGGTATGGTTTTATAGTCCCGAGTCGCTGCAGGCATACAACCCGGCACTTGGGGGCTACATTATTCAGATTGAGATTACATCAAATACACAAGTCCCATGTCACTACCAGCATGCACCATGGCACCTGGGGGCTAATGCAAGATCATTTTTTTACTTGCCTTATTGAAGACCCGACCCATCACATAGTGATGAGCCGGCCCTTGGGGGCTACTAATTGCTCCTGTAAAAAATTCCAAGTACACAAGCCTTAATCCATTATATTGAAGGGTCCACTGCTCAGTTGGTAGAGCACAAGGCTCTTAATCTTGTGGTCGTAGGTTCAAGCCTCACGATGGAGGCTACATCATATGATGTTCTTTTCAATGAAGTATATATAAAGTCCCAACTCAGTATTATCTTATTGAGCCGACCCTTGGTGGCTACACGTTGCTGCTCAAGTCTACATGATCATATCTGCAAAGTCCCTGCTCATTATTGCATAATGACCCGACCCTTGGGGGCTACACTGGTTGAAGTTTTTATGAGCATAAGGCAATTACAAGTGCCAGGTTGCTGTAAGCATGACAACCCGGCACTTGGGGGCTGCATATGTGGAATATTCAGTTTTGACTAGTGATTGAGATGAACAACTTGGATTTCTTCAAGGATGCAACATTTATATTGAAGCAAGTCTTAAGCTGTTACTATGCTCCCTTCTTAAGACTTGGGGGCCACAAGTGATATGCATAAATGGGAGGTACACTTTGATGCTTGATGTTAGCAACAATTATGACCCGGTGCCATCAATATTGACAAACCGACAATTTTGGCAATGATAAACCGGCATGGACTACATCTTCAAGCCGGCTGAATATTTTTGACAAGTCAGAGCATTGAAGGCCGATTCAAATGGATTCTTTTTTACAATACTTCTTCTACAAGCAAATTGACTATGAAGTTGGTATATTGACCCGGACTTTCTAGAAGAAGGAAATGACAAGGACTTAAGGATGATCAAGATGAGTTTAACATGGATAAAATCCAAATTAAACAGGAGGCTAATGTCGGGGATATACCCCGCGGTATGACCTGGCCGGAGATATGACCCGGCTGGGGACTTGATGTTTCACTGGTAAACCACCCGAAGAGTGGCGACTCACTGATGACCCAACCGGTCCTAGTGACTCATTGGTGACCCGGCAGGTGTTTCAGATGGATGACAAGGCCCAAGGCCGAGAAGGCTGGCTCATGTTATGGTGGGCCGGCTTAAGAGGAAAGGCATGCGGAATATTTTCCTTACATCAAGACCCGGACTTGTATCCGGCTTGTATTGGAAGATAGACTAGTCCTAATCCTACTAGGACTCCATATGTAACCCGCCCCTTCAACTTATATAAGGAGGGGCAGGGCACCCCAAGAGGGACAGAAGAAATAATCTCTAAGGCTAGACACAACGAGAGGAGAGACGGTTTATGCAGCGACTCCCTCATGAGCATAACGAGACCTAGCCACAAACAACATGCAGGGCTATTATCAGATGATGTTTCCCGGGGCCCGAAGCTATCTAAATCCTTGTCTTGTGTGTTGATCCGCCTCGCGTCTCTCATCCCAATCAACCCCTCTCAAGCTACCACATAGATGCGTTGGCCTCACGACTAAGTCCTCACACTAGGACATCCGCCGTGACAAATCCACGACATTAGTCATGCAACTTGGGAAGATCAAGAGCAAACAAAAAAGTAATGAACAGAGGCTCGGAGCAGTGATGTAAAGGTAGCATTAGAAAATGTAGGGTAAAACAAACAAAAAACTGCGGAACCACATGCTAGTTTGCTGATGTGTAATTAAGCATAGAGAACATGAACCAGTCTGATGGAACCAACAGGTGGCATCAGAACAACACCATTATCATAAATATAGCATGCAATAAGTAAAATAGTAGGCAGTGATATCTAGGAAGTTATACTTAGGACAAAACTAAAGCATTGTAACTATATGTGCACTGGTTTGTAACTTAGCACATGTAACATGTTCACTGCCAGAAGTATGGCCCTACAGGTGCAAGCAGAATAATGCGTCTCATGAAAAATTGAATGATGCCCTGAAGAAATTTGGAGGTGCGGTGCTTATGCTAAGAAAGTGAACGTAGGCGCCAGCCGTTGGATAATAGTACCTGATTCTCGGTGGCGTATGGGTATCATGGTCATACTTGATAGCTAAGGATCGTCGATGGTGCTCATGTTGCGGTTGAGTTTCGGCCGGCTGTCGCCATTTTTGAAGCGGCTTCGGTGCTTCGATTGCGGCGCCTATCGACATACAAGAAAGCTCATCTATGGTAAGTGAACAGTTGCACGATAAAGAAGAGAATAACTGAAGGAGTACAAATCGAAATAACCTGATGAGGCTATGGCGTCAGTAAAGCAGGGCCGGTGGAGTTGAATATGGCGTCCGTGGAGCAGGTCCGGTGCAGTGGACGAAGGCTTCGGTGGGCACGGTGTAAAGTGCTCTCGGCGAGGCGGATCTGTTGCGGCAGACGAGGGCTTGTATGAAGGGCTAGGGATGGGGCGCACGAGGGAGTCAGTGAAGGGCCTACACTGTGGTGGACGAGGGCGTCGGTTAAGCAGATCCGGTGCGGTGGACCATGATGGCAATCAAGGAGATCTGGAGCAGTGGACAAGCCAGTCGCTGAAGTGGCTTCGGTGAAGTGGTGAGTTGGCAGTTGGGGGTTCCAAGGTGCGGAAGGTAGATCCGGCTGGGTGTGAGGTCCACCGCTGCGGCGGAGGACTAGATTCGGGACTTGCCGTGGTTGGGGGGTCGGGGAGGGAAGGAGGGGCTCTGGGGAAGAATGTTGGGGGCAAAGAGGGGAAAACAATGGAGTTACCAAAGGAGCCCTTTTCCATTCATGTGGCAGGGGTAAAACAGGAATATCGCAGGGCTAAACTTTTGGGTGCGAGATATTTCAATGTGAGCGGGAAGTTTGAAAGCTTTTGGCGCCTGAAATTATAAGTGTTCTGCTCTTGTACGACCAACTATGATATCATGGCCGAGAATTTACTTATTTTTGCACGCAAAAAAGTGCAAGTTTGGAAAATCAGTGTCTCCAACTCGAAACTTAGATTGTCCATTCAATTCAAATATGGATCATTGAGCTAGTACAAGCAAATACCATCATACGGTCCAATTCAAATGAAATTCCAAATGTGCTTATCCTAAATATGATGACAAAAGCAAAAATGTGTATGTGTATGAATAAAGTGGACGATTATAAAGTTTGAACATGCCCATATGTTTATATCTCTAGGTTTGATATATGAATTTGAAATCATGAAATCCCCGCTTAAAAAATGTACCTCCGTTTAAATGAATTACAAAAGCTAATGATGGAGTCGAATTCCAAAATTCCAACCTTAGGTTTGTAATTATGGTACATGAAGGTATATCATGCATGTTCAAAAGTATCGTTATCTCATAGTCTAAACTGTGAAACAAATTGATCAACCATGAGTGCACACACTATTGACCATATATATCTCAATTACGCTAAAGTCCCTCAAATATAGACACCTCACTCTTTATCTGAAGCCACCCCCCCGGTCGCCCCCACACACACCAGTCATTCTCTCCCCCAGACACGAACACACGAGCACATTAACACCCCCTCTCTTCTAAAGTCCGGACCCCAATATAGGTCTCTATCACTTTGTCTCTCGGGCATGCACACATCTCTTTCCCCACTCTCTAGGTGTCCCGGCATCTCTCTTTCCCAAGCACACACACTATGTAGAGTGTATCTTTCCCATACACACAAAACGTCGCCACCAAACGTCTATCTCCCTAGTTATGTGGTTCTCGCACACTCACCTCACACACCACCCCACTGCAAACAAGCACACTTTGTCTCCTTGTGCACCACTCTCCCCTTTCTATCTCTCCCACATGCGGACCCGCCCCAGATCCTTCCCTGTATACATATATGCCGTGACTCTTTCCATAGCTCCCTAACGTATCATCGTTCTCAATCTCGCACGTTGTTCTCTACACCATCTATTCTAGATCTCTCATGAAGTCCCTATCACACACACGATGACTCGCTTCCCTTGCGTCTCCAAACATAGGCCACTTTCGAACAACATCAACATTGTCTCTCTATCTATACGCCACTTCTGCACACAAACATCCAAATAGTCTGCTCCCCGCCAGCACCCATGCTATCCCGCTACTACATGATGACCCACAAGTGTAGAGGATCTATCGTAATCCTTTCGATAATTAAGAGTGTGGAACCCAACGAGGAGCAGAAGGAAATGACAAGCGGTTTTCAGTAAGCTATTTTCTGCAAGCACTGAAATTATCGGTAACAAATAGTTTTGTGATAAGGTAATTTGTCACGGGTAACAAGTAACAAGTGTAAATATAGTGCATCAAGATGGCCCAATCCTTTTTGTAGCAAAGGACAATCCTGGACAATTTCTTATATGAAGGAAAACGCTCTCGAGGACACATCGGAATTATCGTCAAGCTAGTTTTCATCATGCTCATATGATTCACGTTCGGTACTTTGATAATTTGATATGTGGGTGGACCGGTGCTTGGGTGCTATACTTTCTTGGACAAGCATCCCACTTATGATTAACTCCCATTGCAAGGATCCGCAACTACAAAAGAAGTATTAAGGTAAACCTAACCATAGCAAGAAACATATGGATCCAAATCAGCCCCTTACGAAGCAACGCATAAACTAGGGTTTAAGCTTCTGTCACTCTAGCAACCCATCATCTACTTATTACTTCCCAATGCCTTCCTCGGCCCAAACAATGGTGAAGTGTCATGTAGTCGACGTTCACATAACACCACTAGAGGAGAGACAACATACATCTCATCAAAATATCGAACGAATACCAAATTCACATGACTACTTATATTATGACTTCTCCCATGTCCTCAGGAACAAACGTAACTACTCACAAAGCATATTCATGTTCATAATCAGAGGGGTATTAATATGCATATAGGATCTGAACATATGATCTTCTACCAAATAAACCAACTAGCATCAACTACAAGGAGTAATCAACACTACTAGCAACCTCACGGTACCAATCGAGGCTTTGGGACAAAGATTGGATACAAGAGATGAACTAGGGTTTGAGAGGAGATGGTGCTGGTGAAGATGTTGATGGAGATTGACCCCCTCCCGATGAAAGGATCGTTGGTGATGACGATGGCGATGATTTCCCCCTCCCGGAGGGAAGTTTCCCCGGCAGAACAGCTCTGCCAGAGCCCTAGATTGGTGTCACATCCCTAGTTCTGGTATGACCTAGACTAGTTGGTCATGTGTGCATCATGTTTAAATTTCAATAAATTTGAATTGGGGATATGTGAAAGCCCCATAAATCAATTTGAAAATGATCAAGATAAAAATTGCTTCAAATAGGTCCAAGAAAATGTTCCTGTTTCTTTATGAAAATATTGGCCAGAGGTAAAATTCAAGTCAATATTTTTAGGAGCTCAGAAATAATTATTTTGGGCATTTGAGCCAACCCAATAATTATTTGTATTGGATCTATATTTATTATATATTAAATATAAGTTCAATAATTCTGAAAATTGTTGTGTGGCTGTGGATAAGACCACTTAGCTCACACAATTATTTTCATGAAGTTTCAAATTGATTTGTTATTTAGATCAAATCAAAACAAACAGCAGAAAAATAGAAAACGGAAGAAAGGTAAAACAGAGCGTAAACTTACTCTCACCTACCCGGGCGGCCCAGCCCACTGTGCTCTCTCCGTCAGCTTTCCTCCTCAAGGCCAAGAGACGAGGGCGCGTGCTCGACGCGCGCAGCCACACGCCGCGGACACCTCCTTCCTCCTTGCGTGCCTGGCTCCTCCTCGACGCATCTGGACGATGCCACGCGACCCCCAGAGCCGTCCGGCTCTCCCTCTCTCTCCCCCGAACACTCTCCCCCCTCTGTTCTCCTCACTTAACGCGCCCGCCGCCGCCGACGAGCATCACCGCGGCCATTGCCTCTCCCTCGTCCCCTCGAGTAGCCCAGAAGCACCGCGCGTCTTCCTCGTCCTCTCCATCGAGCTACACGATGCCGGAGGCCCTGCTTCATCGCCACCATCGTCATCTTCGGCTTCGGCCGCCGTGGATCGCCGCCGTTGAATTCGCGGCAACCAAAGCTTCCCCGAGCCCATTGAGCTGCTCTGCGAGATAGCCGTGAGCTACTCCTTCTTTCCCACCTGTCCCCTCACTTTCGTGCATGCTCTAGCCCCGATCCCCAACCGTGACCGAAGCTCCTCGCCGCTGGTCATGAGGCCGCCGTGGACAGAGCTAGCAAAGCTCACGTCCGAGCTTGTCTTCGTGCTCAGCACGCTCCCAGGAGCCGAACGCACACACTCGCTCGTCTGCTGTGCGTCAGAACCGCCTCCCCGTTCACGGCCGAACTCCGGCCGCTGCTCCGCCCGTCGCCGCCGCCGCTACACTGCACCCCGGCACCTGCCGCTGCCTCCTTTAGATGCGCCGCACCGCCAGCTCGCTGTAGCCACAAACCACGCGCGAAGCGGTGCTCTGCAGCACCGTCCCGAGCAACTCCGGCGAGTCCCCGCCGTTGCTGTGGTCGCCGGAGTCAACTGCTGACGTGGCACCGGTTTAGTTAGCACTAATGACCACACTAAACACCCCCAGAGCCACTGCCATGTGGGCCCCTGTGCCTGTTTAGGTTAGTTTAATTTATGTTTAGATTAGTGCTAATCTTGCGGACCCCACGTGTCAGCGTTGATTTTGACCAAGTCAGCGTTGACCGGTCCCACCTGTCATCCACCCAACCCAGCTCTGAGTCACTGACCAATGGGTCCCGTAGGTCAGGTTTGACCTGGCCGTCCTAGTTGACCTGCTGACATCAGCCTTGCGCAATGGTGATGCATTAAAGCTTTTCTGGGATTTTAATAAATCAGAAATGATTTATTATTTCCAGAAAATGCCCAAAACTTCTAAAAATCATAGAAAATAATCTATAGCTCAGAATGAAATAAATTTTATATGAAAAATGATCAAAAAAATCCAGTCTATCCATCTGTACTGGTTTCATGCATGTTTGAACAACTTAACCTTGCTGTTTAGATCAAAATATGATAATGCACTTTATAAGTTCTTAGTTTGAATTTGAATTTGAACCTCTGGTTCAAATCAACTCAAACCCTTGTGTTTTTAGCTGCATTAGCTCAAATCACAGCATATTGACATGTCATGATCATGCATCATATTGTGCATTGCATTGATTGTGTTCTTTCTGTTTTTGCCGGTGGTTGTTCCCCCTCGGTAGACGTATGTTCAGACGATGAGTTCGATGACACCGATGCAGAGCTATATCATCTTCAGAAGTGTCAGGCAAGGAAAACCCCCTTGTTCATTCCGATACAATCCCACTCTCTCGCTCCTGCTCTCTTTTACTGCATTAGGACAACATCGATTCAATCATTACCTGCAGAGTTGAACCCTTACCCTCCGCATGACCTTTCATTGCCACGGTAAATAGATGAAACCCACTAGCATGAGTAGGAGTTGTTTGAGCCCTGATGTGCCTACTCATTCATGCTTGTTTGTCATGCCTGCTACTGCTTAGAGTTGAGTTAGGTCTGATTCATCGGGGATGAATTGGAATGTTGTGAACATGTCCTGCTGCGTGTGAGCTAAGTGTGTGAACACGATTTGGTAAAGGTAGCGGTGAGAGGCCATGTAGGAGTACATGGTGGGTTGTCTCATTGAAACCGTCCTCAGGAACTGATTTCTGTGTTTGTGATCCATGAACACATTGGGTTACGGTAACTCGACCCCTCTCGTCTTCTTAACCACCCTTGTCCTCTGTCCAGGAGTTGCAAGTAGTTTCTGGTGTTTGTAGTATGCTGGAGGCCGTGCGCAGCGCTGACCCGAGGGGTGGGCTGTGATGCGGTAGGCATGTGGCCGGGTATGTCGGGCGCCCGTTTGGTGTGGAGGAACCCTGTACACATCGTTCGGGGCCGTTTGTGGAAACCTCGGCCGGACTCCCTGCGGATGGAACCTGAATAGGCGATAAACCTGGACTAGAGACTTGAGTGTTTAGGTAGGCCATGGCCGACTCCCTCGTTGGGCTTCCGCTTGAAGGTTGCCGAGTACATGTCGTGTAAACGGCGGTAAGTGGTGAGAGCGTGTGTGAAGAAGTACACCCTGCAGGGTTAACATCATCTATTCGAATAGCCGCATCCACGGTAAAGGACTTCTGGGTTGCCTATATCAGTTCATAGACAAGTGAAAGTGGATACTCTAAAATGCGCAAGATAAGCGTGAGTGCTGTGGATGGCATTCTCGTAGGGAGATGGGAGCGGATCCATAGTGGTGTATTGATATGGTGAATATGTGGAATCGTGTGCGCCACCTCAAAAGAGTTACTTGCAATCGTTGTTCAGGATAGCCACTGAGTCAAAGCTGGCTTGCTGCAGTCAAACTCCACCACCCCTTTGTTGATACCGATTCATATGTAGCTAGTTCTGATGTAAGTCTTGCTGGGTACATTTGTACTCACGTTTGCTTAATTTATGTTTTTGCAGAGAGACTTCAGTCTCGCTAGTAGTTCCGTTTGGACTTCGACGTTTAGCTTGATACATCAGCTACGATCTTGTGCCCTCGACATGATCTGGTAGATAGTCAGGCTTCTCAGCCTTTTTCATTTGTAGATGTTAGTACTCAGACATGTTAAGCTTCTGCATGTGCTTTGACTTGTATGCTCTGAATGTTGGGTCATGAGACCCATGTTTGTAATATCTCGCTCCTCGGAGCCTATTGAATAAATACTTTGGGTCATAGAGTCATGTTGTGATGCCATGTTGTATTTACACATATCGAGCATATTGTGTGTATGATTGAAATGCTTGGTATGTGTGGGATCCGACAACCTAGTTGTCTATCCTTGGTAGCCTCTCTTATGGGGAAATGTAGTCTGGTGCTTCCACTGAGCCATGGTAGTCTGCTACAGCCCAGTTTATCGGAGTCCTGTTAGCCCAGTTGCTACTGTTCCGGAACACTTAGACTGGCCGGCATGTGTCCTTCTTCGATCCTGTGTCTGTCCCTTCAGGGAAATGTCCTTCTTTGATAGGTAAGTAAGGGGAAAGCTTTCTTTATGTTCTAGATCTACTTTTTTCTCCCTCCAACAACGTACACACTTTTTATGGCCTAGATCTACGTATGTTTGTGGTGCTGCATATGTTTGTGGTGTTGCATATGTTTGTGTTTGCAGGAACTGGTATTTGAAATGCGATAGTTGCCAATATTTTGCCGGAATGTTGATTCATTTTCGTTTCGGCGAGAATTTGGCACTATGGATTCTTTTTGGTCGTATTTTTAGGCAAAGTCATTCCAATTTTTTTGGTTCTAAAATATTGCTTTGCTCTACCCCGCAGGCAACCATGGTCCGCACGATGACCGAAGGCATCGTGAATAGGTTTTTCAGCTCCACGAAGGCCGAGATGCTTCAAAAGAACGAGACGGAGATAAGATGTCCGTGTCGAGATGCAAGCTGAAGAGCCTTATGGACCTGGATTCCGTCTGGTCTTGGGACCACCTGCTCTTGCGTGGTTTCATGGATGGCTATCGGTGGCAAGGTGATGAAGATGACTATGAAGTCGTCCATGGGGGCCGGGCAAGAAATGAGGAAGGGCAGCAAGACAACCGCGGCGAGGGCGGGCGAGAAGACGAAGAATCTCCAGGACATGATCACGAAGTAGATGCAGTACACAGTCATCATGTAGAAGATGCCGGAGATGATGATGAGGAAGGTCATGACGAAGGGCATGATCATGAAGATGAAGATGCTGGAGCAGACGACGATGGACCATCGATGGGCTGGGTGTAGGACCCTCATATTCAAGAGCTGCTTCTCAAGCAGACGGATAACGCAAGAGCTGCTGCCTGAGAGAAAGCCAAGCTGGATCAACTGGAGATAGACGCGGTTGTTCCATTGTATGAAGGATGCAGGCCCGAGGATACCCGCCTGAAAGTAACGCTCATGGCTCTGGAGATGTAGGTAAAACACAAAATGACCGACGCATGCTTCGACGAGAACATGTCATTCTGGCACGAACGTCTTCCCAAGGGGAACAAGTGCCCGACCAGTTTTGAGGAGGCGAAGAAAATCGTGTGTCCTCTGGATTTACCGCACGTGAAATACCATGTGTGCATGAACAATTGCATCATTTATCGGGACGAGCACGCGGAGTCTACCATATGTCCGGTGTGCGGCGTCACTTGATACAAGAAGAGGAAGAAAGCTCCTCGAGAAGTGGTGTGGTACTTTCCGATCACTCCTCGTCTGCAGCGGTATTTCGCGAACCCTAAGCTTGCAAAGCTCCTGCGTTGGCACGCAGATAGGGAGGAGAAGAAGCAAGAAGATGACGGAAACGATCTGGAGATAAATAAAAAAGACAAGATGCTGAGTCGCCCTAAGGATGCGAGCCAGTGGCAAGCGTTGAACTTTGAACACCCAGAATTTGGGGACGATACAAGGAACATCGTGCTGGGCGCGAGTACCGATGGAGTCAATCCGTTTGGCAGCCAGAGAAGCACACATAGCACCTGGCCTGTGTTTGTGTGGATGTACAACCTTCCCCCTGGTTGTGCATGAAGAGGAAGTACATTCACATGAGTAGGCTAATCGAAGGGCCGAAACAACCAAGGAACGACACCAATCTGTATCTGGGGCTGCTGAAAGAGGAGCTAGACATGCTGTGGAAAACGCCAGCCAATACGTGGGACGCCGCAGAGAAAGAATATTTCCCTATGAGAGCCGCATTGCTCACGACGGTGCACGACTATCTCGGTTACGGATATGTCACGGGGCAGGTGGTCCACGGATTTTCTGGATGCGTCAGGTGCATGGATGACACAACGTATCGCTAGCTAGATAGAGATCCCGGGTCTTCGAAAACCGTGTTCATGGGACATCAAAGGTGGCTTCGCGATGATGACTCATGGAGAAAACGCAAGGATCTGTTCGATGGTGAAACTGAACCCCGAAGACGCCCACGTACGAGGAGCGACGAGAAAATAGATGAGCCATTGAAAAATTGGAAAGATTGCCCACTGTCGGGGAAGAAGCGAAAGGCGCCAGAGCCGGGAAAGAAGCGAAAGGCGCCAGAGCCGCTGCTGAAGGTATGGAAAACAAGGTCTATTTTCTGGGACTTGCCGTACTGGAAGATCCTCCATGTGCCTCACAGCCTTGATGTCATGCATATCACGAAGAACGTGTGCGAGAGTCTGCTTGGTACCTTGCTCAACATGCCAGAGAGGACCAAAGATGGGCCGAAAGCAAGGGCAGACCTGAAATCAATGGGCATCAGGGAGGAGCTTCACGCTAATGATGATGATGATGATGATGAGGCGAAGGACACGGAAAGTCGTCGCAAAGGCAAAAAGGCCAAGAAGATCGGAAAAGAAAACCCTCCCGCGTGCTTCACTCTAAGTGAGGAGGAGATCGAGCAGTTTTTCACCTGCCTCGTAGAGTAAAACTTCCTTACGATAACGCGGGGAAGATAAGAAGATACCTAGACTCAGCGAAGCAGAAGTTCAACGGGATGAAGTCTCATGACTGTCACGTGCTGATGACGCAGATACTTCTAGTTGCAATCCGTGGGATCATGGAAGCGCACGCCCGTGAAATGCTATTTGGCCTATGCAACTTTTTCGACGTCATCTCTCGGAAGTCAGTTGGCTTGAGGCAACTCAGAAGGCTACAGGAAGAGATGGTGGTGATACTATGCGAGCTTGAGATGTACTTCCCGCCCGCATTCTTCGACGTTATGGTGCATCTGTTGGTCCATATCGTGGAGGATATCATCCAACTCGGGCCAACGTTCCTGCATAGTATGATGCCGTTCTAAAGGATGAATGGTGTCATCAAAGGATACGTTCGCAACATGTCACGTCCAGAGGGAAGCATAGCCAGGGGCTTTCTGATCGAAGAGGGCATCTCCTACTGCACGAATTATACAGGCATCGAGAACCCTGTTGGTTTGCCCGTCAACAGGTACCTCGGCAGGCTCGCTGGATGGGGTCACCGCGATGGTCGCCGCGAAATGCATGTCGACTTCGAGGGTCGACTCGCCGACTTTGAAAGAGCAAACCTAGTCACGCTACAACACATAGACGTGGTCGATCCTTGGGTGGTAGAGCACAAAACCTTTATTGAAAAGACGTACAATGACCGAGGCCAACAGAGGACGGACGGAGATATAATCAAAGAGCACAACTCATGTTTCACGCGTTGGTTCAAGGAGAAGCTTCTGTCGTACCCTTTACATGAGGATTCTTCCGCGGTAGAAAAACTCATATTCGCCTTGTCACAGGGCGCCGAGCACAACCTGATGACCTATGAGGCATACGATATCAACGGCTACACATTCTACACCGAGGACAAGGACATGAAGAGCGATGGTTATCAGAACTCCGGGGTAACGATGGAATCCTACACCGGTAACGACAAGGACAGATACTACGGAAGGATCGAGGAGATTTGGGAGCTGAGCTACGCTGGAGAGAAGGCCCCGATGTTCCGTGTCACATGGGCCAAGAGCGTCCTAAAAGAAGACCGGTATTTCACCACCATGGTTATACCCGAAGCCAAATCCAAGACCGTGGGCACAAACGTCACCGCGAAAAATGAGCCATGGGTACTGGCTTCCTAAGTGGACCAATGCTTCTTCATTACTGACCCGTCAAAGCCCAGTCGTGTTGTCATGAGGAGAGGCAAAAGGAAGATCATCGGAATGGATGGAGTCGCCAATGAGCAAGACTTCGACAAGTACGGTGACCCGAAGATGGAACATGACGATGACGAGGAAGTGCCATACACCACAAGAAGAAGCAGGACCGCCCTACCTAAATGACGTCTGTTCAAGAGAAGAACACCATTTGAGAAAAAGAAGGGAAAGAAGATTGTGAAAAGATAGCTAACTAAGATCGATTGTATTTAAATTGTAGTCTTCATTTCTCGATTGTATTTCGACATATGGAAATGACATTTCTTCTGTTCTAGTCCTCATGAATATTTATTTATGTTTATTCTGGTATACCAATTTTTATTTATGTTTGTTCTGGTATTGAATTTCTAACTCACAACAAGTATTGAATTTGTTAATATTTTTTGAACTCATGAATATTTTAAAATTTCATGGGCACTTTTTGAATTCATGAATATTTTTTCAAACTTGATGATTTTTTTTCATATTCATAATTTTTTTAACAATTCACAAATGAATGCAACCAAAAATCCAAAAAAGTTACTATTGGCGCACCAGGAGAAGGTGCGCCATTGCTATCAAGGTACTTATGGCGCACCCCTTGGAGGTGCGCCATTGGTATACCAATTTTTATTTAGGTTTATTCTGGTTTTGAATTTCTAACACACAAAAAGTATTGAATTTGTTAATATTTTTTGAACTCATGAATATTTTTAAATTTCATGGGCACTTTTTGAATTCATGAATATTTTTTCATATTCATAAATGTTTTCTAGAAAATTATTAGATGCAACTAAAAATCCAAAAAATATTTTCAAATAACAAATTTGATGATATTTTTTCATATTCATAAATATTTTCAAATAACAATTTTGATGATATTTTTTCACATTCATGAATGTTTTCAAATTTGATCGTTATTTTCTAAAAAATTATTAGATGCAACTAAAAATCCAAAAAAAAAGTTAGTAATGGCGCACCAGTGGAAGGTGCGCCATTGCTATCACTGTGTTTATGGCGCACCCCTAGAAGGTGCGCTATTGCTAACCTTTCCCCCTCTGTATGTAGGTGTGTGCTGTCCATCTCGCTAACCCTCCCTCGCCAGATCCCCCTCGCCCCCCGCGCCCGCTCCACCGCCGCAGAAAGACCCCCGCACCCAACGACCCCCGCACCCACTCCACCGCCGCCGCCGACCCCCGCACCCGACGACCCCCGAGCCCACTCCACCGCCGTCGTCCGCCCGTGCCCGCTCCCCTCGCCATCCCCGGCCCAGCAGCGAGCAGAGCCCAGAAAGCCTCGCCGCCGTCGCCCCCCTGCCCTCCCCTGCCCGCTCTGCTGGCCATGCTAGCCCCGTCGAGGCTACAGTCCCTCCACTCCTCCGCCACCTCCTGCGTCGAGGTGCTCGCCGCCTCCGCCGCCCCCGCCTTCCCCTACCTCCGCGGCTGGTCCTTCCACTTCGACGCGCCGGACACCCACCACCCCAAGGTACCGCCTTTCCTAATCTTGCCTCCGTCCTCTTCCACGCCGGCCGCCGGCCGATGTGTCTAGCCTGCTGATCTTTCGCCCTCCTGTCTGCCAGGTTTGTGTGCAGACGAGCACCTCTGCCGGCCTGGACCTGATCCTGCCCTGGCTCTTCTACCACAAGGTCATCAGCGTCGCACACTTCCTGCTCTTCGTTGAGGGCAAGGCCGCCAAGCCCAGCGTCGCCGGCGTCCTCAAGTCCATCCCCGTGCGTCCCTCGCCTGAGATTTCCAAGAAGTCCAGTACCACCAAGTCTGAATCTCTACTTGTTTGTTCCGAGTCTGAGTCTAAATCTCTGTCACTGTTTCTATTTCAGGGGGTGAAGGTGGTGTACAGAAGCAAGGACCTTGAGGAGCAGCAGGCCTGGAGGTCTGAAACAGTCTTCGCAGTTAAGCATGACTAGGAAATTGTGTGTGCTTGAAAGCATCCGTATAAATCCTCATGGATCAGATCCTTTAGTTTATCACAAACCACACAAAAACGAAGCCTTGAAAGTTGTCAACCACTAGTTCGAGCTATTCCATTAATACACATAACGACTTCAGTTTGACACAAAATTAGCACAATGTTTAGTTGCCTTTCATACATAAAAACTACTGGAATTTATTTATTTTCTGACAAACATAACTGTCATTCAGAACAATACAACTCTATTTTTTGATAGGTTGTGTGAGTAAAACACAATTTTAAATTTTATAGTTGACAATCATCATGTTTGAGCAGTGAACGTGATAGGTTAATTTCAGATATGATGCTGTTTACACATTTCAGATATGATACTGTTTGGACATTTGTAAAATCCAGTGCTTGTGTATCTGCTGTTTGGATTAAGAATTATGAATAGCACATGTAGGACATGAATTAGAATTATGAACAGGACATCCTAGGACCTAGGACATGTCTAAACCATTTCTGAGTAAATTTCCAACAAATACACAATAAATTTGTGCTGCTTTGTGCTGCAAAGTTTGTGGTCACGAGTAGGAGTAGATGAACATTGTGTGGTTCTGCTAGGACTTGCTCCAGATTTTTTAACCCTAGGATTTCTTTTCTTTTAGTTCTTTTCTCATAGAAATTTACTGAAAATTCAGAAACTTGGAGTAACCTGTGGACTGTACTTTTGTGATCTCCTACTCCCGAATCTTACTACTACAAGCACAAGAAGTACAAATAAGACTAGAATTTACTCTGAATTGTGACAGTAAGAATAAGAATGAAAATGCAAGGAGTAAATAAGAATAAGAATAAGAATTTTTCTTATGACGATGAGGCAAATCACTAGCAGACAAGTGGCAAGAATGCAGGACTATTTTACTCTGCCTAAGAATATGCATGTCTTGTTTTCTGGTTATGGATATTGTATAGTACTGCATATCTTGTTTTTTTTGTAATATAATTCTTACCAAAGGTTTCAATATTTTGCTGTTACCATTGTTCTTTGAGCATAATTCTTTTTCATTTCCTACTATCCTTATTCTAATTCTCTTAAATTGCTATGTTGTGTGTAATAGAATTAGATCTTGGATCTGCTAGTGGGCTTCGGGAGTTTGTTTACCTGGCACCATTCAGTCAAGTAGCCATTCATGTGAACTTTTATTTTGTCCATATGAAAGAAGAGGACCATATGGTCTGTGGCCTTTTCATCCATCATTTACACTGTGAATCCAACACCAGTGGTGCTGCTTTGTTTCTGTGATCACATTGTGGTGCCTGGCACATTTGCCCTTCACTTCGTTACCCCTTTCTCCTGAAATGTTGATTAATTTCCGTTTCGGTTGAGATTGGGGCACTCCTAGGTCAAGAAAATTAGCAAAGGTCATGCCCAATTTTCTTGACTTAGAAGGTGCCCGATTCTCAACCGAAACAAAAATTAATCAGCATGTATCTTGACATCAACCAATAGTAGTGATCTAGTGCTTTAGTGGTTGGATTAGTTTAGTATTTTTTCACACACTCAGACACCCTTGCTTGCCATGTGTGTGAGAGATATAGTGAGAGGAGACAAGAAGAAGGGGGTTAGGAAGATGCTGCCTGCTCATCAAAGCTAACCATCTCCCCCTTTTCACCCCTTTTCCTTTGTCTTTTGTGGGTTGCAAGGAAGCTACTGGTTCCATCCCAAAACACCTAGCAACAACACACTAACATGTTCCATCCCAAAACACCTAGGCAATATCACAAACATCTCTCAATTGTTCCTTGACAATAACCAACTTTTTGGCGACATTCCTCGAGAATTAGGTTATTTGGTCAACTTAGAGATCTTGTTCCTTGACAATAACCAACTTTTTGACCAAACTTTTTTCCTATTTAGAGTGAACATGGCCCACAATGATGAGGCCGGTGGTTCGGGTAAGTAATTCTGGGAGCTGTCTCAGGAGATGGAGGAAGAACCTCACCGCTATGAGGACGCCGTGGAAGACACCGATCCCGACTACACAACCCCTAGTGGCGTCGGAGATGACAGCACTGATGGTGCCGCCGAGGATGCCACCACTGATGATGGCAGCGCACACACATATGGCAGCCAACCAAAGAGGCAAAGGAAGGACTGGCGCCCGAACGTGCTCGGCACCGTCAAGGAGGAATTTACTGAAGTGTCCTCCGGTGGGCATCCAACGGCGCCCAAATAATTAGTCAAAGTGCACGGGACAGCTCGGGTGCATTCTCCGGAGCACCGTCTCGATCAACACCGAGAACCTAAGGCATCATGACCGAGGGAATTTGCGCAACCTCCTCTTAACGAAGCTGCACGAACGATACAAGTTCCCCGGTGACTTCGCAAACACATGCCTCTCAGGGAATAAAGTGAACAGTGCCGCCCTCACGAAGATGAGCACGGCCCTGGCTACTTGGAGAGCCGCGGTGAAGAGAAGGATTGAAAAAGGTGATAGTTATGAGAAGATCAAGGAGACAAATCCTTCGATCAGCGAAGCTGACTACCTGGAGTTCAAGATCAAGTGCGAGAGCAACGCAACCGCGGAATCAAGTCAGTGGGGGAAAGATATGCGGGACTTGAACTTAGGGGTCCACAAACTCGGTCCTGGCGGTTACAGAGTGGCGAAACCTATATGGGACAAGGAGGATGCGGAGCGTGCCGAGCAAGGCCTACCGCCCCTCTTCGATAAATACCGTGACAAGCAGACCAGGAACTATGTCAGGGCCCGGTACAAGATTGACCCGGTAACAAAGGAGCTTACGACGGATCCGAAGACCTAGGCACTTGAGCTTGTTCTGGTAAGGAATACCCCCCCAGCATAATTAGCTCCATATGGTTGCATTCTAATTAATGAAGCCAAATTTCTAAATGGTTCACATTCCTTCCTGAAAGATCGTGGATGTCACCTAGAGGGGGGGGGGGGTGAATAAGCACTTTAAAATAATTACGGTTTAGGCTTGAGCAAATGCGGAATAAACCTAGCGGTTAATTTGTCAAGCACAAAACCTACAACAACTAGGCTCACCTATGTGCACCAACAACTTATGCTAAGCAAGATAAACTACTAGGAGATAGCAAGATATATGACAAGAAACAATATGGCTATCAAAAAGTATAGTGCATAAGTAAAGAGCTCGGGTAAGAGATAACTGAGGCACGCGGAGACGACGATGTATCCCGAAGTTCACACCCTTGCAGATGCTAATCTCCGTTTGGAGTGGCGTGGAGGCAGAATGCTCCCCAAGAAGCCACTAGGGCCACCGTAATCTCCTCACGCCCTTGCACAATGCAAGATGTCGTGATTTCACTAAGGTACCCTTGAGGGCGGTCACCGAACCCGTACAAATGGCAACCCTTGGGGACGGTCACCGAACCCGTACACTTTGGCAACCTTTGGGGGCGGTCACCGAAACCCGTCAAATTGCTCGGGGCGATCTCCACAACCTAATTGGAGACCTCGACGTTTGCCCGGAGCTTTACACCACAATGATTGAGCTCCGAACACCACAAAGTTTGGAGCTATCTCCCCAACGACACCACGAAGCTTCACCACAATGGAATATGGCTCCGAAGTGACCTCAACTGTCTAGGGAGCCCAAGCACCCAAGAGGAACAAGCTCAAGGGTACCAAGCACCCAAGAGTAATAAGCTTCTCAACTTGTAACTTCCACGTATCACCGTGGAGAACTCAAACCGATGCACCAAATGCAATGGCAAGGGCACACGGAGTGCCCAAGTCCTTCTCTCCCAAAATCCACTAAAGCAACTAATGTTAGGGAGGAAAATGAGAGGAAGAACGAAAGAAGAACACGAAGAACTCCAAGATCTAGATCCAAGGGGTTCCCCTCACTTAGAGGAGAAAGTGATTGGTGGAAACGTGGATCTAGATCTCCGCTCTCTTTTCCCTCAAGAACTAGTAAGAATCATTGGAGGGATTGAGAGTTAGCAAGCTCGAAGAAGGTCAACAATAGGGGAAGAACACGAGCTCAAGAGATAAGGTTCATTGGGGAAGAAGACCCCCTTTTATAGGTGAGAAAAAATCCAACCGTTATGCTCACAGCCCGCATAGAGCGGCACTACCGCTCCAAGGAGCGGTACTACCGCTAGGGCGGTAGTAGCCCGTTGAAACACAATAGCGAGGAGGAAAAAAAGCCAGAAGAACCGTCGGAGCGGTAGTACCGCTTGACCTCACGGTACTGCCGGTAGGGGTAGCGGTACTAGTGCTAAGGGTAGCGGTACTACTGCTTGCGAGCGGTACTAAAAAATTACATCCGTGCTTACCACCGCTGGACTTGTGACGAGTTTTTGGCCCCGAGCGGAAGTAGCCACGGCAGTACCGCTCCCAAGAGCGGTACTAAAAAATTACATCCGCAGCAGCCCCTTTTAAGGACACCAAAACTGACACGACTTCTGCAAACGGATTCCGAATTCGACGAAACCAAGTTTGTTCGAAAGCTAGCAACAAGGCTAACACAATCTTGATAGAAATATCAATAAGAAGCAAATGATAAAAGGCCCAAAAGAATATGGTGAGAACCCTTCCTCGGATAAGACTGGTAAAACCTCCAACACCGAAAACATCATAGAAGACGCATGCAAACTCCGTTTTCGATGAACTCAAGCTTGTCATCAAGATGACCATAAGCTCTAAGACTCACAAAGAGAACCAAACAACAACCAAGAAACATGATGCAAGGATGCAATGGTTTGAGCTCTCGACGAACGATACGATCAAGCTACTCACTTGAGAGCCCCCCTTGATAGTATGACTATCGATCCTATAACCCGATCTCCCAACTACTACCATCAGACCGGTAAAATAGAAAACCTATCAAGGGCAAACCTTTTCCTTGCACATGATCCACTTGAGCTAGATGATGACGATCTTGTCCTCCTCAAGATGGACCACCTTTCTTGATTGCGTTGGGTCGATGGAGACAAGATGATTGCTCCCCCATAATCCACTATGGGTGCGCCACTATTCGGCACATCTTCACAAGTCCATTGACACCACAATGGATGGCAAGCTTCAAGCACTTGATCTCTTCATGATGCTCCACTTGAACTTGCACACGGCAATTTTGATGACGATCACCACTTGATGTCATCCTTTCCATGGGTTGTATGATATCTTCCTCTTGAAGCAAGCCCATGGGCACGTACCTAACCCCACATAGACTCTCACATAGACCATGGGTTAGTACACAAAGTGCAATGGACAATGCTTACCATACCATGGGATCACTTGATCCCTCTCGGTACATCTTTTACGCTTTATGAGTTGATCAACTTGATTCACTCTTGGCTTAGTCTTGATCAACCTTGAATCTTTCCAATTCTCTTCGTTTGGATGATGTCTTGAAGGTAAACATGAATGATCACACAATCTTCTTCTTCAAGACATGCTTGCAATAAGCTCAACACTCACATGACCAATCTTTGGATAGTTCCTTAATAGCACCTTGGTCAACACATAAACTCCTTGAAACCAACACATGGACTTCAAGAAATGCATATGGACAAATCCTTCAAATATAACTCAATGCAACCATTAGTCCATAGAGAATGTCATCAATTACCAAAACCACACATGGGGGCACCGCATGTCCTTTCAATCTTCCCCATTTTGGTAATTGATGACAATCACTTTCAAGAGAGTTTATATAAGGAATTATGCATCACCATGCCATGCAACAACCAATAATGCATGCGTAGGAGATGCGTATGCTTAGGAACAAACCAAAGCCAGAAGAGACAACTCTCTAAACTACTCCACAAAACTCTCTAAAACTTCTCCCCCCATTGGCATCGATTGCCAAAATGGGCGAAAAGCTTAGAAGGCTAATATAAATTGTGGTCCTCCATAAATTGTGTATTTCTCAACAAGTGAGTGGAGTGCAACACACATATCCAAAGGTAAATACTTGGAGGAACACAAACTATATTGAGGCACAAAGATAGCAAAAGAATGATATGCCACAAAGACATAAAAAAAGAAAAACAAGCAATCAAGCAATCAAAAGATACCAATTGAAGCAAGCTATCAAAAGATACCAATTGAACCAACTAGGCCAATGAACCTACGAGCCACATGCATGAATAAAGGATATTATGATAAGAGCAAAGGAGTGATCTAAAGAAACTAGAGAATCTCCCCATGATTTGTGCACACATAAGAATATTTTGTATTATGATACCAAGTGCACAAAATAGGATCATCACTCCTCGAAAATCAATAGAAACTCACAACAAGAGAAAGTGAGCATGTAGGAAACAAAGCCTAGCACAAGAAACAAACACATGGTTGAGCAACATGTAAAAGAGGCAACTTATAAGAATGGGCTCAACCTAAAAGATGTGTGTGAGTCAAGGCAATGCACTTGAGAAGACTAATGTACGGATGAGCATCAAGCATCAATAAAGTCTTGAAAGAATGAGGCACACGGTGCAAGGCCTATCATTCCCACACACAACTAGCAAATGGGTTCACAAGCTTACTAATAAGCAAATAGTGAACCTGTGCTTGTGACAACCCGTGGTGAAGATAGAAGATGAAAGCCTCATCAAGACGAGGGATACCAATTAAGATGGAAAAAGCCTCTTAAAGATAAGCATGAGGAAAATGATCTTCACCACACAAGAGTGCATGAAGATGCAACGAGATAAGACACATACTCAAGGAAAAAGCTTTCACGGAGCCACCCAAGAAATAACAAAAGAAATACAAGGTGGACGTGAAAGAAATGATATCATCTAGAGATGTAATTTCTCTCAAGTGTATAAGGTTCTAGGTAGACGAAATCATGATGATATATATCTACAAAGAAGGATGTACACCCGAAATAGTTACAACATGAAGGAACAAGATATACAAAAGGAAGTCATGCATATACCAATAAGATACTTGCTTGAGAGCATAGCACATGGCTAGATATGGTCTTATTGTATATAAATGAATTCCAAGCACACGAACATCAAAGACATCACAACTAGCAACAAGACATCATTGTTGGGATGCTTTGAGAAAGTAAACAAGTATCACAAGAAAGAATGGATAACATGCCATGATACAACCTACACAAGGTTGATGCAAGAAATGTGTGCATGAAGTATATGAAGATACTTGTTACCGAGATAACATTGGAAGGATGTAGGAGATACCAATTGAAGGTACAAAGTAGTTCATTAATCATCCTAGCTTGACTCCAATAAGCACATGGTGACAACACCTTCCTTGTGAGTGAGCCGAGCATCCAATGCATCTCCACTTGTTCCTAGAACAACAACACAAACAAAATGGTACCCAAACTCATTGGGACCAAAGAGTTAGAGAACCAACAACACATAGGACAAACTCCACATAAATATGCGCATATAGATATGAAAATGAATTTCATGCACATCTCATCCAATTTGAGACTTGGTGGAGTTCCCCTATATATTGGGTCAAAGAAAGAAAGCATGCCAAAGAAACTACAAGAAGTAAATATGCATGCTCAAGACTTTCAAGAACCGAGACCAAAAGACAAAGAAATACCAAGCAAAGAAAAGATACCAAATGAATAAATCATCACTTGGAGGATATCCATAAAATATACATCAAGGAATGAGATATCCATTGATATACTCAAAATAAAAAAATATCAAACTCCCAAAAGAGAGGATGGTTCCAAACAAACCAAGGTCTCTACAAAGTTTCATGATGGCACAAAGTACCAAAACGAAAACGGCTTGCCTTCCACCAACACACACTTGATAAGGATCGCAAGATGAGTGTTTTATAGAAAATATGATAGCTCCCCCAAGCCTAGTGCATTATAGAGAATTTGCATTCGAATACAAAATGCACAAGGTGGGATCAACACTTTCACTATATCTAGAAAAAGTGGACAAGATCAAGAAACAAACAAGATCCACAAGTGTTATGGAAGACAAAGGGAGTTGATACATCCCTAGGCAAGAGACAAGGCAAATAAAAGCAAAGGCCAATGTAAAGGTGATCAATAATTTCTACCGCACATAAGTGCGTACCAATTGTCATAAGACAAGAAGTATTTGGAAATAATTCCCGTTGGTAGAAAGCAAGGATATCCAACATCATCTTCACTCCAAACACAAGCAAATTGCAACTTGTAGAGCTAACATGCCACCTAGGAACAAGATAAATTACAATATCAATTCTAGGTGACAATATCTCAAACGATACACATTTTTTAGGCTTGTCATATGCACATAGCACATTACTCCCCCATAATGTGATACCAATTAAAGATAGACAAGAGGCAATTAAAAGGATCCAACAAGAGATAATTAATGGACTATTTAGAATTTGAATTTATGATGAGAAGCATACCACATAGCGACTAGATAATCTTGTAATATCAATACTAGATGGTATTACTCATGTCCACACATTTATAGGATTGTGAGGTGCACAAAGCACATAACTCCCCCATAATGGGATATTCCATTAATCTCTCACAAGAGACAACTAAGATACAACCAAGATGCGCAAAGGCTCAACGAACGACACACATGTACATGAAGTGCAAACCAACATACATATACTTTATTACTCAAGATAAGCAATTTGGAGACACAACATATACAAACACATGCAAGGAACAAAACCAAAACATGCAAAGGGGCAAGTAACTTTCAATGTAAACAATTTAAGTACAAGTTACCGCAAGGAGGCACATTGGATATGAGATGGAAACTTGATAATCCGAATGACTTGGCTTGAGGCAATATGAATGATGAAGACCCCTTAATTCTTCATAATGTAGCCAAGTCTCCAATGACCTTCAACAACACCTATTGATCAAGTATGAGCTAGTTGGTCCCCAACCAAGTTGGGTCCTTAGAGGTTAGTCACAATAGGCTTGGCTACCCAAATGGTTCTTTTCTTGACACCACTTTGAGTACCAACAAATTTGGCAAACACATTGCCAACCTTATCCTTCCCAAGAGAATAGATATCATCAATTAGAATAGGGTTGGATAAGGTACCATTCGTGCATGAAGA
This sequence comes from Aegilops bicornis, assembly GCA_021605145.1. NCBI lineage: Eukaryota > Viridiplantae > Streptophyta > Magnoliopsida > Poales > Poaceae > Aegilops > Aegilops bicornis. The sequence goes on from CM038671.1 coordinate 104,005,793, forward strand.
AACGACGTGACCTTTTTCACGACATAGGTAGCAACGTCTACTCTTTACTTCTCAACTTGAGAAGCATTAGCTTGAGTTTTCTTGGGAAGAGGCCTTTCTTCAACTTGAGGTTGAGAATGAGAGTGAACTTGTGGCCGCTTCCCTTGTTGCTTGTCACTAATGGCCTTCTTCTTCAAAGGGCAAGATCTAACATGATACCCTTCAATTTTGCACTTGAAGCAAATAATCTTGGCCGAATTCTTGAGTTGTTCTTGGCCCTTATTCTTGTTGCTCTTGGACTTCTTCTTCTTATTGGATTTGAATCCAAGTCCACCTTTGTCATTGGGGGATTTTTGCACACTCAAGATATTGTTGAGTGTGGATTTCCCTTCATGACACTTGTTGTAACGCCCCCGATGCGGCTATATCTCCCACGTGTCGAGGCACGACTTAGAGGCATAACCGCATTGAAAGCAATGTCGCAAGTGAGGTAATCTTCACACAACCCATGTAATAAATAAGGGAAAGAGATACATAGTTGGCTTACGATCGCCACTTCACACAATACATAAATAAACATCCATCATTGAGTACACTCAAGGTCCGACTACGGAACCAAAATAAAGAAGATACCCCAAATGCTACCTGATCCCGATCGTCCCAACTGGGCACCACTACTGATCATCAGGAAAAGACACATAGTAACGACCACGTTCCTCGTCGAACTCCCACTTGAGTTCGGTTGAGTCACCTGCACTGGCATCGTCGGAACCTGCAACTGTTTTGGAAGTATCTGTGAGTCACGGGGACTCAGCAATCTCACACCCGCGAGATCAAGACTATTTAAGCTTATAGGAAGGACAGAGTAGTAAGGTGGAGCTGCTGCAAGCGACTAGCATATATGGTGGCTACTTCGCAAAAGAGAGCGAGAAGAGGAGCAAAGCACGGTCGTGAAGCTAGTAGCGATCAAGAAGTGATCCTGAACTACTTACGTCAGACATAACTCCAACACGTGTTCACTTCCCGGACTCCGCCGAGAAGAGACCATCACGGTTACACGTTGATTGATGTGTATTTTATTTGAGGTCAACTTCGGGTTTTCTACAACCGGACATTAACAAATTCCCATCGCCTCATAACATGGGCACGGCTTTGAAAGATATTACCTGCAGGGTGTCCCAACTTAGCCCATTATAAGCTCTCACGGTCAACGAAGGATATTCCTTCTACGGGAAGACCCGATCAATCTCGGAATCCCGGACTACAAGACATTTCGACAAAGAATAAAACAAGACAAGCAAAGCCGCCCGATTGCCGACAAATCCCGATAGGAGCTGCACATATCTCGTTCTCGAGGCACACCGGATGGGCAAGACGTCGGGTTGGCATAGACCACGGATTTGGACGGTAGCGCGGACATCGCCAGGTTGGGCGGCACTCGAAGGAGCACCGGTCCGGGGGTTAAAATAAAGATGACCCTCGGGCTCGCGAAAACCCGGGGAAAAAGGCTTAGGTGGCAAATGGTAAAACCAAAGTTGGGCCTTCTTTGGAGGAGTCTTATTCAAAGCGAACTGTCAAGGGGTCCCATAAATCACCCAACCGTGTAAGGAACGCGAAATCAAGGAACATAACACCGGTATGACGGAAAACTAGGGTGGCAAGAGTGGAACAAAACACCAGGCATAAGGCCGAGCCTTCCACCCTTTACCAAGTATATAGATGTATTAACTATAACAGATATATATTGTGATATCCCCAACAAGTAAACATGTTTCAACAAGGAACAACATCTCCATGCTCCAACAAGAAACAAACTTCAACTTCACCTGCAACTAGCAACGCTATAAGAGGTTTGAGCAAAGCGGTAACATAGCCAATCAACGGTTTGCTAGGAAAGGATGGTTAGGGGCTGACATGGCAATATGGGTGGCATGGCATAGCAAGTGGTAGGCATCGCAGCATAGGCATAGCAAAAGAGCGAGCAACTAGCATAGCAAAGATAGAAGTGATTTCGAGGGTATGGTCATCTTGCCTGCAATGTTCTCAGAGTTGTCGAAAGCTTGATCCTCGTAAGCGTTCTCAACAGGTTCCTCGTTCACGTACTCGTCCCCCGGCTCTACCCAAAGTAACAACATAAACAAAGGAACCACAATAAATCACGGTGCAATGCACAATCAACATGATGCAAAACATGGCACGATATGCGGGATGTGGTATGCAATGCGTATGTGCGCTCCGAAAGGAAAATGATGAACCATGCATCAACTTGGCAAACCAAGTATGCCACTGGAAAGATGAGATGATTTCGGTTGAAATCGATATAAAGATCACCGGAATCGGATGCACGGTTTGCAAATGACAAGCAAAACAAGAATGACACAAATCTGCCATTAACAGCATGATACCACTTAGCAAGCAACAAGAAATAAAGCTACTGCACCCAAACGTACCAACAAAGTATATGGCAGTGATCTACACAAGATGCTTAACAAAAGATGAGCACTGAGCTACGGCTAGTTCACATCATAACAGGTTCAAACAAGCATGGCAAAAGTGCACAAAATATCAGGCTGGACATGGCAAAAACAGCATCAGGTTGCAATGTTCAGAGCAAGAAAACTACCTGCTACAGAACTTAAAATAGCAAAACAAGGCACGGCATGAATCTAATCAAAGCATAGAACAAAAGTCCCTTACTGACCATAAGCCAAAAAGGATCAGAAAATATAGTAACACCCATGTCAATATTGAAAGTTTCGTTAACAGATTCAGCAACATGGCATGTCAAAAACTAATAACAAGTAGGCATGTTTAAGAGCTCGATGCACTCACTACAGAGCCTTATATGATAAACTAGGCATACATACATCAAGAAGACATGGCATAGAAGACATACATGGCAAGAACAATAACATAGCATACATGGATCAACCACAACAACCTTGACAAAATTGAATAACATGTAAACAATCTGCCAGGAAACATTTTATAGCAAAAGTAGAGCTCTATTGACTCAAGCTATGAACTCCATAATTGCAAACAAGCACATGGATGGATAGAGCAAGACATGTTTAACAAAACATCCTTACTGAAGTATCTCAAAATATGCATGCATCTCTTGGTAGCATCAAGTTTACATGGCATCAAAATATCAGCAAAAGCAGAATGGAAACAGCAACATCAGGACACCTACTTTGCATGCTTGTGCTAGTCACCACATAGATCACAAAAATACATGGCATACACCCCTGGAAATATGGCATGGCATATAACAAAACACATGTAGGACTCAAATTCATAGGGTGCACACATTAATCATGGCAAAAATAACAAAAGTGCAAGTTATGTTAAGAAACAGAAACTAACAACACATAGCACTCTTCCAACAGCATTTCGGGCGTCAAGATGAGCTCAAATGAAAATGATGCAATGAGATGAAATGATCTACTCTTCGAGGCGAACATTTTGACATATTATACGCGCAAAATGAAGCTACGATGCAAGAGTTACACCACGTTGAAAGTGACACAAAAATCATTGGATGAAAAAAAATGAAGAGAAGTCAACGGCTCGGCGCGAGATCCGATCGGGCCGACCCGATCGGGATCGAGGGCGGCGGCGGCGGGCTCGCCGGAGCCGGGCGAGGAGGAGGAAGGTGGCCGGCGGGATCGGGGCCGGCCGGCGAGGCGAGGTCGCCATGGGCGGGCGGTGGCGCGGCGGCGAGATCCGGCGGCGGGCAAGGGCCGGGGCGGCCGAGGTGGCGGCGGAGGGTGGCGCGGCGAGGGCCGGCCGCTGGAGGCGCGGCGCTGGGCGGTGCTGGTTGGCCGCCTCACCGGGCTGGCGGCTGGCGGGCTGGGCGGGCGGACACGTGGCGTGAGTGGCGCGGACGCTGGCGGCCGCTTCGTCGGGCGGCGGCGACGTGTCCGTGGCGCTGGGATGAAATTTTAGGGTTTCGGGAAGAAGACCCGGATTTGGACGGGGAGGTGTTTAAATAGGCATAGAGGGAGCTAGGAGAGTCCAAATGAGGTGTAGTTTTCGCCCACACGATCGTGATCGAACGACGGAGAGCATGGAAGTGACTTAGCTGGGTTATTGGGCTGTTTTGGAGGGGTGTTGGGCTGCAACTTAAAAGAAGCCTTTGCGAGAGTGCGGTTAACCGTTGGAGTACCAAATGAGCTCCAAATGACCCGAAACTTGACCGGTGGTCTACGGGTGGTATATCAAGGCCACTAGACAAACCTCGGTCCATTCCGAGAAGGTTTAGTACCCGCACACGGAAAAACGTAAAAGGGGCCGCCGGGGGAGATAGGAGTGCCGGATTGCAAAACGGACAACGGGAAAAATGCTCGGAATCATGACACGAACACGTATGCAATGCGATGCACATGATGACATGATATGAAATGCAATACATGGACAAAATGCAAAATGAAGGAAAACCCAACCACAGAGGGAATATCATATCACAATGCCGAAAATGGCAAGAGTTGGAGTTACAAATATGGAAAGTTACATCCGGGGTGTTACACTTGTCCAAGTCTTTCTTCAAAGAAGTGACTTGGGCCTTGAGCTCTTTGATTTCCTCTACATGGTTAGTATCAACACAAGTACTAGAGGAAGTATAAGCTTAATTGTTAGAGCAACAAGGCAAGGAAAGTAATTCATCACTAGAAGTACCAATGTTATGAGTAGATGAATTACAAGGACTAGCACATGGTAATATAGCATTTTGACTAGACGTAGTGCTTATGTCCACATGAGACTCACTAGATGTTACCTTAGTAATCATAGCCTCATGAGCTAACTTTAGCACCTTATGGGATACTAGAAGGTCATCATGAGAGCTTGCAAGCTTTACATGACTTTCTTCCAATTTCCCATAATTGCTAGATAGCAACTCAAGTTGAGCCCTTAGCTCAACATTATCCTTCAAAATGGATGCTTCACTAGAAACAGAGTTAGTAGCACAAGCATCATCATTAACAACAAGAGGAGAAGGCAACTTGGCAAGATCTTTTGAATATGAAGCTTTAAGTTGTGCATGAGACTCGGTGAGTTTGATGAGCTCACTCTTAATGACCCTTGAGCCATTTTCGAGGTGCCCAAAGTCCTCAAGGAGTCTAGCATGCTAACTTCAAGCTTCTCATTTTTAGTTTCAAAAACATTGGCCACCTCAAGAGCTCTATCATGAGATTCCTTCACTCTAGATAATTCTAGAGCAAAAGTCTCCTCAAGAGATTCCTTGGTGGTTTGTTCAAGTTCGAGAGCTTGGGAGAGGTCCGCGATCTCATTAGCGTAATCACGCTCATGACCTTCCATTTTATCAATGGTGACCTCATGCTCCTCAAGATGAGATTCCAACTCATCAGTATATTTCTTGCCCTCAATGGAATGGACATGATTTCCATGAAGTTGGAGCGAGCAATTTTATTCTTAAGAAGAGCTTTAAAAATCATTTCCCCTTAATTTTTAAGGAGGCAACATCATCGTTCTCTTCATCATAATCAACATCATCATCACTCTTGCCATCATCAATATCATCACAAGATATATTGGGATTCAAAGTGGGAGATACCTTTGAAGCCTTGGCCATAAGGAAAAATGCAATAGATGATGATGTAGGATCCCTTGAAGCACCATTCAAGACAACATCTTGTTCCATGGAGTGTTGGGTTTCCTCTACATTGTTAGCACAACAACTCGAGGAAAAAACATGCATTTTTTTATGGCAACAAGATATAGCAAGCATATCATCATGAGATTTAGTCAATCAATTTCTGCATGATATGCAAGGAATATCAACACAAGCATGTGAAACATGTAAGGTGCTCGAAGTGTTAAAGTCCAAAGAGAGACCATTGCAATAAGATAATGATGAAGGATCACCAAGAACAAGCACACTATCATCATTGCAATGACCACCACTACTCACCCTAGCATTACCTTGTGGCAATCCACATGTAGGTGAAGTAGAAGAAGTTGAGAAGGCAACACGGTCGGAGGTGGAGGGAGAACAATCATCCCCACAAATCTTGGACACACCATATTTATCTTGAAGCTTTGTCCATAACTCATGAGCATCCTGGAACGGCATGAGTTGAAATATAACTACATTGCTCAAAGCATCAAAAAGCACATTAGAAGCTTGAGCATTGAGATAAGAGTTTTTCTCATCCTCTAAAGATAATCTTTGGGGATCTTTTGGAGGAGAAAAACCCATATCTACAATTCGCTCTAAATTTGGGTCCATGACCCTAAAGAGGTTAAGCATGCGAATTACCCAAACATCAAAATTTGTGCCATTGAAACTAAGTCTGTCGAAGAATCCTAATCCCCTAGTCGACATCTTTACTCTCTAGGCGATGAAGCCTAACAAAGAGAGACGAGACTCTGATACCAATTGAAAGATGGTGGATGTCGCCTAGAGGGGGGGGGGTGATAGGCGCTTTAAAATAATTACGGTTTAGGCTTGAACAACTGCAGAATAAACCTAGCGGTTAATTTGTCAAGCACAAAACCTACAACAACTAGGCTCACCTATGTGCACCAACAACTTATGCTAAGCAAGATAAACTACTAGGTGATAGCAAGATATATGACAAGAAACAATATGGCTATCACAAAGTATAGTGCATAAGTAAAGAGCTCGGGTAAGAGATAACCGACGCACGAGGAGACGACGATGTATCCCGAAGTTCACACCTTTGCGGATGCTGATCTCCGTTCGTAGCGGTGTGGAGGCACAATGCTCCCCGAGAAGCCACTAGGGCCACCGTAATCTCCTCACGCCCTCGCACAATGCAAGATACCGTGATTTCAGTAAGGGACCCTTGAGGGCGGTCACCGAACCCGTACAAATGGCAACCCTTGGGGGCGGTCACCGATCCCGTACACTTTGGCAACCCTTGGGGGCGGTCACCGAAACCCGTCAAATTGCTCGGGGCGATCTCCACAACCTAATTGGAGACCCCGACGCTTGCCCAGAGCTTTACACCACAATGATTGAGCTCCGAACACCACAAAGGTTGGGGCTACTGTTGGGGAACGTAGTAATTTCAAAAATTTCCTATGCACACGCAAGATCATGGTGATGCATAGCAACGAGAGGGGAGAGTGTTGTCCACTGACTCGTGAGACCGAAAAGCGGAAGCATTAGCACAACGCGGTTGATTTAGTCGTACGTCTTCACGATCCGACCGATCAAGTACCGAACGTACGACACCTTCGAGTTCAGCACACGTTCAGCCCGATGACGTCCCTCGAACTCTGATCCAGCCGAGTGTTGAGGGAGAGTTTCGTTAGCACGATGGCGTGGTGACGATGATGATGTTCTACCGACGCAAGGCTTCGCCTAAGCACCACTACAGTATTATCGAGGTGGACTATGGTGGAGGGGGGCACTGCACACGGCTAAAAGATCAAACGATCAATTGTTGTGTCTATGGGGTGCCCCCCTGCCCCCGTATATAAAGGAGCAAAGGGGGAGGCGGCCGACCTAGGAGGAGGGCGCGCCAAGGGGGGAGTCCTACTCCCACCAGGAGTAGGACTCCTCCTTTCCTTGTTGGAGTAGGAGAAGGGAAGGGAGAAGGAGAAGGAAGGAAGGGGGCGCCCCCCTCCCTAGTCCAGTTCGGACTAGTCCATGGGGAGGGGTGCGGCCACCCTTTGGGGCCTTTCTCTCCTTTCCCGTATGGCGCATTAAGGCTCAATACGAATTCCCGTAACTCTCCGGTACTCCGAAAAATACTCGAATCACTCGGAACCTTTCCGATGTCCGAATATAGTCGTCCAATATATCGATCTTTACGTCTCGACCATTTCGAGACTCCTCGTCATGTCCCCGGTCTCATCCGGGACTCCGAACTCCTTCGGTACATCAAAACACATAAAACTCATAATATAACTCTCATCGAAACTTTAAGCGTGCGGACCCTACGGGTTCGAGAACTATGTAGACATGACCGAGACACGTCTCCGGTCAATAACCAATAGCGGAACCTGGATGCTCATATTGGCTCCCACATATTCTGCGAAGATCTTTATCGGTCAAATCGCATAACAACATACGTTGTTCCCTTTGTCATCGGTATGTTACTTGCCCGAGATTCGATAGTCGGTATCTCAATACCTAGTTCAATAACGTTACCGGCATGTCTCTTTACTCGTTCCGTAATACATCATCCCGCAACTAACTCATTAGTTGCAATGCTTGCAAGGCTTATAGCGATGTGCATTACCGAGTGGGCCCAGAGATACCTCTCAGACAATCGGAGTGACAAATCCTAATCTTGAAATACGCCAACCCAACAAGTACCTTCGGAGACACCTGTAGAGCACATTTATAATCACTTTCGATTCACGTTGTGACGTTTGGTAGCACACAAAGTGTTCCTCCAAAGAACGGAGTTGCATAATCTCATAGTCATAGGAACATGAATAAGTCATGAAGAAAGCAATAGCAACATACTAAACGATCAAGTGCTAAGCTAACGGAATGGGTCAACTCAATCACATCATTCTCCTAATGATGTGATCCCATTAATCAAATGACAACTCATGTCCCTGGCTAGGAAACATAACCATCTTGATTAACGAGCTAGTCAAGTAGAGGCATACTAGTGACACTCTGTTTGTCTATGTATTCACACATGTATTATGTTTCCGGTTAATACAATTCTAGCCTGAATAATAAACATTTATCATGATATAAGGAAATAAATAATAACTTTATTATTGCCTCTAGGGCATATTTCCTTCAGCTATCTCCCCAACGACACCACGAAGCTTCACCACAATGGAATATGGCTCCGAAGTGACCTCAACTGTCTAGGGCGCCCAAGCACCCAAGAGGAACAAGCTCAAGGGTACCAAGCACCCAAGAGTAATAAGGTTCTCAACTTGTAGCTTCCACGTATCACCGTGGAGAACTCAAACCGATGCACCAAATACAATGGCAAGGGCACACGGAGTGCCCAAGTCCTTCTCTCCCAAATCCACCAAAGCAACTAATGCTAGGGAGGAAAATGAGAGAAAGAACGAAAGAAGAACACGAAGAACTCCAAGATCTAGATCCAAGGGGTTCCCCTCACTTAGAGGAGAAAGTGATTGGTGGAAATGTGGATCTAGACCTCCTCTCTCTTTTCCCTCAAGAACTAGCAAGAATCATTGGAGGGATTGAAAGTTAGCAAGCTCGAAGAAGGTCAACAATGGGGGAAGAACACGAGCTCAAGAGATAAGGTTCATTGGGGAAGAAGACCCCCTTTTATGGGTGGGGAAAAATCCAACCGTTATGCTCACAGCCCGCACAGAGCGGTACTATCGCTCCAAGGAGCGGTACTACCGCTAGGGCAGTAGTAGCCCTTTGAAACACAGCAGCGAGGAGGCAAAAAAGCCAGAAGAACCGTCGGAGCGGTAGTACCGCTTGACCTCACGGTACTACTGGTAGGGGTAGCGGTACTACTCCTAAGGGTAGCGGTACTACTGCTTGCGAGCGGTACTAAAAATTACATCCGTGCTTACCACCGCTGGACTTGTGACGAGTTTTTGGTCCTGAGCGGAAGTAGCCACGGAAGTAGTCGCGGTAGTACCGCTCCCAAGAGCGGTACTAAAAAATTACATCCGCATCAGCTCCTTTTAAGGACACCAAAAACTGACAACTTCTGCAAACGGACTCCGAATTCGACGAAACCAAGTTTGTTGGAAAGCTAGCGACAAGGGCTAACACAATATTGATAGAAATATCAATAAGAAGCAAATGAGAAAAGGCCCAAAATAAAATGGTGAGAACCCTTCCTCGGATAAGACCGGTAAAACCTCCAACACCGAAAGCATCATAGAAGACGCATGCAAACTCCGTTTTCGATGAACTCAAGCTTGTCATAAAAATGACCATAAGCTCTAAGACTCACAAAGAGAACCAAACAACAACCAAGAAACATGATGCAAGGATGCAATGGTTTGAGCTCTCGACGAACGATACGATCAAGCTACTCACTTGAGAGCCCCCCTTGATAGTACGGCCATCGATCCTATAACCCGGTCTCCCAACTACCACCATGAGACCGGTAAAATAGAAAACCTATCAAGGGAAAACCTTTGCCTTGCACATGATCCACTTGAGCTAGATGATGACGATCTTGTCCTCCTCAAGATGGACCTCCTTTCTTGATTGCGTTGGGTCGATGGAGACTAGATGATTGCTCCCCCATACTCCACTAAGGGTGAGCCACTCTTCGGCACATCTTCACAAGTCCATTGACACCACAATGGATGGCAAGCTTCAAGCACTTGATCTCTTCGTGATGCTCCACTTGAACTTGCACACGGCAATCTTGATGACGATCACCACTTGATGTCATCCTTTCCATGGGTTGTATGATATCTTCCTCTTGAGGCAAGCCCATGGACACATACCTAACCCCACATAGACTCTCACATAGACCATGGGTTAGTACACAAAGTGCAATGGACAATGCTTACCACACCATGGGATCACTTGATCCCTCTCGGTACATCTTTTACGCTTTGTGAGTTGATCAACTTGATTCACTCTTGACTTAGTCTTGATCAACCTTGAATCTTTCCAACTCTCTTCGTTTGGATGATGTCTTGAAGGTAAACATGAATGATCACACAATCTTCTTCTTCAAGGCATGCTTGCAATAAGTTCAAAACTCACATGACCAATCTTTGGATAATTCCTTAATAGCACCTTGGTCAACACATAAACTCCTTGAAACCAACACATGGACTTCAAGAAATGCATATGGACAAATCCTTCAAATATAACTCAATGCAACCATTAGTCCATAGAGAATGTCATCAATTACCAAAACCACACATGGGGGCACCGCATGTCCTTTCACTTCCGCAGGACACTGAAAGCAGTAGCGCGGGGTCGTCTAAGAGCTCCCCTTGGGACACCACTTTAAATAGGGCGTTGAACGTAATGAAACACAAGGATAAGCTCAGTAAGCCGTCATCAGCTAGTCGTGTGGCCGGCAAAGGCTTGTCCATGAAATGGTTGGAACACTATACCGCTGGGCGAAAGGAGAGAAAGACCAGCTCGGAAAGCCAGGAGCGCTAGGTTCAAGAACTCAAGGCACAAGTGGCGCAGATTCCGGAGAAAGTCGAAGAGCAAGTGCGAGACCAACTGGGAGCGACGATCACCGCCATTGTGCCTACCTTGATTGAGGGGCTGCAGGTATGGATTGCGGGTGGCCAACAGGGGCCGCCCCCGATTCCCAGCTTCATGGGCAGCACCTCGCACAACGCACCGGCGACGCCATTGGTGTCTCCGGCGGAGGCGACATCGGTGTCTCCGGCGTCGGCACCGGCATTGGAGCTTAATGCACCCCGGGTGTGGGAAGAATACGCCGGCCGACACCTCGGCAGCAAGCGGCCCCTCCTTCACTTGCACGCCCGCCGTTGGCGGTGCCTCGACATTAGCCGAGCTCGACGCCATCACGGTAACTAGTTAAGCCTCTCGGCCGATGACTTCATCTCCTTGCCTTTGACTGGGCATCCCTGACGCCCTACATGTTTTCGCAGGGCGCCGCCGATGTTCCATGCACTCTCCTGCACTTCGTGGATGGCAAGTTGATCGATGTCGCCAAGGCCAGAATCGTTCAACCGGGCAGCCGCGTGTTCCACGGTAATCCGATGCCACCCATAGTGTATAGGGTTCAACTGGTTCGGGTGCTGCGGGGCTTCGACGGCTTGTTACCTCCGTATCGACCCCCTAGGGCCAAGAAAGATGATGTGATGACCCTTAGCACCTGCATAAGCTGGCCCATGCTTTGGCCGAAGAGCCAGATTCGTTTCGGGGCGGGGGACACCACCCCACAGACAACACCGCCAATCGTGCCGGTGCCAAGCCATGGCAAGACCACCGCAACGCTACCTCTGTCAGTTGATCCAGACATGCAATTGGCACATGATCCGGACGACGACGATGGTACATTTACCAACGTCGATAAGTACTTCAACGAACATGGTTACGATGATGAATTCTTGGGGCCTCCTTCTCAAGAACCCAACCCTGCAAAAGACGATCGCGATCTAGCTGGTACCGCAGAGAAACCCAATTGCAACAGGCGTTGTTTGGCATTCAGTTCTCAGGAGACGCCTCCAGCTGCCACCTTCACCGAGCCTCAGATAGCCGAGGTGCGAAATATTATCAGCCCCAACACACTCAAGAAGGTGGTCTCTGAGTAGAACTCGATCCCATTACAGCAGAAGAAGCAGAAGGGACGGAAAAGAAAGAATAACAAGGGTGCGAGCCAGCCGGCACCGAGTATGATCCGTGCTCAGGACAGGCCACCTTCACCTAAGGGTATCTCGAGGAGGGTGCATGTGGCGGGTAGGCCGATGCTACCAACTAATCTGCTCAATGCTGCAACCGGTGCTATGCGGAGTCTACATGACAGTGTTCTTTCTTTGGAGAAGCGACGTCTCTCCGAGAATGATGTGGCATACCCGTTTTTCGTGGCCAAGGTGCCAGAGGGCAAGGGCTTTGTCGATAGCGCCATCGGGGGTATGATCGTCCTGCGATTTGATGACATCTTCGCTATGTTTAACCTTCATCCGCTGCACTACACCTTTGTTCGGCTATTTTCGCTGAGTATGGAGATGCGGATCATTAGAGACAGGACCCCGGACATCGTGATAGTCTATCCCTTCTACATGCGTGCCAAGATCTTGGGCAGCACTAGGGACCGGCAAGTCGTGAGTTCATACCTCGAAGGCGTCATTCTGGCGAACCCAGATAAGGATAACTTCCTCGCCTTACTTTCCAGAGTAATTCATCCCCTCACCGCCCCGTAACATATAATTTCTTAGATTTCGATCGTTCTTTTTTTCTAACATTCCATGTTTTGCGCAGTGACACACATTGCACACCCATCCTCTTAAGCCCGAACTATTCCATGGCCACATATTTCGACTCGGACCGTCAGTCGAAGAAAGACTACACAAATATCAAGAAAGTTCTTGATGATGTTCTCCCCGGCTACGCCAAATCTGGAGGCACCTTCAGGAGGCCAATTTTTAGGTACGGCAAGCACGTGTTCACCCACGTAACGACGTTCCCCTGCGTCAAGCAGCTGCCTGGCGGTCAGAAGGATGCCTACTACGCCCTCCATCATATGCGGGCGATCGTACGGGACCATAATCACCTTATGCTACCAAATAATCTCAAAGACTGGGCCGCACGCTTGTCGGCAATCCAGGACGTGAACCTCAGACAAGAATTCTTTCGCATCCAGTCAGAGTTTGTGGAAATCATCCATCAAGATGTCCTTCGTACCTCGGGGCAGTTCTACCTCAAATATCAACCGTCCAATAGCGAAACAGAAACAACGCTACAAAGGCAGGCTGACAACGACCGCACATTCATGACCATCACGAAAGACGGAGGCTTCATCCACGCTCCGGTCCCTGAGTCGAGTCGAAAGTAGTGATGCTATGTAGTTCTGAAATAACGATTAGCTCATGTTGTAATTAAACTTTAATGAACTTGTATGTCTCTTTGGTTTGGACAGTCGTTCAACTTATATGTAATCGATGCTATTTATTAGTAGGACCATGAATCGTGCTATTAATGTGTTGCTTTTCTCTTCCAATCCTTTTGTTGCATACTTATATATTGCTTATGTATTGTCTGTGAATTGCTACTAACATTTTGTTTGTCTAGTGCATAGAGATGCCGTCGTATGTCATGTACAAGGGTAAGGTTCCCGGAGTCTACGACGACTAGGACGAGTGTCGGAGACAGGTTCATCGTTTCAGCGGTAACAGTTACAAAGGGTACACCACTAGGGCGGAGGCAGAAGCTAGATACGCGCGCTATCTAGCGGGAGAGAGGAGGGAGCGGAGGAGGAACCGGATGAAGACCAGTTTCATCGCGATGATAGTCATCGTGACCGCAACTCTCTTCTATGTAATGGTAGTTTAGATATCGACTTGTAATGTGAAGACAAACTCGCTACTCGCGGTCTCGAGACTTGTAATGTTCTAACTTTGTTCGATATTTTGAATTCGGAGACTAATATGATGAATTGTATTCGGAGACTAATCTTCAATTGTATTCGATAAATCTGCTGTTTATATGTTGTGTTGTTTATATTCTGTGCTGTAATGTATTTTGTAACCTGTGCAAATATCAGAAAAGCAAAAAAAAATCCTAATATTCATAGTAGTGGCGCACCTTGTTGACCATTAGTGGCGCACTAGGGCTAAATACCAGTGGCGCATTATGGGGCATAGTATTGGCGCACCTGGGGGCATACGTGAAGCTAAATATGCCCCCCTAGGAGGCATAGTAATGGCGCACCATTGGACATAGTAATGGCGCACTACCAGGTGCGCCGCTATTATCTGGTATACTAATGGCGCACCAGTGCGCCATTAGTACTTGTTACTAGTGGCGTGATGATAGTGGCGCACTATTAATGGCCAAAATAGGTGCACCACTAACATGCCTTTTCCTAGTAGTGTCTCTGTCATATGGATGCTAGCGACACTATTATATACGTGAGCCAAAAGGCGCAAACGGTCCCGGGCCAGGTAAGGTGGCACCTGTGGGAATACCGTGCGTGAGGCCGCAAAGTGATATGATGTGTTACATGCTAGATTGGTGTGACTTAGGATCGGGGTCCTGATAGCTTTGGTATCGAGCCCACTGCTCAGGGATTACCAAGCCAAACTGGTCGAAGTTGAGTCTAGAAATTCTTTAGTTATGTAAGGGAATTGATTGTGGAAGGGAACGTAAGGCTCTTTTTACTTCTTATACCTTATGCCCTTCTGATCTGAGTCATCTTATCTTTCTACGGGGTTAAGGAACTAGGCTTTCTCTTCTTTCTATCAGGATCACGTGTTACTAATCCATAGACTTGTAAGATTGATGAATTCAAGCCTCAGTTTAGATTCTACTACTTCCATGTGTTGACAGTTGATCTCGGAACCTTGATATTGTGATTCTGAGTGGTTATGCCACCATTTTTGCAGAATGTCCCAAATCTTTTTGAGCATTTACAACCGTTATGCTGTCCGAGTCATCCCAAGTTTCTAACTAGTCTGATGCATTTGCAAATCCCTTCTTCCCATTTCTGATGTTCATTTGGGCCAGATTAATCACACAAATTAGTGTGTTGAGGTACTCCGTTGCCTCGGCATATATGTTGGAGCTATTATTATGACCCTAGGTGTCTTAGAGGATCACCTAGTAATCTAGCAATGCTTGGTATCCCCAGTGTGATGATTCTGGCCATCATTCTTGAAAGCATCCCGTGATGCCGTTTAGTTAGTAGGCATTCTATGGTGGGTTCTTGAACCCAAGATTCACTCTACTTACTTCCTGTTGGTAGTGTTTGCTAGTTCCTTTAGGATATTAGTAACCTTTGCGATAGTCCTCGAGGTCCATGGTATTTCCTTCTTCCAAATACCATGAATTACTTATGGCAGAAGTTCCTTGTTTAATCGAAAGATCACAACCAGAGTGCTCTTGATGAGTTCTTGATTCTATGTTGTGACTCTGCCAGTTCTACCTTTCTGCATGGGTTATCCGGAAGAAATATGTTGAACTCATTTGACATGCTAATCTATGCACCCACAACTCAGAAAATCGTATGTTCCTTGAGTTGTCCCTCCTTAGTTGTTTCCGACCTTCGTCTATCAATTGATAGTCGAGGGTATATCATTGCATTCGTTCATCAAAGTCTATTATTCTTGTGGTCCGTCAGGCCAATCTATTTAGGAATGACTAGGAGAAACAAACTCCCGTACCTTATCCATTTCTAGGATTGGGTCAAAGCAGTTGTAATCCGCAGATCAAAATGTCAATCTAGCTTCTGCTATGTTCTACCGTGGAGTGTCACCTTCGTTCTTATGAAGAATGTCATGAGAATTGCACCACCTCTTATGAATTCTTGATTTAGTGATACTTCTTGCCATCATTGTTCATTCCTTGGTTCTGTGTTGTTGTAACTGGAATGCCGACAAGTGAATCGTGATGTGTGAAATCAATGCTCCTAGCAACTCCGTTGCTTGGTAGTTAATGGACAATACTCTCATTCTTATTGTGTTGGATATTGAATCACGGTTCTAGGATAGATTGTGCTACCTAGTCCTTATTTCTGGTGCACTCTTTGATCAATGAGTTAGGATTATTCAATCCCTTGCTTAGTTGATCATATCGTCTTGCCCTGAAAAGTAAGATTGTTCTCGAGCTTAGAGACACATCGGTGGTTCGTGATTTTCCGAATATCTTCTCAGAAGTATTTCCAGGTTGTCCCCTGACCGCTATGTTGAGCTCGTGATCAAGCTGGTTCTCTTGTAACCACCCCTTATCCAAGAATTCCATGTTGGATACCCTGAACTAGTTGGTTGAGCTAAACAACAACTTGGAGAATTGGAAGATAGAAGCTTGTCCGAGTTAGTTCATCGCGAAGGGATATCTTTTTGTGTGTTTTTTGAAGAAAGATATTATATTCATCGATTGATCCTCGTGATCAGTTGTTGGATCTATTGTCTTACCCAATCTTTGATTTACGTGTGGGTTATCCTCAAATCAAATCAGAACAAACGATGTTCTAATGTTGTCTTACTCGCGGTTGATCCCTCGAGCATACACCATTATATCCTTTGGTCTGACAAATGCTATCACCTTGTCCACATAATCCTGGAATTCCATCTTCATGGAAACCTGGATAAATGTTGTTGAGCTCATCAGCATCATTGTGTCTCCTCCATGATTCATGTTGAACATCCAACTAGTATTGGAAACTTCTATAAGCATTATCTTCGTGTTCCGTTCATGAAGCATATGTTGAATGAAAGAAGTGACTACCTCTGATTCACGTGCATATGGTGCAAGTTGCCGCCGTGAGTTCGAGAAAGATTGTTTTCGTTTCCTTTGGAATCATCCCAAGTCAGTCATGCATGTGTGAAGTATTCTATGCTCTGATAGACTGATCATCTTGATTCTATACGTATCCCTAGCACACCAAGCCACTTATTGATTTGTTTAAGGAGAAGAAGTTCCTTCATAAGAGCTAGTCATATGACTTATGCAAGGACTTCGATATCCTCGATGATGGTTCCCCACCTGAACTCGGTAGTGTTTTATTGCAAGACTACTATGTGGTCATGCTTGTCTGGGAAAGCATGTTCACATGTGTGTAGCAGAACCAGCTCATGTTTTGGAGCTTGCTATCATAGTTCATCTCCCGATAATCTCGCAACGCCATCTCGTCAATTTGTGTTGCAAACTTTCATTTTTCTCTCTAGACTGGGTGAGTCTGGAATATATTGACACCAACCAAATCTGAATCTCAGGCAGATATGATGGTTGGAACGTTTCCCAAGAACTATAATATTGGTCTCTCTGTAACCCAGTGAAGTGGATGTCGTGGGCAACACACCCAGCCGGAAGATCTATTATTGTAGTATCTTGATTGAGGAAGTTGGCCACCTCCCCATAAGAATCTCGCAGGATTTACTTTCGTAGTTATTCATTATGGATTCTTGAGCTCCCGGAGTCTGACCTGCTACTTGATGTTCTAGATACCAAACCATATCAATAAATGGGTTACGCTAGCACATCAAGGAGAACATTAGAAGCGGAGTGCTAAATGTCTCTCGGTCGATCATCATATTTTGTTTCCTTGGCCTAGCTAAGGTGAGATCTGAGAAGGTGTTATCTTCCTTTGCATCTGCATCGTCCATCACTATTCATCATGGTAGTATGTTGTGTTGCCAGGATCCTTGACATGGTTATTGGTAAAACCTTGATGAATATGGAAATGCTCAAGTTCTTGAGAGCACGTGCAAGCAACTGGGATTTATCGTCAGCATTAATTGGGATCCGCTATTAGTTTCTTCGATTATGCCATAACCTTTCAAACAGTGGAATCACTCTCTACTGTTGAGTTTCTCCCAGTTACTAGAATAATTCCCGGCATTAGCATTTTGTTCCTAGCTTGCACCGCCATTGTGCCATTCGACCATGGACTACCCTTCTCGGTAATTTCTGGTCGGGATCATCTTCAAAAGTGTTCCTATAATGGGTCCCATCCATTTCCAATGATAAGCAAAAATTATCCATTGCGTTGTCTTCAACAAGGTAGTCCACATCATCCATTCTAGTCTGGGTATGCCATCCCTTCTTACTCCGCCAAACGTTTGTTGTGATTTTCCTTAGGATGGTATAAAGAGTTTCAATGATCTCTGAATTAAAAGTAATTGTTTTTGCCACTTAAGGGAATATTTCTGCAAGTCACCTTCCCTAAGGTGCCGTTATGGAAACATGGCAGATAACTGCTCGTTATCCTGAAACCATGCACCATCTTGTTCAGCGTGGAATTGTGCTTATCAACTTGAATCTTCGTGCTCTGTTTCACTCCATCCCTTTGGATGTTTGCTTCGTGTCTCAGCTCGACAGATGTTTAATCGTCTCGCTCCATGAGTTGATCCTGAGTGCTCGACCTTCGAGGAGATCGATTCCTGTAGAGTTTCCTCTGTCGTCATCGTGTTGGATAAAGTTCTCGAAAGCAAAGACGTCAAGATCAATTTGAAGCAATGAATCAACATCTTCGAGAAGGGCAAATGGATCATGAAGATTGTGATAGTTTTGTGACCCCCTTTTCCTCTTACCTCATGTCTTGAATCTCGGGACGATATTCTTGAGTTGTCACATCCCTAGTTCTGGTATGACCTAGACTAGCTGGTCATGTGTGCATCATGTTTAAATTTCAACAAATTTGAATTGGGGATATGTGAAAGCCCCAGAAATCAATTTGAAAATGATCAACATAAAAATTGCTTCAAATAGGTCCAAGAAAATGTTCCTGTTTCTTTCTGAAAATATTGGCCAGAGATAAAATTCAAGTCAATATTTTTAGGAGCTCAGAAATAATTATTTTGGGCATTTGAGCCAACCCAATAATTATTTGTATTGGATCTATATTTATTGTATATTAAATATAAGTTCAATAATTCTGAAAATTGTTGTGTGGCTTTGGATAAGACCACTTAGCTCACACAATTATTTTCGTGAAGTTTCAAATTGATTTGGTATTTAGATCAAATGAAAACAAACAACAGAAAAATAGAAAACAGAAGAAAGGTAAAACAGAGCAGAAACTTACCTCAGCCTACCTGGCGGCCCAACCCACCAGGCGCTCTCCTGTCGCCTTCCTCCTCACGCCAGTAGCTAGGCAAGGGCGCGTGCCCGATGCGCGCAGCCACACGTCGCGGCCACCTCCTCCCTCCCTGCCTGCCTGCCTCCTCCTCGACGCGTCTGGACGACGGCATGCGACCCCCCAGAGCCGTCCGGCTCTCCCTCTCTCTCTCCCCCGAACGCTCCCCCTCCTCTGTTCTCCTCACCGAACTCGCCCACCGCCGCCGACGAGCACCACCACGGCCATCGCCTCTCCCTCGTCCCCTCGAGTAGCCTAGAAGCACTGTTACGTCTTCCTCGTCCTCTCCACCGAGCTACACGATGCCGGAGGCCCTGCTTCATCGCCACCATCCCCATCTTCGGCCTCGGCCGCCGTGGATCGCTAGCGTCGAATTCGCGGCAACCAAAGCTTCCCCGAGCCCATTGAGCCGCTCTGCGAGATAGCCCTGAGCTCCTCCTTCTTTCCCCCTGTCCCCTCACTTTTGTGCGTGCTCTAGCCCCGATCCCCAACCGTGACCGAAGCTCCTCACCGTCGGTCATGAGGCCACCATGGACAGAGCTAGCAAAGCTCACGTCTGAGCTTGTCTTCATGCTCAGCATGCTCCCAGGAGCCGAACACACACGCTCGCTCATCCTGCTGTGCATCAGAACCGCCTCCCCGTTCACGGCCGAACTCCGGCCGCCGCTTCGCCCGTCGCCGCCGCCGCTACACTGCACCCCGGCACCTACCTCTGCCTCCTTTAGATGCGCCGCACCGCCAGCTCGCTGTAGCCACAAACCACGCGCGAAGCGGTGCTCTGCAAAGACTGCCCCGAGCAACTCCGGCGAAGTCCTCGCCCGTGGTCGCCGGTCAATCGCCGACGTGGCACCGGTTTAGTTAGCACTAATGACCATGCTAAACACCCCCAGAGCCACTTCCATGTGGGCCCCTATGCCTGTTTAGGTTAGTTTAATTTCTGTTTAGATTAGTGCTAACCTTGCGGACCCCACATGTCAGTTTTGACTTTGACCAAGGCAGCGTTGACCGGTCCCACCTGTCATCCACCCAACCCAGCTCTGAGTCACTGACCAATGGGTCCCGCAGGTCAGGTTTGACCTGGCCGGCCCAGTTGACCTACTGACATCAGCCTTGCGCAATGCTGATGCAGTAAAGCTTTTATGGGATTTTAATAAATCAGAAATGGTTTATTATTTCCAAAAAATGCCCAAAACTTCTAAAAATCATAGAAAATAATCTATAGCTCAAATTGAAATAAATTATATATGAAAAATGATCAGAAAAATCCAATCTATCCATCTATACTGGTTTCAGGCATGTTTAAACAACTTACCCTTGCTATTTAGATCAAAACATGATAATGCACTTTATAAGTTCTTAGTTTGAATTTGAATTGGACCTTTTGTTTAATCAACTCAAACCCTTCTGTTCTTAGCTGCATTAGCTCAAACCACTACATATTGACATGTCATGATCATGCATCATATTGTGCATTGCATTGATTGTGTTCCTTCTGTGTTTGCCGGTGGTTGTGTTGGAAATATGCCCTAGAGGCAATAATAAATTAGTTATTATTATATTTCCCTGTTCATGATAATCGTTTATTATCCATGCTATAATTGTATTGATAGGAAACTCAGATACATGTGTGGGTACATAGACAACACCATGTCCCTAGTAAGCCTCTAGTTGACTAGCTCATTGATCAATAGATGGTTACGGTTTCACGACCATGGACATTGGATGTCGTTGATAACGGGATCACATCATTAATGTAATGATGTGATGGACAAGACCCAATCCTAAGCCTAGCACAAAGATCGTGTAGTTCGTATGCTAAAGCTTTTCTAATGTCAAATATCTTTTCCTTAGACCATGAGATTGTGCAACTCCCGGATACCGTAGGAATGCTTTGGGTGTACCAAACGTCACAACGAATCGGGTGACTATAAAGGTGCACTACGGGTATCTCCGAAAGTGTACATTGGGTTGGCACGAATCAAGGCTGGATTTGTCACTCCGTAAACGGAGAGGTATCTCTGGGCCCACTCGGTAGGACATCATCATAATGTGCACAATGTGACCAAGGGGTTGATCACGGGATGATGTGTTACGAACGAGTAAAGAGACTTGCCGGAAAACGAGATTGAACAAGGTATCGGGATACCGACGGTCGAATCTCGGGCAAGTACAATACCGCTAGACAAAGGGAATTGTATACGAGATCGATTGAGTCCTTGACATCGTGGTTCATCCGATGAGATCATCGTGGAACATGTGGGAGCCAACATGGGTATCCAGATCCGCTGTTGGTTATTGACCGGAGAACGTCTCGGTCATGTGCGCATGTCTCCGAACCCGTGAGGGTCTACACTTAAGGTCTGGCGACGCTTAGGGTTATAAAGGAAGTTTGTATGTGGTTACCGAATGTTGTTGGAGTCCGGATGAGATCCCGGATGTCACGAGGAGTTAGGAATGGTCCGGAGGTAAAGATTTATATATGGGAAGTTGTTGTTCGGGTTAGGAAAAAGTTTGGGTTTTTCGGTATTGTACCGGGAAGCTTCGAGAAGGTTCCGGAGGATTCGGAGGGGTCCGGAGGTCCGGAAATTGTTCCACCACGTCCAATACAGTAGCATGGGCTGTAGGGGGCGCCCTAGCCTTAATGGGCCAGGGCACCAGCCCCCAAGGCCCATGCGCATGGGAAGGGAAAACCCTAAAGGGAGGCCTCCACTTGACTTGGGAGGCACTCCTCCCCCTTGGCCGCCCCTAGATGGGATCTAGGGCTGGCCGCACCCTTGGGGTGGGAAACCCTAAAGGGGCGCAGCCCCTCTCCCCTATAAATACTTGAGGCTTGGGGCTGCCCAACACATGAGTTTTCTCCCTCTATTGGTGCAGCCCTGCCTCTCCTCCTCCTCCTCTCCCGTGGTGCTTGGGCGAAGCCTGCTGGATTGCCACGCTCCTCCACCACCACCACGCCCGTTGTGCTGCTGCTGGATGGAGTCTTCCTCAACCTCTCCCTCTCTCCTTGCTGGATCAAGGCGTGGGAGACGCCACCGGCTGTACGTGTGTTGAACGCGGAGGTGCCGTCTGCTCGGCACTAGGATCTCCGGTGATTTGGATCACGACGAGTACGACTCCTTCAACCCCGTTCTCATGACCCCTTCCGCTTAGCGATCTACAAGGGTATGTAGATGCACTCTCCTTCCCTCGTTGCTAGTTTCTCCATAGATAGATCTTGGTGACACGTAGGAAAATTTTGAATTTCTGCCACGTTCCCAACAAAGGCATCATGAGCTAGGTCTATTGCGTAGATTCTTTGCACGAGTAGAACACAAAGTAGTTGTGGGCCTTGATGTTGTTCAATATGCTTACCGTTACTAGTCCAATCTTGTTTCGACGGTATTGTGGGATGAAGCGGCCGGACCGACCTTACGTACGCATTTACGTGAGACAGGTTCCACCGGCCGACATGCACTTGGTGCATAAGGTGGCTAGCGGGTGCCGCCTCCCACTTTAGTCGAACGGATTCGATGAAAAGGGTCCTTATGAAGGGTAAATATCAATTGGCATATCACGTTGTGGTTTTATGAGGTAAGAAACGTTCTTGCTAGAAACCCATAGCAGCCACGTAAAACATGCAAACAACAATTAGAGGACGTCTAACTTGTTTTTGTAGGGTATGCTATGTGATGTGATATGGCCAAGAAGAATGTGATGAATGATATGTGATGTATGAGATTGATCATGTTCTTGTAATAGGATTCACGACTTGCATGTCGATGAGTATGACAACCGCAGGAGCCATAGGAGTTGTCTTTATTTATTGTATGACCTGCGTGTCATTAAACAACGCCATGTAATTACTTTACTTTATTGCTAACCGGTAGCCATAGTAGTAGAAGTAATAGTTGGCGAGACAACTTCATGAAGACACGATGATGGAGATCATGATGATGGAGATCATGGTGTCATGCCGGTGATGATGATGATCATGGAGCCCCGAAGATGGAGATCAATGGAGCTATATGATATTGGCCATATCATGCCACTACTATATAATTGCATGTGATGTTTATTATGTTTATGCATCTTGTTTACTTAGAATGACGGTAGTAAATAAGATGATCCCTTACAACAATTTCAAGAAGTGTTCTCCCTAACGTGCACCGTTGCTAAAGTTCGTCGCTTCTAAGCACCACGTGATGATCGGGTGTGATGGATTCTTACGTTCACATACAACGGGTGTAAGACAGATTTACACACGCGAAACACTTAGGGTTAACTTGACGAGCCTAGCATGTACAGACATGGCCTCGGAACACAGAGACCGAAAGGTCCAGCATGAGTCGTATAGTAGATACGATCAACATGAAGATGTTCACCGATGATGACTAGTCCGTCTCACGTGATGATCGGACACGGCCTAGTTGACTCGGATCATGTAATCACTTAGATGGCCAGAGGGATGTCTATCTCGAGTGGGAGTTCATAAGATGAACTTAATTATCTTGAACATACTCAAAAGACCTTTTGCAAATTATGTCGTAAGCTCGCGCTTTAGTTCCACTGTTTAGATATGTTCCTAGAGAAAATATAGTTGAAAGTTGAAAGTAGCGATTATGCGGACGAGAAAGCTTATGTCCTTAATGCACCGCCAAAGGTGCTGAACCCCAATCGTCGTCTGTGGATGTTGCGAACATCGGACATACACATTTTGATAACTACGTGATAGTTCAGTTAAACGACTTAGAATTGAGGCACCAAAGACGTTTTTGAAACATCGCGGAACATATGAGATGTTCTGAGAGCTGAAATTGGGATTTCAGGCTCGTGCCCACGTCAAGAGGTATAAGACCTCCGACGATTTTCTTAGCCTGCAAATTAAGGGAGAAAAGCTCAATCATTGAGCTTGTGCTTAGATTGTCTGAGTGCAACAATCACTTGAATCGAGTGGGAGTTGATCTTCCAGATGAGATAGTGATGTTTCTCCAAAGTCATTGCCACCAAGCTACTAGAGCTTCGTGATGAACTATAACATGTCAGGGATAGATATGATGATCATTGAGGTATTCACGATGTTTGACACCGCGAAAGTAGAAATCAAGAAGGAGCATCAATTGTTGATGGTTGGTGAAACCACTAGTTTCAAGAAGGGCAAGGGCAAGAAGGGACACTTCATGAAATGGCAAATCGATTCTTGCTCCAAAGAAGAAACCCAAGGTTGAACCCAAACCGGAGACTAAGTGCTTACGTAATAAGGGGAACAACCATCGGAGCAGAATTACCCTAGATACTTGGTAGATAAGAAGGCTGGCAAGGTCGATAGAAGTATATTGGATATACATTATGTTAATGGGTACTTTACTAGTACTCCTAGTAGCACTGTGGTATTAGATACCGTTCGGTTGCTAAGTGTTAGTAACTCGAAACAAAAGCTGCGGAATAAACGGAGACTAACTAAAGGCGAGTGACGATACGTGTTGGAAGTGTTTCCAAGGTTGATATGATCAAGCATCGCACGCTCCCTCTACCATCGAGATTGGTGTTAAACCTAAATAATTGTTATTTGGTGTTTGCGTTGAGCATAGACATGATTGGATTATGTGCATCAATACGGTTATTCATTTAAGGAGAACAATGGTTACGCTGTTAATGTGAAAAATACCTTCAATGGTCTAGCACCTAAAAGGAATGGTTTACTGAATCTCGATCGTAGTGACACACATTTTCATGCCAAAAGATATAAGATAGTAATGATAGTACCACGTACTTGTGGCACTGCCATGTGAGTCATATTGGCATAAAACGCATGAAGAAGTTCCATGTTGATGGATCTTTGGACTCACTGCTTTTGAAAAGTTTGAGACATGCGAACCATGTCTATTGGTGTATACGCATGAAGAAACTCCATGCAGATGGACCGTTTGGACTCACTTGATTTTGAATCACTTGAGACATGCAAATCATACCACATGGGCAAGATGACCGAAAGCCACGTTTTCAAAGAAATGGAACAAGAAAGCAACTTGTTGGAAGTAACACATTTTGATATGTGCAGTCCAATGAGTGCCGAGGCATGCAAATGAATATCGTTATGTTCTTACTTCACAGATGATTCGAGTAGATGTTGAGTATATTTACTTGATGAAACACAAGTCTGAATTATTGAATGGTTCAAGTAATTTCAGAGTGAAGTTTAAGATCTTCGTGACAAGAGGATAGAATGTCTATGATATGATCATAGAGATGAATATCTGAGTTACGAGTTTTGGCACACAATTAAGACATTGTGCAAATTGTTTCACAATTAATACCGCCTGGAACACCATAGTGTGATGGTGTGTCCGAACATCATAGTTGCACTCTATTGGATATGGTGCGTACAATGATATCTCTTATCGAATTACCACTATCGTTCATGGGTTAGGCATTAGAGACAACCGCACTCACTTTAATGGGGCACCACGTAATTCCGTTGAGACGACACCGTTTGGAGAAACCTAAGTTGTCGTTTCTTAAAAGTTTGGGGCTGCTGACGCTTATGTGGAAAAGTTTCAGGTTGATAAGCTCAAACCCAAAGCGGACAAAATGCATCTTCATAGGACACCCAAAACAGTTGGGTATACCTCCTAATTCAGATCCGGAAGCAATAGGGATTGTCTCTTGAATCGGGTCCTTTCTCGAGGAAAAGTTCGTCTCGAAAAGTTGAGTGGGAGGATGGTGGAGACTTGATGAGGTTATTGAACCATCACTTCAACTAGTGTGTAGCAGGGCACATGAAGTTGTTCCGTGGCACCTACACCAATTGAAGTAGAAGCTTATGATAGTGATCATGAAGTTTGGATCAAGTCACCGACGCACCTCGTAGGGTGACAAGGATGCGTACTACTTCAGAGTGGTGCATAATATCATCTTGAAGGTCATGTTGCTAGACAACAATGAACCTATGAGCTATGGAGAAGAAATGGTGGGCCCAAATTCCGACAAATGGTTAGAAGCCATGAAATCCGAGATAGGATCCATGTATCAGAACAAAGCATGGACTTTGGTGGACTTGCCCGATGATCGGCGAGCCATTGAGATAAATGGATCTTTAAGAAAAGACGGACAAGGACGGTAATGTCACCGTCTATGAAGCTAGACTTGTGGCGAAGAGTTTTTCACAAGTTCAAGGAGTTGACTACGATGAGATTTTCTCATCCGTAGCGATGCTTAAAGTCCATCGGAATCATGTTAGCACAAGCTGCATTTATGAAATCTGGCAGATGGATGTCAAAACGAGTTTCCTTACCAGTTTTCGTAAGGAAAGGTTGTATGTGATAAAATCAGAAAAGTTTTGTCAATCCTAAGGATGCTAAAAGGTATGCTAGCTCCAGCAATCCTTCTAAGGACTGGAGTAAGCATCTCGGAGTTGGAATATGCACTTTGATAGGATGATCAAAGATTTTGGGTTTATACAAAGTTTATGAGAAACTTGTATTTCCAAAGAAGTGAGTGGGAGCACTATAGAATTTCTCGATGAGTATATGTCGTTGACATATTGATGATCGAGAAATGATGTAGAATTTTCTACGTAAAGCATATATGGTTATTTGAAAAGTGTTTTTCAAGTGAAAACCTGGATTAAGCTACTTGAACATTGAGCATCAAGATCTATAAGGATAGATCAAAAGCGGCTTAATGGTACTTTCAAATGAGCACATACCTTGACATGATCTTGAAGGTGTTCAAGATGGATCACCAAAGAAGGAGTTCTTGCACGAGATGTAAGGTATGAAGTTAAGAGTTAAAGCTCGACCACGACGTAAGAGAGAGAAAAGGACGAAGGTCGTCCCCTATGCTTCAGACGTAGGCTCTATAGTATGCTATGCTGTGTACCGCATAGGAAGTGTGCCTTGCCATGAGTCAGTCAAGGGGTACAAGAATGATCCAGGAATGGGTATCATTGGACAGCGGTCAAAATTGTCCTTGGAGTAAATAAGGACATGTTTCTCGATTATGGAGGTGATAAAGAGTTCGGCGTAAAGGGTTACGTCGATGCAAGCTTTAACACCTATCCAAGTGACTCTGAATAGCAAACCGGATACGTATAGTGGAGCAACCATTTGGAATAGATCCAAGTGGAGCATGGAAGCAACATTTACAATATGACATAGAAATTTGCAAAGCACACACGGATCTGAAAGGTTCGGACCGATTGACTAAAACCTCTCTCACAAGCAAAACATGATCAAACCTCAGAACTCATTGAGTCTTAATCACATGATGATGTGAACTAGTTTCTGACACTAGTAAACTCTTTGGATGTTGGTCACATGGCCATGTGACCTATCGTTAATCACATGACGATGTGAACTAGATTATTGACTCTAGTGCAAGTGGGAGACTGTTGGAAATATGCCCTAGAGGCAATAATAAATTAGTTATTATTATATTTCCTGTTCATGATAATCGTTTATTATCCATGCTATAATTATATTGATAGGAAACTCAGATACATGTGTGGGTACATAGACAACACCATGTCCCTAGTAAGCCTCTAGTTGACTAGCTCATTGATCAATAGATGGTTACAGTTTCCTGACCATGGACATTGGATGTCGTTGATAACGGGATCACATCATTAACAAAATGATGTGATGGACAAGACCCAATCCTAAGCCTAGCACAAAGATCGTGTAGTTCGTATGCTAAAGCTTTTCTAATGTCAAGTATCTTTTCCTTAGACCATGAGATTGTGCAACTCCGGATCTTTGTAGGAATGCTTTGGGTGTACCAAACGTCACAACGAATCGGGTGACTATAAAGGTGCACTACGGTATCTCCGAAAGTGTCGCATTGGGTTGTACGAATCAAGACTGGGATTTGTCACTCCGTGTAAACGGAGAGGTATCTCTGGGCCCACTCGGTAGGACATCATCATAATGTGCACAATGTGACCAAGGGGTTGATCACGGGATGATGTGTTACGGAACGAGTAAAGAGACTTGCCGAAAACGAGATTGAACAAGGTATCGGGATACCGACGATCGAATCTCGGGCAAGTACAATACCGCTAGACAAAGGGAATTGTATACGGGATCGATTGAGTCCTTGACATCGTGGTTCATTCGATGAGATCATCGTGGAACATGTGGGAGCCAACATGGGTATCCAGATCCCGCTGTTGGTTATTGACCGGAGAACGTCTCGGTCATGTTCAGATGTCTCCCGAACCCGTAGGGTCTACACACTTAAGGTTCGATGGCGACGCTAGGGTTATAAAGGAAGTTTGTATGTGGTTACCGAATGTTGTTCGAGTCCGGATGAGATCCGGACGTCACGAGGAGTTCGGAATGGTCCGGAGGTAAAGATTTATATATGGAAAGTTGTTGTTCGGGTTAGGAAAAAGTTTGGGTTTTTCGGTATTGTACCGGAAGCTTCCAGAAGGTTCGGGAGGATTCGGAGGGGTCAGAAGGTCCGGAAATTGTTCCACCACGTCCAATACAGTAGCATGGGCTGTAGGGGGCGCCCTAGCCTTAATGGGCCAGGGGCACCAGCCCCCAAGGCCCATGCGCATGGGAAGGGGAAACCCTCAAGGGGAGGTCTCCACTTGACTTGGGAGGCACTCCTCCCCCTTGGCCGCCCCTAGATGGGATCTAGGGCTGGCCGCACCCTTGGGTGGAAACCCTAAAGGGGCGCAGCCCCTCTCCCCTATAAATACTTGAGGCTTGGGGGCTGCCCAACACATGAGTTTTCTCCCTCTATTGGTGCAGCCCGCCTCCTCCACCTCCTCTCCCGTGGTGCTTGGCGAAGCCCTGCTGGATTGCCACGCTCCTACACCACCACCACGCCGTTGTGCTGCTGCTGGATAGAGTCTTCCTCAACCTCTCCCTCTCTCCTCGCTGGATCAAGGCGTGGGAGACGTCACCGGGCTGTACGTGTGTTGAACGCGGAGGTGCCGTCCGTTCGCCACTAGGATCTCCGGTGATTTGGATCACGACGAGTACGACTCCTTCAACCCCGTTCTCATGAACGCTTCCGCTTAGCAATCTACAAGGGTATGTAGATGCACTCTCCTTCCCTCGTTGCTAGTTTCTCCATAGATATATCTTGGTGACACGTAGGAAAATTTTGAATTTCTGCTACGTTCCCCAACAGGTTGTTCCCCCTCGGTAGACGTATGTTCTGACGATGACTTCGATGACACCGATGAAGAGCTATATCATCTTCAGAAGTGTCAGACAAGGAAAACTCCCTTGTTCATTCCAGTACAATCCCACTCTCTCGCTCCTGCTCTCTTTTACTGCATTAGGACAACAACGATTCAACTGTTACCTGCTGCGGTAGTTGAACCCATTATCCTCTGCATGACCTGTCATTGCCACAGTAAATAGATGAAACCCACTAGCATGAGTAGGAGTTGTTTGAGCCCTGATGTGCTTACTCATTCATGCTTGTTTGTCATGCCTGCTACTGCTTAGAGTTGAGTCAGGTCTGATTCATCGGGGATGAATTGGAATGTTGTGAACATGTCCTGCTGCGTGTGAGCTAAGTGTGTGAACACGATTTGGTAAATGTAGTGGTGAGAGGCCATGTAGGAGTACATGGTGGGTTGTCTCGCAGAAACCGTCCTCAGGAACTGAGTTCTGTGTTTGTGATCCATGAACAGTTACTACCACACATTGGGTTCCGGTAACTCAACCCCTCTCGGCTTCTTAACCACCCTTGTCCTCTGTCCAGGTGTTGCAAGTAGTTTCTGGTGTTTGTAGTGTGCTGGAGGCCGTGCGCAGCGCTGACCTGATTGGTGGGCTGTGATGCGGTATGCATGTGCTCGAGTATGCCGGGCGCCCATTTGGTGTCGCGGAACCCTGTACACATCGTTCGGGGCCGTATGTGGAAACCACGGCCCGACTCCCTGCGGATGGAACCTCAATAGGCGATAAACCTGGACTAGACACTTGAGTGTTTAGGTAGGCCGTGGCCGACACCCTCGCTGGGCTTCCGCTTGAAGGTTGCCGAGTACATGTCGTGTAAACGATGATAAGTGGTGAGAGCATGTGTGAAGAAGTACACCGCTGCAAGGTTAACATCATCTATTCGAATAGCCGCATCCGCGGTAAATGACTTCTGGGTTGTCTATAACAATTCATAAACAAGTGAAAGTGGATACTCTAAAATGAGCAAGATAAGCGTGAGTGCTATGGATGGCATTCTCGTAGGGAGACGGGAGCGGACCCATAGTAGTGTATTGATATGATGCATATGTGGACTCATGTGCGCCACCTCAAAAGAGTTACTTGCAATCATAGTTCAGGATAGCCACTGATTCAAAGCTAGCTTGCTGCAGTCAAACTCCACCACCCCTTTGTTGATACTGATGTATATGTAGCTAGTTCTGATGTAAGTCTTGCTGGGTACATTTGTACTCACATTTTCTTAATTTATGTTTTTGCAGAGAGACTTCGGTCTCGCTAGTAGTTCCGTTTGGACTTCGACGTTTAGCTTGATACCTCAGCTACGATCTTGTGCCCTCAACATGAACTGGTAGATAGTCAGGCTTATCAGCCTTTTTCATTTGTAGATATCTGTACACAGACATGTTAAGCTTCCGCGTGTGCTTTGACTTGTATGCTCTGAATGTTGGGTCATGAGACCCATGTTTGTAGTATCTCTCTCCTTGGAGCCTATTGAATAAATACTTTGGGTTGTAGAGTAATGTTGTGATGCCATGGTGTATTTACACATATCGAGCATATTGTGTGTATGATTGAAATTCTTGGTATGTGTGGGATCCGACAACCTAGTTGTCTATCCTTGGCAGCCTCTCTTATGGGGAAATGTAGTCTGGTGCTTCCACTGAGCCATGGTAGTCTTCTACAACCCGGTTTACCGGAGTCCTGTTAGCCCAGTTGCTACTACTCCGGAACACTTAGAGTGGCCGACATGTGTTCTTCTTCGATCCTGTGTCTGTCCCTTCAGGGAAATGTCACGCGGTGTCTTTCGGAGTCCTGTTAGCCTGCTACAGCCTGGATTTCCGGAGTCTTGCTAGCCCAGTTGCTACAGATCGAATTCACTCGTGACCAACATGTTTGTTGCTGGGTCATGTATGCATGTCCCTGTAAGTTAGTGCGACTTTGGGTTTACGACTAGTCATGTCGGCCCGGGTTATCTATCATATGGATGCTAGCAACACTATCATATACGTTAGCCAAATGGCGCAAACGGTCCCAGGACAGGTAAGGGTGCACCCGTGGGAATACCGTGCGTGAGGCCGCAAAGTGATATGATGTGTTACATGCTAGATTGGTGTGACTTAGGATCGGGGTCCTGACAATTGGTTCCGCCAAGGTTCCGCCTCGTGGCGGCGGAGTTTCTTCCTGAAAGCTTGCTTATGATTTTTTCTCGGACGAAAGACTTCATATAGCATAAGATGGGCACCAGAGGCTCGGAGGCCCACGAGGCGTGGGGACGCGCCAGGGTAGGTGCGCCCCACCCTCGTGGCCAGGGTGTGGGCCCCCTCTGGTATTTCTTTCGCTTAGTTTTTTTATAAATTCCAAAAATGACTTTCGTGAAGTTTCAGGAATTTTGGAGGTGTGCAGAATAGGTCTCTAAAATTTGCTCCTTTTCCAGCCCAGAATTCCAGCTGCCGGCATTCTCCCTCTTCATGTAAACCTTGTAAAAGAAGAGAGAATATGCATAGTATTGTGACATAATGTGTAATAGCAGCCCATAATGCAGTAAATATCGATATAAAAGCATGATGCAAAATGGACGTGTCAACTCCCCCAAGCTTAGACCTCGCTTGTCCTCAAGCAGAAGCCGATAACGATAAATATGTCCACATGTTTAGAGATAGAGGTGTTGATAAAAATAAAATACGGACATGAGGGCATCATGAACATTCTTACAATAGCAAGATATATAATATATATATATCCTATATATATATATTGTCATATGATTTCTTATGCTCAAGTAATAATCTATTCACAATGTAAAGTATGAATCAGAAACTTCATTGAGAACCAACGAACTACAATCTCAGTCATTGAGGCAATTGCAATTTATCATAACATCGGAAAGAGTCAATATAAGAGCTTTTCAGCAAGTCCACATACTCAACTATCATTTAGTTTTTCACAATTGCTAACACTCACGCAATACTTATGGGTATGGAGTTTTAATCGGACACAGAGAAAGATAGGGGCTTATAGTTTCGCCTCCCAACCTTTTACCTCAAGGGTAATGTCAACAATAATAATTCATGCTAATTACATCCAATTGGATATATATATATATATATATATATATATATATATATATATATATCAGTATCTTTCCAACACAATGTGCTTGCCAAAGGATAAACTGTAAAAAGGAAAGGTGAAGATCACCATGACTCTTGCATAAGGTAAAAGCAAAAGATAGGCCCTTCGCAGAGGGAAGCAGAGGTTGCTTTTGGTTGGATGCACGAAATCTTAATGCAAAAGAATGCCACTTTATATTGCCACTTGTGATATGGACTTTTATTATGTAGTCCGTCGCTTTTATTTCTTCCACATCACAAGATCGTATAAAGCTTATTTTCTCTACACTATAAATCATACATATTTTAGAGAGCAATTTTGCACCTATGACAACTTACTTGAAGGATCTTACTCAATCCATAGGTAGGTATGGTGGACACTCATGGAAAAACTGGTTTTAAGGGCATTCGGAAGCACAAGTAGTATCTCTACTTGGTACAAAGAATTGACTAGCATGAGGGAGAAAGGCAAGCTCAACATGTTGGATGATCCACGACAATATACTTTATTTCAGATATAAGAAAACATAACCCATTACATTGTCTTCCTTGTCCAACATCAACTCTTTGGCATGTCATATTTTAATGAGTGCTCACAATCATAAAATATGTCCAAGATAGTATATTTATATGTGGAAACCTCTCTTTCTTTATTACTTCCTATTAATTGCAACGATGACCAAAACTATGTTTGTCAACTCTCAACAACTTTTAATCATCATACTCTTTATATGTGAAGTCATTACTCTCCATAAGATCAATATGATCTCTTTATTTCTTTTTATTTCTTTCTCTTTCTTTTATTCCCTCAAGATCATAGCAAAATAATCGAGCCCTTGACTCAACACTAATCTTTATTATATATAGCTCACGGACTCGATTACATAGAAGGGATCATAAGGCAAAACTCAAAACTAAATCATACTAAAACTTTATTCTACTAGATCAAGATATTACTAAAAGGATCATACTAAGAAAAACGGTAAAGATAGCAGTGTGATGGTGATACGATACCGGGGCACCTCCCCCAAGCTTGGCAGTTGCCAAGGGGAGTGCCCATACCCATGTGAGTATGTCTCTTTCTTCGGAGGTGTCGATGTTGGAGTTGTTGATGATGTAAATTGTGCTTTTAGCTTCTTCATGTTGTAATTGAGGAGAGCAATTTCCTCCTTTAAATCATCGACCTCCGACTCCAGCTTCAAGATCTTGTCACATAAATCTCCTTTGCCTTTCGGCCGAAAACGAGAAGGAATAGATCGATTGTTAGATATTTTAGCCCTCTTAGGGAGACTAGACTTCTTGAACTTGACGTGCATATCCCCAGGTTGAGGTAGAGGGACATCCTCCTTATCTGAACTTGAATCGTTGACTCTCATCAAATGAGCATCCTCCTCCTCATCCGTAGTTCGACCACAAGGATATAAATCCCGATAGGTCTTTGGGTCAGCAATGAGGTGTGAGACATAGCTCTCCCCGTAGGAATCCTGAGATGACATGTTGCTCCAAATCTGCGGCAGAAAACAACTCGAAACAAAAATAAAGGATATTTGTGTGGTACTGTGGTCAAAACCTCTAGGAGATTATATAATGAATTTTTACCGACCAAAAGAAGTATCGTGCAAGAAAACGGAGTCCGGAGAGCGCACGGGGTGCCCACGAGGCAGGGGGGCGCGCCCAGGGGGGTAGGGCGCGCCTCCCACCCTCATGGAAGCATCGTGTCCTTCCCATACTGCTTTTTATTTTCCTATTTTCTCAAATATTCCAAAAATTGCCATTAGAACTGTTTTGGAGTCGGTTTACTTACCATACCACATACCTATTCCTTTTCGGAGTCTGAAACGTTCTGGAAAGTGTCCCTTATGTATTCCTCCGGGGTTATGGTTTCAATAATATTGGTTTCAACATTTATAGGATTACCTGAGATATAATGTTTGATTCTTTGACCGTTCACCACCTTCGGATTTGTGCCTCCAAAGTTGTTGATTTTTATGGCACCGGAGCGATAGACTTCCTCGATAACATAAGGACCTTCCCATTTAGAGAGAAGTTTTCCTGCAAAAAATCTTAAACGAGAGTTGTATAACAATACATAATCACCTATATTAAGCTCACGCTTTTGTATCCTTTTGTCATGCCATCTTTTAACCTTTTCCTTGAACAGTTTGTCATTTTCATAGGCTTGGGCTCTCCATTCATCAAGTGAGCTAATGTCAAAAAGCCTCTTTTCACCGGCAAGTTTGAAATCATAATTGAGCTCTTTAATAGCCCAATATGCCTTATGTTCTAGTTCGAGAGGTAAGTGACATGCTTTTCCATAAACCATCTTAT
The DNA here is from genome assembly GCA_021605145.1 of Aegilops bicornis. Classification (NCBI taxonomy): domain Eukaryota; kingdom Viridiplantae; phylum Streptophyta; class Magnoliopsida; order Poales; family Poaceae; genus Aegilops; species Aegilops bicornis. The sequence continues at coordinate 104,040,560 of CM038671.1, forward strand.
ACGGAGACATACCCATAGGATTTTTATATGTAGTTCTATAGGCCCATAATGCATCATCAAGTTTCTTGGACCAATTCTTTCTAGATCTATTAATATTCTTTTGCAAAATTAATTTGAGCTCTCTATTGCTCAATTCTACTTGACCACTGGACTGCGGGTGATACGGAGATGCAATTCTATGATTAACATCATATTTAGCAAGCATTTTACGAAAGGCACCACGAATAAAATGTGAACATCCATCAGTCATTAAATATCTATGGACTCCAAACCTTGGAAAAATAACTTCTTTAAGCATCTTAATAGGGGTGTTATGATCTCACTACTAGTTGGAATAGCTTCTACCCACTTAGTAACGTAATCAACAACAACTAAAATATGAGTATACCCATTAGAGAAAGGAAACGGTCCCATATAATTAAAGCCCCAAACATCAAATGGTTCAATAACAAGTGAATAATTCATAGGCATTTCTTGACGTCTACTAATATTACCAATTCTTTGATATTCATCACAAGACAAGACAAACTTACGGGCATCCTTGAAGAGAGTAGGCCAATAAAAACCGGATTGCAATACCTTATGTGCAGTTCTATCTCCAGCGTGGTGCCCTCCATAAGCCTCGGAGTGACACTTGCGTAGGATCTGTTCCTGTTCATTCTTAGGTACACAACGTCTAATAACACCATCTACTCCTTCTTTATAAAGATGTGGGTCATCCCAAAAGTAATGTCTCAAGTCATAGAAGAACTTTTTCTTTTGCTAGTATGTGAAACTGGGTGGTATGAATTTAGCAACAATGTAATTAGCATAATCAGCATACCATGGAGCAGTTCAAGAAGCATTTATGACAGCCAATTCTTCATCAGGAAAGCTATCATCAATAGGTAGTGGGTCATCAATAACATTCTCTAACCTAGACAAGTTGTCTGCAACGGGGTTCTCAGCTCACTTTCTATCAATAATATGCAAATCAAATTCTTGTAGTAGGAGAACCCATCTAATAAATCTAGGTTTAGCATCTTTCTTTTCCATAAGATATTTAATAGCAACATGATCATTGTGAATAGTTACTTTAGAATCAACAATATAAGGTCTGAACTTATCACAAGCAAATGCAACTGCTAAAAATTCTTTTTCAGTAGTAGCATAATTTGTTTGGGCATTGTCTAGAGTTTTACTAGCATATTGGATAACATTTTATTTCTTATCAACTCTTTGCCCTAGAACAACACCTACAACATAATCACTAGCATCACACATAATTTCAAAGGGTGAATTCCAATCAGGTGGCTGGACAATAGGTGCAGAAATCAATGCTTTCTTAAGTATTTCAAATGCTTCCACACAATCATCATCAAAGAAAAAAGGTATATTTTTTGTAAGAGATTAGTCAGAGGCCGAGAAATATTTGAGAAGTCCTTAATGAACCTCCTATAAAAATAGGCATGACCCAGAAAACTTCTTATACCTTTGATGTCCTTAGGACAAGGCATCTTTTCAATAGCATCAACTTTAGCTTTATCAACTTCAATACATCTTTCAGAAATTTTATGTCCCAAGACAATGCCTTCATTAACCATAAAGTGGCATTCCTCCCAATTCAAGACAACATTAGTTTCTTCACATCTCTGCAAAACTCGATCAAGGTTGCTCAAGCAATCATCAAAAGAGGATCCATAAACGGAGAAATCATCCATGAAAACCTCACAAATCTTTTCATAAAAGTCAGAGAATATAGTCATCATGCATCTTTGAAAGGTAGCAAGTGCATTACATAAAATGAAAGGCATACGTCTATAAGAAAAAGTACCGAAAGGGCAAGTATTAGTGGTCATTTCTTGATCCTCAGCTGACACAGGTATTTGAGAGAAACCAGAGTAACCATCTAGAAAGCAAAAATGTGTATGTTTGGATAATCTTTCTAGCATTTGATCAATAAAAGGCAAAGGGTAATGATCCTTTTTTGTGGCTTTATTTAATTTGCGGAAATCAATTACCATCCTATAACCTGTAATAACTCTTTGCGGGATCAATTCATCTTTATCATTAGGAACGACAGTAATACCTCCCTTCTTAGGGACACAATGGACATGACTTACCCACTGACTATCAGCAACGGGATAAATTATACCTGTCTCAAGTAGATTTAATATTTCCTTTCTTACCACTTCATTCATCTTAGGATTTAGCCGTCGTTGGTGATCAATAACTGGTTTAGCGTCTTTCTCCAAATTTATTTTGTGTTGACATATAGTGGGACTAATGCCCTTAATATCATCAAGAGTATATCCAATAGCAAAGACGGTGCTTCTTCAGAGTTTTCAATAATTTCTCTTCCTCCTTCTCTGAAAGGTTAGCACTAATAATAACATTATATATCTTCTTTTCATCAAGATAAGCATATTTAAGAGTATCAGGTAATGGTTTAAGATCAAACACCGGATCACCCTTGGGTGGAGGAGGATCCCCTAGAATTTCAACAGGCAAGCTGTGTTTCAAAATAGGTCCCTGTTTAAAGAATACTTCATCTATTTCCCTTCTTTCATTCATAAACATATCATTTTCATGGTCGAGCAAATATTGTTCTAAAGGATCATTAGGAGGCACGACAATAGAAGTAAGACCAATAATTTCATCTTTACTAGGCAATTCCTCATCACGGTCTTGTCTACTTAATTTAGCAAAATTAAACCCATGAGACATATCACCCAAACCGATAGTAACAACATCCTTTTCGCAGTCTATCCTAGCATTAACAGTGTTCAAGAAGGGTCTACCAAATATAATGGGACAAAAGCTATATTGTGGGGAACCAAGAACAAGAAAATCAGCAGGATATTTAACCTTCCCACACAAGACTTCAACATCTCTAACAATCCCAATCGGTGAAATAGTTTCTCTATTGGCAAGCTTAATGGTAACATCGATATCTTCTATCTCAACAGGTGCAACATCATGCATAATTTATTCGTATAAAGAATGAGGTATCGCACTAGAACTAGCACCCATATCACACAAGCCATGATAACAATGATCTCCTATTTTAACAGAAATAACAGGAATGCCTACCACAGGTCTATGTTTATCTTTAGCACCAGGTTTAGCAATTCTAGCAGTCTCATTACAGAAGTAAATAACATGCCCATCGATATTATCAGCCAATAGATCTTTAACCATAGAAACTTTAGGTTCATCCTTGACTTGCTCAGGGGGTTTGTTTGTCCTAATATTACTTTTGTTGACTACAGTTGAAGCTTTAGCATGATCCTTTATTCTAACAGGGAAAGGTGGTTTCTCAACATAAGCAGTAGGAACAATTGGATCATTATAAGTGATAGTCTTTTCTTCAACTTTAATAGGTGCAACTACTTTTACTTCAATGGGAGGATTATATTTAAACCACTTTTCCTTAGGGAGATCAACATGAGTAGCAAATGATTCACAGAAAGAAGCTACTATCTCAGAGTCAAGTCCATAAACTTACGGAAAGCATCGGTATCCATAAAAGATTTAACACAATCAAACTTAGGTGTTATACCCGACTCCTTACCTTCATCGAGATCCCAATCTTCAGAGTTGCGTCTAATTCTCTCCAAGAAATCCCATCTGGATTCAATAGTCTTCATCATAAAACAACCAGTACAAGAAGTATCGAGCATGGAGCGATTGTTGTCAGAAAGCCGAACATAAATTTTTTGAATAATCATTTCTTTTGAGAGCTCATGATTAGGGCATGAATATAACATTGACTTAAGCCTCCCCCAAGATTGAGCAATGCTTTCTCCTTCATGAGGCCAAAAATTATATATATAATTACGATCACGATGAACGAGATGCATAGGATAAAACTTCTGATGAAATTCCAATTTCAATCGCTTGTAGTCCCATGATCCCATATCATCACGTAGCCTATACCATTTCAATGCCTCTCCCTTCAAATATAAAGGGAAGACCTTCTTCTTGATAACATCATCGGGCATACCTGCAAGCTTAAATAATCCTCAAACTTCATCCATATAGATTAAGTGTAAATCAGGATGCAATGTTCCATATCCTGCAAAAGGATTAGCTAGCAGTTTCTCTATCATACCCGAAGGAATTTCAAAGTAAACATTTTTAGTAGGTTCAGTAGGTTGAGGAGCAACTATTTGCTCTACTGGTCGGGGTGAAGATACCCCAAACAAGCCCCTCAAAGGATTACTTTCCATAGTAACAAGTGATAGTAAATTTCAGCACACTATATAAATTTTTCCTTACCAAATTCCACCTACCAAAGGCGCTTCACTCCCCGGCAACGGCGCCAGAAAAGAGTCTTGATGACCTACAAGTGTAGGGGATCTATCATAGTTCTTTCGATAAGTAAGGGTGTCGAACCCAATGAGGAGCAGAAGGAAATGACAAGCGGTTTTCAGTAAGGTATTCTCTGCAAGCACTGAAATTATCGGTAACAAATAGTTTTGTGATAAGGTAATTTGTAACGGGTAACAAGTAACAAGTGTAAATATAGTGTAGAAAGATGGCCCAATACTTTTTGTAGCAAAGGACAAGCCTGGAAAATTTCTTATATGAAGGAAAACGCTCCTGAGGACACATGGGAATTATCATCAAGCTAGTTTTCATCACACTCATATGATTCGCGTTCGGTACTTTGATAATTTGATATGTGGGTGGACCGGTGCTTGGGTGCTATCCTTTCTTGCAAAAGCATCCCACTTATGATTAACTCCTATTGCAAGCATCCACAACTACAAAAGAAGTATTAAGGTAAACCTAACCATAGCATGAAACATATGGATCCAAATCAGCCCATTACGAAGCAATGCATAAACTAGGGTTTAAGCTTACATCACTCTAGCAACCCATCATCTACTTATTACTTCCCAATGCCTTCCTCTAGGCCCAAACAATGGTGAAGTGTCATGTAGTCAACGTTCACATAACACGACTAGAGGAGAGACAACATACATCTCATCAAAATATCGAACGAATACCAAATTCACATGACTACTTATAGCAAGACTTCTCCCATGTCCTCAGGAACAAACTTAACTACTCACAAAGAATATTCATGTTCATAATCAGAGGGGTATTAATATGCATATAGGATCTGAACATATGATCTTCCACCAAATAAACCAACTAGCATCAACTACAAGGAGTAATCAACACTAGTAGCAACCTGGCTGTGTACCAACTGAGGCTTTGGGACAAAGATTGGATACAAGAGATGAACTAGGGTTAGAGAGGAGATGGTGCTGGTGAAGATGTTGATGGATATTGACCCCCTCCCGATGAGAGGATCGTTGGTGATGACGATGGCGATGATTTCCCCCTCCCAGAGGGAAGTTTTCCCGGCATAATAGCTCTGCCGGAGCCCTAGATTGCTTTCACCAAGGTTCCGCTTCGTGGCGGCGGAGTTTCTTCCCGAAAGCTTGCTTATGATTTTTTCTCGGATGGAAGACTTCATATAGCAGAAGATGGGCACCAGAGGCCTGCCAGAGGGCCCACGAGGCAGGGGCGCGCCCCCACCCTCATGGCCATGGTGTGGGCCCCCTCTGGTGTTTCTTTCGCTCAGTATTTTTTATAAATTCCAAAAATGACTTCCGTGAAGTTTCAGGACTTTTGAAGCTGTGCAGAATATGTCTCTAATATTTGCTCCTTTTCCAGCCCAGAATTCCAGTTGCCGGCATTCTCCCTTTTGATGTAAACCTTGTAAAACAAGAGAGAATATGCATAAGTATTGTGACATAATGTGTAATAACGGCCCATAATGCAGTAAATATCGATATAAAAGCATGATGCAAAACGGACGTATCACTACACATGCTTTTGTCTCTCTTTGACACACATGTCATACCATTCCCCCTTCCCTGTACTAGGTTTACATCATTAGTGGTCTCTCCACCCCACATACACACACTCCCTCTCTCACACAAACACGCGCATAAACACACACAGACACGCACAAACACCCATCTATCTGGATCCTTCTTTTAAGACACACACCCTTGCATATTCTCTCCAGCTCTAGGTATGTATATATCCCCCTCTCTCTAGCTCAGATGCACACCAAAATTCTCCATCTCTCTAACTCACACATCTCTCCCCATGTCCGCATATGTATCTCACACACTCACTCTCTGATTATGTCTATGTGTCCCCATGTTACACAACACAAAGCCCCATGTACATGTTTCTCTCTATGCTCCACACACATAGACACAAAGAATCTATTATCATTGCCTCAGTCTCTACACATATCACACATGCACACTGTCTCTCTCTCTCTCTTTCTCTCTCTCTCTCTCTCGCAAACACGCTCAACAAGGGTTTCCCCGTGAATAACTTACCGTCTATTCATCAACAGGCGTGGCGGTACGGCGAACATGAGACGTGAAAAAGAATAAATGTACACGTGTGTAGACCACCTAGTATGACTACTAGGACTAGAGCAAGCCGAAAGCGCGCTGCCGTCACCCCCTCCTTATCAGCGACGGGAAAACCTTTGTTTTATAAAGTCGATAAGTCATTGTGCTAAGGCCCCACATGGTGAGCCGTTGAATAGAATGTAGATCCTAGTTTACATAAACAAGTATCGATAATACATTTGTATCTCCATACTTATATTTCTTCTCTTATAAAAAAACCGAGTTGGTGATGATGGTACGCGTGCCATCTTGCAATATAGACCGTCCGATCTATATCTGACGGATAGAAATTAAACTTAAAATACAATTATACAGGCAAAATCATTTATGGACGTAATTACATCCCACACAGTCAATCCCCACTAAACATTTCTGTTCGTATATACATCCCACACAGTCGCTCCAAGGAAAACGTTTCTGTTTGCAAGTACATCACACACAATTTTCCCCGTTAAATCATTTGTGATAGCGTTTCCATTGCACATGGTATTAACAATTTTATCGCTTTCGTTATTGAATGCATCACACACGGTGCGTAGAAGAAACTATGTGGCAAAGGTTGTCCATCACACACAATTTTTATGTGGTAAACGTTTGCGCCAGGTGGCCTAACGCAAACAATTTTCAAGAGCATGTCGTGTGTGATTGTTCATTAATCTAACACATTTTATTCCTAGAAACTGTGTGAGTTATTGAATGCATCACACACAGTGTTTTCTCAATAACCGTTTGCAATAGAAAAACCCAAATAGCATGCTAATTATCTGATTATTAATAATCCATTTATTAATCTAATTGACATTTCATATTAATCACACAATATATTTCATTTTCATAATTTAAATAATCAGAGTACAATATCATATAGCTTCAGCACTCAGCTACCCCATTACACAACTACACCAGCACCAAGTTTCACATGCAACATCTATAACCTTTCAAAATTAGCATCATAGATGATACATAGACATATGTATCTCATCTGGAAAACTGCTGAAGTAGAAGGCGAATATTGAGCCTTCACTGATGTTGAAGGTCTTTGTAACTTTAGGCCAGTGCCTGTGGATGATTGACCGTCCATCCTTCGTCCTCTTCAGGAACACTTTAATATTAAAACCGTGGGTGTTGTATGAATACCTTCCTCGCCTCCCGACCATACAGGTGGTTTGAGAGGTATTCATCAGTGAACTGCTTTGGGAAGGCCTCAAAACAAGGATGTGCATAAATATCTTCTCTATATTGGAAATGGGGAAAAGGAATAAAAAAGGCAAGGTATAATAGTTAGTACCATCCTTTAGTGAACTGATGTCTTCTTCATTGTGCAGACAAAGATCTTGTTGTTTTTTGATGCTAATTTCTTTATCCTAACAATCTTTCCGAGTTTCTTGACTTGACTGATAGTCATGGACAACTCATTTCCCCATATGCAAAAAGGGTCAAACAGTGGGTCAAAACCTCTGACAGCAGGACCTACATGTGCAAGACCAAATTGTTAAAAACCTAAATATTATAATGGTTCCTGCAATTGCACAATAATGTGCTATTAGACAACGGACCATGCACGTGCTAACCTCGATCGTAAACCTCAGTGCTTCCCATTGTTTCCCTGCAACAGATATAAGGTAGTTAGTCATCAGGTTAAGTAAGGGTTCACATGCTATCAGTAAAATATGTTGATGAAAAATAAGCACATTGCAGATTCATCAGATTAATTCAAACCACATGGAAAACCAATTTATCCAAACCAAGGATGATTAAGAACTAGCAAATATAGCACTTGCATATGTTTCTCATGTATTAAGTGCAGCCAAATTCGATTTATTCCTCACATGCACAACAATACAAAATACTACCCTCGACAATTGGACATCGCATTGCAGAATCGAACCAAGCAGTTAACTAAACACCACAACAAATGAACCAAACATTAATTGAGCACCACATTGCACAATATAACATACTTGTAATAGAAGATCCGACAGTTAACCAAACCAAGCATGCCTAACAACTTGGAAATGTAACAATTGTATTTGTTTCTCATGTATTTAGTACAACCAATTCAGTTTATTCCTCACATGGTATAGAATAACAGAATGCACCCACAACAATTGAACATCGCATTGCAGAATTGAACCAAACAAAACAATTAACTAAACACCACAACAAATGAACCAAACGTTAACTGAGCACCACATTGCACAATATAACATACTCCTAATAGAAGATCAGACAGTTAACCAAACCAAGCATGCTTAACAACTTGGAAATATAGCAATTGTATTTGTTTCTCATGTATTTAGTACAGCCAAATTCGATTTATTTCTCACATGGTATATAATAACAGAATGCACCCACAACAATTGAACATCGCATTGCAGAAAAACAACCAACCGCGTCGAGTCGTCGGCGCGCGAGGCATCGACGGTGGCCTCGACGGCAAGGTGATCCTCCAAGATCTGGGGGTCGACACGAATGGCAGCCATCACGACCTCATCCCCACGTGTGGCCGCGATTTGCTTCTCCGCTGCCAACTGCTCGTTGAGATCCTGGCTATACTACGTGCACCATTGCTTAGGGTGGCACTTATTTGGTGGCGAGGTCGGTAATTTGGGTGGAAGGTGTTGTGCCGGCAGTCGGGGCATGTGGGATGTGGAAGGAGGAGGAGGATGCGGGTCGGGTGTGGATTACCTGCCTGAATAGGCGAGGCTGAGTAGCGTGAAGGAGGGTCGCCGGTGAGGAGGCGGTGCTGCAAGCAAGGAGTGAAGGTTTCAACTTGGAAAGGAAGACTGAAACAAGGGAAATGTGGCTTTTGGTAAGGGGAGGGGGCGGGGAGGTAGATATTTCTGCGTAAGCCGAAAATTTGGAATCACTTCAGCAAAAAAACTGGCGCGCAAAGTGTCATCAGACACGGTCCCTTATTCAGAACTGTGTACGATATGTGAACATCGCAAACGATTCAGATAGCTTCATCCGTGTGTGATGAGTTTGAACATCAAAAATTTTGGTTCAAATTTCCCTGGTTACAGTGGTCGTCCATGTCATTGCATAATTTGGGTACACAAAGGAGACTACAGCAGACCCACACTTCGTAATCGAGCAAGTTCAGCATTTAAACAGAACTAGCTGACCTAAACATTACTCTAACAAATTATACCGGCGCTCTTTATTAAATAAAACAAAGAGTACTACTATGGCTGGTGCTCGTCGATCTCCGCCGCCGCCTCCATGTCCAGCTCACGCCCGATGGTCTCCTGGGGAAGGGGCTCCATGGCATCAATCACACCATACTTGGCAAGCATCTCGCCATCCGTGTCGACCATATCTTTGGAATAGGACGCCACGATCTGGTCATGGGCGGCCGCGATCTGGGCTTTGGCGGGGCTCCGTCGTGGCAAGGTATGCCGCGCAGGAATGGACGGCTGCTCGAACTCTCTTGGCGATTTCCAACTCTTCGGCCGTGGGTTGCCGACCGTTGTCGGAGAAGCTTTGTTCGATTTGTGCGGTGACCGCCATGAGCTGGGCATGGACGACCTCGACATGGTCATGGGCGGCCTCCATCAGGGCTCACTACAAAAAAAACACACTTCCGTGATGATACGTGTTTGTCATAGTAGGTCACGTTTTCTGTCATGCGTGTACATGCATGACGATTTTATGACAGAATCAAGATAGTCATACCGGTCTTTGTCAGAGAAGTGTTCCATGACATTACCAAAATTATCATCACAGAAGTGTCCACTTCCATGACGATAAATCGCGCATCATGGAAGTGCTTTCGTCAAGGGTGACCGACACGTGGCATCCACCGTAATGGGTCGCCGTTAAGCTATCGGGTTCCGGTTTGGATCCGATAACCCGTTAACAGCCTCGACCAATTGTGATTTTCCTCATGTAAAATTCTCAATCGCCGGATAATGCACATGTCAGCTAATCGTTGGGACATATGTCATTCCTACAATGGATGAAAGACGCCTATGATATGTCGACACGTGGCACAACCCAACAGTGGCCCATTTAGGTAAAAAGGCCGGCCCAGCTAAAGGCCCACCATGTTTTTTTAGACACTCGTGGGCTGGCCCGTTCACAGCCTGCCGTGTTTTGGGCCAAATTACAGCCCATATTAGATCAGGCCCGTTACCAGGACACTGTTCTTTTGGGCCCATTCTAAGACATGTTTGTATTTCAGCCTGTTAAATGCCCGTTTACTAGTTTGGCCCGATAATAGTTTTGGCCTATTAGCGGCCCGTGGTGCATGTGGGATGTTGTCGGCCCGGTTTAACTTTAGGCCATTTAATGGCCCATGCAGAAACTAGGCTATGTCTTGTCCAAAGTAACTTTATGCATCTTAACGGCCCGTAGTCTTCGTGGATAAATTTCAGCCCAACTGGCCTATCGGCCTGTTAGTGGACCGTGTAACAGTTGGGCCTAACTACAACCCGTGTTGAATCCGGCCTGCTTACAGTCCATCTGATAATGGCCCGTGATACTTTGGGGCCTATGGCCCGTGTGGATACCAGCCTGCTTAAAGCCCATAATTTTATTGGGTCAAATAGGCCTGAGATATATTTTGGCGCGTTAACTGCTCGTCCTATTTGGGCCAAACATGGGCCTTAGGCAGTTTCGGCCTGTACTGGCCCATGAATTTTTTGGCTCAACGCTAGCCCAATCTAGGTTTTAGCATGTTAAAAGCCCATGGTATTCTCTGGCCCAGCTGGCCAGAACTTTCCTCGACCTGTTAAAGGTGGGAAACTACTATAGGTGTTGACCTGCTAATGGCTCAAGATGATTATAGGCCCACGTTTTGGCCCATATGAGTAATGGGCCGGCCTGAAAACCGACAATACTGAGATCCACTGAACCTTCCGGCCTAAATTACAGCATACCGACCAAAGAATAAACCTAGACTATACAATAAAGAAATTACGACATATTACATCCACTTGGAATCAAAGTTCACTACCGGTGATAATAAAGCGCAACGTGACCGCGGATTACCAGTGCATATAAATGCGCCGATAAAAGAATATACAAAACTGAGAGCACTTCAGAAGGCACTAGGCTTGGCCAGGACGAGCCCCGCAAGCAGCCGAACAAGCTGATGAGACCTCAGTTGTGTCAACGATAGAAGCTCCATCCCTAGCTGTATAGCACCATAGTGCGCAAGGCAGTCCTCTGATATCTTCATTGCATCTTTGTCTTCAAGTCGGAGCTGAGCTGAAGCAAGCCTTTCCGCTTTAAGTTGATACTGAAGAAGTCGAACTAATTGAGGCAGTGACTGCACAAAGGTTGTCTCACACCTGCTGGTGAGTAGCTTCAACTCACTGTCTTCATCAAGACATGACCTTGGGGTCATCTCGCTCCCCTCAAGATGGTTTGGCTCACTATCTTCCCTAAAGTTCTGCCTGGCGTAAGAGATACGACTTTGAAAGAGAAACAAGGAGACACGTAACAAGTTTCACAGTTATATAAGCAAATAAATGGATTTATTTTGCATAAGGAACATGTTTGTACAACTACAATTTAAAACAGGTAGTTTGCAAACATCCAATCAGATGTAAACATGAAAGTAAACAGTAGTGGAGGAAATGATGCCTATCCATATCTATACTAGAACAAAGTTTGAAGGCTTGAGAAGGATGAACTTACATTACATGTTAACACGGGATGGACAAAGCCCTTCTCCATGTTGATGGAAGGATAATTCAATAAATTCCCCAAAGAAAATTCTTTATAAGCGTTGCCATTATTCTACATTTTGCAAAGCGTAAATATAGATCAAATAATATTGGAAGAAACAGAGGATAATGAAGCTCAGGTGCAAACTGATGATACATAATCAAATAGCAATTAATTAAGTACATCGTTACAAGGAAAAGGTACTGACAAGAGGAATGCAGACATCAATGTGTGCAGTGGCATTGGCTTTATTCAACATTTTGGTAAGAGTAAATGTAGATATGATAATTAGGATAAAGTGGAGGGGAAGGAAGATAAGATGCAGAGTAATGCTAGACAATCAAATATCTCGCGATGCAATTACAGTAATACCACCACCGTCCGTTATTACTTGTCGCTCAAATGGATGTATCTACAACTAGTTCTAAATACATCCAATTGATCAACAATTAATTCGACACAGAGGGAGTACATGACAACAGGTACTTACATGAGCAATCCAAAACTTCATAACCATTGTGTTAATTCTACATTTATCTAAGAGTAAATATAGATCTTATAATTTCAAGCAAAGGGAGGATAAAGAAGCAAACATTTACAGGGATGCTACATAATCAAACAAAGACTGAAAGTGTAAGTATGCTGACAAAGGGCAAGAGGTACTGACAAGAGCAATGCAGAGCCCAGTATTGTTGTGAGATCCTATGATCCTTTGAGCTAGGAGATTCATCTGAAATTAGTTTTCGTACTATAGAGAAGGTAAGGCACATGCAGACATTTAGGAGTTCAAAATTTGAATTGATATCATAGACAGTACCTGACGCTGGGCTCTCAGCAGTTCTAATAGAGGTTTGGCCTGTGGAGTAGGGGTAAAGTGTGGTACAGTTGGGCCTGTGTTTTCTGTGGCTGCTGATCTATCTGATTTAACAGGTATCACTACCTTCTCCAAATACCTAGTTTGTACTCCTTTGGACATCTATTACGAAAGAACAACATTTGACTGGAAAAACATAGTATGACGACACATGGAATAGGTACAGAAAATGGATAGGTATGGCATATACTCATATATGATGCTTAAACTAAGCAGATGGTGTAACAACGTAGAAGTAATGCAAGAGGCCAGATGCAAAATATGTTCGACCAATACAACCTTGCCAAGTTAGAGCAAGCACCTTGATGGGTGAATAAGATATGCCATCCTCCACCATGCCAACTTTGTTAGCCAGTGGATTGTTCCGCAATATTCCTCTCGTGCACCCATTCTCATATTCATTTTGATAATTTTCAATACCTAACATGCATGAAAACATAAAAACAAGTGAGATTATCTTTGTAATGCAGAAGTGATTCTAATCCAATACTGCCTCCCTGTAAACTCCTTTGTGCTATCTATGCAATTCTTCTGAGAGATGCCATGCATGCTGTAATTTGGTGTGTGCATTAATTAATGTGGCCTACTACTCAAAATACGAGAGCTCCAGAAGTGATGATACTTCGCAGATGACAGCTTCAACATATAGTAAAGAAGAACAAGTCGACCTGAACTGACAGATTCAAAATATACTAAGGGAGAACAACATGACCTGACCAGTCGACCGCAAATGTCTCTGCTACTCTTCCCAACAAGGAACATACTTATTAAAGAAGAGAAGTGGATCATCTTAAAGAAGAGCAGAAGAGCAAGCAAATTGAAGATATTACAAGTCTTTCTATACGATGTCGGTTGCCCACCCATGATGAACCAGAGCGCACAGAGAAATACTATTGCTTCCGGTCTCTCCATATGTGGCTCACATGCATTTCGAAACTAAAATAGGAACATTTAGCTGACCAATTAAACATCTCTCAGTTTTACTAATATCAGCATAATATCAGATTTGAATTTGTAAAACTAAGCTTGTTTAGCTCGATGGGTGGAGCAGTGCTATTACGACACGGACCACATAGGTTGATCATGGTCATCATAAAATGGGGAAACCGTAAGCATGATGAGTATAGTGTTGACCGTGGCAGTGGGATGGCAGATCTGAAGCTGCAAACTGCGCAAAGGGTAGTTAGCAACCGATGTTTGCTTTGAAATAACAACTAAGATTTGGTATGGATAAGAAAGTACAGTCAACAAGTGACAAAGAAATGCAATTCTGCTATCTCTCTATATGTCGCGACATGCATTTGGAAACTCACACTAGTAGAAAAGGGGCTTTCGTTCGGGCCTGGCCAGCCCATTAGTTCCGGTTCTGCCATGAACAGGGACAAATGGAGGCATTTGTCCCGGTTTGTGAGCCCAGAGGGCCGGCCGGGGCCTCGTGGGCATTGGTCCTGGTTCGTCTGGGCCCATTTGTCCCGGCTCTTGGCACGAACCGGGACCAATGACCCTCGCTCCTGGCCCACAACAATTGGTCCCGGTTCGTGGCAGGAACCGGGACAGAAGGATGGACTTTAGTCCTGGTTCCAGCCACGAACCGGGACAAATGAGTTGCCTATATGTACCCCATCACCGGTGAGCAGAGCACTCCACAGTGCTCTATTTTTTGCTTTCCGGCGAGGAAGGGCATTTGGGTGCTCTAGCTCACCTCTTATGCATGTGAGGTGTTTGATGAAATGCCCGAGCCACACTAGTTAAGCTTTCTCCTCTCGAAGCTCGACCTCCGAGCTCCATTTTTTCCGAGATTTGTCTAGGTTTAGCGGTCTGTCACGCCCCGTCCTCATCTTAACCGTCGTCGATCGCTCACGCCGATCTCGTCCCCGGCACCACCGTGGTGAGCCTCTATTCTTATCTTCTTTCTGAAAGAAATAAAATCTTACTTTAGATAGATACTTGTCTAATTTTCTTACTTTTGACACGCAGATGAACCGGCAATGGATGTACGGTGATAGAAACACCTCTGAGTACATTAACGGCATGCATAATTTTCTTGAAGTGGCTAAGGCAAACAAGCAGAATTGTTTTATGTGTTGTCCATGCCCTAATTGTGGGAATACGAGGTCTTACTCTGACAAGAAAATCCTTCACACCCTCCTGCTTTATAAGGGTTTCATGCCACACTATAATGTTTGGACGAAGCACAGAGAAATAGGGGTTATGAAGGAAGACAACAAAGAAGAAGAGGACGATGACAACTATGTGCCCCCCGAATACGGTGATGCTGCAACGGGGGAAGCTGAAGATCAAGAGGAAGCTGAAGATCCAGAGGAACCAAACGATGTGCCCGATGATGGTCTCTGCCTGGTCATTCTTGATGCAAGGGGAAAGTGCAAAAGTGAGACGGAGAAGCTGAAGTTCGATCGCATGTTAGAGGATCACAAAAAGGGTTGTACCCCAATTGTGAAGATGGCAACACAAAGCTCGGTACCGTACTGGAACTGCTGCAGTGGAAAGCAGAGATTGCTATGCCTGACAAAGGATTTGAGAAGCTACTGAAAATATTGAGGAAGAAGCTTCCAAAGGATAACGAATTGCCCGATAGTACGTACGCAACAAAGAAGGTCGTATGCCCTCTAGGATTGGAGGTGGAGAAGATACATGCATGCCCTAATGACTGCATCCTCTACATGGTGCGTACAAGGATTTGAATGCATGCCCGGTATGCGGTGCATTGCGGTATAAGATCAGACGAGATGACCCTGGTGATGTTGAGGGCGAGCCCCACAGGAAGAGGGTTCCTGCGAAGGTGATGTGGTATGCTCCTATAATACCATGGTTGAAACGACTGTTCAGAAACAAAGAGCATGCCAAGTTGATGCGATGGCACAGTGAGGACCGAAAGAAAGACGGGAAGTTGAGAGCACCCGCTGACGGGTCGCAGTGGAGAAAAATTGAGAGAAAGTTCTGGGCCGAGTTTTCAAGTGACCCAAGGAACGTATGGTTTGCTTTAAGAATGGATGTCATTAATCCTTTCGGGGAGCAGAGCAGCGATCACAACACCTGGCCCGTGACTCTATGTATGTATAACCTTCCTCCTTGGATGTGCATGAAGCGGAAGTTCATTATGATGCCAATTCTCATCTAACGCCCTAAGCAACCCGACAACGACATTGATGTGTACCTAAGGCCATTACTGGAAGAAATCTTATAGCTCTGGAATGGAACAGGTGTATGTGCGTGGGATGAGCACATGGGGGAAGAATTTGACCTAAAGGCGTTGCTGTTCGTGACCATCAATGATTGGCCCGCTCTCAGTAACCTTTCAGGACAAACAAATAAGGGATACCACGCATGCACGCATTGTTTAGCTGACATCGAAAGTATATATCTGGACAGATGCGGGAAGAATGTGTACCTGGGTCATCGTGGATTTCTCCCGACCAACCATCAATGTCGAAAGAAAGGCAAGCATTTCAAAGGCGAGGCAGATCACCGAAGAAGCCCGCCATGTGTACCGGTAATCACGTACTTGCTATGGTCTCTAATTTACATGTAATATTTGGAAAGGGTCCTGACGGACTAGCTGTTCCAAATGGCGCAGAGGGACACACACCCATGTGGAAGAAGAAATCTATATTTTGGGACCTACCCTACTGTAAAGAGCTAGAGGTACGCTCTTCAATCGACGTGATGCACGTGACGAAGAACCTTTGCGTAAACCTGTTAGGCTTCTTGGGCGTGTATGGGAAGACAAAAGATACACCTGAGGCACGGGAGGACCTGCAACGTTTGCACGAAAAAGACGGCATGCCTCCAAAGTAGTATGAAGGTCCTGCCAGCTACACCCTTACCAAAGAAGAGAAGGAAATCTTTTTTTGAATGCCTGCTCAGTATGAAGGTCCCGACTGGCTTCTCGTTGAATATAAAGGGAATAATAAATATTCAAGAGAAAAAGTTCCAGAACCTAAAGTCTCATGACTGCCACATGATTATGACGCAACTGCTTCCGGTTGCATTGAGGGGGCTTCTACCGGAAAACGTCCGATTAACCATTGTGAAGCTATGTGCATTCCTCAATGCAATCTCTCGGAAGGTGATCGATCCAGAAATCATACCAAGGCTAAGGAGTGATGTGGCGCAATGTCTTGTCAGTTTCGAGCTGGTGTTCCCACCATCCTTCTTCAATATCATGACGCACGTCCTAGTTCATCTAGTCGACGAGATTGTCATTCTGGGCCCCATATTTCTACACAATATGTTCCCCTTTGAGAGGTTCATGGGAGTCCTAAAGAAATATGTCCGCAACCGTGCTAGGCCAGAAGGAAGCATCTCCATGGGCCATCAAACAGAGGATGTCATTGGGTTTTGTGTTGACTTCATTCCTGGCCTTAAGAAGATAGGTCTCCCTAAATCGCGGTATGATGGGAGACTGACTGGAAAAGGCACGCTAGGAGCGGACTCAATAATATGCAGGGACGGGCATTCTTGGTCTCAAGCACACTACACAGTTCTACATAACTCTACCTTGGCGACCCCGTATGCGATGAACACAAGAACAGTCTGCGCTCCAAACACCCGGAGCAGTGTGACGACTGGATTACATGTGAACACATCAGGACTTTCAGCAGTTGGTTGGAAACACGTCTCAGAGGTGACAACACTGTTTGTGATGATCTGTACTCGTTGTCCAGGGGACCATCTTCAACTGTATTGACTTACAAAGGATACGAGATAAATGGGAATACATTTTACACGATCGCCCAAGATCAAAAGAGCACCAACCAAAACAGCGATGTCCGCTTTGATGCAGCAACCGAGAGGGGAAAGGACACATATTATGGTTACATAGTGGACATATGGGAACTTGACTATGGACATGATTTTAAGGTCCCTTTGTTTAAGTGCAAATGGGTCAATATGTCAGAAGGCGGGGTATAGGTAGACCCAAAGTACGGAATGACAATAGTGGATCTGAACAATCTTGGGTACACTGACGAACCATTCGTCCTAGCCAATGATGTGGCACAGGTTATCTATGTGAAGGACATGTCTACCAAACCTAGAAAAAGAAAAGATAAGGAAGCGAATACATCATAGGATGAGCCAAAGCGCCACATAGTTCTTTCAGGAAAAAGGGACATCGTGGGAGTGGAGGGCAAGACAGACATGTCTGAGATCATGAAAAGTATCATGAAATTCCTCCCTTCAAAGTCAAGGCTAACCCAAGCATCCTGATAAACGATGAAGATTATCCATGGTTACGGCGCAATAAGCAATTCACACAAGCGAAAAAAAGTGAAGACTTTCTCTCCACAACTATTATGATGATACCATGCCAACTTTCAACCTTTTCGTAGTCCATTTGAAATGCATGTTGTAACAGACGAGTTTCCGTATGAAATCCTGATACTTCGAAATAGATTGTCCGTTTTGTACACAAAGTGCATCCAGTTTTTGCCATAACCCTCTCTACTCTCTTGCACATGCTATGTGGGTGAAATGATGATACCATGCCAACTTTCAACCTTTTCAGAGTTCATTTGTAGTGTTTTTCAGTTTCATGGTCTTATAGCTCAAAATAATCAGTAAATGCATGGAAATAACAAATGAAGTCAGAAAGGGTTGAAAATTGATGATGTGGCTTTGAATGGTGCATTTTGAACATAGAAAAACTATGGAGTTCAAATAAGTTCTAAAAAATGAAATCCTTTGTAATGCATTTGTTTCCGTATGAAATCTCGATACTTCAAAAGCAGATTGTCCGTTTTGTACGAAGTGCATCTAGTTTTGCGAAACCCTCTCTACTTTCTTGCACATGCTATGTGGGTGAAATGACGATACCATGCCAACTTTCAACCTTTTCAGGAGTTCATTTGTAGTGCTTTTCAATTTCGTGGTCTTATAGCTCAAAATAATCAAGAAATGCATGGAAAATAACAAATATCATAAAATAAAATAAATAAGTAATTAGAAACAGAATAAAATAAACTTTAATAAAATATATAAGTAGAAAAAAAATAAAATAAACTTTAATAACATAAATAAAATTTATGAAACTAAAATTATCAACGTATTTTCTGTTTAAAACATTATAAGCAACCTCTAGTATTATTGAAACTAAAATTATATAAAATTGATGCAGCTAAAATTATCAAAGTTTTTTTTGTTCAAAATCATTTAAAGCAAACAGAATTTTCATAAAGAACTTTTTTTGTTTGAAACTTTAATAGCAAAAAGAATTATCATAAAATAGAATAAATAAGTAATTAGAAACAAAATAAAATAAAATAAATAAGTATTTTGTTGTAAGTAGAAACAAAATAAAATAAATAAAGTAAAAAACAAAAGCAATAAACTAGGAAAAAAAATTAAAAAAAGCAACCTACTGGGCCACCGCGGCCTGAATACGACTACAAACCTACTCATGGGCTAGGATTCAGGCCCGTAGAAGGCCCAATATAGGTACAATGTGTTTAGGCCCGAAAGCCTGCATTTGAGAGGAGCTCGAGAGGGCAGCAGGAGTGGGGCTTGTAAACCACTCTCGAGCTCCCTCAGCTAGCGAGGTGGGACTAAACTTTCATGCCACGATGCGGGCAGCACAAGGCCTTTAGTCTCGGTTGGTGCCACCAACCGGTACTAAAGGCGTACAAGTGTACCGGTTCATGCCGACCGGTACCAATGCGCACCCTTTAGTCCCGGTTTGTGCCACCAACCGGGACCAAAGGCCTCTGCTTCCCACCCTTTGGGCTGCTGAAAAGCGACCTTTGGTCCCGGTTGGTGGCTCCAACCGGGACTAAATGGGTGCTTTGGTCCCGGTTGCTGCCATGAACCGGGACCAAAGGTCTGTCCATATATGCCACACTTGTGAAATTTTTGGTTCAGTTCTTCTTTGCACTGCCTCAACGCCGTCGCCGTGTGCTCCCCTGCCTCGACGCCGTCACCGCGCCACCGCCCCCTGCCCCAACACCGTCGCTGCGCCGCCCTACCTCGACGCCATCGCCCGCGCCGCCCAGCGTCGTCACCGCCCACGCCGCCCTCGACAGCGCCGTCGCCAGCGCCGCCTGAGTGAGCCCGGCCCCGCGCCTAGCCCCCCCCCGCCGCCCGCCGTAAAAAATATGTGATTAGATGATTTTTTGTTCATAGATGTGATTATTTTGTTTCTATATCATATGATGTTTTTATATTGTTCATAAATGATCGATCATATTTGTTCATATATGCATAAGCGAAGTCGCTAGAAGTTAGTTGTACTGTTTAGGGTTAGGGTCGTCGAGGAAAGAAATTAAGGAAAGAAGAAAAGAGGAAGAAAAGAGGAAGAAGGAAGAAGAAGAAAAATAAGAAGAGGATGATGAAGAAGAAAAAAATAGGAGAAGGAGAAGGAGAAGGAATAGAGGAGAAGAAAAAAATATATTTTAATCTATTTTTTTCTTCTCCTCTATTCCTTCTTCTTCTCCTTTTTCTTCTTCTTCTCCTCGGACATGTGATGAGGGGGGAGAGGAAAAGGTAAAATAAGAAGAGGAAAAGGAGAAGAAGAAGGAGAAGGATAGGAGAGGAAGAAGTGAAGAAATAAATAAGAAGAGGAAAAAAGAAGAAGAAGAAAGAGGAGAAGAAGAAAGTAATAGAGGAGAGCCTCTATTCCTTTCTTCTTCTCCTCTTTTTTTTCTTATTTTTTTCTTCGATCTTCTCCTCTATTCCTTTCTTCTTCTGCTCTTTTTTTTTTCTTCTTCCTCTTCTTATTTTTATCGGGTATGTCATTGTCGATATACCCCCTTCCTGATAACTTCGACATGAGGGGGGGGGGTCGATAAATAATAGAACTAGTTAAACAAGTTTATTTTTAGTAAGTACTACTTTATTTTATTTATAGTAAGTGCTTAGTAGCTGAACTAGTTGATTTAATAAAACTACTTTATTTTACTATAGAAGTAGTTTATTTTTAGTAAGTATTACTTTATTTTATTTATAGTAAGTGCTTAGTAGTTGAACTAGTTGATTTAATAAAACTACTTTATTTTACTATATATAGAAGTATTTTATTTTTAGTAAGTACTAGTTTATTTTTTATAGTAAGTGCTTAATTAGTAGTTGAACTAGTTGATTTAATGAAACTACTTTATTTTACCATAGAAGTAGTTTATTTTTAGCAAGAAAATTAAAAGAACTAGTTTATTTTTTTAGTTCAAGCAATTATTCCGGCATCGACGTCGATGATGCCTATCCCGCATCCTCATCGTCGACTCAGCGGAGGAGGCCGGCTTGATCAAAGGGGCCATGTCCGGGACTGGGCTCCACCGGGATGGTATTGGGAGGTGCTACCTTCCAGGGGGTGTAGGTTGGTGAGGAGCCAGCCCGTCGTTGACCCGATCCTTGTTTGGTGGCGGTCACGTGGGCCAGTGACGGTGGCTAGGCTTCCAGACACCACGGAGGTGGTACGTCACCGTGTCAGCGAGGAGGACGAGCACGTCTGTCGCTACATGGTTGCGTTGGAGGGCAGGTTCGACGATACCTGGCAGGTTCTTCAGGATCTCACCGAGCTATGATCCTGTGATGGTTCCTTCCTTTGGTGTCCACCGCCGCCGATACCCGTCCGGTATGCGGTTCTAGCTGTACTAGCGATGCCATATATATGTATGATAGTATTCGAGGTGTATTAGTGATAATATTTGACGATGTACGGACGAAAGAGATGATGTAGTTTTTCTTATAATTGAATGCATGCTAATTTGAATACTACTTTATTTTACGATTTGGTTTTGCTTATTGAATGCTCAAATTGGAAAAGTACTCCTACTTTGAATGCTAAAATTGGAGAGCACTATGCAAGGTGTATGCATATGATTAGTTGATAGCTTATAGGGTTTTTGTTGTCGCAGAAATCTAGGAGCCCCCCTCCATCATCCCCGCCATCGTCCCCGTCACCGACCCCCTCCGACCTCGAGGTGAGATCAGCCAAATCCTTTTTTAGGAAGATAATTAAACAATATTTTGGGTTGACTTTAAGTCTGTCGAGTCTCAACCATATATGAGAGGACGAAGAATCCCGACTGTTGTCGTGGGGTAGCTTCTCCTTCGTTCCCGTGTGCTAGACAATTTGGTGTAATGCACTCGGGAACGAAAGGAGGAGCTACCATCACCGACGGTCACAAATGTCAGAGAGGAATCAGTGAGGGAGAGTTCCACCATATATATATGAGAGGACGAAGAATTCCATTTGTTGTCGTGGGGTCGCTTCTCCTTCGTTCCCGTGTGCTAGAAATTTTGGTGTAATGCACTCGGGGACAAATGGAGGAGCGACCATCACCAACGGTCGAATGTATACACCACGTGAGCTGAGAGTTTTCAAGAAAAGACTCGACGAACCGATAGTCAACCCGTGATGAATAATAATGATCTAATTTAGTTTTTGCAGTACATATATTTAATTGTACAAGTTTAATCTTTGAATTATGAATGTAGGAAATGTCGTCATCGGACGACAAAAGTCTCCCGGGGTAGTGCGGCTGGTGCCACGACGATCGAGGTTTGTGCGACAGGCCTCACCTGGACGATGATCGGCGCTTCAGCTTTAAGCCCGAGGAGACCTTCGATGTTGAGACGGTACACAACGGCGACAAGTGTTTTTTTGTAATTAAGCATGACTTCAACTATTTCAACGTGTAATTTTCATCTTTTACAATTCGAGTATAGATTATCCCATGCCATGCAAGACGCTATGTCTTGGAGAGGATGGATTTTGAAGACCATGAAAATTTTGAAATGAAGAAAATTCACCTAAGGACCCATCATGATGTGGATTTTTAAGTAAATCTGTATAATGCAGAGAGCGTAACCCATTTTTGTTGCAAAAATTGGGAAGCATTTTGCAAGATGTATGGTTTTGATGAGGGTATGCTTGTCACCATGGATCTTGGTGATCCTGATATCGACCAAGACAATATGGACATTTGGGTCCTTGTTGATACGCCTCCAGTTCTACCGCTATGTGAGTTTCTCAAACATAGTTAATTATTAACTAATTTATATTGTTTATTTCAAAATAGTTGACAGCTTATTTCCATTGACAGCTTATTTTGATTGTTCAAACAATGTGCGAAACATGGTAGACAAAACCCACTACACCGATGGCTCCGAAGTTAACTTATTAGGAGAAAAATCATCCGGTCGGGTTTTGTACTGATCTTGAGAATTACAATATCTACAATCAAACTCCTCAACATTATGGTCAATACGCGCCACTAGTGCACGTGTTGAACTCTGATAACTACCATGGAGATACCCTGGTAAGATTTTTTACTATTACGACATCCGTGCATCTTTTGCATACTTCTAAAACTAGTACATCATTGCTAACTATGAAGTTATTACTATTTTTTTCAACAGATAATCCCAGAGGATTGTCTGCCTCATTTGATGTATCAGAATGGCAGCCTTCGTGTTTTGAACATATATCCAGGTCATCGTACGAATCTCAACTGTCCATACTGGATTTCTAAAAGAAGTGAAGACATGCTAATCAGAGAATGGAAAAAATATATGGACATTCGTAAGGAGGTTCTTGGAAGCAAAAGGAAGCGCCGCGCAAGAATTGGAGACAGGATGATCTCCATTCTCCATAATGGAGAGTCAGGATCTCCTTTGTTTTATGCTATTTTACCTTAAATAGGGTATTTAGGTCCTGCATAATACTGATGATCATGTGCTAAGAACAATTAAGTAGGGTTGGTTCGATGACTATCAGGATGATGATCATATGACTTGTTATTAATAACGAGTAGAAGTTGTATGACGATGATTAGTAGGACTTGTTATTATGATGATGCATGATGCGAGCATGAAGAGTTATTATATATCTGTGGGTGAAATGAACATGGATTGGATTGAAGTGAAGGCAACATGCATGTGGTGCATGTCGAAAGTAGTACAATCCAAACTTGATCAAATTAGGATTAGTATTACTTTCGACATGCACCACATGTTGCCTCACTTCAACCTAAGTCATGTTTAGGCATAGCAAGAGCAAGAGTACGGAGATAAGAGAGGACACATCTCTATTAGCTACCTATAACAACCTAAATTAACCCCCAAAACCCCTAAACCACCTCCTTTAAAAAACCAGCCTCGAATTGTCGACGCCATGAGCTTATTGGTCCCGGTCGGTGCTACCAACCAGGACCAAAGGCCCTCCTGCCTGGGCTCGCCGGAGCGGCCACGTGGAGGCCCATATGTCCCAGTTGGTATAAGAACCGGGACTAAAGGCCTAGGGCATTAGTAACGATCCTTTAGTCCCGGTTCCCCAACCGGGACAGATGGGCCTTATGAACCGGGACAAATGGCCCTTTTTCTACTAGTGTCAAGTGGGACCTTTAGCTAACCAATTAAATGTGTCTGTTAACTAATATCAGTATCATATCACAATCATATTTGAACAACTAAGCTTTGGAACTTTCAGTGTTGTGTTGTTTAGCTTGAAGGGTGGAGTAATGCTAGTACGGCAGAAAGCACCTACGCTGGTCATAGTAGAGTAGATAAAAGGGGAAAACCCTAAGCATCAAGAGTAAAATCAGAAAAGTGGAACTAGCTAGGGGTGGCGCACATGCTTTTCGAAATGAATATAAGAACATTAGGTGACCAATTAAACATTCTATGTTTTAGTAATATGAGCATCATATCAGATTCGTATTTCAACACCTAAGATTTGGAATTATGAGTGGCATGTTGTTTCTCTTGATGGTTGAGGTCTTGAGGAGCAGTGCTACCATGACAGGAAGCACCTACGATGATGGTAGTGAATATAAAGGGGAGAAACCATAAGCTTTATGAGTATAGTGACCGTGCCATGTCGGATTTGAAGGTGGAAACCGGACAAAGCTACTTCGCAACCAATGTTTGCTTTCAACTAGCCACTGCGATTTGGTAAGGACAAGAAAAGTATAGTAAACAATTTACGATCTATTTTCCGGGTGAGATCAATACTTAAGCACATATGGAAGAGTACCACCTCTCTTGCGACGCCGTGTAGGCCCCTGCTGATATGTTGAGGGTGCTGCAGGTGCGATGGCTGTCGGCGGCGGGGAAGAAGACTTTAGACAATATACTGCTGGGTCGGGGGATAAACCCTGTTGCTGTGGATGAGGCGGTCGTAGGAGCGGCAACAGCAAGGTGGACGAAGGTGCTAATGAAGCGAGAGGACGCGATGAAAGGATCCTGGTCGGCGCCGTGGATGAGAGACATCCATCTCTTGTAGTGGACGACGGGGTAGGGATAGCGGCTCCGGCAAGCTGGAGGATGGGGTGGCGGACGGAGGAGGCTGGCCGCAGCGGGGAGGTTGTTGTGGCGCCGACGGTGTATGAATGGGGAAATGGAGGGGGAGGGGGGATCTCAAACTTCGAGACACGCTTGTCTGGAATGTGGGAAAGTTACACACTTATCCCCCGTTCAAAATTTCGGACATCTCATCGGTTGGAGATAGGACGGTAATCTTGCATCTCCCAAATATTTCCCGGTAGCGATTTCGGGCGAGGAGAGGGTGTTTTGCCGCCCACGGTTGGTGCCCACGGTGAGCGGGGCTGACAGGTAGGGCGGTTGTGTCACGTCTGAGGCAAGTTACACATCTGCCCCTATTTAAAATATTTGCCTACATCAATTTCGGACGAGGAGAGTTTGTTTTACCTCCCACCGTGTATGAATGGGGAAATGGAGGAAGAGACACATGTCTTTCGGACGAGCTTGAATGAAATGTGTTTTGCCGCCCATGTTTGGCGCCCACCGTGTCTGAATGGGCTCAGAGGCGGTCGTGTCATGTCTGATTGAAGTTACTAGTCCACCCCTATCGACAACAGTGTAAATATGGTTGATAAGGATGTCAAGTGTCAGGGGTAGACAGTAATTTCCATCTCACAAACACTTGTTTCGGGAAACCCACAAATGACAGTGGGTGTTTAGCCGCTTCGTTCAAAACTTGGGAGAATTAGCATTCACGTTTGCCCTGGGCCCTGGCAACTAAATTCAAATCCAATTTGTATTAGATTACGAATATCCATAGATAATTCTACGTTTTGTTATTTATTTCTTCAAAACCACGAAAAAGATTTATTCCACCTTTATATATGATTATGATTTAGAAATGCCTTGATCTTCGAATTCAGTAGGTTGGATATACTTTGAGTCAAACCGTTATTTCATCCAATACAATATGCTCACACGAAAAACAGTTCACCTTATGTCAATCATACAAGTACTGAGGATTACCTCACCTAAAAAAATCGGATCATTACAACACATGGACAACATAGGGGGTCTTACAACATAATCCATTCAGAGACATGACACAACATGCAAGTACAATAATCTAATGACAATTTCAACTGGTATCTAAAGAAGAACTGGGATTACCCTGGGCTTCAGATAGTAGAAACAGCAGGACCTCCTCCGTCTTCAAATGCAACATTCTTACGTCCTCCAATTCTTGGGTTGCTTGCATAATGCGTGCAACTAATTACATAATTTCCAGCCTCAAGATCAAGATTACCTCATTCATGGCAGCCACACCATCTCTTTCTGCCTCTAGTAGAGCCTCAAGAACTATAATATATGTGCTCAGACTGCTCTTCGGCGGTGTTGCCTCTGAACTGCTACCATCTGGTAACATGGATGGCACACTGCTTCCACAAATAGATTCTGGTGTTGTACATTGTGTCCTAGTGTGAACGGCATCCTGAAAGGTTTCCGCTGCACATAAGTAAGAGATAGTTATCACATGATCCAGGCAGTAGGCGTACATGGTAAACGACATACGAATTATTGCCGAGCATGGCAAGCTATATTTAAATGGTTCGAAGCAGCATCAGCCGAAAAGAAATTAAAATGGTAAGATGAAACTAGGGATGTAAGTGGCAAATAAACAACATCCGCCATTCCCAAGTTAGTTTTTACTAGATCCCTAGTTCATTTTCCTAAAAAAACTCTTTTGAACTATCATACCACTAGTGGACTTTAATCGGGATTAAACGAGACCTAGTTGACATCCCTAGTTGAAAGGGAGTGTACCACCGCTATATCTAAGTTTCCAAGGCATCTAAGCTGTTGAAATAATCTCATAAAGCACTTAACAGTGTGGCCTCATATAAACTACGAAGACAGTCTTGTGATGAAGTTCATAGGAAAAGTTAAGGACTGAAATGAACTAGGCATGCATTTCTTTACGATAGTACAACATGCACTGCTGACATATTGGCCAACTCACAGGTATAGCCTAACAAGTAGCAAACAAGCATTTGAATCGAGCAATACAACACAGCAGACAACTGAACTATTTGTAGTTCTGTAGGCTTACAGGTTGAGGGCACAAGCCAAGAAAGCAGCCCACATGCATTACATTTCACATGTACTAAAACACACTGGCTTACCATATGTGCTGTGAAGCCTCGCTGTTGTTGCAATGTTCTTTGAAGATATCGTGAGCATCGTGTGGTTGCAAATCTAGTTGTTGTAGTTTATTCTGCACCCTCTATTTAGGTAAAATTAATTTCAATCACATGCACTAGTTCGAATTGATCATCAATGGTTCATCTAAACTAATGAAAGAAAGGTGTGTGCTTACACGACAATATATGTGCTTCACTCTATTTTTATGCTTGTTTGAGGCGCTAGCCCCGAAAGAACAAATATTTTGCTTGATGGGTTTGGCAGCTCCATAATTAATAGAAGCGTCAAATTAGTCATGCAACTTGGGAAGATCGAGAACACACAAAAAAGTAATGAATAGAGGCTCGGAGCAGTGATGCAATAGCTAGCATCAGAAAATGTAGGGTAAAACATACAAAAAGCAGCAGAACCACATGCTAGTTTGTTGATGTGTAATTAAGCATAGAGAACATGAAGAAGTTTGATGGACCCAACATGTGGCACCATAACAACACCATTATCATAAACATAGCATGCAAGAAGTAAAATAGTAGGCAGTGATATCTAGGAAGTACAGTAATACATAGGACAAAACTAAAGCATTGTAACTATATGTGCACTGGTTTGTAATTTAGCACATGTAACATGTTCACTGCCAGAAGTATGGCCCTATAGGTGCAAGCAGAATAACTCATCTCATGAAAAATTGAATGATTCCCAAAAGAAATTCAAAGGTGCGGTGCTTATGCTAAGAAAGTGAATGTAGGCGCCGGCCGTTGGATAATAGTACCTGATTCTCGGTGGTGTATGGGTATCATTGTCATACTTGATAGCTAAGGATCGTCGATGGTGCTCGTGTTGCAGTTGAGTTTGGGCCGGCTGTCGCCGTTTTTGAAGCGGCTCTGGTGCTTCGGTTGTGGCACCTGTCGACATACAAGAAAACTCATCTGTGGTAAGTGAACAGTTGCACGATAAAGAAGAGAAAAACTGAAGGAGTATAAATCATCAAAATAACCTGATGAGGCTACGATATCAGTAAATCAGGGCCGGTGGAGTTGAATATGGCATCCATGGAGCGGGTCCGGTGCAGTGGACGAAGGCTTCGGCGGGCACGGTGTAAAGTGCTTTCGGTGAGGCGGATCTGTTGCGGTGGACGAGGGCTTCTATGAAGGGCCAGCGATGGGGCGGACGAGGGAGTCAGTGAAGGCCCTACACTGTGGTGGACGAGGGTGTCGGTTAAGTAGATCTGGTGCGGTGGACCATGATGGCGGTCAAGGAGATCTGGAGCGGTGGACAAGCCAGTCGCTGAAGCGGCTCCAGTGAAGTGGTGAGTTGGCAGTTGGGGGTTCCAAGGTGCGGAAGGTAGATCCGGCGGGGTGTGAGGTCCACCGCTGCAGCGGAGGACTAGATTCGGCTGCTTGGCGTAGTTGGGGGGGGGGGGGGCTCAGCGAGGGGAAGGGGAGGGGCTCTGGGGAAGAATGTTGGGGGCAAAGAGGGGAAAACAATGGCGTTACCAAAGCAACCCTTTTCCGTTCATGTGGCAGGGGTAAAACAGGAATATCGCAGGGCTAAACTTTCGGGCGCGAGATATTTCGATGTGAGTGGGAAGTTTGAAAGCTTTTGGCGCCTGAAATTATAAGTGTTCTGCTCTTGTACGACCGACTATGATATCATGGTCGAGAATTTATTTGTTTTGCACGCAAAAAAAGTGTAAGTTTTGAAAATCAGTGTCTCCAACTCGAAAATAGATTGTCCATTCAATTCAAATATGGATCATTGAGCTAGTACAAGCAAATACCATCATACGGTCCAATTCAAAAGAAATTCCAAATATGTTTATCCTAGATATGATGACAAAAGCAAAAATGTGTATGTGTATTAATAAAGTGGATGATTATAAAGTTTGAACATGATAGTATGTTTATATTTCTAGGTTTGATATATGAATTTGAAATCACGAAATCCCGGCTTAAAAAATGTACCTCCGTTTAAATGAATTACAAAAGGTAATGATGGAGTCAAATTCCAAAATTCTAACCTTAGGTTTGTAATTATGGTACATCAAGGTATATCACGCATGTTCAAAAGTATCGTTATCTCATAGTCCAAACTATGAAATAAATTGATCAACCATGAGTGCACACACTATTGACCATATACATCTCAATTACGCTAAAGTCTCTCAAATATAGACACCTCACTCTTTATCTGAAGCCAACCCCCCCCCCCCTTCGCCCCCCACACACAAGTCGTTCTCTCCCCCAGACATGAACACACGAGCACATTAACACCCCCTCTCTTCTAAATTCTGGACCCCAATATAGATCGCTATCACTTTGTCTCTCGGGCATGCACACATCTTTTCCCCCACTCTCTAGGTCTTCCGGCATCTCTCTTTCCCAAGCACATGCACTATGTAGAGTGTATCTTTCCCATACACACAAAACGTCGCCACCAAACGTCTATGTCCCTAGTTATGTGGTTCTCACACACTCACCTCACACACCACCCCCACTTCAAACAAGCACACTTTGTCTCCTTGTGCACCACTCTCCTCTTTCTATCTCTCCCACATGCGGACCCGCCCCAGCTCCTTTCCTGTATACATATATGCCATGACTATTTCCATAGCTCCCTAATGTATCATCGTTCTCAATATCACACGTTGTTCTCTACACCATCTATTCTAGATCTCTCATGAAGTCCCTATCACACACATGATGACTCGCTTCCCTCGCGTCTCCGTACATAGGCCACTTTCGAACAACATCAACATTGTCTCCCTATCTCCGCCCACTTCGCACACAAACGACCCTCTCTCCCCTCTCTTCCTCTCTCTCGTGGCTAGCTCTCTCTCTCTCTCTCTCTCTCTCTCTCTCGCTCTCACACCCCTCTCCCACACACTCGATGTCTCTTCCAAATAGTCTGCTCCCCACCGCACTCCATGCCATCCCGCTACTACACATGCCTTTGTGCATCTTTGACACACATGTCACACCATCCCCCTTCCCTATACTAGGTTTACATCATTAGTGGTCTCTCCACCCCACATACACACACTCCCTCTCACACACAAACGTGTGCACAAACACACACAGACACGCACAAACACCCATCTATCTGGATCCTTCTTTTAAGACACACACCCTTGCATATTCTCTCCAGCTCTAGGTATGTATATATCCCCCTCTCTCTAGCTCAGATGCACACAAAAATTCTCCATCTCTCTAACTCACACATCTCTCACCTGGTCTGCATGTGTATCTCACACACTCACTCTGTGATTATGTCTTTGTGTCCCCACGTTACACAACACAAAACCCCATGTACATGTCTCTCTATATCCTCCACACACATAGACACAAAGAATCTCTTATCATTGCCTTAGTCTCTACACATATCACACATGCACACACACACACACACTCTCTCTCTCTCTCTCTCGCAAACATGCTCAACAAGGGTTTCCCCGTGAATAACTTACCGTCTATTCATCAACAGTTGTGGCAGTACGGCGGACACGAGACATGAAAAATAACAAATCTACACGTGCGTAGACCACCTAGTATGACTACTAGGACTAGAGCAAGCCGAAAGCGTGCCGCCATCACCCCCTCCTTATAGGCGATAGAAAAACCTTTGTTTTACATAGTCGATAAGTCATTGTGCTAAGGCCCCACATGCTGAGCCGTTGAATAGAATGTAGATCCTAGTTTACAGAAACAAGTATCGATTATACGTTTGTATCTCCATACTTATATTTCTTCTATTATAAAAAACCCGAGTTGGTGATGAAGGTATGCGTGCCATCTTGCAATGTAGACCGTCCAATCTATATCTGACGGATAGAAATTAAACTAAAAGATACCCACACCTCTCTCCACATTTGCAGACAAGGCCTTCCCTCGTTCATCCTTATCTCCAACAACCTCAGTGTTGAGCAATTAAAAAAGGAAGCCTCTAGAAAAAAACTGGCATGATGGTCGCTGCCGGCGTCGTCCATCCCCATTCCTCCGCTCAGTCCGACCACCAATCACCACCACGCCCCACTCCTCTTCACCTTATCTCCTCTTTCTCGAGATATCATTAC
The DNA here is from genome assembly GCA_021605145.1 of Aegilops bicornis. NCBI lineage: Eukaryota > Viridiplantae > Streptophyta > Magnoliopsida > Poales > Poaceae > Aegilops > Aegilops bicornis. The sequence continues at coordinate 104,072,028 of CM038671.1, forward strand.
TTTTTACACATGGGATCTCCCGCATGGGTCAATCACAACAAGTGTTTTATAAAAAATGCATCTTGATGTTCTGTGCAATGCACGAACATCTTGCTATTACTCCTACATAAGACATAGTTGGTGACGATGGTGTGTCTGCCATTCATCATTTCTGACCATTAGATCTACATCTAACGACTGTGAGGTAAGTTGTTGCCTTTTCTCACCAACATCCCACTTCTCTACCAATTTGCAGAAAAACCCATAATTAGTATCTTAAAACCAACCACATCCCTCCCTCACCTCACCAAAACAGCCCAAGGAATATATTCCGATTGAAACATGATATATCTCTAGTGATATATGTATATCAAAATTAGAGTGTTTTGTATCAAGTTTGTGAATAAGTATTATTCTAATTATGATCCGTTGCAATGCACGTGAACATTTCTAGTATTTCCAACCATGCAAAAAATGCTAGTATTTCCATAGTTTCGAGTTTTCCATCAAGATATTAGTCACTCATGGTTGATATTTAGTTTCAATCACGAACATATAGGCACTATGTACCTAGCCTTGCTTATTAGCTTCCAAAGCTTAACTTTCGCTCCTACTTACAGTATGTAGAGTATTTAACAAAAAACTACCACTTTCAACCAGCCCTAGGAAGAAACTATTGTACAGAAAATAGCAAAAACATACCCAAAATTTCTTAATCCGCGGCAAAAACTACTACCTAGTGTCGATTAGGCTCGTTTGAACGCGTTTATGACAGGGTTGGCCCACACGTCCGTGCTGACGAGGCACCTTAAACCAACACATTTTGTTTGACCGTTGACATGAGGGACCCACATCTGGCCTTCTATTCCGTTATTCCCCTGAAATCATTATTTTTCCTGAACATTACTTCAAACAGTATTGATGCGTGTTCGTCGGTGGCGCCGGTGATGAGCGAGTTGGCCGCCACTCCACCGGATGGGTCGGACGCCGCGCTGGCCTCCGCACGGGTTGGCAGGCTGGCCCGAGCGTGACTCACACGTGAGCAAGCCGCCGCGCTGGCCTTCTCTCGAGCCAGATGGCTGGCCTTAGCGTGGCGCGCGCGAGCAAGCCCCCGCACCGCCATGCCAATTTAGCTAGCAAACCTTGCAGACAAGTAGCTGGATGCATCTAGCAGGGTGTCTGCTATCATGGCTAGCTAGCGGCCGCGAGCGCCGGACGGAGCTGGCATCTGGGCTGCCGCAAGATGGGCTCCGCACCGCCGGCGGTTTTGACCTTGCCTTCTGCCGTCGGCGGTAGCTGCGTCCCATGGCCGAGGATGACTAGGTGGACGGGCCGAAGGTAGGAGGTCACTCGAGGATTTTTGTGCAGACTGACATGTAGGTTCCACAAGTCATAACGCCTAACTTGCCGGTCGAATAGAAGGTGTTGACTTAAGGGGCGACATGGGTTGAAACGTGTATAACGGCATTCTGTAGAGTAGTCGTTTCTTGGTAGGGCTGGTTGGTAAGGGCATGTACAATTGTTGATAAACTAGTCTTATCTTAAGTCTGCCATGTATGCAAGTGGTAGTAGTTTCTTGGCATTATTAGTGGTTTCTTGGCATTATTAGTGGTTTCTTGTAAGGGACAATGTACTAGAGACAAAAGGAGATTCTAGGCTGTGTTGTACTCCAACGAGTACTACTAGTTGTCGCGGGATTGTATAGCTCGTTTTTTGGGTTCGATCCTGGCCGAACGCACGGCGGCCTTTTTCTTAAATAGTAACTTCGCTGCGAGCCAATATTGTACACGGGTAGTTTGAGTTTTGAAGTCGAACGGACGTGTCGCACCACAATCTGGGTGCACTGGATAGCCCAGCCACGTGAACGGGTTTTCCTTCCCATCATCTCGTGGCTCGCGTGCTCGCCCTAGCCACACCTCGCTTGCAGCTTCCTCATCAGCTAGTAGCATATTTAAACTAGAGCCTCCCAGTTAAGGCCGAGGAGCCGGAAAAGCCTGGTGTGGCATTGGGAACCGTGCAATATGGCTCTGTACATAAAGTGCTATATGTAGGTTGTGGCGTTGCCCGCATGGACTTCACTCCATTATCGGCTCTATAAAAGAAATTCCTCTTGACGTGATCTTTTTTTATTTTGAAACGGAAGCAAAAGCTTTTGCCTCATATCATTCATAAAGAAGGAACTACTAATAAAGTTTGACGAGATACATTACACCTCCACAAATGGAAGCGAAAAGCTTAGTCTCGCTGTATCAAATAACTCAAATGTTTTGCCCCCACACTAACCTTCGCTGATAAACAGGCTGCTAGTGTGTACGTGAGTGGAGCGGCTGAGTAGGCCAGCTACGCGCTTGAATAGAGCACCGAGAGTACCCACTACGTAGGTGTACTTTCCCTGCATTGATAGTACAACGATGGTTCTAGAGAACAGTAGTACCCTCCAATTCCAACTGTAGCTCCTTGGCCCTGAGATTCAAGAGTTCAAAACTGGTGAACTATACTGGAAGTACAGTACAAAACACTACTAGTTGAGAAAGTAGTACTTGTACTACTAAAGTACGTAGTAAATAATAGCCTCACCCCTTTGCTAAGGAACGATCGAGGAGCTACAGTTGGAAGGGACGAGGCCCTGCGGTTACTACGCTCTTATCTCCTCCTCGTGATTCCCTCCCCGAAGAGAAGGCAGTTCGTCGCTGCTCCCATGGATTCGCCAGGCGGTTCTCCTCCTTGTCGGGGCTGGGAGACCTTGGAGGACGTTCCTCTGGGAGAAATCGCACGCCGCTCCGACGTCCTCACCGCCGCAAGACTCGGTGCTTCCTGCACCAACTTTTTCAAGATGGTGCTTAAACAGGCTTCGGAAAAGGCCATGCTTCTTGGTCTGCCATACGTCCTCGAGGAGAAGGTTCTTCTATGGGACAATCCTTGACCGCTCCCTGGCCATGGTTGCACGTTGACTCCGCTAGAGTTGCCGATGTTGAGAGGTAGTCGGATTTTGTCCGATGAGCAGGTCAGTCATGGAGTTTGATCATGTAGTACTTAGTTATTCCATTTCCATCCCGTAATTTCTCCACTGCCCACCCTCTTATATATAGGTCTGGGTCGGTGCCAATGAAGATTGGCTTGCATACCTCCGGCCGGATACCACCATAATTTTACACAACATCCGCAGCAGTGCGGCTGTTCCCGTAGGCCCCTTCTCCACCATTGGCATCGGCCTTCCGGACTGGCTGGGCTTGAATACGTATGATGATGCCTAGATGAGATTGAAGAAGATAGCAATTGCGGACCCACCAACAAAGCGACGCGGCTACGGTGATTACTATCTCATCGCGGTGTTTGACATAAGGATTGCCATCAATGCAAGAGGCAGTAACGGCAGAGGCTGGCGCATGTTGTCCGCGGCAGATTTGTACCCTTATACATTCAAAGACACCATGCGCCATCTAGGCCACATCTTCGCGGTGACAAGCCAGGGGACTCGTTTCATCTGGTTGCCATCCTATGGTACGGGAGATTACAAACAGAATGCACAAACCATCATTTGCATCCATAACGGTACTCCATTATTTTGCAGGGACCAGTCATCCCCCGATCAAAATAAGATCGCCGATCCTGGATGTGCATTTGCATCCGCAATTCGGTCTAACCTGGAACCTTGTAGCTGACTTTGGCATATTGGGATCAACTATCTTAGCAGTCGTTATCCATGGTACCACTAATGTGCAACATGGTCACACAATCTACCACGATCGGACCGTCACCATCTACCCAGGTATTCCATTTTATCATTGTTGTGTGTTAGAGTAGTAGAGTAGAAGTACTTGTTAGTTATTTTCTTTTCTTGACCCAGACATGTTTACTGTACTAGTAGTACAATTTAGTATTATATTTTTTAACCCTCTCGCCTTCTCTTTCATTGTTGTACTACTTACTAGTACTAGTAGGAGTACTTTTTACCTTGGAGGACGCGTATAGCTAGCTAGGCCCTTGAAGACTTGAACCCACTAGCTCACCATTTTTGTTTTTCCATGTCTTACTATCTCATCCATGTAGCCAACAGTGGCTATATATAATAAGACGGTTATTTTACTTCCTCTATACCGGAGTAGTACTATTTGCTGCATAGTATTACTGACCGCCATATTTCAGCACAACATTATTATGCATGGACCTTGACTATGTACGTCACCATGTGTCCAGATCTGAGATGTCGCGTGTACCAGATGAACGGCGTTGAGTTCGACCCCCATCATGCTACATGGGTGCTGAGGAACACTCTTGGAGAGTACTCGCTTTTCATTGGGGACAGCTACCCCATTGTGAAGCGGATGCCACCTTCCGTGCACGACACCGAAGGCCTGCCGTTCATGAAGCATGGTTGTGTCTTCAGTGCGCACCGCCGGCTGAATGACATGCTGGGACACGCTATCCCTGATTTATGCTGCTTCAGCTTGGATGATCCTCCATCGTGTGGAACCGGACTAGAAAGCTGCGACAACGATTCCCGTTGCCCATCGCTATGGATCGTGCAATCCATGAAGAACACCTGGGACTGGAACCTGGAGGAGGACATGTAGCCCATATATAACGTGTAAGTGGAGTATGGTAAATTGTGAATGGTAGCACATTGAATATATGTAGACTAGTCATGCACAAATTTATCACATGAAGTGGAGATGAACTTGTGTGGCATATTGGCATTTGTCCTTTAGAATTTATTACTAGTAAACGTGTTATGTGTACGTGCAACTTGTGTGGTTGTTGCACGGGCTCGAACACGCTCTTTGAGAAAAAGGTGGCACTACTTTGGATTTAGGTGATGTGGCGGCATCATACAGTAGCATCGTTCTCTATAGTTGTAGTATACTCCTACTAGGACGACAACTCCTATAAAACCTTGCGCTTGGCTCTTTGCCTCTTCAGGAGGTTCAACAGTTCGTACTCGTGTGAACCTTGCACTTGGCTCTTCGCCTCTTCGGAAGGTCCAACAATGATGATACTACAGTACAATATGCTTCTAGCAATCTGATACCGATTGAACTACTGCACATCCACCGCGAGGGTGAGGGCGAGGGAGAGGGAGAGGCGCTGTAGTCAAAACCCTCTCCTTGTCCTGCGAGCCACTGCATGTGTGGGCGAGGGAGAGGCGTAGTAAGCAAGCTTCTCCTCATTCGGCGAGTTGACGGGACACATCAAAGCAGTACTAGTACTAGTCCATACTGTGTCCTTTCCGGTTAATATGGCTTAATTTGAAACAAGAAAAATACACTGGCGGTTAACATATGTAGCAATACGTTCTTTACAGTCACTATATAGTTTTGCGGTGATTATACGATCACTAGCACATCGTACAGCACCGTATTTCACCCTACTGACCGGCCACATAGTCGATGTGGCATTTTGTTGACTGGTTAAATTGTCACCTGGTTTCTGGGTCCCACCTGTCAGTTGGCAGAGCAAAGAAATCAGTTAAACAAAAATTTACGCAAGCGCGACATGAGTCCAACCCTTGCACGCGAACCACCCTGGCTGTGTATGTGAGTGCATGCATGTATACTCCCTCAGTCTTCCAACAAACAGTGTACATCGGCTAAAAAATAAAGAGTGTACATCTACACTTCCAATGCATTTAGCCTTTAATCTAAAACGATATTGATTGACTAATGCATCAACTTGTGCTCTAGCTATAGGCTACATGTCTATCCTTAATTACAGCTTGCAACAACCTTCATTTAATCTTCTTCCCTCAATGGTCGCATGCACACATAAGTCTGCTACTTTTGGGCGTTAATTATGCCATGGTCAATGTGTAAATCTCTAAATGTACAGTCTTTCAGGGACGTAGGGAGTAGGTTGAGCACTTGAGCGCGAGTGTGTGTGTTGCGTCGTTTGTTGTGTGGCGCATGGGTGCGTGAGTGTTGCTTGCGTCCATGTGTACGTGTGAGTGTTGCATGTTGCATGTATGCATGCATGAGGCTTTTACTCCCTCCCATTGACATGCTCATATTTCAAGCTTCATTAAAACGTTGCATGCAAGAATTAAGAGACAACTCACCAATGCATGTAAAAGTTCTGGTCATTTGTTCCTCACACATGCATTCCAATTAATCTGTTCGTAAACACAATTTTCTTGAGGAAAACGAGCCCATTATTGAGTACTTTCGGGGAAAAAATCTACGGCCACTCATCATTTACTACTACATTGTTTGATGATTTTTTATTGACCTGTATATAAAGCTCCGTCCTGGTTTAATGGCCCCCTTCGTACTTAGTGTAAAATTTTGACTATAAATTTAACTAACAAAGTGTCAATGCATGTCATAAAAAGCTATACCATTAAAAACTATGTTCAAATACGAATCCAGTGATATGATTTTTGGTGAAATGCATTATCATTTTATTAGTTAAATACTCCCTCCATCTAGGTGTATAAGTCACTTTACAAAAACCAAATAATCCCAAAACACTTAGGCGCGGTGCATTAACTCCCACCTCGTTTCTTGACATATCAACCAATAAGAGATGTGGGCGTGCATGTTTTCAATGACTCGAGACTACCAAACAGGCCATGCAGTGGTTAGTTCATTGTATGCAATGCTATTAATTAGCAAATAAACATTAAGTTCTCTTGTTTTTATCTCTTTGGTCACGGTGCACAAGCAAAGATGACTTATTCACCTGGATGGAGGGAGTAGATGGTCAAAGTTTGACACAAAATTAATGCATTGGTAAAGATATTTTTTTGAGGAAAACGAGTGCATTACTTGAATGTTGTTGCAAACTACAAAAATTATTCCACCACTCATCATCTACCTTGGTTGATGAGATTTTTGAATTGAGCCCTATAAACCGGAAAGGAGGTAGTACTAGTACTCCTACATTATTGGCGCCGGGTGCCTTGGCCAATGTTTCATCTTGTTGGACAGGATGAGCGTACATGCATAGGGATACTTTAGATAGAAAGTCTTCGCAATCCATTATTCTCCATCTCGGTGAGAGAGAACTATTCAACTAGTCTTCACAGTGAAGTGACAATACACGCTGCAGCAGATGGGACACTTAATCAATAAGCTGAACCAGCGTGTTGGTGTTACTAAATCAGCCTTACCCAGTACTGCCATGATGCTTGCCAGTGGAGCACGCTTCCGCAAATATGCCTACACACCTCTCTCCTCCATTAACTGACATATGGGCTCTCTTGAGGTAGACCCACATGTCATCGGCGTAACTACTTACACTCCGAAGGACGGTATATCCTGTTAGTAGTACTAGTAGAATTGAGATTTAATGCACTTTCTTCCATGTCTTTCACTCTTCTTCCTCCTCTCTTCTTCATCCTCTCTTCCCCATCGTCGGACACACACCATTTCCCCCCGCTCACTGCTCGCCCGCCCGCGCCATCTTCCTTGGTAGCTCGCGCGTAGCATACCCCCCACTCACTTCTCGGCCACACACGCCAACTTCTTTTCACTTTGCCAAAATCCACTTCCCCGGCTCATGAGCACCGAAAACCCCAATCACTCAGCGCCCTAAAAAACCCTATGGCAGAACTGACTGACACGCAGAGCCGCGATTGGAATTCCCTCCCTGATGTTCTCTTGGAGCAGATCTGTAATCGTATGGACCTGCTCAGCACCGTCCGTCTGGCCGCATGCCCGGTATCTTCATACCGTCTACTCGTCTGCAACCGGTCGGATCTTTTCAAGACACACTGCTTGCTGATGCCCGATCCTCGCAAGTGGCCCAGACACCAAGTTGACGATCCTACCGAGGTTGCCGTGGTGCCCCTCGACATGCTACCACTACCCGTCCACCTGTCCTTCATGCGCGGCCACTACTGGGCGGGCATGTAGAGCAACTGGATCATCCTCATCCACCAATCCAGTAGTCCGTGGCGTCTCGTGGATATCTACACCTAGCAAGATATCACCCTTCCATCATTGGATACTGCCGCCATCAAGCCTCACGGCCCGCCGGACACTCCTGCCTACTACGCACGAGACGCGCCGAGCTTTTGGCTCGACCTCTATTTGTTGAAGGTTGTAATCTGCAAAGTGCCCACACCATCAGAAGACTACATGGATTACAAGCTCATTGCCTTGTTCAACATGGGATTAGTCTAACTGGAATCCGGTCGCCATACATGGTTATGGCTGATACGTCTCCAACGTATCTATAATTTATGAAGTACTCATGCCATTATATTATCATTTTTGGATGTTTTACAATCATTCTATAGCAACTATCATTTTTGGGACTAACCTATTGACCCAGTGCCAGTTGCAGTTTTTCGCTTGGAAATCAATATCAAATGGAGTCCAAACACCGCAAAACTTTTTGGAGATTTTTTATGCACCAGAACACCCAGGATGGGCCAGAAAAGCACCTGGGGGGTGCCCCGAGGGGGGCACAACCCACCACAGCGCGCCTGGGGGCCCAGGCGCGCCCAGGTGGGTTGTGCCCACCTTGGTGGCCTCCCACACCCCCTCTTTACCCTATAAATTCCCAAAAATTCCAAAAACCCTCGGGGTGAACCTAGATCCAAAGTTCCGCCGCCGCAAGGCTTCGTAGCCACCGAAAACCAATCTAGACTCCGTTTCGGCACCCTGCTGGAGGGGGGAATCATCTCCGGTGGCCATCTTCATCATCTCGGCGGCCACCATGATGAGGAGTGAGTAGTCCACCCTCGGGGCTGAGGGTTTGTACCCGTAGCTATGTGTTTAATCTCTCTCTCTCTCTCTCTCTCTATCGTGTTATTGAGATGTCATGATCTTGATGTATCACGTGCTTTGTTAATCTAGTCGGATCATATGGTGTTTTCCCCTCTCTATATTGTTCTGATGAATTGAGTTTTTCCCTTTGAGATTTTGTTGTTATCGGATTGAATACTTTTATGGATTTGAGAACACTTGATATATGTCTTGCAATTGAATACTCGTGGTGACAATGGGGTATCGTATTGATTCATTTGATATATGTTTTGGCACTCAACTCACGGATTCCCGAGGTGACATTGAGGTAATCACTACTAGGAAAACGGCTATAGATGAAATGGACACTAATGGCGCACCACATACAGGTGCACCATTAGTAATATGTTACTAATGGCGCACCTGGTGTGTGGTGCGCCATTAGAAGTTTTGAAAAAATAAAAAAATGTTACTAATGGCGCACCGTGGGATAGTGCGCCATTACTAGTTGACATAGTAATGGCGCACCACACCCACCGTGCGCCATTAGTAGTTTTGAAAAAAAGTAAAAAAATAAAAAAATTTGTTAGTAATGGCGCACCTGTGGACAGACTAGTAATGGCGCACTGTCCACTGGTGCGCCATTACTAAGTTTTTTTCAAAAAAAATTCAATTTTTTTATTTTTTTTCAAAACTAGTAATGGCGAACCACCCATGGTGCGCCATTACTAACTTGGCCCAACACCGAATGCACCCCCCTGGACCGCCTTTTCAGTTTTTAAAAAAATAAAAAGAAAATGATGGAAATGTCAAAAAAATAAAAGAAAATTAGTTTCCCATGTGATATGTGGTCTAGTTGTTGGGAAAATTTACAAATATGAATTTCGACTTTATTTGCAAAATCTCTCTGGAAATTTGTAAAATGGGCATAACTTTTGCATACGACCTCGGATTAAAAAGTTTTTTATATGAAAAATCATCTACTCGAAAAGTTACATCCGAATTTAACGGGGAAACCCCGTTAAACATTTTCAAAATCTCCAAAAACCTAACAGAAAAAAAGTTACGGGGCTTTCAAGATCCTAGAGGCAAAAAATTTCAAAAAATTTCAAACTTACTAGTGGCGCACCGTGGATGTGGTGCGCCACTAGTAACAGAAAAAAAATTGTTTTGAATTTTTTTTTGAAAATTTTCAAAAAATCATATGTAATATGACCAGGAAGTTTGAAATATTTTTCAAAATTTCATCATAGTCATGAACATGAACAAAGTCCTAGACATCAACAAGGTATAATAGGATTGATATGCTAGATATATCAACTAGTGCGTGTGAAGTGAGCTATTGCTGGGGTTGGATAGAATTCTGAGTTAAGCGTGCTTGGGCTAGAGTAGTGTGAGGATGGGTGACCTTTCGGGAAGTTTGACCACGGAGTGTGATTTGACCTGAGATTAAGCATATTGACCTGAGATTAAGAAAAAATTTCAAAAAAATTTCTAAAAAAATATGAAACTTTTTTTTTTACTAATGGCCCACTTTTATGTGGTGCGCCATTAGCCTGGGAGGAATTCTAATGGCGCACTGTGGGCAATACTAATGGCGCACTACGTGGTGCGCCATTAGAACACCAGATACTAATGGCGCACCAGTGGTGCGCCATTAGAATTTAATTCTAATGGCGTGATGCTAGTGGCGCACCAATAGTGCGCCATTAGAAGGCAAAACTGGTGCGCCACTAGCATGCCTTTTCCTAGTAGTGAATCTATGCATAGGGGTTGATGCATGTTCTTGTCTTTGTTTCTCCGGTAGAAATCTTGGGGCACTCTTTGAAGTTCTTTGTGTTGGATTGAGTATTATGAATATGAATTTGCTTTGGTGTTATTTTAGTACGAACTCTAGGATAGATCGAACGGAAAAAATAGCTTTGTGTTATTGTAGTACGGACTCATGAATAGATCGAACGGAAAGAATAGCTTTGAGGTGGTTTCGTACCCTACAAACAATTTATTCTTATGTTCTCCGCTAGATAGGAACTTTGGAGTGATTCTTCATCGCACTTTGAGGGGTGGTTATATGACCCAATTATATTAGCATTGTTGGGAGATTGCACTAGTGAATGTACGAATCCTAGGCCTCATTTTCAAGCATTGCAATACTGTTTTTGTGCCCGTTTACTATTTTTTACCTTATTATTTTTATTTATTCAGATTAGAAAAATATATTTCTACCAACAATATTACACTTTTATCACCATCTCTTCGCCGAACTAGTGCACCTATACAATTTGCCATTGTATTGGGTGTGTTGGGGACACAAGAGATTTCTTGTATTTGGTTGCAGCGTTGTTCGAGAGAGACTATCTTCATCCTACACCTCCCATGGATTGATAGTCCTTAGGTCATCCAGTTGAGGGAAAATTACTATTGTCCTACAAAACTCTGTGGTTGGAGGCCCAACACGAGTCTACAAAAGTAAAGTTGCGTAGTAGACATCAAGCTCTTTTCTGGTGCAGTTGTCAGGGAGGTGAGTGCATGAAGGTATATCTTTAGATCTTGCAATTGAATCTTTTAGTTTCTTGTTTTATCACTTGTTTGGTTTGTAAAAGAAAACTAAAAAAATGGAATTGAGGTTACATCATATTATTGATCATCTTTATAATGTCTTTCGTGAAATTGATGGAAAGGAAAATTGTGCTCAATTGGTAGAAGAAGAGTTCTATAAAATGTTTGGCATAAATGACGAGCATGATTGCAATGTTATTAGTGTGAATTCTTTGAATATCCATGATGCTAATGATATGCAGAGCCATAAGCTAGGGGATGCTATATTTGATGAAGATGATATTTATACTCCCCCAAGTTTTGATGAGAAAATTTATTATGATGAAAGCATGCCTCCTATTTATGATGATTATATTGATCAAAGTGGGTTTGTAAGAGTGCCAACTCTAGGTACTAATGATCCCACTATTTTGGAGGGTGTTGAATCTTATTATAAAAAATATGAAAGTGGATTTGGAGAGGTCATGACTTTATTTAGTGATGAACCCACTATTTTGGAAGAGGTTTCAATTGATTATTATGAGAACAAAGTTGCTATCTATGATGATTATGGTGATGACATGTATGCTATAAAGAATAATGATAACCATGAAACTTTGCATCATGATTTTAATTTTCAATCCCATGATAGTTACTATTTGTGGAGTTTGCTCCCACTACTATTCATGAGAACAAATTTTCTTATACGGAGAGTAATAAATTTAGATGCTTGTGAATCATGAAAAGAATGCTTTATGTGATAGTTAAATTGTTGAATTCATTCATGATGCTGTGACACTCCAAAAATGTTCTTTTGGTTTTCTTCAAAAACTTTGTTGGATTTGAAGAAGGTCTTCTAAACTCTTCCAAAAAAAATCTCTCTCTCAAAAACTTTTCCCCTTTAGCAAGGATTTTATTTTGGCATCTCCTTCAACTCTGGTGTTTGCTTTTTGAACTTTTCTTCTGATTGCCCTCTTCTCAAAATTCAAAATTTTTGGATTCTACTTTCTTTCAAAAAGAAAACCCTAGGAGTTTTGCATCTTCTCCAATATTGAAACCACTCATGATTTTACCATGCACCACATGGTAAAATCTTCCCAAAAATCTCTCCTTCCACTTTAGGGCAATCCAAACATTCTGTCTCAACAAGTTCAATGCATTTCTGAATTTTATTTCATTTATTTCTCCTCCCAAATCTTTTCTGTCCATTATTTTGAGCCTAGGTGATTTGCAAAGCAGGTACCTAAATACAATTGAGCTTTGACCTCAAACCAACTCCCCTGGATAGTCCTTGGTACCCACAACCTAGAACAATCAAGATCCACACTTCTTCTTTTCAAAAATTTCAAATTTCAATCTCTGCAAGTTTGGAACAGATTTGTCAAGTTTGGTGAAATTCATATCTTCTCTGCTCCAAAAATTCCACAAAAATTCAGGCAGCCTCTAGATGCAATGAGAGGCCCCTCCACCAAAAATCAGCTCAAGGAGAAACTCCCACATGCAAAAATCATTCTGTCGAACACCTGGCCGGCACTGTTTCTTTGCATTTTCAGTAAAGTTCAGAGTTCAGTGTCGTTTCCCTTCGTCAGAGTTCAGTCACGCATCGACAGTGCACTTGGCACGTTGCTCACAGCCCCTCCTCCCTGTCCGGAGCACCACACGAGCGCTTGGCTCATTCCTGGCATCGGTGGCACCCTGGCCCAACCTCGCCGGCGTCTTCTGCGGCGTCGGGACCTCCCGTGGCGGTCGACAGAAGGCACCACCCCAGCACAACGCCGTTCTGCGCCGCCCAGCTCTCCCTAGCGCTCTGCGTGGCTCATGCATGCCAGCGCACGCCCGCGGCACCGTCGCCGTGGCCCGGCAAGCACAGAACGTGCTCCCTGCCGCCGACGGGTCCGCGCTGCTCCGTTCCGTCGAGCATACCCGAAGCAACAAAACCCCGGCTCGTTCAGCACCTAAACGGAATCAGTTGACCTCCATGATGGCACTTAACCCTAAAACCACCCTGACCAATGACCTGCGCCACCGTAACACTCGCCGGACTTATCCGTTCACGGCAACCGCCTCGGGCCATCTATAAATAGCACCCCCCGAGCTTGCTCTTGCCCTCGCACAACTCCACCACCTCACCAGACCCCGCCTAGCCACTGGAAGAGCCTCGAGGGGCCCTTCTTCCTCGACTCCGGCCAACTCCATCCGCCTCGGGCTCCGGCAACGTTCTCTTCGGTGAGAACTCCTCCACCGCCCTACTCCTGCCCGTAGCCTCGTGGCACCACTAGGAGGGTAACCCCCACCTTAATTTAACCTCCGCAGCACTCTCCGACGAGGCCCACGACCACCTGAACCGACGTCCGTCGGAGCAAGCGCCGCCGTCGACGTGGTGCTCGCCGGCAACCACCACCACCACCACCCACCAACGCGGAATGGCGCCCTGAGCATGGAGGTACCTTCCGATCTCCCTACCTCGCCGTGGATCACCACCGGCGACCACCGCGGCTCTCGGGCACCGTCGTGCTCTGCCGCCTCTTTCAAATATTCAAACCTGACGGGTTGGACCCGCCCGTCAGCCTCTTTGTTGTTTTTTTTGAACTGTTTTCTGAAAGCGTACTCTGGCAAATACGCTTTCTACTCTGAACCGTTTTTCTGCACTTTTCTGCTTAGGCCCCTGAGGGTTTTCTGTTTCATTACAGATGGGTCCTTGGACCAAAACTCTTATAACTTTTTAACAGAAAGGAATTTTTGAGTGATTCTTTTTCTGTCCTCTTCAAAATTTTCTAGTTTTTTTATCATATTTATTTGAAAAATATTTGGATTACTTTTCTGTACCCCACGGTATTTACGTTAGCGCGTGTGTTTTGTGTACCGTAGATACCGAAGGAGGTGACGGAACCACGAACTTCACCGAGCTAGACCCCGACTACTCCGAACCAGGCAAGCAATGTTTGAACTTTTGATATGATGAGTGTTTGGGCATGTTTGCATTATTTTTGTATCATGGCACGTTCATGAGCATCTCAATGATAGATTATTTCGTAAGAGTTGAGGCAAGTGAGTTTCGGAAAATCCATGAGTTGTTGGAAACATGTTGCATGTCCATGAGTTGGCATGAGTATGGGTAAGATGGCAGTGTTGTAGCATGCCAGGCTTATGCCAGATCGTTGACCCAGTGTCAACATAAATCAGTCAAATTCCGTCCGTCTCCCCTTTCAGACTACCACCTGTTTCCCGCAAGGGAATACGACAATAAGTTGCAAACCACTTCCTGGTACACACCAAATCGAGAGGCCGTGATGAGGGATCCATGGCCCTGGATTAAAGCCTTTCATCCGATCAGGGAGCATGGGTGTTTCCGGTTGGGACCAAGAGGGGGCACCCCTTAGAGCGCGCGTAAATAAATTTGATCCCATGCTATTCGAGATTGTGATCTCCCCGTCTCAAAGTTTTTCTTGAACGTTGTCTAGGGTGATTCCTGGCAATGTGAGGTATGATGTGTGTGTACTGGTTAGCTGTGTTTCCTCCGAAATACCGTAAACGGAACTAGTCCTTCGTGACTACGGAAATGCGTTGGCTGTGGACAATTTTGGTACAAACTCTGCAGAGTCAAAATTCTTGAATTTCATCTTATCCATGTCCGAGTACCGTGTTCACCTTATCTTGTCAAGTGTCAGTCTCGGTGTGAAACTCCGAGAACCATATGAGTGTTAAATATTTATTCCTGTGAATGGACTAACCCGCTTATTGCCTTGTGAGGAATATTTTCCGTGAGCACCATTTCTTGTCAGTTATGTAAAATGAATTATAAGCCCTTTCTGCGATGTCGCCCAGACGTCCGACTGCGACATTGTTATTATTTACTTTTGTTATAAGCCCTTTCTGCGATGTCGCTCAGACGTCCGACTGAGGCATTGTTATTATTTACTTTTGTTATAAGCCCTTTCTGCGATGTCGCTCAGACGTCCGACTGCGGCATTGTTATTATTTAGTTTTGTTATAAGCCCTTTCTGCGATGTCGCTCAGACGTCCGACTGCGGCATTATCATTATTTAATTTTGTTCTAAGCCCTTTCTGTGATGTCGCTCCGACGTCCATCGCGGGCACGCATGTCTTTTCTTTCAATATAAGCCCTTTATGAGGTGTCGCTTAGACGCCCGACTGTGGCATGTTTTACTTATTTGTTCACCCTTCGAGGCGTCGCTTCAGACACCCGATCGGTTTTGAGTTTATCTTCTTTGGGTTTTCGAGCGGACTACCGTTGATTCACTTTTTACTTACTTGTGTTACTGATTTGATAGCACATTGTTATAAATCAATCATGTCGCATTCATGCATACATTTGTTATATCTTTTCTCCGAACTGTCTTGCGAGTACTTTCAAAGTACTCACCTGGCTAGTTGATTTGGCCAGATGCTGACGAAGGCGATCTCATGGATGAAGAGTTCGATAGCGAGTCCGATGCCTAGAGGAATCCCCGTCAGTCTCGTGCGACCCCTGGATAAGTCATTGTGATATATCCGATTCCGCTACCCAAATAAATTCATCGAGCCTCACCTCGACGCTCGATGAGCCGCCAGTGTAGTAGTCTTATTATCCACCCCCACTGTGTTATTCCACCAATCACTCATATCTCGAGTCAGTAGTATTTCCACCCACACCATTGTGTCATATCCGCCATCATGTATAATTATTGGCGTGTTTGTAATAATTGGTTGGGCATCTTCAGCTCGACCCTGTAATATTTTTTATGCTACTGGCTTATTGTATCAAAGTTTTGTCTACCGGTATGGAGGATTTTCCTCATACTGGATTTCATAGGTCGGTTGCTCAATAAATATTTTTATTGAAAAACCGGTCGTGACAAGCTTGGTACGAGCCGGCTGTTGTAGGAAGCCACTAGGTGCGATCGCTAATCGGTTATTAGCAGAATAGAGCTGTTTATTATTTTTTACAAACGTAGTCAATTTCTGACAGTCAGCATAAATTTATGATTTGACTATACAGGATTTTTGCCTACTTTTGTAGATGGCTGGCAACGACTGCGAGTCACAGATGTTCGCCAACATGCCCGATGGGTTCGTCAAGCTTCTCTCCTTCATCGTCCAAGTCGCGATGGGGCCAGCTGTGCCTTGATCTTCTCACTCTCTCAGCACAAGGTCAATGACCGTCTAACCATGCACCAAGCCGCGGTGCAATTCAAGGGAGGGCGTATTGAGTTACGCCGCTTCCGGTTCTTGGGAAGAGCCATGCCCACAGAGAAGCATGCACTGCAGATGGCAGCCCGTGAGGCAATAGCTCGTCTCAGGGACATCCTTCCTTCAATGAAGACTCGTCGTTACCGCTACCTGCCATGTCACGTGCCATATACCTGCCACTACGCGTTCTCTTGCCCTGAGAGGAGAATGGGGCGACGCTTTTGAGATGCTCATCGAGTATCTCCGGGCTTTGGAGGCAGCCTTCGACAACCTGGTGGACGACTTTGTAGCTGCCCGCATGGACTCAGTCCATGGCTGTGCCGCCAACAGGAGGGAGCTCCTGCGCGCTGCACCGCCACTAACTTTCGTCTCGTCATCAGCATCGTTTGCTCCTACTGCTCTCACCACTACTCGTCGCTTGCCTACGACGGAGGAGTTCAACCATGTCATTGCGCCTACTCCGGTTGATTACGCACCACCCCTCGTGCCCGCTCATGTTCGAGTTGTCCCGCATAGGGCACCTGCTCGACCAACTCAGCGCAGCACCTCACGTCTGGAGCCTATCACCGAAGAGGAGGTTGAGTCCCCACCTCATCAGGCCTCACCCTTGGCAGGCCAAGGAAATCCTTACCATCTCCGACTAAATGCGCTTAGCACGCCATGCGATGTACCGACTTGTAAGATATGTTTATATGTACATAGGCTGTGAGAAGTAGCTTGTTTGTGCATCATGTAGGAACTGGAGGAGTGCACTAGCCTAAATAACAGGTCAGGATTATGTACGCATATCCTGAGTGATGTATTGTATAATTATTGCTTGCGTGTAAGGTATGTAATGAGCAGTCCTTCTCCGTATGCATAAGCGTTTATTCTCTTGAAAAATCTTGGAGCATTTGCGACTTTTTCCGTCTTCTTGAATTTATTGATTTTTGCGACTCAATTTTTTTTCTTATGAGTGTTTCAAAATATATCCCCAGAGTGAACCATGTCTCGTCCTTGGACGCGCTCCATGCCAACTCCGACAGATGAAAATTATGGCACACCCCCAAGCAACAATTTCACACAGGGGCAGACAAGTCAACAGGACAGTGAAACGGCACTTTTCCAAATGTGCCGTCTTTATGAACAAAGTCAGCAGCAACATCAGGAAATAATGAACCAAGTCATCAATATGGGGAATCACCGTGGGCGATGTCGGCAGCAATCAAAGTTATCTCGAGCTCTGTAAGACACGTCCCCAAACTTTTTCTCACTGTGACAAACCTCTTGAAGTCAAGACTGGCTTTGAGACATGGAAAGAAAGTTAATTATTGCCTAGTGTTCAGATCTTGAGAAAGTGCTTTATGCTCCGCACTATCTCACTTTGGAGCAGCCGCATCGTGGTGGGAAAATTACCTACACATGCACCCCAGCGAAAATAATATAACATGGGAGGAATTTAAAGAAGGTTTTCGTGGGGCGCATATTCCTAAGAGTCTTATGAGGATCAAAAAGAGAGAATTTGATGACCTCAGGCAAAGGACAATGACGGTGTCAGAATACAACAGTCAGTTTACTCTGCTGTCTTGCTACGCCAACGAGGAGCGTATGTCAGAAAAAAAAGATGGAGAAATTCCTAGACGATTACGACACCCGGCTTAAATGCCAATTGGTCGTACACACCTTTCCAGATTTTAAGACGCTGGTGGATAAGGCCATTACCTTGGAAAATGAGAGACGCAGCTTAGAAGATTTTCGCAAGCGGAAGAGGGACCAGACTAATCACGCCCGCAACCACCGCAGCAAGACAGATGTTCAGAAAAACTGGACACCCAAACCCACGACAAGCGTCTCACGCCCAATCAAGAATTTCCATGCAAGGGACAAGGAGTTCACATACCGCCCAGGCGTTACCTGTTACGCTTGTGGAGAAGAAGGGCACTATGCCAAGCAGTGCCCCAAGCCAAGGAACTTCGACCCCAAAGCCGAACAACGGAGGCAATAATTCGGCGCCAAAGCGCAACAATTTCAACCCAAATAACAACCACGGGAAGGGTCATCTGAACCACGTGACCAAAGAGGAAGCACAAAATGCCCCAGATATCGTACTTGGTACGTTTCCTGTCAACACAATACCTACCATGGTTTTGTTTGATTCTGGAGCTTCTCACTCATTCGTTTCGAAAAGTTTTGCCTTGCAAAATAATTTTTCGATGCTTCCCTTGGAAAAATCTATGGTCGTCAAGTCCCCTGGAATTAAGCAAGTTACCTAGAATTATTGCCAGGGTGTGGTTATCGAGTTTGAAGGGTTGAAGTTTCACGCAAATCTTATCGTGTTGGAAAATAAAGGGCTGGATGTCATCTTAGGGATGGATTGCTTAACCACCAACAAAAGTTTTATTGACTGCTTCAACAGGACCGTAATACTCACCCACCACCACGGGAAGACCATAAAGGTTTCAGCCAAGGAAAGAAAAATATCCCGGCAACCGAGATTGAACAAGGTGGATATTTCTGAATTGAGCAAGGTTCCCGTAGTGTGTGAATTTCGGATGTATTTCGAAGAGCTACCGGGCATGCCACGGCACCGAGAGATAGAATTCAGCATTGTGCTAGCACGGAACCGCTCCCATATACAAGAAACCATACAGAATGGCACCATCCGAATTGGTAGAACTAAAGAAGCAAATAAAGGAATTATTGGAAAAAGGGTATACTCTGAGCCAGTTCCTCACCTTGGGGTTCACCAATTTTGTTTGCCAAAAGAAGGATGGAACACTGAGATTGTGCATAGACTATCGAGCGCTAAACATGGTCACAATCAAGAACAAATATCCGATGCCACGAATAAATGATTTATTCGATCAACTCGCTCAGGCCAAGGTGTTCTCAAAGATTGACTTGAGGTCGGGATACCATCAACTGAAAGTGCGAACCGAAGATATTCCCAAGACAACTTTCACCTCCAGATACGGATTGTATGAGTTCACCGTAATTCCACTCGGACTAACAAACGCCCCCGCATATTTTGTTCACCTCATGAATAAAGTATTCATGAAGTTTATGGACAAGTTTGTTGTGGTATTTATCGATGATATTCTGGTATACTCCAAAACACCAGAAGAGCACGCTGAACATCTCCAAATTGTACTAGGGGAACTCAGGAAACATCAATTGTACGCTAAATTCAACAAGTGTGAATTTTGGCTAAAGCAAGTAGGTTTTACGGGCCGCATCTTGACCCAAGAAGGTATCGCCGTGAGACCCGAAAAAGGTCGAGGCCGTGATTTATCGGAAGCCACCAGCCAGCGTGATGGATGTACGGAGTTTCTTGGGAATGGCAGGATACTACCGAAGATTTATTGAAGGATTCTCCACCATAGCAAAGCCAATGATGCAACTACTCAAGAAAGACAGGAAGTTTGAATGGACGAAAGCTTGCGAGAAAAGTTTCCAAGAACTGAAGAGGAAACTGACGACAACACCAGTATTAATTGTGCCAGCCATACACAAGAATTTTGAGGTATATTGTGACGCATCTCGAAAGGGCCTCGGGTGCGTATTAATGCAAGAAGGCAAGGTTGTCGCATATGTTTCCAGACAACTTCGCAAGCATGAGGAAAATTATCCTACTCATGAGCTGGAATTAGCAGCAATTATTCATGCATTCAAGGAATGGAGACACTTCTTACTTGGAAATCGTTGCGAAATATACACGGACCACAAAAGCCTCAAGTATATTTTCACACAACCAGAACTCAATTTACGGCAACGACGCTGGTTGGAATTAGTAAAGGATTATGATGTTGGAATCCACTACCACCCGAGCAAAGCAAATGTTGTAGCAGATGCTCGAGTCGGAACCCCAGTCCGGACAACGACAAAGATGCCAAACTTGAGACCTGAATTCCGGCAGGAATTTTCTAAGCTCAATCGATGGTGGTCACCAAGGCGAGTGTCGAACTTAGAGTTACAGCCTACCACGATAGAGAAGGTTAAAGAGGCTCAACGTGGACAACCCAAGACATTGAAGGCATAAAGCGGAAGATGAATTTGGGCAAGGCCTCGAATTGGTTATCGATGAGCAAGGAATATTGTGATGCAGGGAGTAGACTTTGCGTACCAAATATCCATGACCTTAAACAACAAATCTTGGCTGAAGGCCACACGCTCCATATTCAATCCATCCTGGAGGAACAAAAATGTACAAAGATCTTCAGGAAACATTTTGGTGGCATGGTATAAAAAGAGACATAGCCACGTTTATTGCATGTTGTGACTCATGTCAACGCATCAAGGCCGAGCACCAGAAACCGTCCGGACTATTGCAACCAAATAAGATACCCAAGTGGAAATGGGACGAGATTGGAATGGATTTTATTGTTGGACTACCTCGGTCACGACACGGACATGATGCCATATGGGTCATCACTGATAGACTGACTAAAGTAGCACACTTCATCCCTGTGAAGACAACCCACACCACTCAGAAGCTTGCCAGGCTCTACCTTTCCCGTATTGCCCCGCTTGCACGGAGTCCCAAAGAAAATAATCTCGAGACGGAGGCACTCAATTCGTCTCCTGATTTTGGGATCACTTACAACAAGCTCTGGGAACTCAGGTGGCATTCGATTACCGCATACCATCCCCAGACAGATGGGCAGACCGAGCGAGTAAACCAGATTCTAGAAGATATGCTGAGAGCATGTGTCCTCACCTGTGGGACCAGTTGGGAAGAGAGCTTACCATACACAGAATTCGCATATAACAACGGTTATCAGGCCAGCCTGCAAATGGCACCATTTCAAGCTCTGTACGGGCGAAGATGTCGTACCCCGCTAAATTGGTCGGAAACCGGAGACAGCCATATCTTTGGCCCAGACATGCTCAAGGAGGCTGAAGATAAGGTCAAGGTGATTAAGGACCGACTCAAGACAACCCAAAGTCGACAGAAGAGTTATTACAATCAGAAACATCGTGGAGTCAATTTTGAACCCGGTGAATTTGTGTACCTACGAGTATCCCCTATGAGAGGCCTGCATCGATTCAAGATTAAAGGGAAGCTAGCACCAAGATTCATAAGACCATTACGCATAGTGGCACGAAGAGGCACGGTAGCCTACCGATTAGACTTACAGAAGAATTATCCGACATCCACGATGTATTCCACGTCTCCCAATTGAGGAAGTGCGTAAGCAACCAGAGAAACAAGTACCCCATAAAAACATTGACCTGCAGTGGACCTTACATATCGGGAGCATCCAATAAAAATCTTGGAAGAGTCTGAAAGGAGAACCCGACAGAAAACCATCAAGTTCTTCAAAGTTCAGTGGAGCAACCACACCGAAAGTGAAACCACTTGGGAAAGAGAGGATTTCCTTCGGATAGAGCACCCACATTTATTTGAGGATCAGCTGGAATCTCGGGGACGAGATTTTTCCTAAGGGGGTAGGTGTTGTGACACTCCAAAAATGTTCTTTTGGTTTTCTTCAAAAACTTTTGAAGAAGGTCTTCTAAACCCTTCCAAAAAAAAATCTCTCTCTCAAAAACTTTTCCCCTTTAGCAAGGATTTTATTTTGGCATCTCCTTCAACTCTGGTGTTTGGTTTTTAAACTTTTCTTCTGATTGCCCTCTTCTCAAAATTCAAAATTTTTGGATTCTACTTTCTTTTAAAAACAAAAACCCTAGGAGTTTTGCATCTTCTCCAATATTGAAACCACTCATGATTTTACCATGCACCACATGGTAAAATCTTCCCAGAAATCTATCCTTCCACTTTAGGGCAATCCAAACATTCTGTCTCAACAAGTTCAATCCATTTCTGAATTTTATTTCATTTATTTCTCCTCCCAAATCTTTTCTGTCCATTATTTTGAGCCTAGGTGATTTGCAAAGCAGGTACCTAAATGCAATTGAGCTTTGACCTCAAACCAACTCCCCTGGATATTCCTTGGTACCCACAACCTAGAACAATCAAGATCCACACTTCTTCTTTTCGAAAATTTCAAATTACAGTCTCTGCAAGTTTGGACCAGATTTGTCAAGTTTGGTGAAATTCATATCTTCTCTGCTCCAAAAATTCCACAAAAATTCAGGCAGCCTCTAGATGCAATGAGAGGCCCCTCCACCAAAAATCAGCTCAAGGAGAAACTCCCACATGCCAAAATCATTCTGTCGAACACACAGCCGGCCTTTGTTTCTTTGCATTTTCTGTTTAGTTCTGAGTTCAGTGTCGTTTCCCTTCGTCAGAGTTCAGTCACGCGTCGACAGTGCACTTGGCACGTTGCTCACAGCCCCTCCTCCCTGTCCGGAGCACCACACGGGCGCTTGGCTCATTCCTGGCATCGGTGGCGCCCTGGCCCAACCTCGTCGGCGTCTTCTGCGGCGTCGGGACCTCCCGTGGCGGCCGACAGAAGGCACCACCCCAGCACAACGCCGTTCTGCGCCGCCCAGCTCTCCCTAGCGCTCCGCGTGGCTCATGCATGCCAGCGCACGCCCACGGCACCGTCGCCGTGGCCCGGCAAGCATAGAACATGCTCCCTGCCGCCGACGGGTCCGCGCCGCTCCGTTCCGTCGAGCATACCTGAAGCAACCAAACCCCGGCTCGTTCAGCACCTAAACGGAATCAGTTGACCTCCACGATGGCACTCAACCCTAAAACCACCCCGACCAATGCCCTGCACCGCCGTAACACTCGCCGAACTTATCCGTTCACGGCAACCGCCTCGGGCCATCTATAAATAGCACCCCCCGAGCTTGCTCTCGCCCTCGCACAACTCCACCACCTCACGGACCCGCCTAGCCACCGGAAGAGCCTCGAGGGGCCCTTCTTCCTCGACTCCGGCCAACTCCGTCCGCCTCGGGCTCCGGCAACGTTCTCTTCGGTGAGAACTCCTCCACCGCCCTACTCCTGCCGTAGCCTCGTGGCACCACTAGGAGGCTAACCCCCACCTCAATTTAACCTCCGCAACACTCTCCGACGAGGCCCACGACCACCCGAACCGTCGTCCACCGGAGCAAGCGCCGCCGTCGACGTGGTGCTCGCCGGCAACCACCACCACCACCCACCAACGCGGAATGGCGCCCTGAGCACGGAGGTACCTTCCGATCTCCCTACCTCGCCGTGGATCGCCGCCGGCGACCACCGCGGCTCTCGGGCACCGTCGTGCTCTGCCGCCTCTTTCAAATATTCAAACCTGACGGGTGGGACCCGCCCGTCAGCCTCTCTGTTGTTTTTTTGAACCGTTTTCTGAAAGCATACTCTGGCAAATACACTTTCTACTCTGAACCGTTTTTCTGCACTTTTCTGCTTAGGCCCCTGAGGGTTTTCTGTTTCATTACAGATGGGTCCTTGGACCAAAAACTCTTATAACTTTTTAACAGAAAGGAATTTTTGAGTGATTCTTTTTCTGCCCTCTTCAAAATTTTGTCTAGTTTTTTATCATGTTTATTCGAAAAATATTTGGATTACTTTTCTGTACCCCACGGTATTTACGTTAGCGTGTGTGT
Organism: Aegilops bicornis; assembly: GCA_021605145.1. Taxonomy (NCBI): domain Eukaryota; kingdom Viridiplantae; phylum Streptophyta; class Magnoliopsida; order Poales; family Poaceae; genus Aegilops; species Aegilops bicornis. The sequence goes on from CM038671.1 coordinate 104,095,910, forward strand.
TTTGTGTACCGTAGATACCGAAGGAGGTGACGGAACCGCGAACTTCACCGAGCTAGACCCCGACTACTCCGAACCAGGCAAGCAATATTTGAAATTTTGATATGATGAGTGTTTGGGCATGTTTGCATTATTTTTGTATCATGGCACGTTCATGAGCATCTCGATGATAGATTATCTCGTAAGAGTTGAGGCAAGTGAGTTTCGGAAAATCCATGAGTTGTTGGAAACATGTTGCATGGCCATGAGTTGGCATGAGTATGGGTAAGATGGCAGTGTTGTAGCATGCCAAGCTTATGCCAGATTGTTGACCCAAAGTGTCAACATAAATCGATCAAATTCCGTCCGTCTCCCCTTTCGTACTACCACCTTGTTTCCCGCAAGGGAATCTGGCTTAATAAGTTGCAAACCACTTCTGGTACACACCAAATCGAGAGGCCGTGATGAGGGTTCCATGGCCCTGGATTAAAGCCTTTCATCCGGTCGGGGGCATGGGTGTTTCAGTTGGGGATCGAGAGGGGCACCCCTTAGAGCGCGCGTAAATAAATTTGATCCCATGCTATTCGAGATTGTGATCTCCCCGTCTCAAAGTTTTTCTTGAACGGAGTCTAGGGTGATTCCTGGCAATGTGAGGTATGATGGGTGTGTACTGCTTAGCTGTGTTTCCTCCGAAATACCGTAAACAGAACTAGTCCTTCATGACTACGGAAATCCGTTGGCTGTGGACAATTTTGGTACAAACTCTGCAGAGTCAAAATTCTTGAATTTCATCTTATCCATGTCCGAGTACCGTGTTCACCTTATCTTGTCAAGTGTCGGTCTCGGTGGCGAAACTCCCGAGAACCATATGAGTGTTAAATATTTATTCCCTGTGAATGGACTAACCCGCTTATTGCCTTGTGAGGAATATTTTTCGTGAGCACCATTTCTTGTCAGTTATGTAAAATGAATTATAAGCCCTTTCTACGATGTCGCCCAGACGTCCGACTGCGGCATTGTTATTATTTACTTTTGTTATAAGCCCTTTCTGCGATGTCGCTCAGACGTCCAACTGCGGCATTGTTCTTATTTACTTTTGTTATAAGCCCTTTCTGCGATGTCGCTCAGACGTCCGACTGCGGCATTATTATTATTTCATTTTGTTATAAGCCCTTTCTGTGATGTCGCTCCGACGTTATTTATGTAACGCGCATGTCTTTTCTTTCAATATAATCCCTTTATGAGGTGTCGCTTAGGCGCTTGAATGTGGCATGTTTTACTTATTTGTTCACCCTTGAGGCGCCGCTTGCATACCGATCGGTTTTGAGTTTATCTTCTTTGGGTTTTCGGCGGACTACCGCCGATTCCCTTTTACTTACTTGTGTTACTGATTTGATAGCACATTGTTATAAATCAATCATGTCGCATTCATGCATACATTTGTTATATCTTTTGTCCGATTTGTCTTGCGAGTACTTTCAAAGTACTCACAGCTTATTGATTTGGCGGATCTTGTGAAGGTGATCTCATGGATGAAGAGTTCGATAGCAAGTCCGGCGCCTAGAGGAATCGGTCAGTCTCGTCGACCCTGGATTAGTCATTGTGATATATCCGCTTCCGCTACCCAAATAAATTCATCAAGCCTCACCTCGGCCTTCGATGAGCCGCGGTGTAGTAGTCTTATTATCCACCCCACCGTGTTATTCCACCAATCACTCATATCTCGAGTCGGTAGTATTTCCACCCAGGACCATTGTGTCATATCCGCCATCATGTATAATTATTGGGCGTGTTTGTAATAATTGGTTGGGCATCTTGACTTCGACCTGTAATATTTTTTATGCTACTGGCTTATTGTATCAAAGTTTTGTCTACCGGTATGGAGGATTTTCCTCATACTGGATTTCATAGGTCGGTTGCTCAATAAATATTTTTATTGAAAAACCGGTCGTGACAGATGCTACTGAAAATTATTATGAGAGAGGAACAAATGCTTTTACATATTGCAATAGTATCAAGTTTCCTCTCTATGTGTTGAAAATCTTGAAGTTATGCTTGTTTTGCCTTCCTATGCTAGTTGATTCTTGTTCCCATAAGTTGTTTTCTCACAAAATACCTATGCATAGGAAGTGCGTTAGGCTTAAATGTGCTAGTCATATGCTTCATGATGCTCTCTTTATGTTTTAATTCTTATCTTTTATGCGAGCATCATTGAAATCATCATGCCTAGCTAAAAGGCATTAAATAAAAGAGCTTGTTGGGAGACAACCCAACACTTTTACCTAATGTTTTTGTGTGATCACATGATTATGATACTGTAGTAATCATGTTTTATAGCTTTTATTTCAATAAAGTACCAAGTAAAGCCTTTGGGATCATGTTGGGTGATAGTTGATTTGACCTTGCTGAAAAGTAGAAACTTTTGCGCTCACAAAAATAATTCTTTTTTTAACAGTAGAGTGATTTTGAGTTGATTCTTTTTGCAGAAGTTTAATATACAAATTTCTCACGTGTTCCTAATTTATTCATAATTTGTGGAGTAGCAGAAGTATGGTTTGAGTACAGATTACTACGGACTGTTCTGTTTTTGACAGATTCTATTTTTAATGCATAGTCTGCTTGTTTCCTAGTTTCTATGGCTTATATTGCTCAATATAAATTGTGGAAATGATATGATACAGTAGGAATTGTGTGGAAACAATTATGAATCTTGTCTTTGACAATTCCAACGTGAAATGGTTTGCTCTTTATCATACTAACCTATCTCACAAAGTTCCATTAAGTTTTGTGTGATTGAAGTTTTCAAGTTTTGGGTGAGATGTCGATATGAGGAGAATAAGGAGTGACAAGACCCTAAGCTTGGGGATGCCCAAGGCATCCCAAGGTAATATTCAAGGAAGACCCAAGCAACTAAGCTTGGGGATGCCCCGGAAGGCATCCCCTCTTTCGTCCCCAACATTATCGGTAACCTCACTTGGAGCTATGTTTTCATTCGTCACATGATATGTGTTTTGCTTGGAGCATCAATTTATTTTGTTAGGATTTGCTTGCTGTTATTTAGAATAATGTTTTGCATCTTTTATTTCAGTAAAAGTGGCAATGATAGCCTTTGCCATGCTTATTTTGCAAGTCTACATGTTGCTGTTTCAAAACAGAAAGTTTATCCATGTTGCAAAAATTCCCTAGGAAAGTAAGAATATGATAAAATATTGATTTTTTTTGAAAAATAAGATCTGATAAACTTTTTAGAGTTTGTAATTTTTTTCATATTTTTTGGAGTTGAATAAGTATTGATACTCTCGCATTCTTTACAGACTGTACTGTTTATGTTTGCATTGTTTGCATATGTTTGCTTGTTTAATGATTCTATTTGATGATAGGAGTATTAAGTATTCAGAGGCATTTAGTTTGAAATGTTGAATAATAAATTTTAGTGATTTGCTACAGTAGATAATGATAAGGTTTTTGCATTGGTTTATACGAACTTATCTCACGAGTTCTTGTTGAGTTTTGTGTGGATGAAGCTTTTGAGATTTAGGAAAACCGTGATATAAAAGGAATTAAGGAGACACAAAAGCTCAATCTTGGGGATGCCCAAGGCACCCCAAGATAATATTTCAAGAAGTCTCAAGTATCTAAGCTTGGGGATGCCCCGGTAGGCATCCCACCTTTCTTCATCAACAATTATCGGTTGAGCCTAAGTTTCTGCTTCCCCACATGAGTTGTGCTATTGTTGGAATGTCATTTTATTTGCTTGGTGTTTTAATAAAATACTTAGATCTGAAAGTTTTTAAATAAATTAGAGTCCTCAAATAGTTGCCAGGGAGGTTAGGTAAGCGGCAATCACATCCCGTCAACAAAGCTCTTTTTCTTTGGAATTGCTCTAGTGCTTCACTTAAATCTTTTTGAGCACGGTGTGCTTTAGTATTTTTGAAGAAATTCTCTCTTGCTTCACTTAATTTAATTTGAGATAAAGAAATAATATGCTCATGATCTTTATTTATACCATTTTGGAGTAGCTTGTCATTTACTCTTATGCTTCACTTATATCCTGCCTAGTGGTAGCTTCACATTGGGTTTAGAAAGTGAAATCTTTTGAGGCTTTACAATCACAATATTGGTCATACAAGCAATTCACGAATAAATAGTATAAGGAAGAGAACTTTCACATGCAAATACACTATCTGGGAAATCTTTTGTTATTGTGAGCCCCCATCAAAATATTATATGCCAAAATTGACGTTGGACAAGAAAGACAACGTAATGATTTATGTTTGTTCATATTCACATAGAAGTTATATTGTCATAGATCCTTCAACATGTGGTGCTTGCCCCCCCATCTTTGCTAGCCAAAAATTCTGCACCAAGTAGAGATACTACTTGGGCATCCAAAAACCCTTAAACCCAAATCTTATTTTCAAGAGTCCACCATACCTACCTAAGGATTGAGCAAGATCCTTCAAGTAACTTGTCATCGGTGCATTAAGGCAATAAAAGTTGCTTCTAAAAAGTGTTAGATCATTTAGTGTAAGAGAAAATTGAGCGTTGTACGAACTTGTGATGGCAAAGAATAAAAGCGACAGACTGCATAATAAAGGTTGCTATCATAAGGGGCAATATAACGTGACGTTCTTTTGCACTAAGGGGTTGAGCATACAAACAAATAAGCGCATGAAAACCTCTGCTTCCCTCTGCGAAGGGCCTATCTTTTAATTTTACATATTTACTTTTATGCAAGAGTCAAAGTTTTTCTCTCTATTCCTTTTTATTTTTCTCCTTTGGCAAGCACCATGTGGTGAGGAAAGATCTAGGCACATATATCCAGTTGGATATGGGTAGCATGAGTTATCATGGTTGACATCACCCTTCAGGTGAATGTGCTGGGAGGCAAAATTATAAGCCCCCATCTTTCTATGTGTCCGTTTGAAATGTTTTGCTCATGTGGATGCGGTGAGTGTTAGCAATCATAAAATACTATATGATGGTTGAGTATGTGGATCTCTTACTTAAACTCTGCTGAATAAGTTGAATTACAATTGCTTGGTGACTGAGAACATAGGTTGTTGAGTTTCAAGAGAATTCATTGTTTGAACCTTAACCTGTGAATTGGTTGCTACTTTAACATGAGCAGTTTCATAAGAAAGAATTGTGCTATGATGCTAGGAAAAGTGATTGAAATTATCATTGATCAAACTTATGCACTTTGCTAGCATTCATACTTCATAAATTATTTCTTTTATCATTTACCTACTCGAGGACGAGGAGGAATTAAGCTTGGGGATGCTGATACGTCTCCAACGTATCTATAATTTATGAAGTATTCATGCCGTTATATTATCATTCTTGGATGTTTTACAATCATTTTATAGCAACTTTATATCATTTTTGGGACTAACCTATTGACCCAAAGTGCAGGTGCGATTCTTTGCTTTTTGCTTGTTTTTTACATCGCAGGAAATCAATATCAAATGGAGTCCAAACACCGCGAAACTTTTTGCAGATTTTTTATGGACCAAAACACCCAGGATGGGCTAGAGAAGCACCTAGGGGAACCCACCATGGCACGCCTGGGGCCTAGGCGCGCCCAGGTGGGTTGTGCCCACCTCGGTGGCCTCCCGCAGCCCCTCTTTACCCTATAAACTCCCAAAAAATCTGAAAACCCTCGGGGTGAACCTAGATCAGAAGTTCCGCCGCTGCAAGGCTCTGTAGCCACCGAAAAGCAATCTAGACCCCGTTCCGGCACCCTGCTAGAGTGGGAATCATCTCTGGTGGCCATCTTCATCCTCCCGGCGGCCACCATGATGAGGAGGGAGTAGTCCACCCTCGGGGCTAAGGGTTTGTACCAGTAGCTATGTGTTTAATCTCTCTCTCTCTCTCTCTCTCTCGTGTTCTTGAGATGTCACAATCTTGATGTATTGCGGGCTTTGTCAATATAGTCGGATCATATGGTGTTTTCCCCTCTCTATATTGTTGTGATGAATTGAGTTTTTCCCTTTGAGATTTCGTTTTTATCGGATTGAATACTTTTATGGATTTGAGAACACTTGATATATGTCTTGCAATTGAATACTTGTGGTGACAATGGGGTATCGTATTGATTCACTTGATATATGTCTTGGCACTCAACTCGCGGATTCCCGAGGTGACATTGGGGTAATCTATGCATAGGGGTTGATGAACGTTCTTGTCTTTGTTTCTCTGGTAGAAATCTTGAGGCACTCTTTGAAGTTCTTTGTGTTGGATTGAGTATTATGAATATGAATTTGCTTTGGTGTTATTTTAGTACATACTCTAGGATAGATCGAATGGAAAGAATAGCTTTGTGTTATTGTAGTACAAACTCTTGAATAGATCAAACGGAAAGAATAGCTTTGAGGTGGTTTCGTACCCTACAAACAATTTATTCTTATGTTCTCCGCTAGATAGGAACTTTGGAGTGATTCTTCATCGCACTTTGAGGGGTGGTTATATGATCCAATATTATTAGCATTGTTGGGAGATTGCACTAGTGAAAGTACGGACCCTAGGGCTCATTTTCAAGCATTGCAATACCTCTTTTGTGCCCATTTACTATTTGCTATCTTGCTATTTTTATTTATTCAGATTATAACAATATATTTCTACTATCAATATTACACTTTTATCACCATCTCTTCGCTGAACTAGTGCACCTATACAATTTGGCATTGTATTGGGTGTGTTGGGGACAGAAGAGATTTCTTGTATTTGGTTGCAGGGTTGTTCAAGAGAGATCATGTTCATCCTACACCTCCCAAGGATTGAGAAACCTTAGGTCATCCACTTGAGGGAAAATTGCTACTGTCCTACAAAACTCTGCGCTTGGGGGCCCAACACGAGTCTACAAGAATAGAGTTGCGTAGTAGACATCAATGGCTCATCGTCAATCCTCTTAAGGCAACATTTCTGTGTGATGCTATAGTGCACAATGGCATCGTTTACGCGGTCGACGCATAGATTAGCTGCCTATACTGGTGGAATCTAGCGTCATGTAATTGTTCTATCTCATCTCATCTTTACCTTATGAATACGACTGCCTGTTCATTGTTACAAATTTAGAGTAGATAGTATGTCTATAACAACATCATTGCTATTTGTTCCTCTCATTTCCTAGATTTTTATGACCACACATGTTGTTGTTAGAGTTGATATGAGAACAATTGGCATCTAATGATTGTTAGAATAGATATTATGAGTAGAACCTCATGATTGCTATATGTTACTCTTATTTCCAAGATTTTTATAACAATAATGCATGTTATTGCTTAGAGTTGATATGAGAATAGTTGTAAGTGCTATGGTCAAATATGAGTAGGCCCTGTCATAGTTGTTTTCCTCTCATTGTTACATGATGTTTGAACCATGACATATTGCTAGAATATGAAAGCCATTGGCTTATTTTTTTAACTTGTGGTATGATTATGACCACGACATTGCAATTCTCTATCTATGATATGTGTCACTATTATAATAATCTTAATTCCACACATAGTCTGAACATGAATGTTTATTTTTGTTCTTTTGGTCTCCAATTTGAATTGCTTTGTGAGCGCATAAATCTTATTTGGAATCATACCAGCCGATGGGTGGTGGTTTATCGCTTATTCGGTGACTGACGGTCATTTGATGCTCATTACATGCGTACCAAATTGACCAAACCATTACATCAAACCACATGCAGTACAATGCCTGGGGCGTTCGTGACATTGATGGCTATGGCTGCTTCGTGTTCGAGAAAGATCCCAGCTCCGTTTGGCCAGTTATATTCCATTGGAGGCGGGTTTACAGCCTCGGCAACCACTCCATGTTCCTCGGGCTCAATTATCCGATCATCCAACCAATCATTGATCATATCACCGGCGTTGATTACCGTGCTATGCAACTTATATTCGCCTGGGGGAACTGTGTTTACACATCATACCATGGGTTTCATGGATCACCATATCCAGATTAAATCGACACATCTTGTTGCTAGATAATCTTGATGTGTGAAAGGCATCAAGTTTCCATGCGATGAATGGCTTTTGCAAACCCGACATGCAACAATGTGGTTCATGCCAACAACAAATATGCACAACTTGATTCAGACCGATATCTAGGCGAGCCATGTATCCTACTGCTGTAGCATGACCCTCTTTTGTTGGATATTATGTATTGTTGTTAGTTTGAAGCACTCGTCTGGTTTGAAGGATAGATACCTTTCTGGGATCATGTGCATCGTAACTCACCTGGGTAGGATGTACTGATAATGATGATGGAGATGCTGTGCATAAGCCATATATATATATATATCAATTAGGCTTCAAGTGTGTACTTGTTAGTTAAACCTTTGGTTAAAATGTGACACTTAATATGACAAGTAAGTAGTATAGTAGCAATACTAGTATACGTCGGTCAATTTATTCATCATGTCCACACATTGAATTGACATGAAAACACGCTGCACGTGAGGTGACACAAGAATCCCGATGGCATGTTCAGGTATTGAGGTCTTCAGATTTGGAGTACCACTTATCTGTCGAAGTTTTCAGCATTCACTTAAAACAGTCGATTGATCATACATTGAGTACCATATAACTGGAATTAAAAGATGCAAGTCCAAGAAGGATTGGCCGGTGCTGCCGGCTTGCGTCAAGTTTGATCCCACGGATCAGGAGCTGATCGAGCACCTTGAGGCCAAAGTGAGTGCTGAAAGCGTGGGATTTGTTCATACCAACCATCGACAGCGGGCACGGCATATGCTACACCCATGCTGATAAACTTCCAGGTAAGACACCAATCGGCCGTCTACTTTCACAAAGATATTCCTTTGTTTATAGCTCTATTTTTCTTTTTAGACGCATACCCAGTGAAGCAATTACAATTTGACAGTTAATAAAAAGTGAAACAAGTGACTGCGACATGCCAAAGATGTTATGAAAATGCCAACTACGTACACTAAAACCTGTATTCAACAATACTGCAGGTATCACACTGAGTGGCCTAAGCAAGCATTTATTCCAGCGCAATTCCGGGGCGTTCAAAAGGGGCACATGGACACGTCGCAAGATACAGTCGGAGTGCAGCATGCAGGCGATGTGGCACAAGACCGGGAATACCTTGCCGATGATGGTCAACGGCCAGCAGACGGGCAGCAAAAAGGTTCTCGTGCTGCACACCAGCAAGAACTTCGACCAGCAGAGGACCAACTGGGTGATGCACAAGTACCACCTCGGGGACCTGGAGCAAGAGAAGGAGCGGGAGCTGGTCCTCTACAAGATTTTATACCAGACGAACACTAGGGCCAGGACTAAAAAGATTATAACTTAGTTTGATATCGGTACTTGTTGGTATTGTTGTTAACGATCTTTCGTATGAACTTGGCATTTGCTTCCAACCATCATGCCGAGGGTCAACGTGGATATAAAGCTAAATCATTTGTTTCGAAACGAATTTTCAGGCACCTTATTTTTATTTGATGGGTAGCATAAGCACATGCTGTTCGAAATCCCAGTTCTCCAATTTTTTTGAAACAAGTGCATGCACTTATTATCATGATGAAAAAACAATATACCTGCTGGATCCCAGTTATCAGTCTGTACTTGCAGAATTCTCTCGTTTATTGAGCAGGTATATTGTTTTTTCAGGTCGAGCAAGCTTCAACTGGGTTGTAGGCTACCCAGGCTTGTTTTTGTTTTTAACAGGCCCAACCCATGACAACAACGGGGCACAAAGATCCACCAGGTATCTACTGGCCTCTGGCCCGACAGTGTTAGTTATATTTTGTCTTAGAATATCCGCAGGCAGTTTTTTTACTGAATCAAACACACATCCCAGTTCTATTTTTCTCTTGAAACGCCATGTCCTACTTCCGTTTTCTAATCTCCACCTATAGTTTTACTAGTTCATATACACATATCATTATATTGAAAATACATAAAGTTCCCTTTTCATATTTACATCCTTAAGCCTGGGAATAGTTTCACATCCAAACCAAAACTAGTCCAACCCATAGCTTTTCTACGCCGGGATCCAAACCAAACCAATCCAAAATGAATCAGCTAGAACCCAGACCAAACCAAATTGTATGTTTTTTCAACCCAACCTCATCCAAACCGTTTCTGATTTTTTGATCGAGACCACAAGCTCACACCATGGACGAAGCCAAACGTGAAAAGGGCATAGGCAATTGACTACTAAGCCCAATCAGGCATAATGATTTCTGAAGTAATTTGGGCAATCCAACCAAGCCAAGCCTGCACAGTTTGGTAGCCATCAGCATCTCTACCTACAGAGGCGAGAGGAGGCACACCCACCAGTCGCAAAAGGCTAGGTGTTAGGCACGTAGCACCGATAGCAACATCACTAAAGCATCTACAGCCGGGCGCCCAGACCCGTCTTATATGCCCGGGCGAGCCGCCCGGTCACTTATCGGTCATGAATTTTCGACCTAGACGGCCCTCAAATGCCCGGGCTGACCGACACCCTCATATTCATTCCAAATATGAGGCGGATACAGGGGAGCCCGACACGTAGGGCTGACGAAGGTGTCCCAGATGGACTGGTCAGAAACCCGGCAGTCCGAAGGATGCCGCCTCCGTCGCTGCGGTGTCAACGCCGCGTGGCGCCGCTCCGGCTCGCCGCTCGAGTCCAAATCCGTCTATTTACCCCGGCCGGCGTCCCGCAACCCTAGCACATCCACCTCCCCCCTCCGCTGCCGCATGTTGTCGGGCTGCCTCCAGACTCACGGGAGCCAGAGGAGAAGGAGGAGGAGCAGTCGGGGAAAGAGGAGATAGAGGTGCTGGCTCCGCTGGAGAGGTGGAGGAGGCGGAGCAGCCGGGGAAGAGGAGTGAGAGGAGCTGGCTCAGAGGAGGTGGAGGAGGCGGAGCAACCGGAGCTGTCGGGCTTCAACATGGAAGCGGTGAGGCGGTCACCCAGCGGAGGAGATGGCCAGGGCAGCAGATGAATCCTATGTGGAGGCCAACCGGGCGTTCCTCCGTCAGGAGTAGGCGGCATTCGACGCGCTTTTCGCCGAACTGGACATGGAGATGGAGGAGGAGGAGGTCGTAGCGGACGCGTCGGAGGAGCTGGAGATGCAGTTATCGCCCATGCTGCCAGAGCCGGGCACTTGGATCGTTGACATCTCCGATGATGAGTAGCTAGGTGATCGACGTAGTATGTAGATTTATTTTGTTTGCATGTCCTTGCATGAATTTAAGAATCTAGTATGAGATATCCAGATGCAACTACTGAAACTTGAAGTGTGCCTCAGTGACTGCCCGCGAACGTGTCCGGACGCGTTACAGACATTTAATGAGCCATATTTGCGAACTCCGATTGTAGATGCTCTCTAACCAGCGCGAGGCTGATGGAATCGCTGGTCTCGTACAGAGGTAGAGTTGAATTGGTCACTCGATCCAGTTTTTGTCTATGGATTGAAATGGGTTGCGACCGTTCAGTCTCTGTCCACACCAAACCAAGCCAATCTAGTATAATTGCTAAAGACCACACTAGACCAAACTACCACAGGTGCTCAGCCCATTTAATCCAACCCAAAGCAAGCCAATGGGAAAACCGAACTGAAACTTCAGTTTGAGTCCAAACCATTCCCGGGTTTATACATCCTTATTTTTGTTGTTGTTTTCCCTCCCAGCGCTGATTTTTTACCACTGATTTTCCCTTAAACCAACTCAATTGTCCCACATCTTATTTTCTTACAAAAACAAAACAATTTTTTTGGCAAATCAATAAGTTCCTAAAATATAAATGTTTATCATTTCGGGATTATGTAATAAATTACTTAAGAATTAGCAAATGGGCTGCAAATTATTAAAAAATAGCAAATGGGCTCTATGTTGTCTGCCACAGATTTGGAGGCTGACTTGTGGGCCTACTAAGTTCATGCATACACAAGGTTTCTCAAAAAAAGAAACTTAGTCAGCAATCGACTCTACCAGCGTCACACCGTTAGATGTCAATCTAACGGCAATCGTGCCTCTTCAGTCTCTGATCTTCCTGCTCCAGCCGACCAAACCAACACCGATGGAACTACCTGCTCCCACCTCCCGTGGCCGGCTGTGCTGCCGGGCAGGCCTCCTGGCCCCACCATACTCGCATCCCTGGCTTGGCTATCCCTCTACTCACCCACACCTCATGTTATTTTCCGGCAACGACAGCTGAACCAGTCAACCATCATGCTCCCCACCACGTGGGAAGCCACTACCAAGTCTTCCCCGGCTCCGTGTCGTTCCCTTCGTAGGCCTCGCCGTCGTCTAGCGCCCTGGTGCTCTCGGCGCAGCGTGGTCAACGAACAACATCCATCAGAAGTGGACTGTACATGGAGAGGCTGACAGCTGGGTCCACAGCCGCACACAAGAAATGCCTCCTTATTACGCGCAAAATAATGATTCCTCCACCTGAAATTTAGGACCCACTGGAAGGGCCTCTGTATTTCACGAAAAAATGGTCCCCCCACTGACAGCTTGGACCCACCAACTATATCTTCGCACGCAAGGAAGTGCCTCCTTATTATGCACCCAAAAAAAATACTCCCCCTGCTAGCTGGGACCCACCATATGGGAGGCTAACTTGTGGGCCTACTAAGTTGACACGGACAGAGGGCAACTTAGTCAACAAACGATTCTATCACCAGTGACTATTGGATTGTTAACATCCAACAGTCGTCCTGCTTCTTCAACCTCTGATTTTCTTGCTCTAGCCGTCCAAACCACCGCATGCTCTTGCCTCAAATGGCCGGCTGTGCTGCCGCGGAGGCCTCACCGCCCCCTACTACTCCCACCGCTGGCCAGGCCCTGCAGCGACGGTAGCCTCACACCACAGCCGAACCAGTGAACCCTGGTACTCCTCTCCTCGTGGGCATCCGCTGCCGCGTCTTCCCCTGCTCCGCGCCGTCCCCTTCCTAGGACTCGCTGTCGTCCACCGCCTTGGTGCTCTCAGCGCGGCATGGTCAATGTGGTCAAGGGACGACTTCCATCAGAAGAGTACTGTACGTAGAGAGGCTGATAGTTGGGTCCAGGGCCGCGGCAAGGAAGTGCCTCCTTATTACGTGGAAAATAATGATTCATCCACCTGACAGTAGGGACCCACTGGATGGGCCACCGTATTTCGCGAAAAAAACATTCCCCCCTGACTGCTAGGACCCACCAGCTACACCTTCGCATGCAAGGAAGTGCGTCCATATTACGGGCAAAAAATGATTCGCCCCCTGACTGCTGGGACCCACCAGCTACATCTTCGCACGCAAGGAAGTGCCTCCTTATCCTCCCTGACAATCGGGACCCACCTGGTCGAAGCGTACGTAACATTGTCAATCTGTTCGCGAACGTGTACGTACATACTGGTCGATCGGTCTATCAGCAGGCTGCAGCGATGAACCGTGGCCGAGTAAGGAAGCGCACGTGTCATAGTAGAGGCACGCACGTAGCATGTACTGCGATACCTCTGACACTGGGTGCAAGAAAGTAAATCTGACCCGCGTCATTACATACGGGCGGGGTCTCGAATGCCTACTCACGCATACTTACGGCCAGCGCTCGTGCACATGGCTGGGTCGGAACGGAGGAACTGCGTCATCATGTTCATTGGTAGCCAACCGGCTTGGATGGAACAAATGATCGAAACGAGGCCTGGCGTACCGCAGAACACAGGAAACGTCCTTGTGTTCGACCGACCATGGTCAAAACGGGATCCTGTTCATTGAGAGGGGTCTGGCATACCGCAAAACAGAGGAAACGGACTTCTCTTGGACCTCCTATGGTCGAAACGGGGTCCTGTTGATCAGGAGGGGTATGGTGTACCGCAAAACGGACTTTGTTTGAGCGCTATAGTCGAAAGGGGGGTCCCGTTGATCGGGAGGGGTGTGGCGTACCGCAAAACAAGACTCCATGGGATACTGTTCATCTCCACCGTTGACTGCCTCCACGGGCTACTGTTCATCCACCGTCGACCTCCTCCATCCTCCACCTGCAACTGTTCGTCCACGGGCTCCTGTTCATACAGCCTCCACCGCTCCTCCACCGGCTACTGTTCAACCAGCCCTCTCCACAGGGTCCAGTTCAACCACCCGTCTACGGGCTACTATTCATCCAGCCCTCCACCAGCTACTGTTCAATCAGCCCTCCATGGGCTCCTGTTCATCCAGCCCTCCACGGGGGTCCTATTCATCCAGCGGCAACAACCTCTACTACCACGGGGTCCTGTTCGTCCAACCCCCCACCGGGAACTATTCATCCAACCCCCCCCCCCCCAACAACGCTCACTGTTCATCCAGAGGCAGCATCGATCGACTTCAGTTAGTAGCAGTAGTGAAGGAGTCGCTCGATCGGGTTCAGTTAATAGCCAGATCGATCGATCGCTCGGGTTCGATAACGTAACCTGCGGTCTGTCGCCGAGTTCGATGGCGAAACGCCTCGCTCGGGTTCAGTTAGAGCCCAACGCCTCGCACCCACGAGCGGACGTGTACAAGAGAAACGCGCATCGCTTAGCCCTCGACCACCCACCGTAATCAGGAACTCCCCGATATTTTCCTCGCCCTCGCTTCTACCATGGTTTTTTCCGTCATGGACGCCCCAAAGAATGTCATGCAGCTGCATCTCTTGCCCCCCCAGGACGAAAAGCCCATTTTTTGTCATGATTTTTTGTCATAGAAGTAGGAGCCCACCACATCTATGATGATACCGGGTTTTGTCACAATTATTGTCATAGAAGTGTCATAAGCATGGCATAAAAAAATTCATTCGACCCAAAATGTCACGGATGTGTCTTTTTTGTAGTGGCTAAGGCCGCTGATGCGAAATGGACAACTATTGTGCCACTCTCGACAGTTTCTATCCCCGAGGCAGATGCTGCTGCCGCCGCTTGAGAAGCAACTGCGGCCGTTTTGGCTGCCTTGGCCACACGGACGCAGATTGCGGTCGCCTTCACAAAGCTTGTTAGCATGCGCCTGGCGGCTGCGGCCACGCTCTCGCCGGAGTGGGCTGCCGAAGTTGCCCTCATGACACGGGTCCATGTCCCCATCTTTCACCAGCAACAACTGAACAGTTAAATGATATTTGAGGAGCGGGCTAGTGTGCTTGACACTCCGACAGTGCTCCAAGATATTTTGTGCTGCATCTCACACGGTTGGTGATAATAAACTGTGTGCAATCTACTTGATTTTTCGTCTTGATTTGAATTACGTAATGGGTTCACAGCTGCAAAGGATGGTGTTTGAATTGCTAGAACTTTTATCTGCAGTGAGCATGCAACTATAGGTGTGTCGTCAAAAAAATTGGAATTATTCAGGGTTCGTTTGGATGTTTTTATACATTAACTTGGTTTTGTAGGCATTTCAGGTGCATAATTCAAATTTGAACTACATGCACATGCTCAAGTGCATATAAACTGGTTGAAAAATTAAATCTGTGTCCTTGGTTGCATGCTTAGGTCTCATGCAAGAAATGGGAATGAATTTCAAACACCCAGTGTCAGGGATATCTAGTGACATATGCCAGGGGGTGGCTTATCGTGGATGGGGACAAGAGTATGTCGCCGGGTTCTAGAAGCGGGAGTGAGCGAGACCGCATACGCCTACGAATCTTACCCAGTTTCAGGGCTCTCCGTGGAGATAACACCCCTAGTCCTGCTCTGCGGGGTCTCTGCATGATGACTATGATCAATAGAGTAGCTACAAGCTTGCTCCTTGAGCTGTTTCGGCTAGAGGAGGAAGAAGGACAAGGCTATCCCTACTCCACTCTCTCTCTCTATGTGTGTGTGTGTGTGATTGGTGTTTACTACACAACCTTCTTCTTGTAGACGTTGTTGGGCCTCCAAGTGCAGAGGTTTGTAGGACAGTAGCAAATTTCCCTCAAGTGGATGACCTAAGGTTTATCAATCCGTGGGAGGCGTAGGTTGAAGATGGTCTCTCTCAAACAACCCTACAACCAAATAACAAAGAGTCTCTTGTGTCCCCAACACACCCAATACAATGGTAAATTGTATAGGTGCACTAGTTCGTCGAAGAGATGGTGATACAAGTGCAATATGGATGGTAGATATGGTTATTTGTAATCTGAAAATATAAAAACAGCAAGGTAAGTAATGATAAAATTGAGCACAAACGGTATTGCAATGCGTTGAAACAAGGCCTAGGGTTCATACTTTCACTAGTGCAAGTTCTCTCGACAATAATAACATAATTGGATCATATAACTATCCCTCAACATGCAACAAAGAGTCACTCCAAAGTCACTAATAGCGGAGAACAAACAAAGAGATTATTGCAGGGTACGAAACCACCTCAAAGTTATACTTTCTGATCGATCTATTCAAGAGTCCATAGTAAAATAACATGAAGCTATTCTTTCCGTTCGATCTATCATAGAGTTTGTACTAGAATAACACCTTAAGACACAAATCAACCAAAACCCTAATGTCACCTAGATACTCCAATGTCACCTCAAGTATCCGTGGGTATGATTATCGATATGCATCACACAATCTCAGATTCATCTATTCAACCAACACAAAGAACTTCAAAGAGTGCCCCAAAGTCTCTACCAGAGAGTCAAGACGAAAATGTGTGCCAACCCCTAGGCATAGATTCCCAAGGTCACGGAACCCGCAAGTTGATCACCAAAACATACATCAAGTGAATCAATAGAATACCCCATTGTCACCACGAGTCTAGATTGCTTTTTGGTGGCTCTGGAGGTTTGTGGCGGCGGAACTCCTGATCCAGGTTATGTTCTGGAAGTTTGGGTATATATAAGAGGTGTTGGCGTCGGGAACAAGTCAGAGGGGTCTCCGAGGCAGCCACGAGGTAGGGGGGCACGTCCAGGGGGGTAGGGCGCGCCCCCACCCTCGTGGTGGCCTCGGGAATCTTTTGGTCCATCTCCGATGCTCCGTGGGCTTCTTCTGGTCAAAAATAATCTCCGTCAAATTTCACGTCAATTGGACTCCGTTTGGTTTTCCTTTCCCGCGATACTCAAAAACAAGGAAAAAACAGAAGCTGGCACTGGGCTCTAGGTTAATAGGTTAGTCCCAAACAGATAATATAATAGTATGGAACAATAAAAAATTATAGATACGTTGGAGCCGTATCAATGATCTCCAAGGTTCTGAATCCCTTGCATGGGGGAGCCTGGGGGGGTTTATATAGTCCTACCCCCCAGGGGTAAAATGGTAATCCGGCCGGGTGTAGCACCCGGCCATCAGTGCCTCTGGGCACCGGCTTCTCTGCCGGTTGCTGGGGCCCGCCGCTTGGTGGGTCCCGCCGGCTGCCGTGATCTCAACCGACAGGTAGGGCCCGCAGCCTGCGGGCCATGCCGACCGCTTTATACTGTTGTCCCACTCCTGATGACGGAGGCTTTGTCGGGGGAGCATGGCTACAGTCCCGCCGCCTAGCGGGCGCTCACTGTAGCCAGTCTCATCTGGTTAATGGTGCACAGATGCCGAGGGGGAGAAGGTCCGCCTGCTAAGAGTCGGCCCACCCTCGTTGCCGCCTGGTTTGGGTCCGCTGCCTTCTGGTGGCTCGTGGATAGGTAGGGCCCACCGCCTGCGGGCCGTAACGACCGCCCGTCGTGGGAGCGTGGCTCTCTCTGTCGTAAGTGATGTCACGGGCCGCGTGGCTATAGTGCCGCGCCGGGCAAGGGGGTGTCCGCCTGATACACCGCACTGTGGCCATGACCTGCCCGGGATTCGGGGGTGGCAGGACGCACTGTGGCCATGCCCCGTCCCATCGCGGTTATGAGGGTGCAAACTTTGAGGGGACGAGGGGCCGCCTGCCAGGAGTCGGCTCCTCCGTGGCCGCCTTCTGGTGTCTTGCCGTCTTCTAGCAGTCGGCCTCCCAGACCAGCCGGCCCAAGAAGCCGGCCTTTCGTCCGGGAGGTGTGAGGGGCACAGCTAGCCCCGATGTCTTGAAATACCATGGGGGGTTGATGAGGCTACCCATGGTTATTTACTCCGACAGTAGTCCCTGGAGCTGGTGGGGCGCCACGGCCGAAATCGAGGAGCCTCAGCAGCTTCCTACTCCAAGTGTCTTGGTAATCATGCTTTGTCCATCTTCTGGAGACGCCGACTGTTAGGAGCCGGCCGGGGAACAGTCGGACGCCTGGTGAATTCGAATCGTCGTGGTGGGCGCCGGGTGGTGCGCCAGCCGGATGACAGACTTGCCGCCCATTGCACGCTCGCCAGCAGACCGGGCCGGCCTGCCAGCCCACGCGTGCGACGAGACATCACTGTAGGCCTGGGCCCACCACTCTGAGGCCTCGGCCGCAGCAGCGATCCGCAGCGGCCGGCAGCGGCGGTTGCGCTTCGAGGCGTTACGCCTGCGCCATTATGGCGCGGAAAATACAGGGTCATGGGGGAAGTGGGCGTAGTTAATGCCACGCCCCCCACGTCATGCCCCCTCGGCTCTGCCCCTGGGGGCCTATAGGTAGGAGGAGGAGGGGGCGGCAGAACACACGCACGCCCTCCTCGCCCTTTGTCTCCTTCTTCTTCTGCTCCCTTTGCTCTCTCGCCATCACCGTGTCGTAGCTTCACCGCCAGAGCTCCTCCGCATCCGGCGTGGATTTGTCCGCTCGTCGCTGCGCCGCACGTTCGTCATGCATCCGGCGGGTGCTCCGGTGATTGGGATGGCTCCAATGTGCACCAGGACAACCTCGCGTTTCTTCGGCAGACGAGGCGGTTGCCTCGCGCGGTGCACGTGATGGTACACGTCCCTCCTGAAATGGAGATCTCGCCGGTGCAGCAGGCCGGCGAGTATGTCGTGTTTCGCTCGCACTTCCTCCGTGGCTTAGCGGTTTTCTTCGATCTTTCCTCGACTTCTTCGGCATGAAGCCCCACCACCTCATGCCCAACACTGTGGTGCTGCTTGCCGCCTTTGGCACCCTCTGTGAGGGGCACCTTGGCGTCCTGCCGACGCTCGAGCTGTGGGGAGAACTTTTCTACCTCAAGCTCGGCACGGCCGCCAAGGACGAGGCGGCTCAATGCGGGGCCTGCGTCGCGGTGCAGCACTCCGGCTTCGGGACCCGCTTCCCGGCCCTCGTGCTACTGCGGTCGGCCAAACTATGGCAGAAGTCTTACTTCTACGTGCAGAACACACACACGACGCTGGACTTCGTCAACCTACTGGCTTACACAGCCGACCCGCCTGCCGAGCCACGCAGGAATTGGAAGTTCAGGCCGAAGCACCTGTCGGCCGCCGCCCCCGCCGCTCTCACCCGACTCCAGGAGATGACGGAGTCGGAGGGTCTCAGGGCCTCGGACCTGCTGGCCGGCTTCGTGGAGCGCCGCCGGGTGCTGCCCCTTCAAGCCCGGCCCCGCATCATCAGCAACATGAGCGGGCGTCCGGACCCGTGCCGGATGTGCACCAAGGTGCTGCCGGACGTAGAGGTAGTCCGGCTGGTGAATTTCTTCTCAACCTGCAAGCTGTGGGAGACGGACTGGCAGTATGGCAAGGAGCCGTATAGCCGTGCTAACCCACCGCCTGCGGTAGGTCTTCTATTTTTCTTTTCCCTTTGTCAATTCAGATTTCTTCTTGCCGACTGACCATCCTGCCGCATTGCAGCGCTTCCCGGACCAGACGACAGACGGCGCACCGACGCCCGGCTATCAGTACACGGCAGACCGCGCCGAAAGTGACGTGGACGACCCCGAACTGTGGGTGGCCACCGTGGAGGAGGATGACGCCGCAGGCGGTGGTGGTGAGGTAGCAGGCGGCTCCTTAGGAGGCGGCCTCGAAGGGTGGCCGGACGATGACGAGCCGCGCCGCGCCCATGGCGTCAACAGGACGGGCGCCGGCACCTCGGCCGTGCCGACTGCAGCAGGAGGCGTGCCGAAGCGTCGGGCTAACGCCGGGTTGTTTCACACCCGGACCAAGAAGCCCAAGACCTCGGCCGCCGCAACCAAGCGGCAAGAGGCCACCGCGAAAGCGGCCCTCCTCCAGAAGGCCCCAAAGCGGCTCCCGCTGGTGTCCGCGTAAGTGCTTTGATTTTTCTTGCGTTTGTTTTGCATTTGCTTTCCTCTTTCTCATAGTCTTCTTATTTCCTTCTTCCTTTGGCGCACAGCATGCCACTTTCCTTGTCGCGAGCCCCGTCCGGCTCGGTGATCGAGGCGGCAGACGGCTCCGCGGGGCCCCGCCGCATTGATCCACTCGCCGCCCTCCAGGAGGCGACGGAGAAGAATGCGCGGGAGGTGCGAGAGGAGCGGGAGGCCGTGGCCTGGGAGAAGGCAGAGGCCGACGCAGCAGACAAGGCTCAAGCTGATGCATCGGCCAAGGAGCAGGTGGACGCAGCCGCCAAGGAGCAGGTGGACGCAGCCGCCAAGGCGCAGGCGGAGGAGGCGTCCCGCAAATGGGCTCCGGGGTCGACTGGTCCACAATTTGCGGAGCCTGTGGTGCCGGAGGGCTAGGCGCCGACTAGAGGGGATGGCGACGACCAGCCGACCCTGGAGAGGGGAGAGGACCCCGTTGTCGCAGAGGCAGAGGTGCCCCCGCACACGCCGACTGCCGACACCCAAGGCAGTCGGCTTGACGCGCCGCTGGTGCTGCCAGCCTGCGGCGAGTTGGTGGTGTGTCCGACTCCTGCAATCCGTACTCTGGTGCGCCGGCATGCGGAGAGGGCGACCTCAGCGCCACGGCCATTGGAGATTGGGGCCACTAGCTCGTCGGCCCCCAACGCCGAGGCCACCACGCCACCCCGCCGGATTGGACGTCTGGGGGCGGCACAGGTGTTTTGAACGCGGAGGTACAGGAAGTCCTGGTCCGGTTCAACACCCAAGGCGCCACTCTCCAGCAATACATGCAGGAGTTCCTGACGACGCAGACGGACGTCCAGGTACGTTTCTTACTTGTTGTATTCGTTTCTTGTAATCTTCCATGGGGGCGCGCCAGTGCACCCACTGGGTGTAGCGCCCGTGTTCTGGGCCGGCTGCTGAGCAGGCGGCTCGGAACTTCAAGCTGACTTCCGAGTGCTGACTTGTTATCTTTTTCTGTTGTCTTTGCTGCAGGATTACCAAAGCATCCGTACTGCCGCCTACAAATCTCAGCTCCAGGAGCTGACCAAGTGGACCGCCGATCTGGCAGAGAGCCAAAGTAAGTATTTGGTCTTCTTCTTCGCGAAGTAGCGTCGGCCACACCAGGTGTAGCCCGAGATTCAGACCTCTTCTTTGAGCGATCGGGCGGATCTCCCTGCAACTACTTGTCTTTGGTGTTGATGTTTTTCTTTTTCTCCGTCTTGGCAGAGGCTGCCGTAGATCCGCGGAAGAGCCTGGGCGACGCCGAGTCTGCGCTCCATACCAAGGAGCAAGAGCACAGCCAGGCGGCTCAGGAGTGCGACCGCCTGAGCAAGGAGCTGGCGGACCAGGCGGAGCGACACAAGGCGGATCTCCAAAAGCTGAAGGACGGCGAGGCTCACCTCCAGGCCGAGTTTGAGACTCAGCGCTCGAACTGGGCCGAGAAGGAGAAGTTCCTGTCCAACGGCTACGGGGAGATCGAGGATATGATCGATGGTAAGTTATTTCTTCTTCTGAGTAGCCGCCGACTTCGGCAGGAGCCGGCTTCTGGCTTCTAATTTTTTGACATCTCTTCTTGTGCAGAATACTTTCCCGGCTACTCTGTCATCGTCGGTCAGGCCATCAAGGTGCAGCGCGATCAGCGGAGGAGGGCGGGCGTTGACATTCCGCCGAACACGCCCCGCAATCTTGGCGAGCAGCTTTTGGCCATCAAGATGCGCGTGTAGATGGCTCATCGAATGCTCCGCCGTATGCAACGCGTCGGGTCTCAGGTGTTGTCCGCCCTCTGGCAAGAAGCCCATATTCCACGCACTCCCAGTCGAATTGCCGACTGGCTGGAGGTAGCAGTCGGACGCTTTGAGGCGTGGAAGGGCGCCGGAGCTCGGGCTGGCGCTCGGACGGCCTTGGAGTTCATCAAGGCTTAGTATCCGGGCCTGGACCTGGCCTAGCTGGCCACCTTCCGGCAGGAGGCCGCGCAGAAGCTGCCGGCGGTGAGCGGCGTGCTTACTCAACGCGCAGTGGCGATCGCCGAGTATGCAAACACCACCATCTTCATCCCCGAACTGGACGAGGAGGGCGCTAAAGTGCCGCCCAACTGGTTCGGGCTGAACCCGGAGGATGAGGAGGACTCGGTGGAGGAGATCGCTTCCAGTGATGAGGGCGAGGACGAAGAGGGCGAGGATGGCGAAGACGACGCAACGGATGGCATAGCGGACGGCCGGCTGATACGTATCCAACGTATCTATAATTTTTTGTTGTTCCATGCTATATTATATTTTGTTTTGGATGTTTAATGGGCTTTATTATACACTTCTATATTATTTTTGGGACTAACCTATTAACCGGAGGCCCATCCCAAATTGCTGTTTTTTGCCTATTTCAGTGTTCCGAAGGAAAGGAATATCAAACGGAGTCCAAACGGAACTAAACCTTCGGGAACGTGATTTTCGGAACAAACATGATCTAGAGGACTTGGAGTGGACATCAAGCAATCAACGAGGAAGCCACGAGGTAGGGGGGCGCCTACCCCTCTTGGGCGTGCGCTCCACCCTCGTGGGCCCCTCGTAGCTCCACCGACCTACTTCTTCCTCCTATATATACATATGTACCCCCAAACCATCAGCAGAGGAGCCAAAACCCTATTTCCACTGCCGCAACCTTCTATCCCGTGAGATCCCATCTTGGGGCCTTTTCTGGCGCTTCGCCGGAGGGGGCATTGATCACGGAAGGCTTCTACATCAACACCATAGCCTCTCCTATGATGTGTGAGTAGTTTACCTTAGACCTTCAGGTCCATAGTTATTAGCTAGATGGATTCTTCTCTCTCTTTGGATCTCAATACAAAGTTCTCCTCCATTCTCTTGGAGATCTATTTGATGTAACTCTTGTTTTTGTGGTGTGTTTGTCGAGATCCGATGAATTGTGGGTTTATGATCCAGATTATCTATGAACAATATTTGAATCTCCTCTGAATTCTTTTATGTATGATTGGTTATCTTTGCAAGTCTCTTCGAATTATCAGTTTGGTTTGGCCTACTAGATTGATCTTTCTTGCAATGGGAGAAGTGCTTAGCTTTGGGTTCAATCTTGCGGTGCTCGATCCCAGTGACAGTAGGGGAAACGACACGTATTGTATTGTTTCCATCAAGGATAAAAAGATGGGGTTTATATCATATTGCATGAGTTTATCCATCTACATCATGCCATCTTGCTTAAAGCGTTACTCTGTTCTTATGAACTTAATACTCTAGATGCATGCTAGATAGCGGTCGATGTGTGGAGTAATAATAGTAGATGCAGGCAGGAGTCGGTCTACACTACAAAAAAGACACATCCGTGACATTTTGGGCCAAACAATTTTTTTTCTGTCATACATATGACACTTCTATGACGATAATTGTGACAGAACCCGGTATCATCATAGATGTGGTGGGCTCCTACTTCTATGACAAAAAATCATGACCGAAAATGGGCTTTTCGTCACAGGCGGGCGGAGACGCAGCTGCATGACATTCTTTGGGCCGTCCATGACGGAAAAACCGTGGTAGAAGCGAGGAGGAAAATTTCGGGGAGTTGCGGTTACGGTGGGAGGTCGGGGCGAGCGATGCACGTTTCTCTCAGACACGACGCTGCAGCGTGTCTTGTGGCGTTAGCTCTAATCGAGCCCGGCGAGGCGTTGGGCTCTAAGCGAACCCGGCGATTGCGCTGCAGGCTACGCGTTATCGAACCCGAGTGATCGATCGATGGTTGTTAAGCGAACCCGATCGGCGATTCGCCGCTCTGCTGCTAACTGAAGCCGATTGATTGGATGAGCGATGGCGTTGCGGGGGGTTGGCTGAGCGGTGGCGGTGGCGTTGCCTCTGGATGAACATGACCCCGTGGTGTGGAGGGCTAGATGAACAGTAGACGGTGGAGGGTTGGCCATGGAGGGGTGGTTGAACAGGACCCCGTGGTGTGGAGGGCTAGATGAACAGTAGATGTGGTGGAGGGGTGCCCATGGACGGTTGGTTGAATAGGAGCCGGTGGAGTAGCGCGTTGTGGAGGCTGGATGAACAGGAGCCCGTGGAGGCTGGATGAGGTCGACGGTAGCCCGTGGAGGCTGGAGGAGGTCGACGGTGGAGATGAACAGTGTCTCGTGGAGTCCCGGTTTGCGGTACGCCACACCCCTCCCTATCAACAGGACCCCCGTTTCGATCGTAGGAGGTCCGTTTCGTCCGTTTTGTGGTACGCCACACCCCTCCCGATCAACAGGACCCTCGTTTCGACCGTAGGAGGTCCGTTTAAATCCCGCTTTTTGCACGCCACACCCCTCCCAATCAACAGGACCCCTGTTTCGACCGCAGGAGGCCCATTTCCTCCATTTTGCGGTACGCCAGACCCCTCCCGATCAACAGGACCCCGTTTCGAACGTGGCCATCGAACACAAGGCCGTTTCCTCCGTTCTGCGGTACACCAGGCCTCGTTTCCATCGCCTGTTCCATCCAAGCCGGTTGGCTCCCACGCGTTCCATTGCCTCCCGATGAACACGACGCATTTCGCTGCCTCCCCATGAACACGAAGACGACGCTGTTTCTCCGTTCCGACCCAGCCATGTACACGAGCCCTCGCCGTACGTATGCGCGAGTAGGCATTCGAGACCCTGCCCGTATGTATGTACGTGGCCGTATTTTCTTTCTTGCACCCTGGCCGCTGTACGTACGTGTACATGCTACGTGCGCGCCTCTACTACGACACGTGCGCGCCTCTACAACGACCAGTATGTACGTACACGTTCGCGACCAGAATGTAAACGCTACGTACGCTTCGACCAGGTGGGTCCCAACTGTCAGGCACTTCCATCCGTGCGAAAATGTAGCTGGTGGGTCCCAGCAGTCAGAGGGGCGAATCGTAATTTTTTTTGCCCGGACGCACTTCCTTTACGTGCGAAGATGTAGCTGGTGGGTCCTAGTAGTCAGGGTACGAATTATTTTTTTTGCCCGGACGCACTTCCTTGCGTGCGAAGATGTAGCTGGTGGGTCCCAGCAGTCAGGGTTTTTTTCCGGACGCACTTCCTTGCGTGCGAAGATGTAGCTGGTGGGTCCCAGCAGTTAGGGGGGAACGTTTTTTTCCGCGAAATACGGTGGCCCGTCCGGTGGGTCCCCGCTGTCAGGTGGAGGAATCATTATTTTGCGCGTAATAAGGAGGCACTTCCTTGTTGCGGCCGTGGACCCAGCGTTTCAGCCTCTCCACGTCTGATCCACGTCGATGGAAGTCGTTCCTTGACCACGCCACGAGAGCACCACGGGCGGTGGACGCACGGCGCGAGGGCTAGGAAGGGACGACTTCGAGAGCCGGGAAGACGCAGCGATGGATGCCCACACAAAGAGGAGTACGAGGGTTCACTGGTTCAGCTGCGGTGTGAGGCTCTTTGTCGCCGCATGAGAATAACGGGGGTGTTGGTGAGTAGAGGGATGCCCGCCAGCGGTGGGAGTAGTAGGGGCGGTGAGGCCTCCAGCGGCATCCTGACCCGGCCACGGGAGGCTGGAGCACGCGGCACGACCGGCGCTGGTTTGGGCGGTTGGAGCAAGAAGACCAGAGGTTGAAGAAGCACTATGACCGTTGGATGAACATCGTACGGTAACAGGAGCTAGAATCGTTCATATTGACTAAGTTGACAAAGCCCTCCGTCCCCGTCAACTTGGTAGGCCCTAAGTCAGCCTCCCACTATCTTTGGGTTCTAGTGGCGGGGAGTATTCATTTTTGTGCGTAATAAGGAGGCACTTCCTTGCGTGCGAGGATAGCTGGTGGGTCCAACATGTCAGAGGCACGTTTTTTTCGCCAAAAATCTGAGAGGCCCTTCCTGTGGGTCCCGGATGTCGGTGGAGGAATCATTATTTTGCGTGTAATAAGGAGGCATTTCCTTGTGTCTGCCGTGGACCGGCTTGTCGGCCTCTCCACGCGATCTACTTCCGATGGTGTCGTTCATTGACCACGTTGACCACGCCGGGCCGAGAACATCCAAGGTGGTGGACGACGGCGAGGCCCCGGACAGCAACGAGCCGGAGATGGGAAGACGCGGGAGTAGAGTAGCAGACGGAAAGGTGTACGAGGGTTAACTGGTTCTAGTGCGGCATGGTTCAGCAGTCGGTGGAGAAGAACAGGAGGTGTGGAGGGGTGGAGGGATGGGCTGGCCAACGGTGGAGTAGCGCTTCATAGCGAAGCATGCTAAGCAGAGCTGCTAGCAGCAGGAGGCTGGAGGTGGTCCTGGCGGCGCTGGAGGAAGAAGACGAGAGATTGAAGATGGATGTCGGTCGTTGGATGTAAATCCAACGGCTAACATGTCAGAATCATTTGTTGACTAAATTGACAATGACTTGCGTTGGCTTCGATCTATTGGCCCACATTTCAGCCTCCAAAAATGTGGCATGTATTCAACCCATTTTTTTTTCCAGAATTTACAGTCTTTTTTTTGCGCAGTAGAATGTACAGTCAATTTGATCTTTTTTTAAATTACAGCCATTAGCTGGGCTGGGTGAACAAATAATGTAGCGTCCATGCGGCCCATTTATTTTATTTCCTAAAAAATTACAGGCCATTTGCACTTTCTCGAAATACATGATTTTGCTGGGCTGATTCTAATTATAATGTTGGGTTGGGCCAGCAATGTTATCAAAATAAAAAGGGGCTGAGCATTTTTTTATAAATATATTTAAGTAATAAGTGATATTATTACATTCGTCCTTAAATCTTACCAAGCTTTTGTACACAATCACTAGGATTTTCGTGCCAAAACAATCCAGAATTTTATTTGTTAAGAAATTATTTTTATAAGTTAATAAGATGAGGGATATTGTTTTCTTACATATGTAAGTATCTCATTAAATATATGATGACAATAAAAATCATATATAATAACATATAAAATAATTTAAATATATATAATATAGTTAGAAGGGAAACATAAGTTGGACCTGGCGTTCCTTTTCTTATATAGAAAAATAGAACAGACCTCTGCGTTTTCTTCAAAAAAATACATAAATTGGGCTGCGAAAAATAAAACCTCGGATGGGAGGTCCACAGGCCGGCCGATACATGACGGCCCTAAGAAAATACAAACAGGCCTATGGACCTCCCATCCGAGGTCGTGGGTTGCGCATGTTAAAAATGAAAGCCTAGACGGGGCAGCCCAAAACCACGTCCAACACTTGGCAAAACTTCGTCCCTCGTTTTCTCTGTGTTTCACACACTCGACATTTTCTGGGTATTTTGACTGTGCATCATATGAAGATGTGCTCTGCATGAATGTTGATCAGCATGATTTTAACTGGCTGGTAGTTCCATTTTTGACCATGAATAAAACTTCCAACATGATGTTAACCCTGTTTGAAAAGGCCGTGTTAATATAAATGCTCTGCCTCTGAAAGTTGCAATTTCTTATCTGAAACTGAACTTGCAGTTTCTTATATGAAACTGAAACTTGCAGTTTCTTCTCTGAGAATCACATTGTCTGCACTTTTATACTCCTATGAAACAACATTTTTTTAAGTGCTAAAAATAGATCTCTAGAATTCATAAAATACTTCATATGCTCAATACTGCAAATCTGAAATTCAAAATACATTCATATCTGAAAGTACTCTCAAAATACACAACACAAAACACAATTCACAACCTGCAAATACTGACAACCCTAAGCTCCTCCTGACAATTCACAACCTGCCCGACTTTTGGGCTGGGGGGGGGGGCAGCCTTCTCCGATTCCTTGGCGGCAGACAGCCGCCCCGTGAGACGATGTGAACGGCGAGGGAGACGATGGCGGGGAAGCGTCGTCGGGCCAACTGCTTTTCTCCTCTTGCAGTTGGTTTCGGTTGACGAAGACTCCACCGGCTCACTCTGGCACGACACACTCACAAACGGCACCCTGTAGATGCTCGATTCTTCAATCTCTGGTGGATTATCCATCTGGGATTGATACTCCCACCACCGGTCCCTCACGATCGGATTCAGTGAATCTGTTTGCTCCATGGCCCAGAGGAGCAGCTCTATGTACTCCGGCGCGACTCCCTCCGGGAGTATCGCCGGCTTTTCGCTCTGTTGCAGATATTTGGCCATGGCTGTCGCCGTCGCCGTTAGTTGGTCCTTGTTGTCAAACCAAGACTATATCTCCAACATCCTAGCTAGCTTCACAGGGTCGTCGTCTACGATCCTCACGTATCGGTTGTACTCCTCCATCGATCTACTTCCCACAGCACCTTCACTCGCCGGCGGTGGTTTTTGAATGGAAGAGGAGAGGAGCAGCGCTGGTTTTGGATTAGAATGGGAGAGGAGCGACGCTGGTTTTGGACTGGAACAGGAAAGGAGGCGCTGGATTTAGATTGGAACAGGAGAGGAGCGGCGGTGGTTTAAGAGGAGAAGAGCAGAAGAGCGGCGCTGGTCTTGGAAGTATTTTTTGTTGTTTTGCGTATTTTGGGTCAAAGTTTGACCACGTACTGTATTTGACAAGCAAAATGTGAATGCATATCACCAAAAATTGTATCGTTTGGTTCGAATCTGAATGTACTTTCAAATTATATTATTTTTGCAACGTATAACATATATTTTATGTGTGAAAATTATGGTCAATTATGACCCAGAATAAAAGGGAGAATAAAAGAGAGACTAGTATTCGTTCTCCCACCGCAAGAGGAGGCCGGATGGTGCGACGTCGCTTTCCCGCCGTTCTCCACGGTTCCCTCGATGCTCGCCTTGTTTCAACGGCGTCGGTAGGGTTTAAGGTAAGCTTCGCACTAACCTAATCTTCCATCTGCTCATGCTTACAATTAGTGTGACAACTAATAAAAATCATGCTTACAATCAGTCTCCGAGTACTACACCAATCACCCTAAAATAGCTCTGGACCTTTGGGTCAAAGTTGTGACACAGTGTACAAATAAAGAAAAATAGATTGGTGCTTCTTTCAGAAAAGAGTACTCCCTAGAAAACTGCCAATATAAGCTACTAGTATTTGGTTAGAGGATTTGCTGCCAAGAAATATCCGTCGACAGAGAGCGCTACACATCCCAGTGGTGGTGGTGGATGCCAATGCGTGCATGCAGCATGGTTGGTGTCGATAATTTTTACTTGGCACACCTCGCACTCTGCATATAAGCCGGTTCCATACGTACATTTGTGCAGTTCCACCAAAATGCAGCTGAATAACCCTGTTTGCACAGATAATGAAAAAGCATGATTACATTATAGTGGCACTAGTTGATGAAACACACAAAATAAATAGAAGAAAATATTGCGATAGTATCATAGTATGCCATGCTGCGAGGGCGAGATGGGCCCTGCGATGCCTCATACGGTACGCCTCAGGCCCCTCCCAATGCTCCACCTTGTACGGGTGCTAAGTATTCCATGTAGACAAAAAATCTGATGTGGCAAGGCAATTAAGAGGAGAGAGATGGGTTTGGTGACTCCAGAAAGAACCAATGCCAAGCGCGTGAACCTATGCAAAACATTTAAATCAAGCAAACTCACCAATGCATGAGATAATTTAGTAGCTAAATCATTAAATGAAGGGAGCTTAGCTACAAGAAGCTAAGCACCTATGCATTGGGGAGTTTTCTTGCTAAGCTATTTAATATGCTTAGCACCCCATCTAAGCACCGGTCCATTGGGAGCGGCCTCATACTGGACATCGTCCCAAGTCTCCTAGATACACCTTTTGCCAGTGATGAACATCAGTGTACATCGGTAGTACAAGGAGACGCCTTGAGACATTCAAATCTCTATTTTTGTACATATCAACTAAAATTAAGAGATGACACTCGTTCTATTTTAATTGTATTATTACTTCATTTTATCAGTGGCACTAGGGTCGAGCAGGTACCGTGGGTCGCAAGGATGGAGGCCGGGGGTGCTTAGACTGGGATGCTGAAGCTGGCTCTTTCAGTCACCAACATGGATGATTCAATTCATGGGACCTTTTGGTGAAGTTCACCTAAAATGAAGCAATGTCCCGTGAGCTAGCAGCTTCTTCTTCAATTTTTTTTAAGAAAAGGGCTCCAACCCCGGTTCCATTTCCACCAGAAAACAAAACCCACAGAGCTTCTTCTTCATTAGTTGCAATAAAATTGAGCAACATCAAGGTTGGTTGTGAAGCTCCTGGAATGCTCAACTATAATTTGGATATCATTTGTGCAGTTCAACTAAGATCGAGCGTGAAATGTATATCTCTGTTTGCACAAAAAAGGTGGAAAGTAGGGTGACTAACAAGTGATGAAACATGCATCTAATGAAAAGAAGCATGTTCCTTATCTGAATGGCAATCCTACAAGGACAGTAGCCATTTCTAAAGCAGTGGCATTGCTAGATATTAGTGTGGGCATTAGGATTAACTATGGCAACCGTTAAATACGACATTACTTTGGGCACGGGAGAGTAGGCGGACCAGGACAGTTGCATTTCTAATGAAAAGAACCAACTTATCTTAATGGGAAATTTTAGCAGGACATGTAAAGAAGTGCCATTGATTCATATTACTGGAGGCATTACATTGAAAACAACATTGGTTTAACGTGTCCTTACTTTTAACAGTGCGACTGCTACATTTTACTAGTGGCATTACAGAAGAGTGGCTCGGGGCAACAAACATCAGAACAGGATATCTGGGTCGGTCCCATTTTTGTTCGGTATAGCCACCTTATACTGTGTGAGGCTAGCAAATCTAGTGATGGACTTACTCTGTTGACTTGTCCCCCAGTCACCACTTTCTTTACTTTTTCAACCAATAGATCGGGTTTATATTGAGTTTGTACTGCGTTTCCCTTTATTTCCCTATTAGACCTAGAGACCAGTTGGATAGCCAGTCTCTGCTACTTTTTGCCCCCATTATTTCCTCTTTCGACCAAGTCCTAGATTCAGGTAACAAATCCTCCCCCACCCCCACCCCTTTTATTCCTTGTTTGAACCAAGTAGTACTAGATTCGAGCGCATGAACTAGTTTTACCTCTTAAACGTAAAAAATAGGTGGGTTTCGAACAGCCGATCGTTCCTATCTACGAGGGGACCTGAGAAATAGTAAAAGATACAAATGCAGCGACGTCAGGAGCTCGGGAAGTAGAGCAAGGCCGGTTTCGAAGGAAGTTATACTTGATGGTCGCCGGGATGTCGCTAGGTAGGCGGTGGGAGGCCGGATCTGCCCACACTACGGCAGTGAGGAAGAAGGGGTCGGAGGCCCTCCCTCACCAGCGATGCTTGGGAGAGAACGACAAGGCAGGTTGATCAGGACGCGCCCAGTAGTGGGTAAGAGACGTCGCCGAGGACGACCGCATGAATGTTGCACCTTCTCACCTTCCCCGGCGGAGAGGATCCGGATGGATCTGTGACCTGCGGTGAGCAGAGAGAGAGAGTGTGGCCACCGCTGTCGTGTTTAGATCTAGAGAGGCCGAGACAGTGTGAAGAGAGCAACACTAGCAAGCAAGCGCGGAGGCTCCTGCCTATATAGTGGAGTAGTACTAGTTTTCTTTTGTCTACCGGAGCCGGCTTGACCTCGTCAATGAGCCGAGAAGTATTCATGCACGTGGCCGGAGGCGCAGCTTGTCGTCATTTTGATCCGGGTTACCGGATTATAACATATAACATGAAAAAATGTCACATGACAAGAAATCATAACCTCACTGCCCAAAGGAGACAACATGAATCCCGACGGACAAACTAGACGAGGAACAAAGCTCAAATTAAAGATAAACTCGTAGAAAAGGGGTCCGTCGATAGATGTCCTAATTAACATAGCCGGCTTGACCTAGATGGAAGCTGAGTAGTCACTGTTCGTGCATGTGCCCCCAATGACTAGCCCAACTCAGTTGTCGCTGTTTAACCCTCACAGTGATCCGAAGCACATGACACCTAATTTTGTGAGATGACAAGAAACCTTTTTTTAGATTTCTCACCACAACTACAGCCATGTACAACACAGCCTGCACGATATGTAGATGATAGCCAATCCAGGCGTGTCTGCTGGAGTCTGGTCACATGCATGAACTGACTGATCTTTCGTGTCTTGCAGGGATCGTCCAGGCACCAACGTAGTACTACAACACATCTCTAGTACTATCGCTCGTCTCCCTCTTCTATTAAATCACCCGACTTGCGGGGCCGGGGAGTGTGCCTATGGTCGGTTCTCAATTGTTGTCCCACATGTGTGTGCGAACGCAATATGACGCGTGTTCCATTCGGAGAGCAGCGTGCTAGACCGACCTACCATCTGGGGTGCGACGCGAATGTGATGGGCATGCTGTATACTCCGTACATGTGTACCGCCGTTTTCTAGACGCTTTGCTCCATGGCGCGGGTGCAATCCATGGATACAAAATTAGTATACTGTATACTATTTAAAAGTCGAGGGCGGGGCTTTTCCTACGCGGTAGGCGGCGGGGCAGTTCCGCCTAGTCGGTTCGACAGAGACACGAGAAGACAAGGGAGTAGGATGCTGCAAATGTAGGGCTGTGTGATTTGACAGCGAGTTACTGTTGGATAGGTGGGGCCCCGTGATTTGACTTGCCATTATCATTTTAACTGCGGCGCTACGACCGGCGTGAGTCTCCTGATTCCTGACCACCTCCATACAGGTGCCTCTCCCAATGCTCCACCATGTAGTAGAGGCGGGCTCTTGCATGAGAGCCCACTTCTCCACTTTTTCCTTGCCTCTCTTTCCTCACATATGCAAAAATGCCATGTAAAGCGCACTATTGTACTTACTTGCTCCTACAGGTGCTTAAGCTTGCCACATAGGCATAAAGTCTGATGTGGCAAGTTAATCAAGAAGAGAGAGACTAGTTTGGTGACCCAAGGAAGAAAGCAGTGCTAAGCTGCGTGCACCTAGGTGAAAAGACAATTTCGAGTCTATAGTTAATTAAATGAAACAAACATAGCAACACCATTTCATTGGAAGAGGTCACTCCTTGGCAAATGCAATAAATACTAGTACTCCCTGTGTCCCATAATATAAGAACGTTTTTGGCACTGCACTAGTTTCAAAAACGTTCTTATATTATGGGACGGAGGGAGTACGAAGAAATAGATAGAGAGGAGTAAATAATACACTTATAGCCAACCTTATAGCTAACCTTGTTGTAGTATGAGTGACTAAGTGATGACTATGTATGACATGCCAACATCGGATAGCCTAACGCACCATGTTAAATCTCCAAGGGCGCGACCGCGCGTGCGACGCGACGATCGTGGTAGGTGCGACCATGATACGGTGTGCTGGCAGCCCTTGGATCTGAGATCAAACGGTCGCATGCTAAGTTGCTGAAAATTTGTAGAATAACCCTCCCGCAGCAACCGGAAAATGTCCTCCCGCGGGCCGGAGTAGGTTTCTCGGTTTGCATGCGGGTTTAATGGAGGCGAGGAGGCGTGTTCAGCCGGGCGTGCAGTGGACGACACAGTACTATTCGATTTGACAACTACAACTAGTATATTATAAAAACAAAGAAGAGTAGTAGAGATAGAGATAAGAATAGAGACTAGGGAGGAGCACCATCTACTACTTCGTGGGCTACTCCTGCGCTCCATTCGGCGGCCGCAACGTCCCCTACAGCCACTCCTTCCTGCGCTCCATTCGGGCGGTATTTGTTGACATTTTGGGAGCGCACTCTCGCGACTGCTAGCAGCCACGACTTCACCGACGACGACTTCTTCCCCGACCTCGGCAACCTCTTCCTCAACGACATGGGCGACAACCTCAAAGCCAATGGTGCTGCTCCCGTTGCACCGTATGTGTTTCTTTCCTTCCTGTTCGAAATCGTGGTAGAATTCATGTTTCTACTCTGTGTCCTAGAGTCGATCAGTTCATCTACTATGCTAGTCCGCATGATTAGTTTAATCTCTATTATAGCCGTCATGATTTATTTTGCAGTAAATCTCGTAGTAACTTGCTCATATATTCAACTGGCGGAACGTCCCCTACAGCCACTCCCGTTTCATGGACGGCCTGGTCGATGCCTCCAAGGAGCCCTTTGTCTACTGCTATGAGTGCCCGGTGCCGTTTTGGGGCTCGCAGACGGACATCGTGCATCACGTGACGCAGGCGTGCGGCGATCACTACTGGCCCTTGGCGAAGAACATCAAGTACGAGACGTGCTATCCGTTCACCGTGCCGGAGTTGCTGGAGGATCAGCACCGCCTGCTAGTCTCGGAGGAGGACGGCAGCGTCTTCCTCTTGAACGTGGCCACCGGCGAGGCCCGCGCAGGCCGCCGCCACATCTCTGTATTGTGTGTCAGGGGCGACGCCGATGACACTAACATTGACAAGAGGCCGATGTACGGGTGCATTCTCACTATTACTACCCTTCGGAGGTCCGTGGCGGCGACACTGGCTGCGTCAAGCTGACTTGGACTCTGCCGAGCTAGGACCTTCCCGCCGATGTGGATATGGAAGACGCGTGGTATTATTTGACCCCAACAATGTGCATGGGGACTCCAAGGAGGTTGACCTAGACATATGTATTACTAAGTTAAATGTTGATCATTAGTCTTCGCTCAATGTAATCCGCTGTCTAAGCATGTGGAGACTTCCATGCATGATCTTGCTCTATTGGAGTATCGCGCATGAATAAAAGTGTATCAATTTATGGTTTAGTCTAGAATCTTCCATGTATGAATTTTTACTACAAGATCTGGGTGAAAGACTTATGATGAACCATTTCCTGCAAAGCACAATAAGAGTTATTTCTTCACAAGTTTTGGATGCAAGTTGAACGGTTGAACGCTTTTGTTTGCAAAAGATACTTTTTTATCTATTTCACCCGATGTTTCTGCGCTCTAGAGATGAAATAATATCCGAAGAAACCTATCGATACCTGTTACACATGAGATGACCCCCACATCCTTTGTCAAAATAAACAACACCCCTATCAATGCATTTCACTCTTCCGTGCAACGGACGGGCACCTTACTTGCTCCTACGGATGCTTAAGCTTGCCACATAGGCATAAAGTCTGATGTGGCAAGTTAATCAAGAAGAGAGAGACTAGTTTGGTGACCCAAGGAAGAAATGGTGCTAAGCGCGTGTACCTAGGTGAAAAGAAAATTTTGAGTCTATAACGAATTAAATGAAGCAAACTTAGCAACACCATTTCATTGGAAGAGGTCACTCCTTGGCAAATGCAATAAATACTAGTACTCCTTGTGTCCCATAATATAAGAACGTTTTTGGCACTACAGTATTGTCAAAAATGTTCTTATATTATGGGATAGAGGGAGTACGAAGAAAGAGATAGAGAGGAGTAAAAAAATACACTTATAGCCAACCTTGTTGTAGTATGAGTGACTAAGTGATGACTATGTATGACATGCCAACATCAGATAGCCTAACGCACCATGTTAAATCTCCAGGCTGACCATGAAGCGACGCTGACGGTCATGGTAGGCGCGACCATGATACGGGCTGTCGGAAGCCCTTGGATCACGAGATCAAATGGTCGCATGCTAAGTTGCTGAAAATTTGCGAATAACCCTCCGTGATAGGATATTCACCCATAGGTCTAGAATCACGCCATGCAACCGCTCAATCTCAGATCTAAGGGCTCTCGGAAGCCCGTGATCATGGGAGAATGGGAAGCCACTACCACATCGTTCGCAGACGCTGGCAGTTCGCTCATACTCGTCCCCGCACGTCCTTTAATACTACGGCGGTTCGCTCCTAGTCGTCCCGTCCATTCACATTACGGCAGCTCCACTAATCCTAACCCTCCTCCCAAATCCATGGCATCCCAAATCTCCCCGATCAGCGGTGAGTACAAGGTCAGAACCATCACCGGCGATGAGTTCGACGTTATCTACACCCGTTCTTCCGCGATGGTGAAAGGATGCCTTTCTCGCTTCAGACGCATGTTCGTAGACTCAGATGATGAGTGGATCACTGGGCTAGATGTTGAGTACACCACAGTCCTGGGACGAGAGAAGGATCTAAAGGACGAAGAGAGGAAGAAGCCCGCCATGATCCAGGTTTGCGTGCATGACTTATGCTTGGTCTACCACATATGCCATGCCGACGTTGAGTGCCAGGATTTTATGGACTTCCTCGAGAGCAACCTAGTAAAATTCGTTACTGTAGACTTTGGTAATGACAAAGAAGTCCTGCGTCGGATAGGCCTCGTTGTAGGAAACACCTTCGACTTCCAAAAGAATCGGATGGTGTCCTCTCGTTAGCCTTCAATGCTGACCCTGGCAGGAGCCATGGTTCATCCTTCGTACGTTAAACTGGGGAAACCTCCATACACGTTTCATCGTCATGCATGGCAGCGGAATGTACTAGATATAGACCACATCCACTACGCTACAATGGATGGCTACCTTTGTTTCAATATCTACAAGGGTTGGATGAAGAGCAACAGCCAAGTTGGCGGTTCAAGCAAAGAAGTATCGGCCAAGAGGAAGAGGGACAAGGACGAAGTCGAGGACGTGGACGAGGACTCCGAGTAAGCTGGCAGTGTCGTTGCTCATGGTGGTTCTAACGCAGTGTCTACCAGGATAGTTGCAAAGTTTAATTCCAGGTGTGATTAATTTAATTTGAGGGGTGTGTTGTGCTGAGCCACCAGCAGAACTATGTTATGTTTCTTCTTGTTACTTTAACTCTTCAGTACGTACATACAAGTATTTCTTACATTTCATCTTCTAGTTGGTATAGTACTACCACTCGTTTCTTCACATTATATACGTACAATATATATGGCCAACATCATATAGCCAATAGTTTAGTTGTCAAAGAATTTCAGGGTGCTTAGTTTTGTCAAATAATTCCAGTGTGCTTAGTTTTATTTGAGGGGTGGGTTGTGCTGGACACCATTATTGTGACTAGCCTTTTTAATAGTACTATATGCATAATTTGGCGACCAACGCTCTCTACATGTACCACCTTTTTTTATTTCAAGTTTTGCTCCATGGCGCAATCCATCAATACTACTGTTGTACAAAAGTATACATTTTTTTAAAGGCTAGAGGGCGGGGCACTCTAGCTTGGTCGGTTTCACGAGAGGCGAGGGCCTTTGTGATTTGACGGCTTGTTACTGCTGGAAGGCGGGGCCTTGTGATTTGACTGCTCGTATAAATGCGCCGACGACCTGATCGAGGAGGAGCAAAGAACCATGTGGTATACTCAAATTTTCCACTTGAGTAGTACTATGATGGAGGAGCACGAAACACGGCAGCCCAGTGCCATATGGAGATAAAAAATGATCTAATTTGCTAGTCATCTCATTGTTAGCATTGTTCTATTCATTCCCTAAAAAACCATTGTACTATTCATGCCTCGCAGAGAACGTGACACGTGCGGCGAAACACCCGAAGCAAAAGATGAAACACAACAGCAAAAGAAGAAGGAAGATTATCACCCCAAATGATCTAATTCGCCGTGGAGTCGTGAATCGCTTCTTCATCGCCTCCACGACCTCCATCTCCTTGCGCGTCTCCTCCGCCATCTTCTTCATTCTGTCCATGACGCGGGATTTCTCGACGTGAGCCTTCATTATCTGTTCCACGGCCGCATTACGTACCTTGACAGCAGCCGGGTGCTCGATGCGGAGCTTCGCCAACTCCTCCTTCTGTTCCATGACGAGGGTCTGCAGCATCTTCATTGAGGAACTACTATTCTCATGCAGCTTCTTCCAGCCGGCGTTCTTCTCCTTCAACAGGTCGATCTCGTGGCAGAGCTTTGCCTTGTCCTCACGAAGTCGCAGGATTTCGCCGGTCGCCTTCTTCTCTGAGGCAATGCTCTTCTTCAGCAGCATCCCCAAGCCGGTGGTCAACCCCCCCTGCTGATTGAGCTCAGCGGGCATGTCGTCGAGGCTCTCCTTCATTAAATCCATCAAGCCTTGGATGAACTCCTTCTGCTTATTGAGCTGCTTATTGAGCTGACCGGGCATGCCGTCGAGGGATAACGACTCCAGCTCCGCCGACTCGGCATGTTCGCCTTCGCGGCTAGGGCGCTCCTGGGAGCCATCGCCTGCCTGTGAGAGATCTTTCGAGGTCTCTGCGTGGCGGCGAGCCCTCTCTTTTTTTCCACAGTCTTGGTTGCCGCTCCCTTGTTACGAGTAGTTCTCGACCTAGAGCTCTGCTCACCGGCCGTGGCAACGACGGACGAAGAAGAAGCACTTATGAGGAGGAAAGGTAGAGTAATTTTCGGTTAGGTAGTTACCCTTTTTATAACCTAAGTACTATCACTAGTACTAATACCTGCATTGTGGGAACACGTTCAGGTTTGGTACATACTAGTAGGTGTGAGCAGGCTTTCGAATGTGATGGGAACAAGGTAAAGATTAGTTGATGGTTTTGGTTTCGAGGCCCGAAACGGCTCCCGATGAGTTTAGCGGAACATAAATTTCAAGTACTACACTGCTCAAATGCATAAATATTATGTTATCACAAAAATTGGCACAAAATACGAAGGAGACCAATGGAAGTACTACTTAGCAACCCATGATTTAACTACCGCATGCACGCAAGTGGAGTAATAATGTCTTTCTTCCGCCCTCACGTCCACTCAATTTGCATGCGCTTGTATTAATTGACCATCAATGAAGTGAACGACTTTACACACGCCAAATTATCACATGGGGTGGATCTTGGTACAAAATTGCGTCCGCCCGTGTACCTGCGATGCGTGCGAGGGAATGAGTGCGTGCGTGGCGTGCATGCACATCTTCGCTTCATGCATGTACCGCCAGTATGGCTCAGGGAGGACGAGTACATTCTTCTGGAACCAGCAACACGTCACTGTGATCAATCCACGTGGCTTCATGAACTGTAAGAGAGACACTGTGTAGCGTGCCATTGGTATTCTAAGTTACGTGTATTGCACATAATCGAAGTACTAGTAAGGTACACATGCATTGCACGCATCAGATTTTGCAACCAAATTATGAATAAATACCACACTATAGCATGTAAGCTGTGAGTCATATATGCCTGATGTAGCCCTTCGTTTAATTCTTATAGTTCATCTCATTCAAAATCAATTAGAGGGTGCTTGGATACGTTTTAGTCCCATGACTAAAAGTAGTGAGACTAAAACATGCTAGCCTCAGCCATTCTTGGATCCAAATACTAAGGAGACTAAAATCAAGTTAACGAGCATTTATTATCCTCCAAACCCTCCAATCCAGAACTCGCCCGTGTTAAAGGAGAGGAGTTAAATGAGGAGAGAGAGGACTAATCCACATTTTAGTAGGGGTACCTGTCGGTATCAAAACTAGCGGATCTCGGGTAGGGGGTCCCGAACTGTGTGTCTAGGCGGATGGCAACAGGAGACAAGGGACACGATGTTTTTACCCAGGTTCGAGCCCTCTCGATGGAGGTAAAACCCTACTCCTACTTGATTAATATTGATGATATGGGTAGTACAAGAGTAGATCTACCACGATATCAGTGAGGCTAAACCCTAGAAGCTAGCCTATGGTATGATTGTTGTTCGTCCTACGGACTAAAACCCTCCGGTTAATATAGACACCGGAGAGGGTTAGGGTCACACAGAGTCGGTTACAATGGAAGCAGATCTACATATCCGTATCGCCAAGCTTGCCTTCCACGCCAAGGGAAGTCCCATCCGGACACGGGACAAAGTCTTCAATCTTGTATCTTCATAGTCCAGGAGTCCGGCCAAAGGTCATAGTCCGGCCATCCGGACACCCCCTACTCCAGGACTCCCTCAGTACCCCTGACTAA
The DNA here is from genome assembly GCA_021605145.1 of Aegilops bicornis. Classification (NCBI taxonomy): domain Eukaryota; kingdom Viridiplantae; phylum Streptophyta; class Magnoliopsida; order Poales; family Poaceae; genus Aegilops; species Aegilops bicornis. Next base: position 104,135,582 of record CM038671.1, read on the forward strand.
AAAAATTTAGTCTCAAGACTAGTTTTAGCCCCTCTTTAGTCAGGTGTGCTTGGAACTTTAGTCTCTTAAAGAGACTATTTTTAGTCGGACTAAAATAAGTCCTTTGGATCCAAGCACCCTCTTAGTTCTTATAAAAAAAGCTAAGAACGCTGGAATAGGAAAAACATGGGATTATAGTGGAATGTCATCTTGAATCCTACAGGATTGTACGAGTGTTTGATTGTGCATGGAAAAAATGCAGAATTATTTCAAAGAGGTTTGAGTGGATGGGATGTTTCCTATGAAATCTAGTGCAAATTAATCATATGGAAAAATTCCTATGGTTTACAATCCTACGAATCAAACAACCAAGATAGGAAAAATTCCTAATGGTTAGAATCCTCCAAAATTCCTTTGAGAATCATTTGAATCAAAGAAGCCCTTAATCTATTTTATGATTCATGGAATTGTGCGTTGTAAAGCATTAAGTAAAAAACAAATAATGGCAATTCAACTAGAAAAAAGTTTGGGCAGTTATGATACGGAAGATTCTAGAACAAAAGAGAACCACTGTTGTTTTGAGGTTTGTGCATTATGCTTAAGTTCAACCATGGAGTCTGCTAGATTGTACATGTGGCAAAATCCGGTGGGGGGCTAGAATATTGTGCGAGGGGCCGAGTGGAGGGAGACTATGAAGGAATGCCCAAGTGCGAGATCGATATTTGGAGAGAGGGGGCGAACACATGCACTGTTGCATGCAGTGGCGGAGCCATGAAAAATAAATGAGCTAGGGGGCCAAGCCTTGCTAATCCTTTACGAGGAGGGTCAATTCATGAAATTAAACCTTTTTTAGCAGCAATTGTCTAATGATCACATTCATATTAGCCTCGATATATACGGATGTTAGGGGCAGGGCCCTCATCGCCCCTGTCTTCGCCATTGTGCACGTCCCGAGAGATGAAGCGGAAGGCATGGATGATGAGAGGGGTACGTTGGATACATAATTAATCTGGGTGAATTAGCTATATATGTTAATCCTATATAGAGAGGTATAGATTGATCGATGTGGACGTGGGAAAGAGGGTGAGACCTCACTGGATATATCGATTGATCGGTTTGTGTGGAAAACTATGAAAGACCTAGCTAGCTATATACACACATACATAGAGGAACATTGATCGTTGCGCATGCACGCGTGAGAGATAAAGAATGCCTGATATGATGGACAGGGGGATGTGTGTGGGTGTGTGCCTTCATGGGAGACCGATTTGAAGAAAAAGATTGCATGCGTGCGATGGATAATGCCGACTGGTAGTGTGTGTGCATGCATGCACGAGAGAAAGTTAGTGGTACAATTATAAAGAGAAGACTACTGTGTGGGTGTAAAAGAATAGGTGAGGTCATAATCAATGTAAAGTTGAATTCAAATATTTGAATAAGAGATCAGGATGTTTGAAACCCATGCATGCGTGAAGATAACGGAGATCTGCGCGGTGTGGTTTGGAAACGAGCATGTTGTAATGTATACACATTGAACAAGGTCAGATTGATTTGAATTTGAGATACCGATGGCAGACATCATTTGGCCTCGTCGCATCCGTGCATGGACACGCTATTCTAATTGGAGATGATGGGCGGCTTTCGCATCACATATCTATATCTATACCCCTATATATATTATATTTTATTTTTTTTTATATTGTGTGCGGGTAACTTTAACTTTGAAAGATGGTCGTTGGATGAGGCGAATCTGATGGTCCGAAGATGGCAAATTTGAGCACTATTGGCCGTTGGATATCATCTAGATTCCACCAGATTTCGCCACATGTATAATCTAGAAGACTCCATGGTTGAACTTAAGCATAATGCAAAAACATCAAAACACAAGCACTTCTTATTTGTTCTAGAATCTTCCGTATCAGAATTGCCCAAATGTTTTTCTACATGATTTGCCATTATTTGTTTTTACTTTATGTCTTACAACGCACAATTCCATGAATCTTAAAATAGATTAGCTTTCTTATAAAAACGAGATGTTGTTGAATGGAATGAACTATAAGAATTAAACGAACATCTACATCATGCATATATTACTCAAAGCTTGCATGCTATAATGTGGTATTTATTCATAATTTGGTTGCCAAATCTCATGCGTGCAATGCATGTGTACCTTACTCTAGTCTAAATGGTGTTTGTGTGTGTAAGCAGCGTGTTGAGGTGCAAATTGTCTTTTTGGGTACACGTTAAGCTTGTTCTTCCGAAATTTCAAGTCACGCCTTGTTATGCCGAAAATTCAAGTTAAGCGTCTCTGTCATCGTGGCCGTGGAAACTCCCGTCTCTTCAACCCGCGCCTTGTTAGCCCGAAATATTTAAGACATATCTTTGTCTTGTTGTGCTCCGACAACTCCCTCCATCTCACCCCGCGCCTTGCTATTCCGAAATTACAACGCACGCGAAAACTCCCACCTCCTGTGAAATCCCGACACGTGAAATGCCCGTGGTAATCCTGAACCGAAAGAATCGCCTCAAATCGGTGGGGGGTACTTTCATAACTTACCCCACATTTCGGACAAGCGTGTCTCTAAGCCATGGTTCCCCACTGCCATCCCATCCGCCACCCATTCGTACACCGAGGCCGCGAAAACCCGCGACGAAACCCCACACCCTGCTCCGTCCGCCACCAAATCGGGGCCTCTTCCCCGACGACGTCATCCACAGCAACACCTCGACGTCCCTCATCCATCGTACAAGATGAGGATCCGTCGTTGATCTCATCGTCCCGCCGGTTCAGCCACCCCGTCCTCCACCTCCAACGAGCTGCCCCGATGTTCCCCTCGTGTTTCGCACCACCTCCATTCCCACATCGCCGTCTTCACCTGCACCACCGGAAGAGCATCATCATCACCGTTTCCTCGGATGAAGCTGCGGCCTAATCGGCATCACCAAAGAGGTTGTACACTAATTGCTGCAATTTCATCTTGATTCGATCTCATGGTGCTGCCGACGCTCGATCCCGAGCCGACACGGCGCGGCTCCATCCACGGCGGCGTCGCCGGCTACTTCCTCCACGACGTCGCTCCCTCGGCGGTGACGTCCACATCAGTAGGAGCTGCTACTGCTTTAGCTCTCGCTCGCGCTGCTGCTCTGCTCTTGCTCTCGGTTCCCTGCCTGGTCTGCTCTTGCTATTGCTCTTGCTCGCGCTGCTGCTCTCGCTCTTGCTCTTGCTTGCTATGGTGCTCCGATTTAGCTACACTTCAGTCGACTGAATCGACTTTTGGGTCAGTTAATTTTCAGGGGGGCTCGCCGGGGTGAAGGAAGAACCAGCAGCTGCGGGGAGGGGGGTTCAGGATGGGGGTGGTGGTTGCCGGCGGTGGCGGGGCGTTGGCGGGGCGGTGGCGTGGGGATCACCGGAGAAAAATCACGGCACGGGGGGGCCTAGAGGGATGGCCGGGGCGGCGGTGGACCGGCGGTGGCGAGTGTTTTCGGGGCGGGCGGCGACCGCCGTCATGGTAGCGGTCATTGTTTGGCCGGTGGTGGCTGGCGGCTCAGGGGGGTGGAGGTTGAAGATGAACCGCAGGCCCTTGATTTCGTATCCAACGGCTGCAAAATCGATTAGCCAGAGATGAAAAAGTCAGTCGACCGACGTGTAGCCTCACCTTTCTAGTGCGTTCAGTTTCAACAGGAAAATTCAGTTTCGACAGCAAAATTCAGTTTCGACAGTTAAGTTCAGTTTCAAGAGTTAAGTTCAGTTTCGACAGTTAAGTTCAGAGATGAGCGGCTGATGTATTTTACATCTAGCACTTTGTGGTTATGTATTTTACGTCATGTATTGGAGATGCTATTAGAATTCCACTCAGATTAACGTTGTTCGTTGTCTCTCTTGTCCTGCGTCAGCCTCGGCGTCGTACAACTCACCGGAGCTACTCCAACGACGAAACCCTCCATCACAGCAGAGCAGTACCTCGGACTCCATCTCCAGACGCCTAAGATCTTCTTCCCCTCCTCCGACAGCAAAGTCAGCCGGAGTATCCTCACCGGCGAACCCAATCACGCTGAGATCGACATGGCTTCGCCAAAGAGGTTGTACACTTGTTGCATCTCTTTTTTACTCTACATGTTATATATATTGTCCACTGAGCACTGGTAGTAACGGGAAATACGATTATTTTATCCTACTATATGACAAGCAGTGAGGTACCAGGCAACTTAGCTATCCGTGATGGACTCTCTTGAACGCCATCATTATTTATCTCTGCGCGTTTGAGCTGTGCATTTGTCGATGGGCCTGGGAGTTGAGCTAGTATGGCAATGGCCTGGGTCCAAAGTAATAGAAGTAGCACAAAAACATTTTTTTAGTGTAGGATTTTCCTTGCTCAATCCTGCCTACTAGAATCGCTTGATGCTTGAAAGGAAAAGTGAATGAAAAACATAGGAATTGGAAAGTTTCCTATGGTACTACTTTTCATGAATTTGGTGCAAAGGAATGGAGCAAAGGAAAACTGTAGGATTTGTTCCTTTAGTGTCTCCTTGAAAGAAAAACCATAGGAATTCTAATTTCCACTTCACCTCCTTTTCATATTCCTATTCATCAAGCACAATACTAAGAGATAGTAGCATAATAACATTATAACCGTACATTTTCTTCTAGTTTGACTAAATCTCACCATGCTTTTTTGCATCCCGTGATGTTCCAATTGTTGTGAATCAAACAACCAGATTGGCAGAAATCCTGTGTTTTTAAATTCTCTATTTTGCACGTGCATTCCTATCCTATTCCTGTCTATTTCCTATCACTTTGCATTGTTAGAATCCTCAAATTCAAACAAGCCCTTACTCAATTACTTCATTACAGATATGTGTCAAAGAAAACCTTGTGTGGTTTGTCCCGCTCCTGCGGCGATGTGTTCCACCCCAGCTCACCGCTCCAACGACGGAAGGGTTCACCACAGAGGGATCCGCTCTCGGTGTCTTTCTCCGCCTCGAGATCTTCTTCCTCACGGCAGCCACGACAACTGCATTACCATCATCAACTGAGTAGATGACCTTGACGACTACATGGGTCCGCAAGAGAGGTCGTACTCTTCCGTGTCTGCTTACGTTATGCGTCACTTAATATGATGACATGCTATATTATTGTCGTGTTCACCTATTAGACTCCGAGTCAGGTCCAAACTAATGCTGAAACTTGAGTTTTTAAATGGTTGTGGGGTACATATTGGGGCAGCAATCAGTACTATATGTCTACTATCTGGTTAATCTCCGGTGTCTACTATGAGTTTCATGTTGGGTGCAAATAAACATTAAAGGATCCATTATCTGTATTTTTTAACTAAAGCTATTATCTCCCTGCTATCATTGGTTTTGGGTCTATCCACAATTTGCTACCATCACTCTGGATTTGTGCATGCACTCCTTACAAAATCTCACTATGTTTTATTCCTATGCATGCCAGTTATTGTACACAATGGAACTGATCATGTAGAGCAAAAGAGATGAGCCTTGCGTGGCAATAAAATTTAATGCAGACGTCGTTCCATGTTTGGCGCAAAGGCAGCCCCCCTCCACCCACTTCGGATCATAATCAAGAGGAAGATAAGCATTACGAGGGGGTTCGAAGGAGAAGACCACTCCTATTTACCCCATGAGGTCTTCGCTCTAACTTGGCATCTTGATGTTGGTAATATCATGCATATGGTGCCTTGCATTGCTTATCGTATACATTAAAGATGTCATCCGCTTAGTTTAGACATGCTTTGTGTCAATGCCATCTGTTTAGTTTCTTTATCGTATATGTGAATCATGCAATGCCATCTTGTCTAGCCAGGCATCATATATGTGAATTTTGCAATGCCACCCTGGTTAGCCATCATCTTATATGTGAATTATATCATGCCATCATTTTTTTATTACGTGTTAAATTTGTCAACAATTTTATTACATTCAATTACTCTTCCTGTGCATCAGCCATTTGGCACGGTCATGGAAAAATCTGGAGTGGAAACAAGGTCTTCAGAGCAGACAATGCTATCTGACGAACCGCTTGTCTTGCTGGTTACTGATAGCTCCTCAGAGGAGGATTCGGAGACAGATGACCAGTCATATCCCCCCCCCCTCGAGGTGCATGCCCTAACTTGGCAGGGTTATGCTGCTCATATCGTGCGTATGGTATCTTGCATTACTATGTCATTTTCTTAGTTTAGACATGCTTTGTGTGAATGCCACCTGTTTAGTGTCTAATTACCATATATGTGAATTATGCAATGCCATCTTGTTGCAAGACATTATATATGTGAATTATGCAATGTTATCTTGTTACAAGGCATTATGTATGTGAATTATGCAATGCCATGCTGTTTAGGCAAGCATCATATATGTGAATTATATCATGCCGTCCATTTTTGTATTTCTCATTGCTTTTGTCGACAATGTTTGTATATTCAACTGCTCTTCCTGTGCATCAACCATTTGAATTGGTGATGGAGAAATCTGGAGTGAAAACAAGGTCTCCGTGAGCAGACAATGCTACCTTTGAAGCAGATGTCTTCTTGGTTACAGATAGCTCTTCAGAGGAGGATTCAGAGGCGGATGACCAGTCCTATTATCCCCCTGAGGTGTATGCTCAAACTTGGCAGGGTTATATTACTCATATAATGCATATGTTGTATTGCAATGCTTAGTTTTTACATCATATACACAATATTGAACTCCATCTCCTTAGTTGACACATCATATATGCGATTACCCTCTGCTCACTTCCTTAGTATAAATCATATATTTGAATTATGTCATGCCATGATGTTTACATAGACAGCATGTATCTGAATTATGGCATGCCAACCCATTTTCTAAAGACATAATATATTATATCATCTCATCATGTTTACATAGTCATCATATTTTAAATTATGTCATTCTATCCGTGAATTATATCATGCCATCATGTTTCCATCGACGGCATGTTTGTGATTTATGGCATGCCAACCACTTTAATAGACACATCGTATAGTTATATCATGTCATCCTGTTTACATAGTCACCATATTTTGAAATATGTCATTCTATCCTGTTTAGTTAGCCATCATACATGTGAAATTGTGTCATGTTATCCTGTTTAATTAGCCATCATATATGTGAAATTATGTCCTGCTATTCTGTTTTCTTAGACAACATAAATGTGAATTATTTCATGCCCTGCTTTTCTTCCCTACTATCCATTGCACTGTCTATCTTACAATGTCTGTACATTCAATTACTTCTCTTGTTTATCAGCCATTTCAATTGGAGGGAGTGATGGCTGTATCTGTGGGAGTAAAAACACGGTCTTCAGAAAAGATCGTGCTACCTATCGATGAAGATAGAACCACGGTTGTACTTGCCCAAGAACCAGCCCCACCACACATAACCCACACTCATGCAGATTGTACCCCTACCCAGTTGGATAGAGAACCAGCTACACCCCTTCTAACCCCAAACCCAGCAGATAGACACCCAGTTCCCGTTGACACGGCACCGTCTCCACCACAGAGCACCCAAACATGCGCAGTTAGTAAGGCAACTGCAGTGCGCAAATCACGAGGACCACCACTCTGAACCCGAAGTCAACGCTTAAAGAAGAAGAAGAATTGTTCTCAGGTCAGGTTTCGTAGCTATGGTTCATACTACTTTGCTCTTGCATCACTGTATTTACTAATATCAACCAATTTCAAATTTGAAGGATGCAATTGAAACTCCAATGGCGCAACATGTATGTTTTAAACCTGTTTCTTCAACGTGTTTGGCTGTTTGCTTATGTAACTTGCTCTATGTTGATTTTAGTTTCAATTAAATAAACAGTTATGTTCTCATGCCATGCACATTAAAGTGTTGTTATTGATGTGTAGTTTCCCACACTTATATTCTGTCTATGCTGCTTTGTCTTAAATAGATATGATTTGAACTGTATTTATCTTGATTTGGCAACATAAACTAGAATTGTATAGACCATATAGTGACCATACTACATAGATATATGTTTGTTTCATGCTGTTATCCTGTCCACCTTACTACTGAACTGGTTTACCAAAATGAGTTTCATATACTACATTGTAAAACTGAGATGTGTTTGTTTGTTTCTCTTTTAGAACGCGGATAAAATATTGGAGAAGAGTACCCTATTATGCAATGGTAAAGGAAGTAATGCAGATAAGGTTCAAGATAGTGAGACATCCCTGTTGGTCTCCAAGAAAGCTGATAAAAATTATATTGAAGACACTGAGACAACTCCAAAGTCATGTATTGATGTAGTGTTCGAGTTACTGGCTACCACTGCTGGCACCAGCTCTTCGAACTCGTTGCCTGAATCAGTTCGGCTTCTTGAGTCTCAACTTCAAGTTGAAAGATATCGATCAGATGTTATGCGACGAGAAGTCAAGGACCGAGGAAGTCCCCGCAGAATTCAGATGCATACTTTACGGTGCAACAAAGAAGCTACTGGAGGACTTAAGAGCCAAACAAGAGAAAGTTAATAAGCTTGCTAAGCATCTTGCCAGCATTATGGGTACCCAGGATATTTTTTCTTGAGCTCTTCTGAAGTGGTTTCAGTTCTGGACTAGTTTTGCTGCGATGTTTATATGCTGTTGTGTTCCCTATATTTGCACTGGTGGCAAACTTTGATGCCCAGTGGATGTAATATGTGTAATAGCCGTGATAGCCTAGTGTAAGTTGCTTGCTTATTTATTTCCTTGTTGTCTTGTTTATTTGTTTGCTTGTAGTCAGTGCAATTCTTTTTCTGTGGTTTGCTAGTGGCTGCAATAACCTATTTTCTAAAACTAGGCCACAATAAACGCCACGGTAGTGACACTGGGCCTACGGGCCGTAGAAACAGTGGGCCTTCTACGGGCCGTATCATCAATGGGCCTTATATGGGCCGTATGATCGATTGGTCAAACATGGGCCAAAAATACCGCATTCTGGCCGTAAACGGGCTGGAGTTGGAATCGTCCGTTCATGGGCCGACCATAACGGGCCATCGTTAATAGGCCGTACTTGATGACACTATGAAAACGGCTGTCGGTGTCAAAACCGGCGGATCTCGGGTAGGGGGTCCCAAACTGTGCGTCTAGGGAGATGGTAACATGAGACAAGGGACACGATGTTTTTACCAAGGTTCGGGCCCTCTCGATGGAGGTAAAACCCTACTCCTGCTTGATTAATATTGATGATATGGGTAGTACAAGAGTAGATCTACCACGAGATCAGAGAGGCTAAACCCTAGAAGCTTGCCTATGGTATGATTGTTGTTTGTCCTACGGACTAAAACCCTCCAGTTTATATAGACACTGGAGAGGGTTAGGGTTACATAAAGTCAGTTACAATGGGAGGAGATCTACATATCCGTATCGCCAAGCTTGCCTTCCACGCCAAGGAAAGTCCCATCCGGACACGGGACGAAGTCTTCAATCTTGTATCTTCATAGTCCAGGAGTACGGCAAAGGTTATAGTCCGCCATCCGGACACCCCTAATCCAGACTCCTCAAGAGCCCCCGAACCAGGCTTCGATGATGACAAGTCCGCGCAGATTGTCTTCGGCATTGCAAGGCAGGTTCCTCCTTCGAATACTTCATAGAAGATTTTGAACACAAGGATAGTGTCCGTCTCTGCAAAATAAGTTCCACATACCACCGTAGAGAGAATAATATTTGCACAAATCCAATCTGCTGACGTATTTCGCTGTGTGACATCACACCTCGGCCAAGCCTATATTCTAATCATTTTTACTGTCCCACCTCAGCGCACTTAGCGAGGCGGTTTCCTTGGCACGTCTTGTTGAAGCAGAGATCGTGTCCCCTTATTCCGGGATTCTCATCAATACGGGCATGGGTAACCCAATCGTGCCCATTGGCACGTCTCCTCTATCGAAGGCGAGTCCCAAACAGTCATGGGGAAGGCTCTTGGTATTCAACCTCTTTATAAAGAGACCAAGGCTCTACCCCTTTCTTTCAATCTCAATCGAATGCGCCCCTCGCCTCGAGTTCCAACACCCGAAGCTCCAGATTCAGCGGCGGACCTTCAATGATGTCGGTTCGACCTTCAAGGCGGTGGATGCCTTCCTCCATCACGTAAGAAGACGTGCTAAAGCTAAGAGATGCCAGTACTTAATCGGGCGAAATTTCAGATAGGCTGCCTGCTCAAGGGCAGGTTATTCCCACTCCCAAGCCTGGTGAGAGCGTGGTGTTCAAGGCCTCACTTCCTTCGGGGGTTAGGCTTCCCGACGGACCCCTTCTGAGGGGGCTCATGTTTTATTATGGGTTGGAATTTCGCGACTTGGATCCGGAGTCCATCCTCCACATCTCCTCGTTCATTGTCGTATGCGAAGCCTTCCTCCGCGTTACTCCTCACTTTGGATTGTGGCTTAAGACCTTCAAAGTGGAGCCGAAGGTGATCAAGGGGCAGCAAGCGGAGTGCGGAGGGGCTGTTATAAGCAAGAATACTGATGCTCCATGGCCCGAGGGCTCTTTTCAAAAGGAGTTCAGCTTATGGCAACGAGAGTGGTTTTATATCACAGCTCCCAGGGGCACCAAGTGGGTGGCGCCACCTGCCTTTCGCTTGGGTCCCCCCTCGCGGCTGGCGTCATGGGTCAATAAAGGGCTCGACTGGGGGCCGTCCAAGGACGTGCCCTTGTTGCAGGTCCGCATTCAAGATCTCCTGGAAAGAGACATCAACCTGGCCATAGTGACGCAGGTCATGTTGATTCGCCGCACTTTGCCCTGCAAACGCCGCCCCCTCCGCCTATGGGAGTTTAATCCGGAGGGACCACGAGCTCTCCAACACTTTATGGGCGCGACGCCCATGGAGATGTACAAATTGTTCTTCGGATCACAAGCAATGTGTCCGGACTCGACCGAGGACGCAGGTCTGAGCTGCAATCGCCCGGATACTCAAGTAAGTAGCCCTGTACCCGGACACGCTATCCGTATATTCATCATAAAATTGCCATTAAATGAGTTGTCCCTTAAACAGGATTGGATAGCGAAAGCAAAGCTAATCAGGTGTCCGACCCCCCTCCCTGAGACCACGCCGGATTCCGTGTTAACCAGGATGCTGGAGGTTGCGCCTTTAAAAGAAGGTGAAGGAGGGAACAAGGAAGCTACCATCTCCCCGAAGGAAGCTGTCAGGAAAGGAGGAATCGAGAATTCCTCCATCCAGGGAAAGAAGAGGACCGCCTCTGAAGAGCTGGAGACCATGGTCTCAAAGCGGGGGAAGAAATCTTTGTCAGAGGGTTCTGCGCCGGGAGGTGCCTCGGCCGCACTGTGCCCTCAAGGGGATCAACCCTCCAGCGAGCCATAAGTAGAGAGGGGAGTTTTAAAATAAGAGACATCCCTATTCTATTCCTGAGAAAGATAACTGAATTTTTACCTTGTAGTTCGGATCTCAGCCCTTCTCAGCAGAGCTCATCTTCAGGGGATCTTCATCCGGAGATGATGGAGAGCGGAACGACTCCCCCTACCGTACCGCCTTGCGAGGCGGGCGACCCTGAGGTGTCGTCACAGAGGGTTTCTTCGTGTCCGGCCTTCGAAAAAGGCCATCAGACGAGTCCGGCACCGTCCGGTGCACGGTCGGAGGAGCTGAAGGATCTGCTCGGGCGAGCGTCTATCTCAGTAGAATACCGTACGTTGATGGGTACGGTGATTGAAAGGATTTCATCCACGGAGAGCGGGTTGCACGAGGCCGTCGGGAGTTTACTGACAGGTTTTGAGGTACGCGAAATGATATACCTTTTGACAGTTCCACATATAAAAGATGCGCCCTGTATAGATAGTAGCCCCTGAGACTCGGTGCGTTGTCAAAAAAGACAGCGCGCCGAGGATCATAATCCCAGGTATAACATGTCGCTCTTCCTATGTAGGTGGCGAAGTGTCTGGTGGCTAGCCAGACTGATGAATTTGCCGAGCTAAAGCGGCAACTCGACGTGGCGGATGCCGACATCGCGCTTGTCAACAAGCGGCTTGACGAGTCACAAGGTATGCAATTTCTCCACGGAGACCTGGTAAGGGGGCTTGATGCCCGTGCCTTACAACATGTATGCTTGATGCAGATGGTGCTGCTGCCATGGAGAACCTTCGGGCGGAACTCGCCCGAGCCAAGGAGCAGGCCAGAAAAAGTGATGCGGCTGCCTTAAAGGCGGCCGAAGAGCTGAAAGCCGAACATGCTGCTCACTGCCGAAGCAGGAAGGAAATGGCCGAGATGGCTGTGAAGTTGAAGGATGCTGCCGACCGCTGCAAGCTTCTTGAAAAAGAAGGTCGGGCGGAACAAAAGGATCTGGAGAAGGCCACTACCGAGGCCAAGGATGCTCGCTCTGCAATGAGAGCCATGAATCAGGAGCTACGTCAGGCCGGAGATATCGCGGCTGGAAAGCCCTTTATGCTGCGGATGAAGTTCGGGGATCCTAAATATACTCAGTTGGACCGGCTATGGAGTGCGGCGGATACTTATCTGGACTTGGCGGCAAGTGCGGAGCGGCCGAACACTTCCGAGATCAACAGGATCACGAAGTGGAAAAAGCTTTTTGGTCGCGATTCCACGGTCAGCGCCCACTTCCATTAACTGAGCGTTTGGCTGAATGGGCGGAGCTGAATAGGTTATCTGGACTCGCCATGAAGGATGTCGTGAGTCATCTATGGCCGGAAAGGCCCGAGCCAAAGAGTTACTTTGGTTTGGTGCAGTAGTTCCTTGGTGTTGCCTTTGGCCAGGACTGCTTCAGATCATGTACCTTGTGTGGTGACCATCAACACTTCTATCCCTAAATGTAATATTTTTCGTTTTGAAAATTACTGGGTGGAGCTGCAGGGTTTTATGGATTGTGTGTCTGCCTCATGGTCTTCTGCTTCCAGCAACACCGACATCTCGGCCAAGATTGCTGACAAATTTAAATCCTTGAGGGGGAATCTTAAGAGTTGGCACATGAATGTTTCCAAAATGAAAATTTTCATTGCTAAATGTAATAGGGTGGTTCTCATTTTGGATTGCTTGGAGGAATTGAGGCCACTTTATAGGCATGAGTTCAACTTTCATAATCTGGTCAAGTTGCACTTGGAGCATCTTCTGCACCTTCAATTTCTGTATTGGAAGAAGAGGTGTTCTATAAGATCTATTAAGGTGGGTGAGGAGAACACTAAATTCTTTCATGCTATGGCTTCTGAAAGATATAGGCATAACTCCATTGCTTCTCTGCGGTTGGATGATGGTACAGTTGTTTCTGATCATGAGCAAATGGCTGCTGCTCTTTGGCAAAATTTCAAAAACAGGATGGGTACTAGTCATGGTATTGAAATGTCTTTTCATCTTTCCTCAATCCTGCACAGAGTTGAGGGCCTGGACTCCCTCACTAAGATGTTTTCCAAGGAGGAGATGGATAATACTGTTAAGAGCATGCCCATTGATAAGTCTCCTGGGCCTGATGGCTTTAATGGACTCTTTTTTAAAAAGTGTTGGCCAATAATCAGTAAGGATTTCTATGAGTTGGCTTCTGCTTTTCATGAGGGGTCTGTGAATCTGGAGAACATCAATTATTCTTATATCACCCTGGTTCCTAAGAAGAGATCTCCTGAGTCTGTTAATGATTTTAGGCCTATCTCTCTTCTCGGTATGGGGTGAAATTCCTTTCTAAGATGGCTGCTAACAGGCAATTTTGATATCATAAGATGTTTGCATAAAAACCAATATGGTTTTATCAAATCCAGAACCATTCAGGACTGTGTTGCTTGGACCTTGGAATAGTTGCACCAATGCCATCAGTCAAAGAGGCCTATTGTCATTCTCAAGCCGGATTTTGAGAAAGCTTTTGATTCTATTGAACATGAGGCCATTTTCCAAATTTTGAGGAATAAGGGTTTTAATGATAAGTGGATTTCCTGGGTTAAACAGTTTTTGGCTTCTGGAACCTCTTCTGTTCTGCTTAATGGAGTCCACAGGAAACAATTTGCTTGCAAAAAGGGGTTAGGCGGGGTGACCCTCTTTCTCCTCTTTTGTTTGCCATTGTCACGATCATTTGCAATCAATAGTCAATGATATGCATCATAAAGGTCTTTTACAGCTTCCTATTCCATGCCATGATAAGGTATACCCAATTATCCAAAGATGTCGATGACACCCTCATTATTATGCTCACGAGGAATCTCAATTGCTCTCCTTGAAGAAAATGCTTCTACTTTTCTCTAAGTCCACTGGATTGCATGTTAACTATCATAAGTCCTCCATACTTCCTATTAATGTGGATTCAGTGGAAATTGCTAGACTTGCTGCTGTTTTTGGTTGTGTGGTTGGCACCCTTCCTTTTACTTATCTTGGGCTTCCTGTGGGAATTACAAAACCTAAGATCTTGGACTTAATGCCTCTGGTTGATAGTATGGAAAGGAAGCTCATTAGTTCTTCCTTCCTTGCTCATGGAGGACGACTGCGATGACTGACCTCCGCCCTTTCTTCTGTGCCAATTTTTTTTTCCTGTGTAGTCTGGACTTGCCTCCTGGTATTTTAAAGCAGCTTGAGAGAATTCAGAGGCAGTGTCTTTGGAGGAAGTATGGACATGATTCTGGTCAGTCACTGGCTACTTGGGGTTTGGTTTGTAGGCCAAAGAACAAAGGTGGCTTGGGTATTTTGAATCTGAAGCTGCAGAATGAGGTCCTGCTCCTTAAACATGCTAGCAAATTCTACAATAAAGTCGATGTGCCCTGGGTTCAACTCATCTGGAATACTTACTACCATGGTAGGGTTCCTCATGCTACGATCATTTGTGGCTCTTTCTGGTGGAGAGATATCTGCAAGTTAATGGATAAGTTCAGGATGGTCAATGCAGTGCATGTTAATAGAGCTGACACTGTCCTGTTTTGGTCTGATTCTTGGACTTTGGGGGACACTAATATTCCCCTTGAGCAGAGGTTTGCTAGGCTTTTTTCCTTTGCCATTGATCCCCTTATCTCTGCTGCTGAGGTTTTTGAGTCGACTGAGCTCACTTCCTTATTCCATTTACCCCTCTCTGAGAGAGATTTTGGAGAGTTGCAGTCTTTGCAAAACCTGCTTTTGCTTTCAAACCATAATCCTCAGCTTAATGATACATGGGTGTGGAAAGAGGATGGCAAGGGATATTCTGCCAAGAAATACTATTCCTTTTTGCATAAACACATTGTGCCCAACCCACTCTTGTCCTGGGTGTGGGCTAGCTGCTGCACTATGAGAATCAAGTTCTTTGCTTGGATGTTGATTATGGATCAGCTGAACACTCAGGATATGCTGGAGAGAAGGCACTGGAATGTATCTAATTCAAACCTTTGTGTGCTATGTCCAACACAAACCAAGGAGGATAGAGATCACCTATTCTTTCAATGTAATTTCAGTTGCAGGGTCTGGAATTATCTTCAAATCAACTGGATGGCTGGAGATGATATGATTGCCATTGCCTATCATGCTAGAAGGGATTTTGCTAAGCCTTTCTTCTCTGAAGTGGTTTTCCTGGCATGCTGGAACATCTGGAATGTTAGAAATGATAGGGTTTTTAGGAATATTTCTCCCTCTTTTCGTAGATGGAGGTCTTCTTTTATTCTAGATATTTCCCTCTTGGTTCATAGAATTAAGCCTAAGTTCAAAGAGGATCTTCTTAGATGGATTTCCTTTTTGCCACCTTGAGGTGAGTTTGTTGTTTTCCTTCTTTTTTCCTTTTTTGGGTCTTTTAGACCTTGTAAGTTGTGTACATTTGTAACCTTTTTATGGAAGCAATAAAATTGCTGTGGGGTCCATACCCTACAGTTTCAGGTCAAAAAATGAAGAGGTCAACATGCATAGAGGGTGCGCGGATGGCTCTTGCCCGTGTCAAGACATACTGGGCGGAGATGAAGGCCACCGACGTTGCATCTCAAGATTCGGACGGGAGCCGAGTACCTGCCGAGCACTATTTTCAGGAAGTTCTGCAGGGCGCTCGTTTAATAGAGACGCAGTGCTCAAAGGATATCATGTTCGAATAACATGTAATATTGTAAAACAATGTTTCGATGGAATATAAAAGCTTTTTATACTTGTGTCTGCAAGAATTAAAATACCTCCTGTGCGGCCGTTAATGTATATGTGTATATAACCTGAAAGATGGCAGTCTTCGGCTTCAGCCCCCACGCATATAATGCGGGGGTGTTCGCAGAAGGTGCATTTTCACACTTGATCCAACGTCTTGGTCCTATAAAGGAGGTGATAGCGCAGCGAACTAGTCAACCGCACTATAATGCTTTATCACTTTCACTTAGCCATAGGAGCTTGATAGTGGGGCTACTATATAGCCCCTAGGGGCACCGCGCTCGCCCGAATTCGGGGCGCGTGTGTGCCTGACCGAGAAACTGCCCTTCGTTAATGCGGAGGAATCCTAAAGATTCCGGTGGGTCATCGAGTGGTTGACCAGTCTCACGCTATATCATGACAGTCAATTTTCGACTTTCTCTCGAGGTGCTACTTTGGCGGAACCGGGGCACAATCGCAGTAGTTCTCCTGGTGCCACCTTAGCCGATAGAGCGGAACGTAAGGCAGCAAAACACAGGAGCCGGGCAAACCCAACATTTGACCAAAGACATGATTCGGAGCTGATGCATATAGGGCCCAACTCGCGACGCCGAACACTCCCTAAGGTATTCGGTCTTTATGAAAATGGGCTGAACAACGCCCTTAGTAATAAGCCCCTGGTGTCCAGGTACGCACAAAATCCTGACGTGGCCAATGCCAAGACTCCAGCCTCCACCTCGGTTATAGCAAGAAACCGGGGGATGTGTATCAACAAGAGACAGTAAAAAAGGTTTACACAGGGTCTTAATCTGAAAAGAATCCTTGGAACCTGTCCCTACTGCACGTCTGCGCCTGTGTCTCCGTTGTGCCGTATCCTGGACGGGTGTAGCACGGTGTTCATCTGTAAAAGAGAGGAAGTTAGTTGGAAAAGATCGTGCAAAAATGTACGTTATATTAAATAAACAAAGTACAATTTAAAAAATGAATAAAATTGAGCTTTATTGTCTCTTGTTGTACATGCGGGGAGCCCCTTGAACGGGGGTATGCGACTAGTAAGCCCTTGTATGTTTACGCCGGACTCATCTAGCCATGTCCAGGGTCTGAACGACCTGTTTAGGTGCTTTGATTAGTGAAGCCGGTTTAGTGTGTGGCTGTTAAGGCAGCCGCACAATCTTCCGCGCTCGAGGAACAATCGATATTTCCCTTTAATGAGATGATGCCTCGTGGACCGGGCATTTTAAGTATAA
Organism: Aegilops bicornis; assembly: GCA_021605145.1. Classification (NCBI taxonomy): domain Eukaryota; kingdom Viridiplantae; phylum Streptophyta; class Magnoliopsida; order Poales; family Poaceae; genus Aegilops; species Aegilops bicornis. The sequence continues at coordinate 104,152,822 of CM038671.1, forward strand.
GGGATGCATAATGCGGTATTGCGTTAAAGTGGGCGAAAGCTTCGCGTCCCAGTAGTGCTTGATAGCTACTTGTAAATGGGGCGATGTGGAAGGTTAGCTTTTCACGGCGAAAGTTGTCGGGTGAGCCGAACATAACTTCTAGCAGGAGAGAGCCCGCACAATGGGCATCTGGGCCTGGCGTTACCCCTTGAAAGTAAGTGTTGCTATGGCGAATTGTTGTTGGGTCTATCCCCATTTTGCGGATTGTGTCCTGATATAGCAGGTTTAAATCACTGCCGCCGTCCATTAGGACATGTGTAAAGTGGAGTCCGTTAATTATCGGATTTAATACCAAGGTAGTCCAGCCTGCATTTCGGATACTTCTAGAGTAATCCTGATGGTCGAAGGTGATTGGTTTTGACAACCAGTGGCGGGACTCCTCTGGGATAGGCCGTATGGCGCGTATCTCTATAGGCACCACTCTGTTCTCCCCTTTTCTCACGTGAAGTGAATTTACTGTTTTGACTTCTTGTGGGAAATTCTTTTGTTTTCTAGTGCTCTGCTTGTGGGGTTCGTCATCGTCCTCGCTTGGTGTGTCGAGCCCCTTGTGTTCGGCGTTGAGTTTGCCGGATTGCTTGAAGACCAAACAATCTCTACGGGCATGGTCTGCAGGCTTCCCGGGAGTACTATGGATTTGACATATATTCTCCAAGATTTTGTTTAGGTTAGATAGCTCATCCCTGTTATCCTTGAGGGGCAGCTTTTTCTGATTTTGCAGAGAGCTTTTGAATCCGGCGTTGACTGTCGTGCTCTTCGGGCTGTTTCCCTTGGTCCGGTGCTGGTCCTTGCTGCGTCGCGGTTTCCTGTTTCCATCCCTAACTTCGGATGTACTTGGGTCATTGGTATGCGCATCTTGCCAACCAGCTATCCTCTCCTGCACAAAAGCTGGTCATGAGGCTTGTTAATGCGGCCATTGTTCTTGGCTTTTCTTGGCCGAGGTGTCTGGCGAGCCATTCGTCTCGGACGTTGTGTTTGAAAGCTGCTAAGGCTTCGGCATCCGGACAATCGACTATTTGGTTCTTTTTAGTAAGGAATCTGTTCCAGAATTTCCGGGCTGACTCTCCGGGTTGTTGAGTTATGTGACTTAAATCGTCTGCATTCGGAGGTCGGGCATAGGTCCCTTGAAAATTTGCCCGGAAAGCATCCTCGAGCTCTTCCCAACTTCCAATGGTGTTTTTGGGAAGGCTTTTAAGCCAATGTCGGGCTGGCCCTTTGAGCTTGACGGGTAAGTATTTTATGGCGTGGAGGTCATCTCCTCTAGCCATGTGTATGTGGAGGATGTAATCCTCAATCCAGACTCCAGGGTCTGTTGTTCCGTCGTATGCCTCTATGTTTACGGGCTTGAATCCCGCTGGAAATTCATGATCCAGCACCTCATCGGTGAAACATAAGGGGTGTGCGGCGCCCCTATATCTGGGCGTACCGTGATGTTCGGATATTTGATTTGTTGCATTGCTTACTAGAGCTTGCTTTCTTGGCCCATAGATAGATCTGGCTGGGCCATCTTTTTAATGCGAATCCTTGTGCGGATCGCGTGCCGGCTTGTGTGCGCCGTCCTTTGCCGCACTGTGTTGGCAATGTGGTCGTTTGTCCGACTGGGTGGCTTCCTTATTTTTTTATTGCAGAGGCTCTAAGGCCTCATCATCAAATTCCGGCAGTAATTTTCGCTTCGGATAGCTCTTTTTGTGGCGACTGTCGTCGTATTTGTCTGCGGTGTTGAGTACTTTGCTCCATCTAATTCTGAGTGCATCTTTCGCTGTTTTGAGCTTCCGCTTACGCTTTTTTCAGGCTACTGTAGCCATGGCGATGAGCCTTTTTTGGAGGTTCTTCTGCTCCAGCAACTTGTCCTGTGTGAAGTCGTCCGGACTGTTGTCTTCGCCGGGGACGGGTTGTTTATCCAAGTTGCCCCGTTTGGATGGTTGCTCGATGGCATGTTCATCGTCCGCCGGTTCGCCCTGCTCTTTGGCTGGGTCTGTATGGCTGCTTTCTCTGTCCAGGTGGGGTTTGGAGCTGTCGGTGTACAAAAAGAGGGGTACACTTTTTGTACCCCTATAACTGTGCACGGGCAGTCTGAGCATGGGTACCACCAAGACCGAAAGCAAGGCAAGGGAGGTGAGCCAAAGTAAGGCCGAAGCTCGAAAGGAGCAGAACGACGCCAAGACCAAGGCCACAAAGAGCAAAGGGGACGAAGCGGACTTCCCCGGCAAGATCCTTGCCGGGGGGGGGGCGGTTTTAGCAAACCCGGCAAGACCCTTGCCGTGGCCGCTCGCCCCACACCTACGGAGCGAATCACCCTTGAGTCCACTGCCCCCATGGGGCAAGGATTCGGGAGACATCCCCGTGGTGGTATGCAGATCTTTGTGAAGACATTCAAGATCAGATACACACTATAGAAGATGACGACCCTTGGCGGGATCCCAGCCACGGAGGACCACAAGGCCCCCGGCAAGAGCCTTGCCGGGGATGACGGCAGGCGCCACGGCTAGGCCCTTCCCGGGGCCCCGGCAAGGCCCTTGCCGAGGCTACGGCGAGGCCCTCGCCAAGGACACCCGTAGGGCCACCATCAGGCCCACACCAATCAAACCTCCACCACCGTTCGCATGCAGCTGCCGACCCAACCAGTTGGGCAGGCACCTGCGTGGCGGGAAGCGGATCTTCGTGGAGACCCACCACTGCGCCACCTCAGCTGCCTGCCTGCCTACATGGCACCGCGGGCACCGCTGGCCAGGGCGCGTGTCGACGGGAAAGGGAGCGGCGATGGACGAGACAGGGCTCTCCCCCGTCCTCGATAAAGGACGGACACCTAAGCAAGACGCATTTAAAGCGCCTTGTCATGTAACTGGAGGGATAAACTCGTATCACTATACCCTTTCCACCTCCTGTGTGCCACTATGGCAACCCCTTTCCCTATAAAAGGAGGCCCAAGGCGACTAGGAGGGTTATCTGCTTTTTGGAGCTCCTCACGCCCCATAGCTAGTTGAAGAACACAGATAAACAAACCACCAAAGCAGGAGTAGGGTTTTATGCATCCTCGCGGCCCGAAACTGGATAAAGAAACCATGTGCTATTTGTTTGATCCGCTCTTCTCACGACCGCCGCTTCAAGAATCGTAGTAGGGATTCTTGTGATCCCATAGGTGTCGTCCCCGCACCGACATCTTTTGCGCGCCAGGTAGGGGGCGCAGTTGTGAGAATCATCTCTAGTAGTTAGTTCGACGCTTCTTCATCGTCATGGCGCCTAAGAAGAAGATGGCGGTGGCGGTTGGCCCGTTGGAAGCCGGACATCCCGTCCCGACGCGGGCGAGCAGTGGACCGGTCGCAGAAAGGACCCGGGGCGCCGCTCGCGAACACCAATACCGTCCCAGCAGCCGAAGTTTGGGAGGCGGCGATGCTCGTGCGCCTGGTAACGGGCCGCACGCTGCCAAATCCAAAAATGGAGCCAGGCCCTCCGCGGGTAGCGCGGGGCCTTCCAAGATCACTGCCACCCTGCTCGCAGGCGACGTGAGGGCTTCCAAGACTCCCACGTCGGCGCCGACGGCGCGCTCTTCTCAAGCGGCACGCGACGAACGGCGTAATCACGCCGAGGACCCCGGGCGTCGCCACGGAAAGAGCCCCGAGCGCCACTCCCGGGATTTAGAAGACCTGCCCGCTCGCCGAGGCGCTGGTGAAGATGGCATGCGACCGCGGGGCCGTGATAGAGCTCCTTCTGACATGGTCAGAAGTCGAAGCGCGTCGCGATCCGTACAGGTTTCGTTGTAACCAACGCCAGCAGAAGCCCTGGCGCGCGCGCAGTTGCTCCTCGATTTTCCTCCCACTACGGGGAAACTCGATGAATGGAGAGCCACTATCCGAAGCCTTGTTGTGGTGGCCAACAAAGACGAACCGAGTCTGGTGGACCCCCCGGGTTGACGCTCCGACGGAGCCCCACGCACCAGTGGCAGGAGAGCCGGCGGCGCCGCAACCACAGTGCACTCGCCTACTCCTCGCCCGGTACCGCGGACGCCAGCCCGTCGCGACGTTACGGGCGACGAGATCTCCGTAGCATCGTCCGACCCGCGGGCCCACTTCGACCAGCGCCAAGTTCTTCGGGAACGAGAACATGAAGATGCTCGAACCACTATCGAGCGCCGGCGCGGAGCGTGCCACCAATCAGACAGGCGAGCAGGGCCTGCTGTGAGCCACCCGACACCGGGGAGCCATGGAGGCCTACCTTATGTGGTAGGCTGTTCGGCTTTTACCCGTGAGCTGCGGCAGTTCCAGTGGCCCACTCACCGCACTTTCAAACCCGACGTGGGCGAAAAGTACAGAGGAAAGACCCACCCGTCCGAGTTCCTCAGTGTCTACACCATCGCGATGCAAGCTGCCGGAGCCCACGACGATAAGGTGCTTGCGAATTACTTTCCGTTGGCTCTTAAACCCAACGCCATGTCATGGTTGATGCACTTGCCGGTAGACTCTATTTCCTCCTGGTCGGATTTGTGCCATGAGTTCGTGGGCGCCTTTTACCGGAGGCCACCAAGCCCATGGCCAAGCAAGCGACTTGCACGTCATTCCCGTAAGGGAGGCGAGAGTCTCCGCAAGTATATACAGAGGTTCAGCCGGGTACAGTACAATATCCCTGATGTTCACCCTGCCGCCATCATCAGCACGTTCCATCAGAACGTGCATAACCGCAAGATGCGTGAAGAGCTGGCAATGAACAAGGTGAGAGATGTAGCAGAACTCTATGTTATTGCTGACAAATGTGCCCGGGCTGAAGAGGGAAGGAAGTACCCCGGCGAAGATGCCGGTGTGGAAACCGACTCCTCAGATGAGGATATTGCCGCCCCGGCGAAGAAAGGCCAGCGCAACAGAAGCGCAAAGGAAAAGCCGTGCTTGCCGTCGAGGATTCGATGACGCCGGCTCCACCAAGAAAACCAAGGCAGATGACCCCGCAAGGAGGTTGCGGATGTGTCGCTTCTGCCGGCCTTGGCGGCTGCCGAGAAGCCAGGAAACTCTGACAAGCGATACTGCAAGATCCATCGCACCAAAGGCCATGCTCTCCAGGACTGCCGACAGGTTGAGCTCCTCGCTGAGAAGCAGAGGGCTGAGTTTGATAGGCGGGACAAGGAGAAGGGCCCGGACGGTCAGGAGGTCTCAGAAGAAGCCCGACGGCCGTGCGGGCCGTCAGCAAGGTTAAGCAATAGGAGAGGCCGCCGGGCCGTGATGTAAAGCCGAAGACGACGATCACGAAGAGGACGAATCCGGCGACCAAGAGTTTCTAAAGCTACAGAGGCCATGTAATGCCGACGGCGGCGCCTCGCTGCATACTTCTCACCGCCCGGCTTAAACAAAGGGGCGCGAGATTACAGCGGCAGAGCCGTCACTTGATGCCCAAAGGCCGCTGAAGTGGTCCAAAGACACCTATCATTTTTGACACTGAGGATCACCCTGATCGCACTACTGCGGTCGGGTGCTTGCCATTGTTGGTTTCACCAACAATACGCAACCTCAAGGTGAGGAAGATGCTAGTCGATGGCGGGGCCGTTCTTAACTTGATCTCGCCTGTCGTGGTCGAGAAACTGCAGATTCCTGATGGAGACCTCGAAGAGACGGGCACGTTTCAGGGGGTCAACCCGGGAAGAAGCCAACCCAAGGGAAAGGTCACGTTGCCCGTGACTTTTGGAAGCGACCTGAACTTCAGGATGGAGAGGATCGTGTTCGATGTTGCCAAGATCCCCTTGCCCTACAACGGGATCCTTGGCCGCCCAGTGCTGGCCAAGTTCATGGCGGCGTCACACTACGCCTACAACACCCTGAAGATGCCAGGACCTGTGACGATCATCACCATCCCCTCCGACAAGAAAATTGCGCTGATTTGCGCTGACCAACTATACAAGCAAGCAGTTGCAGCAGCTGCAGCCGCTGGGACCCCGAGAGGGAAGAAGAAGAAGAAGACCGGTGAGACCCCGGACACCCACTCCGGCAAGTGCACCTCTTCGGAGTGTAGCGCTGCCGTCGAGGACGTGCCAGAGAGCTCCACCAGCGGAAACAAGAAGCCCAGGGCCATACCGCCGGAAACCAAGAAGGTTTCCTTCAATGAGAACGGCACGGGAGGAGCTTTTACCATAAGCTCCACCCTTGACGACAAACAGGAAGACGCGCTCGTCACCTTCCTGCGGGCAAATGTCGATGTGTTTGCATGGCAAGCTTCCGACATCCTCGGTGTTCCCAGGGAGGTGATTGAGCACCACCTGTCGCCCTCATGCGCGGCCTGTCAAGTAGAAGGTCAGAAAGCAAGCTTTGGAACGACAAGAGTTCATCACAGAAGAGATCCGGAAACTGGAAGCAGCAGGTTTGGTAAGAGGAGTGCTCCATCCAACGTGGTTGGCCAATCCGGTCGTGGTGCGCCAAGGCAAATGGGAAGTGGAGACGTGTATTGATTACACAGATATCAATAAGGCTTGTCCAAAAGACCCCTTCCCGTTGCCACGCATCGACCAGATTGTTGACTCCACGGCTGGGTGTGATCTGTTGTCATTCCTCGACGCCTACTCCGGCTACCACCAGATCTTCATGACAAGAGAAGACGAAGAGAAAACAACATTCATCACCCCATGTGGTACGTATTGTTTCATGCGGATGCCTTTCGGGTTGAAGAGTGCTGGTTCGACGTTTGCAAGGGCAGTCCAGATTGGTTTTGAACCCCAGCTCCATAGAAATATGGAAGCTTATATGGACGACATAGTGGTCAAAACCAAGGACAGGGCAACCCTCATACCGGATTTGCAAGAAACATTTGCAAACCTGCGCAAGATCAATCTCAAGCTGAACCCTGAGAAGTGCGTCTTTGGCGTCCCATCCGGCAAGCTTCTCGGGTTCTTGGTGTCATAGCGTGGGATAGAGGCCAATCCGGACAAAATCAAAGCTATAGAGCAGATTGAAGCACCCAAGCGAATCAAGCATGTGCGTCGGCTTGTTGGTTCTTGTCGCCGCCATGGGCAGGTCCATTTCAAGTTCGCGCGCCTTCCCTTTTTCAAGATCACGAAAAAGGCGGGCCCAATGGAGTGGACGCCGGTCAAGCAGCATTGCAAGGTTTGAAGAAATACCTCTCTTCCGCGCCAATACTAGTTGCGCCTAGGCCACAGGAGCCGTTGCTGCTATACCTAGCGGCAACGGACCAGGTGGTCAGCACCGCGCTAGTGGCGTAGAGAGAGGTTGACGACGAGGAGATGGCAGTGGTAGAGCCCGACACCACCAATGCAGAGACGACACAACCAGTTGAAGTGCCGCCGAAGAAGAAAATGATGCAGCACCCGGTCTACTTTGTTAGTTCCCTCCTGCAGGGGGCTAGATCAAGGTACTCCGGCGTGCAGAAACTGCTCTTCGGCCTTCTTATGGCCTCGAGGAAGCTGCGTCACTACTTCCAGGCACACGAGATCACTGTCGTCACTCGCTTCCCTCTGCAACGGATATTGCACAATCCGGATGCAACGGGAAGAATTGTGGAATGGGCACTGAAGCTGTCCAGCTTTGGCCTCAAGTTTGAAAGTACTTCGACGATTCAGAGCCGAGTCCTAGCGGAGTTCATTGCAGAATGGACCGCAACTCCTGACGAAGAAGTCCAAGAGACTGTTCTCCCCGGCAAGGAGGCAAGTTGTGATTGGATCATGTACTTTGATGGAGCTTTCTCCTTACAGTATGTCCGGTCTTTGGCGTCATCGCTTGTCGCGCCTAATCGGAGAGAACCTCAAGCACGTGATCCGGATGCACTTCCCGTGGAGGTGTCAACAAACAATCTGACAGTACGAAGGGCTGCTTGCCGGTCTTAGGATCGCGGCCGACCTCGGAATCAAGAAACTCATCGTCAGGGGGGACTCGCAGCTTGTCGTTAAGCAAGTCAACAAGGATTACCAGAGCCCGTTGATGAAGGCCTACATCGATGCAGTGAGAAAGCTGGAAGAGCGTTTCGACGATATACAGGCTGAACACGTTCCCCGAGCGGAGAACGATATCGCCGACTACCTGTCAAAACGCGCTGCCCTCAAGCTTTCTGTGGAACCAGGTACCTTTGTGCTTCAGCTAACTCAGCCATCTGTTGATCCATCAACAGAGCAGAATAAGAGGAGGAAATCATGGCTCGGCAAGTACTTTCCCGCCGAGCTCCCCGGAGCCGCCGGCAAGGATGTTGCCGGGGATACTAAGCCCGCCAAGGGACGACTGGCTCCGGCGGAGCGTCAAGCTCTTGCCGTCGAGACAGCCGCTCCTATAGCGAAGGAAATGCCTTTAGTCCTCGCCGTCGAGCCCTGTGCTCCAAGCAGGGCACGAACATACCGTCCGATTCCTCCAACAGGGAACTTCCTGAGGATCATGAAGAAGAGGAAAAAGTAGCCCGTCGCTCTACCATGTACCAGTTCGTCGATGACGTCCTGTACAGAAAGAGGCCGAACGGTGTGAAATTGAAGTGTATCCCTCGAGAGGAAGGACTGCAGCTGTTGGCGGAGATACACAGAGGCATATGTGGATCCCACATTGGGTCAAGGGTCCTTGCCGGCAAGGCATTTCGGCAAGGCTTCCTCTGGCCCACCGCCCTCCAGGATGCGACGACACTAGCCACCAGGTGTGAAGTGTGTCAGTTCCATTCAAAGAAGCTTCATCAGCCAGCTCAAGCCCTTCAAACCATTCCTCTCTCCCGGCCCTTCTCGGTATGGGGGCTCGACATATCGGGCCCTTTCCCCGTCTTTGCACGGGGCTTTGAGTACTTATGCGTTGCAATCGACAAGTTCACAAAGTGGCCGGAAGTGGAGGCGATGAGGAAGGTCACAGCTCAGTCAGCCGTCAAGTTCTTCAAGGGACTAGTGTGCCGTTTTGGCGTGCCCAACAGGGTTATCACCGACAACGGCACACAGTTCACAAGCGGCACCTTCATGCAATATACCCAAGACCTCGGGAGCAAAGTCTGTTTCGCTTCCGTTGCTCACCCGCGAAGCAATGGTCAAGCTGACAGGGCAAATGCTTGAAATCGCGAGGCCTAAGGACCAAGACCTTTGACAGGGCTGCACAAGAGTGGAAGGCGCTGGATTGATGAGTTGTCGGTGGTTCTTTGGTCGATCAGACGACGCCAAATCGAGCCACCGCCGGACACCTTTGCTCCTGGTATACGGGCGTAAGTAGTTCTCCCATCGAACTCATATACGGGTCACCTCGAGTGCTCGCTTATGACGAGCTTGAGCAAGAGCAACTGCGGCAAGATGATGCAGTGATCCTTGAGGAAGATCGTCTTCGGGCGGCTGTGAGAGCAGCACGCTACCAGCAAGCCTTGCGCCGCTACCATAGCCGCAAGGTTCATCCCCGAAGCCTTGATGAAAGCGACTTTGCACTTCGGCGCGTTCAATCGGCCAAGAATTCCAACAAGTTGACGCCAAAGTGGGAAGGCCCTTATCGGGTAATACGAGTCACCAGGCCCGGCGCAGTCCGCCTGGAGACCGAAGATGCCGTTCCGGTGAGTAACTCCTGGAACATTGAGCATCTTCGCAAGTTTTACCCGTAAGGCGCGGCTTGCTGGGCCCCCCGGCAAGCCACCTTTTGTACAAGCATTGCCGATGATGCATGTAACCCTTTGTACAAAGCGGTATGAGACCACGAGCATAAATAAATGAAGCGCCGGCGCCCTAAGTTATAGCATGCATGCTAGGTCGAAGTTTCGTCCTTGGTTAGGGTTGATAGTGCTTAGCGGCGACTAACCCCTAGCTTAGAGGTCGAGTGTGCGTCTCTTTGCCGTTCTTTTGTCTTCTTTGGTTCACAGGACTCACAGATATCCTTGCCGGATGACTTGAGGACGAAAAAGAAAAGAGGGACAAACCGACATCTAGACCCCGGCAAGCCAAGATTGCTGTGGGCTGCAAGCATAAAGATTCACCCACAAAGCAAACCCGAGTTGCGGGGCTACTGCTTCAGATAAGTTCTTCATCCCTTATCATGCATTCCCTTATGGATCGAGGTATGTGAAACCTCGTTTTTTCCCAAAGCTACCATGCTCCCCTAAAACTCTAGGCCCTAGGGCTTGTTCCTGGGGCCAGGTTTGGTCGTAGTCGCGGCAGCAAAAGGATGAAACGAGGAGCCTGAACCCACCTCATCCCTGCCTCCGCCAAAAGCATGAGAAAGGTCGAGCGAAGTGGGAAGACGGCAGGGCCTGTTGCCGGGCAAGGAAATGTTTATCTTGGGGATATCAAGGATTTACTCCTTGTCGTGGGTTCTACCCGCAAACAAATGACCCGACAAGCATCCCTTTTTCATTAAAAAACATTCCACTCAGGTACAGCCCATGGGAAATGAAAAAAATGAATGATGGGATTACAAGTTTTAAATTCAGCTAAGGCCTAAAGGCTTACAAGCTAAAAAGAGATAAGGTGCCTGTAATCCCTTTCTTGCCCCTCTCCTCAGGAGGCAGGTCAAGGAGGCGAAAAGGCAAAAGGGGCGCCTAGGCGAGCTACGGGTGGCAGGAGGCACCAAGAGAACAACTCGGTGGCCGTCCGAAGGCTGGATGGTGATGGCGGCGCTGGAAGCAGAGCTCGAAGACGAGGCGGCAGGACGTCAGCATGCATCGAAGGCGTCAGTGCCCGCGTACTCCGATTTGACGGCCTTGCCGCCCGCCCTCTTCCTCTTCCGCAGCCTCCCAACGCCAGCCGCCCAAGGAGACGACCCCGAGAAGTTCCGGAAGCCGGCGACACGGATGATGGGATCGCCGGTGCCGCATGAAGCGGCGCCCGACACCTAGTCGGACCCGTCATCCTGCCCTCGTCGTCGCTGCCGCTGTCCTCCTCGCCAATCCCGCCCGAGGAGGAGTCTTCGCTATCTGAAGAGCTCTCCACGCAGCACCTTGCCCGAGTCCCGAAGCACCCGAAGACCTTGACGGAGAGGAGGCTGCCCTCCATCAGCTTGAAATGGAGAGTGAGCCCCGCCGTCAAGCGGTGGATATGAGAGAACGCCTTCCACCCTCGACCAAGATACATTACTTGAGGGGCTGGAAAGTCAACGCGAACTCGCGTACTGCTGATCCAATAGCCCCTCATGTGCAACCACAATGACTCCGGCGGATCCAGCTCCATCTCGCTCGCGAATGGAGTCGGGAGACGAAGGCGACGCCGAGGCGGCCGGCGCAGCCTGACGAAGAACTCGCAAGGGTCATCCCCAACATGGCCCTCCATGGGGGGAGGAACTACTGGCGGAGGCGAGACCGGCGAGCCGCACCGTTCTCCTCTTCCCTGAGCGCCTCGGCCTCGCCCACGGCCTCGCCCCCTCCGCCTTCCCCTCGCGGCTGGCACTGCCACCGTAGGTGAAGGAGGAAGGACGCGTTGTCGAGCGGCGACCCTTGCCGCCACCGTTGAAGGGCCAGGATTCCCTCTCTCCATGGCGGATGGAGGGGGGAGCAGAAGCTGAAGGAAGGAGAAGATGGAAGAGTGCGGGACTCTGTTCCCCCCCGCTCTTTATAAAGGAATGGGGTGGGGGCTCGGCCGCCCCGCTCAGCCAATCAGGATGCAGAAGGCGTAGGGAACTGGGACCAACCCGCTGCCCCGGCCCGCGACGGCCCGGTTTCCCGCCTCCACCATTCGCCACCACAAGTGCATGAGAACCACGTGGCAGGCTTGCGGGACTGAGGCGACGGGTGAGGCCACCTCTCCCCACCCCGTGATCGTGGGGAGTGGACGCCTTGAAGACCATGCCCCGGCCTCGTTCAGTAAATGGGCCGCGCCTCCACGCCTCCCTCCGTTTATGGGGAAGGCGCGAACCGCCCCCTTTTACTACGACGTGACGCAAGCGCGCAGAGCTCAGCCCCACGCATGCCGCCCACGTCACGCATGCCTCCCCATGCCGAGCCATGTGCAGGAGGCATGGGAAGCGCAGCGCGCGAAGAGACTTACCACGATAAAAATCACCCCGCCTGCCCGTGCACCGTTTTTGGGCCTAGCCCAACGACGCAATTGCGCTTACGTGTGGCCCAGGCCCCGGGGCTCCTGTCGGTGTACAAAAAGAGGGGTACACTTTTTGTACCCCTACGGGCAGTCTGAGCCACGGGCACCACCGCACTGAGCAAGGCAAGGGAGGTGAGCCAAAGTAAGGCCGAAGCTCGAAAGGAGGCGAGCAGCGCCAAGACCAAGGCCACAAAGAGCAAAGGGGAAAGCGGACTTCCCGGCAAGATCCTTGCCGGGGGCGGTTTTAGCAAACCCGGCAAGACCCTCGCCGTGGCCGCTCGCCCCACACCTACGGAGCGAATCACCCTTGAGTCCACTGCCCCCATGGGGCAAGGATTCGGGAGATATCCCCGTGGTGGTATGCAGATCTTTGTGAAGACATTCAAGATCAGATGCACACTATAGAAGATGACGACCCTTGGCGGGATCCCAGCCACGGAGGACCACAAGGCCCCCGGCAAGAGCCTTGCCGGGGATGACGGCAGGCGCCACGGCAAGGCTCTTGCCGAGGCTACGGCGAGGCCCTCGCCAAGGACACCCGTAGGGCCACCATCAGGCCCACGCCAATCAAACCTCCACCACCGTTCGCATGAAGCTGCCGACCCAACCAGTTGGGCAGGAACCTGCGTGGCGGCAAGCGGATCTTCGTGGAGACCCACCACTGCGCCAGCTCAGCTGCCTGCCTGCCTACATGGCACCGCGGGCACCGCTGGCCAGGGCGCGTGTCGACGCGAAAGGGAGCGGCGACGGACGAGACAAGGCTCTCCCCCGTCCCCGATAAAGCAAGGACACCTAAGCAAGACGCATTTAAGGCGCCTTGTCATGTAACGCGAGGGATAAACTCATATCACTGTACCCTTTCCACCTCCTGTGTGCCACTGTGGCAACCCCTTTCCCTATAAAAGGAGGCCCAAGGCGACCAGGAGGGGGATTCGGCTTTTTGGAGCTCCTCACGCCCCATTGCTAGTTGAAGAACACAGATAAACAAACCACCAAAGCAGGAGTAGGGTTTTACGCATCCTCGCGGCCCGAACCTGGATAAAGAAACCGTGTGCTATCTGTCTTATCCGCTCTTCTCACGACCCCGCGCCCCGCAACCGTAGTAGGGATTCTTGTGATCCCATAGGTGTCGTCCCTGCACCGACAGGAGCGGCGCTTACACCGCCGCTTTGATTTCTTTTCGAGGGAACGATCCCTCGGTGCGTCCCTTTGTTCCTCGTCGTCGTTTCCTTTAGGTGTTTCCACCATGTATACATCGTGAGATGGGGTGGTTGTCCAGTGGCCTATAGGCGCTGATTCCTGTTCGTCTCCTACATCGTCGTCAATACCATCGATGTCTTCGGGGTCGAAGTCGAGCATGTCGGTTAAATCATCGACAGTGGCTACGAAGTGGGTGGTGGGTGGGCTTTGAATTTCTTTGTCGTCCGCATCCCAACCTTGCTGACCATAGTCCGGCCAGGGCTCTCCTGATAGAGAGAGAGACTTTAGTGAATTCAGAATGTCGCCAAGCGAGTCTTTGAAAGATGTCCGCGGCGGTGAACTCCATGATCGGCGCCCAATTGGATTCGATTGGCAGGGGCGCGGAAGATTCGGAGTCCGGAGAGGAGTCCGGCACCTTGGAGTCACGAGCTTCGCAAAGGACAGGTATCGTGTTTGGCTCGATCGCCGTAGAGATTGCAGCCCCCGAGGTGGTGTCCAGCCACCCGTCCTTGATTGGCGCAGTCGGCTCCGAGCTAAGGGTCGGAGCGGACACTGGTGCGGCCTCCAGGACACTGTTCGGTGGCAGAGCTAGATCATGCCCATCGTGACAATGCAGCGTGCTTGGATGTGGCTCGAACCCGTCGAAGATCGAGTCTCTGCGGACGTCGGCCGTGTAGTTCAAACTTCCAAATCTGACCTGCTGGCCTGGGGCATAGCTTTCGATCTGCTCCAGATGGCCAAGCGAATTGGCCTGCAGTGCAAAGCCACCGAATACGAAGATCTGTCTGGGGAGAAAAGTATCATGTTGGACCGCATCGCTATTGATGATCAGAGGAGCCATCGGGCCTAAAGGTGACGACACAGAGGAACTCTCGATGAAAGCACCAATGTCGGTGTCAAAACCGGGGGATCTCGGGTAGGGGGTCCCGAACTGTGCGTCTAGGCGGATGGTAACAGGAGACAAGGGACACGATGTTTTTACCCAGGTTCGGGCCCTCTCGATGGAGGTAAAACCTACTCTGCTTGATTAATATTGATGATATGGGTAGTACAAGAGTAGATCTACCACGAGATCGGAGAGGCTAAACCCTAGAAGCTAGCCTATGGTATGATTGTTGTTCGTCCTACGGACTAAAACCCTCCGGTTTATATAGACACCGGAGAGGGTTAGGGTTACATAGAGTCGGTTATAATGGGAGGAGATCTACATATCCGTATCGCCAAGCTTGCCTTCCACACCAAGGAAAGTCCCATCCGGACACTGGACAAAGTCTTCGATCTTGTATCTTCATAGTCCAGGAGTCCGGCCAAAGGTTATAGTCCGGCCACCAAGACACCCCCTAATCCAGGACTCCCTCAACGGCCCAACGTATTAACAGACCACAAATGGGCCGACTGTAACCATAGGCTGAATTTGGCCACAAGCAGAAAATGACAGTAACGGGTTGTAAGTAAACGAATGCTAGAAATGAGCCCAAGAATAAATGGGCTCTGAGTAGGCCGAAAGATAACATGGGCTGAAACGCATTTAGCGGAATAACGGGCCGTTAATGGGTATAAAGTGATACACTGTTCTATACGGGCCAGTTTCACCACGGGTCGTTAATGGGTGTAAAGTGATACACTGTTCATTACGGGCCAGTTTCACCATGGGCCGTTAATAGGCCAAGAGTTACATAGGGCCTCATATGGGCCGAAAGATGTCATGGGTCATACATGGGCCAGAAGTGAAAACGGGCTGGAAGATGGCCCAGATGACGCTACTGGGCCTATTTCGAATAGGGCGTAACGGGCTTTGGGTTAGCGGGCTGTAAATGGGCTATATGTGAACAGGCCGTTAACAGGCTTTCCATGGGCTAGCCCGCCACCTTTTGAACAAGTCAAACGGGCCGGCCTTTTCAAGGCAATGGGCCTCTGTTGGGCCGTGCCACATGTCGATGTATCATAGGCGCCTTCTGTCCAATGAGTGGATGACATCTGTCCCAGCGGTGAGCCGACACGTCTTTCCTCCAACCAATGATGATTTTACACGTGGAAAATCCCCATTGGTCGGGGCTGTTAACGGGTTATCGGATCCAAAACCCGACCCGATAGCTTAACGGCGTTCCGTTACGGTGGATGCCACGTGTCGGTCACCCTTGACGAAAGCACTTCTGTGACCCGCGATTTATCGTCATGGAAGTACACACTTCCGTGATGATAATTTTCGTAATGTCATGGAACACTTCTACGACAGCACAGGTATGAATATCTTGGTTCTGTCATATATTTGTCATGGATGTACATGCATGACAAAAAACGCGACCTACTATGACAAACACGTATCATCACGGAAGTGTATTTTTTTGTAGTGCTACTCTTCACGGACGTGATGCCTATATACATGATCATACCTAGATATTCTCATAACTATGCTCAATTCTATCAATTGCTCGACAGTAATTCGTTTACCCACCGTAATACTTATACTATCTTGAGAGAAGCCACTAGTGAAACCTATGGCCCCCGGGTCTATTTTCCATCATATTAATCTTCCGTGAACAAGATATTTCTTTTGACGTTTATTTTGCTTTCTTTACTTTTACTCTTACCATAAAAATACCAAAAATATTATCTTATCATCTCTATCAGATCTCACTCTCGTATGTGACCGTGAAGGGATTGAAAACCCCTTTATCGCGTTGGTTGCGAGGTTGTTATTTTTTTGTGTAGGTGCGTGGGACTCAAGCGTGGTCTCCTACTGGATTGATACCTTGGTTCTAAAAAACTGAGGGAAATACTAACGCTACTTTACTGCATCATCCTTTCCTGTTCAAGGGAAAACCAACGCAGTGCTCAAGAGGTAGCACCGGCCTCAGCCCGACTAAGCCTTGACCAGCAGACCACGTGCTAGCGCGTTGACTGCTGCTGGCGGCGACCAGGACGAGACCCACCAGTCAGTCGCTCCACCACCCGGCACCTCTGCCTCTGCCGACCCGTCGGATCCGCCTGCTGCTCCTCTGGCCTAGGCGGCCATTTTACCTTTCTTTCCTGTTCTTGTAATCTATCGAACAAGTTAAATTCACACAATTCCACCCGTTGGGGTGTATTTTCAAACTCTGTTGAAAACTAGCTGAGAGCCTTTGCTATGTAAATTAATTTATTCTTGCACAAGTTGTGCTCTGTCGGGTTCTAGCTTGGTCTTGCTTTCTGTTCCTTCTTGGCTTTTTCCTTTTGTCGGCTTCCTTTGGCTGCCGCCCTACTAGCCTTACAGCCGCTCTGCGGTCTGTGGTTGGGTCAAGGACTTGGCCATTTAGGGTAGCAAAGGCTCTCAGCTGATGAACCCGACTGGTGAGGCGAGGAGCGGCTGGTGAGGCGAGGAGCCGGCTTGGCCTATGCTGATGTTTTTTCCTTAGTCGTTTTTGTGTGGACATCGTTTCCTGCCTTTAGCTCTTGCGAGCTGTGGCTAAAGGCAAGAGAGGGCTTAGATGTTGGCACACTACTTGTCCGACTGCAGGTGGCATCAACATAGGACAAGGCGGCGAGCCCCCGGGCCGATTGGTCGGACCCGGTGCCAAGCGGAGGAATGAAATAATACATTCACAGGCATAATCTTATCATATAGATAAAAAGGGTAGCCCCCGAGTGCTCCTGGAGGGACCCGATGTCTTTGCTCTTAATACAAAAGGTAGCACGATACATACTGCATTAACCGTAAGATCTTTGGAGAAGATTCGTGTTCCATAGGCGCTCTGTTTCCTTGCCGGAATCGTCCCTCTTGCGCGCCCTGGACTTCTGCGCGTCGATGAGGTAGTAGGAGCCGTTGCCCAAGGCTTTGCTGATGATGAAGGGCCCTTCCGAAGGGACCGAGAGCTTGTGCTGGCCGGCTGTTCGCTAGATCAGCCGGAGCACAAGGTCCCCCTCTCGGAAGGATCTTGGCCTGACCTTCCGACTGTGGTAGCAACCAAGGCTCTGCTGGTAGATGGCAGACCGACTGAGTGCCAACTGCCGGCCCTCTTCCAGCAGATCGACACCGCCTTCTGATGCCTCCTTCGCCTCCGCTTCCATGTACATGGTGACGCGAGGCGAGTCAAACTCGATGACTGTTGGGATGACGGCCTCGGCCCCGTACACGAGGAATAAGGGAGTGAAGCCGGTTGATTTGTTCGGCGTGGTCCGGAGACTCCAAAGGACGGCCGGCAGCTCTTCGATCCAGCAACCGACCGAAGGCTCCAATGGCTCTACCAGTCGGGGCTTGATGCCGGACAATGTTGGTGTACAAAAGTAGGGGCACTCCTTTGAACCCCTTTACTTGTGCACGGGTAGTCAGAGCCGCGCGCCACGGCCACACTATGTAGGGTAGAGGTGGGGAGCCGGAGAGAAGTCAAAGCACAACACGGCCAAGGCAACGCCAAGACCAAGAACACAAAGGACAGAAGGGCGAAGCAGGCTCCCCCGGCAAGACCCTTGCCGGGGGGCCTCGACAGCCCCGGCAAGACCCTTGCCAGGGGGGAGGGGGGGCTCGGCAGCCCCTGCAAGGGCCTTGCCGGGCGGCACGCCCGACGCCAACAGAGTGAGCCACCCTTGATCCCATGGGTTCCAACCCAACCAACAACATTGGAACTAGGGCTCGGGATGCTCCTCCGTGGTGGCATGCAGATCTTTGTAAAGACCATATATACATGAGATCAGTTGTGAACCAAAAGACAGTGACCCTCGGCGGGATCCTTGCCGAGGAGATCCACAAGAACCCCGGAAAGCGCCTTGCCAGGGATGAATGCAACGCCACGGCAAGACCCTTGCCGGGCCCCCAACAAGGCCCTTGCCGAGGGCGTTAGCGGGGCCACAACCAGGCCCGCGTCGACCAAGACTCCACCGCCGTCCCCAAGCAGCTGCTAGCTCAACCATCTTGGCAGGCACCTGCGTGGCGACGGGCGGCTTCTACGCCAACTCAACAAGCTCCTACATGGTGGCATGCAGATCTTCGTGAAGGATCCACCACCGCGCCACCTTAGGTACATGCCTGCCTACATGGCACCGCATGCACCGTTGGCCTGGGCGCGTGTAGAAGCAAGGCGAGGCGGCGACAGACGGGACGGGCCTCGTTCCCGTCCCTGATAAAGTGAGGGGACACCTAAGCGATTCATTAAATGCGTCTTGTCCTATAACATGGGAGATAATCTCGCAGCACTGTAGACCTTTCCACCTCCTGTGTGCCACTGTGAGAGCCCCTTTCGACTATAAAAGGAGGCCCATGGTGTACTAGAGGGGGATTCGGCTCTTTTGAACTACGCAGCCACCGTAGCTAGTTCGAGAGCTCAAGAAAGCTCTCAAATACACACCAAAGCAGGACTAGGGTATTACGCATCCTCGCGGCCCGAACCTGGGTAAACGATCCTTGTGTTGACTGTTAATCCTGCTCTTCTCACAACCCCGCGCCCCGACAACTGTAGTAGGGATTCTTGTGACCCCATAGGTGTCGTTTTCCACCGACATCTTTGGCGCGCCAGGTAGGGGGCGCAGTCGTGGGAATCCGATCTAGCAGTTAGCCTAGCGGTTCTTCATCGCCATGGCTCCCAAAAAGAAGAGGATCGAGCTTAACAACACCATCTACGTATGTGGTGGACGCCCGTGCGACGGCTGAAAAGCAAAGTCACGCGAAACTTTAAGCAATTTCCTTTTTATATATGAGGTTATTCCCCTCGGAGATCTCGTTCTTTGTATGGAAAACCTGCACGCAAAGGGGCCCTCCCGCAATTGGCAACGCCCTTGTTCTGTTTCGAGTCCGCTCAACAGCTCAAGCGGCCGCGTCGAGAGTGGCAGGGTAGCCTTCCGCAATTGGCAACGCTCTTGATTCTGACTCGAGTGAAGCTCGATAGTTCGGGCGGACGCATTAATGGCGGTAAGTTGGTTCGTCCGGCAGCAAGCACACCCGGTAGGCCAATGGGGATCCGTCCTTAAGACGCCGCCCTGGGTTTACGCGCCGGCAAGCCCACCCGGTTAATGTAGGGTGGACATACAAAGGAAAATCGAACAGGAAAATAACATGCATCGTATCAAAAGTACTGCAGAGTTATATTACATCACTTGTTGCCGCAGTTCTAACTAAAGATAAAAATCGTCTTGGTTGTGAATCTGCAGCCACGAAAAGAAACGGGGTGCCTAATCCCGGCGCTGGCCCTCCACCCTCTGAATTCTGTCGATACCGTTGATGATGGGCTTGATATGCTCCTTGAGCGGCGCGAGGTCAGCATCCTCTGGCAAACTCTCCAGCGCAGCGTCGAAGTCGAGGTCAGGATGCCAGTACGCCACCTTGGTGAGGACCTTGGTCATGGCACCCCGGCAAAGTCTCCGGGTCTCATCGGCCAGGGAGGCCGCCCGGTTGGAGTGAAGCTGCTCCAGGGCCCCGAGGACTCCCTCGAAGAACGGGGTCAGCTTGGCATTGGTAGTCCCGCTGCGCTCTAGGGCGTACCTCACATTTGGCATCCCCATGGTAGCCAGCTGCGTGGTGATCCTATCGGCGACGTTCTCGAGGCGGCTGATCCAGCGGTTCTCACCCTCCACAAAATCCTTGTGGCTGGGGGCCTCATTCCTCCGCTGCAGCTTCTCGGCCTCCAGATCCTTGGCCATGGTCTCCTTCCGAGCCTTGGCTTCTGAGAGCATCTCCTCGAGGCCCTCTAGCGTTAGCTTCATGTCTTTGATGGAGTTGTTGGCCGGAGGCTCCCGGCCTGGCGGCCAGGCGGCGCCATGCGCCTCCGTCAGGGCGCCGCTGAGCGTGTCCTTCTCCTGGGACAGCTTCAGGGCCTGCTCCTTCAGTTCATCCCGCTCTGCTTCCAGCTCCTTCGCCTGCCCGGCGTGAACCCGAGCACAGGGCGTCAGCGCCTCCACATGTCTTCTGCAGGCGTTGCGGCAAGCTTCTCCTCACGCGCGGCAAGGTCCTCCTCCTGGGAGTCCAGCGCGGCCTGGTGTTGGGTTCGAGCGGCCTCGGCCACGGCGGACAAGTTCTTCATCGTCTCCTAGGCCTTCTCGATGTCGGCCTGCTTCATGGTGAGCTCCACATCACGCTTGGCCAGCTCGCCCTGGGCGGCCTTCAGCTCTTCACAAGCCTGGCTGAACCAAGTCTGCGTCTCGGCGACGCGCACCTGGAGGTCTGCCTCCGCCTTGTCCACTATTGCCATCCTAGACTTGGCCTTGTCCAGGCGGGCGCGATGGAGCGCCTGGAGCTTCCGAAAGATGGCACCCATGGCCTGGAGAAGCCGCTCCTACTGAGAACCGTCGCCACCGGTGCTCCGCTCATCAACAACCTCGAGCCCGGCGGCGGCAAGCACCCCCCTCCACGTCGCGCGTTCAACGCAGGTCGGGACTGGGCTCCGCCGGGATGGTATTGGGAGGTGCTACCTTCCCAGGGGTGTAGGTTGGTGAGGAGCCAGCCCGTCGTTGACCCGATCCTTCTTTGGTGGCGGTCGCGTGGGCCAGTGATGGTGCCTAGGCTTCCGGACACCGCAGAGGTGGTACATCACCGTGTTAGTGAGGAGGACGACCACGTCTGTCGCTACATGGTTGCGTTGGAGGGCAGGTTCGACAATACCTGGCAGATTCTTCAGGGATCTGACAGGAGCTATGATCCTGTGATGGTTCCTTCCCTTTGGGTGTGCACCGCCCGCGCCGATACCCGTCGGGCGCTACGGTTCTAGCTGTACTAGCAATGCTATATATATGTATGATAGTATTCGAGGTGTATTTGTGATAATATTCGACGATGTACGGACGGAAGAGATGATGTAGTTTTTCTTATAATTGAATGCATGCTAATTTGAATACTACTTTATTTTACGATTTGGTTTTGCTTATTGAATGCTCAAATTGGAAAACTACTCATAATTTGAATGCTAAAATTGGAGAGCACTATGCAAGGCGTATGCATATGATTAGTTGATAGCTTATAGGGTTTTTGTTGTCACAGAAATCTAGGAGCCTCGTCCCCGTCACCGACCCCCTCCGACCTCGAGGTGAGACCAGCCAAATCCTTTTTTAGAAAGATAATCAAACGATATTTTGGGTTGACTTTAAGTCTGTCGAGTCTCCACCATATATGAGAGGACGAAGAATCCCGACTGTTGTCGTGGGGTAGCTTCTCCTTCGTCCCCGTGTGCTAGACAATTTGGTGTAATGCACTCGGGAACGAAAGGAGGAGCTACCAGCACCGACAGTCACAAATGTCGAGAGGAATCGGTGAGGAGAGTTCCACCATATATATATATATATATATATATATATATATATATATATATATATATGAGAGGCGAAGAATCCCGATTGTTGTCGTGGGGTAGCTTCTCCTTCGTTCCCGTGTGCTAGACATTTTGGTGTAATGCACTCGGGGACAAATGGAGGAGCGACCATCACCAACGGTCGAATGTATACACCACGTGAGCTGAGAGTTTTGAAGAAAAGACTCGATAGTCAACCCGTGATGAATAATAATGGTCTAATTTAGTTTTTGTAGTACATATATTTAATTGTACAAGTTTAATCTTTGAATTATGCACGTAGGAGATGTCATCATCGGACGACGAAAGTCTCCCAGGGGAGTGCGGCTGGTGCCACGACGATCGAGGTTTGTGCGACACTTCAGCATTAAGCTCAAGGAGACCTTCGATGTTGAAATGGTACACAACGGCGACAAGTGTTTTTTTTGTAATTAAGCATGACTTCAACTATTTCAACATGTAATTTTCATCCTTTACAATTCGAGTATAGCTTATCCCATGCCATGCAAGATGTTATGTCTTGGAGAGGATGGATTTTGAAGACCATGAAAATTTTGAAACGAAGAAAATTCACCTAAGGACCCATCATGATGTGGATTTTGAAGTAAATCTATATAATGCTGAGAGCGTAACCCATTTTGGTTGCAAAAATTGGGAAGCATTTTTCAAGATGTATGGTTTTGATGAGGGTATGCTTGTCACCATGGATCTTGGTGATCCTGACATCGACCAAGACAATATGGACGTTTGGGTCCTTGATGATACGCCTCCAGTTCTACCGCTATGTGAGTTTCTCAAACATAGTTAATTCATAACTAATTTGTATTGTTTATTTCAAAATAGTTGGCAGCTTATTTCCATTGACAGCTTATTTTGATTGTTCAAACAATGTGCGGAACATGTAGACAAAACCAACTACACCGATGGCTCCGAGTTAACTTATCAAGAGAAAAATCATCTTGTCAGATTTTGTAGTGATCTTGAGAATTACAATATCTACAATCAAACTCCTCAACATTATGGTCAATACGTGCCACTAGTGCACGTGTTGAACTACGGTAACTACCATGGAGATACCTGGTAAGATTTTTACTATTACGACATCCGTGCATCTTTTGCATACTTCTAAAACTAGTACATCATTGCTAACTATGAAGTTATTACTATGTTTTTCAACAGAGAATCGAGAGGATTGTGTGCCTCATTTGATGTATCGAATGGCAACCTTAGTGTTTTGAACATATATCCAGGTCATCCCTCTGAATCTCAACCGTCCATACGGATTTCTAAAAGAAGTGGAGACATGCTAATTAGAGAATGGAAAAAATGTATGGACAGTCGTAAGGAGGTTCTTGGAAGCAAAAGAAGCGCCGCGCAAGAATTGGAGATAGAATGATCTCCATTCTCCATAATGGAGAGTCAGGGTCTCCTTTGTTTTATGCCACTTTACCTTAAATAGGGTATTTAGGTCCTGCATAATACTGATGATCATGTGCTAAGAACAATTAAGTAGGTTTGGTTCGATGACTATCAAGATGATGATCGTATGACTTGTTATTAATAACGAGTAGAAGTTGTATGATGATGATTAGTAGGACCTTTTATTATGATGATGCATGATGCGAGCATGAAGAGTTATTATATATCTGTGGGTGAAATGAACATGGATGGATTGAAGTGAAGGCAACATGCATGTGGTGCATGTCGTAAGTAGTACAATCCAAACTTGATCAAGTTAGGATTAGTATTTGTCAGCGTTCTGGGAACGGGGGTACCCAGACTTGCCTGCCTGCGGCCTGAGCGTGGCTCAAGGGGTGGCCCATCACGACCCATCTTCATCAGCACAAGCTCAAGACCCTCGCGAGGGGCCAAGCCTCGCGGGGCGGACGACATGGAGCTTCCTCAGGCACGGCCTCGTCAGGCTGGCTCGCGAGGAGGCGGAGAGATCAAGGCGGGGTACCTCACGAGGTGCCCATGACGCAAGCCATGGCGACCAAGAGGCGCCCGGGTGGGCGCCAGCCAGCAGATGTCCTCCTTTCCTCTTTGGTGCAAAGGGAGCAAGCCTGTAGAGCATCAAGCAAAGGCATCCGTTTGATTGCAACAAGACCAAGACCGTACATAGCGGCAGGAAGGAAGTCATCGTGGAGCCCAAGCCGGCGTCACCACGAGGCCTTTGGACAGGCGAGGACCAACTTTAGTCAGGATAAGTGTACTAGATGTTCCCCTTCAAAATGGCCAATTGTTGGCGCCCTTCCCGCTCAATATTTGGGAAGAGGCCCACGGCCCTTGCCTATAAATAGGACTAGCCACCCACAGGGTAGAGGCATCTTGAATCAGCAGAGCGAGAGAGAGCGACTGAACTCCCCCTAGCAGTTCATCTCACCAGCCAAGAACAGACCCTCGCGGGGCTGTTCTTCCTTGTATTGTTCATCATCAGCCCAAGAGGCAATCCACCACACCACACCTTTGGAGTAGGGTGTTACACCACAATGGTGGCCCGAACGATATAAACCCCAATGTCTCTTGTGTTGTTCCTTTCATAGTTTAGATCCTAGCGAGGCGGTGAGGTGCATGTAGGTAGAGGGCGAGATCTCCACGCGCACCCCAGTGTTCGAACCTAGAGGGTCTGCGGAACCCGAAATCCGACATTTGGCGTGCCAGGTAGGGGTGCACCGGAATCCACCTTCTGCCGCTTCGCGTCCCGTCGCATCATCATCATCATGTCCGGCGACCAGGCGGGCAACCCTGATCCCTGGGCGGCCTGGCCCGCCCACGCAGAGCCGCTCGCCCCGGGCGACCCCATGCCCCAGGCAGCTCGCGGTCCGCAGGGCGCTGCCGGCATGTGAAGCCGGCAGACAGGCAACGACAGCTCTCACGCCGCGGCAGGCGCGGTCGGCGGCGAGGGCCTCCAACCACACCGTGGCCACGACGTCGTACACCCGATGAGAGCAGGCGAACTCAAGGGCCGCGCTCACGGTGGCCCGAGAGCTACTGCAATGCAGGCTGCTGGAGGGCGGCCGTGACGTCTTTGCTAGAATGGGTGGCGAGGCTCCTGGCTTCGCCGCCTCGGGGCTCACCCCTTCTGCACCCAACTCCCACCTCCCGGGTCCGGGGGTGGCCAGAGGGGCTCCACGACGCCAGCGCAGCTCCAAGCGACTCAAGGCCACCACAACGCCGGTCAAAGCCGTCAACACCGGGCCAAAGACAGCGCCGCCTCCGCTCCTAGCCCGGCGAAGAAGGACTCGCCATGACCCACGGTGATGGGCCACCTTGCTACCACCCCGGTGGGCGCCTCAAAGTAGAACTGCATGGCACCACGGAGCACTACGGCGCAGCCGGGATGGCGGCCCCAGGAGTACGTGCCCCACATGATGGACCAAGGGCACGCGCATGAGGAAGAACAAGGCTCGCTCCTCGGCCCAAGGCTGGGGGACGAGGCACCGAGCTGAGCTCTTCCAGGAGCCCCGGGAAGGCCCCGTCGGCCACGCTAGAAGCAACGATTATCGGGTACCGCTAATTCCTCAGGAGCAGGCATATGCTAACCATGGATCGCAGGAGGTATAGGTCACCACAGCGGGCAGCTGCCCCACTCCCGCAGTTTCCTACCCCTCAGGAGGAGGGCGTCGGGGGCTGCAGGAGAGGGGTCGAGATCCGGCATCACCACCGCAGCGTTCGGAGCAAGGCGTCCTCAGGAGGTAGGCCCTCTGCCGGGGAAGTGCCTCAGGGCCTGCCCCTGGCAGAGGACATGTGGTCGTCGGGGGAACCACTGGCGACCGCTCTACCCCATCGGCGGCGTCCTGGTTTCCGGTCGTCGTCGGTGGCACTAGAGTGTGATGCAAGGTGGGGCCCTCGTCTGGCGATATGAAGCAAGGCCGGTACCTGTGAAGAAGGCCCAGTGCCTGTGAAGCTCGCCGCCCCGTGACACTCTCACGTAATAATGAGTGGGGCTGTACACGCCCCGGAGTCTCAAGGGTGCCGGCTTCGGGCCTGGGCTCCCTCACCTTGAAAGGGCAACACTTAGGTCATGGCGAGAAGGCGTCCAAAGACTAGACTAGGTGCGGACGCGGCCTTTTTTCTCGCTTTGATTGCTTTTCCCCTTGGCTGTCGTTTTCCCCGTTGGATTTAAGTTGGATTTGAGCTCGAAGATTTGCGTGTGTTCGGGAAGGGGTGTTTAGTCTCGTTCGAGCAATCTCGCGTTCTGGTTACCACTTTGCCTCAGATGCCTCCCCTCGTGAGCCCCTCACGAGCCGGGTCAGGCCTAGCTTGCGTGCAGCCCGGACTGCCGTCACCACGCCCTCTCAGGAGGTTTTCATTACAGGTTCAATGGGCTCGTTCAGGAGACGCTCGCGGCACCACAGCCCTCCGCAGGCTATCTAGGGGTCCATGCGGGTCGAAGGTAAACAAGCCAGCCAGTTCGTCGCAAAGCCAGCCACTTGGCGCAAGTGTACGGGTGATATCGCATCTACTAATACGCTGAATGCAAGTTTTTACATGAGGGGCTCCCCCTCCCAAAATGCTCTTACAACCTTCAGGGCAAAGCCCGAACTCTATCTGCGCAGGGTAAGAAAGCAGGGACGACACGCGGTCAATCGGATAAATCCCCCAATGCATCCTCAGGGGCACCTCCTAAATCGTCGCTGGCCTCGCTTGCCTCGCCATCGCTCTCCGCGTTGCCGTCAGTGGCGTCAGGGCCGTTCACCACGCTGCCTTCATCAGCAGCCACGACCACGCCGTCGTTATCAGAAGTGTAGGCCCTGACGAGGGCATCAATGTTGTCTTCCACCCAGTGCGCCAGGTCGTCCCGGACGGCCTGGGGTACTGGGGCGATGGCGTCGTCAAAATCAAAGTTGGGGTCCATGTTCCGAAGATGGTTGAAGACATGGGAAAAGGCGCGCCCGAGCAGGACGCGACTCCTCTCCTCCACCAACCTGTTGGCTCTGACCGACCGCACCTCCAGCTGCATCACCACGTCGGTGAAGAACTGAAGGTTGCCAGCATAGTTGACCGCGTGAGGCTCGCCAACGGCCGCCTCGCAGATGTTACCCAAGGCCATGTTAGCTCTCTCCCGGAGCATGGAGAGCATGGGGCCATGCTCGTGCTCCAAGATCCGCCGCTGGCGTATCACGTCCTTGTTCTGCCGCGCAACAGCCTCAGCCTCGTCCACCCGTTGACGGAGAAGAAGCGCCTCGACGCGGGAGGTAGTCAGCTCCTCCTATGCCACGCCAAGGGCCGCCTGGGAAGCATCGGCCCGCCGCATCACTTCCTCCAGCTTGGCCCTCAGGGCGGCGGTCCTGCCTTCAGCCTCGACCCTGATCAACCCCAGCCTCTCCTTGAACTCTCGCTCGAGGTTCAAGAGGGCCGTCGCCACCCGGCGTTCAACCTCTTCCAGGACTCGGGCCTCCCGCGCAGCGATGTCATCCTCCGCCTGCGTCACCAAGCGCTCCCTCGTCTCCAGACGCTCAAGATCGCGTGTGCGTTCGGCAGCTTCCAGCGTCAGCGCCTCCTCACGCCTCTGGAGCTCTGCCTGGTCGACCGAAGCCACCTTCATCGACGCAAGGGCCATCTCACGCAACTCCACCTGCTGCTCCAGGGAATGGCACCGGGCATGGAGTTCCCGCGCCCGCTCCTCCGCCGCCGGTCAGCCTCTCAGGCCTCCTCGACGACCCGGGAACGGGCCTCCCGAGAGGCCGCCAGCGACGCCTCGGCTTCCTCATTGTCGAGGTCACGCTGGTGGCGCGCAAGGGCAGCAGCCGCCTTCAGCTTGCGCCTCTCTTCAGCCAGGCGCATGCCCTCAGCCTCAAGGTGCACGTCTTCGTCAGCGAGCTCTTCACCAAGAAAGCTCACCACGTCAGCCGCTCTCCGGAGAAACCCTTGGCGAAGAGCGCGACGCTCCCGGGTGCGCTCGAGCATGTCTTCTGCGTTGTCATCCGCCCCAAGTAAGCGTGGGAGGCCACGAATCAGCACTCCCCTCTGGGCAGGGGGCTGGGGGCTGGCGCCCTCGCGATGGCTGGGCACGCCTCGCCAGAAGCCCGGCCTGGAGCCAGCCCATCCCCAAATGAAGAGCGCAGGGCCGACCTCAGCCAATCACCATCCATGACCAGACGAGAAGCCCAAGGCAGGCTGGCTATGCCCCGAAAAGGCTTGCGAAGGAGGGTCGCGAGGCGCGCAGAGCCGTGATGCGCCACAGGATGGCTCACCTCTCTGACCGGCCTCACCACAAGGGCTTTGCTTGAGCTCGGAGCGCTCGAAGACGGTGGAGAGGGTGAAGCCTGGGGGGATGGATCCTCAGCCATCTCCGTGAGCTTGGCAGGAAGGGCCCTGCAGAGCAAGGATCAGCCAAAGCAACGGGAGGATCAGGAGCTAGGAAAGGGGAAGGCTTACTCATGAATGGCGAAATACTTCCTGCGCTTCAGCAGGCGGCAAGGGTAATTGTCACCCAAGGCATCCCTTCTCTTCCGGAGAGCCTCGAAGTCCACACGGAAGCGGCCCAGGAGTTGAGCGCAGGGGTCAGCCTGCGACGAGGAAGAAGCGTCAAGGTGACTAGCGCCAGGGGCGTCGTCCTGATGCACGCCGACGGTCGCCTCACCAAGAAGGGTAGCTAGGGCCTCAGGGGCCTCAACCACGGGTGCCGCGGGCAGACGCTCAACGCCTTCAGCCGCAGTAGTACGGGCCTCAGGAGCTGCCCCCTCAGGAGTGCTGCCTGGCGTCGTTATCCCGGCGGGGGCCCCCTCAGCCTCCAGCGGCCCATGCCTTCCTGCTCCACCACTCGAGGAAGGACCGCCGTGGGCGACTGGAAGGGCAGTCACCACCACTGGGTTCTCGCAAGGCCCCATGAGGCCTGCGGGGCGCAGCCCCCATTTGTCCAAGCCGACATCGATTCACAAAGTCGCTCCTGTTCGAGCAAAAGTACAGCAAAGAAAGCCCCACCTTGCGGATGCTGCCGGGGAAGGTCCCCAGTCAAGACCAAGAGCACCTTCCTCGGTGCTTGAGCATCAGTCCTCCTCACGGAGCCTCATGCGATCGTCACGCCACCGAAGGTCCACATCCGGCGGGGTAGTGGCCGAGAGAGGGCAATGCGGCATAACAGAACTCCTTCACCACCTTGGGCGCCCGTCACGTCGGCGCCCTCGAGGCGCCAAGCGGCGCGGGCGAAGGCGAGCCGGGGCTCGTGAGCTTCTCGTGCCCGGCTGAATTGGGGACAGCGGAGATGTTGGCTCCAAGCAGGGGCTGGGCACCCCGACATCCACGATACAACCACCGCTCGCGGAACGAGCACGGGCTGAGGAAGACTAAAATCAATCCACAAGCCGCTGTTTACGGTGCAGCAATGAAGCTCACGCACCCCAAGCATTGGGTGGGGTCGACGAGCAGAGAGAGAAGAAGTGGCGCAGCAAAGGCAAGCAGCGGAGGAATGCCCATCATTGCCTCACAGACAAAGGCGAAGACGGCAAGAAGAGTAATGGATTCAGGACCCAAATGCATCATACGGATCTGGTAATGGGAAAGCACAGCATTGAAGAAATTGGAAAAGGGGGGAACCTGTCCCGCCCACAGGGCGTCGGCAAAGTACCGAACCTCGGTGACTATTCTGTCGATGGAGAAGTGAGATGCGGGCTAGGCCGTCGTCCTCCCGCACTCATTGAAGATAGTGGCCAGAGCAGAGCTGACCTTGACCAAGCCTTCTCGGTTGAGTATGATCGACCGATCGACGCCAGGAGCCGCCGACGACGGCGAGCGAGGCAGAGGCACATGTTTCTTCCCTTTCCCTTTCTTCGTCGGAGCCATGGCGACGGAAGGGGGGAGGATTCGAGATTGGATTGGAAGCGGAGACTGGAGCTCGAGGGGAGGAAGAGCAGGGGACGGTCGAGCAGCGAAAAGGGGAACGACTGTGTGCAACCCGCAGGTCCGCCTAGCTAGGCGCAAAATAAGGAGTCGTGGGAAGCGAGCGCCACGTCCAATCAACCGCCACGCAGTGCCCGAGGCCCTTGAGGCTGTTAGGGCCAGCACGCCCTGTCCCTTCACTTCTACGCTCGGCCAAGTCCAGCGCGCCTTGGGCCCTTGAGCTCTTGTCGGCGTTGCGGGAACGGGTACCCAGACTTGCTCGCACTGTGGCTGTGGCGTGGCTCAAGGGGTGGCCCATCACGGCCCATCTTAATCAGCACAAGCTCAAGACCCTCGCGAGGGGCCAAGCCTCGTGGGGCGGACGACAGGGAGCTTCCTCAGGCATGGCCTTGTCAGGCTGGCTCGCGAGGAGGCGGGGAGAACAAGGCGGGGTACCTCATGAGGTGCCCATGACGCAAGCCATGACGACCAAGGGCGTCGGTGAGGCGCCGACCAGCAGGTGTCTTCCTTTCCTCTTTGGTGCAAAGGGAGCAAGCGCGGCGAGCATCAAGCAAAGGCATCCGTTTCGGTGCAACAAGACCAAGACCGTTGCAACGGCAGGAAGAAAGTCATCATGGAGCCCAAGCCGGCGTCACCACTAGAGCCTTTGACAGGCGAGGACCAACTTTAGTCAGGATAAGTGTAATAGATGTTCACCTTAAAAATGGCCAATTGTTGGCGCCCTTCCCGCTCAATATTTGGGAAGAGGCTCAGGGCCCTTGTCTATAAATAGGACTAGCCACCCACAGGGTAGAGGCATCTTGAATCAGCAGAGAGAGAGCGACTGAACTCCCCCTAGCAGTTCATTGCACCAGCCAAGAATAGAACCTCACGAGGCTGTTCTTCCTTGTATTGTTCATCATCAGCCCAAGGGGCAATCCACCACACCACACACTGGAGTAGGGTGTTACACCACAATGGTGGACCGAACCAGTATAAACCCTGTGTCTCTTATGTTGTTCCTTTCATAGTTTAGATCCTAGCGAGGCGGCGAGGTGCAGGTAGGTAGAGGGCGAGATCTCCGCGTGCACCCCAGTGTTCGAACGTAGAGGGTCTGCCGAAACCCGAAATCCGACAGTATTACTTTCGACATGCACCACATGTTGCCTCACTTCAATCTAAGTCATGTTTAGGCATAGCAGTAGCTGTAGCACGGAGATAAAAGAGGACACATCTCTCTATTAGCTACCTATAACAACCTAAATTAACCCCCAAAATGCCTAAACCATCTCCTTTAAATAAACCAGCCCCTGAATTGCTGACGCGTGGAAGCTTATTGGTCCCGGTTGGTGCTACCAACCGGGACCAAAGGCCCTCCTGCCTGAGCTCGCCGGAGCGGCCACGTGGAGGCCCATCTGTCCCAGTTGGTATAAGAACTGAGACTAAAGGCCTAGGGCATCAGTAACGACCCTTTAGTCCCGGTTCCCCAACCGGGACAGATGGGCCTTATGAAGCGGAAAAATGGCCCTTTTTCTACTAGTGTCAAGTGGGACCTTTTGTCGGATTTCGGGTTCCGGCAGACCCTCTAGGTTCGAACACTGGGGTGCACGCGGAGATCTCGCCCTCTACCTACCTGCACCACGCCGCCTCGCTAGGATCTAAACTATGAAAGGAACAACACAAGAGACACAGGGTTTATACTAGTTCGGGCCACCATTGTGGTGTAATACCCTAGTCTAGTTTGTGGTGTGGTGGATTGCCTCTTGGGCTGATGATGAACAATACAAGGAAGAACAGCCTTGCGAGGGTCTGTTCTTGGCTGGCGCGATGAACTGCTAGGGGGGTTCAGTCGCTCTCTCTCTCTCTCTCTCTCTCTCTGTGTGTGTGCGATCTCCAAGATTTCTAGATGCCTGTAGCCTTGTTCTGGATTAGGGATGCTGGATCCCCTTCTCTGTGGGTGGCTAGTCTATTTATAGGAAAGGGCCCTGGGCCTCTTCCCAAATATTGAGCGGGAACGGCGCCAACAATTGGCCATTTTGAAGGGGAACATCTAGCACACTTATCCTGACTAAAGTTGGTCCTCCCCTGTCAAAGGCTCTAGTGGTGACGCCGACTTGGGCTCCACGATGACTTCCTTCCTGCCGTTGCGACGGTCTTGGTCTTGTTGCACTGAAACGGATGCATTTGCTTGATACTCTTGCCTGTGCTTGCTCCCTTTGCACCAAAGAGGAAAGGAGGACTCTGCGCGGGCTGGCGCCCGCCTGGCGCTCTTGGTCGTCATGGCTTGCGTCATGGGCACCTCGTGAGGTACCCCGCCTTGATCTCTCCGCCTCCTCGCGAGCCAGCCTAACGAGGCCGTGCCTGAGGAAGTTTCCTATTGTCCGCCCCGCGAGGCTTGGCCCCTCGCGAGGGTCTTGAGCTTGTGCTGATGAAGATGGGCCTTGCTGGGCCACCCCTTGAACCACGCCGCAGGGCCTTGAGCAGCAAGTGCAGGGGACCCCGTTCCCGGAAACGCCGACAAGAGCCCCACAGGCCCAAAGGCGCGCTGGACTTGGCTAAGCGAGAAGCGAAGGGGCAAGTCAAGCGCCCATGAGCCCTAACCTGCTGACCTTAGGCGCCGCGTGGCGGTTGATTGGACGTGGGCGGCTCCGCCCCCCCACGACGCCTCGACAAAAGCACGAACTGACAAGTCCCTGTATGCATAGCGGGTCATGATTTCCTGTGATCGTGGAGGCCGGCGGTTGGCCTCCTCTGGCTATAAGTACGGGATGGCGCCCGCCCTTCCGGTCCATCCCCTCTTGCTTCTCCTTCTTCTTCATGGCTCCGCCAAAGAGGTTCTCGGCCGCGGAGAAAGGAAAGGCCTGCCAGGTGGAGCCTGACTCTCCCCCGCCCAAGCGGCAGTCGAGGCGTCCCGCAAAACACCCTGTGGCTCCCATGGTGGCTCGCCGCGGCCGCGGAGGTGACCTCCCGCGCGGTGACAGGCGGCAGGCCGTTCTTTGAAGCCTTCTGACCCGCGTGACCCCTAGGCCATGATTCCACTCGGCAGAGGTGCTGCCGGAGTTTGTTGTGTGGTCGGCGAAGCCGGCCAGCACCAGGCTCCAGCTTCCTCGCTTCCTCCCAGGTGAGCTACCGGCTGGTGCCCCGGGCGGCCTCTGGCTTCAGGCGGATGGTTGCTGCAGCCGGGCCTCCTGGGCTTCACTGGAAGTCTCTGCAGCCGGGAGCCTGGCCCAGACCCGCGGCTGGCAAACGTTTGCCCGCATGCGTGGTGTGAGCCGGCGGTGCACCCTGCACTTCAAGTTCGACGGCGGTGCCACCCTCTACGTGAGGGTGTTCGGGGAAGATGGCCGCCGCGTAGGGTGCTGCCCTGAGAACGACGACCGCGGCCGTGGGTCTAGCCCCAGCGACGATGAAGACGACGGTGGCAGCGTGGTCGGCGGCGCTCGAGGTTCATCGCGCCGACGGCTCTTCTTCGGGAAGTGGCTCCTCGGTAGCGGCCGCGATCAGCCTCGCGCCGCCCGTGCCCGCTGGAGGGAGGTGGCGGTCTGCCCATTGTCGGCGCCACGGTGAAGCGCGAGATGGAGTCCGCCTGAGCTCTGGAGGCAGTTCGAGTCTCCCCCGCGAGTTGGTGTCGGGCGAGTCACGCCTGTTTTGTTCTTTTTTCCTTCCCTGCGCAAAGAGACAGTAGTGTAGGGCCCCGCGGGGGCGTGCCTGGACTATTGCTGTTAATTATTGTATTGTTTCCGCTATTTCGGTATTGTGCCTTGGTGCCACACGCCTGCGCGTAGAAATTAGTTAGCTCGGGGGGGGGGGGGGGCTGTCATGACCCTTGCTTCTCGAGGCCGAGGCCTCGTCGCACGCATCAAGTCCTGCGAGGGTTAGTCTGGAGAGGCAGCACCCGGCCTTAGCGGTGGAGGCGACCGACCCAGGTCCTGTGTTAGATGTCGCGGTGCCCGTGGGGCGCAATTTGGAGGGTGCTCTGTAGTGGACCCGGGTAGGGAAGCCTCGAACGATAAGGGCAGAAAACACTCACGAGGGTGCCCGCGTTGCTCCCTCGCGATACTTGCGCTAGAGAAATCAGGACAGGAGAGCGAAAAGGCAAAGAGTCACAAGCCAAAGACGACAACACTTCGATAAAACCTCGAATGGGGATGAACAAGCCAACTACATAAGGCAAATGAGAAAAGCCGCGTCCGGCACCTAATCTAGTCTTCGACGTCTTCTCACCAGCGCGGAGCTAAGTGCTGCCACTGGGCGTGGGAGGGAGCCCCAGGGCCTGAGGCCGGCACTCCTGAGACTACGGGGCGTGTACAGCCCCAACTCATTATTACGTGAGAGTGTCACGGGCGGCGAGCTTCACAGGCATTGGCCTTCTTCACAGGCTCCGGGCCTTTCTCCCGAAGATAAACTTCACAGGCATTTGGCTTCTTCACAGGCTCTGGGCCTTTTCCAAAAGCAGCGGCTGACTTCCACGGGCATTCGCCTTCTTCACGAGCTGGGCCTTTTCCAAAACGCAACAGCTTCACAGGCGTTCGCCTTCTTCACAGGCTCTGGGCCTTTTCCAAAACGCAAGAGCTTCACAAGCGTTCGCCTTCTTCACAGGCTCTGGGCCTTTTCCAAAACACAACAGCTTCACACGCGTTCGCCTTCTTCACAGGATCTGGGCCTTCTTAGGGGTAAAACCTCCGGAGGTACTGAATGTTCCACCCGTTCAGGACGGGCACCCCCTCCTGAGTCTCCAAGCGCACGGAGCCGGTCCTGGAAACATGAACGACCTCGAACGGGCCCTCCCACATAGGAGATAGCTTATGTAGCCCTTCCCTGCAGAGAACCCGCCTGAGCACGAGGTCCCCTACCTTGAGAGTCCTGGGGCAGATGTTGCGGTAGTGGTATCGCCGTAGCGCTTGTTGGTATCTTACCGCTCGTAGCGCGGCTTCCCAACGACGTTCCTCCCCCAGCACAAGGTCCGTCCCCCGCATGGCGTCCTGCTGCGCCTCGTCGAACGCCAGGACCCGTGCGGATTGATGTCTGACCTCGTGAGGGAGGACTGCTTCAGCTCCATAGACCATGAAGAACGGGGTCTCGCCCGATCGGCTTGAGTGGCGGTTGTGCGGATGGACCTGTACGGACTGAAGCTCATCGTGCCAGCCTCTGCGCGGGGCCTCCAACTTATTCTTGAATGTCTGGTTTTGAGGCCCCTCGGGACCTCTGCATTAGCCCGCTCGGCACGACCGTTGCTCAGCGGGTGTGCTACCGAGGCGTAGCATATCTGCGTTCAAAGGTTAGCGCATAATATGTTTTGAAGAGGTTCTTGGTGAATTGCGAACCGTTGTCGGTGATGATGCGGTTCGGCACCCCGAACCGGCTCACGATGCCCTTGATGAACTTGACCGCAGAACCTACGGGGATGGTGCGGACGGCTTCCACTTCAGCCCACTTAGTGAACTGGTCCACGGCGACGTAGAGATAGCGATAGCCCCCTGGCGCCCGAGAAGCGGGCCGGGATATCCAGCCCTTGCTGCGAACGGCCACGAGAGGGGTATAGTTTGCAGACTTCCCGCCTGCTAATGGATCTGCTTGGCATGGAATTGGCAGGCCTCACAAGCCTTCACTAGTTCGACGGCGTCATTGAGCGCAGTAGGCCAATAGAAACCGCTGCGGAATGCCTTGCAAACAAGGGTCCGCGATGATGAATGATGCCCACAGTCTCCACCGTGTATATCTGCCAGCAATTCCTTCCCTTGCTCCCTGGAGATGCAGCGTAGGGACACATCATTTGGTCGCTTCCGGTAGAGCTCTCCATCCCTGATGCAGTATGCTGTGGCTTGCCGCGCCACACGCTCCGCTTCCTCCTCCTTCTCCGGCAAGGTCCCTTGCGTCAAGTAGCTCCGGAGCTCTGTGATCCAGCACCCCTCCTGAGGCTCCATCATCAAGAGCAGGCGCGCTCCTGAGGCCGGGCCTGGGCAGGCTCCTGAGGCTGGTGGTGGGGAGCTCCTCGAGGCTGCGCCCGCGCAGCAGTGATGGCGTGGCGAGGGCTTGAAGAGCCGCTCCTCAAAGACGCCGGAGCTCACGAGGTAGCCCCTGGATGCTCGTTTGGCAATGTCGTCGGCCTCCCGATTGGGGCCACAGGGCACATCTTGCAACTCCAGCCCCAGGCTGCTTCTCCATCCTGCGGACCTCCGCAAGGTAGGCTTCCATGTGCTCATCCCTCTGCTCGTATACCTTGTTGGAGAAGTTCACGAGGAGTTGTGAATCACCCTTGATGATAAGGCACTTCACTCCTAGGGCAGCTGCGGCCTTCAGGCCTGCTATTAGGCCTTCATATTCTGCTATGTTGTTGAAGACCTTTTTTGTGTTAGCTTTGATGCCTCGGTGGGACACGAGGAAGCCCAAGAGCTTGGCTGACGGGACCCCAAACACACTCTTCTCTGGGTTGAGCCGCAGGTTCACTACGTCGAGGCTCGCGAAGGTTTCCTCCAGGTCTTGTATCAGGGTCTTGTCCTCGCGAGACTTCACCACAATGTCATCGACGTAAGCCTCAACATTCTTCCCGAGCTGCGGGCCCAAGGTGATGTGCATCAGCCGCTGAAAGGTTGCCCCTGCGTTGTGCAGCCTAAACGGCATGCATGTGTTGCAGTACACCCCACACGGGGTCAGGAAAGCCGTTTTTTCCACATCTTCTACCGCCATCTTGATCTGGTGATACCCAGAGAAGGCATCCAAGAAACATAGCAGGTCGCTCTCGACGGTGGAATCGACGATCTGATCGATGCGAGGGAGCGGAAATGGATCTTGCGGGCAGGCTTTATTGAGGTTGGTGAAGTCGACACACATGCGTTCCTTCCCCACTTTCTTCGGCACAACAACAGGGTTGGCCAACCAATCTGGATATCGGACCTCGCGAATGACCCCTGCAGCTTCCAGTCTGCGGGTCTCTTGGACAATGAAAGCCTTCTTTTCAGTGGACTGCCATATCACTACGCTTCACGAGGCGTGCGTTGGGGCTGCGTTGAGGTGATGCTCGATTACGCCTCTAGGGATCCCCTCCAGCTGATCAGGCTCCCAGGCGAAGACCTTCTTGTTCGTGCGCAGGAACTTGACTAAGGCCTCCTCTTGCTCGGGTTCGAGGTTGGCGCCTATGGTGAAGGTGGCGTCAGTTGATCCGTCCTCGTCGACAAGTATCTGCTTGGTTTCCGCCTTGTCCTGGGTGAACAACTGCTTCTTCTTGGCGGCAGCCCCTTGGGCTTCGAGGCGTCCGAACGGCGGGCTGGGCCGCCATGATCTTGAAGGCAAGCTTGAGTACTTGCAACGCATCCCGGTGTCTCCGGACACGGTGAGGACGCCGTTGCTCCGGGCATCTTCATGAGGTTGTGCTGTTGGGTGAGTCGCGGCCATGAACTTGGCCAGAGCTGGGTACCCGAGGATGGCTTGTATGGGAGGCTGATGGGGGCGATGTCGAAGTCGATTAGCTCCGTGCGGAAGTTGTTGTAGGTGCCAAAGGTCACAGGTAGACGGATCTGCCCCAGGGAGCCGGCTGAACCGCCTCCGACGCCCAAGAAGGGCCCGCTAGGCCAAACCGCTCTGGCGGTACGTGGAGGAGGCTGAAGGCTTCAACCGAGAACACACTGAGGCCCGTGCCGCCGTTGATGAGGGTCCTGGTGACAGCCACCTGGCAAATGGTGGGAGTGCACAGCATTGGGAAGCGCCGAGCAGGTTGAGTTGGAGGGTGGTCGCCGACTGAAGGCCGGATCGGCCTTGGGCCGACCGGCGGGAGCCCCGCAGCGGAGGCAGCGCCGACTTGGCGGACGAATGGCTTGACGTGGCGGCCTGAAGGTGGCGCCTGCGAGCCGCCCATGAGAGTCGCGACGACCGGGGGCGCCGGTGCAGCGTGCTGGGTGAGGAAGAGGTTGCGCAGCTCTTCCCAAGAGGCCACGAAAGCCGCCGGTAGGTGGAGCAGCCACATGCGTGGGGCGTCGGTGAGGGCCATGGGAAGCCAGTTAGCCATGACCCTTTCGTCGCCTCCTGCTTCAAGGATGGCCTCCTCGTACGCC
Source organism: Aegilops bicornis (assembly GCA_021605145.1). Lineage (NCBI taxonomy): Eukaryota > Viridiplantae > Streptophyta > Magnoliopsida > Poales > Poaceae > Aegilops > Aegilops bicornis. The sequence continues at coordinate 104,190,129 of CM038671.1, forward strand.
AGCAGGAAGGCCAGCGGATCAGTTGTGCCCGTTGTAAGCGGTGGCGTCTCCGGCTTGAACTTGTCCGCCACCTTTTTGTCGCAAGGCTGGGGCCAAGGCTCGAGCCCCTGGCCCCAGCTGTTGGCTTGGCCGGAGCGTGGCGGCGCTGCTCATCGCAGGGCGAGTCGCGGTGTCGGCGAAGAGCGGGTCGGCGGAAGGAGAGCTACAGGCGCACCCTACAGCACGCCAAATGTCGGATTCGGGTTCAGCAGACCCTCTAGGATTCGAACACTGGGTGCGCGTGCGGAGATCTCGCCCTCTACCTACCTGCACCTCGCCGCCTCGCTAGGATCTAAACTATGAAAGGAACAACACAAGAGACACAGGGTTTATACTAGTTCGGGCCACCATTGTGGTTTAATACCCTACTCTAGTTTGTGGTGTGGTGGATTGCCTCTTGGGATGATGATGAACAATACAAGGAAGAACAGCCTCGCGAGGGTCTATTCTTGGCTGGTGCGATGAAGCTCTTTGGGGGGGGTTGATCGCTCTCTCTCTCTCTCTCTCTCTCTCTCTCTCTCTCTCTCTCTCTTTCTGTGGGTGCGGTCTCCAAGATTTCTAGATGCCTCTAGCCTTGTTCTGGATTCCGTATGCTGGATCCCCTTCTCTGTGGGTGGCTAGTCCTATTTATAGGCAAGGGTGCTGGGCCTCTTCCCAAATATTGAGCGGGAAGGGCGCCAACAATTGGCCATTTTGAAGGGGAACATCTAGTACACTTATCCTGACTAAAGTTGGTCCTCGCCTGTCAAAGGCTTTGGTGGTGATGCCGGCTTGGGCTCCACGATGACTTCCTTCCCGCCGTTGCGACGGTCTTGGTCTTGTTGCACCGAAACGGATGCCTTTGTTTGATACTCTTGCATGCGCTTGCTCCCTTTGCACCAAAGAGGAAAGGAGGACACTGCGGCGGGTGGCGCCCTTTGGCGCCCTTAGTCGTCATGGCTTGCGTCATGGGCACCTCGTGAGGTACCCGCCTTGATCTCTCCGCCTCCTCGCGAGCCAGCCTGACGAGGCTGTGCACGAGGAAGCTTCTGTCGTTCGCCCAGCAATCTGGCCCCTCGCGAGGGTCTTGAGCTTGTGCTGATGAAGATGGGCCTTGCTGGGCCACCCCTTGAGCCACGCCGCAGGCCGCAGGCAGGCAAGTCTTGGGACCCCCATTCCCGGAACGCCGAAACCTTTAGCTAACCAATTAAATGTGTCTGTTAACTAATATCAGTATCAATACACAATCATATTTGAACAACTAAGCTTTGGAATTTTGAGTGTTGTGTTGTTTAGCTTGAAGGGTGGAGTAATGCTAGTACGGCAGAAAGCACCTACGCTAATCATAGTAGAGTAGATAAAAGGGGAAAACCCTAAGCATCAATAGTAAAATTAGAAATGTGGAACTAGCTGGGGGTGGCGCACATGCTTTTGAAAATGAATATAAGAACATTAGGTGACCAATTAAACATTCTGTCTTTTAGTAATATGAGCATCATATCAGATTCGTATTTCAACACCTAAGCTTTGGAATTATGAGTGGCATGTTGTTTCTCTTGATGGGTTGAGGTCTTGAGGAGCAGTGCTAGCACGACAGGACGCACCTACGATGATGGTAGTGAATATAAAGGGGGGAAACCATAAGCTTTATGAGTATAGTGACCGTGCCATGTCGGATTTGAAGGTGCAAACCGGATAAAGCTACTTCACAACCAATGTTTGATTTCAACTAGCCACTGCGATTTGGTAAGGACAAGAAAAGTATAGTAAACAATTTACGATCTATTTTCCGAGTGAGATCAATACTTAAGCACATATGGAAGAGTACCACCTCTCTTGCGACACCATGTAGGCCCCTGCTGATATGTTGAGGGTGCTGCAGGTGCGATGGCCGTCGGCGGCGGGGAAGAAGACTTTAGACGACAGACGGCCGGGTCGGGGGATAAATCCTATTTCAATGAATTACAAAAGCTAATGATGGAGTCAAATTCCAAAATTCCAACCTTAGGTTTGTAATTATGATACATCAAGGTATATGACGCATGTTCAAAAGTATCGTTATCTCATAGTCCAAACTGTGAGACAAATTGATCAACCATGAGTGCACACACTATTGACCATATATATCTCAATTGCGCTAAAGTCTCTCAAATATAGACACCTCACTCTTTATCTGAAGCCAACCCCCCCCCCCCCCCCCCGTCGCCCCCCACACAAGTCATTCTCTCCCCCAGACACGAACACACGAGCACATTAACACCCCTCTCTTCTAAAGTACGGACCCCAATATAGCTCTCTATCACTTTGTCTCTCGGGAATGCACACATATCTTCCCCCACTCTCTAGGTCTCTCGGCATCTCTCTTTCCCAAGCACACGCACTATCTAGAGTGTATCTTTCCCATACACACAAAACGTCGCCACCAAATGTCTATCTCCCTAGTTATGTGGTTCTCACAAACTCACCTCACACACCACCCCAACTATAAACAAGCACACTTTGTCTCCTAGGGCACCACTCTCCTCTTTCTATCTCTCCCACATGCGGACCCGCCCCAGCTCCTTCCATGTATACATATATGCCATGACTCTTTCCATAGCTCCCTAATGTATCATCGTTCTCAATCTCGCACGTTGTTCTCTAGACCATCTATTCTAGATCTCTCATGAAGTCCCTATCACACACACGATGACTCGCTTCCCTTGCGTCTCCGTACATAGGCCACTTTCGAACAACATCAACACTGTCTCCCTATCTGTATGCCACTTCTGCACACAAACGACCCCTCTCTCCCCCTCTTTTCCTCTCTCTCTCTGTGGCTAGCTCTCTCTCTCTCTCTCTCACACACACACACACACCCCTCTCCCACACACACTCGATGTCTCTTCCAAATAGTCTGCTCCCTAGCCGCACCCATGCTATCCCGCTACTACACATGCCTTTGTCTCTCTTTGACACACATGTCACACCATCCCCCCTTCCCTATACTTGGTTTACATCATTAGTGGTCTCACCACCCCACATACACATACTCCCTCTCACACACAAACGCGTGCACAAACACACATAGACACGCACAAACACCCATCTATCTGGATCCTTCTTTTAAGACACACACCCTTGCATATTCTCTCCAGCTCTAGGTATGTATATATCCCCCTCTCTCTAGCTCAGATGCACACCAAAATTCTCCATCTCTCTAACTCACACATCTCTCCCCATGTCTGCATGTGTATCTCACACACTCACTCTCTGATTATGTCTATGTGTCCCCACGTTACACAACACAAAGCCCCATGTACATGTCTCTCTCTATCCTCCACACACATAGACACAAAGAATCTCTTATCATTGCCTTAGTCTCTACACATATCACACATGCACACTGTCTCTCTCTCTCTCTCTCTCTCTCTCTCTCTCTCTCTCTCTCGCAAACACGCTCAACAAGGGTTTCCCCATGAATAACTTACCGTCTATTCATCAACAGTCGTGGCAGTACGGGGAACACGAGACGTGAAAAATAATAAATCTACACGTGCGTAGACCACCTAGTATGACTACTAGGACTAGAGGAAGCCGAAAGCGCGCCGCCATCACCCCCTCCTTATCGGCGACGGAAAAACCTTTGTTTTACATAGTCGATAAGTCATTGTGCTAAGGCCCCACATGCTGAGCCATTGAATAGAATGTAGATCCTAGTTTACAGAAACAAGTATCGATTATACGTTTGTATCTCCATACTTATATTTCTTCTCTAATAAAAAAACCCGAGTTGGTGATGATGGTATGCGTGCCATCTTGCAATATAGACCGTCCGATCTATATCTAATGGATAGAAATTAAACTAAAAGATACCCGCACCTCTCTCCACATTTGCAGACAAGGCCTTCCCTCGTTCATCCTTATCTCCAACAACCTCATTGTTGAGAAATTAAAAAAGGAAGCCTCTGGAAAAAAACTGGCATGGTGGTCGCTGCCGGCGTCGTCCATCCCCATGCCTCTGCTCGGTCCGACCACCAATCACCACCACTCCCCACTCCTCTTCACCTTATCTCCTCTTTCTCGAGATATCATTAGTTTTTACACATGTGATCTCCTGCATGGGTCAATCACAACAAGTGTTTTATAAAAAATGCATCTTGATGTTCTGTGAAATGTACAAACATCTTGCTAGTACTCCTACAGAAGACTTAGTTGGTGACGATGGTGTGTCTGCCATCCATCATTTCTGACCATTAGATCTACATCTAAGGACTTTGAGGTAAGTTGTTGCCTTTTCTCACCAACATCCCACTTCTCTACCAATATGCAGAAAAACTCACAATTAGTATCTTAAAACCAACCATATCCCTCCCTCACCTCACCAAAACAGCCCAAGGAATATATTCCGATTGAAACATAATATATCTCTAGTGATATATGTATATCAAAATTAGAGTGTTTTGTATCAAGTTTGTGAATAAGTATTATTCTAATTATGATCCGTTGCAACGCAGGTGAACAGTGCTAGTATTTCCAACCATGCAAAAATGCTAGTATTTCCATAGTTTCGAGTTTTCCATCAAGATATTAGTCACTCATGGTTGATATTTAGTTTCAATCACGTACATATAGGCACTATGTACCTAGCCTTGATTATTAGCTTCCAAAGCTTAACTTTCACTCCTACTTACAGTATGTAGAGTATTTAACAAAAAACTACCACTTTCAACTAGCCCTAGGAAGAAACTATTGTACAGAAAATAGCAAAAACATACCCAAAATTTCTTAATCCGCGGCAAAAACTACTACCTAGTGTCGATTAGGCTCGTTTAAATCCGTTTATGACAGGGTTGGCCCACACGTCCGTGCTGACGAGGCAACTTAAACCAACACATTTTGTTTGACCGTTGACACGAGGGACCCACATCTGACCTTCTATCCTGTTATTCCCCCTGAAATCATTATTTTTCCCGAACATTACTTCAAACAGTACTGATGCGTGTTCGTCGGTGCCGCCGGTGATGAGCGAGTTGGATGCCACTCCACCGGATGGGCCGGATGCCGCACTGGCCTCAGCACGGGTTGGCAGGCTGGCCCGAGCGTGACTCACGCATGAGCAACCCACCGCGCTGGCCTTCTGTCGAGCCAGATGGCTGGCCTTAGCGTGGCGCGCGCGAGCAAGCCGCCACACCGCCATGCCAATCTAGCTAGCAAACCTTGCAGACAAGTAGCTGGATGCATCCAGCAGGGTGTGTGCTATCTTGGCTAGCTAGCGGCCGCGAGCGCCGGACCGAGCTGGCATCCGGCTGTCGCAAGATGGGCTCCGCACCGCTGGCGGTTTTGACCTTGCCTTCTGCCGTCAGCGGTAGCTGCGTCCCATCGCCGAGGATGACTAGGTGGACGGGCCGGAGGTAGGAGGTCACTCGGGGGATTTTTGTGCAGACTGACATGTAGGTTCCACAAGTCATAATGCCTAACTTGCCGGTCGAATAGAAGGCGTTGACTTAAGGGGCGACATGGGTTGAAACGTGTATAACGGCATTTTGTAGAGTAGTCGTTTCTTGGTAGGGCTGGTTGGTAAGGGCATGTACAATGGTTGATAAGCTAGTCTTATCTTAATTCTGCCACGTATGCAAGTGGTAGTAGTTTCTTGGCATTATTATTGGTTTATTGTAAGGGACAATTTACTAGAGACAAAAGGCGATTCTAGGCTGTGTTGTACTCCAACGAGTACTACAACTGGTCGCGGGAGTGTATAGCTCGTTTTGTGTGTTTGATCCTGGCCGAACGCACGGCGGCCTTTATTTAAAATAGTAACTTCGCTGTGAGCCAATATTGTACACTGGTAGTTTGAGTTTTGAAGTCGAACAGATGTGTCGCACCACAATCTGGGTGCACTGGATAGCCCAGCCACATGAACGGGTTTCCTTCCCATTATCTCGTGGCTCACGTGCTCGCCCTAGCCGCACCTCGCTTGCAGCTTCCTCATCAGCTAGTAGCATATTTAAACTAGCGCCTCCCAGTTAAGCCCGAGGAGCCGGAAAAGCCTGGCATGGCATTGGGAACCGTGCAATATGGCTCTATATGTAAAGTGCTATCTGTAGCTTGTGGCGTTGCCCACATGTACTTCACTCCATTATCGGCTCTATAAAAGAAATTCCTCTTGACGTGATCTTTTTTTTATTTTGAAACGGAGGCAAAAGCTTTGCCTCGTCTCATTCATAAAGAAGGAACTACTAATAAAGTTCGACGAGATACATTACACCTCCACAAATGGAAGCGAAAAGCTTAGTCTCGCTGTATCAAATAACTCAAATGTTTTGCCCCCACAGTAACCTTCGCTGATAAACAGGCTGCTAGTGTGTGCGTGAGTGGAGCCGCTGAGTAGGTCAGCTACACGCCGAGAGTACCCACTACATAGGTGTACTTTTACTGCATTGATAGTACAACAATGGTTCTAGAGAACAGTAGTACCCTCCAATTCCAACTGTAGCTCCTTGGCCCTGAGATTCAAGAGTTCAAAACTGGTGCACTATACTGGAAGTACAGTACAAAACACTACTAGTTGAGAAAGTAGTACAAGTACTACTACAATACGAGTACATAGTAAATAATAGCCTCACCCCTTTTCTAAGGAACGATCGAGGAGCTACAGTTGGAAGGGACGAGGCCCTGCGGTTACTACGCTCTTATATCCTCCTCGCCAGTTCCCCTCCCCCCTAAGAGAAGGCAGTTCGTCGCTGCTCCCATGGATTCACCAGGCGGTTCTCCTCCTCGTCGGGGCTGGGAGACCTTGGAGGACGATCCTCTGGGAGAAATCGCACGCTGCTCCGACGTCCTTACCGCCGCAAGACTCGGTGCTTCCTGCAGCAACTTTTTCAAGATGGTGCTTAAACAGGCTTGGGAAAAGGCCATGCTTCTTGGTCTTCCATGTATTCTCGAGGAGAAGATTCTTCTATGGGACAATCCTTCGAACAGTCCACCGCTCCCTGGCCATGGTTGCACGTTGACTCCGCTAGAGTTGCCGACGTTGAGAGGTAGTCGGATTTTATCCGATGAGCAGGTCAGTCATGGACTTTGATCATGTAGTACTTAGTTGTTCCATTTCCATCCCGTAATTTCTCCGCTGCCCACCGTCTTATATATAGGTCTGGGTCGGTGCCAATGAAGATTGGCTTGCATACCTTTGGCCGGATACCACCAAAATTTTGCACAACATCCACAGCAGTGCAGCCGTTCCCGTAGGCCCCTTCTCCACCATTGGGATCGGCCTTCCGGACTGGCTGGGCTTGAATACGTATGATGATGCCTACATGAGATTGAAGAAGATAGCAATTGCGGACCCGCCGACAAAGCGACGCGGCTACGATGATTACTATCTCATCGCGGTGTTTGACATAAGGATTGCCATCAATGCAAGACGCGATATGGCAGAGGCTGGCGCATGTTGTCCGCGGCAGATTTGTACCCCTATACGTTCAAAGACGCCATGCGCCATCTAGGCCGCATCTTCGCGGTGACAAGCCAGGGACTTGTTTCATCTGGTTGCCATTCTATGGTACGGGAGATTACAAACAGAATGCACAAACCATCATTTTCATCCATAATGGTACTCCATTATTTTGCAGGGACCAGTCATCCCCTGATCAAAATAAGATCGCCGATCGTGGATGTGCATTTGCATCCGCGATTCAGTCTAACCTGTAACCTTGTAGCTGACTTTGGCATATTGGGATCAACTATCTTAGCAGTCGTTATCCATGGTACCACTAATGTGCAACATGGTCACACAATCTACCACGATCGGACCGTCACCATCTACCCAGGTATTCCATTTTATCACTGTTGTGTGTTAGAGTAGTAGAGTAGTAGTACTTGTTAGTTATTTTCTTTTCTTGACTGGGACATGTTTACTGTACTAGTAGTACAATTTAGTACTATATTTTTTAACCCTCTCGCCTTCTCTTTCATTGTTGTACTACTTACTAGTACTAGTAGGAGTACTTTTTACGTTGGAGGACGCGTATAGCTAGCTAGGCCCTTGAAGACTTGAACCCACTAGCTCCCACCATTTTTGTATTTCCATGTCTTACTATCTCATCCATGTAGCCAAGAGTGGCTATATATAATAAGACCGTTATTTTACTTCCTCTATACCGGAGTAGTACTATTTGCTGCATAGTATTACTGACTGCCATATTCAGCACAACACTATTATGCATGGACCTTGACTGTGTACGTCACCATGTGTCCAGATCTGAGATGGCGCGTGTACCAGATGAACAGCGTTGAGTTCGACCCCTGTCATGCTACGTGGGTGCGGAGGAACACTCTTGGAGAGTACTCGCTTTTCATTGGGGACACCTACCCCATTGTGAAGCGGTTGCCACCTTCCGTGCACGACACCGAAGGCGAGCCGTTCATGAAGCATGGTTGTGACTTCAGTGCGCACCGCCGGAGGAACGACATGCTGGGACACCCTATCCCTGATTTATCCTGCTTCAGCTTGGATGATCCTCCATCGTGTGGAACCGGACTAGAAAGCTGCGACAACGATTCCCGTTGCCCACTGCTATGGATCGTGCCATCCATGAAGAACACTTGGGACTGGAACCTGGAGGAGGACATGTAGCCCATCTATAACGTGTAAGTGGAGTATGGTAAATTGTGAATGGTAGCACATTGAATATATGTAGACTAGTCATGCACAAATTTATCACATGAAGTGGAGATGAACTTGTGTGGCATATTGGCATTTGTCCTTTAGAATTTATTACTAGTAAATGTGTTATGTGTACGTGCAACTTGTGTGGTTGTTGCACGGGCTCCAACACGCTCTTTGAGAAAAAAAAGGTGGCACTACTTTGGATATAGGTGACGTGGCGGCATCATACAGTAGCATCGTTCGCTATAGTTGTAATATACTCCTACTAGGACGACAACTCCTATAAAACCTTGCGCTTGGCTCTTTGCCTCTTCAGGAGGTTCAACAGTTCGTACTCGTGTGAACCTTGCACTTGGCTCTTTGCCTCTTCGGAAGGTCCAACAATGATGATACTACAATACAATATGCTTCTGGCAATGTGACACCGATTGAACTTCTGCACGTCCACCGCGAGGGCGAGGGCGAGGGAGAGGGAGAGGCGCTGTAGTCAAAACCCTCTCCTCGTCCTGCGAGCCACTGTGCGTGTGGGCGAGGGAGAGGCGTAGTAAGCAAACTTCTCCTCATTCAGCGAGTTGACGGGACACATCAAAGCAGTACTACTACTAGTCCATACCGCGTCCTTTCCGGTTAATATGGCTTAATTTGAAACGATAAAAATACACTGGCGGTCAACGTATGTAACAATACGCTCTTTACGGTCACTATATAGTTTTGCGGTGATTATACGATCACCAGCACATCGTAGAGCACCGTATTGCACCCTACTGACCGACCACATAGTCGACGTGGCATTTTGATGACTGGTTAAATTATCACCTGGTTTCTGGGTCCCACCTGTCAGTTGGCAGAGCAAAGAAATCAGTTAAATAAAACTTTACGCAAGCGCGACAGGAGTCCAACCCTTCCACGCGAATCACCCTGGTTGTGTATGTGAGTGCATGCATGTGTACTGCCTCGGTCTTCCAACAAACAGTGTACATCGGCTGAAAAACAAAGAGTGTACATCTACACTTTCAATGCATTTAGCCTTTAATCTAAATCGATATTGATTGACTAATGCATCAACTTGTGCTCTACCTATAGGCTACATGTCTATCGTTAATGGGAACCACTAGGGATCAGACTACTGATCCCTAGCTTTCCGTCAGACCACTGGATGGCCTTTGGATGAAAGTTTGCAGATCGCTGGATGCATCCCTCTAACAGCGCCCACTTTCCTCAATTTCTAAAAGAAACATTCTGTATGCATGTAGCTTCCCTATTTGAGATCCCTGTAATCACGCATAATAACTACCTTACAGTTTCCAAAACAAAATTTTCCTTCTTCACGTTGCTTCCATATGTGGTGCTCGTATATAATGAGGTGTGCTTCTGTATACTACAAAATAATGCTTCCTTTTCATTTGATACTTGTTGGCATGATATGATAAACGTACTTTCAACACTACAAGCCAGGCTCCATATTTTTTTAGTCACATTTTTTTCCAAGCGGCATCTGGATTCAATCTATGCTATGAAGCATGTATGGTTGTACTTTGAAACACAGTTTATGGTGGTTGAAGCATGAAAATGTCGTACCAAAACATTGTTGTCATAGTGTAAGGAACAAACACTGGTGGAAAAAAGGCCTTTGGTCGCGGTTCGCAACTGCCATTAGTCGCGGTTGGGCAACCGCGACCAAATAAGCGCGACTAATGCCCCCCACCTTTAGTCGCGGCTGCTTAAGAACCGCGACTAACGGCCCGTCCACGTGGGCGCCAGCGGCCGTCAAGCGGAGGACCTTTAGTCGCGGTTCTTACGGCCAACCGCGACTAAAGGCCGCCACAGTTTAGGGTTTTAGCCCCCCTAAACCTGTTTTCTGTTTAATTTGTATTGTTTTATTTCTTTTGTGCTTTATTTTAATTTTGAAGGAGTTTCATATATTCTACGGTACTACATACATGCATATGAATGTACAATTTCAAATAAATTTGAAATTAGAACCAAAAAGAATTCAAGAGGAATATACAATATATATTCAATATCATCGGATGACCATATACAATTTTGAACAAGTTTCCATACATGATTTAATGCATATAAAGTTCTACGTCCTCGTAATAGTGTTCTCCTTTAGGATGGAGGACTTCCCTATTTGAACCATCCAGCTAGTTCCTCTTGAAGTGGTCGGAAGCGAGCTTACGGACTAAGCATCATCAGGAGGTTATTCCTCACGAGCATTGGTATCACTTTCGGAACCCGCTCGAGGTGTATCTCGGATCATCTCCTGAACATAGTATCCACATAGATTGGTCTCCGGTGGCTGAATATCCCCAGCATTCTTAGGCTTTGACCTTTTGAATTCTAGCTCTTTTTGAATTCACCGACCTTTGTATCTACGAACCGTCTCCAAACCCTACGAGGCAAAGAAAATTAAATGAACAAGAGAGTTATTAGTTACTTGATATTAGGAAATGAGCGAAATAGGCCGATCGATATAGAGCGCAAATGAATGAAAATAATTACTTCTGCAGCATTCTTCTCATGCCGCCCCAAAGCTTTGGATCCATATTCGAGAGTCGTGGGCGAGACATTACGAGGTGTTAACTTTAATTACTAGCGAGAATCCGGTGGAACCTGCGGACACGATACATGCACGATCGTCATGCATAACTCATCGATTAGCCGGCCACATACCATGCATGGAGTAAACAAAAGAGAATGTGCTCAAGATGTAAACACTCGCCCAAAATGGTAAGGAAATAGAATATCACTTTTGAGTTCCTGCTTTGTAAGAAACTGCCACAGTGCGCCTCCACGTCGGCGGGGTGGCGGCTCCAACACATGTCCATTAACGATGTGTGGGTCAATGAACCCAACATCATGGATGTTCCTTACTCGCATTCCTTAATCTTCATTCTGCATGTATAATAGCGGACACAACAATATAGTTAGGACATATATATAGTGCAGGCAATATGAACGAGATGGGGTAGAAATTAATAAATCACTTACAGAACTTAGCAACTGATGATAGATTTGTCGAGCTCGCGCAGATTGAAAAGCTGGAACAATTCACTCAGTTCAATTTGTACATAGTAATGTTTGAAGTGATGATCATGTCTAACTTCCGCATAAATATATTCTTTGGCGTTTTTATTGTTTATGTAACCCTTGTACCATTTCATGAGACCTTTCATTTGTGGAGGTAGATCCTTTTCGCTTGAGGCTCGACGAGAGGCCCATTCTTGACATATGTAATTACTACCTCCTTCACTTTGGCGCCTCATCAAGGCCTAACAGTTCACGAAGAGTAATACCTAAGTTGTCCGCTTGTTCTCTGGCACTCGTTACAGTCAATCCCTGTGCTGCCGCAGCTTGTATGATCTCGGGGGCATCCGGACAGAAGGCTTCCACTATAAGCGGGGCAATCGATTGTTTACTTTGTTCCCCGAGCTGGGAAACTTGTTTCCGCTTTTTACTTTCGGCCTTCTCCCGCTCTTTGTTCTCCTTGAACATGAGTGCCTGCCTGCGAAGTTCACGTGCATAGTCGTTAGGCAGATTCTTCGCGGCTTGGGACGGTGTGCTAAAAAATGACTTAGCCCACTTCTTTTGCTCATCAGAAAATACTGGCTTGGGCTCGGGCTCTCTTTTCTTCTTGCAGTCCGCCTTCCATTTCTCCAAATCAGCAGCCGCGGCCGCGTCGACTTCCTCGGCACTACGTTCCCAAGGCCTTGTGGGGAGAGGCTTGATGATGGCTCCGGTACCTTTGTGGTCTTAGGTACATAAGGGTCCGGGTTAATAATCCAGGACTGCTTCGCTTCTTTCTTGGGAGGTGGATTGGGGGCGGCGTCGATCACCCGGACGAGGATCGGGGCGGGCGGCTGATCACCACGGACGTTGTGGTGGGCGGCGGCGTCGACGTGGCGGAGGTGTAGGTGAACCGCCACCACCACCACCACCACCACCACCGCCACCGCCACCACCACCACCGTGAGGGGTGGACTTGTTGTCCTTGGCGCCTCGCACGGAAACTTGATAAACTTCTTTTGCCATAGAATGAAATGGCGCTTGACATCTCCAAGTCTTTTCTCCCCTTGGTGTAGCAATGTCAATCTCCGTGTCCTCAAACCCTTGGACTATGTCCTCCACCGTGACACGAGCATAGCCATCTTGAATGGGGTTGTTGTGGTGGAGTGCTCTGTAAACATGGTAAAGCACTGCCGATGGCTACCTTCATGGACATGTTCCCGATAGGATAATCTGAGATGACATTCTTTCATCTCCTTTATATCGTCCACGGGTAGCGAGGAGGCTCCGGTGCAGTAATTTCGACCACCGAGGCTCCGGTGCAGTAATTTCGACCACCAGAGGCTCCGGTGCAGTAATTTCGATCGTCGGTGCATCTGCACCAGCCGGTGGGGCCTCCGTGGAAGCCACGCTGCTTCTCCGCTGCTGGCTTCCGAGATCCGCTGGATGATCTTCATGCTGCACCCGAGCTGCATCTCTTTCGGCTACTAGTACACTCATGGTTTTCTTCATCACATCCATTTCCGATGCCAACCGCGCCACAACATCTGATTCCCGATCCATCTTTCTCTTACGGCTTCTGTAACCGTACGGGTCATCGCTCGGGGAACCCTATTTTCCACGGAATGTGCCCCATGCCTCGTCTACACGTCCTCCGTGTTCGAGGATTCTGAGGGCTTTTGTCGGTAGCGTCGTTCTCTCTGTTGAACTTGATCTTCCTGTTGAGCATCCTTCATTGCGTCAATAAGGGCTTGGGTGGGTTTAATTAATTTGCCCGGTAAACACACTCCCCTGTCTCCGGGTTCGGCGTTCCCCATGCCCGTACCACCAGCTTTTGGCCCTTGAGTCCCATCCTCCGGTGCACTGGACGGATTCCTCGCGCCCTCAGCTCGTTCTCCATCTTCTCCAACCTAGGCACCCAAATGCGATACCCTCCTGGCCCCATAACATGATTGTACTCCTTCTTAGCCGCATTTACCTTATTTTTTCGATATTTGAATGAACTGCTCCGATTTCTTTTGCTTCACAAATTCTGGCCAATCATGTTTGATTTCTCATATTGTCCTTTGAAATCCGAGTCTTGTTCTGCTTGACAAAGTCATGGGCTAGATTTTGCTTGAATTTCCGGAATGCGTCGGCCATCTTATGAAGAAGCGAACTGTTTGACTAGCCTCCTCCTCTCCTTGTTTTCCTCAATCTTGTTACCCTCCTCATCGAATTTGTTGTATTCGGAGGTAGAACGAAATGTTCCATAAGCTTCTTGAAGCAATCTTTTTGTTCTCTTATCGACAAAAGTGAAACCATCAATTCGTGCCTTCTTTGGCTCATTCCACTCACGGGCCGGTGATCGAGACGTTGTCTCTAACAATGGCTCCGCATTGGCTGACAAACTTGGTGGCGTTCTTGCGGGGCTCCAGCGGCCTGCCGGTTGCACTGTCGACAACCTCGATGGTGCATGTTTCTCCGGGTTTTTTGCGTTCCCGCGCCCCCCCTTTAGTCGCGGTTGGCGACGAGACCCGCGACTAAAGGTACCCTTTAGTCCCGGGTCGCCTGCCCAACCGCGACTAAAGGGTTTTGGCGAGTTTTGCGTTCAGCGCCCCACCTTTTTAGTCGCGGTTGGTGCGGCCAACCGCGACTAAGCCCGCTGAGTTTAGGGTTTTAGCCCCCCCAAACCTGTTTTCTGTTTTAATTTGTATTGTTTTCTTTTTAATTTGTGTTGGTTTGTGTGTAATTTGTATTGTTTTATTTCTTTTGTGCTTTGTTTTAATTTTGATGGAGTTTCACATATTCTACGATTACTACATACATGCATATGAATTACAATTTCAAACAAATTTGAAATTAGAACCAAAAAGAATTCAAGAGGAATATACAATATATATTCAATATCATCGGATGACCATATACAATTTTGAACAAGTTTCCATACATAATTTAATGCATATAAAGTTCTCGTCCTTTGTATCTCTGAACCGTCTCCAAACCCTACGAGGCAAATACAAATAATATGTCAAAAATAAAACTAATTCAATTCAATATGTTAAAAATACAAATAATATATCAAAAATTCAGAAAAATAGAACTAATTCATTTCAAAATTCTAAAAATACAAATAATATATCAAAAATTCAGAGAAGTTCTTCGGCCGCCTCTGTCTTCCCACAAGTTCTTCGGCCGGTCTTCCCTTGAGTTCTTTCCGCCTATGTCTTCCGCCATTTCTTCACGCCTCTATCTTGGCGGCGTATCGATGCTCGTTTATAGGCACGGCCGCTTCTGCTTTGTCTTGTTCCTCCGACAGCGGCGTAAATGCGCTACCCACGCGTCTGTCTAACCTTTAGTCCGGTTGCACCAACCAGCCGGGACTAAAGGTTAGATGACCAACTCTGGATTCCTCTTCTTCCCGCCATTTCTTCCCTGTCTTCCCGCCTCTTTCTTCCCGCCACTTTCTTCCCGCCTCCTGTCTTCCCGCTCCCATTTTTCCCGCCATTTCTCACTACATATATGTAGCCGGATTGGCCAGCATTATCACATCTCTACAATCTCTCATCACTCTCTCATGGCTTCCACCGCACCCACTCTAACCTACCAGCAGGTAGAGGAGCTTTGCGCCTCGAACTACCCTTGTCCACCGGGCTAAGCGTCCCCACCGGGCTGGAGCCTAAGCGCCCGTGGCGTGCAGTCCCTCCCGTCCCCTCGTGGTACTGGCCGGGCGGCCATCACGAACCACTACTACCTCGACCTCACGCCGGAGCAGCGGATGAATCCCGTGGCATCCCGATAACCAGCATACTTGGGACGCCTTCTTCATCAATCGGCGTGAGAGGCGCTCGCCCGGTATGAGGAGGACGGTCTGCGCCTCAGGAACTTCCACGAGGCCGGCCGTCGGCTATGGTGGTATGGCGGACTCTGCAGAGCGTCATGGACTACATCACGGCCGGCGATATCCCCGCTGCGCTACCCTCGATTCGAGCCACGGCGCCGCCCGGCGCCCGACGACAGCGGCGGCGGCGGCGGCGGCGGCAACTTAGAAAGCGGCGACTACCAAGACAACGGCAGCGGCGGCTATGAAGACTACGAGTATGCATATTATACGCCTAGGCAGGAGTATGACTAAATCACTCCAAATTTCATGTATCATCGGTGGTATCTCGAATCATTCAAAATGGACACCAAACACATCACGGGTAATATAATTCACATGATCCATTCAACAAAGTTTGGTACAATAAATTATTACACATCATTTCTTCCCTTGTGTCCCTGCTTGCTTACGATTGTGCCGTATCCATGGAGCATCATCATCATTTAACTTAATGCTTGGGTCGGTGTTCACTTTGAAGGGCGGAATTTCAGCAAACATATTATAATCTTGACATGTACATCTTGTCCTCCACTCCCACGATGTTTCTTTTCCTGAAAGAACAATGTGGCGCTTTGAATCATCGCATGATGTCTTGATCGTTTTCTTATCTTTCCGTTTCCTCGGTTTGCTACTCATGTCCTTCATATAGAAAACCTGAGCGACATCTTTCGCTAGGGCGAATGGTTCGTCAAGGTAACCAAGATTGTTGAAATCCACCATTGTCATTCCGTATTGCTGGTCCACCTTTACCCCACCTCCTGTTAGCTTGAACCATTTGCACCGGAACAAAGGGACCTTAAAGGAGGGTCCATAGTCAAGTTCCCATATCTCCTCTATGTAACCATAATATGTGACCTCTTGCCCATTCTCGGTTGCTGCATCAAAGCGGACACCACTGTTTTGGTTGGTGCTCTTTTATCTTGGGCGATCGTGTAAAATGTATTCCCATTTATCTCGTACCCTTGGAAAGTCGTTATAGTCGAAGATAGTGTCTTGGCCAACATGTACAGTTGATCTACAACATCATTGTCATTCATTAAATGTTTTCTCAACCAAGCGCGAAAGTCTCCATGTGGGCCTTCCTAATCCAGGATTCAGCTTCCCGGGTTGTCGAGCGTAAAATATTCTTGTGTTTCTCAAAGCACGGAGCCACCAAGCTGGAATTGGTCGATAAAGTGTGGTGTGCTTGATCGAGAGAATGGCCGTCCATACATATTGTTGATTTCATTCCGATCGTGCCTTTTCCACTTAGTCTCCCCTCGTGCGCGATCGAGGAAGACCAATCGGCTTAAGGTCGGAACAAAGTCAACACAAAACTCAATTACCTCCTCATTTCCATAGCCCTTGGCGATGCTTCCTTCTGGCCTAGCGATTCTGAACATATTTCTTTAATACTCCCATGAACCTCTCGAAGGGGAACATATTGTGTAGAAATACAGGACCGAGAACGAAAATCTCTTCGACTAGGTGAACCAGGAGGTGCGTCATAATATTGAAGAAGGATGGCGGGAACACCAACTCGAAGCTGACAAGACATTGGATCACATCGTTCTGTAACCGTGGTAGAACTTCTGGATTGATTACCTTCTGAGAGATTGCATTGAGGAATGCACATAGCTTCACAATGGCTACTCGAACATTTTCCGGCAGGAGCCCCCTCAAAGCAATCGGAAGCAATTGCGTCATAATCACGTGGCGATCGTGAGACTTCAGGTTTTGGAACTTTTCTCCGCCATTTTTATTATTCCCTTTATATTGGGCGAGAATCCAGACGGGACCTTCATACTGCTCGGGCATTCAAAAAGATGACCTTCTCTTCTTTGGTCGGGCGTAGCTGTACGACCTTGAAACCATTCCGGATGCGGTCATCGTGGTCTTTCAAACGTTGCTTTGGTCTGCCGTGCTTCCTTTGTATCATTTGTCTTCCCATACACGCCCAAGAAGCTTAGGAGGTTCATGCAAATATTCTTCGTAACGTGCATCACGTCGATTGCAGAGCGGACATCTAGGACTTTCCAATATTCTAGCTCCCGAATATAGATTTCTTCTTCCACATGGCTGCGTGCCCGTCGGCTCCCGCCGGAACTGATTGTCCGCGGGACCCTTTCCAAAGATGACTTTCAAATCCTTGACCATATCAAATACCTCGGCACCGGTCGTTCGCGAGCTTCGGCGGTGATCTGCCTTGCCGTTGTAATGCTTGCCTTTCTTTCTTCTTGGATGAATTTTGGAAGAAATCGACGATGCCCAAGGTACACGTTCTTCTTACAATTTGGCAAATGTACACTTTCAGTCTCATGTAAGCGGTGCGTGCATGCATTGTATCCCTTATTTGACAGTCCCGAAAGGTTACTAAGAGCAGGCCAATCGTTGATGGTTACGAAAAGCAACGTCAGAGGTCAAATTCCTCTTGTTTGTGCTCATCCCACACACGGACACCACCCACAGCTGTAAAAGTTCATCAACTAATGGCCTTAGGTACACATCGATGTCGTTGCCGGGTTGCCGGACCTTGGATGAGCACCGGCATCATAATGAACTTCCGCTTCATGCACAACCAAGGAGGAAGGTTGTAGATGCATAGAGTCACGGGCAGTGCTATGGCTGGAGCTCTGCCGCCAAAAGGATTCATGCCATCCGTGCCAGAGCAAATCTTATGTTCCTTGCGTCACTGCAAAATCTTTGAACCATCATCGATCTTTCTCCATTGCGTTCCATCTGCGGTGTGTCTCAACTCCCGTCCGACTTACGGTCCTCTTTGTGCCATCGCAACAACTTGGCATGCTCTTTGTTCTGAGCAGACGTTTCAACCGTGGTATTATAGGAGCATACCACATCACCTTGGCGGGAACCCTCTTCACGGGTTTACGGCCCTCAACATCGTCACCAGCGTCATCGCCTCGATCTTATAACGCAATGCGGTGCATACCGGGCATTCATTCAAATTCTCGTATTCACGCGGTAGAGGATGCGATCGTTGATGCATGCATGTATCTTGAACCTCTAAACCTAGAGGGCAGACAACCTTCTTTGCTTAAATGCGTCTTTGGCGGGCAACTCGTTATCCTTTGAAACATATTCTTCAACATTTTCAGCAAGTTTTCAAATGCCGAGTCAGCTACACCTGCCTCGCCTTCCATTTCAGCAAATCCAGCAGTGCAGCCCAGCTTTTTCAGACCATCATCGCATCCGGGTACAACGCCTTTCATGATCCTCTAACATGCGATCCAAATTCTCCCTCTCCTTTTCGGTTCGCGGCGTCTCCGTGCATCGGCAATGGTCCGACCAAGATCATCAACGGGATCATCACGTGCCTCTTCTTCACCTTCCCCTTCACCTTCACATCCTCCATGAAAGTATCACCGAAATGAGCAAGATAGCTTTCATCGATGAAATCATCCCTTCTTCATCTTCTTCCATTATAACCCCTCTTTCTCCATGCTTGGTCCAACAATTATAGCTTGGCATGAAACCGTGCTGAAGCAGATGCATGTGAACATCTCTTGAGGAAGAGTAACCCTTCTGATTCTTACAGATAACACATGGACAGATAACAAAACCCCCCCGCTTGTTCGCATTAGCCACTACGAGGAAATCTTTCAAACCCGTAGTGAACTCTCCGGAGAGTCGGTTACCGTACATCCATTGCCGATTCATCTGCATTATTATAATATAAAATATATAATTAACCATCATGCATTTGTTAAACTAACTAGCTACAAACAATATAAATTAAACAATGAACTACACACATGCATATTTTATCAATGACACATCAAAGGTTCATCAAGTTGCTAACCGCGATCGAGGAGTGTGGCTCCAACACTTCATGTCATGTTTGTTCCTGCTCTTGGGGCATTTCATCAAACACCTTATGTGCATAAGAGGAACCAAAAGCAAACCTACACCCACTTGTGAAGAGAATGGCTCCAAATGGCTAAGTGTTGGCTGCTGGATGGGTATATATAGGGGAGGGGCTTTAGTTGCGGTTGGCACGGCAAACCGTGACTAAAAGGTGCCGAGGCCTTTAGTCGCGGTTGTCTGGCAAACCGCGACTAAAGACCCTCACGTCGCGCCATGGCCACCGCGCCACAGGCCCAGGAGCCTTTGGTCGCGGTTCACCTCCAGAACCGCGACTAAAGGTCCCATTAGTCGCGGTTCCTACAGCTTCGCGACTTATGGGGCTGGACGGAAGCCTGTTTTTCCACCAGTGAAAGCATGCAAGTATGTCATTGGAAACGTATTGTATTTATGTGGGAACCATGTGACGTGTAATAGTAATGCATTTATGTGGTAGTGAGCCATTGGAAGCACGGTCAGATAAATGTTGAAGCAGGAAAAAAGTAATACAGAAGCGGTTTCTGTTGTGCAAAGAAAGGAGCACATATGTAGACACTTCGAAGCTTGTTGTACATAAGTTGAAAGCATGACACATATGATACTGAAGCTCATGCAAGGTACTATAAAACAAAGGAAGCACATACAAAGGCACTAGAGAACTTACTATACAAATATTCCCGAAGCATTGCATATGTTACAAGAATCACAACATTCACACTACAAGGCATGAGCCGGTCACTTCGAAGCATCGACGAAGCCGCTGGATAATAATCACTCAAACGCGCTCTCTGAACATCGTTATTGACCACGTGGCAAAGTAGCACTCGTCATGATGAAAGGAGTATTGGTTAGCACGACGGCATGAGCACAGCAGCAAGGAACCAGAGGTGGCCGGCTGCGGGGTAGCATGTCGAGAGAGATGGAGCTTGGTTGGAGGTAGGAGAGAGGAACGAGAGTGGTGATTGATTTTGGAGAAAGGTAACGGAGGGAGGGATTATGGGAACGAGGCCGCGTGAAAAACGGAAGGTTAGAAGAGGATTTTGTTGTGGGCGCCACTAGCCATCAGACTACTGATTTTTCGATACCCATCAGACTAGTAGTTAGCCGTTGGATGCAATGCATGGTAGTCGTCCGATGTACTAGTATTTAGGCCCGCGTGAGATTTGCTGATTGGCTTCGTTAACTGAGTGCTTCCTTATAACTGATTCCGCATCCATCGGCCTAGTTTGCATGCACAATGCATGGATTGATGCATGTATCCATCATACCCTTTTCCTTCCATCTACGTCCATGCTTCCTTTTTTAGGGATACTTACGTGCATGCTACCTGCTTCCATGCTTTGTAGCAAGGATATACTGGGTAGGATAGTTAATTTGAAATGTAATGGTTTGCTTCCAACTCAACAATTTATGTTTCGTGGATAGAAGAATTTGCTTCCATTGTAATAGAAACTTTAGTCAATCTGATTGGAAAAATAAAATTAACTGTTGTTTTGAAAGCAGCAAAACTATCTTTTTGTGGGCACAAAGCAGCAAAACTATGTGTTTGATGATAGAAAACTTTGTTTCATTTGAAATTTGAAATTTGCTTGAGTTTAAAATAATTTGCTTCGAAAGAAATAGGAGTATTTAAAAGGGCCTCCTTCTAATCATGTATACTGCTTAGCTTGTAATATTTGTTTCCATTATATAAGAACCATGCTTCCATGAGTGCCGCATATGCTTCCTTGTTTTTATTCTTTGGAGCTAATTTCTGTTTCCTAGCATTTTCTTTGCTTCCTACATAATTTAGTGAGGCTTCTTAAGTCTTCATTTGGTGCTTCAGTGTCCAAAATGTAAAATAAACAAACTATGTTCCATCACGTTCATTTCGAATACATGTGCACATATGACATATCCATGTAATTTGCTTCCTATATTCACCAATATTGCTTCAACACTCGAGCATCATCATCGAGGTAGTCGCTAAAAGGTGAAGCAGGAGACAAGGGAGGGTGAGCCGCTAGAGGTGCCGAGGCGGCCGTTGCTCTCATGGAGGAAGAAGACATTGTCGTCTTCCATTGCACTACTTGCCCCACCATCGGTCGACGAAGTAGCTGATGAGGCGACCAAGCGGGATGTTGCCGCTAACGACGATGACGAGGTGGCTGGAGTCGGAGCAGCCAAACGCATGGCAGTTGGCCGTCTTGGTGCTCATGGTTGTTGTTGACACCGGTGCTCTTTCATAGATCCAAACAGAGTGGAAGCATGAATCTCTGAAGCAAACAAGTGATGCTATCACAACGCAAGTCAGACCAAATGAGAGCATAGTTCAAATCGCAAATTAACATATTTGGCACCAAGATGTAGATGCATAAGTTCGTGATTATCAAATCCGTTTGTGACGAACAAACCATACAAAAAAGAAGATGAGTTAGAACATAAGTCGTAGAAGTATGAGTAGATTCATGCAACGGCTGCATGTTACATTTGTTGAAAAGTGTCTCCGAACAAAAGGGCAACAAACCTTCTAAAACCTGATGAGGTGATCCATGGGAACCTGCACCATGACCACCTATCAAAGGCGGGGGACGCTTGATGCAGTGAAGTGAAGGAGCATCGGGTGGTGCTCTTTGGCGTCGCCCGGTCAATCGAGGTGGAGGCACCGGAGGGTAGAAGAACTGGCCAACATGGTGGATCAGAGTCGGGCCGCACCTTGGTTCTGAAAGGTGAAAATGAAGCCGTAGATAGCTAGAGGTAATTAGTTGGGGAAGAAGGAAACTACCCTAATGGTGGAGGGATTAGGGGAGATGGGGGCGTGAAGAACGGGAGGTTAGAGCGGGATTTGATGGCAAATCTTAACGGTAGGATGAAACAAGAAATGGACGTTGTAGGACTTGTCTGATGAATTGTTTACATCAGACTACTGATGGAAAGTGTTTCCCTTTTGTTGTGGTCTCTCGTCCGTGAGATGAAGAATGAATCAACGGCTTACGAGCAGTCTGACGATGGACTTGTATCATACTATAGATGGGAAGTGTTTCCCATCCTTAATTACAGCATGCAACAACCTTCATTTAATCTTCTTCTCTCAATGGTCCCATGCACACATAGGTCTGCTACTTTTGGGCGTTAATTATGCCTTGGTCAATGTGTAAATCTCTAAATGTACAGTCTTTCACGGACGTAGGGAGTAGGTTGAGCACTTGAGCGTGAGTGTGTGTGTTGCGTCATGTGTTGTGTGGCGCATGGGTGCGTGAGTGTTGCGTGCGTCCATGTATACATGTGAGTGTTGCATGTTGCATGCATGCATGCATGAGGCTTTTACTCCCTCCCATTCACATGTTCATATTTCAAGCTTCATTAAAATGTTGCATGCAAGAATTAAGAGACAACTCACCAATGCGTGTAAAAGTTCTGGTCATTTGTTCCTCACACATGCATTCCAATTAATATGTTCGTAAACACAATTTTCTTCAGGAAAACGAGCCCATTATTGAGTACTTTCTGGAAAAAAAATCTACGGGCACTCATCGTTTACTACTACATTGTTTGATGATTTTTTATTGACCTGTATATAAAGCTCCATCCTGGTTTAATGGCCCCCTTCGTACTTAGTGTAAAATTTTGACCGTAAATTTAACTAACAAAGTGTCAATGCATGTCATAAAAAACTATACCATTAAAAACTATGTTCAAATACGAATCCAGTGATATGATTTTTGGTGAAATGCATTATCATTTTATTAGTTAAATAATCCCTCCATCTAGGTGTATAAGTCACTTTACAAAAACCAAATAATCCCAAAACACTTAGGCGCGGTGCATTAACTCCCACCATGTTTCTTGACATATCAACCAATAAGAGATGTGGGCGTGCATGTTTTCAATGACTCGAGACTACCAAACAGGCCATGCAATGGTTAGTTCATTGTATGCAATGCTATTAATTAGCAAATAAACATTAAGTTCTCTTGTTTTTATCTCATTGGTCACGGTGCACAACCAAAGATGACTTATTCACCTGGATGGAGGGAGTAGATGGTCAAAGTTTGACACAAAATTAATGCATTGGTAAAGATATTTTTTTGGAGGAAAAAGAGTGCATTAATTGAGTGTTTTTGCAAACTAAAAAATTTATTCCACCACTCATCATCTACCTTGGTTGGCGAGATTTTTGAATTGAGCCCTATAAACCGGAAAGGAGGTAGTACTAGTACTCGTACATTATTGGCGCCGGGTGCCTTGGCCAATGTTTCATCTTGTTGGACAGGATGAGCGTACATGCATAGGGATACTTTAGATAGGAAGTCTTCGCGATCCATTATTCCCCATCTCGGTCAGAGAGAACTATTCAACTAGTCTTCACAATGAAGTGACAATACACGCTGCAGCAGATGGGACACTTAATCAATAAGCTGAACCAACGCGTTGGTGTTACTAAATCAGCCTTACCCAGTACTGCCATCATGTTTGCCAGTGGAGCACGCTTCCGCAAATATGCCTACACACCTATCTCCTCCATTAGTTTACATATGGGCTATCTTGAGGTAGACCCACATGTCATCAGCGTAACTACTTACACTCCGAAGGACGGTATATCCTGGTAGTAGTACTAGTAGAATTGAGATTTAATGCACTTTCTTCCATGTATTTCACTCTTCTTCCTCCTCTCTTCTTCTTCATCCTCTCTTCCCCATCGTCGGACGCACACCATTTCCCCCCGCTCACTGCTCGCCTGCCCGCGCCATCTTCCTTGGTAGCTCACGCGTACCATACCCCCCGCTCACTGCTCGGCCACACACGCCATCTTCTTCGCTCGCCCGCCCGAATCCACTTCCCGGCTGGCTCGCAAGCACCGAAAACCCCAATCACTCAGCACCCTAAAAAACCCTATGGCAGAACCAACTGACACGCAGAGCCGTGATTGGAATTCCCTCCCCGATGTTCTCTTGGAGCAGATTTGTAATCGTATGGACCTACTCAGCACCGTCCGTCTGGCCGCATGCCCGGTATCTTTGTACCGTCTACTCGTCTGCAACCGGTCGGATCTTTTCAAGACACACTGCTTGCTGATGCCCGATCCTCGCAGGTGGCCCAGAAACCGACTTGACGATCCTACCGAGGTTGACGTGGTGCCCCTCGACATGCTACCACTACCCGTCCACCTATCCTTCATGCGCGGCCACTATTGGGCGGGCATTTAGAGCAACTGGATCATCCTCATCCACCAATCCAGTAGTCCGTGGCGTCTCGTGGATATCTACACCCAGCGGGAGATCACCCTTCCATCATTGGATACTGCCGCCATCGAGCCTCGCGGCCCGCCGGACACTCCTGCCTACTACGGATGAGACGCGTCGAGCTTTTGGCTTGACCTCTATTTGCTAAAGGTTGTAATCTGCAAAGTGCCCATACCATCAGAAGACTACATGGATTACAAGCTCATTGCCTTGTTCAATATGGAATTAGTCTAACTGGAATCCGGTCGCCATACATGGTTATGGCTGATACGTCTCCAACGTATCTATAATTTATGAAGTATTCATGCCGTTATATTATCATTCTTGGATGTTTTACAATCATTTTATAGCAAGTTTATATCATTTTTGGGACTAACCTATTGACCCAGTGCCAGTTGCAGTTTTTTGCTTGTTTTTTACATCGCAGGAAATCAATATCAAAGGGGTCCAAACACCGCGAAACTTTTTGGAGATTTTTATGGACCAGAACACCCAGGATGGGCCAGAAAAGCACCTAGGGGGTGCCCCGAGGGGAGCACAACCCACCACAGCGCACCTGGGGGCCCAGGCGCGCCCAGGTGGGTTGTGCCCACCTTGGTGGCCTCCCACACCCCCTCTTTACCCTATAAATTCCCAAAAATTCCGAAAACCCTCGGGGTGCCTAGATCCAAAGTTCCGCCGCCGCAAGGCTCTGTAGCCATCGAAAACCAATCTAGACTCCGTTCTGGAACCCTGCCGGAGGGGGGAATCATCTCCGGTGGCCATCTTCATCATCGCGGCGGCCACCATGATGAGGAGTGAGTAGTCCACCCTCGGGGCTGAGGGTTTGTACCAGTAGTTATGTGTTTAATCTCTCTCTCTCTCTCTCGTGTTCTTGAGATGTCATGATCTTGATGTATCGCGTGCTTTGTTAATCTAGTCGGATCATATGGTGTTTTCCCCTCTCTATATTGTTGTGATGAATTGAGTTCTTCCCTTTGAGATTTCGTTGTTATCGGATTGAATACTTTTATGGATTTGAGAACACTTGACATATGTCTTGCAATTGAATACTCCTGGTGATAATGGGGTATCGTATTGATTCACTTGATGTATGTTTTGGCACTGAACTCACGGATTCTCGAGGTGACATTGGGGTAATCTATGCATAGGGGTTGATGCATGTTCTTGTCTTTGTTTCTCCGGTAGAAATCTTGGGGCACTCTTTGAAGTTCTTTGTGTTGGATTGAGTATTATGAATATGAATTTTCTTTGGTGTTATTTTAGTACAAACTCTAGGATAGATCGAACGGAAAGAATAGCTTTGTGTTATTGTAGTACGAACTCTTGAATAGATTGAACGGAAAGAATAGCTTTGAGGTGGTTCCGTACCCTACAAACAATTTATTCTTATGTTCTCCTCTAGATAGTAACTTTGGAGTGATTCTTCGTCGCACTTTGAGGGGTGGCTATATGATCCAACTATATTAGCATTGTTGGGAGATTGCACTAGTGAAAGTACGGACCCTAGGCCTCATTTTCAAGCATTGCAATACTGTTTTTGTGCCCGTTTACTATTTTTTACCTTGTTATTTTTATTTATTCAGATTATAAAAATATATTTCTACCATCAATATTACACTTTTATCACCATCTCTTCGCCGAACTAGTGCACCTGTACAATTTGCCATTGTATTGGGTGTGTTGGGGACACAAGAGATTTCTTCTATCTGGTTGCAGGGTTGTTCGAGAGAGACCATCTTCATCCTACACCTCCCATGGATTGATAAACCTTAGGTCATCCACTTGAGGGAAACTCTACGGTTGGAGGCCCAACACGAGTCTACAAAAATAAAGTTGCGTAGTAGACATCAAGCTCTTTTCTGGTGCAGTTGCCGGGGAGGTGAGTGCATGAAGGTATATCTTTAGATCTTGCAATTGAATCTTTTAGTTTCTTGTTTTATCACTAGTTTGGTTCGTAAAAGAAAACTAAAAAATGGAATTGAGGTTACATCATATTATTGATCATCTTTATAATGTCTTTCATGAAAATGATGGAAAGGAAAATTATGCTCAATTGATAGAAGAAGAGTTCTATAAAATGTTTGGCATAAATGATGATCATGATTGAAATGTTATTAGTGTGAATTCTTTGAATATCCATGATGCTAATGATATGCAGAGCCATAAACTAGGGGATGCTATATTTGATGAAGATGATATTTATACTCCCCCAAGTTTTGATGAGAAAATTTATTATGATGAAAGCATGCCTCCTATTTATGATGATTATATTGATCAAAGTGGGTTTGTAAGAGTGCTAACTCTAGGTACTAATGATCCCACTATTTTGGAGGGTGTTGAATCTTATAATAAAAAATATGAAAGTGGATTTGGAGAGGTCATGACTTTATTTAGTGATGAATCCACTATTTTGGAAGAGGTTTCAATTGATTATTATGAGAACAAAGTTGCTATCTATGATGATTATGGTGATGACATGTATGCTATAAATAATAATGATAACCATGAAACTTTTCATCGTGATTTTAATTTTCAATCGCATGATAGTTACTATTTGTGGAGTTTGCTCCCACTACTATTCATGAGAAGAAATTTTCTTATACGGAGAGTAATAAATTTATATGCTTGTGAATCATGAAAAGAATGCTTTATGTGATAGTTATATTGTTGAATTCATTCATGATGCTACTGAAAATTATTACGAGAGAGGAACAAATGCTTTTACATATTGCAATAATATCAAGTTTCCTCTCTATGTGTTGAAAATCTTGAATTATGCTTGTTTTGCCTTCCTATGCTAGTTGATTCTTGTTCCCATAAGTTGTTATCTCACAAAATCCCTATGCATAGGAAGTGCATTAGGCTTAAATGTGCTAGTCATATGCTTCATGATGCCTCTTTATGTTTCAATTCTTATCTTTTATGCGAGTATCATTGAAATCATCATGCCTAGCTAAAAGGCATTAAAGAAAAGCGCTTGTTGGGAGACAAACCAACACTTTTACCTAATGTTTTTGTGTGTTCACATGATTATGATATTGTAGTAATCATGTTTTATAGCTTTTACTTCAATAAAGTACCAAGTAATGCCTTTGGGATCATGTTGGGTGACAGTTGATTTGACCTTGCTGAAAAATAGAAACTTTTGCGCTCACAAAAATAATTCTTATATTTAACAGAAGAGTGCTTTTGAGTTGATTATTTTCGCAGAAGTTTAATATACAAATTTCTCACGTGTTCCTAATTTTTTCATAATTTGTGGGGTAGCAGAATTATGGTTTGAGTACAGATTACTACAGACTGTTCTGTTTTTGACAGATTCTATTTTTAATGCATAGTCTGCTTGTTTCCTAGTTTCTATGGCTTATATTGCTCAATATAAATTGTGGAACTGATATGATACAGTAGGAATTGTGTGGAAACAATTATGAATCTTGTCTTTGACAGTACCAAAGTGAAATGGTTTGCTCTTTATCATACTAACCTATCTCACAAAGTTCCATTAAGTTTTGTGTGATTGAAGTTTTCAAGTTTTGGGTGAGATGTCGATATGAGGAGAATAAGGAGTGACAAGACCCTAAGCTTGGGGATGCCCAAGGAATCCCAAGGTAATATTCAAGGAAGACCCAAGCAACTAAGCTTGGGGATGCCTCGGAAGGCATCCCCACTTTCGTCCCCAACATTATCGGTAACCTCACTTGGAGCTATGTTTTCATTCGTCACATGATATGTGTTTTGCTTGGAGCGTCAATTTATTTTGTTAGGATTTTCTTGATGTTATTTATAATAATGTTTTTCATCTTTTATTTCAATAAAAGTGGCAATGATAGCCTTTGCCATGCTTATTTCGCAAGTCTACATGTTGCTGTTTCAAAACAGAATGTTTATCGATGTTGCAAAAATTCCCTAGGAAAGTAAGAATATGATAAAATGTTGAAACTTTTTGAAAAATAAGATCTTACAAATTTTCTAGAGTTTGTAATTTCTTTTTCATATTTTTTGGAGTTGAATAAGTATTGATACTCTCGCATTCTTTACAGACTGTACTGTTTATGTTTGCATTGTTTGCATATGTTTGCTCGTTTAATTATTCTATTTGAGGATAGGAGTATTAAATATTCAGAGGCATTTAGTATGAAATTTTGAATAATAATTTTAATGATTTGCTATAGTAGAGAATGATAAGGTTTTTGCATTGGTTTATACGAACTTATCTCACGAGTTCTTGTTGAGTTTTGTGTGGATGAAGCTTTTGAGATTTAGGAAAACCGTGATAAAAGGAATTAAGGAGACACAAAAGCTCAATCTTGGGGATGCCCAAGGCACCCCAAGATAATATTTCAAGAAGTCTCCAGTATCTAAGCTTTGGGATGCCCCGGTAGGCATCCCACCTTTCTTCATCAACAATTATCGGTTGAGCCTAAGTTTTTGCTTCCCCACATGAGTTGTGCTATTGTTGGAATGTCATTTTATTTGCTTTCTGTTTTAATAAAAATACTTAGTTCTGAAAGTTTTTAAATAAATTAGAGTCCTAAAATAGTTGCCAGGGAGGTTAGGTAAGCGGCAGTCACATCCCGTCAACAAAGCTCTTTTTCTTTGGAATTGCTCTAGTGCTTCACTTAAATCTTTTTGAGCACGGCGTGCTTTAGTATTTTTGAAGAAATCTCTCTTGCTTCACTTAAATTAATTTGAGATAAAGAAATAATATGCTCATGATCTTCATTTACTCTTGTGCTTCACTTATATCCTATGATTAAATTGTTGAATAAATTGAATGTCATGAAGTTGAAATCATATCATGCCTAGTGGTAGGGTTTACAAAGTGAAATCTTTTGAGGCTTTACAATCACAATATTGGTCATACAAGCAATTCACGAATAAATAGTATAAGGAAGAGAACTTTCACATGGAAATACACTATCTTGGAAATCTTTTGTGATTGTGAGCCCCCATCAAAATATTATATGCCAAAATTGACGTTGGACAAGGAAGACAACGTAATGATTTATGTTTGTTCATATTCACATGGAAGTTATATTGTCATATATCCTTCAACATGTGGTGCTTGCCCCCCATCTTTGCTAGCCAAAAATTCCGCACCAAGTAGATATACTACTTGGGCATCCAAAAACCCTTAAACCCAAATCCTATTTTCAAGAGTCCACGATACGTACCTAAGCATTGAGCAAGATCCTTCAAGTAAGTTGTCATCGGTGCATTAAGGCAATAAAAATTGCTTCTAAAAAGTGTTAGATCATTTAGTGTAAGAGAAAATTGAGCGTTGTACGAACTTGTGGTGGCAAAGAATAAAAGCGACAGACTGCATAATAAAGGTTGCTATCATAAGGGGCAATATAATGTGACGTTCTTTTGCACTACGGGGTTGAGCATACAAACAAATAAGTGCATGACAACCTCTACTTCCCTCTGTGAAGGGCCTATCTTTTACTTTTACGTATTTACTTTTATGCAAGAGTCAAAGGTTTTCTCTCTATTCCTTTTTATTTTTCTCCTTTGGCAAGCATCATGTGGTGAGGAAAGATCTAGGCACATATATCCATTTGGATATGGGTAGCATGAGTTATTATGGTTGACATCACCCTTGAGGTGAATGCGCTGGGAGGCAAAATTATAAGCCCCCATCTTTCTATGTGTCCGGTTGAAACGTTTTGCTCATGTGGATGCGGTGAGTGTTAGCAATCATAGAAGACTATATGATGGTTGAGTATGTGCAGCTCTTACTTAAACACTGCGGATAAGTTGAATTACAATTGCTTGGTGACTGAGAACATAGGTTGTTGAGTTTCAAGATAATTCATTGTTTGAACCTTAACATGTGAATTGGTTGCTACTTTAACATGAGAAGTTTCATAAGAAAGAATTGTTGCTATGATGCTAGGAAAAGTGATTGAAATTATCATTGATCAAACTTATGCACTTTGCTAGCATTCACACTTCATAAATTATTTCTTTTATCATTTATCTACTCGAGGACGAGGAGGAATTAAGCTTGGGGATGTTGATACGTCTCCAATGTATCTATAACTTATAAAGTATCCATGCCGTTATATTATCATTCTTGAATGTTTTACAATCATACTATAACAACTTTATATCATTTTTGGGACTAACCTATTGACCCAGTGCCCAGTTCCAGTTGCTGCTTTTTGCTTGTTTTTTACATCGTAGGAAATCAATATCAAACGGAGTCCAAACACCGCGAATTTTTTTGCAGATTTTTTATGGACCAGAAGCACCTAGGGGGTGCCCCGAGGGGGGCACAACCCACCATGGCACGCCTGGGGCCTAGGCGCGCCCAGGTGGGTTGTACCCACCTCGGTGGCCTCCCGTAGCCCCTCTTTACCCTATAAATTCCCAAAAATTCTGAAAACCCTCGGGGTGAACCTAGATCAGAAGTTCCGCCGCCACAAGGCTCAGTAGCCACTGAAAACCAATCTAGACCCCATTTCGGCACCCTGCCAGAGTGGGAATCATCTCCGGTGGCCATCTTCATCATCCTGGCGGCCACCGTGATGAGGAGGGAGTAGTCCACCCTCGGGGCTAAGGGTTTGTACCAGTAGCTATGTGTTTAATCTCTCTCTCTCTCTCGTGTTCTTGAGATGTCACGATCTTGATGTATTGCTGGCTTTGTCAATATAGTCGGATCATATGGTGTTTTCCCCTCTCTATATTGTTGTGAATTGAGTTTTTCCCTTTGAGATTTCGTTGTTATTGGATTGAATACTTTTATGGATTTGAGAACACTTGATATATGTCTTGCAATTGAATACTTGCGGTGACAATGGGGTATTGTACTGATTCACTTGATATATGTTTTGGCACTCAACTCGCGTATTCCTGAGGTGACATTGGGGTAATCTATGCATAGGGGTTGATGCACGTTCTTGTCTTTGTTTCTCCGATAGAAATCTTGAGGCACTCTTTGAAGTTCTTTGTGTTGGATTGAGTATTATGAATATGATGCTTTGGTGTTATTTTAGTACGTACTCTAGGATAGATCGAATGGAAAGAATAGCTTTGTGTTATTGTAGTACGAACTCTTGAATAGATCAAACGGAAATAATAGCTTTGAGGTGGTTTCGTACCCTACAAACAATTTATTCTTATGTTCTGTGCTAGATAGGAACTTTGGAGTGATTATTCATCGCACTTTGAGGGCTGGTTATATGATCCAATTATATTAGCATTATTGGGAGATTGCACTAGTGAAAGTACGGACCCAAGGCCTCATTTTCAAGCATTGCAATACCGCTTTTGTGCCCGTTTACTATTTGGTATCTTGCTATTTTTATTTATTCAGATTATAAAAATATATTTCTACCATCAATTTTATACTTTTATCACCATCTCTTCGCTGAACTAGTGCACCTATACAATTTGCCATTGTATTGGGTGTGTTGGGGACACAAGAGATTTCTTGTATTTGGTTGCAGGGTTGTTCGAGAGAGATCATGTTCATCCTACACCTCCCAAGGATTGATAAACCTTAGGTCATCCACTTGAGGGAAAATTGCAACTGTCCTACTAAACTCTGCGCTTGGAGGCCCAACACGAGTCTACAAGAATAAAGTTGCGTAGTATACATCAATGGCTCATTGTCAATCCTGTTGAGGCAACATTTCTGTCTGATGCTATAGTGCACAATGGCATCGTTTACGCGGTCGAAGCACAGATTGGCTGCCTATACTGGTGGAATCTAGCGTCGTGTAATTATTCTATCTCATCTCTTCTTTACCTTATGAATACGACTGCCTGTTCATTGTTACAAATTTAGAGTAGATAGTATGTCTATAAACACACCCTTGCTATTTGTTCCTCTCATTTCCTAGATTTTTCTGACCACACATGTTATTGTTAGAGTTGATATGAGAACAATTGGCATCTAATGATTGTTTGAATAGATATTATGAGTATAACCACATGATTGCTATATGTTACTCTCATTTCCAAGATTTTTATAACAATAATGCATGTTATTGCTTAGAGTTGATATGAGAACAGTTGTAAGTGCTATGGTCAAATATGAGTAGGCCATGTCATAGTTGTTTTCTTCTTATTGTTACATGATGTTTGAACCATGACATATTGCTAGAATATGAAAGCCATTGGCTTATTTTTTTAACTTGGGTATGATTATGACCACGACATTGCAATTCTCTATCTATGATATGTGTCACTGTTATAATAATCTCAATTCCACACATACTATGAACATGAATGTTTATTTTTGTCCTTTTGGTCTCCAATTTGAATTTTTGCAGCAGACGCAAATGCGTTGGACTTCATGATTCCAGGACCTGGAATCATACCAGCCGATGGGTGGTGGTTTATCGCTCATTCAGCTGACGGCGGTCACTTGATGCTCATTCGCTTGTACCAAATTGACCAAACCATTACATGAAAGAACATGCAGTAGAATGCATGGGGCGTTCGTGACATTGATGGCTATGGCTGCTTTGTGTTCGAGAAAGATCCCAGCTCCGTTGGGCCAGGTATATTCAATTGAAGGTGGGTTTACAGCCTCGGCAACCACTCCATGTTCCTCGGGCTCAATTATCCGATCATCCAACCAATCATTGATCATATCACCGGCGATGATTACCGTGCCATGCAACTTCTATTCACCAGGGGGGAACTGTGTTTACACATCATACCATGGGTTTCATGGATCACCATATCCAGAGATTCGTCGACACAGCTTGTTGCTAGATAATCTTCAGTGTGTGAAAGGCATCAAGCTTCCGTGTGATGAATGGCTTTTGCAAACCCGACATGCAGCGATGTGGTTCATGCCAACAACAAATATGCACAACTTGATTCATACTGATATCTAGACTGAGCCATGTATCCTGCTGCTGTAGTATGACCCTCTTTTGTTGGATATTATGTATTGTTGTTAGTTTGAAGCACTCCTCTGGTTTGAAGGATAGATACCTTTCTGGGATCAAGTGCATCGTAAGGCTTCAAGTGCGTACTTGTTAGTTAAACCTATGGTTAACATGTGACACTAAATACGATTAGTAAGTAGTACAGTAGCAATACTAGTATACGTCGGTCAATTTATTCATCATGTCCACACATTGAATTGACGTGAAAACACGCTGCACGTGAGGTGACACAAGAATCCCGGTGGCATGTTCGGTTATTGAGGTCTTCAGATTTGGAGTACCACTTATCTGTCGAAATCTTTCAGCATTCACTTAAAACAGTCGATTGATC
Source organism: Aegilops bicornis (assembly GCA_021605145.1). Lineage (NCBI taxonomy): Eukaryota > Viridiplantae > Streptophyta > Magnoliopsida > Poales > Poaceae > Aegilops > Aegilops bicornis. The sequence goes on from CM038671.1 coordinate 104,223,970, forward strand.
ATACATTGAGTACCATATAACTGGAATTAACCGCTGCAAGTCCAAGATGGATTGGCCAGTCCTGCCGGCTAGCGTCAAGTTTGATCCCACGGATCAGGAGCTGATCGAGCACCTTGAGGCCAAAGTGAGTGCTGAAAGCGCGGGATCTCACCCTATCATCGATTTGTTCATACCAACCATCGACAGCGAGCACGACATATGCTACACCCATGCTGATAAACTTCCAGGTAAGACACCGATCGGCCGTCTACTTGCACAATGATATTCCTTTGTCTATAGCTCTATTTTTTTTTAGACACAGACCCAGTGAAGCAATTACAATTTGACAGTTAATAAAAAGTGAAACAAGTGACTGCAACATGCCAAAGATGTTATGAAAATGCCAACTACGTACACTAAAACCTGTATTCGACAATACTGCAGGTATCACACTGAGTGGCCTAAGCAAGCATTTCTTCCAGCGCAATTCCAGGGCGTTCAAAAGGGGCACGTGGACGCGTCGCAAGATACAGTTGGAGTGCGGCATGCACGCGATGTGGCACAAGACCGGGAATACGTTGCCGGTGATGGTCAACGGCCAGCAGACGGGCAGCAAAAAGGTTCTCGTTCTGCACACCAGCAAGAACTTCGACCAGTAGAGGACCAAGTGGGTGATGCACCAGTACCACCTCGGGGACCTGGAGAAAGAGAAGGAGCGGGAGCTGGTCCTCTGCAAGATTTTCTACCAGACGAACACCAGGGTCAGGACTAAAAAGATTATAACTTAGTTTGATATCAGTACTTGTACTACCTTGTCGTCCGCATGTTGGTATTGTTGTTAATGATATTTCGGTATGAACTTGGCATTTGCTTCCAACCATCAAGCCGAGGGTCAACGTGGATATAAAGCTAAATCATTTGTTTTGAAACGAATTTTCAGGCACCTGATTTTTATTTGATGGGTAGCATAAGCACATGCGGATCGAAATCCCAGTTCTCCAATTTTTTTGAAACAAGTGCATGCACTTATTATCACGATGAAAAAACAATATACCTGCTGGATCCCAGTTATCAGTCTGTACTTGCAGAATTCTCTCATTTATTGAGCAGGTATATTGTTTTTTCAGGTCGAGCAAGTTTCAACTGGGCTGTAGACTGCACAGGCTTGGTTTTGTTTTTAACAGGCCCAGCCCATGACAACAACAGGGCACAAAGATCCACCAGGTATCTACTGGCCTCTGGCCTAGCATGTTAGTTATATTTTGTCTTAGTACATCCGTAGGCAGTTTTTTTACTGAATCAAACACACATCCCAGTTCTATTTTCCTCTTGAAACGCCATGTCCTACTTCCGTTTTCTAATATTTACCTATAGTTTCACTAGTTCATATACACGTATCATTATATTGAAAATACATAAAGTTCCCTTTTCATATTTACGTCCTTAAGCCTGGGAATAGTTTCACATCCAAACCAAAACTAGTCCAACCCATAGCACTACACGCCCAGGATCCAAACCAAACCAATCCAAAATGAATCAGCTAGAACCAAGACCAAACCAAATTGTATGTTTTTCCAACCCAACCTCATCCATACTGTTTCTGATTTTTGGATCGAGACCGCAAGCTCACACCATGGACGAAGCCAAACGTGAAAAGGGCATAGGCAATTGACGACTAAGCCCAATCAGGCATAACGATTTCTGAAGTAAATTGGGCAATCCAACCAAGCCAAGCCTGCATAGTTTTGTAGTCATCAGCATCTCTACCTACAGAGGCGAGAGGGGGCACACCCACCAGTGGTGAAAGGCTAGGAGTTAGGCACGCGACACCGGCGGAAACAACACTAAGAGCATCTACAGTCGGGCGCCCAGACCCATCTTATATGCCCGGGCGAGCCGCCCGGTCACTTATCGGTCATGAATTCTCAACCCAGACGGCCCTCAAATGCCCGGGCTGACTGACACCCTCATATTTATTCCAAATATGAGGCGGATACAGGGGCGCCCGACACGTAGGACTGACGAAGGTGTCCCAGATGGACTCTGTCAGAAACCCGGCAGTCCGAAGGATGCCGGCTCCATCGCCGTTGTGTAAACACCGCGTGGTGCCGCTCCGGCTCGCCGGTCGAGTCCAAATCTCTCTATTTACCCCGGCCGGCCTCCCGCAACCCTAGCACATCCACCTCCCCCCTCCGCTGCCGCATGTTGTCGGGCTGCCTCTGGACTGACGGGAGCCATAGGAGAAGGAGGAGGAGCAGTCGGGGAAAGAGGAGAGGGAGGAGCTGGCTCCGATGGAGAGGTAGAGGAGGCGGAGCAGCCGGGGGAAGAGGAGTGAGAGGAGCTGGCTCCGAGGAGGTGGAGGAGGCGGGGCAACCGGAGCTGTCGGGCTTCAACATGGAGCAGGCGGAGGCGGTTACCCGAGTGGAGGAGATGACGGGGCAGCAGATGAAGCCTATGTGGAGGCCAACCGGGCGTCCCTCCGTCAGGAGTAGGCGGCATTCAACGCGCTTTTCGCCGAACTGGACGTGGAGATGAAGGAGGAGGAGGCCATAGCGGACGCGTCGGAGGAGCTGGAGATGGAGTTATCGCCCATGCTGCCGGAGCCGGGCACTTGGATCGTTGACATCTCCGATGATGAGTAGCTAGGTGTAGATTTAATTTGTTTGCATGTCCTTGCATGAATTTAAGAATCTAGTATGAGATATCCAGATGCAACTACTGAAACTTGAAGCGTGCCTTAGTGACTGCCCGCGGACGTGTTCGGACGCGTACGCGAACGTCTAATGAGCCATATTTGCGAACTCCGATTGTAGATGCTCTCTAACCAGCGCGAGGTTGATGGAATCGCAGGTCTCGTACAGAGGTACAGTTGAATTGGTCACTCGATCCAGTTTTTGTCTATGGATTGAAACGGGTTGCGACCGTTCGGTCTCTGTCCACACCAAACCAAGCCAATCTAGTATAATTGCTAAAGCCCACACTAGACCAAACTACCACAGGTGCTCAGCCCATTTAATCCAACCCAAAGCAAGCCAACGGGAAAACCAAACTGAAACTTCAGTTTGAGTCCAAACCATTCCCAGGTTTATACATCCTTATTTTTGTTGTTGTTTTCCCTCCCAGCGCTGATTTTTTTACCACTGGTTTTCCCTTAAACCAACTCAATTGTCCCACGTCTTATTTTCTTACAAAAACAAAATGATTTTTCTGGCAAATCAATAAGTTCTTAAAATATAAATGTTTATCGTTTCGGGATTATGTAATAAATTACTTAAGAATTAGCAAATGGGCTGCAAATTATTAAAAAAAAGCAAATGGGCTCAATGTTGTCTGCCACAGATTTGGAGGCTGACTTGTGGGCCTACTAAGTTCATGCTTACACAAGGTTTCTCAAAAAATAAACTTAGTCAACAATCGACTCTACCAGCGTCACACCGTTAGATGTCAATCTAACGGCAATCGTGCTTCTTCAGTCTCTGATCTTCCTGCTCCAGCCGCCCAAACCAGCGCCGGCGGAACCGCCTGCTCCCGCCTCCCGTGGCCGGCTGTGCTGCCGGGCAGGCCTCATGGCCCCACCATACTCGCATCCCTGGCCTGGCTATCCCTCTACTCACCCACACCTCATTTTATTTCCGGCAACGACGGCTGAACCAGTCAACCCTCGTACTCCTCACCATGTGGGCAGCCACTACCGTGTCTTCCCCGGCTCCGTGTCACTCCCTTCGTAGGCCTCGCCTTCGTCCAGCGCCCTGGTGCTCTCCGTGTAGCGTGGTCAATGAACAACATCCATCGGAAGTGGACTGTATGTGGAGAGGCTGACAGCTGGGTCCACATCCGCACACAAGGACATGCCTCCTTATTACGCGCAAAATAATGATTCCTCCACCTGACATTTGGGACCCACCGGAAGGGCCTTTGTATTTCACGAAAAAAAATTCCCCCCGCTGACAGCTTGGACCCACCAGCTATATCTTCACACGCAAGGAAGTGCCTCCTTATTATGCACAAAAAAATTACTCCCCCTGCTAACTGGGACCCACCATATGGGAGGCTAACTTGTGGGCCTACTAAGTTGACGCGGACGGAGGGAAACTTAGTCAACAAACGATTCTATCACCAGTGACTATTGGATTGTTAACATCCAACAGTCATCCTGCTTCTTCAACCTCTGATTTTCTTCCTCCATCCGTCCAAACCACCGCATGCTCTTGCCTCACATGGCCGGCTATGCTGCCGCGGAGGCCTCACCGCCCCCAACTACTCCCACCACTGGCCAGGCCCTGCAGCGATGGCAGCCTCACAGCACAGCCGAACCAGTGAACCCTCATACTCCTCTCCACGTGGGCATCCACTGCCGCGTCTTCCCCTGCTCCGTGTCGCCCCCTTCCTAGGCCTAGCCGTCGTCCACCGAATTGGTGCTCTCGGCGCGGCGTGGTCAATGTGGTCAAGGGACGACTTCCATCGGAAGAAATCTTGTCGTAGAGAGGTCGACAGGCTGGGTCCAGGGTCATGCAAGGAAGTGCCTCCCTATTATGTGGAAAATAATGATTCATCCACCTGACAGTATGGACCCACTGGACGGGCCACCGTATTTCGTGAAAAAAACATTTCCCCCTGACTGCTAGGACCCACCAGCTACACCTTCACATGCAAGGAAGTGCGTTCATATTACGAGAAAAAAATGATTCGCCCCCTGACTGCTGGGACCCACCAGCTACATCTTCGCACGCAAGGAAGTGCCTCCTTATCCTCCCTGACAGTCGGGACCACCTGGTCGAAGAGTACGTAGCGTTGTCATTCTGGTCGTGAACGTGTACGTATATACTGGTCGATCGGTTTGTCTGCAGGCTGCAGTGATGAACCGTGGCCGAGTAAGGAAGGGCACGTGTCATAGTAGAGGCACGCATGTAGCATGTACACATACGTACAGCCAGGGTGCAAGAAAGTAAATATGGCCACGTACGTACATACGGGCGGGGTCTCGAACTCCTACTCACGCATACATATGGCCAGGGATCGTTTACATGGCTGGGTCGAAACGGAGGAACTGCGTCGTCATGTTCATCGGGAGACAACCGGCTTGGATGGAACAACTGATCGAAACGAGGCCTGGCATACCGCAGAACAGAGGAAATGTCCTTGTGGTCGACCGGCAATGGTCAAAACGGGATCCTGTTCATCGTGAGGGGTCTGGCGTACCGCAAAACAGAGGAAACAGACTTCTCTTGGACCTCCTATGGTCGAAACGGGGTCCTGTTGATCGGGAGGGGTGTGGCGTACCGCAAAATGGACTTTGTTTGAGCGCTATAGTCAAAACGGGGGTCGTGTTGATCGGGGGGTGTGGCGTACCGTAAAACAAGACTCCACGGGATACTGTTCATCTCCATCGTCGACTGCCTCCACGGGCTACTGTTCATCCAGCGTCGACCTCCTCCAGCCTCCACCTGCGACTGTTCGTCCACGGGCTCCTGTTCATCCAGCCTCCACTGCTCATCCACCGGCTACTGTTCAACCAGCCCTCTCCACAGGGTCCTGTTCAACCACCCGTCCACGGGCTACTATTCATCCAGCCCTCCACCGGCTACTGTTCAACCAGCCCTCCACGGGGTCCTGTTCATCCAGCCCTCCACGGGGGTCCTGTTCATCCACCCCCAACCGGCTCGATCGGGCTCCTGTTCATCCAGCGGCAACATCCTCTACTACCACGGGGTCCTGTTCGTCCAACCCCCCACCGGGAACTGTTCATCCAACCCCCCCCCCCCCAACAACACTCACTGTTCATCCAGAGGCAGCATCGATCGACTTCAGTTAGTAGCAGTAGTGAAGGAATCGCTCGATCTGGTTCAGTTAATAGCCAGATCGATCGATCGCTCGGGTTCAGTAACGCCTAGCATGCAGTGCAATCGCTCGAGTTCAGTAGGCGAATGCCTCGCTCGGGTTCAGTTAGAGCCCAACACCTCGCACCCACGCGCGTACGTGTACGAGAGAAACGCGCATCGCTCAACCCCCGACCACCCATCGTAATCGGGAACTCCCTAATATTTTTCTCGCCCTCGCTTCTACCATGGTTTTTTCCGTCATGGACGCCCCAAAGAATGTCATGCAGCTGCGTCTCTGGCCCGCCCAGGACAAAAAGCCCATTTTATGTCATAGAAGTAGGAGCCCACCACATCTATGATGATACCGGGTTTTGTCACAATTATTGTCATAGAAGTGTCATAAGCATGGCATAAATAAATTCATTCGGCCCAAAATGTCACGGATGTGTCTTTTTTTTGTAGTGGCTAAGGCCGCCGCTGCGGAATGGAGAACTGCTGTGCCACTCTCGACAGTTTCTATCCCCGAGGCAGATGATGCTGCCGCCGCTTGAGAAGCAACTGCGGCCGTTTGGGCTGCCTTGACCGCACAGATGCAGATTGCGGTCGCCCTCACAAAGCTTGTTAGCATGTGCCTGGCGGCTGCGGCCGCGCTCTCGCCGCAATGGGCCGCCGAAGTTGCCCACACAACGCGGGTCCATGTCCCCATCTTTCACCGGCGACAATTGAACAGTTAAATGATATTTGAGGAGCGGGCTAGTGTGCTTGACACTCCGACGGTGCTCCAAGATATTTTGTGCTGCATCTCACACGGTTAGTGATAATAAACTGTGTGCGATCTACTTGATTTTTCGTCTTGATTTGAATTACATAATAGGGTCATAGCTGCAAAGGATGGTGTTTGAATTGCTAGAACTTTTATCTGCAGTGAACATGCAGCTATAGGCGTGTCGTCAAAAAATTGGAATTATTCAGGGTTCGTTTGGACGTTTTTATACATTAACTTGGTTTTGTAGGCATTTCAGGTGCATAATTAAAATTTGAACTACATGCACATGCTCCAGTGCATATAAACTGGTTGAAAAATCAAATCTGTGTCCTTGGTTGCATGCTTAGGTCTCATGCAAGAAATGGGAATGAATTTCAAACACCCAGTGTTGGGGATATCTAGCGACATATGCCAGGGGGTGGCTTATCGTGGATGGGGACAAGAGTATGTTGCCGGGTTCTAGAAGCGGGAGTGAGCGAGACCGCATACGCCTGCGAATCTTACCCAGTTTCAGGGCTCTCCGTGGAGATAACACCCCTAGTCCTGCTCTGCGGGGTCTCCGCATGATGACTATGATCAATAGCGTAGCTACAAGCTTGCTCCTTCAGCTGTTTCGGCTAGAGGAGGAAGAAGAACAAGGCTAGCCCTACTCCACTCTCTCTCTATGTGTGTGTGATTGGTGTCTACTACACAACCTTCTTCTTGTAGACGTTGTTGGGCCTCCAAGTGCAGAGGTTTGTTGGACAGTAGCAAATTTCCCTCAAGTGGATGACCTAAGGTTTATCAACCCGTGGGAGGCGTAGGTTGAAGATGGTCTCTCTCAAACAACCCTCCAACCAAATAACAAAGAGTTTATTGTGTCCCCAACACACCCAATACAATGGTAAATTGTATAGGTGCACTAGTTCGGCGAAGAGATGGTGATACAAGTGCAATATGGATGGTAGATATGGTTGTTTGTAATCTGAAAATATAAAAACAGCAAGGTAACTAATGATAAAAGTGAGCACAAACGGTATTGCAATGCGTTGAAACAAGGACTAGGGTTCATACTTTCACCAGTGCAAGTTCTCTCAACAATAATAACATAATTGGATCATATAACTATCCCTCAACATGCAACAAAGAGTCACTCCAAAGTCACTAATAGCGGAGAACAAACGAAGAGATTATTGTAGGGTACGAAACCACCTCAAAGTTATCCTTTACGATCGATCTATTCAAGAGTCCATAGTAAAATAACATGAAGCTATTCTTTCCGTTCGATCTATCATAGAGTTTGTACTAGAATAACACCTTAAGACACAAATCAACCAAAACCCTAATGTCACCTAGATACTCCAATTTCACCTCAAGTATCCGTGGGTATGATTATACGATATGCATCACACAATCTCAGATTCATCTATTCAACCAACACAAAGAACTTCAAAGAGTGCCCCAAAGTCTCTACCAGAGAGTCAAGACGAAAATGTGTGCCAACCCCTAGGCATAGATTCCCAAGGTCACGGAACCCACAAGTTGATCACCAAAACATACATCAAGTGAATCAATAGAATACCCCATTGTCACCACGGGTATTCCACGCAAGACATACATCAAGTGTTCTCAAATCCTTAAAGACTCAATCTGATAAGGTAACTTCAAAGGGAAAACTCAATCCATTACAAGAGAGTAGAGGGGGAGAAACATCATAAGATCCAACTATAATTGCAAAGCTTGCGATACATCAAGATCGTACCACCTCAAGAACACGAGAGAGAGAGAGAAAGAGAGATCAAACACATAGCTACTGGTACATACCCTCAGCCCCGAGGGTGAACTACTCCCTCCTCGTCATGGAGAGCACCGGGATTATGAAGATGGCCACCGGTGAGGGGTCACTACTAGGGAAAAAGCTTATACACAGACGCTTACTACCAGCGAGGGTTTATACCCCTCGCTACTGCTACTTACTAGTAGCGCGTGTTCTTATCCCTCGCTACTACTAAGTTGATAGTAGTAGCGCGGGTTTTTAACCCTCGCTACTACTAAGCGGTCTCTACCGTGCCGCCTGGGCCATGCCATAGTAGTAGCGAGGGTTATAAACCCACGCTACTAGTAGTAAAATAGTAATAGTGCGCGAGGTACAACCAGCGTTACTACTATCGTTCGACGAAACCCGTTTTTTGACCCTACTCAATAATAGCGCCAGATTTGCTAGGGCGGCGCCACGGTTTGATTAAAGTGGTAGCGTGGCTCAAGAGCATCGCTACAACTAAGGGCACCCATCCTGTCAAAAAACTCCCCTCTCGCGTGAGCCCTCGCTCTCTCTCATCGTGATTCCTTGCCGCCTGACCACATCGCCGGGCCGCCTCGCCTCGCTCGTCGACTCCTTCCACCACTGTGCACGCCTCGAGCTTGCCTCCTCCGCTTCACTTCCCCCCTTGGCTGGATTCGACTCGTGCTCACCAAAGCAACCCTCCCCATGGCTAGGGTTTGGTGCGGTCAAGTGAGCGTCATGCGCCGCCGCCACCTTCCCCAACGTGAGCAAGCTGGCTAGGGTTCACCGCCCCCCTTTGCTGATCGAATTGATTTATACTAGTTATAGCAGCAGCAAGTCGATCTACTCGCCCCTTTGCTGAATGTTGATGGAATCGAATGGCGCCATCTGGTGGAGGAGGAGGAGCGCTGTTGTGGGGGTTTTCTACCCTGGTTGCGAAGCAAGGCGGGAGCCGGCACCTCGTCAAGGCCACAAGATCGGGACCTTGCCCTTGGGAAGGTCAATCTCGCTCTTCTTCTTGTTTGGATACTGTCAATTTGGAGAGTAGCAGCCATCCTCACCATGGATCTTCTTCGTCTTCTTCAGGTCATTATTCCCTTTGCGGCCGATACAGTAGTGGGACTGCATATTGCAAGTGCCTCAAAATGCTGTATGTTCCTAGTCCTAAGAAATTTACCTGCTGCAAAGAACATACTACTATTTTATTTTTCTAGGACACATTATCCTTGCTAATTTTGATGGCTTGTTGAATCAGTTCCCCCTTTATTTGTAGTATGCGCAGCAACTATAAGTCTGTTTGTGGCTGTTTGGCGATCTGGTTACCCCGGCGGACCTCACTGTGTTCTAAACGTCAACCTTGTGCACAGAAGAACTTGAGGGTACCCTGCTCCAGCGTCCAGAGGTAATTCAGAGTTAATTTTGTAGCTATTCTAAGCTGTGACCTTGTGCAACCTTGTGGGAACAAGCACCTGTTCTAAGCTGTGACCTTATTTGTGAGGCTGCTACCAATTTCAGATTTACTTCTATAGCATTTTTTAGAAAGTATTTTCATTTAGATTTTACTACAACCGTCCATATCATGTGCATAATATTTTTGTCATAGATAGTTAATTGAGTTCTTCCAGTGGACAAAGCACCCTTGCTGTTGAACGCTGCATAATTTGTTTGTTTTCACCAAGGTATCCTCTAGGAGGAAATTCAGAAAGATTTAGAAATTTTGGATCTTTGGAAGTGATATTAATGGCTACATTTTGAAAATTTAATCATATGAACATATATAGTAGATGATATAATTTGATCCGGAGTAGCAATAGCTTGGAAGCTTAGAACGGTTCTTGAGAAAAAAGCTATACTCAGATAGATATGCATGAGCAAGACAAAGAGCTAACCCACTAGCAGCGCCTCAGACATGTGGGTCTTATCTGTGATTCCCCTGCTTGAAGCCTTTGTTTGTTCTGAAAGATTTCTTCATGTATCATAATAATAGAAGGGGATTTTTTGCGGGACAGACCAACTGACTAATGGTTGTTTGCTTTGTAGGAATTGGGATGGGTGTTGTATGTTAGATCCCTTCCATGCAAGGATCAGATGCATAACATAGTATGAACATGCAGTAGAAATGTTACGGAGGGACATGCATTTTCATCTTCTAATATGCACCGCTGGCATATAAGTTCTGCTTTGTTTCACACCCACATAGTGACATAAAAGCTTCCATGGTTAATTTTCTGAACCATTATTTGGGCATTGGGCTTGGTAAATTGGAAAGCCGTTGTGAACCAGCCACCTACATGTAGCCTGTAGGGAAGCCATCATAGGAATTAGCGCCTCAAAAAAAATCAGAGGAACTAGGAGAGAAGGCTTCAGCGGTTGGTGTGCGGCTGCGTGCGGGCCTGCGGCAACCCTGGCAACGAGGATGCTAATGCAAGGGCGTGGGGTACGATTGCCGCTGGCGGACAGAGATTGGCGTCCGGCGTTTGCGTCCTGCGTCGTCCTGTGTTCAGCAGGGAACATGTCTGATACGGTGAATTGGTGATAACTTGCAGATTTCATTTGAATCAGGTACTTAGTTATGTTCTTGATGTTACCATATGAACCATGAATCAACGATGTGAAATTCACCATTTATCTTTTATTAATTCTTCCATTGATCACGTGTGGATTACAGATTTTCAAATATTTATTCTACAGGGACTGAGGCAACCAAATAAGTCGAAGAAAAAGTTAGACGTTGTGGCAGCCAAAGGTGAGGTATTTATCCATGTCTTACTCCTACCTTTGATCTTATATGTTCTCATTTGAATTGTACATGGTAATTGCAAGAACTAAATATGGTCATACTAGTGTATGTAGTGTATGTAATAAGGATTGAATGTTATGTTTTCTTCTTTCTTTTCTCAGATTCATGCGAGGCCTAAAATTCAATCTTAGCTTGGGCCGCCTTTACTGTTTTACGATTGGATCCTGGGAGAGCTGTCGTGGTTAGATTTGTGAGCTGTTCTAGATTTACTGCATGGCTTGTTAGAGTACACTTGACAGGTGCATTTTGTGAAATTCTAGCCAGAAGATTGATAGCATGCTTGCCTTCTTGTTCTTTTCAGTTCAAATAAATGTTCCTTTCTTGTTGAATCCAAAGTAGCTAGCGGAGATCAAGTGGAAAGGTTGTTGATTGTCCCAAAGTTCTTGGACCATTTAGTTTGAATAGCCAGTGAGGAATTAAGCATATATTTTCCGGCATGAGCCCTTTAAATTGCTAGATGAGAAAGAATCTTAACTTAATTAATGGGTCTTGTGAATTGGAATATACCATTTAGTTGAACTGATGCAATTTGCGTACTAACAAGTTTTCACTTTCTCGACATGGGCGCAGGGGTGATCGACGCTGACTAGCGCAGCCGGTGGGCGCTGTGCTCTTCTACCACTCAGAGGCGGACTTCTCCGTGAAGCTGGTGGTCGTGTCGCGTAGATGATTGTCCAGGTGATTTCGACGCCGGAGGTTGCCGAGGTGGAGGACGTCGTCGCCACCGTCCGAGGGGGAGAGAGGATTCGGGTCCACCGGCGTCTAAGCTCCGAGCCTTGGTAGATACATCTAGGGAAGTTGTCTGTTTAGGTTGGTGATGGAACACCAGGGAAGGTACCCACCTTTAGATGATCATTGTGTGTGTTTGATGTTAAATGGAATCTTGAGAATGTTATGTGATGTTGGTTTTGTTTGCACTGGGCGTATTGCCATTCATGAATACTACATCTAACTTTTATTTTCTTAATTCCTAAATTATTAGTAGTAGCGTGGGAAACAAATGAGCGCTACTAGTAGTTAGGTTAGTAGTAGCGTGGGAAATAAGAAATGAGCGCTACTAGTAGTTAGGTTAGTAGTAGTGTGGGATATATGTGAGCGCTACTAGTAGTTAGGTTAGTAGTAGCGCGGGTGCACCCGCGCTGCTACTAACTTTTAGCAGTAGCGTGATACTAGTAGCGCGAGTACCCGCGCTACTAGTAGCATTTTACCCGCGCTGCTAGTAGCCTTTTTCCTAGTAGTGGGTTCCCCCCTCCGGCAGGGTGCCGGAACGGGTCTAGATTGGTTTTTGGTGGCTCTGGAGGTTTGCGGCGGCGGAACTCCCGATCTAGGTTATGTTTTGGAAGTTTGGGTATATATAAGAGGTGTTGGCGTCGGGAAAAAGTCAGGGGGGGGTCTCCGAGGCGGCCACGAGGTAGGGGGGCGCGCCCAGGGGGGTAGGGCGCGGCCCCCACCCTCGTGGTGGCCTTGGGACTCTTTTGGTGCATCTCCGATGCTCTGTGGGCTTCTTCTGGTCGAAAAATAATCTCAGTCAAATTTCACGTCAATTGGACTCTGTTTGGTTTTCCTTTCCTGCGATACTCAAAAACAAGGAAAAAAAGAGAAGCTGACACTGGCTCTAGGTTAATAGGTTAGTCCCAAAAATCATGTAAAAGAGTATATTAAAGCCCATTAAACATCCAAAATAGATAATATAATAGCATGGAACAATAAAAAATTAGAGATACGTTGGAGACGTATCAGTGATCTCCAAGGTTCTGAATCCCTTGTATGGGGGAGCCTGGGGGGTTTATATAGTCCTACCCCCCAGGGGTACAATGGTAATCCGGCCGGGTGTAGGACCCGGCCGTCAGTGCCTCTGGGCGCCGGCTTCTCTGCCGGCTGCTGGGGCCCGCCGCTTGGTGGGTCCCGCCGGCTGCCGTGATCTCAGCCGACAGGTAGGGCCCGCAGCATGCGGGCCATGCCGACCGCTTTATACTGTTGTCCCACTCCTGATGACGGAGGCTTTGTTGGGGGAGCATGGCTACAGTCCTGCCGCCTAGCGGGCGCTCACTGTAGCCACACCCCGTCTCATCTGGTTAATGGCGCGCAGACTCCGAGGGGGAGAAGGCCGCCTGCTAAGAGACGGCCCACCCTCGTTGCCGCCTGCTTCGGGTCTGCCGCCTTCTGGTGGCTCGTGGAAGGTAGAGCCCACCGCCTGCGGGCCGTAACGACCACCCGTCGTGGGAGCGTGGCTCCCCTTGTCATAAGTGATGTCACGGGCCGCGTGGCTATAGTTTCGCGCCGGGCAAGGGGGTGTCGCCTGGTACACCGCACTGTGGCCATGACCCGCCCGGGATTCGGGGGTGCCAGGTCGCACTGTGGCCACGCCCCGTCCCGTCGCGGTTATGAGGGTGCAAACTTTGAAGGGACGAGGGGCCGCCTGCCAGGAGTCTGCTCCTCCGTGGCCGCCTTCTGGTGTCTTGCCGTCTTCTAGCAGTCGGCCTCCTAGACCAGCCGGCCCAAGAAGCCGGCCGTTCGTCCGGGAGGTGTGAGGGGCGCAGCTAGCCCTGATGTCTTGAAATACCATGGGGGGTCGATGAGGCTACCCATGGTTATTTACTCCGACATTAGTCCCCGAAGCTGGTGGGGCGCCACGGCCGAAATCGAGGAGCCTCAGCAGCTTCCTACTCCAAGTGTCTTGGTAATCATGCTTCGTCCATCTTCTGGAGACGCCAACTGTTCGGAGCCAGGCGGGGAACAGTCAGATGCCTGGTGAATTCAAATCGTCGTGGTGGGGGCCGGGTGGCGCGCCAGCCAGATGACAGACTTGCCTCCTGTTGCACGCTCGCCAGCAGACCGGGCCGGCCTGCCAGCCCACGCGTGCGACGGGACATCACTGTAGGCCCAGGCCCACCACTACAGGGCCTCAGCACGCGCTCGGATCCGCAGCGGCCGAGGTGGGCGGTTGCGCATCCCGGAGCATTACATACACGCCATTATGGCGCGGAAAACGCGGGGTCATGGGGGGAGTGGGCGCAGTTAATGCCACGCCCCCCACGTCTCGCCCCCTCGGCTCTGCCGCTGGGGGCTATAGGTAGGAGGAGGAGGGGGCGCCAGAACACACGTGCGCCCTCCTCGCCCTTCGTCTCCTTCTTCTTATGCTCCCTTTGCTCTCTCGCCATCACCGTGCCGCAGCTCACCGCTAGAGCTCCTCCGCATCCGCCATGGATTTGTTCGCTCATCGCCGCGCCGCACCTTCATCATGCATATGTGTCCATGGCGTGCGGCGGGCGCTCCGGTGATTGGGATGGCTCCAATGTTCATGAGGACCACCTCGCATTTCTTCTGCAGACGAGGCGGTTGCCTCGCGCGGCGCACGTGAAGGTATGCGTCCCTCCTGAAATGGAGATCTCGCTGGTGCCGGAGGCCGGCGAGTATGTCGTGTTTTGCTCGCACTTCCTCCGTGGCTTCGGCCTTCTGGTGAGCGGTTTTCTTTGATCTTTCCTCGACTTCTTCGGCCTGAAGCCCCACCACCTCTTGCCCAACACCGTGGTGCTACTTGCCGCCTTTGGCACCCTCTGCGAGGGGTACCTTGGCGTCCTGCCGACGCTCGAGCTATGGGGAGAACTTTTCTACCTCAAGCTCGGCACGGCCGCCAAGGACGAGGCGTCTCAATGCGGGGCCTGCGTTGCGGTGCGACACTCCAACTTCGGGACCCGCTTCCCGGCCCTCGCGCTGCTGTGGTCGGCCAAACTGTGGCAGAAGTTTTACTTCTACGTGCAGAACACACACTCGATGCTGGACTTCGTCAACCTGCTGGCCTACGCAGCCGTCCCACCTACCCAGCCACGCAGGAACTGGAAGTTCAGGCCGAAGCACCTGTCGGCCGCCACCCCCGCCGCTCTCACCCAACTCTAGGAGATGACGGAGTCAAAGTGCCTCAGGGCCTCGGACCTGCTAGCCGGCTTCGTGGAGCACCGCCGGGTGCTACCCCTTCACTACAAAAAAATACACTTCTGTGATGATACGTGTTTGTCACAGTAGGTCGCGTTTTTTGTCATGCATGTACATCCATGACAAATTTATGACAGAATCAAGATAGTCATACATGTGTCAGAGAAGTGTTCAATGACATTACCAAAATTATCATCACGGAAGTGTCCACTTCCATGACGATAAATCGCGCGTCACAGAACTGCTTTGGTCAAGGGTGACCGACACATGGCATCCACCGTAACGGAACACCGTTAAGCTATCGGGTCGGTTTTTGGATCCAATAACCCGTTAACAGCCCCGACCAATGGGGATTTTCCGCGTGTAAAATCATCATTGGCTAGAGGAAACACGTGTCGGCTCACCGCTGGGGATGTATGTCATCCACTCATTGGACAGAAGGCGCCTATGATACATCGACACATGGCACGGCCCAACAGAGGCCCGTTCCTGTGAAAAGGCCGTCCCGTTTGACTTGGTCAAAAGGTGGCGGGCCGGCCCAAGGAAAGCCTGTTAACGGCCTGTTCGCATATACTCCATTTACAGCCCGCTAACCCAAGGCCCGTTAAGCCCTATCCGAATTAGGCTCAGTAGCATCATCTGGGCCATCCAATATGATTCCAGCCCATTTTCACTTCTGGCCCATGTATGGCCCATGACGTCTTTCGTCCCATATGAGGCCCTATGTAACTCTTGGCCTATTAACGGCCCGTGGTGAAACTGGCCCGCAATGAATAGTGTATCACTTTACACCCACTAACGGCCCGTGGTGAAACTGGCCCGTAATGAATAGTATATCACTTTATACCCATTAAGGGCCCGTTATTTAGTTGGGTCGTTTCCAGCAAATGTTATCTTTCGGCCTTCTCAGAGCCCATTTATTCTTGGGCTCATTTCCAGCATTCATTTACTTACGGCCCGTTACTTTCATTTTCTGCTTGTGTGCCAAATTCAGCCCGTGGTTACATCGGCCCGTTTGTAGTCCGTTAATACGTTGGGCCATTTTCATAGCGTCATCAAATACGGCCTATTAACGATGGCCCGTTATGGTCATACGGCCCGTATAAGGCCCATTGATGATATGGCCCGTAGAAGGCCCATTGTTTCTACGGCCCGTAGAAGGCCCATTGTTTCTACGGCCCGTAGAAGGCCCATTGTTTCTACGGCCCGTAGAAGGCCTACTGTTTCTATGGCCCGTAGAAGGCCCACTGTTTCTATGGCCCGTAGGAGGCCCAGTGTCACTACAGTAAATATTAGCCCATGGTTATTGTGGCCTAGTTTTAAAAAGAACTGCACTGACTACAAGCAAACAAATAAACAAGACAACAAGGAAATAAATAAGCAAGCAACTTATGCTAGGCTATCACGGCTGTTACACATATTACATCCATTAGGCATCAAAGTTCTCCACCAGTGCAAATATAGGGAACAAAGCAGCATATCATATACAGTGGTTGTCAAAGTTGGCGACCAGCGCAAATAAACGCCGCAGCAAAACAAATCCGGAACTGAAACCACTTTAGAAGATCTCAAGAAACAATATCCTGGTACCCATAATGTCGGCAAGATGCTTAGCAAACTTATTAACTTTCTCTTGTTTGGCGCTTAAATCCTCCAAATATTGTCGTTGCACCAGAAAATATGCATCTGAATTCTGCAGGGACTTCCTCAGTCCTTTAGCTTCCTATCACAACACATCTGATCGATGTCTTTCAACTTGAAGTTGAGACTCAAGAAGACGAACTGATTCAGGCAGCGAGTTCGAAGAGCTTGTGCCAGCAGTAGTGGCTAGTAACTCGAACACTACATCAAGACAGGACTTTTGGGTTCCCTCACTGTCGTCAAGATAGTTTTATCGCCTTTCTTGGAGACCAACAGGATGTCTCACTATCTTGAACCTTATCTGCATTACTTCCTTTACCATTGGATAACGCGGCATCGTTTCTCCAATATTTTGTCCGCATTCTAAAAGAGAAACAAGGCATACATCACATGTTTACTATGTTGTATATGAAACTCATTTTGGTAAATGAGTTCAGTAGTAAAGTGGACAGGATAACATCATGAAACAAACATATATCTATGTGCCATGGTCACTTTATGGTCTATATCATTCTAGTTTTTGTTGCCAAATCAAGATAGAGACACAGTTCAAATAATATTTGTTCAAGACAAAGCAGAATAGACAGAATATAAGTGTGAGTAACTATAGAGCAATAGCAACACCTCTAATGTGCATGACATGAGAACATAACTGTTTATTCAATTAAAACTGAAATCAACATAGAGCAGCTTACAACAGCAAACCAGTTAAAGAAACAGGTTTAAAACATACCTGTTGTGCCATTGGAGTTTGAGTTCCATCCTTCAAATTTGAAAATAGTTGGTATGAGTAAATACAGTAATGCAAGAGCAAAGGAGTATGAACCATAGCTACGTAACTCGACCCGAGAACAAATATTCTTCTCCTTTAAGCGTTGAGTTGGGATTCGGAGTAGTGGTCCTCGTGCTTTGGGCACTGCAGTTCCCTTACTAACCGCTCGTGTTTGGGTGCTCTGTGGTGGAGATGGTGATGTGTCAACTAGAACTGGGTTACTATCTGCCAGGGTTGGGGTTAAAAGCGGTGTAGCTGGTTCTCTGTCCAACTGGGTAGGGGTACAATATGCAAGAGTCTGGGTTATGTGTGGTGGATCTGGTCCTTGGGCAAGTACAACCGTGGTTCTATCTGCATCAACTGGTAGCACAATGTTTTCTGAAGACCGTGTTGTTACTCCCTTAGATACTGCCATCACGCTCTCCAATTCAAATGGCTGATAAACAAGAAAAGTAATTGAAAGTATAGACATTGTATGATAGACAGGTGCAATTGATAGTGGGGAATAATAGAGGGCATGAAATAATTCATATTTATGTTGTCTAACCAAATAGGATAGCATGACGCAATTTCACATATATGATGGCTAACTAAACAGGATAGCATGACACAATTTCACATTATGATGGCTAACTAAAAAAGATGGAAATACATAGTTCAAAATATGAGACTATGTAAACAGGATGACATGACATAACTATATAATGTGTTTATTAAATAGGTTGGCATGCCATAATTCACATACATTCATGGATAGAATGCCATAATTCTAAATATGATGACTGTAAACACTAAAAAGGATAAGATGATATAACTATATGATGTCTTTATTAAATGGGTTGCCATGCCATAATTCAGATAGATGATGTGTATGTACTATGTAAACATGATGGCATGATATAATTCAAATATATGGTTTATATAGTAAGCAAGTAAGCAGATGGCAATCTATATATGATGTAAAAACTAAGCAATGCACGACAACATGCATGACATGGGTAATATAACCCTGCCAAGTTTGAGCATAGACCTCGTGGGGAAATAGGACTGGTCATCGGTCTACGAATCCTCCTCTCGAGGAGCTCTCAGAGCGACAAGATGTACGCTTCAGCAGTAGCATTGTGCGCTCGAATACCTTGTTTTCACTCCAGATACTTCCATCACTGCTTCAAATGGCTGATGCACAGGAAGAGTAGTTGAATATACAAACGTTGTCGACAAATGAAACACGTAATACAAAAAAATGATAGCATGATATAATTCACATACATGATGATTGGCTAAACAGCATGGCATTGCATAATTCACGTATACAATGCCTTTGCCACAAGATATCATTGTATAATTCACATATATAATGTCTTGCAACAAGATGGCAATGCATAATTCACATATATGGTAATTAGACCTTTGAGCAATGTGGCATTCACACAAAGCATGTCTAAACTAATAAAATGGCATAGCAATGCGAGACACCATACGCACGATATGAGCAACATAACCCTGCCAAGTTAGAGCATACACCTCGGGGGGGGATAGGACTGGTCATCTGTCTCTGAATCCTCCTCTGAGGAGCTATCCGGAGCCAGCGAGATATGCGCTTCGTCAGATAGCATAGTCTGCTCAGAAGACCTTTTTTTCACTCCAGAATTTACCATCACCGTGTCAATTGGCTGATGCACACGAAGAGGAAGAGCAGTTGAATGTACTAACATTGTTGACGAATGTAATATGTAACAAAAAAAAAGATGGCCAGATATAATTTACATATAAGATGACTGACTAAGCAGGATGGCATTGCAAAATTCACATATATGATGCCTGGCTAAACAAGGTGGCGTTGCATAATTCACATAAACGATGAATAAACTAAACAGATGGCATTCGCACAAAGGATGTCTAAACTAAGAAGATGACATATCTGATGTATAAAGTAAGCAATGCAAGACACCATATGCATGATATAACCAACATCAGCATGCCAAGTTAGAGCGAAGACCTCAGGGGGTAAATAGGAGTTATCTTCTCATTGAATCCCCTCGTAAGCAGATATATTCCTCTCGATTACAACCCGAAATGCGTGGAGGGGGCTGCCTTTGCTCCTACCATGGAGCGGCGTGCGCATGAAATTATATTGCCACGCATAGCGCTTCGTCTCTTTTGCTCTACATGTTCAGTTCCATTGTTTACAATAAGCATCATGCATAGGAATAAAACATAGTGAGATTATGTAAGGAGTGCATGCAGAAATCCAGAGTGATGGTAGCAACCTGTGGATAGACCCAAAACCAATATTAGCAGGCAGATAATGGCTTCAGTTAATAAATACAAATAATGGCTTCTTTACTGTTTGTTCCCACCCAACATGAAACTCATAGTAGACACCGGAGATTAACCAGATAGTAGATAGATACTATTGATAGAGGCCCTGATATGTACCCCACAACCATTTAAAAACTCAAGTTTGACCATTAGTTTGGAGCCGACTCAGAGTCTAATCGGTGAACAGGACGATAAAGCAGCATGTAATATTAAGCGATGCATAACGTAAGCATACACGAAAGAGTGCGACCTCTCTTGCGGACCCGTGTAGTCCTCGAGGTAATCTGCTCGGTTGATGATGGTAATGCAGTTTTCATGGCTGCCTGCGGCGGGGAAGAAGATTTGAGGCGGCGAAAGACTGTCTGGAGGCCGGATCCCTGCTCTGCTGGACCATTAATTCTATCGTTGGAGCAGCTGAGCTGGGGTGGACGACGCCGCAGCAGGACCTGGACAAACCACGCAAGGTTTTCTTTGACAACTATCTGTAAGAGAAGTAATTCTGTAAGGGCTCGTTTGAATTGGAGGATTCCAACAATGCAGGGATAGGAAATAGACAGGAATCGGATAGGAATGCACGTGCAAAACAGAGAATTTAAAACACAGGATTTCTGCCAATCTGGGTGTTTGATTCACAACAATTGGAAGATCACAGGATGCAAAGAAGCATGGTGAGATTAAGTCAAACCACAAGAAAATGTATGGTTATAATGCTATTATCTCTTAGTCTTGTGCTTCATGAATAGGAATTTGAAAAGGAGGACAAGTGAAAATTAAAATTCCTACGTTTTTTCTTTCAAGGAGACACTAAAGGAACAAATCCGTGTGCTCAGTGGACAATATATATAACATGTACAGTAAAAAAGAGATGCAACAAGTGTACAACCTCTTTGGCGAAGCCATGTGTCGATCTCAGCGTGATTGGGTTGGCCGGTGAGGATGCTCCAGCTGACTTTGCTGTCGGAGGAGGGGAAGCAGATCTTAGGCGTCTGGAGATGGAGCCCGAGGTACTGCTCCACTGTGATGGAGGGTTTTGTCGTTGGATCAGCTCCGGTGAGTTGTACGACGCCGAGGCTGAAGCAGGACAAGAGAGACAACGAACAACGTTAACCTGAGCGGAATTCTAATAGCATCTCCAATACATGACGTAAAATACATAACCACAAAGTCCTAGATGTAAAATACATCAGCCGCTCATCTCTGAACTTAACTGTCGAAACTGAACTTAACTGTCGAAACTGAACCTAACTGTCCAAACTGAATTTTGCTGTCGAAACTGAATTTTGCTGTCGAAACTGAATTTTGCTGTCGAAACAGAATTTTGCTGTCGAAACTAAACGCATTAGCAAGGTGAGGCTACACATTGGTCGATTGACTTTTTCATCTCAGGTCAGTCGATTTTGCAGCCGTTGGATACGAAATCAAGGGCCTGCAGTTCATCTTCAACCTCCACCCCCCTGAGCCACCAGCCAAGACTCAGCCAAACAACAGCCTTCACGCATGTCGGCTATGTGCCGCCTACCACCTCGAAAACACTCCCCACCGCCGTCCGTCACCGCCTGCCATCCCTCTAGGCCCCCGTGCCGAAGCTTTTTCTCCGCGATCCCCACGCCACCGCCTCATTAACGCCCGCCACCGCCGGCGACCACCGCCCCATCCACGAACCCTAAGATAGATAGTGGGGTACCTCTCCGTGAGCCCCCTCCTCGCTGCGGCTGCTTCTTCCTTCACCCGGCGAGCCCATCCTTGAAATTGATCGACCCAAAAGTCGATTCGGTCGATCAAGTGTAGCTAAATCGAGCAGCATCGCAAGCAAAAGCAAGAGCGAGAGCAGCAGTGCGAGCAAGAGCAATAGCAAGAGTAGACCAGGCAGGGGACTGAGAGCAAGAGCAGAGCAGCAGCGCGAGCGAGAGCTAAAGCAGCAGCAGCTCATACAGATGTGGACGTCGCCGCCGAGGGAGCGATGCCGTGGAGGAAGTGGCCGGCGACACCGCCGTGGATGGAGCCGCGCCGTGTCGGCTCGAGACCGAGCGCCGGCAGCTCCGTGAGATCGAATCAAGAAGAAAATGCGGTGATTAGTGTACAACCTCTTTGGTGGCGCCGATTAGGCCGCAGCTTCATCCGAGGAAACGGTGATGATGATGCTCTTCTGGTGGTGCAGTTGAAGACGGCGGTGTGGGAATGGAGGTGGTGCGAAAGACGAGGGGAACGTTGGGGCAGCTCCTTGGAGGTGGAGGACGGGGTGGCTGAACCGGAGGGACGATTAGATCAACGACAGATCCTCATCCGATACGGTGGATGAGGGACGTCGAGGTGTTGCTGTGGACGACGTCGTTGGGGAAGAAGCTCTGGCTGGGTGGCGGACGGAGCAGGGTGTGGGGTTTCGTCGCGGGTGTTCGCGGCCTCGGTATACGAATGGGTGGGCGGATGGGATGGCAGTGGGGAACCATGGCTTAGAGACGCGCTTGTCCAAAATGTGGGGTAAGTTACGAAAGTACCCCCCACCAATTTGAGGCGGTTCTTTCGGTTCAGGGGTACCACGGGCATTTCGCGTGTCTGGATTTCACAGGAGGTGGGAGTTTTCGTGCACGTTGTAATTTCGGAATAGCAAGGCGCGGGTTGAGATGGAGGGAGTTGTCGGAGCACAACGAGACAAAGATATATCTTAAATATTTCAGGCTAACAAGGCGCGGGTTTAAATTTCCGGAAAAGCCTAACGTGTACTGTACCAAATCAATGCAAAATACAAATGTCATTCAAAAATTTGAATTCATGTTATGTTCAATTAAAATATTTCGCTATGTGTATAATGCATGCAACCTACTACTCAAATGAATGTTTTAGTGCATTCCAAACGTATATACTACCGCTTCAATATGAACTAAATTTGAATAAGATCTACAATAATGATTGTTGTGAAGTCAAAGCATTTGAATTCGTTTCTCTGTTTAATTAAGATCTACAATCATCATTATTGTCAAGTTAAACCATCATTTGTGTATTATCTTCACAGCATACCACATGATCAGTATCGAGTTACATATGAACTATGTGTACTATATGAACTCGAACTAGATTTTTTGAATCCACTTTATTTTGATTTCAAATCACATTACATTTCTAGCTCTAGCTAGATCTTCATAATCTAAACATGTCTCATATGTATAATGTGTTTATCACATTATGTATGGTGCCCCGCACCCACGCCTACAAGTATTTAGATGTGAGTTGCAAACACCACACATTACCACAAATTCAAATAAAATGTGAGAATGTTCGATATATAGTATTGCTTAGATTGCTCGATATTTAGTTGTAAGCTGCAAACGCCGCACATTATACCAAATTCAAATAAAATGTGAGATTGTTTGATGTATAGTATGGTTTAGATTGTTCGACATTTAGCTGTGAGTTGCAAACGCCATGCATTATCACATTATGGTATAACATGTGCACAGCATGTGTAGCACCGCTATATTCATGCATGCAATGTTTAAAACACTATGATCTCCTATTCAAATATATGAATCCGCTTTCATATCAAATTATGATCTTTGTTAGTCTCTTAGACCCACACAGTCCTCTAACCTTTGTAGCTACCACTAACTTTCTCTCGTGCATGCACACGCCCTCCTCGCCCTCCCCCTCCCTCGACATTCTATCCACCGGGCACATTCATTTTTTCCTTTAGGTCGTTCTCCCAGAGTCTCCACAAATCCTTTCCGACACACACCGATCGATAAACCTCTCCAGCGTTGCCTGCCTACAGCATACACACA
This sequence comes from Aegilops bicornis, assembly GCA_021605145.1. NCBI lineage: Eukaryota > Viridiplantae > Streptophyta > Magnoliopsida > Poales > Poaceae > Aegilops > Aegilops bicornis. The sequence continues at coordinate 104,247,540 of CM038671.1, forward strand.
CAACTTCAATCACCTCTTTTATGTGTCCTTGCCTCGTGTCTCTCATATGGTCAGACACATGTGTAAACTCTCACCCCTCTTTTAATCTATCTCACAAGCGCACACTCCTCCCCCTATCCAGCTAGTAGTTGGGCCTCTCGCACCACCTCCTAGCTCCATTCTCTCTGTCTATCCGTCTCACTGGGCCTTATTTGCCTCTAACAAATGGACGTACACCGACCGATCTCTCGCTATACATATAGCCAGCTAGGTCCTTATAACTCGTTTTTACCCACACATCGATCGATCTACCTCATTAGTTGTGTCTCTCCCTTCCTCTGACAAACAACAATTAATATACCGATCTTGTTAGATTTGCTTACCAAACACATGGTTCCCCTTCATCATCCATGGATGCGTCCCGACAGATCTATCACGCACATGCACACATAGAAACACATCCCCACTCTTATTGATAACATTGCAGTTCCACCCTCAGTTTGTCTAGTAGGCCTCTCCCAACATCTCCGAGAAGCAACTCCATCACCCATCCATTACTCTACCCCTCTCCCTCCCTCTCCCTCCCTCTCTCTCTCTCTCTCTGTCCCATCATATTTCCCGACCTTGATTATGTATGGATGTCGACCGATCTCCCTCATGACATAGCTGGGTCTCTCCTTCTCAACACATATATGAGTCGTTCTACATCTATAGTTAGGCCTCTGCCTAACCCTCCCCCTACCCCCTCCCCCCCACACACACACCGATACATCAAGCGCTCTAGTCATGTCTCCCTGCCACACACAAACTTGACATGTGCCCTCTAATGTTCCGGTAGGCCAGTCGCCCTATATCTTTGACTTGCACACACACACGCAATTTCGATGGCTCTCTTCATCGATCTCGCACCCACCCGCATTTCTGATCCTCTCTTGACCCTATCGATAGCTATGACCCCTCCCTCTCTTCTCGTGGATTGCCCGACCCTCTATGTATGATATGGATAGGCCTCCATTTCACACACATTGCATGCAAAATTTTGTTTGAGATGTCATCGACACATATTCCCACAAATAATTCACGAAATCAACCCCACCCCACCCCCACCCCCACCACAAAACAAAAACACTCAAGAACGCGGGTTTGTATCTCTCACACACACACCCACGTAGGTGGGGACATGCACGAAGAGAAGAGGTGCATGCACGGCGACGCACTCCGTCTCTTTCCCAACCACACCAGCGGGTACACGGTGAAGCTTGTTTACGTACAAAAAGGGCAGCCCACGTGGTAATTTGGCACGTGTCTTTGGTTGTCCACTTGGTGGAGGGAGGATCGTCTACCACGGGTGAACAAACAAATTGCGACTTGACATGTTATGTTAAATTAAAAAAAGAGGCAAACCATGTGGGGCCTACCTTAGAGGCAAGGCTCTATACACTGGAGTACTTTTGATGTGTCCCGTCAACTCGCAGAACGAGGAGAAGCTTGCTTAGTACACCGTCTCCCCCGCCCACGGGCGCGGTGGCTCACAGGATGAGGTGAAGCTTGCTCCTCCCTCGCCCATGCGCGCAGTGGCTCGCAGGACGAGGAGAAAAATTTACTAATCCCTCTGTTTACTCCTTGTCCTTACTACCTTGGTTATAGAGATTATATCATATTGTTTGGAATATATATGTCCTTAGTAGATTTCAATATGAACTACTAGTACATACTCCAAACACTGATGTATATAGATGTATTTTAGAGTGTACATTCAGTCATTTTGCTCCGTATGTAGTCGCACTGTCCCTCGCCCCTCGATCCTCGCCCACGTGGTGGACGTGCAACAATTCATTCGGTCTCTTATAGCCAGAACGATATATACTGCACTACCATTATTGCTCGACTTCCCGAAGAGGCGAAGAGCCAATCGCAAGGTTAATATTTTGGAGATGCCAAGCGCAAGGTTATAGGAGAACGAGTAGTAGGTGTCGCGTCATTTATAAATAATTTTTTTCTTCAGTGGCATGTACGCAATATGATAGGTTCATATGGAGAGAAAAGGGAACAGCTCCACTATATACATAGTCAGGACGGGCCAGCCTACACGGTTGCTTGCTGGGCTTGCTCTCTTCACAGTCTCTCGCACAAAACGACTGTGGCCACATCAATGACATCCCGGCGGATCACGTCCGCCTGGGGAAGGGGTGGATGCTTAGTGTAGATGCGGTGTCCATCACCGACGGCGAAAAACCACTGTCGGCACGTCCCGATCAGAGGTCCCCGCCGTTCTCTCTCACAAAGCCGGTGAGGTTGCCTTCGTCCCTTGCTCACTGCCGCGACGTGGGTAGTTGCCGCCTCCCGCTGCCCTCCTCAAGGTCGAGCTACGTCCCTCAGGTACAACTCCCTTTACATCCGGCTTGCACCACTGCTCCAGCCGCCCACATCACTCCCTGTGGATATTTCTCTACTTCTTTGGCCCGCACATACATGATACCTCTACTGGCTTCTACGTACTGTATTTATGATGAGTTTATGTCTCATCAACTAGTCCTAGTAATCTTATTCTAATCACGTTTCTTCAATTTCTTTGCCACAGGGATGCTCATCTCGATTTTGGTGAAACTGCACAAAATGCTCCGATGGTCAAAAGGTTGCAAACTTCATTTATTAGGAAGCTCGAAAGTTGCCAAAGAAATTGAAGCCCGGTCAGGGTTCACGGTTCAAGGGCTAGGGACTGCATGGATCGTTTTTCTTTAGTTGCCTAAGTTCCAAAATAAGTGTCAACTTTAGTAGTAGTACAACTTTGTACTAAAGTTTGCACAAAGTTGAGACACTTATTTTGGAACGGAGGAGTACATATTTGCTATGATCTCGTCAATCATTGAGATGCAATAGCATGCATGTTAGTCTCATTTGTATTTGATGAAATGTTGCAACGGGCAACCTTGGACGCAAGATACATGTAACAGGAGCTGGAAGCTTCATAGCATTGTACAAATTTATCTCACTGATAAATTACAGTACGTACTAGTACTATACTAGTACTTCCTCCGTTCCTAAATATAAGTCTTTGTAGAGATTTCAGCATTAACCACATGCGGATGTATATAGATGCATTTTAAGTGTAGATTCATTCATTTTGTTCCGTATGTAGTTCAACTAGTGGAATATCTACAAAGACTTATCTACTAGTAATAGCTAGCCCCCACTACTAGGAATTCTCTATCCTCTCCTTGAGCCACATCATCAAAATTGACATAGCCGTTAGATGAAGTAAATCAGTCATAATAGCTGTCTGATCTAGACATTGAGAGGCTGAGCACTAAGCCACATGCAAGCATGCAGAAATACCGTGGCACATGCATGGTAGTGGGTTTTAAATCACATCAACATGTCTGCATGCAATCATGCACCGGTAGCATGCATGTAAGTGAGCTTCTAAGTCTCATTAACATGTCAAAAAGAAAAATATAATCCCATTATGCAGTAGGAGTTGGTTGATCTTTTTTCCTTATGTGGGATGATCTAAATGATGATGGGAGTTTATTTAGTTTGGCTACCACATTTGTCATGCGGTTATAGATTTTTTTTAGTTCTATGAAATCGATAATTTTGCGCAGAGAGATATACCACTGTTCCCCGGCAACGAGTGGGGACGGAACGGAGGGAGTACTATGTAAAGAGTTAGGTGTCGCACGGTGATAGTGTGAGGTGGGCCATGTAATCACTGAGCCTGCGTGTTTTCACTGCTTTCGCACTCCTCCGCTGTAAGAATGGAGAAAATTGTAATCTAGTACCTCCTTTCGCCGAAGCGTGGGACATCCAGCAGTCATACCACCTCAGTAATAATGACCAATGAGCCGTCAAATCACATAGACCCAGCAGTAAGTTGGACGGACGAAGCAACCATCACTCTTGCGCCAGTGAGAGGTCGCGTCCGCTCTGCCCGGGCATGAATGCGGCACCGATTCTTTGGAGCGGCGTTGACCGTTTCGGGCGGGAAGCGCGTGCGGGCGGTGGAGGGGCTTTGGGTGGGCCAGGCTAGTCAGGAGAGGGCGTGGCAGTTGTCCGCATGTCCCTACCGGACACGCCCGGAAACGAGAGGATTCACCGACTCTCGCGGCCAAAAATCGTACACTACAGACTAAACACCATATCTCTGTAGGAGTAGGTCGATCTGTCGCACTCTCTAACACACACATGCTGTTAAACACACACACGGACACGCACGCACCTCGGTCCCGTTGCACCTTCTAACGTGACTTATTACACCTAGACGGAGGGAGTAATAAGGATTCACTTAAAATAGTACGTGAGCGAACATAGGGATCAATTGGACAGTGTTCCCGAGCAATAGCGAGATGTGTGAGGTAGTAAGATACACCGCTGGCGCTTTTAATTTTTCTTATTAATTTGTTTGTTTCACCCTCTTCCTGGTGGGACCCAACGTACTACGTGGAGAGAGGTAAGGTGACTAAGGCTGCATTATTTATGCACCACCGTGGATAGTCTTACCACAAAATCCACATGACACGATTATGATTGAAATCCTAATGACTCCCACACACACACAAAAAAAAAACACGGCATGCCTGTCACACGAATGAAGGAATGTATAAAAGGTTATTTTCCTCTCGTTGAACATCACGGGAGGGTTGTGTAGCTGGTTAGCCTGTTCGCTCATCAAACTTGAGGTCTCGGGTTCGATAACTATACTTGAGCATAGTTTTTGCCAGGCGGACTCTTTGACTGGTCAAAATGTTTTCTAGGGTTTGCACGCTTCACACTCTCTCTCCAGTATATATATATACCGGAGCCTCGGCTTGTAGTTGCTCTCTTCACACTCTCTCGCCCTCTCCCGCTGGAGATGGATCCTCAGCGCTTGTACTTGCTCTCTTCACAGTCTCTCGCCCTCTCTAGATCTAAACAAGACTTCGTTGGCCTCTCTCTCCCCTCACTGCTCCTCAAAGAGCCGGCAGGATCCGTCCGCCGGGAAGGGAAGGAGGCTTAATGATGTCGCCGTCGGTGAGGGAGGGAATCCACTAACGGCGCTGCTGTTCACTTTCCACCCAGCGGCAGCGCGGGAGGGCCTCCGACCCATCTTCTTCGCCGCCGTCCCATCGCCCACCGAACCACGCCCCAAGAACCTTAAGGTATATTTTACTTACTCCACATGTATTGCTCTAGCTGCATGTATACCATGAATCTAGGACGTGGTTCAAAGAGGAAATGAGTGGGGGAAAGTAGAGGGAAAAGTTGTATATAGCATGAATCTAGGACATGGTTCAAAGAGGAAATGAAGGGGGAAAGTTGTATAGCATGAATCTAGGACGTGGTTCAAAGAGGAAAGGAATGGGGGAAAGTAGTTGGGTAAGTTGTATCGCATAAATCTCGGACGTGGTTCAAAGAGGAAAGGAAGGGCGAAAGTACTAGTTCAAAAAGGAAAGGAAGGGACAAGGTCAGTAGAGTTTGAGTAGGAATAGATTTGCTGCGCTCACATAGGGAAAGGTGTCTAAAGATTACAATACTGGGACCAACACAAATATGCTCCTTGGTTGTTTGTTCTTTGTTGCAACAGACTGTGCATGACCACAGTACATCGGTAGATGCACATGGTGCTGGTACGTCCACTGTCCCGTGCAACTCATTAGCTGTTGTTAATCTACGGCCCTGTTTGTTTAAAAACTCCCTAGTCCCTACCTGCTTGGTTCCAGGGACTAAACATGGACTAGAGGTTATTAAATGGCATGATAAAAGACCATGTTACCCCTAGTAATGAACTAATAAAAACAAGGTGTGATGCGTGGCAGGGGAAACTGTTGGAAAAATTCCCAAAAAGACTCCCTCGGGGTCTTCTTTCTTTAGTCCCAAATGCCCAGTTTTAGTCCCGAAAAGCCCCTCCTGTTTGGTTTAGATGTGACTGACACGGAGGATTTTTAGTCCCTACACCAAAATGTCCCTGTAAACAAACACCCTGTAATAATGCCGCTGGAAAATTGATGCAATGCCGCAGTTAAAATCAAATTACATGTTTAACAAATTTTATTGTTAATATAATCTCTATGTTAATATTTATCAATGCCACCGTTTGAGAAATGCTACTGTCTTGATTTCTTTCCCATTTAGATAAGGTAGATGCTTCTTCTTGTTGGCTTCTGTGTCATCCACCGTTATTGACCACTAATTGTTTCCTTTGCACCTCTGTTAAACAGGGTTATCTACTTCACCTCGTTGCCATTGTGACCTTTTGTTGCACTGCACAAAACACTTTTGTTTTAAGAGTGTTTTGTGCAGTTCAACCAAAGTGTCACACTGACAACGTTGCTTGATTGCTTGATCTTAGTGGAACTGCACAAGAGGAGATCTTACTTCCTATTAGGTAAGGCGAATTTGGTTCAGATCTTCTTCTTCTGAGTTGTTCGAATTCCGCATCATGAGAGGTCAGTACTAGCCTTCTTTCACATGATTCTGCAGTGTGCTTTCATATGTTGTGCTACTTGTACGATAATGGTGCTTGATTGTAGTGAACTGCACAAATGGAGACAAGACTTCCAATCTATATGTGCACCGTAATGTTCCATTGAGGTAAGATAAGGATATTTCACAACTGCTGGCCTGTATTTTGCCACTTTCATCAGAAAATTAAGTTTAGTACTATACTTGTGCTCCCTAATTGACATGCCAAATCTTACATTGAAGGCTAAGCTTGTCAGTTATTGAGCCAAGTGATGACGGGGAAGAACAAGCGGAAGAAAAACAAAAATCAACTCCCGGTGCTGTAATGAAGCACTGGAACTGTGATGACACAAGTAATGATATAGTTTTGTATCTTAATTTATTGCTATGGCTGGAACGAGCAATTGTTTTGCCACTGATTTGATGCCATACGTAATTATCTCTACTTGTGCAAATAGGGATCTTCTTTGAAGATGCCATATATTTTAGTGGAACTGCACAAGAAGATGTTGGAAACATTAAACTAATCGAGGAGTATATAGTATGCATGGCCACCCCCGTAGATAGCAACAGATGGTTCCCGAGAAGTGCTTCATCTGTATGCTCTACACAATCAGCCTCCTAAGAAAGGTTGGTACTCGTCCACTGATTTCCTCCATATGATTGAGCTTTGTCATCTCTATTGGTGTTGTGCTACTGTTTAGATAATGTCATGAAAAAGTGGTATTGTCCTTGGGAAGTGCTTCATCTGTGCTGTTTTAAATATTTCCTTTCCTTTTTTTCGAGCAAACATGGATGCCAGCATTTAGTAGTCCTCTTGTCTTTGCACAACAGGATCATCTTCCTCTGAAGAAGAATATGGAGTACGTGAAGTGACTAGTTCCGATTATGCCAGGATGAAGAAGCACTATCTATCTTCTCATCAGAAGGAGCAGTTGAAGGATGGTTACATTACTCCCCACAAGACCAAACTAACTTCAGCTCAGAAGGACTGACAAATCTCCATTTTTTGCTGTGATGCGCGAGTACAATGTTGTTCTAGGATTCTTTACGGTGAGTTCCATTTTCTAAAAGTGTGCTCTACATGGACCATGTATGTGCCTGTTGAAACTGCCAATTCATAGTACAGTTTCCTTTATACTAATCACTTTTTGTATTTGTGCAAACAGGGTGCTCAGCTTGATTTCAACGGGAACTGCATAAAATGTTCATGAATACATCGAATCATTCATTTCCACCACAAGAAAGGAGGTGCCCATAAGTTCAAGGCGTTGCAACATATAAGGGCGAAATCATACAAGCTACACGCGAATTTGGTTGATTTTGGTGGAACTGCACAAAAAGAACAGCTGGTTTATTTAGCACGAGTTGCCATGTCAATGTCCTAACTGATGGCAAACCCTGCCCATTCCACAACGTAGGCATTTGATATTTTGAATGGGACAACCTTTTCAAATTTTGCTCATTGATTTTAGCAAGATATGCGTTTGATATTTTCGAATGGGACGCCTTTTTGTCAAAGAACGGCGATCAATTTTTCTTTATTCTTTAGTTGTGAAGTAAATATTGCCTCGACATGTGAGTCGCTGAGATGCATAATCATAGATTGTTTTCAATGTGCTCTATGAATTGACAGCCTGTGTGTTTGATTGCAATGTCTGTAAACGCTAAAAGCTGCTCAAACTCTTTGTACTCCTTCTCGCTCTTTATACATCGCACATTGTGAAAGTGCATACTTTTTGTATAAGATTGGTCAAAGTAGAGATACTTTGACGGCAGAGATAAAACTTGTATGCAGACTAGAAAGGACCGGAGGGAGTACATGTGAAATCGCTGCAAACGCGTGGTGATCACCACAGGAATAATGCTACTACCTCCGTCTAGGTGAATAAGTCATTCGCGTAGTTCTAGGTTGACGATTTAATTATCTAAATATATATTATATGTGACAAAAAATATATATTTAGAAACTGCATCCGTGTAGAAATCTAGTGATATACTTTTCATGACATATAACACATATTTAATTCCTCAAATCGATGACCTAGAACTACGCGAATGACTTATTCACCTAGACGGAGGTAGTAGTACGTATTGTTTTGCATGTTCATCCAATGCCAGTGATACAGGAATTCGAATTAATCGAAATAAATGCATTCATACACGGTCGGATTTCATATAAACATGCCGGATTTCATTACATTTCATACATTCTTCCACTAAAAAGGGGTGTTTGTGGCCGCATGCATCTCCCAGATGCAGAGGCCGGGGGTCATCCTCCTTTTCGAAAAAAAACTAAAAAGGGGTGCGCTGGAGGTATAATTAATTAACCGAAGCTACCCACCTGTGTCCCACTGAGCTGAACAGAAGCTTAGGTGACTTAACTGCAGGTGCAATTGTGTAACTGACATGTGGCCTGTTGGGCCCACGTGTCAGTCAGCCAACTGCACCAGCAGTTAAGTAGAAGTAGCGTTCTTCTCCAGCGCAGCTCTCCCACTCCACGTCGCCGCCAAGAAGCTAACTGGCCGTCAATGGTCAACCCGCCTATGGATTCAACCAGAGGGTAGCAGCGGTGGCCTTACTTGGACCCGAGCGGCGGGGACCTACCGTGTTCTACTCTTCCTCGTTTTCTGTGTGGTGCGGCCTCGTTGGCAGCGGGGCGGGGCCTCGGCAGAGCCGGCGATCACTACAAGAAATATGTCAACTAGTGACCTTCTGTCAGTGACCCTGGAAGAATTGGTCATAGATCTACGACCATTTGAGACCAATTGGTCAAAAGCTGTTCGGGGGGCTCCAAACCCTAAACCATTACGACCATTTTGGTCAGAAAGGTCTTAATTTCCTTACACGAAATGGTCATAAAGCAAACAGTGCTGGTCCGCTGCCTTATTTCTAGTTGTTAACGACCAATATAGATGGTCATAACCTTGTAGATTGTGGTGGGTTGTGATGACTAGGCACCACCTCATCAGTTTGCCTATGTGTCATGTCCATGTGGCAGTTTTGCCCTAGGTTGTGAAGCAACCTATATTTCTGTCATTCCCAAAATTCCCAAAAAATCTCATAAATTCTTTGGGTCATATCTTTGTCAAATATGTAAAAACCTTCCTTGCCTAGTTCAAAAATAATTAAAAAATATTCATTTTCCTATTACATTCGTAACAACAGTTTGTGAAGGAAGTACCACTTTGGCATGTCCAAATAATATCCATTTTCTATAGTGCTTTCCTATGCCCAAATAACCATCCTCCACCAAATGCCAGCTCAATCCATTCATTATTTTGAGCCGAGCTTCAACATTCGTATTTATGTCCAGTGTGGTAGTTTGCAAAGCAGGTACCACCTAGGCTCCTCCTTTTGAGCTTAAAATTTGTGAAGACAGTATTCTTAGTAACTGATCATCCTCAGCCAAAACTCACGCCCATTAGCCATGTACATTTCCTGTACCGCTAATCAAACACTTGGCTGATAATTCATGTTTGAGCATCGATCGGTCTCCTCGTGAGAATCTTATGTTGTAATTTTCTTCCTAGCACCTACCTGGGGAGTGCCCAACCCACTAGACATGCCTAGGCTGCCCAGAACACATGGTAATGCCACGGTCCACGCGGTGACCATGCGGCGGCATGCTTGAGTTCTGGCGCTCTAGAGTTGGGGGCCTCGGCCACCGCCCAAACCTCGACGTATCGCCACCAAACCATGTATTTATGATTAAATAGGTACTTATGTAACTAGAAATGATTTTTGGAAAAAACAAAGAGCAAACTACGAGGCAGCTACAGTTCAAATTTGACCCGCTTCCAGCTGAATCGGCGAGAATTTGTCTTTTTCACCAGAGGTGGATAAAAACTTTTTACACCCAACCATTTGGTCAATTTTGCATTACATATGGCCTAGTATTTTAGAAAAATGATTTGGTCCAATTTTGTAACAATTATTTGGGAGGTCCTTCACAAAAAAACCTCCTTTTGGGCACTCAAAAAATGGAAACTGGTTTTTCCGTGCAAAAAAAAATGAAAACTCCCTTAGGCAACGTTGTTTGGAATTCCAATATGCACCCTTGTGCACAATATGAGATCATTTTAACAAACTATGCCATGAATGTGGCCATAAGATTGATCATTTGGCTTGAAAGCCATTGATCTCCACACGTGATAGCTCGTTTCTGAGAAACATTTTTTAAAATAATTGCCGTATTACAAGTTTATTATTTTTCCTGGGAACTTGGCCACATATAATGACACAATGCGAAGGTTTCCCAATTTTTTGATTTTTTTGAATTTTTTATGCCCGTTTCAAAATGCGGTCAAAACGGCGGGAATGACCGTTCCTAGCTAGTGGTTGAATCTTGGAAAAGTTTTGGTGTTTCTCTGATTAAATAGATACTTATGTACCTAGAAATGATATTTGGAAAAAATAAAGAGCAAACTACGAGGCAGCTACAGTTCAAATTTGACCCGCTTCCAACTAAATCGGTGGGAATTTGTCTTTTTCACCAGAGGTGGATAAAAACTTTTTACACCCAACCATTTGGTCTATTGTGCATTAAATATGGCCTAGTATTTTAGAAAAATGATTTGGTCCAATTTGGCAACAATTATTTGGGAGGTCCTTCACAAAAAAACCTCCTTTTGGGCACTCAAAAAATGGAAACTGGTTTTTCCGTGCAAAGAAAATGAAAACTCCCTTAGGCAACATTTTTTGGAATTCCAATATGCACCCTTGTGCACAATATGAGATCATTTGAACAAACTATGCCATGAATGTGGCCATAAGATTGATCATTTGGCATGAAAGCCATTGATCTCCACACGTGATAGCTCGTTTCTGAGAACATTTTTCTAAAATAATTGCCGTATTACAAGTTTATTGTTTTTCCTGGGAACTTGGCCACATATAATGACACAATGCAAAGGTTTCCCAATTTTTTGATTTTTTTTAATTTTTTATGCCCGTTTCAAAATGCGGTCAAAACAGCGGGAATGACCATTCCTAGCTAGTGGTTGAATCTTGAATTTTTTTGTGTTTCTCTAATTAAATAGATACTTATGTACCTAGTAATGATTTTTGGAAAGAATAAATAGCAAACTATGAGGCACCTGCAGTTCAAATTTGACCCGCTTCCAACTGAATCGGCAGAAATTTGTCTTTTTCACGAGAGGTGGATCAAAACTTTTTACACCCAACCATTTTGTCAATTGTGCATTAAATATGTCCTAGTATTTTAGAAAAATGATTTGGTCCAATTTTGCAACAATTATTTTGGAGGTCCTTCACAAAAAAACCTCCTTTTGGGCACTCGAAAAATGGAAAATGGTTTTTTCGTCCAAAGAAATGAAAACTTCCTTAGGCAACATTGTTTGCCATTCCAATAGGCACCCTTGTGCACAATATGAGATCATTTGAACAAACTATGCCATGAATGTGGCCATAAGATTGATCATTTAGCTTGAAAGCCATTGATCTCCACACTTGATAGCTCGTTTCTGAGAACACTTTTTTAAAATAATTGCAGTATTACAAGTTTATAATTTTTGCTGGTAACTTGGTCACATATACTGACACAATGCGAAGGTTTTCCAATTTTTTGATTTTTTTTAATTTTTATGCCCGTTTCAAAATGCGGTCAAAACGGCGGGAATGAGCGTTCCTAGCTAGTGGTTGAATCGTGAATTTTTTTTGGTGTTTCTCTGATTAAATAGATACTTATGTACCTAGAAATGATTTTTGGAGAAAATAAAGAGCAAACTATGAGGTAGCTACAGTTCAAATTTGACCCGCTTCCAACTAAATAGGCGGAAAATTGTCTTTTTCACGAGAGGTGGATAAAAGCGTTTAACACCCAACCATTTTGTCAATTTTGCATTAAATATGTCCTATTATTTTAGAAAATTGATTTGGTCCAATTTTGCAACAATTATTTGGTAGGTCCTTCACAAAAAAAAACTCATTTTGGGCACTCGGAAAATGGAAAATGATTTTTTCGTCTAAAGAAAATGAAAACTTTCTTACGCAACTTTGTTTGCCATTCCAATATGCACCCTTGTGCACAATATGAGACCATTTGAACAAACTATGAGACAATTGTCGTTCAAATTTGCCCCGCTTCCTAGTGAATGGGTGAAATTTGCTTTTTTATAAGAGGTGGATCAAAAGCTTTTGACATGTAACTACTTGGTCAATTTTACATAAAATGTGGTCTAATATTTTTGAAAAATGGATTTGTGCTATTTTGGAACAAATAGTTGGTAGCTTCTTCACAAAAAAAACCTTTTTATGCACTCGAAAAATGAAAAATCATCTTTTTCTGCAGAGAAAATGAAAGCCGTCGAACTATTGCGTCGTTTGCCATTCTATGATGTACACTTATGAAAAAAACAAGATCATTTTGACAAACTATGCCATTCTTATGTTTAAAAAAAATCAAAGTTTTGGGTCTAAAATTTTGAGATTCAATTGCGAGACAGCCGGCCAATTAGACGCGAGGAACCGTTTTCACGCGGATCACCAAGTTGGACGCAATCTGGGCCATCCATCACGCACCCATCCAACGATGGAGCTTCTCCGGAGAATCAAAAAACCCTAACCCACCCACCCACCCTCCCCTCGATCCCCCAGATCCCCACCCGCCGCCACCCCCACTCACCCACTTCCCCCTCCCCTCGGTCCCCCAGATCCATCCTCGCGCCGTCCTCCTTCTCCCGCATCCCCAAACCCGGCCCCGCCGCCGATCTCCACTCCCCCAACCCCAGCCCCAGCCCCGCCGGCGACTACTTCCCCACTCCTCGACTGCCCGACGACATCCTCTACTTCATACCCGCCGGCGACCTCCTCCTTCGACTCCACCATCTCCTTCTCTCCATGCCGAAACCCTAGATCGACGCCATGGCTACCTCGCAGGCGGCGCGTGCAGGCCATCCAAGACGGCAGGGCCATGTCCGCCTCGTCTGTGGGGACAGAGGCGGCGGTGGTTGTCAGGAAGATGGTGAACCTCAGCTCCCCTCCCCGGTGGTGCCGCCGCCGCTGCTTGTGCTTCTGTTGTTGTTCTCCGTCTCCTGCTCGCCCGCCCACGGTAGCACAGGTTCGTCTTGTTCTTGGATTTTTGCTTGCTTCTTTGTTTCTTCTTTCTGACCGAGCAGGTGAGCTGATTTTGGATTTGTCATCCTGGTTTCTGCAGCTTTTGGAGGAGGACTTGGTGGTGCTAAGGAATGGAGTACTTGCAAGGACAGACGCCGCTTCGTTGAACTTCGTGTGAGCTTGCGAATCCGCTGACGGCCTTGGTGATTTTACTGTTAGTACTACTCTATTAGTCATGGAATTCGGGAGAGCTTGGGTTCGAATTTTATTTTCTAGGATTTTTATCGGGTGTATGCAAGCTGTATAATCTGTAAATTGGCTTGCCCTCGGCTGTTCTTGGTTGGTGATTCGGCAATGATTTGAAGTGGTCTGGCTTATCACCGGTGGTTAGGTGGAGCCGGGTTATTATAGTTTGATGCATGAGGGGGAAAGGTGGCACAAATCAAAGGTGGCATGTTTCTTCCTGATTGATCCAATCATTTTTTTCTTCCGGTATCAATCAATCGTACAAAGATCTCGAAATGGATTATCAAATCTGAATTGGCACTGTTTTTTATATATAATGATACCATACAGCTCGAGATGAACATATGCTTGACTGAATAGCTGTTCATACATCTGGAGGTGTTACTATGAGTACAATTACCATTCAGAAAGAAAAAAAACTATGAGTAAAATGCAGAGAACGCACTTCCAGACTATCAATCATGCATGCCCATATCATTTGATTTGCTTAATGTTTCTTAGTTTAACTTACTAATCTCTTTTCTGTGTATTTTTTGCTGCCAAAAGGGGTCCAAATAGGTTGCAACTGGGAGTAAAATATGTGTCTAAACTGATCGTCTGGTGCAAAAATCGATGACCAAGATCCAGTTATGTGTATTGTAGGACAACACCTTTCATTAGATACACTTTGATGCTATTTCTAGCATGAATTTCTATTTCAGACTTAAAACTAAAATTCTGAACAACTAAAATCGCTCTTGTTCCTTATTTTTTTAGGGCGGTTCCTCTCGTTTTACTGGTTCGTCCGTGCCTTCATGATTGATGTACTGGTTCTGGCCTCTCCTTTGTGATAGACTCGATTAACTCTTTGTTAGCCTTGTGGGTCGTAATTCTTTCTCTCCGCATTTATATACCGCCTCGATGTATTGCTCATGCTCATTCTGCATCGAGATAGACCTAATATCCGTAGGGTTGTAGATTGATTTCCAAAAAAGCTATGCTTCTTTCCTTGGATGATAAGCATGTTCCGCAGCTATGTGGAATTCTTAAGATAAACGGTCTTTAGTTTCTTTTTGGTGCATCTGCATGCACATAATAAATCTGTTAGTTTCTCAAGATGTCGGTTTCTCTTTATATAATGAAAAAAATATGCTGTTGTCGCTTGTTTATTATTATCTATCATTTGTAGATTGATTTTTAGGCCACCAGTACTTGTATGTATAATTTCTAGTCTCTTGAATGAATATTTTTTCTTTATGTGTCATGCGTCTTGTGTTACTACATACATCTATCATGAAGTACATGGTTCCGGAACTATGGTAACCCGTAGTTTTCTCTACCCGTGATAGTAGGATGATGGAAGCATCACTACTTAATGTAGTTCATGTTTCTTCATATAATCATCATTTACTAGAGTTTCTCTTCTTCTTGCTACTGCTTGGTTTTTGACGCCACTAGCTTGCACTGAAATGTAAACACATCATATTGTTTTCATCAGACCAGTGTACCTTGAGCATGCAAAGTAAACACATGCTACTCCACTTGTCTATTTGTACATAAACTTTTGTTTAAATAAACCGAGCTAATAAACCAAACGGTGTAACACATTCAGTTCTGAAATTTGTCTACTCCACTTGTTTGATTGTCTTTGAAACCTTTGTTTGCATGTTTCTAAAATACATAGAAGAACACCTGTGTTCTGGTAAAATATTTGTTTGCTATGATATGAAATTCCATGATGTGTGTTTTTTCAGTTTCTGTAGCTACAACAAAGTCCTAGTTTACTCTGTACTTGCATTTGATGATTGCTGGCTAAATTTACAGTTGAAATAATAGTAGCCAAGGAGTAGATACAAGACGTATTTACCGTATTTTGCAAGGTATGTTAAAAATCAGTTTTGTTATGGTTTCTTGTTCTGTGAGTCAAATTGCATAAGATGGGAGTATCACAACATGCATATACTGAAGATGGGAGTATCACAACCTGAATGTGCAGCTTATGTAGTTTCTGTATTTTTGTTAAACCATGGAGTAGCTTCTATAGTTTCTGTATTTTTGTTAAAGCATGGAGTAGCTTCTATAGTTTCTGTATTTCTGTATTTTTGTTAAAGCACGGAGTAGCTTCTATAGCTTCCTCACAAGTTAATGCTTCGCTCGTCCGCGTTTGTGATAATGCCATTTGTCTTGTGCAATCAGATTACATTTCTGTTTGTTATGGTAATATAAAAAATATTCGTGCTATCAAAATTTTCACAGTGCGTGTCTTTCATTTCTTTAATTTGATTGTTTCCCTTGTATTCAATATGCTTCTAGTGGCTGATCCTTCCATTTTTGTTGTGGCATCTTTATTTTCACAGGTGTTGTGTGTTACGGAAGATGGAAGAGGAAGAAATTGTTGAACTAAATTTTACGTATTCTCGCTTTTGTTGTACGTATCATTTGATAGTTTTGTATAGGAACAAGTGATAGTATTTTGTAGGGCTTTATGGCCTGTGATGTAAACATATTTAGTGCTGAAATATGAAATTATTTGCAAAATTTGTCAAAAAGGTGGATCATATGTATGAATATGTGAATGGGCTGAAAAGAGTACTATACCAACTCCAGGATTGAACTAATATTTGAATGTATAAAAAGGCCGAATGTAAACCAGAAATGGGCTGAACAAAATTGTACATATATTCTTGAAAGGCCAAACGTGCATAAAAATTGATGGGCTGACCAGTTGGGCTTGGCACATGTAGCAGATAAAAATTAACAGAAATAAATATACCAAATGGGTTGAATTAATGGGCTCGGCCCATGTAGAAAATCGAATTGGACCGGGCTGAATCTTGTGCCACATCAGCTTGCCACGCTGGATGCCTACGTGGCCTGGGGAGGCTGCTAGTGACCAAAACGCCATAGTAGGCATGTTTTGGTCGTAAACGTCTACGACCTTCTCACAGAGAAGGTCGTTAATTTCAGTTTACGAGCGCCAGCTTTTGACCATCTGTTTTTGGTCACAAAAAGGTCGCAAATGAAAAACAATGACCTTTCAGTGACCAATAGTCAAGGTCACAAGTTGACATATTTCTTGTAGTGGATGCCTCTGTCTCGTTACCGGCGGGCGGCGCCTCAGCGGAGCGGTGGAAATCCTCCCCAATGTTGCCAGCACGGTGGGGCCTCGGCTGAGCCGGCGATGTCCTCTGCCTCGTTGTTGGCGGGGCGGAGCCGGCGGTGTCCTCTGCCTCGTTGTTGGCGCCGCGGGGCCTCGCCAGAGCCGGCGGTGTCCTCTGCCTCGTTGTTGGCGCCGTGGGGCGTCGGCGGAGCAGGGCGTCGTCGACGCCGACGAAGCGGGGACTCGTCGGAGCCGGCATTGTCCTCTTCCTCGTCCTCGGTCTCGCCATACAGCGCCTCGCCCGCTTCATTGCCCTCTTTGCTAGCCTCTTTGTAGGCGGCCGCAGCCTCCGCCACGCGCATGCGGTACCGCTAGCGCTCGAGGCGGCCCTTGAGGGCCGAGCGGTACGAGTCGAGCAGCGCCTCCTGCTCCGCCCGCTCCATGGCGATCTGCTCCTCCGCCTACAGGTGCTCCTGGAGGAGATGGTGCTTGTAGGCGGCATCGGCCTCCGCCTCCCGGAACTGCTCCTCACGCATCTGCCTCACCCTGTCCATATATTGGGCACGGGCCTCGCTGATGGTCATGGTGCAATGCACCGGCGAGGATGGCGCGGAGGAGGGGGTTGGCACCGGATTGTCACTACCATGTTCTCCATTGGGACGTCGTCGTCCTCCGGCTGCCTGCCGGCCAGCCGGTCGGTAGCAATGGCTGCTATCTCCTTGTGGTCCGTCGTCCGCCCGTCCCGAAGAGCGCTGGAGCGCGAGGAAGCCATGGTGGGCAGTAGTGGTGTGGATAGGAGAAAGGCAAGAAATGCGGATGACTGCGGCTATGGCCGGCGCAGCAGTTTATATAGCAATGGTGGGCAGGCGGAGGGACGGACGTGTGACGCCGGAGTAGCCGCCTCGGCAACCGCGTATCACTAATGTGTGCGGCATATGGATGGATGGACGACACTTGTGTAGTTTGAAGGCGGAGCAATCGCCAAGACCGAAGCCGGGCGGCCGGCCGACTGCTTGAGCGGGAAAGGCTTGGCGAGGAGATCACTTTACTTGGATAGGATGACAATGGGGACCCACCAGGTCCATAGCCTCACGTACGCAAGTGCCTCCTTGTAATATATATATATATAACTATAATTTATTTTACTTCCTCCTGGTTTCCTGACATCACGGTCCCACACCATTGTCTACCTATGTACTCCCTCCTTTCCGGTTTATAGGGCTTATCTCAAAATTTTAGTTTTTCCATTTTATAAGGCTCAATTTGGTTGTTTTCCATCACATGTTCAGATTCCAAGGTGCATTAAATCATTGCATGCAAGTATTAAGAGAAAATTGACTAATGCATGTACTTTATGCATGCATGCATTGCAATTAATGCATTGATAAACATAATTTTTTGAGGATAACAAAAGCATTAATTAGGTGCTTTTGCAAAACTAGAAAAATTATTCCACCACTCGCCATCTACCTTGATTGGTGAGATTTTTGAATTGAGCATTAGAAACCGGAAAGGAGGGAGTAGTCAATAAACGAGAGAATTGCACAAGAAGCGGCCATACCTGGGACCAAGCAGCTCGAGCAGTATTTGTGTTTTTGAGGTGTGAGCACTGCAGTGTTTTTCGATGTTTACCCCAGATATTAATTTTTCTCCTCTGAACAACAACGAAAACATCGCTGCAGGTATTAACTGGGCGGGTTTTGGCCCGTCTAGCCCAGGCCAGATATCCAGCCCAGATATTAATTTTTTTCAAGCTGAAAATGGCTAGCCCAACTATAATTTTTTTAGGAATACCCATGCAAGGTCAAGTTGTTATTCTCCGCCCCGCTGGGCTGCAAATCTTTCCTAGGAGGGATGTATTAGGCTTAACAAGAAAATGGGCTTTAAGAAATAATAAATGGGATGTAATTATAAAAACTGGGTAGTAACTATAAAAAATGCACCAAACAGTGATTACTTTATAAAATATTATTTTTGGAATATTGAAAATTTTAATTTCATTAATTGTTGTGAGCGGAATGTTTCGTTGGATTTTTACGCAATATAAATTTATATTGAAATTGTATTTAATCTGACTAAAATTTCGGGAAATTTTATTGAATTCTGTTTTGAACGGTTGGTTGAAATGGGATGTACTTTTAACAAAATTGTAAATGGGTTGTAGTAAATTCCATTCGAATTAAATAATGGGCTACACATTCTTACAAATCTCAAATGGGCTATAAGTTCTCTGCCACACACTTCTGGCCTTACTAAGTTGACGCGTCCCCTAAAAAAACAAAGTTGACGGGTATGCAAGGCTTTGTCAACTTATAGTCAACACACGGTTCTAGCAAGCGGTGGCGTTGGATGTCCATCCAACGGATGCCGTGCTTCTTCTTCAATCTCGGATATTCTAGCTTCACCCGCCCAAAAAATGATTCATCCCCCTGACATCTCGGGCACACTGTTTTGGAAGCTGACCTGTGGGCCTACTAAATTGACGTACCAAGGGCTTTGTCAACTTAGTCAATATAAACGATTCTAGCTGCAGTTACTGTACGATGTCCATCCAACGGCCGTCGTGCTTCTTCAACCTCTGGTCTTCTTGCTCCAGCCGCCCAAAGCAGCGCTGGTCGTGCCGCCTGCTCCTGCCTCCCGTGGCCGGCTGTGCTGCCGCGGAGGCCTCACCGCCCCCTACTACTCCCACCGCTGGCCAGGCCATCCCTCCACTCACCCACTGACCCACACCCCCTGTTATTCTGCGGCGACGGCAGCGCAGCCGAACCAGTGAACCCTCCTATTCCTCTCCGCGTGTGCATCCACTGCCGCGTCTTCCCCGGCTCCGCGTCGTCCCCTTCCTAGTCGATTTTGCAGCCGTTGGATACGAAATCAAGGGCCTACGGTTCATCTTCAACCTCCACCCCCCTGAGCCGCCAGCCACCCCCGGCCAAACAGCAGCCCCCCCGCGTCGGCGGTGCGCCGCCCCGCCCGCCTCGAAAACACTCCCCACCGCCGGAACGCCGCCACCCCGGCCATCCCTCTAGGCCCCCCGTGCAGAGCTTTTTCTCCGGCGATCGCCACGCCGCCGCCCCGCCAACGCCCCGCCACCGCCGGCGACCACCGCCCCCATCCTGAACCCTAAGATAGATAGTGGGGTACCTCTCCGGCAAGCCCCCCTCCCCGCTGTGGCTGGTTCTTCCTTCACCCCGGCCGGCCCACCCCTTGGAAATCGACTGACCCAAAAGTCAATTCAGTCGACTGAAGTGTAGCCAAATTGGAGCAGCATCGCAAGCGAGAGCAATAGCAAGAGCAGACCAGGAAGGGGACCGAGAGCAAGTGCAGAGCAGCAGCGCGAGCAAGAGCTAAAGCAGCAGCAGCTCCTAGAGATGTGGACGTCGCCGCCGAGGGAGCGACACCGTGGAGGAAGTGGCCGGCGATGCCGCCGTGGATGGAGCCGCGCCGTGTCGGCTCGGGACCGAGCAGCGACAGCACCGTGAGATCGAATCAAGAAAAAAAATGCGGCGATTAGTGTACAATCTGTTTGGTGGCGCAAATTAGGCCGCAGCTTCATCCAAGGAAACGGTGATGATGATGCTCTTCCGATGGTGCAGGTGAAGACGGCGGTGTGGGAATGGAGGTGGCGCGAAAGACGAGGGGAACGTCGGGGAAGCTCCTTGGAGGTGGAGGACAGGGTGGCAGAATCGGCGGGACGATGAGATCGACGACGGATCCTCATCCGGTATGGTGGATGAGGGACGTCGAGGTGTTGCTGTGGACGACGTCGTCGGGGAAGAAGCTCTGGCTGGGTGGCGGACGGAGCAGGGTGTGGGGTTTCGTCGCGGGTGTTCACGGCCTCGGTATACGAATGGGTGGGCGGATGGGATGGCAGTGGGGAACCATGGCTTAGAGACGCGCTTGTCCAAAATGTGGGGTAAGTTACAAAAGTACCCCCCACCAATTTGAGGCGGTTCTTTCGGTTCAGGGGTACCACGGGCATTTCCTGTGTCGGGATTTCACAGGAGGTGGGAGTTTTCGCGCACGTTGTAATTTCGGAATAGCAAGGCGAGGGTTGAGATGGAGGGAGTTGTTGGAGCACAACGAGACAAAGATATATCTTAAATATTTCGGGCTAACAAGGCGCGGGTTGAAATTTCCGGACAAGCCTAACGTGTAATGTACCAAATCAATGCGCACTACAAATGTCATTCAAAACTATGAATTCATGTTATGTTCAATTAAAATATTTCGCTACGTGTATAATGCATGCAACCTACTACTCAAATGAATGTTTTAGTGAATTCCAAACGTATATACTACCGCTTCAATATGAACTAAATTTGAATAAGATCTACACCGCTTCAAGTTAAACCACCGTTTGTGTATTATCTTCACAACACACCACATGATCAGTATCGAGTTACATATGAACTATGTGTACTATATGAACTTGAACTAGATTTTTTGAATCCACTATATTTTGATTTCAAATCACATTACATTTCTAGCTCTAGCTAGATCTTCATAATCTAAACCATGTCTCATATGTATAATGTGTTTATCACATTATGTATGGTGCCCCGCCCCCACGCCTACAAGTATTTAGATGTGAGTTGCAAACACCACACGTTACCACAAATTCAAATAAAATGTGAGAATGTTCGATGTATAGTATTGTTTAGATTGCTCGATATTTAGTTGTAAGCAGCAAACGCCGCACATTATCTCAAATTCAAATAAAATGTGAGATTGTTTGATGTATAGTATGGTTTAGATTGTTCGACATTTAGCTGTGAGTTGCAAACGCCATGCATTATCACATTATGGTATAACATGTGTACAACATGTGTATCACCGCTATATTCATGCATGCAATGTTTAAAACACTATGATCTCCTATTCAAATATATGAATCCGCTTGCATATCAAATTATGATCTTTGTTAGTCTGTTACACCCACACAGTCCTCTAACCTTTGTAGCTACCACTAACTTTCTCTCGTGCATGCACACGCCCTCCTTGCCCTCCCCCTCCCTCGGCATTCTATCCACCGGGCACATTCATTTTTTTCCTTTAGGTCGTTCTCCCAGAGTCTCGACAACTCCTTTCCGACACACACTGATCGATAAACCTCTCCAGCGATGCCTGCCTACAGCATACACACACAGCTTCAATCTCCTCCTTTATGTGTCCTTGCCTCGTGTCTCTCATATGGTCAGACACACGTGTAAACTCTCACCCCTCTTTTAATCGATCTCACAACCGCACACTCCTCCCCCTATCCAGCTAGTAGTTGGGCCTCTCGCGCCACCTCCTAGCTCCATTCTCTCTGTCTATCCATCTCGCTGGGCCTTATTTGTCTCTAACAAATGGACGTACACCGACCGATCTCTCGCTATACATATAGCCAGCTAGGTCCTTATAACTCTTTTTTACCCACACATCGATCGATCTACCTCATTATTTGTGTCTCTCCCTTCCTCCGACAAACAACAATTGATATACCGATCTTTTTAGGTTTGCTTACCAAACACATGGTTCCCCTTCATCATCCATGGATGCGTCCCGACAGACCTATCACGCACAGGTACACACAGAAACACATCCCCACTCTTATTGATAACATTGCAGTTCCACCCTCAGTTTGTCTAGTAGGCCTCTCCCAACATCTCCGAGAAGCAACTCCATCACCCATCCAGCACTCTACCCCTCTGCCCCCCCCCTCTCCCTCCCTCTCTCTCTCCTCTCTCTCTGTCCCATCATATTTCCCGTCCTTCAGTTATGTATGGATGTTGACCAATCTCCCTCATGACATAGCTGGGTCTCTCCTTCTCAACATATATACGAGTCGTTCTACCTCTATAGTTAGGCCTCTGCCTACCCCTCCCCCCAACCCCTCCCCCCCCCACACACACCGATACATCAAGCACTCTAGTCATGTCTCCCTGCCACACACAAACTTGACATGTGCCCTCTAACATTTCGGTAGGCCAGTCGCCCTATATCTTTGACTTGCACACATACACGCAATTTTGATGGCTCTCTTCATCGGTCTCGCACCCACCCGTACTTGATCCTCTCTTCAAATCTATCGATAGCTATGACCCCTCCCTCTCTTCTCGTGGATTGCCCGACCCTCTATGTATGATATGGATAGGCCTCCGTTTCACACACATTGCATGCAAAATTTTGTTTGAGATGTCATGGACACATATTCCCACAAATATTTCACGAAATCAACCCCCCCACCCCACCCCCACCCCCCACCACAAAACAAAAAACACTCAAGAACGCGGTTTGTATCTCTCTCACACACCCACGTAGGTGGGGGACGTGCACGAAGAGAAGAGGTGCATGCACGCGCAAGACGTACTCCGTCTCTTTCCCAACCACACCTGCTGCACACGGTGGAGCCTGCTTTACGCATTTAAAAAAGGCAGCCCATGT
Source organism: Aegilops bicornis (assembly GCA_021605145.1). Classification (NCBI taxonomy): domain Eukaryota; kingdom Viridiplantae; phylum Streptophyta; class Magnoliopsida; order Poales; family Poaceae; genus Aegilops; species Aegilops bicornis. The sequence goes on from CM038671.1 coordinate 104,270,788, forward strand.
GGTAATTTGGCACGTGTACTGGTTGTCCACTTGGTGGAGGGAGGATCGTCTACCACGGGTGAACAAACAAACTGCGACTTGACGCATTATGTTAAATTAAAAAAAGAGGCAAACCATGTGGGGCCTACCTTAGAGGCAAGGCTCTATACACTGGAGTACTTTTGATGTGTCCCGTCAAATCGCAGAACGAGGAGAAGCTTGCTTAGTACGCCGTCTGCCCCGCCCATGGGCGCGGTGGCTCGCAGGATGAGGTGAAGCTTGCTCCACCCTCGCCCATGCGCGCGATGGCTCGCAGGACGAGGAGATAAATTTACTACTAGCTCCGTTTACTCCTCGTACCTACTACCTTGGTTATAGAGATTATATCATATTGTTTGGAATATATATGTCCTTAGTAGATTTCAATATGAACTACTAGTACATACTCCAAACACTGATGTATATACATGTATTTTAGAGTGTACATTCACTCATTTTGCTCCGTATGTAGTAGCACTCTCCCTCGCCCCTCGACCCTCACCCACGTGGTGGACGTGCAGCAATTCATTCGGTCTCATATAGCCAGAACGATATATACTGCACTGCCATTATTGCTCGACTTCCCGAAGAGGCGAAGAGCGAACCGCAAGGTTAACATTTTGGAGATTCCAAGCGCAAGGTTATAGGAGAACGAGTAGTAGGTGCCGCGTCATTTATAAATAATTTTTTTTCTTCAGTGGCACGTACGCAATATGATAGGTTCATATGGAGAGAAAAGGAAACCGCTCCACTATATACATAGTCGACGGGCCAGCCTACACGGTTGCTTGCTGGGGTTGCTCTCTTCACAATCTCTCGCACAAAACAAGCGTGGCCACATCTTCGACATCCCGGCGGATCACGTCCGCTTGGGGAAGGTGGATGCTTAGTGTAGATGCGGTGTCCGTCGCCGACGGTGAAAACCCACTTGTCGGCACGTCCCGATCAGAGGTCCCCGCCGTTCTCTCACAAAGCCGGTGGCGTTGCCTTCGTCCTTTGCTCATCGCCATGACGTAAGGGCAGTTGCCCCGCCGCCCTCCTCAAAGTCGAGCTACGTCCCTCGTGTACAACTCCCTTTACAGCCGGGCTTGCACCATCGCTTCCAGCTTCCCACATCACTCCCCTGTGGATATTTCTCTACTTCTTTGCCCCCGCATATATATACCGATACTGATTGGCTTCTACGTATTGTATTTGTGATGAGTTTATGTCTCATCAACTAGTCCTAGTAATCTTATTCTAATCACGCTTCTTCAATTTCTTTGCCACAGGGATGCTCATCTCGATTTTGGTGAAACTGCACAAAATGATCCGATGGTCAAAAGGTTGCAAACTTCATTTATTAGGAAGCTCGAAAGTTGCCAGCAAATTGAAGCACAGTGGGGTTCACGGTTCCAGGGCTAGGGACTGCATGGATCGTTTTTTTTCTTTAGCTGCCTCTGTTCCAAAATAAGTGTCAAATTTAGTAGTAGTACAACTTTGTACTAAAGTGTGCACAAAGTTGAGACACTTATTTTGGAACGGAGGGAGTACATATTTGCTATGATCTGTCAATCATTGAGATGCAATAGCATGCATGTTAGTCTCCTTTGTATTTGATGAAATGTTGCAACAGGCAACCTTGGACGCAAGATACATGTAACAGAAGCTGGAAGCTTCATAGCATTGTACAAATTTATCTCGCTGATAAATTACAGTACGTACTAGTACTATACTAGTACTTCCTCCGTTCCTAAATATAAGTCTTTGTAGAGATTTCACCATTAACCACATGCGGATGTATATAGATGCATTTTAAGTGTAGATTCATTCATTTTGTTCCGTATGTAGTTCACTTAGTGGAATCTCTACAAAGACTTATCTACTAGTAATAGCTAGCCCCCACTACTAGGAATTCTCTATCCTCTCCTTCAGCCACATCATCAAAATTGACGTAGCCGTTAGATGAAGTAAATCAGTCATAATAGTCGTCTGATCTAGACGTTGAGAGGCTCAGCACTAAGCCACATGCAAGCATGCAGAAATACCGTGGCACATGCATGGTAGTGGGTTTTAAATCACATCAACATGTTCGCATGCAAGCATGCACCGTAGCATGCATGTAAGTGAGCTTTTAAGTCCCATTAACATGTCAAAAAGAAAAATATAATCCCATTATGCAAGAGGAGTTGGCTGATCTTTTTTCCTTACGTGGGATGATCTAAATGATGATGGGAGTTTATTTAGTTTGGCTACCACATTTGTCATGCGGTTATAGATTTTTTTAGTTCTATGAAATCGATAATTTTGCACAGAGAGATATACCGCTGTTCCGCGGCAACGAGCGGGGACGGAATGGAGGGAGTACTATGTAAAGAGTTAGGTATCACACGGTGATAGTGTGAGGTGGGCCATGTAATCACTGAGCCTGCGTGTTTTCACTGCTCTTGCACTCCTCCGCTGTAAGAATGGAGAAAATTGTAATCTACTACCTCCTTTCGCCGAAAGCGTGGGACATCCAGCAGTCCTACCACCTCAGTAATAAAGACCAATGAGCCGTCAAATCACATAGACCCAGCAGTAAGTTGGACGGATGAAGCAACCATCACTCTTGCGCTAGTGAGAGGTCGCGTCTGCTCTGCCCGGGCATGAATGAGGCACCGATTCTTTGGAGCGGCGCTGACCGTTTCGGGCGGGAAGCCCGCACGGGCGTTGGAGGGGCTTTGGGTGGGCCAGGCTGGTCAGGAGCGGGCGTGGCAGCTGTCCACATGTCCCTAACGGACACGCCCGAAAACGAGAGGATGCACCAACTCTCGCAAGCTAAAATCAGACACTACAGGACTACACACCATATCTCTCAGAGGAGTAGGTCGATCTGTCACACTCTCTAACACACACATGCTGTTAAACACACACACGCACACGCACGCACCTTGGTCCCGTTGCACCTTCTAATGTGACTTATTACACCAAGACGGATGGAGTAGTAAATATACGAGATACGGTGGCACACTGACTTAAGTCGAATACAAGTGCCCAAAATTTGCGTGCATGTTATAATAAGGATTAACTTAAAATAGTACGTGAGCGAACAGAGGGATCAATTGGATAGTGTTCCCGAGCAGTTGCGAGATGTGTGAGGTAGTAAGATACATCACTGGGCGCTTTTAATTTTTCTTATTAATTTGTTTGTTTCACCCTCTGCCTGGTGGGACCCAACGTACTACGTGGAGAGAGGTAAGGTGACTAAGGCTGCTTTATTTCTGGACCACCGTGGATAGTCTTACCACCAAATCCACATGACACGATTGTGATTGAAATCCTAATGACTCCCACACACACACACACACACACACAAAAACACGGCATGCCTGTCACACGAATGCAGGAATGTATAAAAGGTTATTTTCCTCTCGTTGAACATAACGGGAGGGTTGTGTAGCTGGTTAGCCTGTTCGCTCATCAAACTTGAGGTCTCGGGTTCGATAACTACACTTGAGCATAATTTTTGCCAGGAGGATTCTTTGACTGGTCAAAATGTTTTCTAGGGTTTGCACGCTTCACACTCTCTCTCTCCAGTATATATATACACGCTGGAGCCTCAGCGCTTGTAGTTGCTCTCTTCACACTCTCTCGCCCTCTCCCGCTGGAGCTGGATCCTCAGCGCTTGTAGTTGCTCTCTTCACACTCTCTCGCCCTCTCCAGATCTAAACAAGACTTCGTTGGCCTCTCTCTCCCCTCACTGCTGCTCAAAGAGCCGGCAGGATCTGTCCGCTGGGAAGGGAAGGAGGCTTAACGTTGTCGCCTTCGGCGAGGGAGGGAATCCACTACCGGCGCTGTTGTTCACTTTCCACCCAGCGGCGGCGTGGGAGGGCCTCCGACCCTTCTTCTTTGCCGCCGTCTGCCGCCTAATCGAACCACGCCCCAAGAACCTTAAGGTATATTTTACTTACTCCACATGTATTGCTCTAGCTGCATGTATACCATGAATCTAGGATGTGGTTCAAAGAGGAAAGGAGTGGGGGAAAGTAGTGGGAAAAGTTGTATATAGCATGAATCTAGGACGTGGTTCAGAGGGGAAATGAAGGGGGAAAGTTGTATAGCATGAATCTAGGACGTGGTTCAAAGAGGAAAGGAATGGGGGAAAGTAGTGGGGAAAGTTGTATCGCATAAATCTCGGACGTGGTTCAAAGAGGAGCGGAAGGGCGAAAGTACTAGTTCAAAAATGATTGGAATCGACAAGGCTGTAGAGTTTGAGGAGGACTAGATTTGCTGCGCTCACATAGGGAAAGGTGTTTAAAGATAACAAAACTGGGACCAACACAAATATGCTCCTTGGTTGTTTGTTCTTTGTTGCAACAGACTGTGCACGACCACAGTGCATCGGTAGATGCACATGGTGTTGGTGCGTCCACTGTCCCGTGCAACTCATTAGCTGTTCTTAATCTATGGCCCTGTTTGGTTAAAAACTCCCTACTCCCTACCTGCTTGGTTCCATGGACTAAACATGGACTAGAGGTTATTAAATGACATGATAAAAGACCATGTTACCCCTAGTAATGAACTAATAAAAACAAGGTGCGATGCATGGCAGGGGCAACTGTTGGAAAAATTCCCAAAAAGACTCCCTCGGGGTCTTCTTTCTTTAGTCCCAAATGCTCACTTTTAGTCTGTCAGGACCCCGATTCCAAGTCACATCGATCTAGACGGTAACACCTCATATCACTTTGCGGCCTCATGCACGGTATTCCCACGGTGTCGCCTTACCATGGCCCGGGACCGTTTGCGCCTTTTGGCTCACGTATATGATAGTGTCGCTAGCATCCATATGACAGAAGACCTGGCCGACATGGCTAGTCGTGGAACCCAAAGCGGCACTAACCCATGGGGACAGTATACATGGATCACATCGAGCATGTCGGTCGCCAGGCGTGTGAATCCGGGCTGTAGCACTGGGCTAATAGGGACTCAGTGAACCCGGGCTGTAGCAGGCTAGGCAGGACTCGGATGTCACCGTGACATTTCCCGAAGGGGATGACACAGAACGAAGTGAAACACATGCCCGGCCAGTCAAGTGTCCCGAGTAGAGTGTTGTGCTAGCAGGACTCCGGTGAACTGGGCTGTAGCGGACTACTATGGCTCAAGGAAGCACTAGACTACATTTCCCCATAAGAGAGGCTGCCAAGGATAAACAACTAGATTGTCGGATCCCACACATACCAAGCATTTCAAACATACACACAATATGCTCGATATGTGTAAATACAACATGGCATCACAACATTACTCTACGACTCAAATATTTATTCATTAGGCTCCGAGGAGCGAGATATTACAAACATGGGTCTCATGACCCAACATACAGAGCATACAAGTCAAGGCACAAGCGAAAGCTTAACATGTCTGAGTACAGACATCTACAAATGAAAAAGGCTGATAAGCCTGACTAACTACCAGATCCCGCCGAGGGCACAAGATCGTAGCTGAGGTATCAAGCTAAACGTCGAAGTCCACACGGAACTACTAGCAAGACTGACATCTCTCTGCAAAACATAAAATAGGAAAACGTGAGTACAACTGTACCCAGCAAGACTTACTTCATAACTAGCTACATATGCATCATTATCAATAAAGGGGTGGTGGAGTTTGACTGCAGCAAGCCAGCTTTGACTCGGTGGCTATCCTGAATCGCGATCGCAAGTAACTCTTTTGAGGTGGCACACGAGTCCACATACTCACCATATCAATACACCACTATGGACCCGCTCCCGTCTCCCTACGAGAACGCCATCCATAGCACTCACGCTTATCTTGCGCATTTTAGAGTATCCACTTTCACTTGTCTATGAACTATACATGCAACCCAGAAGTCCTTTACCGCGACATGGCTATTCGAATAGATGATGTTAACCCTGCAGGGGTGTACTTCTTCACACACGCTCTCGCCACTTAACACCATGTAAACGTCGTGTATCTCGGCAACCTTCAAGCGGAAGCCTGGCGAGAGAGTCGGCCCCGGCCTACCTAAACACTCAAGTCTCTAGTCCAGGTTTATCGCCTATTCAGGTTCCATCCGCAGGGAGTCCGGCCGAGGTTTCGACATACGGCCCCGAACGATGTGAGCAGGGTTCCCGAGACACTAAACAGGCGCCCGTGACACCGTGCCATGGTGTATCTACCGCATCATAGCCCACCCCTAGGGTCAGCGCTACGCACGGCCTCCAACACATATCCTACAAACACCAGAAACTACTTGCAACTCCTGGACAGAGAACAAGGGTGGTTAAGAAGCCGAGAGAGTCAATTAAGGATCCCAATGTGTGGTAGTAACTGTTCATGGATCACAAACACAAAACTCAGTTCCTGAGGACGGCTTCAATGAGACAACCTACCATGTCACACACTTAGCCCACACAAAGTAGGACATGTTCACACACCTCTGATTCATCCCCGATGAATCGGACCTGACTCAACTCTAAGCAGTAGCAGGCATGACAAACAAGCATGAATGAGTATCACTACTAGGAAAAGGGCTATAGATGGGATGGACACTAATGGCGCACCAGAGAGGTAGTGCGCCACTACTATATACTAATGGCGCACCATTAGGCGATGCCCCATTAGTTTGGAAGACACTAATGACGCACCAGACAAAAGGTGCGCCACTAGTGATAATTGTTTTTTCATTTTTCCATACATACTAATGGTGCATCCGGCCGAAGTGCGCCATTACTAGTTATAACTAGTAATGGCGCACTGTACCACAGAGAGTGCGCCAAGATCGTATTCTTTTTTTAATTCTTTTTTTTGCAAAACTACTAATGGCGCACCGTGTCACAGTGCGCCATTACTAGTTCAAACTAGTAATGGCGCACTACTACGCGGTGCGCCATTAGTATATATATATTTTGCACTACTAAACGACTATCTCGGTTACGGATATCTCGGGGGGCAGGTAGTCCACGGATTTTCTGGATGCGTAAGGTGCATGGATGACACAACGTATCGCCAGCTAGATAGAGATCCCGGGTCTTCGTAAACCGTGTTCATGGGACATCGACGTCCCCCTCGCCGCCGACGATCAACCGCACCCTCTCCCGCTCCACCGCCGCCGACGATCAACCGCACCCTCCCCCGCTCCACCAGCCGCCGCCGCCGACCCCCGGCCCGCACCCTCCCCCACTCCACCGTCGCCGATGACCCACCGCACCCTCCACTCCACCTTTTTCATATTCATAAATATTTTCAAATAAAAAATTTGAACATATTTTTTTAAAAAATATTATTGTTTTTATAAAAAAATATTACTATTATGAGTTAAACAAGTTTGAACATATTTAAACACAAATAAATATCAAACAACATTTTATACAATCGAGAAATGATCCGGTCCCCCACTCCACCATCGCTGACGACCCACCGCACTCCTCCCCGCTTCCACGGCCACGCCATGACCCCTGCCGCACCCTCCCCACTCCACCGCCGACGATCAACTGCACCTCCCCGCTCCACCGGCCGTCGCCGCCGACCCCCGGCCCGCACCCTCCCCCACTCCACCATCGCCGATGACCCACCGCACCCTCCACTCCACCTTTTTCATTTTCATAAATATTTTCAAATAAAAAATTTGAACATATTTTTTAAAAAAATTATTATTTTTTTTATAAAAAAAATATTACTGTTATGATTTAAACAAGTTTGAACATATTTAAACACAAATAAATATCAAACATCATTTTATACAATCGAGAAATGATCTGGTCCCCTACTCCACTGTCACTTGACGACCACCGCACCCTCCCTCGCACTCCATCGTCACTGGCCAAATCTCGCCCGCACCTCCCCACTCCACCGGCCCGACGATCAACCGCACCCTCCCGCTCCACCGGCCGCCACCACTGACCCCTGCCCGCACCTCCCCCACTCCACCGTGCCCGATGACCCACCGCACCCTCCACTCCACCTTTTTCATATTCATAAATATTTTCAAATAACAAATTTGAACATATTTTTTAAAAAAATTATTACTGTTTTTATAAAAAAATATAAATGTTATGATTTAAACAAGTTTGAACAAATTTAAACACAAATAAATATCAAACATAATTTTATACAATCTAGAAATGATACGGTCCCCCACTCCACCGTCAGCCGACGACTCCACCGCACCCTCCCCGCTTCCACCGGCCGCCACACCTCGCCCGCACCTCCCCACTCCACCGCCGACGATCAACTGCACCTCCCGCTCCACTGGCCGCCGCCGCCCACCCACGGCCCGCACCCTCCCCCACTCCGCCGCCGCCGATGATCAACCGCACCCTCCCCCGCTCCACCGGCCGCCACCGCCGACCCCTGGCCCGCACCCTCCCCTGGTCCACAATCGCTGATGACCCACCGCACCCTCCACTCCACCTTTTTCATATTCATAAATATTTCCAAATAACAAATTTGAACATATTTTTTTAAAAAATTGTTACTGTTTTTATAAAAAAATATTACTGTTATGATTTAAACAAGTTCGAACATATTTAAACACAAATAAATATCAAACAACATTTTATACAATCAAGAAATGATCCGGTCCCCCACTCCACCGTCGCCGACGACCCACCGCACCCTCTCCCGCTCCACCGGCCGCCGCCGCCCACCCACGGCCCGCACCCTCCCCCACTCCACCGCCACCGACGATCATGACCTCCCTCGCTTCCACTGGCCGCCGCACACACCCCGGCCCGCACCTCCCCCCCACTCCCACCGTCGTCGATGACCCACCGCACCTCCACTCCACCTTTTCATATTCATAAATATTTTCAAATAAACAATTTGAACATATTTTTAAAAAAATTATTACTGTTTTATAAAAAATATTACTGCTATGATTTAAACAAGTTCGAACATATTATAAACACAAATAAATATCAAACAACATTTTATACAATCGAGAAATAATCCGGTCCCCCACTCCACCGTCGCCGACGACCCACCGCACCCTCCCCCGCTCCACCGGCCGCCGCCGCCGACCCACGGCCCGCACCCTCCCCTACTCCACCGCCGCCGACGATCAACCGCACCCTCCCCCGCTCCACCGGCCGCCCCGCCCAAACCCGACCCGCACTCCTCCCCACTCCACCGTGTTGATGACCCACCGCACCCTCCACTCCACCTTTTTCATATTCATAAATATTTTCAAATAACAAATTTGAACATATTTTTAAAAAATTATAACTTTTTATTAAAAAAATTACTGTTATGATTTAAACAAGTTTGAACATATTTAAACACAAATAAATATCAAACAACATTTTATACAATCGAGAAATGATCCGGTCCCCACTCGACCGTCAGGCGACCCACCGCACCTCCCCGCTCCCACGCCGCCGCCCGACCCCGCCCGCACCTCCGCCACTCCACCGCCGGCCGAGGATCAATCGCACCTCCCGCTCCATGGCCGCCGCCCGTGACCCCCGACCGCACCCTCCCCCACTCCACCATCGCCGATGACCCACCGCACCCTCCATTCCACCTTTTTCATATTCATAAATATTTTCAAATAACAAATTTGAACATATTTCTAAAAAAAATTATTACTGTTTTTATAAAAAAAATATTACTGTTATGAGTTAAACAAGTTTGAACATATTTAAACACAAATAAATATCAAACAACATTTTATACAATCGAGAAATGATCCGGTCCCCCACTCCACCGTCGCCGACGACCCACTGCGACCGTCCCCGCTCCACTGCCACCGCCACGACCCGGCCTGCACCCTCCCCCACTCCACCGCCGCCGACGATCAACCGCACCCTCCCCCGCTCCACCGGCCGCCACCGCCGACCCCTGGCCCGCACCCACCCCCACACCACCGTCAGCTGGCGACCCACCGCACCCTCCACTCCACCTTTTCATATTCATAAATATTTTCAAATAAAAAATTTGAACATATTTTTAAAAAAATTATTACTATATAAAAAAAATATTACTGTTATGATTTAAACAAGTTTGAACATATTTAAACACAAATAAATATCAAACATCATTTTATACAATCGAGAAATGATCCGGTCCCCCACTCCACCGTCGCCGACGACCCACCGCACCTCCCCGCTTCCACTGGCCGCCACATCACGACCAGGCCCGTGACTCCTCCCTCACTCCACCGCCGCCGACGATCAGCCGCACCTCCTCGCTCCACCGGCCGCCCGCCGACCCCTGCCCGCACCTCCCCACTCCACCATCGCCGATGACCCACCGCACCCTCCACTCCACCTTTTTCATATTCATAAATATTTTCAAATAACAAATTTGAACATATTTTTTAAAAAAATTATTACTGTTTTTATAAAAAATATTACTGTTATGATTTAAACACGTTGAACATATTTAAACACAAATAAATATCAAACAACATTTTATACAATCGAGAAATGATCCTCCTGCTTCCACCTGCCGGCCGAGCCCCGGCCCGCACCCTCCCCACTCCACCGTCGCCGATGGCCTTTTGCACCCTCCACTCCACCTTTTTAATATTCATAAATATTTTCAAATAACAAATTTGAACATATTTTTAAAAATTATTACTGTTTTTATAAAAAATATTACTGTTATGATTTAAACAAGTTTGAACATATTTAAACACAAATAAATATCAAACATCATTTTATCTGATCAGAAATGATCCGGTCCCCACTCCACTGTCATGACGACCCACGCACCCTCCCCGCTTCCACGGCCGCTTGCCACACACCATGACCCGCACCTCCCCACTCCACCGCCCGACGATCAACCGCACCTCCCGCTCCACCGGCCGCCACCGACCCCGGCCCGCACCCTCCCCACTCCCACCGTCGCCGATGACCCACCGCACCCTCCCGCTCCACCGGCCGCCGCCCGCCCGACACCAGCCCGCACCCTCCCCACTCCACCGCCGCCGACGATCAACGGCCGCACCCTCCCGCTCCACTGCCGCCATCACGATCCCCGGCCCGCACCCTCCCCCACTCCACCGTCGCCGATGACCGACCGCACCCTCCACTCCACCTTTTCATATTCATAAATATTTTCAAATAAACAATTTGAACATATTTTAAAAAAAATTATTACTGTTTTTATAGAAAAATATTACTGTTATGATTTAAACAAGTTCGAACATATTTAAACACAAATAAATATCAAACAGCATTTTATACAATCGAGAAATGATCCGGTCCCCCACTCCACCGTCGCCGACGACCCACCGTGACCCTCCCAGCTCCACCACGGCCGCCACTCCACGGCCCTGACCGCACCCTCCCACTCCACTGCCCGACGATCAACCGCACCCTCCCGCTCACCCAGGCCCACACAAGCACGCCAGCACCTCCCCCACTCCACCGTCACGATGACCCACAGCACCCTCCACTCCACCTTTTTCATATTCATAAATATATTCAAATAACAAATTTGAACATATTTTTAAAAAAATTATTACTGTTTTATAAAAAAATATTCTTGTTATGATTTAAAACAAGTTCGAACATATTTAAACACAAATAAATATCAAACAACATTTTATACAATCGAGAAATAATCCGGTCCCCACTCCACCGTCAGCCACGACCCACCGTGACCTCCCTCCCCGCTCCACTGCCATTGCCCGCCGCCTGACCCGCACCTCCCCTACTCCACCACCGCTGACGATCAACCCGCACCCTCCCTCTGCTCCACGGCCGCCTCTGGCCAATTCCTACCAAGACTCCTCCCACTCCACCGTCGCCCGATGACCCACCGCACCCTCCACTCCACCTTTTTCATATTCATAAATATTTTCAAATAACAAATTTGAACATATTTTTAAAAAAATTATTACTTTTTTTATTAAAAAATATTACTGTTATGATTTAAACAAGTTTGAACATATTTAAACACAAATAAATATCAAACAACATTTTATACAATCGAGAAATGATCCGGTCCCCACTCCACCGTCAGCCGACGACCCACCGCACCTCCCCGCTCCACTGGCCGCCGCCCACCCACAACCCGCACCTCCCCCACTCCACTGGCCGAAGATCAACCGCGACCTCCCGCTCCACCGGCCACCGCGCCGACACCCCGCCCGCACCCTCCCCACTCCACAATCGCCCGATGACCCACCGGACCTCCACTCCACCTTTTTTCATATTCATAAATATTTCAAAATAACAAATTTGAACATATTTTTTAAAAAAATTGTTACTGTTTTTATAAAAAAATATTACTGTTATGATTTAGACAAGTTCGAACATATTTAAACACAAATAAATATCAAACAGCATTTTATACAATCAAGAAATGATCCGGTCCCCCACTCCACCGTCGCCGACGACCCACCGCACCCTCCCCCGCTCCACCGGCCGCCGCCGCCCACCCACGGCCCGCACCCTCCCCCACTCCACCGCCGCCGACGATCAACCGCACCCTCCCCCGCTCCACCGGCCGCCGCCGCCGACCCCCGGCCCGCACCCTCCCCCACTCCACCGTCGTCGATGACCCACCGCACCCTCCACTCCACCTTTTTCATATTCATAAATATTTTCAAATAAACAATTTGAACATATTTTTTAAAAAAGTTATTACTGTTTTTAGAAAAAAATATTACTGTGATGATTTACACAAGTTCGGACATATGTAACCAAAAAGAAAGATCCCACCAAATTTTAGCCAATCGAGAAATAATCCGGTCCCCACCTCCTCCGTCGACGACCCACCAGACCTCCCTCCCGCTTCCACCGGCCGCCCGCCACGACTCCACGGCCGCACCCTCCCTACTCCCACTGGCCGACGATCAACTGCACCTCCCCGCTTCCACTGCCACACAACACCTCGGCTCGCACCATCCCCCACTCCACCGGCGCCGATGACCCACCGCACCCTCCACTCCACATTTTTCATATTCATAAATATTTTCAAATAACAAATTTGAACATATTTTTAAAAAATTATTACTTTTTTATTAAAAATATTATTGTAATGATTTAAACAAGTTTGAACATATTTAAACACAAATAAATATCAAAACAACATTTTATACAATCGAGAAATGATCCGGTCCCCACTCCACCGTCGTGCACGACGACTCCACTGCACCTCCCCGCTTCCACCGCCGCCGCCCTCGACCCCGGCTGCACACCTCCGCCACTCCACCGCCGCCCGACGATCAATCGCACCTCCCCGCTCCACCGGCCGCCGGCCGCTGACCCCAGCCCGCACCTCCCCACTCCACCATCGCCATGACCCACCGCACCCTCCATTCCACCTTTTTCATATTCATAAATATTTTCAAATAACAAATTTGAACATATTTCAAAAAAATCATTACTGTTTTTATAAAAAATATTACTGTTATGATTTAAACAAGTTTGAACATATTTAAACACAAATAAATATCAAACCACATTTTATACAATCGAGAAATGATCCGGTCCCCCACTCCACCGTCGCCGACGACCCACCGCACCCTCCCCCGCTCCACCGGCCACCGCCGCCGACCCCCGGCCCGCACCCTCCCCCACTCCACCGCCGCCGACGATCAACCGCACCCTCCCCCGCTCCACCGGCCGCCACCGCCGACCCCTGGCCCGCACCCTCCCCACTCCACCGTCATGGATGACCCACCGCACTCCAACACTCCACCTTTTTCATATTCATAAATATTTTCAAATAACAAATTTGAACATATTTTTAAAAAATTATTACTATATAAAAAATATTACTGTTATGATTTAAACAAGTTTGAACATATTTAAACACAAATAAATATCAAACATCATTTTATACAGTCGAGAAATGATCCGGTCCCCCACTCCACCGTCGCCGACGACCCACCGCACCCTCCCCCGCTCCACCGGCCGCCGCCGCCGACCCGCGGCCCGCACCCTCCCCCACTCCACCGCCGCCGACGATCAACCGCACCCTCCCCCGCTCCACCGGCCGCCGCCGCCGACCCCCGGCCCGCACCCTCCCCCACTCCACCATCGCCGATGACCCACCGCACCCTCCACTCCACCTTTTTCATATTCATAAATATTTTCAAATAACAAATTTGAACATATTTTTTAAAAAAATTATTACTGTTTTTATAAAAAATATTACTGTTATGATTTAAACAAGTTCGAACATATTTAAACACAAATAAATATCAAACATCATTTTATACAATCAAGAAATGATCCGTCCCCCACTCCACTGTCACCGACACCCACCGCACTCCTTCTCTGCCCACTGCCGCCGCCACCCACGGCCCGCGACCCTCCCCACTCCACCCGCCCGACGATCAACCAGACCTCCCCCGCTTCCACCGGCCACAGCCACGACCCCCGCCCGACCTCCCCACTCCACCGTCGTCGATGACCCACCGCACCCTCCACTCCACCTTTTTCATATTCATAAATATTTTCAAATAAACAATTTGAACATATTTTTTAAAAAAATTATTACTGTTTTTATAAAAAAATATTACTGTTATGATTTAAACAAGTTCGGACATATTTAAACACAAATAAATATCAAACAACATTTTATACAATCGAGAAATGATCCGGTCTCCCACTCCACCGTCGCGACGACCCACCGCACCCTCCCCCGCTCCACCGGCCGCCGCCGCCGACCCACGGCCCGCACCCTCCCCTACTCCACCGCCGCCGACGATCAACCGCACCCTCCCCCGCTCCACCGGCCGCCGCCGCCGACCCCCGGCTCGCACCCTCCCCCACTCCACCGTCGCCGATGACCCACTGCACCCTCCACTCCACCTTTTTCATATTCATAAATATTTTCAAATAACAAATTTGAACATATTTTTTAAAAAAATTATTACTTTTTTATTAAAAAATATTACTGTTATGATTTAAACAAGTTTGAACATATTTAAACACAAATAAATATCAAACAACATTTTATACAATCGAGAAATGATCCGGTCCCCCACTCCACCGTCGCCGACGACCCACCGCACCCTCCCCCGCTCCACCGGCCGCCGCCCCCGACCCCCGGCCCGCACCCTCCGCCACTCCACCGCCGCCGACGATCAATCGCACCCTCCCCCGCTCCACCGGCCGCCGCCGCTGACCCCCGGCCCGAACCCTCCCCCACTCCACGGTCGCCGATGACCCACCGCACCCTCCATTCCACCTTTTTCATATTCATAAATATTTTCAAATAACAAATTTGAACATATTTCAAAAAAAAATCATTACTGTTTTTATAAAAAATATTATCAAGTAGGAGTTAAACAAGTTTGAACATATTTAAACACAAATAAATATCAAACCACATTTTATACAATCGAGAAATGATCCGGTCCCCCACTCCACCGTCGCCCGGCGACCCACGCACCCTCCCCGCTCCGCCGGCCACCGCCGCCCGACCCGACCCGCACCCTCCCCACTCCACCGCCGCCCACGATCAACCGCACCTCCCCGCTCCACCGGCCGCCACCGCACCGACCACAGCCGCACCCTCCCCCACTCCACTCGCCAGATGACTCCACCGCACCCAACACTCCACCTTTTTCATATTCATAAATATTTTCAAATAACAAATTTGAACATATTTTTAAAAAAATTATTACTATATAAAAAAATATTACTGTTATGATTTAAACAAGTTTGAACATATTTAAACACAAATAAATATCAAACATCATTTTATACAATCGAGAAATGATCCGGTCCCCCACTCCACCGTCGCGACGACCCACCGCACCCTCCCCACTCCACTGCCACACACCGCCGCCTGCCATGCCCGCACCCTCCCCACTCCACCGCCGCCGACGACCAACCGCACCCTCCCCCGCTCCACCGGCCACCGCCGCCGACACCCGGCCCGCACCCTCCCCCACTCCACCATCGCCGATGACCCACCGCACCCTCCACTCCACCTTTTTCATATTCATAAATATTTTCAAATAACAAATTTGAACATATTTAAAAAAAATTATTCTGTTTTTGTAAAAAAATATTATCAAGTTATGATTTAAACACGTTCGAACATATTTAAACACAAATAAATATCAAACAACATTTTATACAATCGAGAAATAATCCGGTCCCCCACTCCACCGTCGCCGACGACCCACCGCACCCTCCCCCGCTCCACCGGCCGCCGTCGCCGACCCACGGCCCGCACCCTCCCCTACTCCACCACCGCCGACGATCAACCGCACCCTCTCCCGCTCCACCGGCCGCGCCATGAACCCCAGCCCGCACCTCCCCACTCCACCATCGCCGATGACCCACCGCACCCTCCACTCCACCTTTTTCATATTCATAAATATTTTCAAATAACAAATTTGAACATATTTTTTAAAAAAATTATTACTTTTTTTATTAAAAAATATTACTGTTATGATTTAAACAAGTTTGAACATATTTAAACACAAATAAATATCAAACAACATTTTATACAATCGAGAAATGATCCGGTCCCCCACTCCACCGTCATGACAACCCACTGCACCCTCCCCGCTCCACCGGCCTTGCCGCCCCGACCCCCGGCCTGCACCCTCCGCCACTCCACCGCCGCCGACGATCAATCGCACCCTCCCCCGCTCCACCGGCCGCCGCCGCTGACCCCCGGCCCGCACCCTCCCCCACTCCACCATCGCCGATGACCCACCGCACCCTCCATTCCACCTTTTTCATATTCATAAATATTTTCAAATAACAAATTTGAACATATTTCTAAAAAAATCATTACTGTTTTTATAAAAAAATATTACTGTTATGAGTTAAACAAGTTTGAACATATTTAAACACAAATAAATATCAAACATCATTTTATACAATCAAGAAATGATCCGGTCCCCCACTCCAGGCGTCGCTGACGACTCCACTGCACCCTCCCCGCTCCACTGCCGCCCATGACCCACTGCCCGCACCTCCCCCACTCCCACCATCGCCCGATGACCCACCGCACCTCCACTCCACCTTTTCATATTCATAAATATTTTCAAATAACAAATTTGAACATATTTTTAAAAAAAATTGTTACTGTTTTTATAAAAAAATATTACTGTTATTATTTAAACAAGTTCGAACATATTTAAACACAAATAAATATCAAACAACATTTTATACAATCAAGAAATGATCCGTCCCCACTCCACCGTCGCTGACGACCCACCGCGCCTCCCTCGCTTCCACCGCCGCCGCCGACACCCACGGCCGCAGACCCTCCCCTACTCCACCACCGCCGTCGATCAACCGCACCCTCTCCTGGCTCCACTGCCGCCACAATTCCCCGCCCGCACCTCCCCACTCCACCGTCGCCGATGACCCACCGCACCCTCCACTCCACATTTTTCATATTCATAAATATTTTCAAATAACAAATTTGAACATATTTTTTAAAAAAATTATTACTTTTTTTATTAAAAAATATTACTCTTATGATTTAAACAAGTTTGAACATATTTAAACACAAATAAATATCAAACAACATTTTATACAATCGAGAAATGATCCGGTCCCCCACTCCACCGTCGCCGACGACCCACCGCACCCTCCCCCGCTCCACCGGCCGCCGCCCCCGACCCCCGGCCCGCACCCTCCGCCACTCCACCGCCGCCGACGATCAATCGCACCCTCCCCCGCTCCACCGGCCGCCGCCGCTGACCCCCGGCCCGCACCCTCCCCCACTCCACCATCGCCGATGACCCACCGCACCCTCCATTCCACCTTTTTCATATTCATAAATATTTTCAAATAACAAATTTGAACATATTTCTAAAAAAATCATTACTGTTTTTATAAAAAAATATTACTGTTATGAGTTAAACAAGTTTGAACATATTTAAACACAAATAAATATCAAACATCATTTTATACAATCAAGAAATGATCCGGTCCCCCACTCCAGCGTCGCGACGACCCACCGCACCCTCCCCCGCTCCACCGGCCGCCGCCGCCGACCCACGGCCCGCACCCTCCCCCACTCCACCCCCGCCGACGATCGGCCCGCACCTCCCCGCTCCACCGGCCACCGCCACACCCCGGCCGCACCTCCCCACTCCACCATCGCCCGATGACCCACCGCACCCTCCACTCCACCTTTTTCATATTCATAAATATTTTCAAATAACAAATTTGAACATATTTTTTAAAAAATTATTACTGTTTTATAAAAAATATTACTGTTATGATTTAAACAAGTTCGAACATATTTAAACACAAATAAATATCAAAACGACATTTTATACAATCAAGAAATGATCCGGTCCCCCACTCCACTGTCATGACGACCCACTGCACCCTCCCCCGCTCCACCCGCCGCCCACCCACCACCCGCACCTCCCCACTCCACCGCCGCCCGACGATCAACCGCACCCTCCCCGCTACACCGGCCGCCGCCCATGGCAAACCCCGACCCGCACCCTCCCCACTCCACCGTCGCCGATGACCCACCGCACCTCCACTCCACCTTTTCATATTCATAAATATTTTCAAATAAACAATTTGAACATATTTTTAAAAAAATTATTACTGTTTTTATAAGAAAATATTACTGTTATGATTTAAACAAGTTCGGACATATTTAAACACAAATAAATATCAAACAACATTTTATAAAATCGAGAAATAATCCGGTCCCCCACTCCTCCGTCATGCTTGACGACCCACCGCACCCTCCCCGCTCCACCGGCCACACGCCTCCACCCTGCCCGCATCCTCCCTACTCCACTGGCCGACGATCAATCACGCCTCCCGCTCCACCCCGCTCAAGCGCCGCCCAGCCCCTGCTCGCACCCTCCCCACTCCCACCGTCGCCGCTGGCGACTCCACTGCACCTCCACTCCACCTTTTTCATATTCATAAATATTTTCAAATAACAAATTTGAACATATTTTTTTTAAAAATTATTACTGTTTTTATAAAAAAATATTACTGTTATGATTTAAACAAGTTTGAACATATTTAAACACAAATAAATATCAAACAACATTTTATACAATCGAGAAATGATCCGGTCCCCCACTCCACCGTCGCCGACGACCCACCGCACCCTCCCCCGCTCCACCGGCCGCCGCCCTCGACCCCCGGCCCGCACCCTCCGCCACTCCACCGCCGCCGACGATCAATCGCACCCTCCCCCGCTCCACCGGCCGCCGCCGCTGACCCCCGGCCCGCACCCTCCCCCACTCCACCATCGCCGATGACCCACCGCACCCTCCATTCCACCTTTTTCATATTCATAAATATTTTCAAATAACAAATTTGAACATATTTCAAAAAAAAATCATTACTGTTTTTATAAAAAATATAAGCATTATGAGTTAAACAAGTTTGAACATATTTAAACACAAATAAATATCAAACCACATTTTATACAATCGAGAAATGATCAGGTCCCCACTCCACCGTCACGACGACCCACCGCACCTCCCCCGCTCCGCCATCGGCCACCACCGCCCGACCCCGGCCCGCACCTCCCCCACTCCACCGCCCGACGATCAACGCACCTCCTCGCTCCACCGGCCCGCCACCGCCGACCCACAGCCCGCACCCTCCCCACTCCCACCGTCGCCGATGACCCACCGCACCCAACACTCCACCTTTTTCATATTCATAAATATTTTCAAATAACAAATTTGAACATATTTTTTTAAAAAATTGTTACTGTTTTTATAAAAAAATATTACTGTTATGATTTAAACAAGTTCGAACATATCTAAACACAAATAAATATCAAACAGCATTTTATACAATCAAGAAATGATCCGGTCCCCCACTCCACCGTCGCCGACGACTCCACCGCACTCCTCCCCGCTCCACTGGCCGCCACGCCACCCACGCCGCACCCTCCCCACTCCACCGCCATGACGATCAACCGCACCCTCCCCCGCTCCACCGGCCGCCGCCGCCGCCGACCCCCGGCCCGCACCCTCCCCCACTCCACCGTCGCCGATGACCCACCGCACCCTCCACTCCACCTTTTTCATATTCATAAATATTTTCAAATAAACAATTTGAACATATTTTTAAAAAAAATTATTACTGTTTTTATAAAAAAATATTACTGTTATGATTTAAACAAGTTCGGACATATTTAAACACAAATAAATATCAAACAACATTTTATACAATCGAGAAATAATCCGGTCCCCCACTCCTCCGTCGCCGACGACCCACCGCACCCTCCCCCGCTCCACCGGCCGCCGCCGCCGACCCACGGCCCGCACCCTCCCCTACTCCACCGCCGCCGACGATCAACCGCACTCCCCGCTTCCACCGGCCGCACACCGCCATTGGCTCGCCAGCTCCCTCCCCACTCCACCGTCGCCCGATGACCACTTTGCACCCCTCCACTCCACCTTTTCATATTCATAAATATTTTTCAAATAACAAATTTGAACATATTTTTTAAAAAAATTATTACTTTTTTTATTAAAAAATATTACTGTTATGATTTAAACAAGTTTGAACATATTTAAACACAAATAAATATCAAACAACATTTTATACAATCGAGAAATGATCCGGTCCCCCACTCCACCGTCGCCGACGACCCACCGCACCCTCCCGCTCCACGGCCGCCACCCTCGACCCCGGCCCGCACCTCCGCCACTCCACCGCCACGGCGATCAATCAGACCTCCCGCTCCACCGGCCGCCACGACCCCGGCCCAAGACCCTCCCCCACTCCACCATCAGCGATGACCCACCGCACCCTCCATTCCACCTTTTTCATATTCATAAATATTTTCAAATAACAAATTTGAACATATTTCTAAAAAAATCATTACTGTTTTTATAAAAAAATATTACTGTTATGAGTTAAACAAGTTTGAACATATTTAAACACAAATAAATATCAAACCACATTTTATACAATCGAGAAATGATCCGGTCCCCCACTCCACCGTCGCCGACGACCTACCGCACCCTCCCGCCCATCCGCCGGCCACCGCCGCCCGACCCCCTGCCGCACCTCCCCACTCCACCGCCCGGCACGATCAACTGCACCCTCCCCGCTCACCGGCCGCCACCGCCGACCCTGCCCGCACCCTCCCACTCCACCGTCGCCGATGACTCCACCGCACCTTTTAACACTCCACCTTTTCATATTCATAAATATTTTCAAATAACAAATTTGAACATATTTTTTAAAAATTATTACTGTTTTTATAAAAAATATTACTGTTATGATTTAAACAAGTTCGAACATATCTAAACACAAATAAATATCAAACAGCATTTTATACAATCAAGAAATGATCCGTCCCCCACTCCACCGTCACGACGACCCACCGCAGACCCTCCCCGCTTCCACGGCCGCCATTACCACCCACGGCCGCACCCTCCCCCACTCCACCGCCGCCCGACGATCAACTGCACCTCCCCGCTCCCACTGGCCACGCCGCCGACCCGGCCCGCACCTCCCCACTCCACGTCGTCGATGACCCACGCACCTCCACTCCACCTTTTTCATATTCATAAATATTTTCAAATAAACAATTTGAACATATTTTTAAAAAATTATTACTGTTTTTATAAAAAAATATTACTGTTATGATTTAAACAAGTTAGGACATATTTAAACACAAATAAATATCAAACAACATTTTATACAATCGAGAAATAATCCGTCCCCACTCCTCCGTCGCCGATGACCCACCGCACCTCCCCGCTCCACACTTGCGCCGCCGACCCACGGCCGCACCCTCCCTACTCCACCGCCGACGATCAACCGCACCCTCCCCGCTCCACCGGCCACGCCGCCACACACCCCGGCTGCACCCTCCCCACTCCACGTCGCCCGATGACCCACTGCACCCTCCACTCCACCTTTTCATATTCATAAATATTTTCAAATAACAAATTTGAACATATTTTTAAAAAATTATTACTTTTTTTATTAAAAATATTACTGTTATATGATTTAAACAAGTTTGAACATATTTAAACACAAATAAATATCAAACAACATTTTATACAATCGAGAAATGATCCGTCCCCACTCCACCGTCGCTGACGACCCACACTGCGACCTCCCGCTCCACGGCCGCCACCCTCGACCCCGGCCCGCACCTCTCCGCCACTCCACACGCCCGGCGATCAATCGCACCCTCCCTGCTCCACGGCCGCCGCCAGCGGCCCCTGACCGCACCCTCCCCACTCCCACCGCCATGATGACCCACCGCACCCTCCATTCCACCTTTTTCATATTCATAAATATTTTCAAATAACAAATTTGAACATATTTCAAAAAAAAATCATTACTGTTTTTATAAAAAATATTACTGTTATGAGTTAAACAAGTTTGAACATATTTAAACACAAATAAATATCAAACCACATTTTATACAATCGAGAAATGATCCGGTCCCCCACTCCACCGTCGCCGACGACCCACCGCACCCTCCCCCGCTCCATCGGCCACCGCCGCCGACCCCCGGCCCGCACCCTCCCCCACTCCACCGCCGCCGACGATCAACCGCACCCTCCCCCGCTCCACCGGCCGCCACCGCCGACCCCTGGCCCGCACCCTCCCCCACTCCACCGTCGCCGATGACCCACCGCACCCAACACTCCACCTTTTTCATATTCATAAATATTTTCAAATAACAAATTTGAACATATTTTTTTAAAAAATTGTTACTGTTTTTATAAAAAAATATTACTGTTATGATTTAAACAAGTTCGAACATATCTAAACACAAATAAATATCAAACAGCATTTTATACAATCAAGAAATGATCCGGTCCCCCACTCCACCGTCGCCGACGACCCACCGCACCCTCCCTCGCTTCCACCGGGCCGCCACCACCCACCTGACCGCACCCTCCCCCACTCAACCGCAGCCGACGATCAACCGAACCCTCCCCGCTCACGGCCGCCCGCCTTCAAGTCACACCCCGACCCGCACCCTCCCCCACTCCACCGTCGTCGATGACCCACGCACCCTCCACTCCACCTTTTTTCATATTCATAAATATTTTCAAATAAACAATTTGAACATATTTTTAAAAAGTATTACTGTTTTATAAAAAAATATTACTGTTATGATTTAAACAAGTTCGGACATATTTAAACACAAATAAATATCAAACAACATTTTATACAATCGAGAAATAATCCGGTCCCCCACTCCTCCGTCGCCGACGACCCACCCCACCCTCCCGCTCTCCACTGCCCGCCATGACCCACGGCCCGCACCCTCCCCTACTCCACCGCCGCCGACGATCAACCGCACCCTCCCGCTTCCACCGGCGCCGCCCGACCCCGGCTCGCACCTCCCCACTCCACCGTCATGAGTGACTGCACCCTCCACTCCACCTTTTCATATTCATAAATATTTTCAAATAACAAATTTGAACATATTTTTTAAAAATTATTACTTTTTTATTAAAAATATATCATTATGATTTAAACAATTTTGAACATATTTAAACACAAATAAATATCAAACATCATTTTATACAATCGAGAAATGATCCGGTCCCCCACTCCACCGTCGCGACGACCCACCGCACCCTCCCCCGCTCCACCGGCCGCCGCCGCCGACCCGCGGCCCGCACCCTCCCCCACTCCACCGCCGCCGACGATCAGCCGCACCCTCCCCGCTTCCACTGGCCGCGCCCTGACTGACCCGCACCCTCCCCCACTCCACCATCGCCGATGACCCACCGCACCCTCCATTCCACCTTTTTCATATTCATAAATATTTTCAAATAACAAATTTGAACATATTTCAAAAAAAAATCATTACTGTTTTTATAAAAAATATTACTGTTATGAGTTAAACAAGTTTGAACATATTTAAACACAAATAAATATCAAACCACATTTTATACAATCGAGAAATGATCCGGTCCCCACTCCACCGTGCTTGACGACTCCACCGCACCCTCCCTCAGCTCCGCCGGCCCGCCACTGACCCCAACCCGCACCTCCCCCACTCCACACCGCTTGACGATCAACCGCACCCTCCCCCGCTCCACCGGCCGCCACCGCCGACCCCTGGCCCGCACCCTCCCCCACTCCACCGTCGCCGATGACCCACCGCACCCAACACTCCACCTTTTTCATATTCATAAATATTTTCAAATAACAAATTTGAACATATTTTTTAAAAAAATTGTTACTGTTTTTATAAAATAACTAGCAGTGTGACCCGCGCATTCGCGCGGCTAGGATTACATAAAGTTTATGTTGCCATTTAGTTCTCTCTTGGTTCCAACATTTATTCTATTTACATTTGCTTTCGTAACACCCGAGAATAGAAGGTGTAGCTGCCTCAGATATCTTCCAAAATTACTATATTAATCTATTCAGATGGTGGTACTAATATTTCATTGCTTTTGGAACTACATTGCTAATCCTAGATTTCATTAAGTGATAATCTTGACTTCCTGATTTTACTCGAAATCATTTAGTTTTTACCCTTTCAAATACTTTATTGAGAAAATTTTCACGTTGCTTATGGTCTTCCAATGGCAAAAGCATACATCCTCAATCACATATCCGTAATCACATATCATTCTTAAGTACATATTCATTACCCTACTAATGAAGTTCTTTGTGGTGTAAATCAGAGTAGTTCGTTAGCATGTAGGATGAACCTGCTAGACCTACCTCTTTTACCATAGCCTCTAGACTTGTGGTATATGCCAACCTCGCCTTGCTAAAATACTTGTGAAATCTCCTTTGACACATGATCCTATGCTAGGTAGACCTCTTGTATTGACTCATCTTAATTACGACCTCGACCTCGGCATGATCATCATTCAATCAATGAATTCAAGGTATCTTTACGGATGCATAACTTTTGGTGATGTTTATAGGATGTAGCTGACCGCAGGTGTGCGTGTGAGATCACCGGTACCATCAGCTTCGCATGGGAGGCACTCCAATTCTGCGGCATAGATTTGCTACTTCCTATTTTATCGATTGTATGATTGCATTGTTTGTAATTTTTTAATGTGTTTACCTGATACTAATCCCAAATTAAGCAGACCTATCTAGTTTTAGTTCTGTGGAGCTCAAGCTGCCCATCTCATTTTCTCGCCACCGCCACCGCTCAAGGGTAAGTAAGTGATGATCGGAAAAGAGGAGTGAAATTAGTGGTCTTGGTCACCGCCTACGCCGGTGCAACCTCCTATTCATGTCCGCTGCCAACTCGTAAATTTAGGGTACAAATTCTATCAAGCGTAATTTATCTTTTGGTAGCAAAAGGATGCTAATCGGTGGCTGTGTTGGAAGTCATTACAGAACTGAGTACGTGTTTTCCTACTAAGATGATAACCTTTGCATGACTTTTGGATGCAGTATACTCCCGATGCGAGGTTGGAGTACTAATTAAGCGTGACAGCTTGATTTGAGTGAGCGGATGGCTCATATTTATTCTTGCACTCATACAAATCAAACTACTTCTTTGCTTTAAAATGATTATAAAGTTCATCCGCTAGAGTGTATTATTTGTGTACCAAACAATCTCATTCATCTAAGCCTTTGGGACATAAAATTTAGCTTACCAGATTCCAATGGAATATACTCCTTCAATATCCATTCCACGGTAATCTAGACATGAACCAAAATCTCATTTTATGTTTCCTTTTAGATGTCCAATGCATGTGAACGCGCTCTATACAGTCCATACCAACCCTCTATAATTCATGTGTTTTATTTCACTTATGCCCTATTCGACTTCCTTTTGCAACTGACAGCATGTAGCATCAAGTTTGCACATTACATATTACTACGTTTTCTTTACGGTATGCAAAGAGAGTCTGAAAATTCTTCTGTGGTGACCTTGGATTTTCATATGATCTTGCATTCTAATTCTAAGGCAAAATACAATAGTATGTTTGTATTAAGAAGAAAGATATATTCACAGGTAAAACATGCATATTATTATTATTATTCCTGCAATATATATATATATATTATTATTTTTATAATTTTTTATGTTTATGCCAAATTTCATATTTTGATTTATTTTTTTGAAAAGTGTAGCCGTGTACGTATCTTTTTCATGTCACAGTATACACGCTATGTAGGTTACCTACTTGGTTCTGTCTCGCATATAATCCATAGTGTGAGAAAAAAAGGGAGACTACAATTTTTTTCTTCAATAGAGAAGAGTCCTTATGCATCTTCTTATGGTTGTGAATCATCAGCGTGTTCTGAACTTTTGCTTCTGGCGCTTGATAGCTTTTTTTATATCTGGGCGCTTGATCGCTTTGCCTATGAAGTCCTATAGCAGGCGTGTAGATTGTTTTACCTTTTTAACGGAGGCTTGATATACATGGTGCATATGGACCCGTGTAAAGTTTTGACTCTTTATTTCCTAATAAGTACATGCTCTCTTCTTCTCTTCTTTTGAGATGGAATTGTTTAATCTACATCAATCTCAACCGGTGCTTCCCACCTTATGCATATGCATATTCATGTATATAGAGAGAGACGTAGCGGCCCTAAAAAAGAGACGTGTGGTTCAATCTGCTAAAACATACATGTTATCATGTTACGTAATTTTTTTAAAATCTCAGCCGTTATTAATCTGATCAAACGGTCGTAATAATATTAGCGTTTGTGGATGAACGTGATGGCTTGTTTGACTCTTGTTTTAATTATATAATAGATATTACTGTTATGATTTAAACAAGTTCGAACATATCTAAACACAAATAAATATCAAACAGCATTTTATACAATCAAGAAATGATCCGGTCCCCCACTCCACCGTCGCCACGACTCCACCCCTCCCTCGCTCCACGGCCGCCGCCGCCACCCCTGACCGCACCTCCCCCACTCCACCGCTGACGATCAACCGCACCCTCCCCGCTCCACGGCCGCGCCGCCGCGACCCCGGCCGCACCTCCCCACTCCACCGTCGTCGATGACCCACCGCACCCTCCACTCCACCTTTTTCATATTCATAAATATTTTCAAATAAACAATTTGAACATATTTTTAAAAAAAATTATTACTGTTTTTATAAAAAAATATTACTGTTATGATTTAAACAAGTTGGGACATATTTAAACACAAATAAATATCAAACAACATTTTATACAATCGAGAAATAATCCGTCCCCACTCCTCCGTCGACGACCCACCCGCACCCTCCCCGCTCCACGGCCGCGCCGTCAATGACCCACGGCCCGCACCCTCCCCTACTTCCACCGCGTGACGATCAACCGCACCCTCCCCGCTCCACGGCCGCCCGCCGCCGACCCCGCTGCACCCTCCCCACTCCACCGTCAGCGATGACCCCTTGCACCTCCACTCCACCTTTTTCATATTCATAAATATTTTCAAATAACAAATTTGAACATATTTTTTAAAAAAATTATTACTTTTTTATTAAAAAATATTACTGTTATGATTTAAACAAGTTTGAACATATTTAAACACAAATAAATATCAAACAACATTTTATACAATCGAGAAATGATCCGGTCCCCCACTCCACCATCGCCCGTGACCCACGCACCCTCCCCCGCTCCACCTCGGCCGCCCGCCCTCGACCCCTGCCCGCACCCTCCGCTTACTCCACCGCCGCCCGACGATCAATCGCACCCTCCCCGCTCCACGACTGGCCGCCCGCCTGACCCCGCACCTCCCCCACTCCACCATCGCCGATGACCCACAGCACCCACCATTCCACCTTTTCATATTCATAAATATTTTCAAATAACAAATTTGAATTTATATTTCAAAAAAAATTCATTACTGTTTTATATAAAAATATTATCTGTTATGGAGTTAAAACAAGTTTGAACATATGTTAAACACAAATAAATATCAAAACCACATGTTTATACAATCGAGAAATGATCCGGTCCCCACTCCACTGTCAGGGCCGACACGACCCGATCAAGACCTCCCCGCCTCCATCGGCCACCACCCGTGGCCGACCCCAACCCAGACTTCCTCCCCACTCCACCGCCACTTGACGATCAATCAAGATCTTCTTCCTCCCCCGCTCCACTGGGCCGCCACTCCGCCACTCCCTCGGCCTGCACCCTCCCCCACTCCACCGCTCGCCGATGACCCACACTGCACCCAATAACCACTCCCACCTTTTTCATATTCATAACATTTTACCAAATAACAAATTTGAACATATTTTTAAAAAAAATTATTACTGTTTTATAAAAAAAAAATATTACTGTGGATATTTAAATAAGTTCGAACATATTTAAACACAAATAAATATCAAAACAACATGTTTATACAATCAAGAAATGATCCGTCCCCACCCCTCCACCGTCGCCTGGCGACCCACACTGCACCCTCGCTCCACGCCGCCGCACTGGCATTACGCACCCAACCCGCGACTCCTCCCCACTGGCCACCGCTGACATTTATCAACTGCAGACCTCCCTCGCTCCCACTGGCGTCACTTCTGTAATTCCCGGCCAACCCCGACCACCCCTCCCCACTCCACCGTCGTCGATGACCCCACCGCACCCTCCACTCCACCTTTTTTCACTTATTCATAAATATTTTCAAATAAACAATTTGAAACATATTTTTTAAAAAGTTATTACTGTTTTTATAAAAAAATATTACTGTTATGATTTAAACAAGTCTCGGACATATTTAAACACAAATAAATATCAAACAAACATTTTATACTAATCGAGAAATAATCCGGTCCCCCCACTCTCTCCGTCGCCCGGCTTGACCCACCGTGACCCTCCCTCGCCTCCACACCGTCACGCCATGGCAACCACTCCACGCAACCCCGGCAAGACTCCCTCCCTACTTCCACTGGGCCACCATGACGATCAATCAGCACCTCCCCCGCTCCACCGGCCGCGCGCGGACTCCCCGGCCGCAAGACTCCTCCCCACTCCACCGGTTTCAGCCGATGACCCACCGCACTTCCTCCACTCCACCTTTTTCATTATTCACAAATATTTTCAAATAACAATACTTTGAACATATTTTTAAAAAAATTATTACTTTTTATTACAAAAATATTACTGTTATAGGATTTAAACAAGTTTGAAACATATTTAAACACAAATAAATATCAAACAACATTTTATACAATCAGAAATGATCCAGTCCCCCACTCCCACCGTCTGCTGACTTGACTCCACCGTGACCTCCTCCTCAGCTTCCACCCGGCACACCGGCTGCCGAATTCCAGCCGCCCAAGCACTCCTCCCCTACTCTCCACTGGCCACACGATCAATCCGCACCCTCCTCAGCTTCCACTCGGCCGCGCCCTTGCCACAGCTCAAGCACTCCTCCCCACTCCACCCCGGGTCGCCCGATGACTCCACTGCACTTCCACTCCACCTAATTTTCATATATATATCTTATAAATATTTTCAAATAACAAATTTGAACATATTTTTTAAAAAATTATTACTTTTTTTATTAAAAAATATTATCTGTTATGATTTAAACAAGTTTGAACATATTTAAAACACAAATAAATATCAAACAACATTTTATACAATCGAGAAATTGATCCGGGTCTCCCCACTCCACTGTCAGCTGACGACCACTGTGACTTCCTCCCAGACCTCCACCGGCCGCCGCCCTCGACCCCCGAGGCCCGCTTTCATCTAACTGCCACTCCACTGACCGTAGTGATCAATCTTGCCTCTCCTGGGCTTCCACTGGCCAAGCCACGCCACGGCTGACGCCCAAGGCCCGCACTCTCTCCCCACTCCACCATCGCCGATGACCTGTAACCGCGAGACTCCACCATCTCCACCTTTTTTCTATATTCATAAATATTTTCAAATAACAAATTTGAACATATTTCAAAAAAAAATCATTACTGCTTTTTATAAAAAATATTCTTTGTTATAGAGTTAAACAAGTTTTGAAACATATTTAAACACAAATAAATATCAAAACCACATTTTATAATAATCGAGAAAATATTGATCCTGTCCCCCCACCTCCACTCTGTCAGCTTGACCGATTTAATTCACCGCACCTCCCCGCATTCCGCCTGCATCACCGCTTACGTCGACCCCATTGCCACCCTCCCCACTCCACCAGGCCACCGACGATCAACTGCACCCTCCTCCTCGCTCCACTGGGGCCAAGCGCCACCCGCCGACCTCAGCCCGCACCCTCCCCACTCCACCGGGTCAGCCGATGACCCACCGCACCCAACACTCCACCTTTTCATATATTCATAAATATTTTCAAATAACAAATTTGAGAATATATTTTTAAAAAAATTGTTACTGCTATTTTATAAAAAATATTCTTGTTATTATTTAAATGCTCAAGTCTTGAACATATTTTAAAAACACATCAATAAATAAATATCAAAACAACATTTTATACAATCAAGAAATGATCCTCGGTCCCCACCCACTGCCACCGTACTGACACCCACCGCAGAGACCTCCCCTGGCTTCCACGGCCGCGCCGCCCGCCACCCACGTGACCCGCACCTCCCCACTCCACCATGGCACAACACGATCAACTGCAGACTCCTCCTCAGCCTTCCACCGGCACACCTGCCTGCCTTGACTCACTCAGACTCCCCACTCCCACCGTCTGTCGATGACCCACCGCACCCTCCACTCCACCTTTTTTCATATTCATAAATATTTTCAATAAACAATTTGAACATATTTTTTTTAAAAGATTATTACTGTTTTTATAAAAAAAATATCATTTTGTTATAGAATTTAAATGTTCGGACATATTTAAACACAAATAAATATCAAAACAACATTTTATACAATCGAGAAATAATCAGGTCCCCCACTCCTCCCACCTCGCCCTGACGACCCACCGACCCTCCCAGCTTCCACTGCTGGCCACCCGCACGCTGAAACCCACGGTTCACACTCCTCCCTTTACTCCCACACCGCTTGACGATCAATCACTTTCTCCTCCCGCTTCCACACCGGGTCAGCCATGGGACGCCTTGTTTCCCAGCCCGGGCACCTCCCCCACTCCACCGTCGGGCCCGATGACTCCACCGCACCCTCCACTCCACCTTTTTCATATTCATAAATATTTTCAAATAACAAATTTGAACATATTTTTTTTAAAAAAAGTATTACTTTTTATTAAAAAATATTCTTTGTTATGATTTAAACAAGTTTGAATATATTTAAACACAAATAAATGTCAAACAACATTTTTATACAATCGAGAAATGATCCGGTCCCCACTCCACCGTCCGCTGACGACTCCACCGGTGACTCTCCCCGCTTCCACGGCGGTAGCCCCGACCCCGACTCTGCCCGCACTCTCCGCCACTCCACCGCCATGCCCAAGCGATCAATCGCACTCCACCCTGCTCCACCGGCCGCCGCACCGCTGACCCCGGCCGCACTCCTCCCCCACTCCCACCATCGCCCGATGACTCCCACCGCAAGACCTCCACCCATTCCACCTTTTCATATTCATAAATATTTTTCAAATAACAAATTTGAACATACATTTCTAAAAAAATCATTGCTGTTTTATAAAAAAATATTACTGTTATGAGTTAACGAGTTTTGAACATATTTAAACACAATTAAATATCAAACCACATTTTATACAATCGAGAAATGATCCGTCCTCACTCCACTGTCGTCGCCTTCCCGGCGAGCCACCAAGCTTCCCTCCCCCGCTCCACGGCCACCGGCCACCAATTCTGACCCCGACCGCTCCTCCCCCACTCTAATCACTGACGATCAACCGCACCCTCCGCTCCACTGGCCGCCACCGCCGACCACACGGCCCGCACCCTCCCCTAATCCACCGTGCCCGATGACCTAATCGCACCCTCCTCCCACCTTTTCTCATATTCATATAAATATTTTCAAATAACAAATTTGAACATATTTTTAAAAATTATTAATGCTATATAAGAAAAATACATTACTGTTATCATTTAAACAAGATTTTAGAACATATTATTAAACACAAATAAATATCAAACAACATTTTATATAATCGAGAAATGATCCAGGTCCCCCACTCCACCGTCTGGCCATTTAGCCCACTGCACCCTCCCCGGCCTCCACCCGGCCAGCAGCCCCGACCCCGGCCACTTGCAGCCTCCGCTTTCCACTCCCACCATGCCGCCCGACGATCAATCGCACCTCCCCTGGCTTCCACCCGGCCACTGGCCACGACTCCCTGACCCCGCACTCCTCCCCCACTCCACCACATCGCCATGGTGCACCCCACCGCACCCTCCATTCCACCTTTTCATATTCATAAATATTTTTCAAATAACAAATCGTTGAACATATTTCCTAAAAAATCATTACCATTGTTTTTTATAAAAAAATATTCTTTATTATGAGTTAAACAAGTTTGGAACATATTTAAACACAATTAAATATCAAACCACATTTTATACAATCGTAGAAATGATCCGGTCCCCACTCCACCGTCATAGCCGACGACCTACACTTTCCCTCCCCGCTCCTGATCAAGGCCACGAATTCTGCCGACCCCAGGCCCGCAGACTCCTCACCTACTCCCACCGCGCCGACGATCAACACAGCACCTCCCGCCTCCACTTGCGGCCCGCCACCGCCGACCCACGGCCGCACAAGACTCCCCCCACTCCACCGTCGCGCCCGATGACCCGCACACCTCCACTCCACCTTTTTTCATATTCATAAATATTTTCAAATAACAAATTTGAACATATTTTTTTAAAAATTATTACTGTTTTTATAAAAAAATTATTACTTATTATAGTTAAACAAGTTCGAACATATTTAAACACAAATAAATATCAAACATCATTTTGATACAATCAAGAAATGATCCGGTCCCACACTCCACCGTCGCCATTGAATCGACCCGCCGCACTCCTCCTCGCTTCCACGGCCGCACTTACGCTTCACCGCACGGCCCGCGACCCTCACCCCACTCCACCCCGCGCCCCGACGATCAACTTGCACCCTCCCAGCTTCACGCAAACCGACGCCATTGGCCACCAATTTGAGCCTGCACTCTCCCCCACTCCACCGTCGTCGATGACCCCACCCCGCACCCTCCACTCCACCTTTTCATATCTATAAATATTTTCAAATAAAACAATTTGAACATATATTTTAAAAAGTCATACTGTTTTTTTATGAAAAAAAATATTACTGTTATGATTTAAACAAGTTCGGACATATTTAAATGCACAAATAAATATCAAACAACATTTTATACAATCGAG
Source organism: Aegilops bicornis (assembly GCA_021605145.1). Taxonomy (NCBI): domain Eukaryota; kingdom Viridiplantae; phylum Streptophyta; class Magnoliopsida; order Poales; family Poaceae; genus Aegilops; species Aegilops bicornis. The sequence goes on from CM038671.1 coordinate 104,303,917, forward strand.
AAATAATCAGTCCCCACACTCCTCTCCGTCAGCTTGACGACCCACTGCACCTCCTCCCGGCTTCCACTGTCAGCCCGCGCACTGCACATGAAGCCTGACCCGCACCCTCTCCTACTCCCCACCGCACTTGACGATCAACCGCACCCTCCCGCTCCACTGGCACGCCCGCCAATTGTAAACCCCTGTCCGCACCCTCCCCCACTCCACCGTCTGGGCCGATGACCCACCCGCACCCCTCCACTCCACCTTTTTCATATTCATAAATATTTTCAAATAACAAATTTGAACATATTTTTTAAAAAAAATTATTACTTTTTATTAAAAAATATTACTGTTATAGATTTAAACAAGTTTGAAGTCATATTTAAACACAAATAAATATCAAAAGCGACATTTTATACAATCGAGAAAATGATCCGGTCCCCACTCCACCCCATGTTGCCACTGACCCACGCACCCTCCCTCAGGCTTCCACCTGCCCGCGCCCCGACCCCGGCTGCACTCCTCCGCCACTCCTGCCCACGACGATCAATCGCACCCTCCCTCAGCCTCCAGACCGGGCTGGGCCTTGGCCACGGTGACTCCCGGCCCGCACCCTCCCCCTCTCCACCATCAGCGATGGCGACCCACCGCACCCTCCATTTCCACCTTTTTTCATATTCATAAATATTTTCAAATAACAAATTTGAATGCATATTTCTAAAAAATCATTACTGTTTTTTATAAAAAATATTACTTTGTTATGAGTTAAAACAAGTTTGAACATATTTAAACACAAATAAATATCAAACCACATTTTATACAATCGAGAATGATCCGGGTCCCCACTCCACCGTAGCCCGGCGACCCACACCCTCCAGACTCTCCACCACCGGCCCACCGCCGCCGACCCCCGCCCGCACTCCTCCCCACTCCCACGCCGCCACGACGATCAACCGCACCCTCCCACGCTCCACCGGCCGCCACCGCCGAGCCACAGCCCGCTTTCTCCTCCCCACCTCCACATCTGGCCGATGACCCACCGGTGCACTCCTCCACTCCCACCTTTTTCATATTCATAAATATTTTCAAATAACAAATTTAGAACATATTTTTAAAAAAATATTACTATATAAAACATATTCTTGTTATGGATTTAAGTAAGTTTGAACATATTTAAACACAAATAAATATCAAACATCACTTTTATACACCGAGAAATGATCCGGGGTCCCCCACTCCACGTGGCCCGATGCACGCACTCCACCCACCTCCTCGGCCCACCGCCGCTGCACCTGCCCAGCACTCCTCCCCACTCCACCACCAGCTGACGATCAGCCGCACCCTCCTGGCCTCCATCAAGCCGCCCGTCGCCAACAACAATTTACTGCACCTCCCCCACTCCACCATCACATGGTGACCCACCGTGCACTTCACTGCACCTTTTTTCATATTCATAAATATATTCAAATAACAAATTTGAACATATTTTTTAAAAATTAATACTATTTTATAAAAAAATATTACTGTCAAGATTTAAACATCGCTCAACATACGAACACAAATAAAGATCAATACATTTTATACCATCTAGAAATAATCCGGTCCCCACTCCACCACACGTGACCCACCGCATCCTCCACTGGTTCCACGGCCGCACGCCGCCCCAGCCGCACCCTCCCCACTCCACCACAGCTTTACGATCAATCAAGACCTCGCTTCTCCACTGTCACACACAATTTGCCCACCCCGCACCCTCCTACTCCACTGTCAGCCACTTAATTCCACCGTGAGACCTCCACCTAATTTTTTCATATTCATAAATATATTCAAATAAATAAATTGAACATATTTAAAAAAAATTACATTGTTTTTATAAAAAAATATTATCAAGTATAGATTTAAATAAGTCTGAATATGTTTAAACACACACAAGAAATATCAAACAACATTTGCTACAATCGAGAAATAATCCGGTCCCCTGACTTCCACTGTCGCCGGGACGACCCACTCCAGACCTCCTCATTTGGCCATCACACACACACCACGCTGACCCGCACTCCTCCCTACTCCACCACTGATTGATCAATCAGACCCTCCTCATTGGCCTCCACTGGCTGCCGTTGCTGACTCCCTACCAAGACCGTCTCTACTTCCACAGTCACAAGTGATGAACCACTGCACTCTCCACTCTAATTTTTCATATTCATAAATATTTCTTTTAAATAATAAATTTGAAACATATTTTTAAAAAAACATACTGTTTTTTATTAAAAATATTACCAAGATGAATTTAGCTGTTTTGAATATATTTAAACACAAATAAATATCAAAACAACATTTTATTATACAATCAAGAAATGATCCGGTCCCCACTCCACCGCCGATGACCCACCGTGACTCCTCCCCGCTCCACGGCCGCGCCGCCCGACCAGCCACACCAGCCTCACTTCCTCCCCCACTCTGCCCGCCCGACGATCAATGATCGGCCCCGCACCCTTCCCCGCTCCACTCACGGCCACTTGCCCGCCGCGAGCCCGAGCCGCACCTCCCCACCTCCACCATCATGGAAGCCCACGCACCCTCCACTCCACCTTTTTCATATTCATAAGTATTTTCAAATAACTAAATTTGAACCCGTATTTTTTTAAAAAAATTATTACTTTTTTGTTAAAAAAATATTACTGTTATGATGTAAACAAGTTTGAACATATTTAAACATACAAATAAATATCAAACAACATTTTTATACAATCAATGATCCGGTCCCCCACTCCCACCGTCGCTGACGACCCACCGCGCCCTCCCCCGCTCCACCCGGCACCGCTTGCCCCCCAGCCCGCACCCTCCGCATCACTCCCACCGCCCAAGCCGTGATCAATCGCACCCTCCCCGCGCACACGCAAGCGCTTGTGTGACCCCGACCGCACCCTCCCCCACTCCTGCATGGCCCGATGACCCAACCGCACCCTCCATTCCACCTTTTTCACTTATTCGCCAATATTTTTCAAATAACAAATTTGAAACATATTTCTAAAAAAAATCATTCACTGTTTTATAGAAAAATATTACTGTTATAGATTTAAACAAGTTTGAACATATTTAAACACAAAATAAATATCAAACCACATTTTATACAATCAGTAATGATCAGTCCCCCACTCCCACCATGCTTGACCGTGACCTTCGCACCCTCCCGCTCACATTACCGCCGCCGCCGACCTGACCCGCACCCTCCCCACTCCACGCCATGGCCGAGCGATCAACGCACCTCCCAGCTCCACGGCCGCCACCCGCCCACCCAGGCCGCACCCTCCCCCACTCCACCGTCGCCGATGACCCACCGCACCCTCCACTCCACCTTTTTCATATTCATAAATATTTTCAAATAAAAAATTTGAACATATTTTTAAAAAAATTATTACTATATAAAAAAAATATTACTGTTATGATTTAAACAAGTTTGAACATATTTAAACACAAATAAATATCAAACATCCATTTTATACAATCGAGAAATGATCCGGTCCCCCACTCCACACGATCGCGACGACCCACCTTGCACCGTCCCCGCTCCACCGGCCACTTGCGCCGCCGACCCCAGCCTGCACACCTCCCCCACATCCACCGCGCCGGACGATCAACCGCACCTCCCCGCTCGCCCGGCACCTGGCCGACGACCACAGCCGCACCCTCCCCCCTCTGCACCGTCATGCCAGATGACCCACACAGCCCTCCACTCCACCTTTTCATTATTCCATAAATATATTCAAATAACAAATTTGAACATATTTTAAAAAAAATTATTACTGTTTTATAAAAAAATATTACTGTATTATGATTTAAACAAGTTCGAACATATTTAAACACAAATAAATATCAAAACAACATTTTTATACAATGAAATAATCCGGTCCCCCACTCCACCGTCATGACGTGACCCACCGCGCCCTCCCGCAACTCCACCGGCGCGCCTGTGGCGGCAAAGCCAAGACCCGCACCTCCCACTCCCACCACCGCCCGACGATCAACCGCACCCTCCCCCGCTCCCACCGACGCCACGCCCGCCCAGAACCCCGGCAACTTTCAGCACGCCTTTGTCCCCCACTCCACCGTCAGCGGATGACCCACGCACCCTCCAAAGCTCCACCATTATCATATTAATAAATATTTTCAAATTACAAATTTGAACATATTTTTAAAAATAATTATTTCTGTTTTTTATTAAAAAAATATTACTGTTATGATTTAAACAAGATTTGAACATATTTAAACACAAATAAATATCAAACAACATTTTATACAATCAGAAATGATCCAGTCCCCCACTCCACCCATCATGACCCACCGCACCCTCCCCCGCTCCAGCCCACGCGCCGCCCAACCAGCCGGCCACTTTCCCTCCCACATCCTTGCCGCCCGCAGGTGATCAACCGCCACCCTCCCCGCTCCACCGGCCGCCACCGCCGACCCACAGCCGCACCCTCCCACAGTCCTGTCCCCGTTTGACCACCGCACCCTCCCTCCACCTTTTTCATATTCATAAATATTTCAAATAACAAAATTTGAACATGTATTTTTAAAAAATTGTTACTGTATTTTTTATAAAAAATATTCTTGTTATGACTCAATTTAAAACAAGTTCGAACATATTTAAACACAAATAAATATCAAACAACATTTTTATACAATCAAGAAATGATCCGGTCCCCCCCCACTCCCACCGTTGCTTGCCAGGCGACCACGCGCCTCCCACGCTCCACATTGCCACGCCACGCCACAGCAACCGCACCCTCCCTCTCCACCTTGCGCGCCGGCCGGTCGGCGCACCTTCCCACGCTCCACCGTGCCGCCGCCAACCCCGGCCCGCACCTCCCCCACTCCTTACCATCGCCCGATGACCCCGCACTTCCTCCACTCCCACCTTTTTTCATATTCACTAAGTATTTTCAAATAACAAATTTGAACATATTTTTTAAAAAAATTATTACTTTTTTTATTAAAAAATATTACTGTTATGATTTAAACAAGTTTGAACATATTTAAACACAAATAAATATCAAACAACATTTTATACAATCGAGAAATGATCCGGTCCCCCACTCCTCCGCCCGCCCAAGCGACCCACCGCGCTCCTCCCGCTCCACGGCCCCGACCCAGCCCGCACCCTCCGCCACTCCACCGCCGCCGACGATCAATCGCACCCTCCCCCGCTCCACCGGCCGCTTACGCTGACCCCAGCCGCACCCTCCCCACTCCCACCATCATGCCCGATGACCCACCGCACCCTCCATTCCACCTTTTCA